>OX376343.1:14628695-15982837 GCA_947369235.1 Udea olivalis
CAAATATGTTATAAAATAATATAGTTATTTCGAGGAAAGAAAGGAATTATGGATTATCAGAATTTTCCAAAAAAGGAACCATCAGTTTGAAAAGAAACGTGTTACAATGAATAAACAGCTAAAAAATATAATTTTTAATTATTAATTTTATTTAGCACTTAAATATAATTTTCCTTCTTATTAAGTTCTACTCTCTTTAGAGTTTGTATAAGTTCCCACTTCCTTGTAGGTTTCATGGCGTGGTACCAGATGTTCGAGTACGCGATCGGTCATTGGCTGCAAAAGGCCACGGAGCACATGATCGGCTGCGTGCTGTGCAGCCCCGGCTGCTTCTCGCTGTTCCGCGGGAAGGCGCTCATGGACGACAACGTCATGAAGCGCTACACGCTCACCTCCAACGAGGCCCGGCATTACGTGCAGTACGATCAAGGTGACGTCACACACACAACGTTATACACGTCATACACTTTCTCTTTATCTCCCTAGATGACGCTGACTGGTAGCGAAATGTAATTACACCAAAAAACTCGATAATATGTCTGGAAGGGTCCTGGCGTTTAATTGGTAAGAGCAGCAACAGTCGCCCGACGAGCGAAAAGCTTAAGGTTTGGGTCCTGCCTACATAAATTTAATTGCACTTTCACTGGCTTTCTGCCCGCGGCTTCACCTGCGTTATCGTTAGCTAAATTACATACATACATACATTTTGACGACACGATTGGTGCAGTGCGCTGTAGCACGGTATCTCGTCTTTATTTCCGTAGTGTCCTGGGTTAGATTCCCGGTCGGGTCAATTCAGGAAACGATCTTTTCTGAATTGACTCGAGTCTGGGTGTGCTGGGAGACGCCCCTGGCTTATTTCCTTGTGTGATACCTCGTAACACAGGGATATTAATCCTTATTACGAGACCATTACAAGAGATGTGTTGTCTGGCGCACATTTATATTTATTATTTATATAAAAACTTGATAAATTGTACCCTTTTTGTTATTCTGATGTATAAGCTGTATAACTGTAAAGTTTCATTTGAATCCGTTCAGTAGTTTTTACGTGAAAGAGTTACAAACATACATACCTAAGAACATCCGCACAAACTTTCGTATTTATTATTAGTAAGATTAGTATGAAGAAGTAAGATGAGTAGGATAGTACGCACCTACTTTTTATAACACAGCGTTGTGGTTGTGGCCCAAAATAAAAAAACGTATTCGCCGCTTCAGAAAAGTGAAGTTTGCACATTTAAGGAATCAAAAGCTGAGTAGGATAGTACGCACCTACTTTTTATAACACAGCGTTGTGGTTGTGGCCCAAAATAAAAAAACGTATTCGCCGCTTCAGAGAAGTGAAGTTTGCACATTTAAGGAATCAAAAGCCACTCCTTCAGAAATAGTATTCAATGTTGTAATTTTTTCTGCTATTTTAAACCACTGATAAGTATTCCTCTCCTGATGCAATCAGGCGAAGACCGTTGGCTGTGCACGCTGCTGCTCCAGCGCGGCTACCGCGTGGAGTACTCGGCGGCGTCGGACGCGTTCACGCACTGCCCGGAGCGCTTCGACGAGTTCTTCAACCAGCGGCGCCGCTGGGTGCCGTCGACCATGGCCAACATCTTCGACCTGCTGGCTGATTCCAAGCGCACCGTCTCGATCAACGACAACATATCTACGCTTTATATTTTATACCAGGTGGGTAATTATTCACTGTGTCGTCTAATAGTCTATTTAAAGCCTTAAACCCTAAGCTTTAGCAAGGTAATGTCATTTTCAGTTTTTTTTTTATATCGAACGTCAAGATGACCTCACTCCACCTGATGGAAAGCGGTCGTGAGGTCCAGATATGAGGTTGACAAGCCCAGTCATTCAAACGAATCACTGGGCTGGCCATCCTCACCTTGAAGGCCTGCAGAAATGCCTTCTCACGCCCCGCTTGAAGAACCCGGGACTATAAGAGGAAGGAAACACATGTGCTGGAAGAGCGTTCCACGTCTGGATGGTACGACAAAGATACGAGTCACTGAACCTTTTAGTTCGGGCCAACAAATGTTGTATTGTGTATTACAATATTAGTAGAAATAGATAGACTAGCTTCTTGATTTACTTGGCACTGATCCTGCCTTAATTGTAGATTGCGATTTGAGATTTTTGACACACATCATCACAAGCTCAGCCTTTTTGCGTAGACACCATTCTAATTGCATGACGCAACTTTCGTTCAACATACAAAGTGTTTGATGTAGTCTGTTTTTATTTTTGCTGAGGGTAGCAAACAAAGTACTTTTCACACGATTGGCGTAGTGCGCTGTAGCACGGTTTCTCGCCTTGACTTACGTAGTGTCCCGGGTTCGATTCCCGGTCAAGTCAATTCAGAAAACGATGTTTTTTAAATTGGCTTGGGTCTGATTGGGCTGGGAGTCGCTCCTGGCTTAAATCTTTGTCGGGTTCCTCGTAACACAGGGATGTTTATCCCTACTTCGAAACCATGGCAAGTGGTGTATTGTCTGGCGCATATTTATTTTCTTTATATCTTGTCTTTCTTTCTCTGTAGTAACTGGGCAAAGGCCTCTATCATTGAAATCATGTCATCGTTACAATTGATGGGTACTGGCTTAATAACCACTCTTGCCACATGCGGGTTGGTGATCACAAACCCGGGTTATGTTCCGTAAAATCCGAAAACACACTTTGCCCGACCTGGGAATTGAACCCGGGCTCTCCGGGTTTCGGGACGAGCTCTGAGGCCACTCGGCCACGGAGTAGATAAATATTTATTTTGAATGTAGTAAATATTTTTTTTTAAATCCTATTTTAAATTACCCCTGCGTTTCCCAGAGTATGTTAATGGTGGGCACAGTCCTGGGGCCCGGCACCATCTTCCTGATGATGGTGGGCGCCGTGAACGCCATCACCGGCATGAGCAACATGAACGCGCTGCTGCTCAACCTCGTGCCCATCTCGCTGTTCCTGCTCTGCTGCATGACCTGCAAGTCCAATACGCAGGTAAGCTAAAAGTTCTTTTGCGATGTATGAGAAAAAACAACTTGATCTTTTTTGTTTTTTAATAATGTAAAATGTTCTTGTTTTATGTAATTTTAAGGGCGCACTAAATAAAATTGTACCATCCAAATATTGCAATGCCCTAACAGGGCGTTTCTAGCACTGTACTTAGTTTAAGATCTAATTTAATCTAATCTGAAGATGTGGTGCGGATACCAAGTCAGTTTACAGGGGCTAGATTCTGCTATATCAATACCAATAGAATCGTAAGTGATTGACATGATTCTGAGGCCTGGAAATAGTATAGTAGTTATAACAACAGAAAATCGTATTTTACGTAAAACAACTCTCAAGAAAATGCGTGTAACGACCTAAAAGAAAAAATGGCCGCTCTGGCATTTTTAGTTTTCTTTCTTTGCGTTATATCATGTCAAAAAGCCTACCACAGTGGACGTATATGACGCAATGTTGCCACTGATGTAGTGTCATTGCAGTATGTGAAATACTATGACGTTAATGGTGGGCACATTACTGGACCCTGGGGCCATCTTCCTGATGATGTTGATGGGTTCAGTAGGACTATTGCGCTGTTACAATAATATCATTATACGGTTCCTGTTAGAGGTAACGCCTTGCAACGTCAGGTCAAGCGAAATGTGGACTCTTTATTGTTTTATGTAATGGAAACTCAGCCGATGTACCACAGGAAATATTAAAACGGTAAATTTGAATTAAATAATATTTTTAGAATAGTTATTCGTTACGAGATTTCTACCATGTATTCTAATGTTAGTGATCATGAAAGTTTAAATCATTACAATGTTATTTTTCTCTATTCACAGCTGATCCTGGCGAACATAATCACGTGTGCATACGCCATGCTCATGATGCTGGTCGTCGTCGGCATCATACTCCAGATCATCGAGGACGGCTGGCTCGCACCTTCTAGTATCTTCTTCATCTTCACATTCAGCTCGTTCTTCTTGACGGGCGCGATGCATCCCCAAGAGTTCAACTGTTTGTTGTACATAGCGGTGTACTATATCACCATTCCGAGCATGTACATGTTGTTGATCATCTACTCGTTGTGCAATTTGAACAACGTCTCTTGGGGTACTAGAGAGGTGGCGCAGAAGAAAACTTTGAAGGTAAGGTTTTATTTTCTTCTTTTTGATATTTTTGACATTTTTTTGATTGGCTATTCATTTCACAGATAAATTTGAAAGTGATTTATTTCACTGATAGGGAGGGCTGATAGAAAGACTATAAAAAATGTTGTCTACTACTACAGGAGTTCCCAATTTGTAGCCATCTACACTATAATTCGAAAATATCACCATTAAGACGATATTTAACATTTAAATTTATATTTTTATATTTAAGTAGGCTCGGGCGGCGAGCCACCTTGCGGGGTCTCCGCCCCTCTAGTCATTTCTTCGAGTGAAAGAAAAAATACCCAACCTATATTTGACATATAGTTTAACCATTTGACTCCATTCCGTCAGCGAAAAGGTTTAGTTGATACCTGTCTTAAATTCAGTGGATCCGCAAAATCTACCAAACATCAAACTTAGTTCATTTCGTAGGAAATGGAAATGGAAAAGAAAGAAGCCGAAGAAGCGAAGAAGAAGATGGACACTCAAGGCATGATGCGCTGGTTCGGCAACAAGTCCGAAGAGAAGAGCGGCTCCCTCGAGTTCAGCGTCGCCGGCGTCTTCAAGTGCATGTGCTGCACCAACCCCAAGGATCACAAGGAAGACCTGCATCTACTGCAAATCGCCAATAGTATTGAGAAGATTGAGAAAAAGCTTGAATCGCTGTGAGTATACTTAGATTCTGGCAATCAACAGAAGAAGAAATGGCGCCAATTTAAAGCCAAAGTGACAAGTAGTATCTCTTTCTTTGTCGCGTCGCGGCGTCAACCGCCATCTTTATGCAGTCTAATACCACAGTGTTCAAAACTTACAGTGGTCCAACGCCTTTGAAGTTGCGAGAGATTTTGTATCTTTCTGTGACGTATTAATATTCACGTGACAGTTTGGAGCGTTTTGGCAAAAATTCTCAAAACTAATTTTTTATTAAAATTTGACAATTTTTTTACGAAATTATTATTTTCGTGTTTAAATAGGGTCTATCTGTGAAACAAAATCAATTCCAAAAATTAGTTAACATCCCTATTGTAAGACTGCTGATACTCTGAAATTCTGTGTAGTCTTATATTATGACTACGAACGATGATTATGATGCATGGTTATACCTCTGATCCATAGCGTGAGTCTTATTTATGCTCGTGACGATAAAGATTTTGGCTGAAAACGTGTTTTTCGTAGGCTTTCTCTTTTTACCCTTCTTAAATCATTGTGATATTTTTCTTGTTTCTTTCAGAGGTGCTTCTACCGAAACGGCCGAGCCCCCGCCGCGGCGGCGCTCGTCCATGGGGCTGCGCAGCGACCGCCTGTCCCTGCTGCCCGAATATGAGGACAGCGAAGTCTCCACTGATATACCTAGGGTATACTGAATACTATGCTTTAATTAATATTTTTAAGAAAGCTTAGCAATTAGTGAAAAACCTTTTCATGCGCTACTAAAAGTAGCACCTAAGAGTATCATTTAAAATAGCAGAATGCCCTTTACCAGGTTTTTGGTTGATCATTATTTTATACCGTTCGAAAAATGATCTTGTATACTTGGTAAGTCATTTAGAAACCATCTAAGTGGAAAATAAAATATTTAGTAAAACTTATTTCAAGATTTTTATAGAAAAAATACAAGACTTACTGACTTATTTTGCATGTCAACCTCAAAATAAATGTTATTTAAAATATTTTAATTTCACTTAGATAGTGTCTACACCACATACTACATATGCCAGATCATTTTCCTTATGGTATAAAAAACCACCGGGTATATTAGAAAGCTAATTTATCTTTTTGTTATAATCAGGAAGAGCGTGATGACCTTATCAACCCATTCTGGATTGAAGACCCCAATCTCCAAAAAGGCGAAGTGGACTTCCTGACAACCGCAGAAACAGATTTCTGGAAGGATTTGATCGACTCATATTTGCGGCCTATTGAGGAAAATAAACAGGAACAGGTAAGTGCAGGTGGCTAACTGTAGGTTAACTGTGCGTGTTCGTGATCTTTCTACTGGTAGAACATTGCCCACCCCACCCACGACGCTGTTGTACGTGTCCCGCCTCCATTACTCTACAGAGGCAGAGGAGATCGTAGAGTACTTGAAGATCAAGTCCAACTTCACTTTGAGGGTCGAGCGGTTGGAGTCCCTCCATAATGTCAATTTAACTCATTCGTGGTGAGTGTTCCAATCTAACTGATCATCTGTCGACCTTCTTGAAAGAGGAGTTTTAGCCGAAGGGTGTCTTGTATCGCCGGTTTCGAGGTCGGCTACCGGCTACTGCGTCACACGTCGCGTCGTGTCGTGTCGGATAATTTTATTAAATATGTATGTTAGTTTCTAAGGTATTTATTCTATGAACCAATTATGTTTTGTAAGATCTTAAAATGTAATTTTGGTGCCTGCATTAAGATACACTTTACTTTCGTTTCGACATGTCACATTTAAAAATGTATGGAACGAACATAAAATATCATTTCGACTGGATGAGTGCTACTGTCATTCCTGTACATTTTAAAATTTGACATGTCGAAACGAAAGTAGCGCCAGGCCTCTGTCACTCTATAAATAGCGCGCAATAATTACCTACCCGCCGCGTAGAGCATTTGTACGCGTATCTTGCGGTTGAACTGACCTACTGCAAGTACTAACTACTGACATCTATATCGAAAGTAGCCCTGTCAATATTATATGCCTGTCACATGACAACACGCATTTACTAATGACAAAATTTATAATTTTACTATGGAGTGATTTATTTGTTACGTAGTAACTATTAAGTAATCTTTGGTAGCTCTTTGCTCTTGGCTAGCCCTCCAGGTCTTACTGAGAAATAGAGGTTTTATAAAGATGATTGCTTTAGGAACCTTAGGTATGGCCCTAATAGAAGTTTTCATCCTATACGAAAAGCAAGAAAACTGGCCAAGTGTATGCCAGGCCAGTGTTGAGTTAGTTCATTTCGAATGGATCCCTAAATGTAGGAGACAACGCGGCTGGCCCAAAATGAAAAATTGATGGTGGTCCTTGCCCTATAATGGGACACTAAAGAAAATGAAGGGTGGTCTTTGCCCTTTAATGGGACACGAAAGCCTGTAAAGGAAATTAAATTTACTTTATTTAACTTAAAAATATATAAGATAATATTTTTAGTAATCAATGAATTATCATCACTAACATATTTAAATTTGCAGTACCCACACCGATACCTTATTCATCTTTGACTCTTATTACCCAGGAGCGCATCAAAACGGACCTAAAGAACTTGCGCGACACGATGGTGTTCGCGTTCGTGATGGTGAACGCGCTGTTCGTGCTCGTCATCTTCCTGCTGCAGCTCAACCAGGACCAGCTGCACTTCCGCTGGCCCTTCGGACAGCGCGTGGAGCTCGAGTATGATGAAGATGCTAATATGGTCAGTTATAGCACATAATGAGTAATAGCAATGGTCTTTCTTGCATCAAAACAAAAGCATCACTTTCAAACAAGTTAAAGGAAATTGCCCAGGATATCTCAAAATTGCCTCAGAGTCGTTTCGAAAACTATTATCAATTATAAATCTAGAATGGAAAACCAACTTAACGATAAAAGTTTGATCGTGACGCATAAACTTATGTCGTGGGGCAAATAATGTATGGATGCTGGGACATCTCCTTTAGGTAAACTCGCAAATTTATTTATATTTTTTCTGTCGAAAATAAGTTTTATCGTTTAGTACTATAGCTTGACCGTTATAAAGTCGACTCTCCTGATGGTGCGCAGGACGCGAGAGGGGGATGTTTTCGGCCAATCAATGACTTTAATCAGTCACTTGTCGGCTACCGACAGCGATAGACGTTTAACGTCAAAGCTTGCGCGGTTACAGCCTTGTGTCTGCTCCACATGAGATAAATACAAAAATGGAACTGCAGAGTCTACGTAAT
This sequence comes from Udea olivalis, assembly GCA_947369235.1. Classification (NCBI taxonomy): domain Eukaryota; kingdom Metazoa; phylum Arthropoda; class Insecta; order Lepidoptera; family Crambidae; genus Udea; species Udea olivalis. Next base: position 14,636,747 of record OX376343.1, read on the forward strand.
AAAAAATTAAGAAGTCAAGCAAAGATTATGCTTTGAAATGTAGCGAATTATTTTCAAAGAAATAATTGGAACAAGCTTCTTCTTCAGGTGCGCATTCATTTCGTTTTCTACATTGTGATAATAAAGTTTTCATAGTACTTTCGATGTGTATTGATTTTTTCACATTGTTATTGCTATGTCGTTAGTATAATGTATTCAAGATTTTTCCAGGTGAAGACATAAATGTAAATAAGACAATTTCAGAGGCTACTAGCGTGTCTATGAGAACTATAAAAAAGTAAAGCGGCGGAAAGTATTTTGGGACCAAATAATTGATAATTTTATTCATAATACTAAAACAAATAATAACAGTCATCTGAAGTTATAAATTTCCTAAATAACAAGACGGAGATTTTATTAATCATGTGTTGAGATATCTCGCCGCGGGATAATGCCGTACCTGTGCTACCCCCCGCCCCGCGATCTGCGGACCATCAGGAGGGTCGACTTTACGGCGGTTAACCTAATTTATAGTAGTCATTATTAATCTTCTGTAAATACAAATTAAGCACCTAAACTGCGGAATCACACATGGCCATAGGGCAGAATACTTAAATGTACTGAAGATACACTTTGAAATGGCTGAAGTTTACTGAATGACCTGGAAACCGTTTTTATCAAAACGTAGCAGATAATTTAATTCTAATCATCATCATCCGTGCAGCCTATCCCGGTTGTGAACCCACACTGGTGTGTGGGTCCGTCTTTCTTATTTTCTTGGCCCACTTGTGCATCCTCAGTGGTGAGTCTGTTGGCACGCATGTCACCCTTGACGATGTCGAGCCATCGCTTCTTGGATCGGCCTCTAATGCTCGTTTTCACATTCGCGGTGTAAGAATTCGTAAAGTAAAAAAAAAAGTTTCTATCAAAATATTACTTGCGCATCTGAAACATGCAAAATAAGCTATTTAACTAGTGCATTAATATCACAGATCCACATAGACGTGGATTACCTCATGTTGGAGCCGATCGGGTCGTTGTTCCTGATCTTTTTCGGGTCGGTGATGCTGATCCAGTTCGCTGCTATGCTGTTCCACCGCTTCGGCACGCTGCTGCACTTGCTATCCACTGTGTCGCTCAACTGGTACTTCACTAAGAAGGTAGAGTCATTTTCATTGTTCTAAGTTTGTTTGACGTTGCAATCGCACATCTTTAATAGATGAATATTAGTCTTTTAGGAAAAATCTTCTATACATAGGTATACAGTGTGGACGGACTCAATCCTAATCACTCCTATGTATGTTTGGAACGTTCAGTAATCAAGTTCCTCCTAGTAGGAGTTATTTCTTGAAGCTAATACAAAGATTTACTAAACAATTCGCGTATTTTTTTAAATTTCAATGTTGTTAGCTAAATTAATATGTAAAAAAATATATTAGTTAGCTGTATTTTCTTGCAGCAACGCAAAAATCGAAAATATTTCACTGACCGAGTTTGCCATTTTATTGTACAAAAGTTTGCACACTTTAAATTCTAAATTCTTTCCACAGGCTGATGAAATGACCCAACACGCGCACATCGAGCGAAACGCGATAGAAATAGCGAAGGACCTCCAGAAACTAAACGTGGACGATCTAGAGAACGCCGGCGTGGACTCCAACCACGTGTCGCGCCGCAAGACGCTGCACAACCTGGAGCGCGCGCGCGAGACCAAGCACAACGTCACCAACCTCGACGCCAACTTCAAGCGCCGGCTCATGAACCCCGAGTCTGGTGAGTGCTTTGATTGTTGGCACACCAACCTTGTAGCCAATAGCAGACTTGCAGAAGCTGAACGTGGACGATCTAGAGAACGCCGGCTGGACTCCTTCAAGCGCCGGCTCATGAACCCCGAGTCTGGTAAGATACCTACAAACATACTATCACGCCCTTCCAGTTATTCAACGTGACGACCACCAAGGACTCGATGCTGGAGAACAGCTACGCGTCGCGCTGACTCTTGCTATCTGGTGCTAGACAGATTATGCATGATCCCCAGTGAGTAGTTTTGCCTTTCTCCCCATGGAGTTGGCAGCGACCACATATTTCCACGAGCTACAATCCTGACACTTCTTGCTTGAATCTGGTAAGATTTGCTCACCAAGTAGCAGTCACGTGTCGGCAGAATCGGTTCGAATTTGGCGTTTATTTGTGTCCTCGAATCTGTCAACTTTTTACTGTTAAAACATTTATTTTTTATTTTTTTATTGTATTATGCGTATGATTCAATTCTCAATCAATGAGTTAACTATGTTTTTTCTTACAGATATCATATCCCGCATGTCCTCACTCGGCGGCAACAACGCGACGCGTCGCGCTACACTCCGCGTGCTACAGATGCGGCGCGAGTCGCTGTTGAACGAGCGGCGGCAGTCTGCGCTGCAGCAGCCGCGCGCCGACACCGCGGACTTCCTCTACACCGCGCCGCAGGTCTGTAGCGAGCTTGTCCACAGATATAGTAGCACGCGTGTGCGTGTCTCTAGCGGCACTCCGCGCGCTACAGATGCGGCGCGAGTCGCTGTTGAACGAGCGGCGGCAGTCTGCGCTGCAGCAGCCGCGCGCCGACACCGCGGACTTCCTCTACACCGCGCCGCAGGTCTGTAGCGAGCTTGTCCACAGATATAGTAGCACGCGTGTGCGTGTCTCTAGCGGCACTCCGCGCGCTACTAAGTGTAACCGCGAGTAACATCCGTACAGTTGTTTTCTTTCAATGTATGTAGTGTTTGCGCAAGTACCGGAAAGCTGAGGGTCAATTCCCGCTGAAAGAGCAGTGGCGCGCAGCGGCCGTAAGAGCAGGTGACCGATCAAGGCGCTTGCCTACTGCGGCGTCCGGAGGGGCCGCACTGCTTCTAGGGACGCCGCGCTGCCCCTATTTTGCCTTTTGCTGGTTCTCTGCCACATCGCGCACCGGTGCGTTTTTATTCGGCGATGAATGGGTTGAATAGCTGTTGAACTATTTAATTACGTAGATAACATTCAAAATAATTTGTTATTGACGCTGCCGGCCGCTGCTCTTTCAGTGGGAATTGCACCCTTAAAAGACAAAGAGGAGCTAGGCTAAATTGATTAAATATAATGTTTACTTTACCAAAAAACTCATTACCAAGCACTATTTCATAACCAAATCGACAATTGTATGTCACTATTCTGTTCTGAATATCCATAAACCTATTTGGACTTACACAGATGGGTGAAGCTTCGGGGCGGCGGCCGACCGCGGCGTTCCTGAACACGGGCTACGAGCCGGCGCTCTCCAGCGACGACGAGGACACGCTGCGGCCGAGGCGCAACACCGTGCGCTTCCAGCGGAACAACCTCTGAGGCGACCGTTGGAGTAGCGATAGCGACGTAATAGAATTCCCTAGAAATTTTGAAACCAGATTTGAATAAATTAAAATAAATTTGAAGAATGGTTCTAATGGTGGTCAATGGCACAGTGAATTTATAAGACGGTTTCCCCCTGCTGTTCGCGACTTTTTCACATAATTGTCTATTCTAAATTGTCGCAGCACTAGCACATCACGTCGGGTCACGTCTTGTCTTCAAGCCCTAAAATGCGATGTTATTTTGTTGTCTGTACATATAAATTTTGTTTAATAAATACAATTTTATTTAATATGTTTTTTTATGGAAAATAAATAAACGTAGACCCTCTTATTTGGCAGAATACCTCTCTAATCCCCGATAAAATAGGTAAGGTAGTTTTATTTGTACGTGCCGTTAGGCTGATTCTCGGTTTGTGTAGAGTAAGTAAGAAAAATATTTAGAAGGAAAACTTATAAAATTGTTATTCTCTTTGATATACTCGTAATAATCATTCACACAAATAACTTAATAAATCATCTTTCTTATTCATCCTGTCATTCATTCTCCACCTGTTTGTATTGTGAACAGATTGCTTTTTGAGCATTAAAAACGACTATCAAATAAAATATATTAAATGGGTTGCTGTTATTGTATATGATTACGATTCTGCAAAAAGCACCTACTATGCCTATGCACATTCTTGGTTGACTTGTGGCATATTGTTATGGGGAAATAGTACCGGAGTTGCTAAACTATTCCGACTGCAAAAAAGATTCGTAAGGATTTTGGAAAATTTAAATGTTATGGATAGTTGCAAACCACACTTCACCAGGTTGAATATATTGACCCTACCATCATTGTACATATATTCTGCTTGTGAGTTTGTGAGAAAATATCCCCATTTCTTCCCATGTCACCAGCGTCCCCGAAACCTTAGGCCAAAAATTAAATTGGCCCAACCAACCTGCAATTTGGAAATGTTTCGTAGAGGACCTCTCTCGTTGGATTCTGTCTTCAAGCATTTTAAATTTAGTCGCTAGTAATATCAATTCATGCGAGCGGTGGTTGGCAGTGGTTGATCTTTCAGAACCCCATACTAGAAACGGGACAAAACGCTAAGGTGATTGTTTTTAGTGTCAAACCATGTCCAAATAAGCTTTGTCGACGAATCCTTCTTTAGTAAAAGGTTCTGTTGTCGATTCACTCATGAATGAATCGTTTTGTCGGCGAAACGTTCGTAGTGGTAAGGTTCTGTCGTCAATTCGCTTATGAATAAATCGTTCTGTCGGCGAATCGTTCGTTGTTGAAAGGTTTTGTCGTTGAACAACTCATAAACGAAACATTCTGTCGGCGGCTCATCCGGCAGAGAAACGTTTGTCGCAGTTAAGTTTCAGAATCCTCTCGTTGTGTGTGAAAATTTACAATAAATTACCTGACAAAATTAAGGATGTGAGTAAAATAAACAAATTAAAAAATTTATTAAAGAAGTACCTTATTGAAAAATGTTTCCATTCGCTGCAAGAGTTCTTAGATGGATAAAATGATAATGTATGAGTATTATGCTAATGTTATAGCTAAGTAATATAAAATAAATCTAAATCATATAAAATAATTATGTGATATCATTAATAAAAAATAATTAACCATTAATAATTATAAATAGATTATAACTATTTTCTGTGCCCTTACAGGGTCATGTTTGTGTCCAAATATATTTTATTAACATCTTTGTAACAAAATGGTGCAATAAAGATTTTAAACTTTGAACTTTATTTTAACGCATACAAGCTACTGCTACCTTTAATCTGCTAGTAGGGACACATTATAAGGACTAATTAAACTGCTCCTACAAAATTTTCCACTTGTACAATGCGTTTCCTAACTCTTTCAAATTGCGAACAGCTGGAATGGAACTCATTGCCTGCATCTTAGTACACAGATTTATGTACACGAGTTTTTCTAAAATAACTCGAACCAAGCCTATTTATGTTTGTATTGCAAAAACTACATAACCGACAGGTGAAATAGTTTTCCATTCTAAATATTTTTATTATCTTAGGTTCGTGAAAAAAAGGACTAAAACTACACTATCTACTGTAATATAGTACTAATAGTACAACTATTCATGAAAAACCCATTACCCATATTGTCATTGGGAAATAAGTAAAAAACTCTCAAAATCGCGATTAGTCAGTGCAAGATCGAAAGTGAGGGGTCGGGCGCAGGCACGGTGCGGTACGCGGGCACTCAGCAGTGAGCGCGCGGCGACCCGACCGACCGCAGGCGCGACCATGCCCCGCACCGACTCGCGAGTGAACACGCACGACATTGTGAAGTGAACACGTAATAAGGATTATACTTTTACCCCGACTGACATCTACCACACCAGCTGCAGCGGTAAGTTTTAGGCTTTATTTCTATTATAATTAAGTTCATCTTTCAGCTGACCTTTCCGCCCTGAGGCTGCTGCGCGCGATCAGCTGCGAAAAGGGTGATTGCAATAGATATTCGAATGCATAATATAAAACTTAGAGTATCAGGATCTATACTTTATGAAAGTAAACTTTAACATGATTGACACCGAAGCCCTATTAACAGTCAATTGCATGATTTCTCTTTCGAAAGTTTCGAAATCGCCTTGTTTATGTGAAACTCACAATACTAACTACGAATTATAGGAAGAAATTTTATACAAACTTACTAATGCGCATATTCATAAGAAATGGTCTATTCGAAAATCTTGCCAAGTTTGAAATCGTTTTCGCGTGTATTCGCAATCGTAAACAAAAGTGAATGTAGGCGGCGCTGCCATGGGAGAAGGATGGATAACAAAGAGTCATAGTTTCATTCGCATTGACTGGCCTCTAAATTCATTAATAATACGTATTCTTATAGATGAAGAGATGCAATGTGCGATAAACACAACCGTTTGATTGTCGCACTTCGCGGTTTTGTAACGAGCAAAACAATTAAAAAGAAATGAAATCTAAGACAAAAATGTTGGTATCTTTTACGACCTTCCATAATGACTATGCACTTGCATATTATTAATAATTTGGTATCAACTGTGGCGAGTGTCGCGCGAAAGCCTTGAGACCATGCTTCGTATCCGGGTTTTCATACATGGCTAAACTCCATGCAAGCTCCAAGCAAGTTAGGTAAAAAGCTAATCGACTAAAATTGCCTAACAGTGTGCACCAGATGAATGAGATACCTTTACGGTAACAGTTACAAACCTTTTTAAAGAAGACTAGCTGTCCGTCAGCGGCTTCACTCGCGTAGAAAATACAGAACTACTCGCTTTCCCGTCAAAATACAGAATGCAAAAAAATTGCCAATGTCACCCTGATAATGTAGATTTATACTGGTGAAATTATTTTTAAAATCGGTCCTGTATTTTCAGAGTCTATTCAATACAAACAAACAAATCATTCCTCTTCATAATATTAGTATAGACTATCTGTCCGTCGGCGGCTTTGCCCGCGCAAATTATTTCTCCCGTCAAAATATACTTTAATAAAAAAATATAGCCTATGCCACTTCCCTGATAATGTAGCTTTATATTAGTAAAATAATTTTTAAAATCGATCCAGTATTTTCGGAGCCTATTAAATACAAACAAACAAACAATTAAATCTTTCCTCTTTACAATATTAGTATAGATATAGACTATTTTTCGGCAAAGTCATTCACATGATACTCAGGATCCAAACTAAGCCTAAATCTATCTCTGGTAAAAATAGACTCGGGTTTATCACTACCTAGATTCTAGACTACGCATTTGCGTACGTTTTGCGTTTGATTGAGGTATTTACCTCAATCCTTTCACAGAAACAAAATCAAGAAGCCCCTTAAGGTATCACCTGACTCTTTCAGTCCTACTGGCATATGGTAGGACATCATTTGTTCTTTTGAACTTCGAATTTCGTCATCGGAAAATGGGGTAGGGGCTCTTTTATTAATATTTATTTTGAAAAACGTTTTAATTTTTAAAAGAATATTTATGTAAAGCATCCTTAGAAGACTTCTCAGAAAACGCGTGGCATTGATTTTGAAGAAGTATGTCATTACTGTAGCTGAAGTATGTAATTGCCTTCGTAAACACAGGCATACAAGTAGAAAATCACCGTAGCGTAGTAACCCTAAGGCCGCGATCGCATCCGGTTCCGCAGAGGGTCATTCTCACTTCTCGTAAAAGAACAATTTTGTGAGGAGGCAGGTAATTAAAGGCCAATCAACTAATTACTAGTTGCACAGTCGATTCCGTGTTAATATATTTATTGCACAATGACAATGTAGTTAGAGCCCTAAAATTAAGTCACTAAACTTATTTTTAAAACCTTATGCTGGTATAGTTTGAGCTTTCGGCGCTTTGATCATGACAAACTTTAACTAGAATACCAATATCTTGGATGCAATTTTAACAGCTAAAGGTTCACTGAGACTATGGGTTCTTCGTGATATTTTCTTTCATGAAAAATTTAAGAAGTTTGCTCAAACCCAAAGTGAGCTGTTTGAATTCATAAAAAGATCCGTTGCGCCACAGAGTCAATTAACTTGTATTTATTTAATACTCAGCGTGCCTTAGTTTATATGGTGGATCAATTATTATAATTCTCTTAAGAGAACACAGCACGGGCGAGAGAATTGAAATACAGGTATTTGTAAAAACTATCGCTGTCTGTCCGAGTGCGATAGAGACAACTACAACTCAGACTGAAAAAAAATCCTCTACTTGCAATATCCAGGGAGGAAACAGAGGAATACGTTTGTATGGAAAAACCGCACTTCTGTATCCTCTTAAAATTGATTGTGAAAGTCAATAAGCTAATTGATAATTTTGATTGGGAAAAGAACCTGTTTAGGTGCTTTACTTACGAGCTGTAATTAGATTCAAGGAATTTCTAGATTCATTATGACACTATTAACTTGAAGATATTACTAGCAGAGCGTGAGGCTGAAGCCTTTTTTGGATATTACATACCTACTACGTAGATATAAAAGCAACGAATGTTTTAAAGTGAACGTTTTTTTGTCAAATAGTAGGTATGACAACTCTGGTAACCCTAGTTAGATAGGAAGGTGTCTCGGTAGGGAAGGTAAGCTAACGTAACAACTATATGCAAAAAGACCCCTTATAATCTAATTCAAGCTTGTAATAAAGTGTATTTGAATTCTAATATACCTTCAAATTGGTTACGGAATGTTAATAGCTTCCTCTGTGTTACGAAATTACACTACGTCTGATACAAAATAAGTACTTAGGAACACAGGTCGTTTGGCTTTAGCGACTTAATAAAGAGTATTCTTCTTCTTAAGTAAGTGAATATACTTACTTAAGGTTGCTTAACTTGTTGAATATAGGGTATAATTCCTGTTTACTAATTAGCTGGTACATGCAGATAGCAACCTTAATTTTTAAATAAATATCTGAAATATTTCACAACAAGATCATCCGCACTAAGCAGATCTATAACTGTACTATGGGTGCTAGCTAACATAACTGATGAGCATACTGAATTTCTAAATATATAATAACACCCAAATTAAAGTTGTGTCCTACGCGCAGGGAACGATACCTTGCAACCAACAGGTATGCAGCAGGTATGCTTAACTTGTACTTAAGAGTAGGTTTTATTATTTTGTTTGGTTCTGCTAATGGCTTAAGGAGAGAAGATACATCACATTTGACTGGCTTGTTGGTGCAATTTGACGACCCACTTGGTGTAATGGTTAAGAAGTTGGCTACTACACCAGAGGTCGCGGGTTCGATCCCCGCACAGTACAAACATTTGTGTGCATGAACATGTCTGTTTGTACTGGTCTGGGTGTCTCCTATGTATAATAAGTATGTATTTACAAAAGAAAATGTATTTAAGTATGTTTATCCGTTGTCTAGTATCCCATAACACAAGCTTTAATTAGCTTACTTTGGGGCTAGATGGCGCTGTGTGGAATAATGTCCAGGGATATTTATTATTATTATTTATTATTATTTATTAATGGCAGCGATCCTGCCTTTAGTACCGGAGGTTGTGGGTTAGATCCTCACCCACAACAAACATTTATGTGACGAATTTGTGTTTGTTGAGTGTCTCGGTGTTATTATCTATTTAACTATGGCTTTATAAATTTTTGAGTATATTTATTAGTCTTTGACACTAATAGTACAAGCTCTGCTTAGTTTGAGGTCAGATGTTCTTGGTGTAAATTATCTCAGATATTCATTATTTATTTATTTACTAAAACGCGCTGACATGACAAAGAAATAATGAACTCAAGGCATTTTCAAGTTGCTTCACAGTTTGTAATATTATGCATTGTTGATGAGCTAAAGACTAATTTGGTAAGGATATTCGCATAAGTAATTAGGAGAAATCTTATGTTTTCACTTTCCAAATTTAGGAGTATACTGACAAGTAATGTTGTTAACACAAGTGTAGGGATTGGGGATAATATGCATGGGACCTTGACATTGTGACACAACTATCTTTAAGCTTTAGCTACTCGTAAATGTTAAGACAAAGATGCTTAGTTTTTATGTTATTACAGACCTTATCGTTAAGGTAAATGAATCAAGAAATCTTGACTATTGTATTTTTTTATTAGTCTATTGAAGCTTTGATAGTTAACCTTCGCTGGACTTGCTCAATTTTTGCTTTAGGTTCACAAGCATACAGTCAACCGCAGGTCAAGCGGAATACTATACACTTTTTGAAGTCTACGTTAAAAATGCGAGCTAGGGCCGTATTTCCATTTCTTATAAGCCAGTCAAGTTAATTTCCTAAAATGAGCGTAGCAAGCGATTTTCAGCCAGTCAGCGGTTACCTGGCAATAATGCATCCTCTAGGCCAGATATTTACTGACGAAATTGCTCGCTGCCCTCAGTTTAGGAAATTAACTTGACTGGCTTTAAGAGATGGTAATACGGCCCCTGGTAGCAATGACAGCTTTGATCTATGGTTGTACTTTACTTTGCTTATCTTGGCAGAGTTGGTTGCCTGAAAAAAACACAAAATATGTTAAAATTTTGGAGTTAATATTGTCTTCACAGCAAGGAAATCTGAGTGCTGAGCTACTGGGTTCTGATTTGCAAAGGAGATGGGGATGATAATTTCAAAATATGATAACATTGACAAGTCTTTCTGTCTTTGAGCATTTTTCTTACTTTGCACTATATAGCACTCAATGAAACTCCTTCAATGAACCATCCTATCAGACATGATCTTTTATCTTATTTGCTTAGGTCATCTGTAGTAATATTCTAGTTGAGTACCACCATTGCACCAGGCCTTGACTGGCTTTGACCGGTAGAAAGTAGGCTGCGATTAGAATTTTGGTACCGTATCAGAATGTTTTACGGTGAACTACTGTTTCTGTAAGATTGTTATTGAAAATTAAACTTTATGAACAAAAGAAACAACGTTGAAACTTCAATGTAGCGCCGTGGAAAGCAGGTGATGTTTGTAAATAAACATGTTCATACAAAATTCAACCATATTAAAACTTCTTTGACTACCGTTATGCATTCGTAATAAATCACTCTCATAGGATGGTCAATAGTAATCCCTTAAGATCGTTAAAACATTACCACATAACCGTTAAAAAGACCCTGAAAAAAATTTTTCAAGTAAAATTGTTAGCATATTATTTGTGAGGTCTCAACATAAGTATAAAAATCAACCTCAATAAACAAGAGTCAAACATTTTTATTAGCAGAATGGGAAATCTTGCTATTATGATACGATAGACAATTGAAATATGTAGTAACTTTGAAAGTACGTCATAATAAAACAAGCGTGTTGCAAGCCGCGGGCTGCGGGGCGCCGCGAGCGATCGCTCTACAAAAGACTTCAACGCACTACAACACGTTGCTTGATATAAGTTACAACGAAGTATGCAATATAAAGTATTACAAGTGTTTCATGGCTTTATTTGGCATAGTTTTAGATGAAATAAAATTACATAGGCGTCTGTGCTCACTAAGTCAAAACGAATCTGTTATCATTGACATAAAAACTACAAAATACAATCAATAAATGGATTTTTTTGGATTGATTATGTGATTTGATTGATGATAGTAAAAAAAATTACTGGATTTTACTAAGTTGAAAGGCATGCGGCATGTGGTTTTAGGAGTAAATATATAATGTATTAGTAATAACTATTTGTAAAATGAATAAAATAAAACAAATCTTTGTGCTGATTTTTTTGACAAACATTGAATAAATAAATAAACAGATCAAGGGAAATGCTGCTGAAATTAGTAAATTAGTTCAAGACAGTCTTTGGTATGGTTTGATTTTGTAAGGTTCTTACGTTCTCAGCAGAATCTGTAGCAAAACTCTCTGGTAATCGTAGGCAGGCGAAGACCGCGGTGTATGTTGTGTTGAAGGCCTACTTTCTCTTTTTTGTGTGGATTTTCTCGCTCATGATTGTTTAAGTACAATGGGCACATATTTAATTTGTCTCGCGCTAGCTTTATTATTTAATTTCAAGGTTATTTTTGCTAGTGAAAAGAGCGCTAAATATTTAATTTTCTTGAAGTTTTTTTATTGTTAGCTGAAAACAGCTATGATATATAAAAAAATACTGGATAATGCCTAGAAGTTTTAATATACATATATGCGATAAGAATAAATCATCGTCAACGACGTCAATCACTTTGCATAGTAGGCGTATCCTATGCCGAGGCACAGAATATTTAATAGTGTTAATGTACAGAACATACTCTTTGGAATGATACTTAAAATAAAAAAAGCGATTTTTGGTAAGCGCCTACAAAATGTTTTCTAGTTCGCACAGAGCGGTCCTTATAGGGCATTGTAAATAATATTTTTTAGGCAGGACTGGTAAAAAATTGTATACTGACCACATTATCGTGACTTTGAACGGTTGCACGGGCGTATTGTGACAAAGAGAGCTCTGTTGCGGTTCATTGTATAAAACAGTAGCTACATTAGGTTCTTTCATACATTTTAAAGTTTGAAGCCGCGAGTTGCTCTAAGTTAGCCCCTCTGGTACTTAAACTCATGTCCAGTTAAGATTTTTTTTTTATTAATAGAAACAAAGTCTCACATATTGTTAGTAGTTCTTAAGATCTACGTTAGTAAAATTAAAATAACATACAACATTCAAAAATGCATGATTGTTGGAGCCATTGAGCCAATTAAGCCGTTAAGATTTATAATTATAGAATTATGTAATACTTACAGTAAATGTATATAACCAGGGCTTGGGACTGGTTTATTAAAACAACGTTTTTAAAAAGTTCGGAACGGTTCCTTGGATAGCATTTTGTTCGGAACGCGAACAAAATGGGAACATTTTAATAAGAACAGCAAAAACCTGTTTATTCCACAAGAAACAGAGGCTCGTGGCGCGACAGCAAAAAATCATACATTGCGACACTTTTCATTTATCTGAGAATGAAAATATTTCGTGGCGATCTATTCGTTAGATTATACAAGTTGAAAATATAATCGTTGCTGACAAAAATATAATTCCCTTATTATTGCATCAATGTTCTTTAGTTCAAACTTTAACGAGACGACCCGTGACTAAGCTGTGTAGCTGTAAATTATTATTGTTAGTTTCGTATTGAACCTAATAAATACAAAAACGATTTACATTTAGTTCCTTTTAAAAATCGATTTTATTACGTTTATACGTACAGCTAGCTTGCTTGCTACGCAAAAAGACTGTCAATGTTGTAAGGGTTTGAATATCAAATACTGCATACTTTAACTTCTTTAAAATTAGAATGAATAGCAAACACAAGGGCGAGTAGTGAAGAGAAAATATTGTCCGAAATTGCTAATGATCAGTAAAACTGATAGGTAAAGTGATGTGGGGAGGAGATAGCTTTCTGTAAAGGCCGGTACATACACAGGCTGGTATTTAGCACGATTAAAGGCCATATAATGTTAGCACTAACGTAGTACTTATCTGCAAGTACTTACACTGTAAAGACAGGTACAGACTCATACAATACGAGTATAGAGCCACCGCGCTACTTGCTTTCATTTGCAAACTTTGTACAGGATTTTTTCCTGTACTAACTGGCGTGAACGAAATACACAGTCAAACATATTAGTCTGGCAGTTATCTTCATATATGAAACGCATAGTAAATTACTCAGAAGGGGCTGTGCCGGCTGGAGGCCAGGGCCACGCTCCAGCGGGTTTCTGGCACGCGGTTAAGTATACAAACAGACATTGGCCACTTCGCCATGATTTGCCGCTCACTGACGGACTGCAATAATTTGTACTGATTAATGTGGAGCAGACAACTTATTTGAGTGAGATGAGACGTTTAGGCAGGAAAATCTGCCATTTTGTAAACTTATCTATTTCAAAAGGCTCCTTGAGCTTTGATGTGTAGATGCCCTAATTGATTAAAGCTCAGTGTAAGTATTTAATTTAGCTTTTAGCCGCAACCTTTATTCGCCGTGTTAGCAGCACAGTCGTGTTATACTCTCATCTATGCAATTAAAACCTTGAATAAATGTTACTTTTGGTTGCTTTCCATTGCATTTTCGCCAATATAGGGTCTAAACCAGTACAAAATATAGTAATATAATAAAGAATTCTATAGTTTGAAATTGACCAATTAATTAAACGTCACTTCTTCCTAGTTACTCGTGCTCTATCCTATGCCTATGATTACAAACTTCTTCATCAATATAACGATTGCTGCTGGCGATTTTCTATTGACCCAGATTAACAGGCACCATTAAAAACATTTCTGCGGAACAAATGCATCGTATAACGAAATTCGTTGTAAAGTGATTCTAATGGCATTCAGCTTCAAAACATATTATGTAAAGTCGAACGGGAAATGTTCGACACGCAGCAATAGGGTTCGATTCAAGTAGGGTCAGCTTCGAAATAAAGCTACAATCTCGTAGCAATGGCATATCAAAGTGAGTAGGTACTGTTTTATCTACCTAAGCAGGTAGGTCTGTTGGCCTATGATTTCGGGAGCGTTTTGTTTGCTATTGTGGTTTTGAAATTAAGTATCCTAATCTGTCTTATCAAAGCCAAGTCTTGCACTTGCGTGTAGAAGTATTTAGTTATGAATGTAAGGCAGTGTTGCGCAGTCGCAGGCGGGTATGGCGGACGTGGCTTGAGGGCGGGGGGAAGGGGCAGCCAGCTGGCGGCCGTCAGCAGTGAAAGTGAGCTAGCGCCTGCGGCCCTGCATTACAAGACTATAAACACGAGAATGATTCGTTCGATCAAGTTAATACTTGAATTTGTATGTGAATTAGATACAAAGAAATCCTCGAATCTGCCATTACTTATAGTTTCCCCGGGACAAGTCTCAGTTAAATCAGATTAACAGCGACTTCCGGATTAGACTGAAAGTTTTCATATAGTTACGACCTGGCAGTTTCTTTAACAGCCTGTAAAGATATTCGATTTTAAGATCACACGCAAAATGAATAGGTATGTCAAATCAGAGGGGTTTCCCAGAAATCACTGCCCATTAAAAATTGTCAAGTCACCCCGGCTTGCCTTCCTACTCCACTAGACTCCCCTGCATGGATCATTTTTCTGGAAATGGCTTGGCATCACCTCCAAAAACTATATTATACCTACCCCAATAGTTAAACCTAGCCGTATACGAGTTACATACTTTACATTAGGTATACCGGTTATGCACTAACTGATTTTGAGAAATCTACAGGTACGTTCTTAGCTTGTTCACGATGAATGAATATATCGTAAAAATTAGCCACATGCAGCAACTTAGTACCTACTACGAGTAGTACTTTCAAACTCAAACTCAAACTCAAATAACTTTATTCAAATAGACTGTATCAGTACTTTCAAATCGTCAAATTTACAGCAAAATATACTAAATAATAGACATAAATACCGTAATAATATGGATATGTAAATAAACAGTATACAGACATAATGCGACTCTACCACCGCGTCGGAGTTGTTTCTTACTGAGAAGACCCGGCGAGAAACTCAGCAGTTACTCTTTTAAACTTGTTTTGGGTTTACAACAGACGTTAGTAAAGTACAAGCAGTGTGTAATTTTGATACAAATAAACCTAAAAGAATATAAAACAAAGAGAAAAAACCAACCATAAAAGAATATAATTAAAAGAATTCATTTAAACAATTCAAAAACAAAAATTGTTAGTCAGTACATACATACTAGGTACCTATTAACTCTTACAATAAAACATCTGTTACAATAGAGCTATTTAATCCCGCATCGAGCAGAGCGCTTATACCCAGGCATTTTTATCTATAAGGTAGTCTTTTGTAGTATAATAGCCCTTTTTTAATAAAGCCGTTTTGATGTGATTTTTGAATCTATGTAAAGGTAACTCACAAATTGTTTTTGGAATTTTGTTGTAATAATGTATACCTTGCCCTATAAAGGATCCTAAAACTTTTTGTAACCTAAAGAGTGGAAGTGCAATTTTATCCTTATTCCTAGTATTTCTGCAATGTATGTCACTGTGTTTAGCATAGAGACCAATATTTTTTCTCACCAAAACAATGCAATTGTAAATGTATTGTGACGCTACAGTGAGGATACCAATTTCCTTAAAAATCTCCCTAAGTGAAGCCCGTGCACGAAGCTTATAGATGGATCTGATAGCTCGCTTCTGGAGGATAAAGATGGTTTGTATATCCGCCGCTTGACCCCAAAGTACAATGCCGTAAGACATTACACTATGGAAATAACTAAAATAAACTGAACGAGCAGTATCAACATCTGTTAATAACCTAATTTTTCTCACTGCAAATGCAGCCGAACTAAGTCTGCCTGAGAGAGCTGTTATATGAGGGTTCCATTGCAGTTTTGAATCAAGTGTGATTCCAAGAAAAACTGTTGTATCTACAAGCTTCATAGTATTACCATCAATTTTTAGACTAATGGGGTTATCTTTAACATTAGGCAACTTAAAATTAATACATTTAGTCTTTTTTGCATTAAGCTGTAGATTATTTACTGTGAACCATTGTAAAACCTTTGAAAGTGCGTTCATGAAAAATAAAGAGATGCCAGAAATGGTGTGCGCGCTGCCTGATCTCGGTGAAACACTTTCCTTTGAACCAATTCATCTACGCGAAAATAATTAACGCTCTATTTAGCTTGAGACTATATCCCAGATAAAATATTTCGAGATAAGCTGAGCTTTACTCACACGGCACGGACACGGCCAAACTGACTGTTGCCGTTGTGGTGAACAGAACACTCGAATGCCTACACGCTGCTAAGCATTTCAAAAACAAAAGTGCCACAAGGCGTGCTGTTTCGTTACAAAGATTGTCTGTTGTTTAATTACACCGATAAGATACTATCTCGACGTGGACAACATATTATTAAGATCAAAAATTGTTTTGGTAGTTAATTCAAGTTTTATTTCGATTGTGATCTTGCTGATTACATTAGTAAACCGGCCCCACAATTCTATGTACCTACTTAAATAGGTATTATGAAATCTGACGTGGAAAAAACCGGCCAATCGAATCCAATATGTGCTCGGCAATGTAAATAATTCATCTGAAAGGTGTCCTTAAACTCCACCTCCGGCTAACTAATAGTAAAAGTTCCTAATGAAACCCTTGAGACCCAAAATTTCGACAAGAATAAAAGGACAACTATTCTGTCAGTGGGATTCAAAATGGAAATCCCTTAAATTCTGATGCTATTGTGAGGACCTCGTCTTGGGGAAGTGACTCGTCCATCAATTAAAATTGTATGTAGGTTCACAAGCATATTAATGAAATGACGTAATCATTAAATGGAAAGTCCTAAATATTTATCTACCACAATTGACGCACATTATTCAGATATTTATAAATAGGTACATAACATTTCAGTAACTTCCTGCATTCATCGCAGCCTTCTCTTCTGCTATTAATTAGTTTGGTCCCAGTTCGTTGATTTTCACGGCGACTTTATTTTATTATTATTTATTTATTTATTATTCTACTCATGTGGCTCACTTTAAGGCCGTTTTCTCGCTCACGTCCAAGTTGCCTGTTCAGAAGCGAATAATTCCTGATCCAATTAGATAACTTTGAAGAGGGATAATTAGCTTTTTCTAAGGCTGCTCTTTTTTCGAATATGAGTAACGATTGATGTTCGCCTAAATAATTGATATCTTTGGTTATGCAGATCTGCAAGTATCTTAGTAACAAATTCTGTAAGCTGATTCCGTATCTTCTGGACGTTGGTTAATTTCTTTTAATTTTTATTAAATTCCTCGTTCAGAGTTTAATACCAATTCTGACGCTTTCGCTCGTTTGACAATACTGTGACCATCGATACTGAAATACCTATACCTTGAAATAAAAAAGACATATCGTATGTAGGTACTGCAAGTATCTTGTAGGCGCCTAGCGAACAGCCTATAGCAGATAAATTGAATTCAAGTACTGTCCATTATAAGTGCGATAGCATTGAAGGCTCGTAGGTGAGCCATTGTCCAGCGGGTCGAAGCCTCCGGAGTCGCTGACCTTGGCGCCGCCCTGCGCCTGCTTCGCCGAACTAAATCGGAACGTTCAGCCGCTGTACCATTTCAGCTTCGCCACTTTCAGCTTAATGTGTGCTGCATAGAATCCATAATTAAGTGACGGTTGGGTTTGCTGTGCAATGCGCCAGTCACGATATTGGGAAATAGATAAAAATGACTATAACTGCTACAAGTACAACACTGCCATAATTTATGTTTTCTTTGCAATAAGTTCGCATTATACGCGCCGACGACGAAGGCATGAAGTTCGCAGTGATACGCATCCGCTAAGCTTATGTTGACGAGTATTTCCACAGCAGGCTTAACACAGATAAAACGTTTCTCGCCAGATAAGTATGTTTTAGACAAAAAATGGACAGCAACTGAGTAATAATAAAGTAGATCCTGATTGTGACTTAGAAGTATCTACGTGGCTATTACTAGAACATTATTAGATATATCGTTTATAAATATATCGTATTGCTATTTGGTCGTTTTAATAATTTCTCTCATAAGTAGTAAGTAATTTTTCTCTCATTTATATATTTAAGTAGATATGTATTTAGAAATATTTAAGTATGTTTACCAGTCTCTGACGCCCATAATACAACCTCTGCTTAGTTTGGATTCAGATGATCTTGGTGTGAATTGTTTCAGATATTTATTATTTTTCAAAAGAAAAACCAATTAAGATATTTCGCAATCATAGCGCCAAATAGGCGGCCAGGAATAACTCTGACTCAGAAGTCAACATCCAAAAAAAAAAGGAAAAGTCTTAAATAACGTAAAAGCCCAATGCAAACATAAAGTAAATGTTAGTTGTCCCAACGTGAATTTTATTTTCCCAACAACATTAAACCACTGTATCTGGTTGTAAAAAGTGCACCAGGTCTGTGGTGAATTTTAAATGGTGGCATTTAAAATCCCGTGCTGCCCAGGGGGCCTACTCCCGTTCACCCGAACACGAAGTAGCGTAGATCTTTAGACGATAAAAAAAAATACTTTGAGTTCGAAAATTATGTCGATACTTATTTTGTTTTTCTAATCTTAATAAAAAAAAATCAAAATATTTTAGATCTTTTCTTATCACACTTTTTTTTTGTGCTTTTTAGCCTTTCAAAGATTTACGAAACTTCATAAATTTTGCACTGGAGTAGGCCCCCAGTTCAGGGATGAATGACCGGCAAGGTCGGCTCGCACGCGAGGAATGTGCTGTGTGGAGAACGCATGATCTGCGCGTGATTCACGCAACTGATACTTGCATTAAGGAGCTAAGGGACAATGCTATGCAGGGACAAAGCCAAGCAATATGCTTGAGTCAATACTTCTGCAGGAGCATTTCTTTTTACAAACAATAGTTAAGCCCAACATACCGTTTATATGATGAAATATCATATTTCATCCGGGCAAAATTTTTCGATAAGCCAAAAAAAAATAAACTCGCTCATTTTAACTATAGCCAACAACTAATGCAATCAAATTAGAGATCTTAGGAATGATCTAAGGAAACTAACCGTATAATTTGGTGTTAAATCTCCCAACCTTCTTTAACAAATATTATTATCAGCTGCCAGGATATTACCCGCTTATCTGTAACGAGTCGATTGAAATTAAAGTCTTAAATCAGGGAACCTATCTAATTCGCCAAATTAAATTGAGCTATTATGAATATAGCCATCAAAATACCTACGACTGGATTAGACATCAAAATAATATAGAGTTTGCTGATTTTCTTTAAATACTTCTGTATTTTTTTGCCAATATATTAAAAAAAGAAAAAAATAATGTAATAGTCAAGTTGAAACTAATTTTGTCACTTTGAAGTCAGGTCACGTTTGCAGTTTGACCATGAGAATGCGAACAAGTACCTGAGAGGTCTGAGTTGCATCTATTCGTAATTTTGGCATTTAGAGTAGATTTGCAAATCTATACCTTATCTTCAGGGAATTGTTAAGCTTTGTTAATAGATAAACTGACACACAAATTTTCGTTTTTAAGTGATCCTGTGGTTTATCGTTAAATATATTCTCGTCTTTTCAGGGTGGTGAACAAAAATGGCCGCGTCAGGAGGGAAGCGGCGCGAGGAGGGGAGCGACAACTCGGATGACGAGCTCACCCCGCTCGCTAACGAGATTTACGGCGGCAGGTCAGTACTTCAGCAATCTTGACAGGAAAGCAACATTCCCACTGATCAGGTAGATGACTAATCACATATGTAGCGTTCATTCAAATGTATAGAAAAGTGAATTTCATATATGAAATAATGACTTTTCTGGCTAAGTATTTTCAGATGTATTTCTTATTGAATTTAGAACTATATTTTTTTCTTTTACATAAAAGGTTAACAATGACCAGTAGGTGCTAAAATCAAAGGGTCAGTAAACAAAGTTTCAATAGACACATTACTTAACTACTAAACGTGAGGTAGGTATATCCTTCTTTTAACACGTTTGGGAACGTTGGGTTTGGGGTTTGGGGATGATAGTTAACTTTTACCTGTATCTCATTAGTTTTTGTATGATCGAGAATTTAAAACATAATTAATTGAAAACGATCTCTTACATTAGGATTTTGATTGTTTGCTAAAGATAGCACCCACTTGTCTCGCCTGTAACGGTGTGTGGGCCAAACCGTTCGGTATTACGTGAATGCGTTAGCGGATTCTGTACACGATGACATCATCACAGGCTCAAAATCTTACCGACACGTCATCACTCACTGGGGCAGGTGTAGGTACTCGTAATGATGAGTTACTAAGACACACACATTAGAATATTTACTAATATTCCCGTAAGTTGTTTTTGTATTGATACCACTCAGAGATTTTACAAACCACATTTAAAAGTAACTTAAGTTATTGCGTTTGCCTACTTAGGTACTTCATAATATTCTTCGGTGTAATGGTGACACATAACAGGTCTTGGCTCTAAAATTATGGACATTATTATCAGCAAACAATAGAAATTACATAAATTATTCGGCAAAAAGAAGTAAATACAACTTTGACTAAGCATAAACTAAACTTCTATCTCCAACTGGGTTCAGTGATACCGCCGTAGCGCTAGTTTAATTTTAAATTATTTGTAATAGCTCAGATAGAAGATAAAACTTATAATTACGTCAAGAATGTACAAAAGAAAACAAGGAAATGTTTTTTATTGTTTTATGTTTTGTGAAGATATACTTTACCAACATACTATCTTAACATTTAAGTAAACAACAAAAGTATAAACAAGAAGACTTTAAATTATTAAACAAATTGCAACTACATTTTTATGATAAATTTCTTGAAAGGTGTAAAGTAACATTTATAAAGGCATCAATTTGCAACAGTTCATATGCTTAACAGTGTTTATGATTGAGTAGAAATGTTAGTTTTTCAACAAAATAGGTGTCATTAAAACTAATGAATGAAATAAATTGTTTCTCAAAGGTCACTTTTAGAAAGCTTTGCCTTTGCAAAAACTAGTATTACTAGTAAGTAAGTATGTATAGCATTTGCAGTTATGGACTGGTATTCGTAACGATCACATAACGATATGCTTAGTAAGTGGGAACTGCATCTAGTGACGCATTAAATAGCCATCAGAGTCATGTCTTGAGCAATAAGTCGAGCCAGAAGACACGCATTGGTTCCGCTTCCCTGGCTACTCTCACTCACGAATCTCGATTCGAGATTAAATCCAACGATGAATCGACTAAAACCTTGCAGAGTTGGGAAATGTTCAAAAACGAACTAGTTTATTAGTTTTTAATGTGCGTCAAAGTCAGACCAGTCATGATACAGTCAACCAAAGCGTACAAAAATGTGAACATCGTACAGTCAATAGCAGAATGAACGTATGATTTAACATGCCGAAACCGATGATTTCGCAAAAACTATTAAGCATATTCAATTACGAATAATATCAATGAGATCGCAAAACCAATATGAAACTTCGTTGGATGGTCATTGACTTTAGCTGTCGACTGTCCGCTATACTATGTCATACTCGTAACAAAGACAGTTTAACTCAATGGTTGTCCTAGCTGTGGCTGATTGTACACCCAGCTTAGCCGACTTGAATCTAGGCGTGACTGATTTGTGCTCAAGGTTCGAAAGATTTAGAATGCAAGCTTCTTGCTGTAGAACGCAAGCAAACTTTAACAGTGATTGGTTCATGTGAAAATAATGTGAATTCATAAGTTGGCTTTGTTCTAAGAATAGATGTAAGAATAACAGATGATTTCTAAGTCAAATATAATAATCCTCAGGTTCTAGCAAATAATTACCCTTTCTCTCCTAACAGGAGAACATAGAAATTTTGCGTGCCTGAAGGGTTCCATAAGAGATGTCTTAATAAATGTTTAACACCATATCGACTGGCCTGTTGGCGCAATGGCAGCAATCCTGCCTTTAGCGCCGGAGGTTGTTGGTTCGATTCCCACCCATGACACACATTTGTGTGACGAACATTAGTGTTTGTTGTGTGTCTGGGTGTTATATCTATATATGTATGTATTTAGAAATATTTAAGTATGTTTATCAGTCTCTGACGCCCATAGTACAAGCTCTGCTTAGTTTGGGGTCAGATGATCTTGGTGTAGATTGTCCCAGATATTTATTTATTTATTATTATTTATATTATATGCATTATGGCGTGGCAGTGAAAAAATACTTATGATGAACAGTTGAACTTGAAAATACCAAGAACAAATTAGTTGTTATATTAAAATGTATATAATTAAAATTCACTTAAGACGCTTAATTATGGTTTTCAAACTGCCTATAACCTAATCCTATACGAGTAATATGATTATAGAAAGACTAAGGGTGTTTTTAACAAGGTGCGGGTTTTATCAGGCATGCGGGATTGCCCCTCCCCGTCCGCCCCGCTCGGGCTCAAGCTTAAAGCGGCGGGGCGGGCGCCGAGGGGCAAGTTTGCGTGCGTGATAAAACCCGCACCTCGTTAAAAGCACCCAAAAAGGCCAAAGATCATATTGCCAACACAAAAAACAAAAGAGTTCACGCAGAAGCCGAACATTGTCTTGCTGAAAGACAATCGCTGTGACTCGCGCCACAGTCACAGCAAAGTTTCCAATGAACTTTTCATGTATAAAAACCAGACGAACAGTATCGCCGATACGTACTCGCAGAGGTCGGCCGGCCGCGCGCCCGGAACCCGCACAAATGCCAAGGTTGACAACTCTGACGACACAACTTTCGATCAATCCGCTGCGCCACATTTTTGCGCCCCACTTCGCTACGTGGCCTCTGACGATACACTAAAATGCTGGCTTATATTTAATCACAGTAGTTAGCTAGGTACCTACAATCAAGATTAAAAAATAACTAAATGCTGAAAGTGGCTTTGACAGCGTTAAGACTTCTAGGTTGAGCCCAGAAGACACGTAACCCTCATAGTTAAGTTACATGGAATAAGAGCGCTCCAGAATGGGCATCGAATATCCGTTAAGGGCGTGGCTACTATACTACGATACACTTATTTTCTGCCTGTAGAGCTTTCGATTTATGAGAGATTCCTGGGAAGCTGCTTGGTGCGCTTTTATAGCTCTACCAATAAATTAAACTTCCATATTTTTATTGTTTAGGGCAATTAGCTTAGAATCTACGTATATTCTGCCTTATGAACAGTCAACCAATGGCGGAGGGTAAATTACCGGCATAAACTAAGGTGTCGTTCTTAAGAACTTGCATTCGATGCGAGTTCCGGGTGTTTTGGTTGTGTTGTGGTCGACTGTACCTATCAGCTAGAATAGAGCTACTTAAATAACCACAAAATAGTCTCTATTGTTATTAACCATATCAGCCAAATTGGCCGTAGAGATGCAAATGTCTTGTTTTTTACATCATTCGTCATATTTCCCTTTTTGAGTATGTAGACATCCGTAGCTTGAAACTAGTTTTCAAAGTCAGTATTACGAATAGTGATCCTTATCTTAAAGACATAAAGTTCTAAATTAAACTAAGCTAGTCATCGTCGCGATTGGATGATATGGGGTCAGCCGTGATCTGAATATTGGATGACAACGGTCCGCCAAAGTGTACTAGTCCCTTTAATACCTGCAAACGGGTTTTCAAATAATTCTATCGAACTCAAATCATAATGACTTGTTATAAAATCGATCGTAGCCTTCTTAAGTGACGTAAGAGTTAAAAACGGTGCAGCCGATATGGAAATCGGTGAGTGCGAAGTCTTGGTAAGCTCCCAAACAACGGCGGGTCGTCGACCTCCGGCGCTGGGCATGGGGCAAAGGAACATTATGGAAGTGACGTTTCGCATAACAAGTAAATGCTACCAAATGTTGGAGCTTGTGCATTCGAAAGTCTAGTCAACATCTCTAGTCAAAAGTCTAGTTGGTTTGAGCCAAAAGTTCATATTCTTTATAATAGTATTTTACTTAATAATTATTAATACTCAATAGGACTGTAGCAATTTAGTCCATCTATCGCCTTAATTTGTAATTGAACATTCCTTACAAAACCTTTCTAAGATGTGCAAATATGTAGGTACCGTATTATAGGTCCTTAATACACATCATTCCATTTGTAGATATCACTCATAGGTATAGCAAAAACATAAAATATCTGCTTTACTGCCTTGCGTATTGCGTAGGCAGTTTATAATGTTTTGGCAATCTAACTAGACAGAAACAGGTTGAATCGATATGTTTTTATTTTGCGTCGGTGTCAAATAAAAGTATACAGAGGGAAACCTGTTGATTGTTTGAATTAATTATATATTCTCTCCAACAAACATCTTCCACGTTTTATGTTCTCGTTACCGCGAAGACGTTCTAGTAAACATTAGATGAATTCCAGTCAAAATCCTTCACATTTTTGGCTGAGAACAAAGACTATTATTTACACACTTAGTCACAAATTACTTAATGCATGTATGTACGTACACAAAATGCTACGCTACACAATTGGCTCTCACAATAACTTCAGAAGTACGAGTATAATCCTAGCTGATTTCAAACCAGGTAAGAGTCACTTGTTTTTTGAAGTTCTGAGAGATCAGACAAGTTTAGCGGTTGTGACTAGCTAAGTAAACGTTTTGATCAACACAGATTTTGAGCCTAATGCTAAGGTATCTTCAAAAAATCACTATTCACATGTTATTAGTTATATGCTTTTCAAAGCTTACAAAACTTAGACAATCATAGCTATGGAGCAATGTAGAAAAATGGAAGCTAATGTCTGTAGTGTAACGGCTGTGGTGCTGGTGTGGTGTGGCGTGTGGTATATATACGTAAGTAAACTGCAGCAGTTAATCAAAGGTAATCAAACGTCAAAGGCATGACGAGTGATTGCCTGTTTAAAATTTCGTCAAGTAATCACGTTAGCTGTCACTATTTTTTAGTTTTAATATATTTTACAAATAGCCTCTCACAGACTGGATGTAAGGGTTGTGCAAGCGGGCACAGTGTTCCACAAATACAAAGCTGTCTAGGCCCTCAGGCTAAAAACTCGACACTCCCATAGATTAACACATTGCAAAGTAAACATTATGCATCGGCAATCACGTTACCGATATAAAGCAGAGTTAACTCGAGTCTATGAGTAGAGGTAGCGTGGAGTATGCGTAAGTTTCGACATTGGTACCAGCGTGTGCTGCATTCGTTGTGCTTTCGCAAGGGTTCGTGAGTTTATGCGACATTGAGCGATGAATTGTAGTAACATGCGACGTTGGTAACAAACTTGGAACAGACAAGGGCTGTCAATATGGTCGCAAGGAAATAAGAATAGCAGGGATTTTATAAAGTCAAGAAAAATGAAATATTCTGATAAGTTAGCTAATTAGAGCAAGAAAATCTAACCACATGACAGAATACCTACATACTATCTTGGTTGAACTCTGATTCTTTTTATAATATAGGTGAGCACGGTGAATACTTTTTTGGAAATACAATACTGATATATTCTTCTAGTGGTCATTAAATTTACACCTAGAACCAACTCTTATTTAAACACAGAACAGAATTAAATAAAGCGCTATCGCTGATAGAAAGTCTATAAATCAGTCTCTAACCTTTCTAATACAACCTCACCTTGTCTCTATAGCTAGAACGCCCGGACCAAACGTTCGTACTGGGCAGAAATAAAATAAAGCCCTACATAGCGATTAGTGCTCTTGCTACTGCGATATTAACATTGCGAATTCAGTTTTGAAAACCCTGTACCAAAGGCGCCACGGCTAGACAGTTTAGCCAGTCTGGATCGTGGGCTATGGAAGGTCATTGTAATTTATAATAGCACGATTTTAGGCGCCATTTTTGGACTAAATGTTGGCGTTTAACCATATTAGTTTACTTATGTTGGATTAAATTGTTTCAAAAGTCATGTTAAACTTCCAATTTAGTCGATTAATACTGGCAGTTAATGAGCCGTTGATTGGCGTTCTTAGCACCTAACAACATTATGAAGGCAAGAGTAGTTTGGCTAAAGTAATATATTCAAAACACACCATGACTTACTTCCTTACTTCCTTTGGCGCAGCGACCCGAAGTGGGTCTTGGCCTTCGACACCAGAGAATGGTTCTATTCCGCGCTAACTCTCGCCAGTCATCCACTCGAAGTTCACGCAGGTCGGCTTCCACAACGTCAATCCAGCGGTATCTGCGGCGTCCGACAGGTCGGTGGCCACTCGGGACTTCGATAAATGCCTTCTTGACGTTGTGATCCTCCTCCATCCTCTGCAGGTGACCAAGCCAACGAAGTCTCTGCGCCATCGTCTCCCCGATGATATTGGGTGCGACGACAAACTCCTCAATCTCCCGGTTTTTCCGCACTCTCCACCGTCTATCCTCTGCCTTGACTGGACCTAGAGTTTTGCGCATTATTTTTCTCTCCGCCTCCAAGAGCCTCCCCCTCTTCTTTCAGTGTTAGTGTCCAGGATTCACATGCGTACATAAAGATCGGTCTTAGGACAGTTTTTTAGATCCGAATCTTGGTTTTCCTGCTCAGTAGCCTGGACACAACACCTTATGAAGGGCCGCACTACAACGGAGGGCGTTCTGGATACAGATATCAATTTCCACTTGCCTGGTGTTTGTATCCGTTATAGTGCACCCCTAGTACCGGAAAGTGGAGACGCTTTTGTATCGAATATCTCCAGCAATTAGGTCTACACGCATTACCCTGGTGTTTTTGTAGCGTCTCATGTGAACATATTCTGTATTGTCCTGGTTAATTCTGAATCCTATCTCAGCCGCATCTGAGGTCAAAGTTGTCACCGCTTGTTCCACGTCTCTTTTGGTTTTCCCCATTAGTGCTAGGTCATCGGCATACCCTATCACCTTGTGCAGTCCGTTAAGGAACACCCCAACGTTTTGTTCTAACAAGACACACCATGAAACTTATGTAAATAACTACTATACACATACAAAGATATTGACCCGAACCACGTGTTCACTATGTAACACGTGGTAAATTGTTCCATTTGTTATGTAAAATTGCACAGAAAAACTATCCAGTTTAAGATTTCATCAATTCAACGTACCTAACTGTTATAGCTCCAAACGCTTTTTACACACTCACTGCAAAATAATTAGTACAGTCGACCATACCAAGTAACAGCATGGGTTTAGTACCTGTCTGTCTGCGCTTAGTACCTACCTAGATTTTTTACGAGTTGGTACAAAAATGAATTTGATGATTTGAGAATTGAATGCAATTTTATGCAGTTGTGGTTGACCACATAATTATAATGAAATCGTCAACACTGAATCCCTAATGAATGGCATCTTCAATGGTAGAGCTCCTGCCTATAGCGCCATGGTCTTGGTTCCCATACCCGCTCAGGACCAACATCAGCCATCGTTCATCAGTATCTAACACTGATATTATTAAAATGGAAGTTAACTTGAGGTACAATAAAATACCTTCAAATAAACGGATTATGACCCACAGAAAATAGCTATGATTATTAACCAATGAGTAGGGATAGGGTTCAGGGCGGGCTTTTTAAAAACAATAAATAGCGAACCACCACGAGTTGTCAAATTAAAAGTGGCAACTCGTGGTAGACGCACCGACCCCAGCTTCTACCAGCTCCCTTGAACCATTCTTAGTCTATGGATTACATCAACATTGTATGTAATGCGTTACGTGAATTGAAACATTATGTTGTAGTAGATGGAATAAAAAGTCAGTTTTCAGTAGTAAACAGGGCCGCTATGGTAATTAGCGTTCCAGTGTGATTTCACGTGGCTAGCGCAGCAGAACGAGACATTAGTTTGCTTTTAGTTCAAGTAAATTGAAATCTAGCTTATTTCTTCAGAATGTCCGGTAATCTACTCTATATAATAATAATCATCACTAAATTGTAATGATTATTATTCGTTGCTAAAATTTCAAGTCACAAATATTTTAAATAGCATGGTTTTCTAGAATTTCTATATATATTTAGCCGATCGCTTGATTCGCGGGCTCTCTATATAATTCCGTAAAATAACCTTAAATATTATTTCTTACGAGTTATTTACAAAAAATAAGAAGGATACGAACATCTTGACGACACGATTGGCGTAGTGCGTTGTAGCACGGCTTCTTGACTCGATTTCCGTAGTGTCCCGGGTTCGATTCCCGGTCTGGTCAATTCAGGAAACGATCTTTTCTGATATGACTCAGGTCTGGGTATGCTGGGAGATGCCCCAGCATACCCAGACGGCCCCTCGCTTCTTTTATTTCCTTGTCTGGTACCTCTTAACACAGGTATATTAATCCCTACTTGTAGACCATTACAAGAGGTGTGTTTTCTGGCGCATATATTTATTCTTTTTTTTATTTCCTTACCTTCACTTCACTTGAATTAAAAAATATTTTTAGTTAGAATTTGAATTTGAATATAATGTTAAATATTCAGTACGTACCTTCAAAGTTCAAATGATACATTTTCGTGAGTTCTGTTGAATAAAATTATAGTTATTTTTTGATCAACTTTGACTATAAAAATTGCGATTTCTGTCCTTATATTTTAAAGCATGTTACTTGGTGCTAAATGAATGATTAATATTCACATTTTGTCCGTCGTGTGCCGGTACGATACTCGCAGCGCATCACAGGCCGAGCCACCGACGCGCGCGCCGCCACCAGTCCGAGCTGCGATCGCTCTGTTTGCTGTCCTCATAACGATGACTTATTGAACAATACCAAACAATAAAAGTTAGATTTTGTCTATAAATATTAATCCTTTCACCAGTTTTTAAGTAGTGATGTGAACTAAACTTCCCTAAAGTGTACGATATCTCTAAAGTGAAAACTTTCCAAATGGTCGAGTGAAATTTCTGTGAAAATGAGTGAACACGATCGGAGGAGTTTCTACGAGATAGAGCACCAAGAAGAGCCGGTCTATGTACCGAACAACAATACCTCTATTTACAGCAATGGCACTTTGCACTATTGCAGCATTTACAGGTAATTCGGATGCGGTTATTAAATTACGTCTATTTTCACGTCGATTTGAATAAATCAGTTCAGCACTATTGGAATTCTTCTGTAATATCCGCCTGTCAGTCAAAACATTACGACCTAGTCAGTTTTCCATTCACCTTTTTGTGTCTTGGTTTTGGTCTGTAACATATTTGAAGATAAAGTTGGTGTCCACACCTTTTCATATGTCCGCATCAGTGAGATCCAAAGGATTTAAAATACGAAAGTTATTTCTGTCAAACCTATTTCTATACTATTTATGAATAATTTAACAAAATCAGGAAAGAAGAAAGAACCGATTGAAAGATTATACCTTAATAACAGGTATAATATTGATCTAAACAATTATAATGTTTTTTGACGTATTTAAATTATCTTCACACTATTCCTCTGCCACATCATGAATCGTAACAAATAACAGTTACCACAAAGAACTTTCTAATACTATAATAGCCGCATAACCACCTACATGGACATGCGACATTCCGACACCAACACCACACTCGGTAGCGTCGTATGTAACTGCGATGTTATTAAAATAGCGAGTCGTCTCATTAGGGGTACTGGTATCTATATCCAATAGTAAGATACGAAAAACAACTAAAACTTATTTCTATATGTTTATTAAAAAACAAAACAATTAACTTTAATTTAAAAGATTTAAATGTGCCCAGTAATGTAAGTTATTTTACGACGCTCATGTTTAGAATCTATTTCAAAAGTACGTATATGAACTCGTAAACATCCCGTTTTTTTGGAGTATTAACTATGTTGATTAAATTCGCGTAGCACGCGACTCGACCATCGTCGCAAGCGCAGCAAGGCGCGCAATGTCTAATTGGGTTACAGCGCGTGCCCGCTCCGTTACCTGCTTACGTAAACCCCACTGTCACAACGGCTAGCCAGAATACCACCGTGTCACAATCTTGAACCGCCCCTAAGAATGTACAGTTATGGTCTAACACACAATTTTGTATTTAGTCCATTATTGGCTTCTTGCCTACGACTTTGTCCACCAAAAAGATAAATGGTGTACAATTCTTGACTTCAGCGGACTCCAATAGTTTTTCAAACATAAGGCACCTGAATGCCTTGTTTCAGGCCCCGACACATTACCATTGATTAAATAACACATGTCGTGCCAAATTGGCATCCGCCTGAACAAAATTCCATCGCTATCATACCTAAATTATAATAGGAGTATAATATAGATAAATAAATATACATGATGGTCACATGCACGTTTCTCAGGGATCGAACGCCCAAACAGCGGATATAGAAGCCAGAATCAACTCGCCGGCCGGTCAAAAATAAGTTATCTTAGAGCCCCGACCATATAATTTTAACTGTAACCTCTTGAGTTACAAAATCGGTGGCACGTACGTAATACTTACTCGCAAGCAGTTCGTTGTTGACACAAAACAAGCAAGTCTCAAGGCCACTCGGAAGTGTATCGGAAGGAAGTATCGCTCCGACAGCAACTAGATGCACTACACTATATACCGTTGCACAGATTTCTCTCTCACTGATTGCCGTGTGAAAGTTGTTTTTCTCGTTTCAATACTGACAGCATTCATATATGGTAGTGCGTTTGCATCGAATCCGCGTCTGCTGCATAAAAACTATGAAAGAACAATAGACAAACTGGTAAATGTAATCGGATTCTGCCGACAGGTTTGATTGCGTACCAGACCTTTATTGGTATTTATTTAAGTATTTTCAACCCTTGCAATATATTACTATTATGAAATTACGTTGTATTATTCAAATAACCACAATTTACTTTTCCCTATCATAACACTGTGATAGATATAAGACAAAAAATATTTAAATAACTATTTATAAAATAATATTTTATGCAATCCATAGAACATTAGTTTAACATCAAAATAATACAATTTAATAATTGACAAACTTAAGATTTTATCTACAGTGGTTTATGTCTCGGAGCCAAGCTGTAGATAATTTTAAATTATAATAAGTTCAAAACAACACAATGAGCGCTTGACCCAGGTTCGAATCCCAGGTCAGGTCAAGTGTATATCTGATTTTTGCAATGTAGCATAACATACTGTGGACACATTCACTGATCACTTATTTACACTCGATCGGCCGACTTGTACATCCATACAGCGTTTTCCAATTTTTTTACTCATACTTTCTTCTACCAATTTTCCACAGATGTCTGTGTAGTTGCAGGCTACTTATCATGTTCACATTTTCGTCAATCCATCGATTTCTAGGCTTATTATATATTTATACAGAGTAAATAAACTATAATTTCTCCAATTCCAGCCAAAGAACAGTACAAGAAACGAAAGGATGGGACGTGTTCCGGGAGTTCCCGCCGAAGCAGGACAGTGTGTCGATGGAGACGCAGCAGTGGCTGGAGTGCACGGTGCGCTTCCTCAAGGTGCTGGCGTACCTGGTCACCTTCGTCGTGGTGCTCTGCTCCGGGGTCCTTGCCAAGGGGACGGTGCTCTTCATGACGTCGCAGTTGCGGAAAGACCGCAGGCTAGCTTATTGTAATAGGAATTTAGGTAAGTTTGTAATATCAACTACCTATCTATTCTTGGTAGGTATGATGTAATCCGCAATTATTAATAATTATTACTCTCAATATCTATTCTCGTTAAAACAATAACTTGATTTATTAGTAAGGCTATAAGAATTCATCGACAGTGTGAAAAAATACAGCGGTGATGACACATCATTTTTTTGTTAATAAACTAAGATTTTTAGGTATAGGTATATTGCTTCTGCTTTGACTTCTGTGCTAGGTGCGTCATTTCTAAACACTGCTCAGACCCGAAACAAATTTAGATAAGATCATTTCCTAAACTGGCTTGCTGTTCATCATCTTTGAATACACCCCTCAATTATTATTCAAAATATTCAGTCCGACAGCCCACGATTGTTCTTTTCTGGATAAACACAACGATGACAATAATTTTAAAAACCTCACTATTTTTTGAAGCAGTAGTAATTCGATTGTTATAATAACCATTGTTAACCAATTTTCGTTTTCGACCTTTTCAGGTAGAGATAAGCAATTTGTAGTCAGTTTACCAGACGAGGAGCGTGTGGCGTGGATGTGGGCCATATTGGCCGCGTTCGCGATTCCCGAGATAGGCACGCTCATTCGTTCAGTCAGAATATGCTTCTTCAAATCCTCCAGGAGGCCAACCTTTACGCAGTTTCTTGTAGTAAGTACGCCCAGAATCTCTTCTTTTGTTGATTGAAATTTCTTAAGCATGAAATGTCGTAATTATGCCTTTTTCAATAAAATGAGAGGTTTGAAATAAATATCAACCGTACAATTAGTAATATGGGTAATTGAATCCCCAACTTATATTGCTCGCTTATATCATCAAATGAAGGCTTACGCAAAGTTTCACGTTCCAAGTTCCAGTAATTTAGGCAATGCACTGGTCATCAGTCAGTTAGACGGTATCTTCTTTCTTATATTTATGTTGTGTGGTATTTAGTGCATAAATTTGGAATCAATATATTACGTGATGTTCAGACTCAGACCAATCCCAGTAGCTTCATGACATGTTAAAGAATTGCAGCCGCAAGATAGACGGCAAAAAACTTCGTTAAGCATTCAAATTTTGATACCGCCAGTACCATTAAAATATTTAAGGGGCAAAAAATAGTAAATCTTTAACGCTTCCTCGTTAAAAGAGCGAAAGCAAAATAAAAGGTTTAGTACCAGTATCTTCATGTTCCGTGATAGCGATCATTTATTAAGCTTACGTTGTTACCCCTTTCAGGTATTTATAGCAGAATCATTGCACACCATTGGATTAGCCCTTCTGTTCTTCGTGGTCCTGCCAGAACTGGATGTGGTTAAAGGAGCTATGATAACAAACTGCCTTTGCGTGGTGCCAGCTATCCTTGGACTACTCTCTCGAAACTCAAGGGACAACAAAAGATTTGTTAAGGTCATAGTGGATATAGCAGCAATAGTCGCTCAAGTCACAGGTTTTATTGTATGGCCGCTATCGGAAGACAAACCGGTGTTGTGGCTCATTCCTATTGCATCACTATGCATATCAATCGGATGGTGGGAAAACTATGTAACACGACAAAGTCCTATCGGTAGGTAGACGCTGCTCTAACATTGCTATTAAAAATATCACATCTAACTACCTATTAATATTACAACTAAAATATTACTTGCAGGTGTAATCAAAAGTTTGGGAAGATTAAAAGATGAATTAAATTTTTGCCGATACTACACATACAGATTTATGTCAGTTTGGAAGATTATTTTGTTTCTGATGTGCATTCTCTTCTGTATATGGATGGACGGCGACGAGCCATCTATGTTTTTCCAGTTGTACAACACAGGTTTCGGTCCGCATAACATTGTTGTTGAAGAGGTGTGTTGCTTAGACATAATCATTAATTCTACAAATATTTTTAATGACTCTGGATTCACAAATCATTGTAATTAAAATAGGAACTCTTGGAAACTATTGATTTCAATTGATATAAATATTTTCAGGTGCAACTGACCTTAGGAGGCACCGTCATTCCAGACTTGGCAAATGTGACGCTAACAGGAGACTCTGTAGAGGTGGCGGCCGTATACAAATCAGCATTTTACGTGGTGCTAATTCAAATATTTGCTGCATACCTTTGTTACATCTTTGGAAAATTTGCTTGCAAGATTCTTATCCAAGGCTTCAGTTATGCCTTTCCCATTAATCTGGTCATTCCTCTAGTTGTTAACTTTTTAATCGCTGCGTGTGGTTTGAGGCATGGTGATACTTGTTTCTTCCACGGAACGGTGCCAGATTACTTATTTTTTGAAAGCCCACCAGGTAATATTTTATATAAGTATAAATAAAGAAACTCAAAGGCAAGTGGATCAATAATCTAATCCAATTTCACATTTTCAGTTTTTACACTTAGTGATTTCATTACGCGTCAAATGGCGTGGGTGTGGTTATTATGGCTACTGTCACAAACATGGATAACAATACACATTTGGACCCCTAAAGCAGAACGTTTAGCAGCCACAGAAAAGTTGTTTGTAATTCCTATGTATAGTGGTTTACTAATAGATCAGAGTATGGCACTGAATCGAAAGAGAGATGACCAAAAAGATGTCAAGACAGAGGTAGTTTGAAAATACAGTTTTCTTACCTTGGTATTTAATAAATAATTACTGTTGCTTACATTGTTCTACCTTATTTTCAGGACCTCGCCGAAATAGAAAAAGAAAAGGGTGATGAGTATTACGAGACTATATCAGTTCACACAGACAACACTGGTACTTCGCCCAGAACTGTTAAGTCGTCTGATCAAATTACAAGAATATACGCCTGCGCTACTATGTGGCACGAAACGAAAGACGAAATGATAGAATTCTTGAAATCTATTCTGCGTTTGGACGAAGATCAATGTGCTCGCCGCGTTGCTCAGAAGTATTTACGAGTTGTAGATCCAGATTACTACGAATTTGAGAGTAAGATACAAAAAAAAAATTACACACCGAATAATTAACAATCGTTAAACAATTTGTAATTTGAGTGTTTTTTTCAGCTCATATTTTCTTAGATGACGCATTCGAAATTTCTGACCACAGTGACGACGATTCACAAGTGAATCGCTTCGTTAAACTCTTAGTGCTCACTTTAGATGAAGCTGCATCCGAAGTTCACCAGACAAATATTCGAATTCGACCACCGAAGAAATATCCGGCTCCATATGGAGGGAGACTCTCGTGGGTGCTTCCAGGAAAAACCAAGATGATTTGTCATTTGAAGGATAAAGCGAAAATAAGGCACAGAAAACGTTGGTCTCAGGTTCGTACCTTTCCGATGGCACATTAAAAGGGGTTTCAATACAAATAAGCAACTCAACCATCATATTTTGTTTAGGTGATGTACATGTACTATTTACTCGGTCACCGTCTGATGGAGCTACCTATATCTGTCGATCGAAAAGAAGTAATGGCTGAGAATACATTTTTATTGACCCTCGATGGAGACATTGATTTCCAACCCCATGCTGTACGACTGCTTATTGACCTGATGAAGAAGAACAAGAATCTCGGTGCTGCCTGTGGTCGTATTCATCCCGTTGGCTCTGGTAATATTCTCTTAATACAATTTGAGAAATGCTTAAGCTATTTAGAGTTATGTTCAAATAATTTAATTATAATGTTATCATTTAGGTCCTATGGTGTGGTATCAAATGTTCGAGTATGCTATTGGTCATTGGCTGCAAAAGGCGACTGAACACATGATCGGCTGTGTACTCTGTAGCCCTGGATGCTTTTCTCTCTTCAGAGGAAAAGCGCTGATGGACGACAATGTAATGAAAAAATATACTTTACGATCAGATGAAGCCAGGCATTACGTACAATACGATCAAGGTACATAAATATCTGACTTTTATTGAACTTTTGATTGGAGTCTACTGATCGTTTAATAACTATCATATATTGTTGTGGCATTGCAGGGGAAGACCGTTGGTTATGCACGCTTTTGTTGCAACGAGGCTATCGTGTTGAGTACTCAGCTGCTTCGGACGCCTACACGCATTGCCCAGAAGGATTTAGTGAGTTCTACAACCAGCGTCGTCGATGGGTGCCATCCACTATCGCCAACATTATGGACCTGCTCGTGGACTACAAGCACACGATTAAGATCAACGATAATATTTCTAGTCCATATATCGCTTATCAAGTAAGTAATTGCAGTTTTTATCATTAATCATGTGTTGTTTGATGATGCAAGTTACCAATTCTCTTCTTTTTATTTTCAGATGATGTTGATGGGTGGTACCATTTTGGGTCCCGGAACGATATTCCTTATGTTGGTGGGAGCTTTCGTGGCTGCTTTTAGAATAGACAATTGGACCTCCTTCGAATACAACTTGTACCCTATAGCGCTCTTCATGTTGGTTTGCTTCACAATGAAATCCGAAATTCAGGTAAGAAATAGTCCTTGTTCTTGTTATTGGGGAATTAAATAAATAAATAATTAATAATAACGCCAGACAACCCACCTCTTGTAATGGTCTCGAAGTAGGGATTAACATCCCTGTGTTACGAGGAACTACACAAGAAAATAAGCCAGGGGCTTCTCCCAGTACACCCAGACCCGTGTTAATCCAGAAAAGATCGTTTCCTGAAATGACACGACCGGGAATCGAACCCGGGACACTACGGAAATCAAGGCGAGAAACCGTGCTACAGCGCACTACGCCAATCGTGTCGTCTGAATTAAGATGGAGGTTCATCGCTTATACTAAAATGATCTTTTCTCTTACAGTTATTGGTCGCACAGATTCTATCAACTGCATATGCTATGATAATGATGGCTGTGATCGTCGGTACCGCTCTACAATTGGGCGAGGACGGTATCGGTTCTCCTTCAGCCATTTTCTTGATAGCTCTGTCAAGCTCGTTCTTTATAGCTGCCTGTTTGCATCCACAAGAGTTTTGGTGTATTGTGCCCGGTATCATTTATTTGTTATCCATTCCTTCTATGTACTTGCTTTTAATTTTGTACTCGATTATCAATTTGAATGTCGTATCATGGGGAACCCGAGAAGTGCAGACTAAGAAAACTAAAAAGGTTTGTGTTTTACTTATGTAATTGATACTGATAGGTATCTCATAACCTACATTGCTATTGAAATTATGAATAGTGGATTGTATTTAAAGTTATTAACTCTATATGTGTTGATAGGAACCGGAACTTGTTCAAAGCTTACATTTTAAACAGTCAGTAAAAAATGTTTGCTAAATCTATTTTGTAATTCTCTGCAGTATTAAACGTATTTCTATGAATGTATATCTAAACGCAAGAAAAAACATGATCTCGACCAATCTATAGGTAGTAAATTGAATAAACGTGAAATTATCACACAAAATAATTTTCAGGAAATTGAAGCAGAGAAAAAAGAAGCAGAGGAAGCAAAGAAAAGTGCTAAACAAAAATCACTACTGGGCTTCCTGTCAGGAGTAAATAAGAATGAAGAAGAAGGTTCCATAGAGTTTTCACTAGCTGGACTTTTTAAATGTATGTTCTGCACCCATCCTAAAGGGAATGAGGAAAAAGTGCAATTGTTACACATTGCCTCTACGTTGGAAAAATTAGAAAAGAAATTAGACGTCGTTGAACGGTACGTGAATGAAAAATATTTTTAAGGAAGTTTACATAAAATTAGATACCTTAAGGATTATGTATCTGAAAATACTACTGCTACTGGGCACTAATAAATACTCTGTAATTCTCACAGGACTGTTGACCCTCATGGACTGAATAGAGGTAGGAAGTTATCAGTTGGTCAACGCGGCAGCACCAATGGAGATCACCAGTTGGACGCACTTGCAGAGGGGCCAGAGGATAACCACGGTTCTGACTCAGAAACAGACACTCTTTCCACTTCACCAAGGGTGCGAATAAAGCACAATGTTATACAATTTTGAGCGTTATAACAGAGGCACTTTTAAACGATTTTTTTTTGTTATAGGAACGGAGGGATGACCTTATTAACCCATACTGGATAGAAGACCCGGAGTTGAAAAAGGGAGAAGTAGACTTTTTGACTCCAGCCGAAATAGGTTTTTGGAAAGATCTTATTGACAAGTACCTGTACCCTATCGATGCAAATAAGGAGGAACAGGTAAAAATTCGATTAGATTTATTTTATTTCTCATAACCACATTATACTTTTGAACTTTCAACCAATAATGTAAATTAAAATAACGGCAATAAACCCGAACATAACGAGACGAAAAGATAGCGATAACGATTATATTATGTCATAAACGCCCAGCCAAAAAAGAAACACAAGTGTCCAATTCGAACCCACAATCTTGGAGCTATGGGTAGGACTTCTACCCATAGCTTTATAGGCAAAATACCACGGCATTCAACTAATTTCCCAACGATATGCTTACTGTCTGTCTGTTTTAACCACCAGTGTGGCTTTAGCAAATTGTTCAATAAAATAGTGACGATCACCTGATGCCGGTGACATTAACTTATTTACAGCGTCATATACATTTTTTAAAGACAAAATTATTAAAGTAATTTTAAAACTGGTGACACTTTTGCATGTTGTTAAACATTGTTTGGATATTAATTTGTTTCTATTTCAGGTTCTGAAAACTGACTATTTTAAATCAATATTGTAGTTCATCAGTGATGTTTGTTAAACGCTTCAATTTTCGAGTTGTATAACGGCCGAAAAATTGTAAAATGGCGAGCGTATTGTTCATCAACTTGTTTGTTTTTAATTCCTTTCCCATAATTTTAGGCCCGTATATCCAGAGATCTCAAAGAATTAAGGGATTCGTCTGTATTTTCCTTCTTTATGATCAATGCTCTATTTGTGATGATTGTGTTCTTGCTACAACTGAACAAGGACAACCTTCACTTTAAATGGCCATTGGGAGTTAAAACTAACATAACGTATGACGAGGTTACGCAAGAGGTAACGTGAGAAACCATTTTGCAGTGATCGGCTTTCAACGATGACTCGGGACAGCGACCAGCGGAT
Source organism: Udea olivalis (assembly GCA_947369235.1). Taxonomy (NCBI): domain Eukaryota; kingdom Metazoa; phylum Arthropoda; class Insecta; order Lepidoptera; family Crambidae; genus Udea; species Udea olivalis. Next base: position 14,675,527 of record OX376343.1, read on the forward strand.
AAACATTCAAGGTCATAAGTTAGAGCTAGAGCTAAGATCATAAGTCACCCTCCCAGTCACCCTTGAAAGCTGACGCAATTTATTAAATTTTGCTTTTTTATTGCATTTTACAGGCCCGCATTGCAGGCGATTTAATAGAACTTCGAAATAAATCAGTATTTGCCTTTGTTATGTTCAATGCTTTGTTCATATTGATAGTATTCTTATTGCAACTCAACAAAGATCAACTCCACGTGGATTGGCCTTTGGGAATAAAGACAAATATAACGTACATCGAGGAGACAGGCGAGGTATAGCCAAATATTATCAGTGACTGTGTGTCACTTCACAAGTCTAACGACCTTCTTCTAACCGGTCTGTCCTGGGATGGCACACCAGCATGGAGCCCCGTTGAGGAGACAACAACCTGGGCGACACTTTAATGTTTCCACACAAACTCTAATATCCGAGCCCCTCTTGATTCCTGACCCTTAGATGTGATTCGTGAAATTGGCTGGTTAACAGCGTAACATACTTGTCACACAAGCAAATAAATTGCCTTAAAAAATATTGTGATTTACCTTTATTAATATTCTTGGCGTACCTAATCAAGTCGTGGAACACATCCAAACATTCTGCACTTTCCAAACCTCATACAAAAAGAACAAACTTTTCTATTCTGTCTCTTTAGGTGGAGGAATCTCTTCTATTAAACACGGTAACAGGGTCATTGGTTTCCCTTGTACATAATGTATATCACAAAAAAGCTGGTGATTTGATTAATATTACAATCGGGTACTTTGTCTCTAATGTCTATCAAAAACATGGTAAACAGTCTTAGTGTTTTCTTCGTAACAAAACTGTATTACTGTGTTTTTATTCATTTATTGCACTGTGTTTTCAATGTGTTTATTTGTTGTCACTTATTCTATTTTACTAAGTTGTAAAAATAACAATACCTTCATAAAAATGAATTTGCACTTATCGTATTTCATTAACAAGCCATTGTAATTTGTTGTTTATTAAATTTATTTTTCTCGAAAGTATTCTTACTAACGTTTTACTTCTTTCAGGTTTTGATTTCGAAAGAATATTTGCAACTAGAGCCAATCGGTCTTGTGTTTGTATTTTTCTTTGCTCTAATTTTGGTGATTCAATTCACTGCTATGTTGTTCCATCGATTTGGAACTCTTTCGCATATCTTAGCATCTACAGAATTGAACTGGTTCTGCACAAAAAAAGTTAGTAACATCTTAATCTTTTGAAATGATAATAAATAAGGATGCCAGCGACATACAATTACAAATGAAATGTATTTTTTTCAGTCGGAGGACCTTTCCCAAGATGCACTTTTGGATAAGAATGCGATAGCAATAGTCAAAGACTTACAGAAACTGAATGGATTGGATGATGATTACGACAACGACTCTGGTTCAGGTCCACACAATGTCGGACGAAGAAAAACCATTCATAATTTGGAGAAAGCGAGACAGAAGAAGAGGAATATTGGCACATTAGATGTTGCGTTCAAGAAACGATTCTTCAACATGAACGCTAATGATGGACCAGGTAAATAGAGTATTTTAATTAAATGTTTAGGATAATTATGTTCTTTCTTAACACCGCAAATAACCCATGAAATATTTTAGGCACGCCAGTCCTAAACAGAAAGATGACGTTACGAAGAGAGACACTGAAAGCTTTAGAAACAAGAAGAAATTCTGTAATGGCTGAAAGAAGAAAGTCGCAGATGCAGACACTTGGTGCTAATAATGAATACGGGGTTGCAGGATTGGTAAAACCTTTTTTTATACATAATATTGTCATACAAAAATCAATTAATTCTTTGTGTAGTGACAGTAAAAAGAAAATACGTTTATATTGATTGGTCAAAATAAGTGTATTTTTTTCTGATAAATAGAAAGGGGTATGGTTTCTCAACATGTCCTGATAAAACACATGAGTAAACACATTGGAGACTACATATACATCCGTGTTTTTTACTATGTCATCATGTGTCATTTTTCAGATAATTAGTTTCATAATTATGATCTTAAAATGATATTGTTTTCTGATATTTCAGCTCAACAATAATTTAAACGTACCTCGGCACCGAACATCTACGGCTAATATTTCAGTTAAAGACGTGTTTGCCGAACCTAACGGTGGTCAAGTAAACCGAGGGTACGAAACTACGCTCGGCGACGAAGAGGACACCAACTCCATGAGACTCCAACCGAGGCAGAACCAAGTCTCCTTCCAGAGATATCAATGAGCTCATGATCGTCTCGCACTTTCCTAGAGCTGCCAAAAGTACTTTTCGACAAGTACATAGTTTAAAAAAATGTAGATACTCATTTTACGTAGATTTTAATAAACTTCGAATTTTTTACTATTATAAATAATACAAAACATCATTATAGCTTGTGATATTTTTGTACTTTCATACTTTGATGAATGAAGCAGGTTATTATTGCATTCACTAAATACCAATTTAGTTAATTTACAGCTTTATTGATAGAGATTAAGAACTTATTGTACACTGCCACTAAACATTAGATAAGACTATACTTTTATTTGTTTTTAAGAGAACCTGTCATGATAATAAAAACGAAAACTGTAAGAAAAGGTTTACTTTTACTTGCTAAAGACTTGTTATAAATAAACATCACAGTTGAAATGTTTTTTTTCATTAAACAAACAAAACAAGTATCATGCAATTTTACAGCATGTCAACTTAATACCAAAATAAAATAGATGACTTACTTAATTTTCTAAGAATGAGACAAAGTCTGTTAGTTTGAACAACTGATCTTCGCTGGATGTGTGAAGCGGGGCAGGCTGTGTTGGTGGAACTGGATTGACAGTGACCCCGTCTTCCAGAATGGTCCATTTCCGATCACGGCATGCATGGGTGACTGCTTCCTTACTTAACCCAGACATTGAGACTACAGTCTCAATAGATATGGAGTTATATGAACGGCCGATCAAGTTGAATGCTCTTTCCCTCACTTTTTCTGTAACCAATAATATCAACCTTAAATAACATGCTCAATGCTGCTTGTAAGTGTAGGCTCGCTTAAGCAGTGACTTGTTCTTGAGCAAAGATTTGACAAAATTAGTTCACACAGAATCTTCCCACAAATCTTTACTCAAGTACCCACACAATTAAGGCGGAGTGAATTTCTAGAATACATATCCAATCACTCTAAAAATTTTAAAAACCTGTTTTATTTATTCTGATCAATGAATGCTCTTCTATACTACATTGACTGAAATAAAGATTTTAACTTTTTCATAAACTCGTAAACAGCACATCTCGCCCGTTTTTCTCCTTCTTGATTTACATACACTATTTTTTTTTAATGAATGTTTTGTACAATCATAATAGCATATAGCCTATGTCACTTCCTGATAATGTAGCTTCATATTGGTGGTTTTTTTTCAAAAATCGGTTCAGTAGTTTCGGATCCTATTCAATACAAACAAACAAACAATCAAATCATTCCTCTTCATAATATTAGTATAGATTGGGATAGATATATTTTTTTACAAAAAGATATTCTGAATCAATGAGTTGAATTAAAAAAACATGCTCCAATGCAATAATAAAAATAATTAAAAAACAGTTGCAAGTTACAACTTCCTACTGAACCATCACCTTTTGATTGATAAATAATATGAAAATAATAACCTTCCAGTGCTCTAATGATATTAGCCACTTCGGGTTCTGTCCAGCTGTATGTGGCTATAGCCTGGTAAGTACCCGCAAGGTCCTTCTTCCATAGTTTCTGTCCAATAGCCCATACTGCAGTTAATTCTGGGTTGCTACTGGTTATATTTTGTGGTATTCTCTTCCAGAGAAATTTGGCATTGCATCTAAAACAAAGATTTAAATATAGATAATCATGTTGAGGTTATATAAAAGGTAGTTAGTTATAACTTGGTCCATTTGTACATAAGCAAATGCAGAGGTTGGTCACTGGACAAGGAATTATCAAATCACCGAATGCCCCCTAAACCTAATTATCCTCAAACAAAACACTTTCAATGAGTTTGCCGAGGTCTTAGTACTTTTTTATAAAAAAACTTGAACTCCTACCTAAGCAAGGCTAAAGGTGTCAAGAGACTGCTATACACATTTAGACACAGTAAATCCTAATCACATTAAATATTCACAGTTCTCTTTGCAACCTAGAGATAGGTACAACAAAATTAGTGTGTAATAATTATGATGATTGATTATTCAAGTTCGTAAAATGAGCCTTTAGTTACTCCAAGTTTAAAAATGTAACAAACAAAAATATCTTTATTTAAATAGACTTTACAAAAAAAAAAAACTTTATTATTAAGTTATAGACTAGTTAGTAGACTTAAATACTATACTAATATGATGTGACTTTACCACCGCATCGGAAGTTGATCTTATACTAAGACCGGGCGAGAAACTCAGTACTTACTCTTTTAAACTTGGTTGATTTTAACAAAAAGAGTTATACAATGAGTATTTAAAAAAAATGCTTACGTTCTAACATTTTCTTAAAATATGAACCTTGAAAGTACATCTAAACTGCCGAATATAAGGCTAAAGGATGTACAAAGTTTAACCAATTCTAGCATAGAAATTGTTAGTCAGTACAAACTAGTTATATAAATATTACAAGAGGTAACTAATTAAAAATCATGCACCAAGTAACAAGTCTAAACCCAGGCCTTTTTATCTATAAGGTAATCATTTGTAGTGTAATGGCCCTTTTTTGATAAGACTGTCTTAGTGTCGTTTTTGAATTTATGTAGTGGTAAGTCACATATTGCCTTTGGGACTTTATTGTAAAAGTGTACACCGTGCCCCATAAATGAACCTAAAACTTTCTATAACCTGAAGGATGGAAGCACAATTTTATCTGTATTCCTAGTATTTTTGCCATGTATCATGTTTTCACTGTTTGTTATAAAGGCTGATATTTTTTCTTACCAAAACAATACAAATGTTTTGAGCAGCTACAGTAAGGATCAAGATTTCCTTAAAAAGCTCCCTAAGCGAGGCCCGTCCGCGAAGCTTATATATGAATCTAATAGCTCGCTTCTGAACTGTATGCCTAGAAACTATTCTCATTTAAATAATTAAGCATAGCATGATTCATAAGTGTGTGGCTTACAGTTTTCAGTGGCCTTTAGGTGTCCTGATTAATAAGTAAATGTGTCAATAGTAATCTATAATTTCATCAGTAAAGGTCTGGAGATGATATTTGAAGCTCTGATTTCAATAAAATATATACTTCAAACACTACCGACAACTACAAAAGTAACTTACAAATCATTTTGATAGAGGTATATAGCCAGCAGCTGAGCATATGTAGAAGGTGATGCTACTCCCGTAGGAGCCTGTAAACAGGGAAAAACATATTTTATTGAAATCTTAGAAACGTTTACTAGAAACATAACCTGTAGATATTAGGAATCAATGTTATTTTATTTCAGTACTATAATAATGGGAATGTACCTCTAGTTCTTGTTTCTCTAATTCTGCACAGATTTTGTCAAAATTTGTGATCATTTCGCTGATGAAAATATGAACAGGAATAAAACAGAAACAGCAGGTAAATAGATCGCATCGGCAAACGTCAGAACAAAGTTTGTGACAGCACTTCACTGACAGCAGCTATCAGTGTCAGATGATAGTCGTTTTTTTGCTATGAAGCAATGACCACTAGTAATATGGAGCCAAAATATTTTTCATGCCGTAGTTCCAATCACCAATGCTCACACAAGCAGGACACTATTATCATAACATCTAGCCAGCCACATAATTATTCTCACGACATCGAATCATCATCATTGTTTACAATAACGTACGTAGCGCCATTTACGCAGAGCTTTGCGTTATGTTTTGCGTTATTGCTATTGGTTTCTTGAAGATTGAAGAAACTTTCTTCACAAAGCTTTTTGCTAATTTAAGGAAAGAGTATTTACTCTTTTAATTTAAGTGTAAAAATAAATTTATTACTATTTCTATTTAATACTTGACTGACCATAATAAAGAAAGAGTTTTTTTTGTGTTTGATAGCGGATTTAAAATACCATACCTACTTACTCGTTGCTGAATTCTGTTGCTTTTTATACAGTAAAAATTAAGACCTATTCCTTGAAAGGCGTTTTAAAAAAAAGTTATTTGCTTATTTATAAGCCAGGGGCGTCAAACTCAAACTCAAACTCAAATAACTTTATTCAAATAGACTGTGTCAGTACTTTCAAATCGTCAAATTTACAGCAAAATATACTAAATAATAGACATAAATACCATAATAATATGGATATGTAAATAAACAGTATACAGACATAATGCGACTCTACCACCGCGTCGGAGTTGTTTCTTACTGAGAAGACCCGGCGAGAAACTCAGCAGTTACTCTTTTAAACTTGTTTTGGGTTTACAACAGGGGTTAGTAAAGTACAAGCAGTGTGCCATTTTGATACCTAAAAGAATATAAAACAAAGAGAAAAAACCAACCATAAAAGAATATAATAACAAGAATTCATTTAAACAATTCAAAAACAAAAATTGTTAGTCAGTACATACAAACTAGGTACCTATTAACTCTTACAATAAAACATCTGTTACAATAGAGCTATTTAATCCCGCATCGAGAAGAGCGCTTATACCCAGGCATTTTTATCTATAAGGTAGTCTTTTGTAGTATAATAGCCCTTTTTTAATAAAGCTGTTTTGATGTGATGTTTGAATCTATGTAAAGGTAACTCACAAATGGTTTTTGGAATTTTGTTGTAATAATGTATACCTTGCCCCATATAGGATCCTAAAACTTTTTGTAACCTTAAGAGTGGAAGTGCAATTTTATCCTTATTTCTAGTATTTCTGCAATGTATGTCACTGTGTTTAGCATAGAGACCAATATTTTTTCTGACCAAAACAATGCAATTGTAAATGTATTGTGACGCTACAGTGAGGATACCAATTTCCTTAAAAATCTCCCTAAGTGAAGCCCGTGCACGAAGCTTATAGATGGATCTGATAGCTCGCTTCTGGAGGATAAAGATGGTTTGTATATCCGCCGCTTGACCCCAAAGTACAATGCCGTAAGACATTACACTATGGAAATAACTAAAATAAACTGAACGAGCAGTATCAACATCTGTTAATAACCTAATTTTTCTCACTGCAAATGCAGCCGAACTAAGTCTGCCTGAGAGAGCTGTTATATGAGGGTTCCATTGCAGTTTTGAATCTAGTGTGATTCCAAGAAAAACTGTTGTATCTACAAGCTTCATAGTATTACCATCAATTTTTAGACTAATGGGGTTATCTTTAACATTAGGCAACTTAAAATTAATACATTTAGTCTTTTTTGCATTAAGCTGTAGATTATTTACTGTGAACCATTGTAAAACCTTTGAAAGTGCGTCATTAACATCATCAAAAAGGTTTTTATTTCTGTCAGTTTTAAAAACTAAAGATGTATCGTCTGCAAACAATACAACATCACAAATATCTTTTAAGTAAAAAGGTAAATCATTTATATATATCAGAAATAGTAATGGACCCAGAATGGATCCTTGAGGGACCCCCATTTTAACTTGTGATCCTGTAGAGAGTACACTGTTAACATCAACTTTTTGAGTTCTTAAACTAAGGTACGAAATTACCAAATCTAAAGCATTATCCCTTACCCCGTAAAAATCAAGCTTGCGTATAAGTGTATCGTGATCAACGCAATCAAAGGCCTTGGACAAGTCACAGAAGACGCCAAGAGCGTTCTGTGAATTCTCCCAAGCCCTAAAGATGTGTTTTAGAAGTGCAATGCCAGCATCAGTAGTAGAACGGCCACTCGTGAATCCATATTGTTCACTGTGTAAGAGATTGTTCTCATAAAAATGGCTTAATAGTTGTTCTTGAATGATTTTTTCAAAGATCTTACTTAGAGCTGGTAGGATTGAAACAGGCCTAAAGTTACCTGGGTCTTGTTTGTTGCCTGATTTAAAAAGTGGTACAACCCTACTGTGTTTCATTAAGTTTGGAAAAACACCTTCATCCACACAATCATTGAATATTACGGCTAAATAAGGGGCAATCACGTTAATTATGTGGCTAACAATTTTGACTGATATACCCCAAAGATCAGCGGTATCTTTTGAATTAATTAATCTGAATGCTTTTATTATATCTAGTGACTCAACATGTTTAAATTTAAAGAAAACACTGCAACAAGATACATTATCTTTCAACAAATGTTCCGCTCTAGTTGGTGAGGAATTTAATGAAACTGTAGTGATTATAGGTATATTACTGAAATACTTATCAAATGCTTCAGCAACAGATGCTTCTGATTGTAAGATGTTATTGTTAATATTAAGAGTGTATGAGGTATCGCGCAGTTTAGCTTTACCTGTTTCGTGATTTATGACGTCCCAAGTGGTTTTTATTTTGTTAGTGGACTTTGATATTTTATCACGAATGTGCAATGCCTTAGCTGTAGTGCAGGCTTTTCTGAATATTTTGGAGTAGTTCTTGACATACTCAACAAAAAGTGGATCGAAATTGTATTTTTTCATGCCGTACAACTCATACATCTTACGTCTGCTCCTGTAAATTCCAGGCGTGGCCCATTCACAAAACTTAGATTGAACTCTGCAAGTAACTTGTTTGGTGGGAAAACAAGCATCAAATTCATTTTTAACACAATCAAACAGTCTTTTGTAGACTGCATCAGGGTCACCCTGCTTATAAGGAATGGAAGATACTTTATGCTTTAAATTAGTTTTAAAACTATTAATGCGATTACCCGTCTTCGGTCTACATGTTATTTTCCTGTAATTAACGCTATTGTTAGTTAAATCTAAAAATGTTATCTTCTGCCCACAATGATCAGACTTTAATTCAGTTACTATTGCCTTTTCAATGGGTACACAGTTGCAAAATACATTATCCAGACAAGTAGATGTTGTGGCTGTTATCCTCGTGGGTTCATGGAATTGATAATCCAGACCAAAGGATTTAAATAGCGACAATAACCTATTGCTTTCAGATGAGTTTACTAGCAAATCTATATTGAAATCACCACACACAATAATGGGTTTAGACTTAGCACTTAACCTACCCAAAGCTTCCTCCATAACTGTCTCAAATCTATCTAAGTTAGTTTTTGGGGGACGGTATACACTTATCACAACAAAGCTCTCTAACTCAACACAAGACAATTCGACAATACGCTCTATGGACAGGCCTACAATGTCAGTGCGATCTTTACATTTCAAACTATTTGCAGTAAAAATTAATGAACCACCATGAATAGTGGTTTTTCTAAAGAACGCGCTTGATAATCTAAAATTATTAAGGACAAAAGACTGATAGTTTTCATCAGTCAGCCAATGTTCAGTAAAACATAAAATATCAATATTTTGGTTTTCCAGCAATAGTTCTATTTCTAAATCTTTGCCCGTCAAGCTTTGAATATTTTGGTGGAATAAATTCAAGTATTTGGGCTTGGCTGTTGTCCTAGGTCCTAGTTTAAACAAGACGCTGAAGGAGCATCACATGAAATAGATAAATTAGTACTAGTACTAATGTCAGAATAGAAAATACTGCCAATAGCGGCATTGTTAATGTTATTTGCTAACAAAGTAGCTAGTTTCTGCTTAGTACTAATGGGAAGATACATAGTATCTTCAGTTAACCTAAAGTATGGTACAAACAGATTTGTATCAAAAAAGTCAATGTCACTATGACGACATGTCAGATTATACAAAGTTAAATTAAGGTCTTGGATGACCTTGTTCTGACTTGAAGTACTTGAGGTACTTGAGTATGGGAATGCACACAAAATAAATTTACACTTGTTCTTTGATTGAATGCCCATTATTGTTACAATATTTTTAATTAACCCTTTTTTTGTCAATCTCCCAGCACACCCAGACCCAAGCCAATTTAGAAAAGATCGTTTCCTGAATTGACCAGACCCCTGACTCTCAAACCAAATTTCGCCAGATTGTCATTACTGTACTGTCACAAAAAACATTTTTGAACCTTAACTCTTTGGAATAAGGTTAATAAATTTCATGTTTGACATTTCTGCTTGTCCAATGAAATTCTGTTTAAGAGTCAGGCCCCTGACCGGGGATCGACCCGGGACACTACGGAATTCAAAGCGAGAAACCGTGCTACAGCGCACTACGCCAATCGTGTCGTCAATTTTACACGCTTACGTTTTCTATACTAATATTTTAAAGGGGAAAGTTTTGATTGTTTGTTTGTAGTGAATAGGCTCCGAAACTACTTTCTCGAATTTAAAAAAATCTTTCACCATATATTGGTGAAAGAATTTTTACCGTCGGTCCAGTAGTTTCTTTCAGCTACCTTATCAGCGAGAGACATAGGCAATTTTTTATTAAACTGCACACAACAACATGGTCTAGGGATTTATAAAACTTTTTTAAATAACTTAAAAAGTATTGGCCTTACAAAAAAACTATTATAAAAACATTAATAAGTTCCTTTTTTAAATTCAAATTTGTATACAAAAGGTTTTGTTTCAATGAAATTGAAATTGGGGTGTAAGGGGGTCCTCCAACATCTTCGGGCCCCAAGCCAACCTCGCCTGCAAGCTGGTTCACCCTGCTGATCAACGAAGGAGGTTCTGGCAACGGATCCCCTCTAAAGGGTTGGGAGTTCAGATGGCAGTCGCTCCCGTAAAGCCAACTCAAGCTAAACAAATATGGATAGTCAGAAAAGAATACCCGACATGGATAGGGCGTCGCCGGAAAACGACACGCAGGGGGATCGCCCTACTCCTGTGTTATGTTGGTTAGGGCTACCGGGCCATGGGCGGGCCCGGTTAAAGACATTAGTCCAAAGGAAGGTCCGCTTCGCATCGTGGAACGTTGGCACGCTGACGGGACGCGTCTAGCGTGCTGGCCGATGTGCTCGCTAGGCGGAGGGTGGCCGTGGCGTTCCTGCAGGAGACTCGCTGGAGAGGCAACAGGTCCCGGTACATCGGGCACGGCTACAAGCTGATCTACGCGGGTTCTCCTGGTGGGACCAATGGAGTGGGGGTGGTGCTGTCCGATGAATTCCAGAATAGTGTCTTGGAAGTAAATCGCGTTAGCGACCGCCTTGTGGTCGTGAGGGTGCTTATCAAAGGGGTTACGACCAATTTGATAAGTACCTACTCACCGCAGGTTGGTTGTAGCGATTCGGATAAGGCACTGTTTTGGGAGCAAATCGACCAGCTCCTATGCACTATTCCACTGTCCCAAAGCGTCGTTCTGGGTGGCGATCTGAACGGTCATGTGGGTGAACAGTGTGAGGAATACGGGTGTGTTCACGGTGGTTTTGGTTTTGGCGGTCGTAACGTTAAAGGCGAAGAGATTCTCCGGACGTGTATGGCTGCCGACTTGGCCGTAGTGAACACGTTCTTCAATAAGAGTCCCGAGCATCTGATCACCTACAAGAGCGGTAGTAGCGCAACCCAGATCGACTATTTTCTCACCAGGAGAGCCCAAATCGGCAAGGTAGCTAACTGTAAGGTCATACCCGGAGAGAGTCTTACTGCCCAACACCGTACACTTGTGATGGACTTGCGAGTGAAGCCTCGAGGCAAATGCCGGGAGCGCTGCCTGCCCCGAACTAGGTGGTGGCTGCTTGAAGGAGCCAGATCCCATGACTTTGCTGCCGCTGTCGGTGACCTGTGCATCGCAGCGGATAGTGAGTCCCGTCAACAGCTCTGGGATAGGTGTCCGGCAGCTATCACCGGGGCGGCGAGGGTGGCGTTGGGTGTGTCTCGGGGTGGACGTGGACTTGACAAGGAGACCTGGTGGTGGAACGAAGCAGTCCAGAAGGAAATCAGGGTAGAGAAAGCCCTCTTCAAAGCGTGGCAAGCGTCCAAATCTTCTGAAGATCGTGCCGCGTACAGGGATGCCAAACGTGCCTCTAAACGAGCTGTAGCCAGAGCCAGACGTGACCACTTACCTCCTTTGTACGATAAGTTGGAGTCGTCTGAGGGGCAGAAGCTTGTTTACAAGTTGGCACGTTCGAGAGTCAAAGCGGCCCCGGATATTTCCATAAGCCGCTGTGTAAATGACACTCTTGGTAACCTGCTATGCGAGGACCGCGCGGTGAAGGAGAGATGGCGCTCTTACTTCCACGAGCGGCTCAACAAGCAGCACAAAGAGGTGCAGCCACCTGAACTCCCTCCAAATCAGGGACCCGTGCCCCCGGTAACGCCTGATGAAGTCCAGTCGGCTCTTCGTCGCATGAAGAACCGGAAATCTGACGGATCCGATGGAGTCCCTGTCGAAGCGTGGAAATCGATGAGCTCTCGTGGTGTGGGCATACTTACCCACCTTTTCAACCGCATTCTCCTCACCGGGAAGATATCTGACCAATGGAGACTGAGCATTATCACGCCAGTCTTCAAGGGCAAGGGCTCGGTGCAGGAGTGTAGCAATTATCGCGGCATAAAGGTGATGTCCCACACCATGAAGCTCTTCGAGCGCATTGTGGACTCTCGGATTCGACAGGAGTGTACAATCTCGGAGTGTCATGGGTTTCGACCGGGTTGCGGGACCATGGACCCCGTATTTCCCTATATAGACTGAAGAATACGCCTCTGCATCTCCTTTTCTTAGACATGCAGAAGGCCTTCGATTGTGTCCCTCGGGAGATGATCAGCTGGGCGATGCGGTCCAGGGCCGTTTCCGAAGTCTTTATTGACATTATCTGGGACATGTACCACGATTCCAGTTCCACAGTTAGGACTGCGGTTGGTGACACGCTTTCCTTCCCTATCACCGTTCGAGTACACCAAGGCTCCGTGCTCAGCCCGTTTCTGTTCAGCGTAATATTAGTCGTTCTGTCAAACAGCATCCGAGACCACCACGAGCAACCACCCTGGTTGCTCATGTATGCTGATGATATTGCGCTAGCAGATTCGGACCGGGGACGGCTGGTACAACGGGTGAATAAGTGGAAAAAATCACTTGAAAACGGCGGTCTGAAACTTAATGTGGCGAAGACGGAGTACATGGCCTGCAACACCACAAATCCCCAGTCCGTCCGCACAGGCGTTGACGTGGTCGAGCGCACGGACCGTGTCAAATACCTGGGATCTGTGTTAAGCGCGTCGACCGCGACGTCAAAGCCCGAATTTCCGCTGCTTGGGCCAAATGGCGTGAGGTGACTGGTGTCATTTGTGACCCCAAAATGCCGATTAAGCTGAAGGGGCAGGTCTATAAAACCATCATTAGGCCTGTCCTTTTATATGGCATTGAAACATGGCCGTTACTAGAGCGACACAAGCAGGAGCTGCGCGTCACGGAAATGATGATGCTGCGGTGGATGTGTGGAGTCTCACGCAAAGATCGCGTGCGTAACACCCACATCCGCGGCAGCCTTCGTGTTCGTGACATCGCGGACAAGCTGCAGGATTGCCGCCTTCGTTGGTATGGTCATGTCTCACGTAGATCGGCAAACTACATAGGCAACAAATGTCTGGCCATGCCGCCCCCGCCAGGTACCGGTAAAAGAGGTCGACCCAAGAAACGGTGGCTCGACGTTGTTAAGGGTGACACGCGTGCCAACAAACTCACCACTGATGCACAAGACCGCGCGAAGTGGGCCAAGAAAATAAGAAAGACGGACCCTGGGACCCCACACACCAGTGTCGGTTCACAACCGGGATAGACCGCACGGATGATAATGTTTCAATGAAATTCGCATTCATTGAATTTCTTCTAAGGATGTAAATCTTCACGAACTTCCAACTTGATTAAAACTCCATAAATTTCTATAAATCTTTGTCAAACGCATCTCCGGTGTTCATTTATTCATGCCACGTAGACACTTGACGAGGAACATAATGTTAAGAGCAGTGGGCATGATTCAAGCTTACGCTACCCAAATTGCGGTTTCTGAAGCCATGAGGACCAGTCAGAGCTTTATATCCAGGCTTTGGTCACGTTATCGTGGCACGGGGGAAGTGGTGGAACGGCACCGAGGCCCTCAACGCATTACAACACATGTACAGGATCGATTCATAGTAAAGCTGCACGAAGTCAACCAAATGTAACGGCGATGCAATTGGTTCAAAGGCTACAGAGAGAGAGTGGTTTGCTGGTAAGCGGTGAAACTTTGAGAAGACGACTGCATGAAGTCAACCTACGTGCTCGTAGGCCACTTCGGGTACCAGCGCTAAGGAGAGGCAATCGAGGAAGAAGATTACAATGGGCTATTGCACACGAAAACTGGAACCATTCTCAATGGTCACTTGTGCTTGTCACTGATAAATCCAGGTTTGGATTTCATCCTGATTCGCGAAGAGTACGCGTTTGAAAAGAACCTGGACGTTGGAATCGACTGCAGCACCCACAACAAGTTCATGCTTATCAAGGTGGCACGATTATGGTTTGGGCAGGAATTCGTCTCGGCGGTAGAACGGACCTCGTTTGGATACAAGGCAACATGACTGCCCTAAAATACCGAGATGAGGTGCTAGAGCCTGTAATCTTGCCTCACAGACAGCAAATGGGACAAAATTTCCAGCTAATGCACGACAATGCCCGTCCACATACAGCGCGTATCGTTACAAGTTGGTTACAACAGCATAATATCAAAGCTTTCGACTGGCCTGCACGATCCCCTGACTTAAATCCTATTGAGCATGCCTGGGATATGCTTCAGAGAAGAGCTTTTAGGAATTTCCCTGAATATATTGTGCATGAAAACCAGCTTTTCTTGCATCTTAGCAGGACTTTGGACAGTAATCCACAACAGGATATCGACACCCTTGTTTTGAGTATGCAGAACCGCTGCAGATGTGTCAGGAGAGTTTTAGGTGGATCCACGGATTATTAATTTTAAGTTTTCAACAATTTATATAAAATAAATAGTGGTTTTGTTTAAGTTTTGATGTTTCAAAAATAAAGTTAAGATTGATTTTTTTTCAGAGTTTTTCCTCTTCTTCCAAGTTTTTTTTAAATTTAACTTTATCTAAAAGTTTATTTATCAGATTAGATAGGCTATTAAACAAGGTTTATTTTAATGTGTAGGTGTCTCAACAAAAAGTTAATAGAATTTTAGTTATTTAGGTTTAATTGAAATATCCCTAGTCCATGTTGATGTGTGCATATTTTGACGGAAGAAATAGTCTACGTGGTCGAAGCCGCTGACTAAGCCTTTAACGGACAGCTAGACTGTCATACATTGCTTCATAACTTTTCTCAGCTGCTACCGTGGATTTCAGGATTTAAAAAATGTTTCTAAGTCAAAGTTTCCGCTTTTTTTCCATCCACATTCCCTTTGTTAGCACTCATTGACAATACTGTATTGAAATAAAAGCTGATCCAGTTTGAACTTCCGAACTTTTATTAAAAAAAAACACACAACGCGCAAGTTTGTTCCCGTTTTTTCTTTACTGATGTAATATTTAGTATAACATTTATTAAAAAACAGGCACAGTCAAATTTCCGCCTTTGGACATTTTTGGGAGGTAATTCGTTTGCGTTAATTTTCGAACCCATTTCAAAGAAAATTGTATCTTGGATGGGTTCGAAAATTAAGCACAATTCCTTACGACTGCGTAAGTAACTAAACAAAAGTGATACATTTAGGGCTAGGATGATCCTTACGATACTCGAGAATGCAAGCCGAAAAAGTCCCTGTGTAGTGCGCGTTGTGGTCAGGTGGCGTGATTGGGCCTTAATTTTTCAAAACAAATTAAGTTCAGCCGGGTACAGTTAATAGTGAATACTATAATAGATAGGTGCATGATAATCGATTATTTTTAGCACTACATTAAGAATATTAATGTGGACAAAAATAGTTACAGTAAGAGCGCAACATGCCATACATCAACTGAAACGTTGAAAGTTTTGCGAATAAAGAGACTTGAGGACGCATAAATTCACGTCAGGGTAATGTCAACTGGACGCCAAGATCATGTGTTTAACCGTTGAGACTTTCTGTGGGCTTCTCTTAAAAGTTGACAAACCTGCAGCGTTAGAACAACCGAGGACTAACTAACATCCACCGAGTTATGACCGAGGTAACTCCCAAAATTTGCAATTTGAAAATTACCTCGAACGAATTACCCCCCGCAGAATGTCCAAAAGCGGTAATTTGACCTTAGCTATTTTTTTTTAATAAATTTAAAACACCACACTATACATCAGTGAAGAAAAATCTGAAAAAATTGGACATTGTGTTTTTTTATATGAAAGTTTGCTATTACGACCCCTTAGCTTTCTTTGCTCTCATGATATTTACCGTCGTGATTTGGCGTAAATCTGTATGGCAATCAGGGTGGCTCTTTGACTAACTATAACCGTTTTTGTAAGAACTCGTGGGGTAGTCTTTCTCTAAAATCAGTGTCTGTGGACCCGATAAGTGTGGTCAAATAAAACTGGTACTAAGTATGCTGCTTTAGTATCCTCCCACAGACAGAGGATACAACGTTATTACGATTCTCATGATTGCCTATGTCAAGGAGAATGGTGTGACCCTTAAATGATTATTCCAGTATTGGGGAGTATAGTAGCTAAAAATAAAAACCAAGAATCAAAAAACCGTGTAGTAAAAAATCGACTACTAACTTTCAATTTAAATAAGAAGCGAACCTGAAAGTCAGTGTTCATGAACACAGCTTAACATGAGAGTTACTTCCTGTTATGCTATTTGAAATAAGTCAACCTACCTTAAGCTATTTCCTGTGAGTAAGTACTCCTCCCTACAGTTACTGCTAATATATAATATAATATATTTATTTCAAGTAGCACGAGACTCTTTTAATAAAGACTCGACGAATGAGTAGAATTTGTAAGGAACATACGAAGCCCCCTCCTTAGGAGGCATTATTCTAAAACTACATATTTATTGCAGAGCAGAAATTAACAATACTTGTTTTTACTGCAAACTATTACCTATAGATGATGATAACGGTTGTGTCACAAATTATGCTAGGCTGGGTCGAGTGACCTCAATTTTTGTAATCGAATTTTACGGCTATTGACGGAGGGTTTGGGCGGGCTCGATTTAACTCGCTGAGTGACGCAAGCGCACAATGCGATGGATTTGATGGGCTCACTCCGCTGAGTCACCCATCAATATTGTCGTTCATAATGCTAATTTTCTCGTTATGCTTGTATCAATTTGCATATTAATGCTTTTTGTTGTACTACAAAATTGTAGACGGAGACTTAGTGTACTACTAGCCATTTGAACTACTCGTGGATTATATGGGTTTAAAGTTGCTCCGTTTTTGTAAGTGTAATAACTAAGCACAATTTCAGTAACAAAAAGCGGGTAGGTATTCAGTGTCATTGTCACCGGCTGCGACAATATCTAACTTATGCGTAATGATGAACCTACTCTAAAGCTAAGCATGTGTTGTTCTTCTTATTTTCCACCTATTTGCAAAGACTGAACATCCGAAAAAGGCCCAATTTTTAACATAAATCTATTATACATCTAACAAAAGATACCTTCAATTTCTAGAGTAGAAAACTTTAAATGTTAAACTAAAGCTGTCTTTTATTTTCGCCATACAACACACCACCACTTGTCATGGTCTCGAAGTAAGGATTAATAAATGTACTTGTGTTACCAGGTACCAGACAGGGAATTAAGCCAGTGGCGTCTCCCAGCACACCCTGCCCGAGCCAATTTTTAGGTTTGATGGCGGCTTCGTAATGCACTGCAGGTCTGCGCTGATGACTCTACATAACGCTATATTCGCCAAATAGCATTTGATGGAGACCTCATTGCAACTGACCCATTTTAGGTGTAATAATTTGCGCAAGGTGCCGCGAAGAGGGAACATTACGTCACTTTCACTTGTTGTGGGTCTGTCCAATGGTACAGTTGTCACGCTCCGCCGGTAACCAATAGGCTTGCCCAACGCCCCGCCTCGGTGAGGCGTGCGGCTGCGGTGGCCCCGGCGGCCCAGATAACCGCAGTTGTCCCACGACAACAATAACAATAGCTCAGAAAAACATCTAGCCAGTACCTAGTCAATACATTACTAGTAAATACTAGTTATCACATAAAGCGCAGAATTTACTGAAAGTATCTACTTACTTCATAAAAGTCAATTAGAAATATCAGCTTTATATCAAGATGCTGCTCTTGCGGAAAGGTTTTAGGTTTTTAATACTATCAGTTAGCGTTTATTTTTGTAGAGCAATTAATTTGTAGATGGAGACTATAAACAGAGCCGAAATAAATGAATCATGCACGTTACCAGGTAAACATTGTTTTATAAAGATGCATTTGTTATAAAAAGCTAAGAATGCTTTAATCATTAAAAGAGTATTGAAAAACTAACTCCTGATATTCTCACAGGACTACCCCTGAGCTGAAGGGCTATTTTGACGACACAATTACGGTGGTGCGCTGTAGCATAGGTTCTCGCCTTGACTCAATTAAGAAGAAGACTCTGGTCTATTAATTAAAAGCACTTTCAAAATTAACTCGGTGCCTGGGTTTGCTGCGGTAGTCGCCCCTGGCTTCCTTGTCTGGCATCTTGTAGTACACGGATATTCATCCTGAGTTCGAGAACATAACAATAAAATTATGGTTGTCTGGCGCACATTTATAAAATTTATAAATATGCGCCAGACAACCCCAACAAGTACCTATAGCATTTTTGAGTCACTTTTCATTTCACGAGAAAGTAGAAAAATATTTTACATAGCAAGGACATCATCAAACGATGCTGTCTTGCAATATGTCAGGACAACTTAATGTGATTTGAATAAATGCTATACTTTTAAAATAGTCTTCAGAATTTGGGGATATTACTCCTTAAATTAGGAAACAAACCGACAAAAGTCAGAGATACGCGATCTTGCTATTTTATATGACTAATGTCTATATCCCATGATGCAAACAATGAGGGTTTAGAAAGTGAGTCATTGAACTTTCGCTTCTAATAAGTCTGCATACGTTAAGGTGTACTCGAAAAGGTTTGCACTAGTGAGACTGCACGATGTATCGCGGTCAGGCGGGCGGCAGGGCGCGAGTGACCCGCGGCGAGGGTCGCAGGTCGGCCGCTGCGTCGGAGCAGGTACTCGTAGGTACCTATCCGCGGACTCGGCCCCGACAGCGCTGTGCAAAATCTGTAATTGCACAAAATCGCGGTCGCGCTTCACGGTGCAATGCGCTCACGTGCCGACAAGGGCCACCGATTTTTCATTTTCTTTGAAGAGATCTCGTTCGAGCTTATCAACATGATTAAATACGATTGCAGATGTGGCCAATCATATTATCGTTTATTTGGGGACAATAATGAGAATCATTTATTTTCAATGTGTTTGTTTTAAGATTGTGTGTATAGCTCTTCTATTGTATTGGGCTCGCCTGTAATAATAGCTGTAAGCTTAGATTAAATAAATAAATAAATTTAAAAAATATGGTAAACAAAGTAGGATATTCACATTCCCATAAGATGTTGGGTTTAAATAATTAAATTAATTATCGAGACAAAAAATACTAGGCTCCTTAATTGATTTTTAAATAGTTCCAGGTACGAAGTAATCTCATTAAAGGTGCAACAACCGAATTGGTAACAACCAGTTCTGAGCATTTTCAAGTTAAGTGAATAGCACAAAATTATGATCTCAACAAGTCCAAAAGAAAAGCACCGAAAGTACATGTGTACGAACGCATCCAAGTTAATGGGCATTAATTAATACAATTAGCTCAAGGAAAATTATACGTAAAGACTGCAGTAATGAGCGTAAATTGAGGCAACTTTACACTTCTGATTTATTGTCTTGCACTTGCATGATTTCGACGAAAGAGAAAACAGACCAGTCCAGACGGATATTACGGACAGTATACAAAATTGATAATGAATATTTATAAAAACTTAATCATGGCTCACCGCGTTTTTCCAGCAGGTCACCAGGAGAAACCATTAATCAGAACATTTCCACTCAATCATGCAAATGTGACCGCTTTTTGTCCTGTAATTATGTTTCACTTTAAACTTTTTAAGTGCTCACCTAACTATTCTTTGAATCTTGTATCAAATTTACCAAGAAGTATAAATGAATCGAACAACAAGGTTAGATTCTATCGCACACTTTTGCTCTCGGTATTTTGTAGAGATCTAATCACCCTAAGATATTTGTGATGGGGAAAACAAACCAAGTACATAGGTACTTACTCATAATCAAGGTCGACTTGAGAGTAGACACCAACACCAATTTAATTAATCAAAATCTTCGTGAAAGCTTATTGCTGCTCCAAACGGAGAGGTTTTGTATTTTGTTAGGTTACCACTGGCTTCAAGGCCTGTGACATCTCGTTTGGTTCAGAAAGTCGTTTAGCTTACATTGTAAATATACCCGTTTGGTGTCGCTTGAATTTTGTAACACCAATTTGGGAATTTATTTTATAGTTTTATCATGAATAAGCTAATGAGATAGGTAGGTAATAGGTATGTCTCTCTAAGATTTTATTTGAAACCTGAATAATATACCTGGATTTGGTGTAACAGAGTCGTAACTACATATTTGCATTTTATTTGCTAGCTATTAGTCACATTTGAATAGATACGACTTAATCAAAAACACAATATTTTCGTTAAGGAAACGCAATATTATAACAGGTCTAATTATTATAGACTATTTTATTGTTGCTCCTCCTGCGCTCGCGGCTATGATCATTTCAATAAGCACAAACCACATTTATAAAGTTATAATAAGAATCAATCTTCTAAGTGTAAAATATTTTGGAAGTATTTCATCTACCCCTGTGGAACATACAAAAAAGTTTCTGAATTTCTAATTTAACTAATTTGATTATTATAACTACGAGTAGATGATAGATTGTCACAAGTTTCAGTAATGATGGTGGTTATCTACTAATGAATGTAAGGACATATACTACCTACCTATTACCTATTCTGTGATAGTACTTAGGGAAGTAAATAAGCTGGACCTATAGGTTATCTTGCGACGTTATTTTCGAAGACACCATTGGCGTAGTGCACTGTAGCTCGGTTATTTATCTATTTATTTATTAAAGAAATCAAGCTTACATAAAAATACACACTGTCCCACAAAACTGTTTAAACAGTTTGTCTGTGGGATCAGGAGTCTCACTAACATAATATTTTCATAAAACTAATGTTACATAAACTTATGGACTAACATTGCGATAAAAGGTAACTTTGTAGCATCCTTTTAAACGTCTTTTTATTCGTCTCCTGACGGATAACCCTAGGCAGACAATTTAATATGTACGGCACTCGTTTTTTTTACGTTCTATCTCCAAAGTAATTGTTAACTCTCGGTACTACGAATTTACCCTCGGACTTCAAGCGAGTACTGTGGTTATGATTCACTAGTGACAAGTCAAGCTCAAGACTGCCATGATTATTTACAGCCAGTAGATATTTATGTTTAAATCGAACAGGTAGAACTTTGCAAATTTTAAATAATTTAGAATAGTCACCTTTACAAAGAGCTCTGGTTTTTTTATTGACAAGTAGTTTTAAAAATCTAATCTGAATAGCTTCGAGTTATTCAATATAACTTTTAAACGTAAGAACATAACTGTCAAGGGCGTAGCTCAAAATTGAATCCACTAATGCAAAATAAAGAGTTTTCAATGTTGTAGTTGGTACTTTAAAACTTAAGTGGTAGAATTTACCCAGAAGTAATCTTAATTTATCACAGATATGATCAATATGACAAGACCATGAGAAGTTAGCATCTACTTCAACACCTAGGTATGTTACACAGTCCACTTTATCAATAGGCTTACATTTACAATTAGCAAGATTGTCATGGAGGCAAGAATAGCTATGGGTATACATAAATGGAATTTCTCGCCCCTACTTGCGTAGTGTCGATTCCCGGAAGGAATAATTCAGGAAACGACCCTTTCTAAATTGGCTCGGGTCTGGGTGGGCTGGGAGACGCTTATTATTACGGCTTAACTCCTTGTCGGGTACATCGTAGTACAAGGATATTGCACCATAAAGGGACTGCGTCCGCTTTTGGGAAAGCACGGCAAGGGATTTTTTGGTGACGAATAAATATGTACCCTATGTTATAAGATAACACCACGGTTGAAATTAAAGTGTTTAATGATTTAAATTTTAATTATAAAGGCTATATAAGAACCTGCAGAGAAACACAACACGAAAAATAATTAATATAAATAATATTATAATATAATTATTACCAAGTATTTGGGATCTGTTAATTAATTAATGGTTTTTCGTTTTGTTTAACTATTGCTTCTTAAATAGCCTTATATTATGTCTTTTTGTTCATAAATATGTTATACTGGAGTAGTATTTACTTTTAAGTTATTTAAATTGTATTTTTGTTTATATCCTTATTTAGCCCATTATTTTTTACGTCAAAAATAAAAAGCTATTTTTTTTTCTGTTTACCAAGTATTTGGGATCTGTTAATTCATTAATTGTTTTTCGTGTTGTTTTTCTCTATTGCTTCTTAAATAGCCTTTTATTATGTCTTTTTGTTGATATATGTTATACATACACTGGAGTAGTATTTACTTTTAAGTTATTTAAATTGTATTTTTGTTTATATCCTTATTTAGTCCATTATATTTTACGTCAAAAATAAAAAGCTGAATTGTTCCTGTCTACCAAGTATTTGGGATCTGTTAATTCATTAATTGTTTTTCGTGTTGTTTTTCTCTATTGCTTTATTTAATATCCTTTATAATTAAAATTTAAATCATCAAAAATTTAAATTTCAACCGTTGTGTTATCTTATCACTTAAGGTACATATTTATTCGTAACTTAAAAATCCCTTGCCGTGCCGTCCCGATAGCGGACGCTGTCCCTTTATAGTGCAACGCCCATCAGAAAAACAGTTATTTCGGAAAACCAACTATCGTTGAAGGTTGATATCGGCGAGATGTTCTATCGGCGAAACGTTCTATCGGCGTAGGAGTTTTTCGTAAAACCAACGATCGGCTAAGGGTAATTTCGGTGTAATTATCTATCGACGAAGAGTCTTTCGATATAGGTATAAACCATTCTAAGCTCCTTCGAGACCATGACAAGTGGTGTGTTGTCTGGCGCATATTCATTATTCTTTCATCTTCATTCTTTAAAAAATACAAATTTGAGGTAGGTATTAGAAATTAAGCTAAAAGTAATGAAACTCAAATCCTCCTACGATATTAGACCTTAAAGTTTAATTTTGATATTTGTAATTCTAGCCACGCAGAACTAGGCAGTCCCTTTTTATCCATCAGTAATGGAGTAATTACTAGCTTACTTCTCTATATGTACCTACAGCTCTTCCAGTTAAATGCAGAATTGAATTGCGTGCTTGCAATTTTATTTACGGACATCAAGGCAATCGCCGATTGCGTGAATTCAAGCAAAAACTTTTCTATGAAGACTGACTTATTTATTATTGATGAGTGCTTATTGAGTTCATCGAGTTAATGACGCAACGGTTACGAGAGCACTTTACCGGGCGGCAATCAATATGGGTGACAGTGAAAGAAAAAGCAGCGACAGAAGCGCCTGTTTTTGACAGTTAACAAAGTGTCGCAACTAGTGAGCCTAGCGTGTTTTGGCGTGTTATCGGCAAACATTTAATAAAACGGCCAGTCGATGATGGAGTGCTACCAAACCTTAGAGTGGCCATTAGCACCTGACAGCCTGTGAGCGATCGAGCTCGGCTTCCGACGCCGACGCCGCCATTGTCAAGAAACAATGGCCAACGAGCTATCTTTAATCGCAACAAAATAGATTCTAATTGGATCCGCCAACTTACTTTTTGTACTCAAGTGGACGAAGCTGGTAATCATTCAATCCAAGGTTCCCATTAGGTGTAGGTGAATCGGTAAAAGTTCTTCTTAATCAAAGTTAAAAGCCTGCTGCGCTTTTAACTTCTCATTTTAATTGTACTAGAATTACTCATTACTATTCAGACACTATTAACAAGGAAGCTGGTAGCGCTGCTTCGTGAGCATATGCAAAGATAGCAATGTTAAGAAACTATAGTGCGGTCAGTTACTGTCAGTGAACAAAATTAGTGCTATACTTTTCTACATTCTTTGGGCTCCTATTGGAAGTAGGCTGTCTTATCTTTCTTGTCTTGTCTTATCTCGTATATCTAATAAGTGCTTCTTCATACAGGTTCTCAAACATGGTATTTACAAAACATATAAAAGATCTTAATATACGAGTTTATAGAGTTTTTGATAGCATAATTAATTAATAACCTACACTTGTTTATTGCGTAAACACAAGTATGATTTTTAACACTTCTCAGTTTTAATGAAGCCAAATGATACCTCTGATAATACATTTAATTAAAAGTATATTGTTGGCTGAAACAAATATTTGGGTTGATATGTCAGACATTGCACCATGATTCTCGCCTCATTAACTTTATTTATGTGCTTTCGGGTGAATACATCGATAAATGTTCCGGGGCAGAAAAATGTGAACTTAAGAATTTCACATTGATTAAATTCACCTATAATCATTGTTAATGGGCCCAATGATTAACGAATACTACGAGTACATTGTACGTAAGTTTGTACACCTGGGGAAACTAAAAGTAGGTAAAGTTATTGATTTATGTGCTAATTTTCCTTTTTAGTTAATTAAATAGGCGCCTGCAAAATTGTGTTATCTATGAAATAGGGTTTATGCGTACTTATTTTGCATAAGTATCCATAAGTAATCAAGAACACAATTTTATCGGGTTATTTAAATAGGTACGTGAATGTTCAGGTACCTGTGCCACACCCGCTTGGAGGGATCAACACCAGTGGTTTTGCGTTGCTTTGAGCTGTACGTTTTATTAGATAGCACAACAATGATTCAGCTGAAAATGGCGGTTAAATACACCGAGATAATGAATTAGCGTAAAACCTCAGACACCTCAACTGTTTTTTAACATAAGAAAGCTAACATAACATTATAAAATTTGTTTCGCGAATTCTTAAGAAGTTATGATTGTTTTTGACTTTGTTGTCTTCCACTTATTGCAAACATATTTTACACGTACACTACCCCATGCGGGATCTTGAACTGCGTCTCCTTGTAGGACAATAAACAATGAGCTATTTTTTTTTAGCTAATAGTTTGTATGCCATAGACTGAGGCTGCCTGTCCACCGAAGCGGACCGTGGCGGCAGAGCGGATTTTTGGCAACTTTCAACCAATAGGATTGCTTGAAGGTACGCCTGCCTTTAATCCTATTGGTTGAACATTTCCAAATCTCAGCTCTATGATTGTAATAAGGGCCCTGATCAATTTAGAAGTAGAAGCGAACGAAAAACAGTTATCCTATCAACCATACCAGCGACAAAGCCGCGTGAAATGACCAGTTAGTGAGTAATATCACGTTATTTGGCGACGAAGTGGAGAACTCGTGACTGTACCTCTATACATTCGGCCGACCTGAGTTGGAGTCCTTGTTCCATAAATATGGCCTTTATGTCGTGGAGATAAGAACATAGTGACAAGCAAATCATTGTAACCGCATACACTTCGCTGCATGGCTCTTAGTCACGAGTCGCTCTGCTGACCCCTCAAGTCCGCCCCCTAAAGATTTAGCAGTTAACTAACTAGAGTTAGGAAAGTATTGAGCTTGACATACAGACGCCTTTTCCCTGATGACAACCTTGCCAAACAATACTACCAGAAAACCAGTTAGATAAAAGGTATGTACTTAAGGACAACCTAAGGTACGAGTATATTACCAGTACCTATTATACCTAAATTAAAATATAATAATTGTATGTTATGAACTAAGAATACATCTTTTTCACCAGTAAAACTTCACACATGGGAGAAACCTATGGGTCAGACTGAACAAAAATATTAAGCACCTTTAAAAAAATAGTTCTGATCGTTTAGTTAGCAGGCTTAAAAAAAAAATCTGATCGGATGTACCTTGCGGTTAACAGCTGTCAGCTACGGGTGCGGCTGCCCATAACCCTCAAACCGAATATTGCTATGTTTATATTCCATACCATTTTAAACAATAACAGTATAAGGGTTCTGTACCACAAAGGAAAAGAACTCTTCATATAGGTTCACTTCGTTGTCCGTTTGTCAGTCAAGTTTATGCCGCATCTAGGGCATATCTCCTGTTGATCCAGAATTGTGAAATTTAGCATTGCTACTCGCCAAATTTTTCACAAGTAGAGGTAAAAATCCGAAAACCGTAATTTCGTATTGAAATGAAACAGCTTTACGGATTCTACTCGCGGAATTTTTATTAAAATTTTCTAACCCGACGTTTCGACTCCTTTACAGCAGTCGCAACAGTTTGTAGCAGCGTCGCGTTAGAAAATGTGAAAATATAAATTCCGCGAGTAGAATCCGTAATGTTGTTTCATTACAATGTGTAGTGTTCGCGTAAATAAAAGAAAACAATACGTAATTTCGTAGTTACAGTCAAAAGCATAAATATCTACCAAATCATTGGGCACAAAATGCACAAAAGTTCGTTCAGACTCTTTGTTGACTTGTATAGATATTTGTGGCTAATGTTTTGCTCAGATATTTTTGAAAACTTGGTATAGATATTTGTGCTTTTGACTGTACATACAAATTGTTACTGCGGTTGAAACCTATTTGCAATTACTGTATGTCGTCCAGTAAACTGACTATGATCTATGTCCGTCAAGCATAGGTTCCTAATAAAGTATTATTCTCACCTATACTAAGCCAGATAAACTGTATGCTTTCGTATTTTAAAATCGTTAAAGCTAAAGTTAAATAATTGTATTTTCTAGCTCTGAAAAATATGTTTATGCTTATTAATTCGCATCAGCTTAATCGTTACATATTTATCAACATGCATCCTAAAATTACCTCTTTAAACTTATGCCGGGCCCTGCTCAAATTGTGGAATATTTATAAACAGGTGTAGCGTAATGACGTCTAACATGTCTTAATTTCGCCTATTAATAGTAGTGGGGAATTAAACGAAACTTCGCATTAGACGAAACTCTCGATTGACTGGCTTCACCGTGCATTAAGCAGAATGTTTGCTGCATACGAGTGCAATTTTATGCGTGTTTTAGCGAGGGCAGCGCTCGCCGCGCCTGCGCCGGCACAATCAGCAATCACCAAGTACATTTTATGCAGGTAGGTAAGGTACTTATGCGTTTAAATTATCAAAGCCGCAGTTCCGACAAGCGAGATTTTAGTGCAATTATTTTACACATATTACTATTTGCTACAAAGTTATTCGTACTTGTATTGCGGTTGAGATGACGTTAAGTTTAAAACTTGGGTGGTGCAATGAGTGCCGTCTGCGGCGCTGAAGGTTGCTGCTTCGGTTCTATCCCTGGAGCAACAATCATGTGGCGAATGCTCACGTTTGTTATTTATGCAATATATATGGGTTGGATTCTATCAAGTCATGTACCTACGTGGTACCATTACCACTTTGGGATCGGTGAAATACCGAAAAAAAAATTTACTTGGTAATAAACTTCATGCTGATGCAGATATCTGCATCTACTAAGAAGTGCTGCTTGCAGTAAGAAGTTAGTTTCATCAATCGTCATAATAGAGGAGACCCACCCACTTGTCACTTTGCGATATTCTGTATTCTTGTTACATAAAATGAAACATTGAATGAACTTATAGAAACAAATAAAATTGTGTAAACTTTATTGCTTTGCTTAAATTCCTAATTTTGTATGCTGAAAGATAAATATTTTGTATTCAAAATCTGATTATGAAATCCTTAGGAAACTTTGCAACTTGCAAAGCTATGAAATCACAGACTTATCAGTGGGTAATCACCCAAATAACAGAAGTCGTAGTTATTTTATAAGGAAATAACCATGAACTATGACAAAGCCTTAGGATTTTTATGATCCCAGTATTTAGAGTATTAGCCAGAAAGCATGGGGTCACAGATGTTTAACATCTATTCAAAAAAAAACTTGAATGTTATATTCTAAACCAATAACATCAAACTTCAAACTAAGCAGAGCTTGATAGTGACTCGTCTCTAGACATATCTAGATAGGTACGTAATATAACTTAACAAACCCCGGTAGTACCTACACACATCAAAAGTGTCTAGGGATCAACATATATTTTTGCAATAACTTTTCTCCTGATTGATATTAATTAAATTTTTCTTTAAGGATTCATCAAATAAAGTGTTTTCGTTTGTCTACAGTAACGATAAACCAAGTCACCTTTGCATTAATAAAGAAATTTGCCATTTTCCTAATAAATGGATTTTTGACATTTGAACCACTAACATTAAAGTTCGAAAAAAAGACTGAAATAACAGTTTTTTTTTAAATTTTATTGGGTAACTTAAACAATTAATAATCCGTGTTTCTACCGCGAACACTAACAACACAAGAACATCGGTTTGGCATACTCAAAATGAGTTCATCCAAATCACGCTGTAGAATGGCCGCACATGTTCGTTGCAACAACAAAAAAAGGTCTTCTTGCGACTGGATACCCTCCATATTCGGCAGAGCTCTTCTCTGTAGCATATCCCATGCATGCTCAATCGGGTTCAAGTCTGGCGACTGAGCAGGCCAGGGCAGGACATTGATGTTAGCTGCGGCGAGAGTCTGTCTTACAACTCTTGCGGTGTGCGGTCGTGCATTATCATGCTTTGACTGAAATAAGGGACCGATTTGCACTTGTAGAGGAACGATGACGTCTGATACAATCGTCTCAGCATGAATTTGAGCGTTGAGGTTGCCTCTGATCCAAATCAACTCAGTTCTTCCGCCAATCCAAATACCCGCCCATACCATGATGGTTCCACCACTATAAGGATGGACTTCCTCGCAGGATTTTAATCGCTGTTGGCGTCCAGGGGTTTTCTAGTGTCGTATACGTCTTGTATCCGGTCTCATACCAAAACGAGACTCATCAGAGAAGCACACGAAACGCCATTGTTCTTCTGCCCAATTTCAGTGTTCAAGAGCCCATTGATATCGAATCCTACGATTGTGCATTGCTATAGGTGGTACCCTTAGCGGTCTTCGGGAATGAAGGTTCACTTCATGCAAGCGGTTTCTGACTGTTTGGTCGCTAATTAAGTTCCCTGAAGAGTGATGAAGCCTCACGGCTAACATCATGGCGGTTATTGTTGGAGCTCTTCGAGTTGTGATTTGAATGTATCGGTCTTGTCTCCGTGTGGTGCAGCGATACCGTCCTCCATGGCGCTCAGCCACGGTACCAGTGCTTCGGTAACGTGTCCAAAGTCGACTGATAACACTCTGACTTGTATTCAGAGCTAAAGCCACAGTACGTTGCCGGGAACCAGCTTCTATCATTCCCACGGCTCTGAGCATTTCTTCCCTGCTTAAATGACGTCGCCGCTCCATAATAACGTTGGTTTTAATCAGTAGTAGGGAAACAGTAGCACTAATAATGTCTTCAATGCGTTGTATGTTTTTATAGGGAAAATATTGACAGCTGATTTTCATCTTTTACTCGAATTTGATTGACAGTTCCTGTTTTAAATTATGAAATGCACCAAAAAGGATCCATATAAATTTATAAAATCATAAATTTATTACAAAGCCACATCTTAATCTCAAGAAATCCGCATAAAAATGCTTGATCCCTAGACACTTTTGATGTGTGTATATTACTCGTAGAAAGATTTAAACTAAAGAAACTGACATATTCCAGTAGACAAGTAAGTGAAATTAATGACGGTGGGAAAAGCACATTATAAGTAGAAGACCGTGCGTCTACCATGAGTTACCACTACAAAAAAGATGCCATTGTGTTATAGAACTGTTTTTTAGTTCCACTTCGAGTCAACAGAGGCGCTGTACGAAATCCCAATGCAAATATTTTACGCGAACGATAACGTGAATTCAAAGTGGCAACTCATGGTAGACGTCTGAACGTCGCGTTCGCGTCGTTCATCCTGCGATGGCCTTCGCCATTCAGGGAATATCGGACAGATGTTTTGTGGTCAGAGGCCCCACATGAAGTTCGGCATTGTGGTTCCTTCTCACTTAACAAAAGTAAAAATGCCTCTAGGCATTAAGTCCGCCAATTGTACTTTACTTGTTTGTGCAATAAAGAATAAATGAATAAATAAATAAAAGTTCAGTTCATTTCCTGAGTGATAACTTTGGTGTTAAACGTGTATGGACACGTTTAACACCAAAGTGGATGCACCAATGGATTGTTGTATAACAATCCATTTTTCCATAATCTCAGATCTTATTTTTTGTAAAACATTTATTTCTGTATCAAGGTCCTATTTTTTATTGCAATTCGATGCAAGTAAACTATACAAGCACTCTCAGACTTCGCAGCTTAAATCTTATGCAAGCGTTAATGTATTTTATTGTTGTGGGGTGCGTTGTGCAGCCAGTTATCTTCGCAGAGAGGCGTTTGCCTATTACCTACCGTTAATCTCAACCAGAGCAGGCAGCGTCTGCGGTGTTGGGTGCATGCATCATTTAATAGGGCCACTCGCGCGCACGCTTTCTTCGCTCTTACCTATAAATTATCACGAAGATCATGTTCCGATGTTATAGTCTTGTGCCCGCTTCTAAGTAGCATGGGAACCGAGCACACGACAAGACACGTTTGATATAAGCCTTACACGGACTTGTGGAACTCTAGTAAGGATAGGGCTTTCATAGCGTTTCTATAAGCAGATTTTGTGTTTTTCCAGATGTAATCGCAACAATTTCAAAGTATGTTCTTAATTTCAGGACTAAAACAAAAAGACAATGTTATGCAGTGCGATCCGCCACACTAGGGGAACAATTTTTAAAAGCGGATGAATCTTTATTGGAAGTTCCTTAGTCAGCCCAGCCCTGGGGCTATATTACCATCTCATAAAGCCAGCCATGTAAATCTTCTATACTGAGCGTAGCAAGCAATTTCGTAATATGAACTTTCATTTCCAGCCAGTGAGCAGCTACCCGTCAATAATGCATCTTTCAGGCGGGTAATTCACTGACGAAATTTCTCGCTACCGTCAGTTTAGTAAATTATCCATCTCTTATAGCCATATAAGAGATGGTGATACAGCCCCAGAACCATCGCGACTAGCTTTTGATCGATGAGTAGAGGTCCTATCCATGTCAGCATGTTGTGTGTTTAGGGGGACACAACAGCACGGGCGAGAGAATTGAAAAATAGGTATTTCGAAAATCTATAGCTGACTGTTGCTAAGCCCGCCAAAGTGCAACAGAGACAACTGCAAATCAGAACGAAATTACTTTTTAAAAGTACAAAAAAACGACGTTTCGTAGTCCCTAATTCCATCTCGAAAACTTAACCCATTGAACCATTTTTTTTAAAAAGGCTTTGGCCGTGTTCTTATGTTTTTCTGTTTATATGTAATCTAGTCAATTTAATTTTCTGGATGTTTGAACACAGCGGATAATCAGACAATGACAAATGCCAATATTTTCGATTTTCAAGGGGTCATATTTCTTTTAATAATTAAGTAGTCTATTAAAAAATTTAAACATAGGGGCATGCGACATAGTAGCCATACATTTTCCGGAAGAAAATTATTCCTCTACTAGCATTATCCAGGGAGGAAACAGGAGACTACGTTTGTATGGCAAAACGGCACTTCTGTTGCCTCCTTGTTCCCTTCCAGGAAAAACATTCAATAATGTGACAAGCATATGCGTTTGTTTTTTCCAATAAACACTTAATGTATAGTTTCCTTAATTTAATTCATTTTTCTACCTGCATCCAAATTCTACTTAGTTAAGGGTCAGATGACTACGTGTAGAGATGAGAAAATTATCTATTTTCTGATACAATACACATACATGGACTGGAGCTCGCGCACGTAAAGCCTCCGATGTCAGTACAAGGAAGAGAGCCTTTAACGCTGCTGCCAAGTCCTTCAAAAAGGTACTTAGGAAGACTCGATTCGTCGTGTTACCCGTATTGGAGCCAAACTCGTCTCTCACCCATCGGGTAGCAAGGCTTTCTGTTCCTTGGCTAAAACGGTCGAATCGAACTTTGCCGCCCATCTCTGCCGCCACTGATGAAGCCCGACGGATCTCTGGCCCACTCTGCGGAAGAGAAAGCAAAACATTTTGTTCTATTTGCAAGCCATTCACGTCTCAATTCTGGAATTAAAACACCACATGTGCTACCTCAAAGCGGTTCTCTAATGGCAGAAATCCGTGTACGCCAAAAAGAGGTACTGAAAACGCTTCGGACTCTTGACGTGAACAAAGCCAGTGGTCCCGATGGGATTCCTGCAGTGGTTTTGCGGAATTGTACGCCCGAGTTGTCTCCTGTACTGACACGCCTGTACCGCCTCTCTCTCAAAACGGGACAAGTTCCTAAGTCCTGGAAGCTTACCAACGTGCAACCTGTGCCCAAAAAAGGTAGTCGAGCTGACCCTGCCAATTATAGACCAATCGCAATCACCTCCATACTTTGCAAAAGTATGGAACGTGTATTAAACAGCAAGCTCCTGGCGTACCTCGAGGACAACAGTTTGCTCAGTGATCGACAGTACGGTTTTCACCGTGAACGATCAACTGGTGATCTTCTTGCGTATGCCACTCACTTGTGGGGCGAAGCCATCGAGAAACACGGCGAAGCACTAGCTGTCTCTCTCGACATCTCGAAGGCATTTGACAGGGTTTGGCACGACAGTCTCAAAAGCAAGCTTCCCTCATACGGAATTCCCACCGCACTGTGTGATATCTGACTTCCTGAGCGAACGGTCAATAAAGGTAGTCATTGATGGCTGCTCTTCTGACTTATTGGCTATAAATGCCGGAGTACCTCAGGGGTCTGTTCTTTCTGCGACACTTTTCCTGCTGCACATTAATGATCTACTGTCCACAGGTATCTTTGGATACGCAGACGACAGCACTGTTACAGAGAGATATATGTCCAGTGCCCGCGTCAGTGTCGCTGAGACTGAGTCCCTTAAAGAGGCCATGGTTGAGCGGATGAATTCAACATTACAAGCAGTGTCCGACTGGGGCGAAGCTAACCTCGTGGAGTTCAACGCCAACAAAACCCAGGCTTGTCTGTTCTCCACCAAACGGAGTCCATTCAATCTGACTCCTACTTTCCTGAATGCACCGATACCGATAACCAACCACCTCGAGCTCCTAGGTATGGAACTCTCTTCCAACCTTAACTTTGGTAGCTCTATTGAGTCGAAAGCATGAACCGCTGCCAAAAAACTTGGTATCCTCTTTAAGGTTCGGCGATACTTCACACCAGAACAGCTGCTCCACTTGTATCAAGCACAAGTTCGGTCGTGTATGGAGTACTGCTGCCACCTGTGGGATGGCTCTGCCAAGTACCAGTTGGATACAATGAACTCAGTGGACCGAAGGGCTAGGAGACTCATAGGCGACGATGCGCTCGTTGAAACCAAACTTCAGAGTTTGGAGCATCGGCGTAAAGTCGCCTGTCTATCGGTTTTCTATAAGGTGTATTTTGGAGAGTGTGCGCAGGAACTACACAACCTGATACCACCGTCTACTTTCTACCACCGGACCACTAGACGCCGGGAGGGCTTCCACCCCCATGTGGTTGACTTTCCGACAGTCCGTACCCAACGGTTTGCTGCGTCTTTTCTGGTACGCACCGCTAGGGAGTGGAACGCTCCCCCTGCGTCTGTGTTTCCGGATACTTACAATCTTGGTGTCTTCAAGGCCAGAGTGAATAGGCATTTTCTGGGTAAGCGTGTACCACCATCGGCCTCGTCATCGCTTACCACCAGGCGAGACTGAGGCCAAACGCAAACCCATTTAAAAAAAACAAAAAAAAACATACCATCACGACTTTATCCCAAACGGGGTAGTCAGTCAACAGTCAAAGACAAGTGATTGTGTCGTCATGGTGAACGAAACACTCAGAAGCCCACTTTTCATCAATAGTATTAGAACCCAACGTGGTAGGTGGTGAGCCTACCACCGATATCCGGGTT
Organism: Udea olivalis; assembly: GCA_947369235.1. Lineage (NCBI taxonomy): Eukaryota > Metazoa > Arthropoda > Insecta > Lepidoptera > Crambidae > Udea > Udea olivalis. Next base: position 14,709,431 of record OX376343.1, read on the forward strand.
GATTTGGTTTTTTATCGATGTTTTCCATCACCGGATGAACACAAAGATTTTGGTTCTGGTCAGATTTGAACTCGTGACCACACGATCCACGATCTGAGTTCGGGTGCTAAACCACTAGGTACGACGCTCTACATACGGTTAATTAATATTATATCTATTGTATATTTGTAGATGGTAACGAAATACTGCTGTGTGTTTTATTTATAATCTATGCATGTCGTAAAAATGTGCCTTACTAAAATCTTCTGTGCATCCTTTCAAATTTCGAGGCCGTCTTCTTTCCTAAATAAACTTGTAGTTATGCTGATTTATAAGAAGCTCCATAAATAAAACGCGGCTGTGTAATTTCTGAGTCAAAATTGCATGTCGTTCTAGGGCGTGGCGGAGTTATTACGTAATTATGATTCGGTGATTTATAATAACACCTCCGTATTAAACAACGCCGCGTTTTCCCCGCTGGAAATCGGTTCAGGTTGTGCAATGTTTAATCCATTGCGGTTCGTGGTAGTCACGTTACGGGTAATCTTTTATTCGCGAATCTTAAAAAGCTTTTAAGGGGCGTACGTTATTTGGGAGGTTGGTAATGCATTTTTGCGAGCAGATCAGGCGCGTTGTTACGCAAGGATGTCCAGAACTGGTCCGACCGGCCGGATCTGGGGCAGCACTCCGCTAAGATACGGTCGCTAATAGATATTGAGCATCCAGCCGCTAGCGCGCCGGGCCTGCGCCCGCGATGCCCAGCCGATTCAATTTACTTTTTATACGGATTGCCGGCTTCTGCAATACACGTTTATGGTGTCTCTTAATATGATACGACGCTTCTAGCGGGAAACTTTGTATTAAATAAATCACCAGTTAAGTATGAGATGCGAAGGCATATTTGCAATTGGCTTTGATTTAAATAAACATTATCAGAATGGTTATGTTTAGCATGATGCAATGATTCTTATTGTCTTCGTTACGAACACAAATTGGTTTTGTTTGAATGAAGGACGGGAATGCAGTTCAGAATGAATATTTCACGAAGTGCTGACATTTCATTATAATATGAGTGCATTGAAATCGTGAAATGGAGCTTGCGTCCCATTGATTGGCGTCTGCAGCCGTGCGCGTGCGTCGGTCAATACCAGATATCGATTTGCTTGCGTCCTGTTACAAAATGGATTATTATGTTTAATGGGCAGATAGTATTGCGAAGACACATCTATAAAGGGTATAGGTAGGTACAGTAAACCACGGCTCGAGTAAAAAATGCGGACTTGGAACTGTCTGTGCTTTTTAGGCGTGTTCATGACATGCAATGACGACACGATTGACGTAGTGCGCTGTAGCACGGTTTCTCGCCTAGACTTACGTACTTGGGCCGGGTTCGATTCCCGGTCGGGTCAATTCAGGAAACGATTTTTTCTAAATTGGCACAGGTCTGCGGGTGTGGTGGGAGAAGCCCCCTTAAATCTCTGTCTGGTACCTAGAAGCTGAAGGATATTTATCCTTACCTCGAGACCATGAGAACTGGTGTGTTGTCTGGGGCTTCTTTATATTTAATTAGCGTTCAGCCTGCGTCGGCCATGTTTACTCGTAGCTCTACATGTTTTGCATTTGATTTTTGAAAGTGGAAATGTTCAATCCTATTATATTTGGAGATACAGGCTTTAAGTAAGGTGAATAAATGAACACTTTTGGTGACTTTTAAACTTATGACTATGGTTTTGAAGTTTATAACATCTTAGCTGTGTTTATGTCACCGGCAATATGTATAATTCAGGCATTATATACAATACCTAGACAATGTATACAATGCCGGGTGCGTTTAGGGCATTTCATACATTGCCTAAACTTTGGGCAATGTATGAAATATTACGAATATGATTATCCATTGCATACTTTGCTTAGGCAATGTATACAATGCCTAGGCTTTGTATAGAATGCCCAGAGGTCTTCCGGCAATGTGTGTAAAAAGGGTCACTAAAAGATAGATATTTGTAATATTTCATACATTGCCTAAACGCACGCGGCATTGTATACATTGCCTAAGCATTGTATACAATACCTGAATTATACACATTGCCGGTGACATATCTCATGCCGGATGATACATATTGCCGGTAACATTTATACTTTCCCCATGTTTGTTGTGTGCATGAAAATTCAAATGTTTCATAATGGGCACTGAAATTTTGTAATATAAATCTCACTCACGTACGAAGGTGCCTACCCACTTGATAAATCTAATTTATTGGTAGCTCGTGCAATCATGCGCATGTACCCAGTAAACACAGAGTTTATCTCTGTAAATAACTAGACAGCGGGGAGATTCATTAGGCGTCGATCCGTGTCTGCCCGCGCTGTAATCGAGGCAATTGTTCTCCGGGGAAATTCAATTATTAGCTCGTAGCGCGAGCGCGAAATATCGGCTATGGTGCTATTGGGCAACCCGCCGCGTCGTTAGGAGTTAGAAATAATTGTTGGCGATTTATCTCTCTAGTCTTGACTATAATTAAATGCTTAATAATTGGAGGAGCGCGTTAGTTTGTCCGAGTAATAAATCGCGGCGGGCACGTAGCGGCAGCGCGCGGCTCGGCGGCGCAGGCGCAGCGGTGCGATACAGCGCGGTCGCCGGTCGTGCTTCGTGCTTGTTGTAATTTCGATCGAGCTCGAGCCGAGGGTAGTTCGCTCTCACGCTTCCAATGACTAGTGTAATCGTTTCAAGCGACCTGTTGTTAAATTAGCTGTTTCGATTGTACCATTCCGTTGTTATTAACCGCATAAATATATTAATGTTCAGAGAGTTTAATGTTGATAAGTTTGATAATAGTACGTAGATAGACCAATTAGTAGATACTTAAAACAGACAGTTAATTGTTACATTAATTCCTGTGAATAAAAACTTACAGAACATTTAAAGAGGTATACTTTTATGTTGCACTCATTTTTGGCACGCGAAGTACACTCGCGTTATCTTTGGATTTGTGTCTGTAAAATGTGTCTATGGGAACTAGTCGATAGGAAAAATGGTATCTGAAAACATAATATATGGCCTAATTATAGTGACGGTTTGTGATGTGGCGTTGCCATCCGCATTGGGGTAATCGTAGTTTGTTCGAAAGTACACTGGGCACATCTAAAACGACTAAAAACGGGGAAGGGCGCGTCATTTCGAATTAAACAAGCTCTACCTATTAGATAAGTGAAATCGAAATGATTATTCTTAACAACTCTGAGGCCCGTATTCTGGAATCATACTCAAGCACTGATCTGTACTTGAGTAGAGATTTCAAAACGTCAGTTCATACAAAAACGTCACTCAGTTCAATACTCAAGTACAGATTTTGTTTTAGAATACGGGCCTGACAAAATCAAACATTTTTCAATAAACCATTCAGTATGAGTTACGTATTAAAACTAGTTATAATTTAGGTAAATGTCCATTGAATGAATCGTTCTAGAACCTAAAATGCATCGCTCGTGCTGTTACTTATGATACACAGTTCAGCTCAATAGACCTTAGCGATGAATACAATGGCCTCAGAAGAGCCTATTGTACGACAACTATATGGAAAATGTGGTCCCAACAAATTTATGTGTAACAGACACGCTGAATTTAACTGCCTTATAAATAAATACCAATTGTCCCACGTCATTAAATATTCCATATGATAAATCAACGTTTATCGGCTGAAATATTGTACTGTTACGTCGTGAAGGGAAATAATTTAGAGACGGCGATAGGGTGTCTGAAGCACGGGTGAGCACAACAAAGCATTAGCTATGTCTGTTAAGTAATTGTAATGCAAATACGATGTGAGTGGTCGTGTGATGTACTGAAGAGACAGCTAAAGCTGCAGTTGTTTTGATATTTTCATCACATGATTTAAAGAAAATATGACTTTAGTGTTTATTTTATTTAGTAACTTTCAAGACTATACGCTAATTCCGATTTACAACGAGAAAATGTGAATGCTTCTAACTTAACGAACGTAACTTAAATATAATCTGCATTCTAATATTTAATTCAAAAGGTGATCTCTTGTTTCACAGACAGGACTTTCATAGAATTCCATTTCGCAGAAACTGTTTCATAGAATATTCAGTCCATAATAATATATTTTCATTTCGAATATTATTTTTTCATTGACTATTTACTTCATAGAATATTCTGGCCAAATATTATCATGTCGAATATCATTGTTTCAACGACTTTTTACTTCATCGAAACACATTTCACAGAAAAAGCTATTGGTAGGTTGGGTAAGAACTGTGACCACTTGGCACGAGCCGAGCGCGCGTAACGGCGAGTCGATGTGGCCGAGATCCTCAGGTAATCCCACATCGTCCTGCCGAGCAAAGCGGAGATACACCGGGGTTCTTTTGGTGGGTATGCCGCTGGTTTCACCGGCGGAGAGTCCTACCCATACTCCCCTGCTGCCTCCCCCTGGCAGTGGGATAGTGCGTAAGGCATTATTTCACCATTAAAAAAAGCGTAACGGCAAGTCATCATCATCCGTGCGGTCTATCCCGGTTGTGAACTCACATTGGTATATATATATATATTCATTGACAGTCCTCAATCGCTTTTAAGCAAAGTCGAAAAATTGGTGTAATGTATTCCTTCCTGTAGCTTTCATAATTATGTAACTGGGATTATCACGTTTAATTGTGTTAAATAAATAAATAAATAATAAATAAATTGGTGTGGGTGGTCCCAGGGTCCGCCTTTCTTATTTTCTTGGCCCGGTTTTGTGCACCCTCAGTGGTGACTTAGTGAGTCTGTTGGCACGCGTGTCACCCTTGACAACGTCGAGCCAGCGCTTCTTGGGTTAACCTCTTCTACCAGTACCTGACGAGGGCGGCATGGCTAGACATTTGTTGCCCACGTAGTTTGCCGATCTCCGTGAGACATAACCATACCAACGAAGGCGGCACTCCTGCAGCTTGTCTGCGATGTCAGGAACACAAAGGTGCTGCGGATCCACACTCTCCACACATCCACCGCAGCATCATCATTTCCGTGACGCGCAGATCCTGCTTGTGTCACTCTAGTAACGGCCATGTTTCACTGCCATATAAAAGGACAGGCCTAATGGTGGTTTTATAAACCTGCCCCTTCAGTTTGATCGGCATTTTGGGGTCACAAATGACACCAGTCACCTCACGCCATTTGGCCTAAGCCACGGAAATTCGGGCTCTGACGTCGCTGTCGCTGTCCCCGGACGCGCTTAACACAGATCCCAGGTATTTGACACGGTCCGTGCGCTCGACCACGTCATCGCCTTTGCGGACGGACTGGGGATCTGTAGTGTCGCAGGCCATGTACTCCGTCTTCGCCACATTAAGTTTCAGACCGCCGTTTTCAAGTAAATTCCTCCACTTATTCACCCGTTGTACCAGCCGTCACCTGTCCAAATCTGCTAGCGCAATATCATCAGCATACATGAGCAACCAAGGTGGTTGCTCGTGGTGGTCTCGGATGCTTTTTGACAGAACTTCTAATATTACGCTGAACAGAAACGGGCTAAGCACGGAGCCTTGGTGTACTCCAACGGTGATAGGGAAGGGAAGCGTGTCACCAAGCGCAGTCCTAACTCGAGGGACACAGTCGAAGGCCTTTTGCATGTCTAAGAAAAGGAGATGCAGAGGTGTATTCTTCAGTCTGTATCCCTCCATGAGCGTTCTCAAGGCAAATACGGGGTCCACGGTCCCGCAACCCGGTCGAAACCCATACTGACACCCCAAGATTGTACACTCCCGTCGAATCCGAGAGTCCACAATGCGCTCGAGGAGCTTCATGGTGTGGGACATCACCTTTATGCCGCGATAATTGCTGCACTCCGGCATCGAGCCCTTGCCCTTGAAGACCGACGTGATAATGCTCAGTCTTCATTATTCAGGTATCTTCCCGGTGAGGAGAATGCGGTTGTAAGGGTTGGTGAGTATGCCCACACCACGAGAGCCCATCGATTTCCACGCTTCGATGAGGAGTCCATCGGGTCCGAAAGCTCTTCGGTTCTTCATGCGGCGAAGAGCCGACTTGACTTCATCAGGCGTTACCGGGGCACTTGTCCCTGATTCGGAGGGAGTTCAGATGGCTGCACCTCTTTGTGCTGCTTGTTGAGCAGCTCATGTAAGCAAGAGCGCCATATCTCCTTCACTGCGCGGTCCTCGCATAGCAGGTTACCGAGCATGTCATTTGCACAGCGGCACATGGAAATATCCTGGGCCACTTTGACTTTCGAACGTACTAACTTGTAAACGAGCTTCTGCCCCTCAGACGACTACAACTTATCGTACAAAGGAAAGGACGTAAGTGGTCACGTCTGGCTCTGGCTACAGCTCGTTCAGAGGGATGTTTGGCATCCCTATAAGCAGCGCGATCTCTAGGTGATTTGGACACTTGCCACTTTGAAGAGGGCTTTCTTTACCCTGATCTCCTTCTGGCCTGCTTTGTTCCACCCCAGGTCTCCTTGTCAAGCCTACGTCCACCCCGAGATATACCCAACACCACCCTAGCCACCTTGGTGATAGCTGCCTGACGCCTATCCCAGAGCTGTTGCCCGGACTCACTATCCACTGCGATGCACAGGTCACCGACAGCGGCAGCAAAGTCATGGGATTTGGTTCCTTCAAGCAGCCATCACCTGGTTTGGGGCGGGCAGCGCTCCCGGCATTTGCCTCGAATCGCTTCGCCTTCAGCGTTACGACTACCAAAACCAAAACCACCGTGAACACGCCCGTATTTTTCACACTGTTCACCCACATGACCGTTCAGATCGCCACCCAGAACACGCCTTGGGACAATGGAATAATGCATAGGAGCTGGTCGATTTGCTCCCAAAACAGTGCCTTATCCGAATCGCTACAACCGACCTGCAGTGCGTAAACACTTATCAAATAATAAATAAATATCCCTGGACATTATTCCACACAGCGCCATCTAGCCCCAAAGTAAGCTACTTAAAGCTTGTGTTATGGGATACTAGACAACGGATAAACATACTTAAATACATTTTCTTTTGTAAATACATACTTATTATACATAGGAGACACCCAGACCAGTACAAACAGACATGTTCATGCACACAAATGTTTGTACTGTGCGGGGATCGAACCCGCGACCTCTGGTGTAGTAGCCAACTTCTTAACCATTACACCAAGTCGGTCGTCGTGACCCCTTCGATAAGCACCCTCACGATGACAAGGTGGTCGCTAACGTGGTTGACTTCCAAGATACTATTTTGAAATTCCACGGACAGCACCACCCCCACTCCATTGGCCCAACCAGGAGAACCCGCGTAGATAAGCTTGTAGCCGTGCCCGGTGTTCCTGGACCTGTTGCCTCTCCAGCGAGTCTTCTACAGGATTGCCATGGCCAACCTCAGCCTGGCGAGCACATCGGCCAGCTCGTGAGCGCGTCCCGTCAGCGTGCCAACATTCCACGACGCGAAGCGGACCTTCCTTTGGACTAATGTCTTTAACCATGGCCCGGTAGCCCTTACCCACTTATCACAGGAGTACGGCGATCCCCCCGCGCGTCGTTTTGCGGCGACGTTCTATCCAGGTCGACTACTCTTTTCTTGCTGACCATAACTGTTTGGCGTGTGTTGATTTCAGAATTTATGAGGCTTTGGCTTGAATAAATTATTTTGTCTTGCATTAAACTATATTGTCGATGTAAAAACCTAAAAGAAGCAGGGGTTTTTATCCGAACACATTTTTAGTGTCACTATAACTCTACCAATTCTAAAATGTTACATTATCCCTTCATACGTAGTGGCGGGTTTTCAATTTTGCCAAGTTATACTCAGGTATATCATTGCCATGGCAACGTCAAATAATAAATTTATTCATTAAAGTTACAATGACTTACTTTTGTTAGTTATAAAAGACTTATTCTATGTTAGTAGTACACTCTATTTTACTTAAAATTATTTTATCTGAGCAATTCCAGCAGAAATTGCACTGCAACGGTTAATATAGCGGCAATCCAGTCTACTCGCTATCATTGATAGGATGGTGTTAGAGGTGCCCCGTACCCTGCGCACCAGGGAAGCGCACCGCTTTCGCATAGTTGCGTAGAAGCAGTCCCCGCGCTTCTGCAAACATCACTGATGCACTGCAATACCTGGGCAACCCCATCAGCACCCTGAATGCGTTATTAAACTGCACTCGCAAAGCGCTGTACAACGCACGCGGACAGTTGGCCCACAGATGCAAAATACAAATTGTCATTCATTTTAGCACCCCTGCTTCTTATTTTTAATGTTATAATAAATAAAGTACAAACTTAATGAGCAACAATATTATTTGGATCGTTTTTCTATTATGAATAAGATAAGATACTCTTTATTGCACAAAAACAGGTAAAATCAAGAATTACGAAGAAAGTAGATGAATATTCTGTGGTATAAATTTTATTTGTAACAAAAATCTATGGTTTTATTTCTTTTAAGGAACTATTCTGCGTATTGATTATTCTATGAAATGATAATATGAGAAACAGTTTCTGTGAAACGAAATTCTATATAACTATTTTCTATTAAAAAGCTTTTGTCGATGAAACTACTTAAATTATCTAAGTTTAAGCTTTAGCGGAGTACATCGGCTTAAAATATTGATTTTTACTCAAAATCACAACTGGTTTTAGGAACTTAAAACGACTAATCGTACAATTCAATTTTTAATTTGTCGCAGTCCAACGGCAACACGCTGCAAACCAACTCATAAACAACCTTACTGCCATTGCACTTTGGAGAAGTACTAAAAACCCCGTCTATTACCAAAATGAACAATGGTTGCTAACAAGTCATCATAAGAAAAATACCTAGAATTTGTGGTTAAATGCACCCAGTATCAGCGAGCGCCAGCATGAAGTTGACCTATGTTGTTTTTAATTAACTGATATAGGATGTGATAGTAAAATATTAGTCGCCCATATTGTTTACCGAAGGATTGAAGGCGTGAGATGCCGCTAAAGATTTGGGTGCCATTTTACCAGCGATAATAATTACGATGTGCGAATATTGCGGTTCCTTAGATTATGCTTTGACAAATCACGACTTTGCAATTCCAATGCAGCAGATTTAATGTATGGGCGGCAGTTTGCATTCTAACCGCGACCCGGCGGGCCACCTCTTTCCTAATGCACGCTTATTTGAGCTTTTTAACCTTTCATCCGTTGTAGGGCTCGAGCATTGAGGAACAATAAACATAATGCGGATACTTCGTGTACCTACTTGCGGTTCGCGGGCTCGCTGCTGTGATGCGGTCGATGCACAATTGGATATTTGCTGAACAAAAGCTCTCCACATTTTAAGCGACCTACTCTTTTTAAAGAAGAGTTATATCACAATCTTACCTGATCTTAGATCTCACATCTACATGCAATGATGTAGTAACGTAATTAAATGTGCTTGCTACGTTAATGGTACTTACGGGTATACTTATGTGTAAAGTTTGTACACAGTTTTTTTTTTTATATTGCCCGTCAAGATGACCTCACTCCACCTGATGGAAAGCGGTCGTGAGGTCCAGATATGAGGTTGACAAGCCCAGTCATTCAAACGAATCACTGGGCTGGCCATCCTCACCTTGAAGGCCTGCAGAAATGCCTTTTCACGCCCCGGTTGAAAAACCCGGGACTATAAGAGGAAGGAAACACATGTGCTGGAAGAGCGTTCCACGTCTGGATGGTACGACAAAGAAACGAGTCACCGAACCTTTTAGTTCGGGCCAACAAATGTTACATTGTGTGTGGGTGACGCCGTAGTCCAGCACGCGTGGTACGGGAGTGGAAAGGTGAGGGTGGGATAAGCTGGAATAACTCGTCAGACTCCCCATTGTATAAGCGATAGAGAACACTTAGCCTGGCAATGTCTCTACGCAATTAGAGAGGCTCAAGGGTCAAAGTTGTCTCTGGATTTTCAATAATACGGATAGCACGCCGCTGCAACCTGTCAAGAGCTTCGAGTAGGTACTTAGCGGAACCGTCCCAGAGATGAGAGCAGTATTTCACACACGAGCGAACTTGTGTCTTATACAAGAGACAGAGCTGCTCAGGCGTGAAGAATCGTCTCACTCTGTTCAGGACTCCGAGTTTACGGGATAAAGACTTTGAACTTTTTTTTTTTTTTGGGAATTTGACGTCATAAAGACTAAAAAGTTACAAACTCTCGATAATATATAGGCTAAATATTACAACAAAATTCCAAAAACCATTTGGGAGTTACCTTTACATAGATTCAAAAATCACATCAAAACATCTTTATTAAAAAAGGGCTATTATACTACAAAATACTACCCTAAACTTAGATAAAAATGTCTGGGTGTAAGCGCTCTGCTCGATGCGGGATTAAATAGCTCTATTGTAACAGATGTTTTATTATAATAGTTAATAGGTACCTAGTATGTACTGACTAACAATTTTTCTTTTTGAATTGTTTAAATGAATTCTTGTTATTATATTCTTTTATGGTTGGTTTTTTCTCTTTGTTTTATATTCTTTTAGGTTTATTTGTATCAAAATGACACACTGCTTGTACTTTACTAACGCCTGTTGTAAACCCAAAACAAGTTTAAAAGAGTAACTGCTGAGTTTCTAACCGGGTCTTCTCAGCAAGAAACAACTCAGACGCGGTGGTAGAGTCGCATTAGGTATGTCTGTATACTGTTTATTTACATATCCACATTATTATGGTATTTATGTCTATTATTTAGTATATTTTGCCGTAAATTTGACGATTTGAAAGTACTGATACAGTCTATTTCAATAAAGTTATTTGAGTTTAGTTGAGTTAAAGGTTTTATGAAATTTTACCAAAATAAATAACGACCAGAAGTTGAAGCGGGCGAAACCGCGGGCGGAAAGCTAGTAGTATTACACTCGTATTCGTAGCGAGACTTCCAACCGCAAAGCTATCAGACGACAATTTTTATTGATGCAAGCTGCCTAAAGATCCTCACGTTCAGGAGAAGATTACGGCTGATTATAATATTGATGACCTTATTTTAACATTCAACTACTCTTGTGTTTTGAATATCCAAGTACGAGTATGTGCATTTATGACTGTAATTAGGTGTGCTACTATTGAAAGCTCATGTAAATATAATTAAAAGATCTCCCACGGCAATTTCAATTTGGCTAAGCTTTTATAGGGCAATCGTGCAGCGTGCCTACCTGTTAGTTAACTCGCGGTATAGAGAGGGTTGAAAGGCATATTCAAATACTACGTACAGTCAGAAGAGAACGATAATTACCGTAAAGTAATCTAGTTCTCGCTTTAATTACAAGTTAGTTTGCAAAGTTATCTTCGAAACTACACGAATGATGAGTAGGTTTCAATTTCTAGTACATAACCACCAAACCATACAGTAATGATTTAAAGCCATGATCGCCTGCCTCAAACTAAGCAGAGCTTTGACTACCTATAGGTAGTAGCGACTAAAAAAACATTATTAGGTTATGTTACAAAATATCTAAATAGAGTGTAACACCCAGACAGAACACTTATACATGTTCGTCGACTGAATGTTTGTCTTGGGTTGGGATCGAACCGCTACCCTCGGTACCAGAAGTACCAATGAGCCGCTCTCGGTGCGAATGATAAGGATCGGAAAGTTAGATAAGTATCAGATTTAATTTTCTCCTTACATACACCACAGAATAATACGGCTATGATTGCTTTAGGTAGGCAAATATGTTCAGAGAACTATTTATATAGGGAGTGTTTATACTAGCCACCAAAACCATTTGTCGCGCTGCAGCCGCGCGTCAAACTTGCGATACCTGTGTCATTTGCTTTAACAGTCGTAATCGCGCTGTCCCCCAATGAACGGTGCCGGTGGACGCGAAGGCCGAGATAGAGACCGAAACAGGAGACACTACTTGTCACTATGGCTTTCTTTGGGCGCCAGTTTGCATGCGCGATCGAGACCTGGGGCAGAGACGCGAGACACAGAATACAATACAAGAACGTGTCGCAGTCTTCTGTCTCGGGGTCTGCGCCAGCCGGCAGAAAACATTGAGCAACAGATTCGTGGCTTTTTTGAAAACGTGCAGATGATGGTAACGTGTGTTATAATGTGGTATAAAATATTGACAGCTTAAAACTACCACAGACACGTTTACGATGACAATTGTTTGGAACATTTAATAGTTGAAAAAGTAGACAAAACACTATTGTTAATGGATAGATACTGTTCGCATATTATGAGTTTGCACTGATGACAATCGCTAGCGTCAATCGTGAATCTTTAGTATACAATTTTGCTACAGCACCTCTAGTGAATATAAATGGAACTAAAAACGGCATGAAAGTTGATTTAGTAAACTATAGTAATTATCGTACAATGTGGAAATGGCTATTCGAAGTCAATGACTACATAACATGGCAATTTAGACAGCTCAAACATACTACCATAATGGTAAAGTTACTAAAACATAAAGCTAGGAGAAAAAGGACCAAAAAAAGATTCAGAAAGTATGAATATGGGTGACGGACGAATAACTACTTGCAGCGACTGCTAAGCTTGGCATCATTTGAATCAGTTTTTTATTTGATTCCATTTGATTTTTAATAAGCCTTAGGTAATTGGGTCGTTTTTTTAACCTTCTTCCCTTATCGCGTTCTTAAAAATATGACTATTAGCAATGAAGAAAGAAGCTTTAATTTTTGAAGAAACTTAATATTTATAAGTAAAATAAACTTAATTCAAACTATCTTTATACCTGAAGGTACCTAATTGTTTTGCATTGCACAAGCAAACCAACTAATTAATTAACATTCATTATACTCGTATCTAATGTTTTGTAAGTAAAGTTAAAAGGTAAAGGTATCGTATTTTAAAATTCATATCAAGTACAAATGAAATGCCTAACATCTCTTTAATTTCTGTAGTATTTTTGCACGTATTTGCTTATTATTTTTTGCTGTTGATTTATTCAAATGATCAAGAGACTAAGGCTCGTATTCTAAAACAAAATCTGTACCTACTTGAGTACAGATCTGAATGACATTTTTGTATGAACTGACGTTTCGAAATCTCTACTCAAGTACAGACCAGTGCTTGATTACGATTCTAGAATACGGGCCTAAGTTTGTTTGCTTAATGGGCAAAAGAAAAATGGCCTAGCTTATTCAAAAGTATTTTGTGCTGTCGTCCATACGAGACAGCGAGGCTGACCCTACTGGCGCCTGTTTCGCAAGTCGATTTCATTACGAGCTCAATGGGGCAAGCCCTGAGGCCCGTGTTTCTATTCTTGGGAATAGCATGCCTTGGTTACGTAATGTGTTGAGGAAGGTGCTTTTTGAGGGGTAGAGGGCGGAGGGGCGGGGCGCCGCGGGCGGGCGGTGAAAGGGCTGGGCGGGGCAGCGTGCGCGGCGCCGCCCACCAAACATTTCACCACCGCGAGACGACGACGTTCGCCCTACTTCGCTCGCCGCTCTTGGTGTTCCATTGTGTGCCAACACCGTCCATTGTAAAACTCAGATAACATCCCTGCGGTAGAATCGGCCCGTTATTGCCTTTTTATTTCGAACTGAGATTCGAGCAACGGGAATTCATTGTGTTCAATTTCGCACTCGCTACTTGCTGTCCGTGATAAGTCAGACCTCATATGTTATCCAAACCTTATGTCGATCTTATTTATACGAACGTCGTTGTAAATGATGGTTATTTATTTGATCAATAAACTTTGTGACGCCTAATAATTTGTGTTCGTCATGATGTGTAAGATTTAAACATGTATGGTAAATTCGATATTAGTTATGCAAATCTATGACAAGGAGACTACACGAAAGTCTATGTTCCAATCTATGCTAGCGTTTGTATAGATGCAACAACAGGAAGAACCAAACGCTAACAAAATGTAAAACATGCGCTTGTTAATACCTCTATGATCAGTGTAAACGGCTTATTTGTACGGTTACAAATCGCGTGATTCTGTGTTAATGCGAAGAACTTACGGGTTTGTGAGTGAAGGAGGCCATAGTTGATTCGATGGTTGCTGCTAAACGCGCGCTGTGCTGCGCGGGTAATTGCACTGAAAGGCCTCAATTTGAGGCGTGTTTGCGCCGCGTTTGGGTCTAAATAAGACGTCGCTGCATGCAGCGGTAAAGAGGCCACATTATTCTTATTGGAGCCCGCGGCTTGCATTATCTGCGCGCCCTGGGCGACCGCTCGCGCCCGAGCCGCCGAACGGCTAATATCGGCCCCTCCATGTACTGTGCCTAGGAACACTAGTGAATTAGTAACGTGACTTTATCACGATGCGAAAATGCTAAACCCTACATGAACTAAGTGCAGCATTAATATGAAATATTACATGTTGCAGGTACAGCGATGCGTTTGACAAACAACATTAATGAATTATATGTACAACTGAGTAATTTTAAATAAAATTAATATTCTTACTTTCTCCTTTAGGCTTCAAACCATTATAATTACAGCGAAAACATGATTTCGATGATGCATTCGAGTTGAAAGAGTAGTAAATTACAATAGATTTTTAAAAAAAAGGTTTTGGTAACCTTGTTTATGCCATTTATAGCATGCTTCTCAAGACATCATAAATAAGACATCCTGCTCAAACCTTCAAAGCGACAAACATCCGCAAGTCAACGTTTATGGATCCGCAAGAGCGACCTTGATTTCGGCGCCTAATAAAACTGTTATATTGTTTACAACAATCGCAACACGTCATAGCAATTACACAAGCTCTAATTTCATATTCAAAATCACAGCTCAGTCATCTGTAGGGGCGTAGCGCGGCACGAGCGGCGCGTCACCGGAGTCTGGGACGCGACACTGGTAGGCGAAGGTACGCAATGCTCAAACTATGCCGAGCTATGTCGAGCTGTGCCCATATTTTCGCGGCGATGTCACAGATCCCGAAAGGTCGCTGAACCGAAACCCCATTGTTTTGTGTTGCGTCAACGAATCCTCTGCCTCGAGGTACGATGAATTCAATTTGTACCGCACTATTGTTACGGCAATTTATTGCGTGACTGATATAATACTTATTGCCAATTAGATGTGTATGATTCGAATTGCGCAAGGAATAGAGACAAGTGGACGGCCTAACTAATCAATGTCATTGGGAATAGTTTTTTTTAATTGCTGGTTTAATCACATAACTTGTCAAATGGGAGTTAGTGTCCCAGACAAAAGTCTGATTATATTCCGTTGAAATAATTGTTTTTTGCATATTCCCGTTAGCAAACATGTTTAGTGCTTCGATAAAGATACTTAACACCTACAATACTTCGGTAATACGTGTATGCTGTTTTTTTCATTCAGTGTTTTTTATGTTGCTTGAGTTTCAACTATCACATTTTCTTGTCAAGAAAAATGCAACTTATATTTAGCACTTCCGTTTTTTGTAGTTTTTTGCTCTGCACTGAATGAATCAATTAAATAATTATTTAATTTTCTTAGTGAATGTTGGCATTGGATCAGGATTATCGGTACAATGGCTGAGTACCCAAACCACGTCCTCAGGTGGGTATATAATAAAGCGTTGCAAGAGGATTTCATTGTAATGTAATGTTTTTACGAATGGTACAATACAGGCAAATGATTAGTTTTCTAAAACATTTCCATATAATGAAACGTTCTTGCGAATGGTCGCCGCTGTGTTTGCCGGTAATGCTTATAGTGAGTGAGCATATACTTAACTTACTTTACTTAATAGAGAAGAGCTGTCCCCGCGCTCGTGCGTTTGCTCGATAGAATGTTGCACCAAAACGCTCGTTGGTATTTGAAATCAGTTGTAAAGGTGGGTGTAGACCCACCCGCTAAACGAGCCGAGCACGAGCGCAGCACGAGCCGAGCACAAATTTATGCAGTGTGGACCAACTTACAAGCCTTGAACGAGCGCGTTTGGAGCGTTTCGTGCTCGTCTGTGCTCTGCCTATTGTCGGGATTTTGATGAACACAAAGGGAAAGCTCGTTGTACGTCCACACTTGACACCGCGAGTTGAGCAACTCGGTTAGTGCTCAGCTCGTGCTCGGCTCGTCAAGCGTGGACTCACCTCAAACAAAACATGGATTCACAATACCTATTATAGTTTCCAATTGAGGACCACCAGAACCAAAGTGGGCCAAGTGCATTTTTTTGGATTTTAAAATGAATAATAAAACTTTATGTTAAAAACAAATTAATTTCAATACCAGAGTAGCCCAATATCCAAAGAAAACAAGGGGGCTCTGGTTTTGGTGTCCTCAATTCTAACTATCCACAAACTTGCATTGCTTCACATGTTTTTATTTGAAAGTTGTATGAATGATGCCCTACTTATGAGTGTATCTCTGAATGTTTATATATATAAATAAACTGAACAATTATTTATTTTCACCCAGCCTGTTTTGTTCTGACTGTTAAGAAATTTGGATTCATTGCCACCTATTGTTTTGCAGTCCTAAGTTGCGACTGGCGACAATCACCCCTCGAACAAAGCCGTTTGTCTCGAGTCTTCCTTAAAAGCATAATGTTACCGACGCACCGGTGAGCACGAATTGACAATAAGAGCAAAGTTCAGCGCGGTTCAGGACTCGGGAGGAATGCCGAGGCGCGGGGAGGTGCCGGCGCAGGCTTTGCGCAAAATCACGATTAGCCGCTATTTATATCGACATGTCTTACACTCCCTTTATCGGTCGATAGTATTAAATGAGTACAGCAAATTGCACGAACTTTCAGTGGTGTACCTACACTTTAGAGCAGCGTGACGGAGCTCTTGTTAACTGCGCTTTGTTTGTGATGGCCTGTTTCGAATCTTATCTCGACTCTGGTTTTTATTACTCGATTGAAGTATCTAGCAAATACATTCTAATATGGGTCAGTATAGAAACATATGCATACAAAACACTTATCTACATAAGTACTAAAAAGTTATAGCAAATAAAATAAGGCCTTTAAAATGTCTTACTAACCTCTTTCTGAAATAGCACAATGACAGCTGAATGATTAAACAATTAGGGAACAAAAAATACTTAGGTAGTTACGGTATGAAAAATTACAAACACATATACGTTTTAATGAATAAGAACACCTTTGTAGCCCAGTGATGAGTATTCTGCCCGGAATCTAAATGTATGTATGTTCGCATTTTATGAACATACTCGTACTCGTAGCTCGGGTTGACAATCACCAATCCGCATTTGGAAAGCATGGTGGTTAAGCCTAAATCCACCAATTGCAGCGATGACTTGATTTAAATGATGAATTAGTTTAAGGGTGGGAGTCAAATCTACTTACTTTGACGAATTACTCATTGCGATAACAGTACGTCTACCACGAGTTGCCACTTTACATTATCGTTCGCGTAGACACTTTTTTTTACTATTGTGTTATCGTAAATTTAAAGTGGCAACTCATGATAGACGTACACGTCAGTTCTTTTTCAAAAATCACTTTAAAGTAAGCACCTTGATAAACATAGCCGTGGCTTCTAGCTCTGCTACCATACTACGTACGTCTACCACGAGTTGCACAGAAAAATCTATTGGGATTTGTCATAACCTGACATGACAATGTCAAATCCCAATACATTTTTTTACGCGAACGATAACGTAAATTTAAAGTGGTAACTCGTGGTGAACGTACAGGACAGATTCGATGTAACAGTTTTTATCTTTGAAGTTTCAATAAGAGCCAGAGAGATCAAGCTGATTTAAAAAAAGGATTTCTTTATAAAAGTAAAATGAAGATTTTTTCAATTCTAGCGTTCGTTAGAATTGATAAGAATACCTTGAGGTAAAACTATGTCTCTTTATAGCTTGCGTTAGAAAAGTGAAATATGAATGATCCGGTCTCTCTCAAATAATTGACAATAAAATATCCTACAATACATGCAGGGGTCACTGGGTCGACACCACAATACGCCAAAACGAGTTCGTCTTCTAAGCTGCACTGGGGCTTTGGCGAAAGTTACTGCGGAATGCTACAAACTATGTTCACGCGTGACCCTCAGGTCAGCGTACACATTCTGACACATGTCAATTAAGGGGCTCAACCGCTGGCGACGATGGATCGCAGACATGTTTGTGGAAAACCAATCGGAAGATTGATTCATTACTTCATTTATTGGTAACTCTGGGACAATTTACAGATGCCCGTTTACGGACGTGTCGTTAAAAGGATACAAGTGATATCGGATTAAATGATTTAAGCGCTCTATAAGGAAGTTAGTTCTTTTCAATTTACTTTTACAACTTTTTAAAAGCTAAGAACAAAATATAAGGGGCAAAAGTAGTAAACATTCGCTTGGTTTGATTTCTTGATATATATAAATATATATATAATATACAGTTATCCTCATAGATTTAAATTAAAAATTGGTTATAGTTTTGGTACTGGTCAAGGAAACTTTTATTACCCTACTTTTATATTGTACTTACTTGTCTAATTATCTTTGCCTCTAAGATCAATTGACCCTTCTCAACCAAAATCAAGAAAATAAGCAGGAAAACAGGATAGGTAATGGCTTTCAAAGAAAATATTGTTGTAGTAAGTACATTTTGTGCATCTTGTACCATATCATATGTTGTTTTTATTAGGGCTTTTGTTACGTTTAGTATTGGCTGTAAACAAAAAAAGATGTTACAGCTCGCGTGTAGAGCCTGCAGCTGGTTATTCTTTGCTAATAAACAAACGGCGTGCGTTCGCAGAAACGATGTTTGCTTGCGGAGTGCCGTGGCACTTCACAATGATATACCGCCGCTTTGTTGTTTCCTAAGCAGGCTATTTACCGGCTCGCTGCGATCAGCTCCTATTATCGGAGAGGTCGGACGTGTACAAACATCGATTTTGTGTCGTTAATCCGGCGCGTCTCCGAGGTGAGAACCGGCACTGAAAGCTCACCTCACGTATACCCATAAAGATAACGACGCGTATCGCGCCGTAATAATACACTGCAGAATCTGCAGATTCAAAGCGTTATTGCTATATCTAGACAAACTTTAATTGCTGTTTTAATGTTAATGTTAAGACTTACAGATTAGTGATAGGTAGATGCATAAGTAACCGTTAGCGTTGAAAACGTATAAACTTAAGAGTAGTATCGTCCCTGGGTGTTGATTCACATGATACTGAAAATATCCTTAAGATGTAAACTTTAGTTGTAATATTAGATTTTCACTCAAAATATTTTAATTAGAGATTAGACATATACGATTTCTGTCAAAATCACGATTTAAATAATTTTTAGTTTTACTTCAGTAACTAATGCAAGTCTTAATAAACTTACTGTAGTGCGTTAGGGACGCTGGCTGCGGCGGAGGTAGATAGCTTTTCAGCTATCGTCAGAAAACGCATTGCGTCCCTTATACATCGTGTGCGAGGCAGCTGCGGTGAGACCAGTCTCACCACGTCACCACGTCCAGACGTGGATAGTGTTATTATGCAACACTGGACACGCGTCCATCTCTTGAGGGACACCAAGCTGTCCTTTAATAATTTTAATCCCATTCTAAATAAGCACACACTGTGTTACTAACATTATGGGCACTCGTCTAAAATAAATGATTTTTATATTTTTATTTTAGTTTATCTCATTTTTTCATTTTATGTTAACAGAGATTGATAGCACGTTGATTAGGCTTAGTGCACAAAATACAGAGTTTACAGAAGGACCGCTCGCACCTTTTTCCAAAACTTGCGTGAACCGCCTAGGGTTACTACTATATTCGCTCTGAATTTTTAAAATGAAGCGAGTAAGTTCTACCTACTTGACAGAACCGGCCAAAAACAAAATGCATCATGTGAAAAATTGCACCAAGTTCGACAAAAACAAAAACACTCGCGACAGAGCGACTTTCCGACTCACCGAAGCTCACTGACTTCGCTTGTAAACTCATGTCTCTGTGTGCGTGCGTCAAAAATGGCGTGTTGTTCTAAGCGGGCTATCTGTCAGAGCGCTGCGCATGTCCAATTTGTGCTTAGTGGCAAATTTGATATTCAGGTAGGAAGCGTAAAACGATAACACGTCATATTGGAGATTAATTATTTCTTGAAATTAAATTTTAATAACTCTTTTTTTAATTGAGTATACACCATTAATTATAGCATTAGACTGAAGTAAAAAGGTTTTTTTAGTTACTTGTTACCACTTTGTGATAAAAGTACATTAAACATTATCACTTTTAAGATTTATGCCGAATTTAATAAAATCTACATAAATAGCAGCTGTCACACTTAATGGTTCTCATTTAAAGTAAAGTAACTTCAGAGGCTTTTGCTTAAATAAATAATTTTGTCCTAAATCAAACTATATTATTGTCGATGTAAAAAGCTAAAAGGAACAGAGGTTTTTATCCGAACACCGTTTCACTGTCACTATAACTCTATCAAATCTAAAATGTTACATACTTCATACATTGTGGCTGAAGAGGATTTTTTCAATTTTGCCAGGTTATACTCATGTATGTCATCGTCATGGCAACGTCAAATGCAAATTGACACTCATTTTAGCACCCCTGCTTCTTATTTCCAATTTTATAATGAACGAAGTATAAGTAAATGTATTAATGCCTTTTGTTTTATGCCAAATACTATAAAACTAACCAATAACCTGTTTGCAATAATTCCGTTATCTAAGTCTTACATTATCATTTACAAACTAAACCAGAATAAGTACTTTGATTTACTTAGTGCTTCAATTATATTCTTTTGATATGCACTAGATTTCATTAGTCTTCATAAAACGTGTTTTGAAATCGGGTGTCATGTAAAACTGCATAGTGTCAACGCCTAGTGACGAAACGTTAAGATGTGTTCACACTTGTCGCATCTAAGTGAATTTGGTTTGGTTAGTGTTTTTTTAAGTTGTAGTGTTCTGCGACCACATCGGCACAGTGAGCGTCTTCCACATAAAACCTTGACGACAACGAATCCACTATGATATTTCTGTTTGTCTACCGAACGGGTATCCGGCATACTGTATGAAATGCACTTTCAGACTGCTCTGGCCATGTAATTCTGAGGACTTAGTGCATCGTAACATGTGTACAACCGTCTTCATGCCTAATTTGCATGCTACATAATTTTATGTTTTAATCAACGATTATTGGTTATTGCACTGGTTTAAATTATAGCTCTTTTCTAATCGCAAACGAGTTACATAGGTAATAAATATTTTTTGTATTGGTCAGGATTTGGAACAACTACTGCGATATAGTAATGTTTCTAATTAGTAGATTGAATAATTATTACATAAAATAGGTATGTGTTTCGTATGAAGCAAAAGCTTCTAAACTGGGATTAGGTATAGTAGGACGTCAAGTTTATTAATTGATATCTGTAACACTATATTAATGAGAATTTACTTCTTTTACTATCTAAGGGAGTTACACATTACCGTGATTTATTTGATGTTTAGCTAATTATAGTTTTAATACATACATTTAATTGCTTTAAAACAGTCCGACCATGATTTAACGATCGCGAAACGTCTGGATGTAAAGTAATTTATGACTATTGGTAAAATATTTGAAATTATATGAGTAACTTATTATGCTAATGTGATGTATTGATACTTATTACATTATAATTAGTTAAAAATCGCATTCAAAATACGCTTCTCTGGACAATTTGTCATTTTTATCTGGGTTGTGCAGTATTTAGTGATCCATCGCGAAATCAGCCACAAAAATGCAAAAGATAATTTATTTCGGCAATCTTATGCATTATGATTTAGTGTACGCCATATTAATGAGTTGACAAAAGCAATGTGACTTAAAATTGAACAGATCTAACTGCAGCTCATGATAATGTTCACGATATCTTCAAGAGATAATGAGACAATTCTATAAAATGTTTATGCAATTACTTATGTACGAATATTTTAAAGAATTTTACTATTGAATATCATAGAGCAACATAATTAACGCAACACATTAGCCGTGTCAAAGCTACACGGAACTCGTACTAGAAATAGTGGTACTTGCGAACTTAATGTTTACCGTTGAATATGACTCTCAATTCAATGAATTTTTATTTAAAATTATATTGCTTCGAGTAAGTAGCACTTTACTAATAATAATGTATAATGGACGGTTATTTTTTTCAGCTAAATCAAATCTATCAATCACGCTCACCTACTTATGGTTATAAATCAAAAGTATCAAGATGCAACAAGTACCTAGCGGGTAAATGTAATTCAATCGGCAGTCAAGAGTGTTGTACAGTACAGTCGGCGCAGATTTGTTCTCTGTATCTCCTTCCAATTAGTCCGTCTCCACTGAATGTTTATTACCTAACAAGTGCAAAGGTTGGAAGTAGAGCTGGGAATTCGATTAAACTTTGCAACGGTGCGAGATTAAATTGAATTTATATATTACATTTGCATTGGCTCCTCAATAAAGTTACTAAGCCAGCTTGTTCTACAATATTGAAATGTCAGAAAAGCAGATTATGTGGTTTTATTGCTTTCCCACCAGCGCTGTGCTGTTTCTACTGCCCTGCGTTGCGCTGTAAGGGGAAAACATGCCCTATTATATCATGGCATTCTATTATGATTCAGTTAATAGGCACCTACGTCACAACGTCAGCTTCTTGAACAACTACTTACCAGTATGATTATTTATTGCGAATATAAATTATTTGTTTATTTATTGCAACCAAAAGCCATTTTGTCTCTTTTGTATTGAAGCAGCCTACCTTATTTTGGTTTCATGATCAATCATCAAAAGAAAAAGGACGTAGCAGGCAGAGCTGACCTTCGTGGATGTTTTCGACACCTTTTTGAAAGCAAAGGTTTAATTTTTTCTACACTTCTTAGCGGCATAGCGCTTGCGGTTAAGTTGTTACGACTGAGCTGTATTTTCCTCGTAGTAAATAAAATATTTGCCTTAACTGTGCATAAGTAGCATATACATCATTGGGTGTGTCATAATTACCATAAGTTACCAATGTATGAGAGGCTTATTAGCAATACGTAAATATTTGATTCTCACTTGCCGAGTAGTAAATGAACGCACACTTATAATACAAATCAATAGAAACTAGAAAGAATGACAGCCTCATTGGTTAATTTATTCACAAATGCCTGCCTACATAATATTGAAAGCGCAATGTAATCTGAGTAGTTACATTCAGATAGCTATGTAGGTAATTACTACCATAAGGGACTTTGCACAAAACATTTAAGTACATCTCTATGATTAAGCAATGTAAGTGGTAATCATGCACTATAATTTTGCGAATTATGTCTCGATTCGTGTCGAATGCATTAGTCTGTTGCATTAGGGAAATCACTATTGGGAACTGCATCGGAGAGTAGTGTGCGGAGTGGTAAGGCGTGCGGGCTTCCACTAAACGATATCTCGTGGTAGGGTCCCTCCCCGGCACGTTCGCTCATAGCGCGTGATTGTGGCCAATTATTTTCTGTTTATCTCTAATTACGCATGCGCTGCAGCGTCGGCGCTTATCGCCGATCTGCCCTTCGGCCCGAGATTCAATCGCGCCGACTAATCAGCTCACAATCCGCTTTACATGGACCATCACAGCAGTCAATATATTGCGACAGGCGTTAATTGACTTTCTCTTAATGAGTGATTCCTACGATATCTGTGACTCAACAACAGTTTGTGTAAAACATTCAGATAACATGTACACCTATGAGTATAATTAATTAGGTGTCAATATTACTTACAAGGAAATCGCAATTAGCCTATATATTTTAATCATATTTTTTTCCGTGTCTGGATGTTTATCAGACTCTGTCAATACATGTTTAGTGCTTGGTTAGTATAGAATGGAAATTAATTTATTTGGTATTTATTGAATCTAAGACACAGTAAATGAAGAAGAACATTGCCTTTGATCTTCACTTACATTTTAATAAGCAAGATGAATTACAGAAGTAGACTTACAAAATCGTCAAATAAATGTCAGAGTTAATAACTGATTTTTCTTAAGATATTTTTAAGTCGGAGATAAAATAATAAATAATTCGGCCCTTTGATGTCGTGTCGTGGAGCGCGGTGATATGAGCTTGACAGCGCGGCGACGCGCGGACAGGATGACTTGCGAGGTGCGTGCGCAGGAGCAGGGCGGCATAATGCATCCGCGGCGTGCAAACACGATGACGTGCAGTTTCGGGGCGCACTCGCGCGGTGAAATTGGGGTGCATTAACGCAACAAGGTCAGCCAGCCTGTGTCCTGCCGGCCCCGTGCGGTCGCCGCTTACGGCCGACTCGATGAGCTATGCGGTCGACAGTTTCCGCCCGCAATTCAACAACAATGAGCACGTTATTAACTGTTGATGCATTACACATATGGGGATATGAGGCCCAATTATAACGTTCATTTCAATAAACTTTTTCGGACACGAAAACCGGTGTGCCAGTGACTAATTTTGTAACTTGCCAGATTTATTTGCGTTTTCTAAATTAGTGTTATTGCACGCATTTCATTAATATGTCTACTTCTTTGCATAATTTAGCTACTTTAATAAATCAAAAGGACATCTGAATTGTAAATCACAACGCAAAATTTTTAACCTGCTAAAATCATGTTAATTTAAATTATTAGCTTACATCATTTGAATCCTTATTTAATTTGAATTTTGTTTATTATTCAATAGTTTAACGTGATGGTCAATTTCGATGTGTGAAATTTTAATAAATAACAAGGTATTTATTTTATTTAAGTAGCAGTAAGTAGTGTCAGTTAGTATTAACACCCCTGTCACTGTAAAGTCAAAAGCATAAGTAAACACATGTTCGTTTTAAAGGCTTCAAAAATAACTGAGCAAAACAGCCACAAATATCTATACAAGTTAAAAAAAGAGTCTGGACGAACTCTCGTATATACGTGGCTAATGTTTTGCACAAATATTTCAGAAGCCTTACAAACGTATAGATATTTATGCTATTGACTGTACACACAATTGACCTGATTTTGCGTAGAGTATTTGGCAGGATCCAAAACTTAGCCTTCATAGGCGTATTTTATGTAAAATAAGAGGTCGACGCGATGCATTACACATAAGTACTCTTTACTCAAATTAGTTTGGTGTTCGTTTTGTGAAGAGTGTGAGTACGCTGGTTATAACAACAAACTTTTACCGTAATCTTCTAATATTAATTATCCTAAAAGACATTTCAAAATAGATTGGTTAAATATACCGATCGTTTTTCAAAATATAATTGTTTGAAGCTGTTGTTAAAATGCTTAAGTTTTAGAAAGCACACTTAGTAATTATTTTATGAACCGAGTAATATGAGAAGTAGGATGCTATTGAATAGTTTCCGTTAGGACGCGGTTATTATCTACGGGCTGCGAGCTTTATGCGAGGTAATTTCGTCTCTGTTCAGTACAAAGTGCTTTTAAGCTTCAGACATCAAAGTTATTTATTGATAAGACCGAACAATTACTGAGGAATCGACTGACATTAGCGGATTTATTTAAGGATTGGCATTTTGATTGAATTATAATTCGGAACAAATGTTTGAGTAAACCGTCGTATGGGTTACGCTTTAAGCACTCCTCTTGGAATCGATTTTTGAATTTAAGAACGATAACTTCGATTTCAATACATCTTATCTCATATGATTATTATTGCGAGTGAAAATTGAGCGTTGAAATTTACATTTTCAATCTCCACATACATGTTTCCGAATTTTACTTAACTGAAGATTGTTAGCCAAGCAACCCGGATAACTGCACGAGGCTCATTACCTAGCACGTTGAGTTCTAACAGGCTTGGCAAAAAGTGGGTCACCAGGTTGGCAACAAGCAACTTGCCCCTGACTACCCTGACTAAATATACGTATAATATACTATCTGTCCCTCAGCGGATTCGCCCGCGTAGACTGTTTGTCCCGTCAAAATGTAGCCTAATGAGAATGTAGCTTATATTGGTAAAAGAATTTTAAAAATCGGTTCAGTAGTTTCGGAGCCTATTCATTACAAACAAACAATCAAATCTTTTCTCTTTATAATATTAGTATTATTAGTTTAAGTATAGATCAATGACGACACGATTGGCGCAGTGCGCTGTAGCACGGTTTCTTGCCTCGATTTCCGTAGTGTCCCAGGTTTGATTCCCGGTCGGGTCAATTCAGGAAACGATCTTTTGTGCGTGCGTGCTGGGAGACGCCCCTGGCTTATTTCCTTGTGTGATAACCCGTAACACAGGGATATTAATCCCTACTTCGAGACCATTACAAGAGGTGTGTTGTCTGGCGCATATATATTATATATAAGAGACTTTAAAATTGTTTGTGATTTTAATAGACATCAAAATCAAACTTCTGGGGTAGTAATAACTGAAATAAAATATAAATTCTTAGTTTACTTTATGCCAAATATTGTACGAGTAACATTGAGAGATTAAATAACAAGGTTTCAAAGTCGACAAAGCTTTCAAAAGTACTCGATGCTCAAAGTTCGATAGTATTCAAATGAAATCAAGATAATTTTCGAAAACAAATCAAATTTCATTATGCACAGTGCATTGGTCGCGTATTTGTTGTGAAACACTATTAGGCTGATAAATGAGTTTGTCTGACCATTAATTTGTATTATGTTATCAGCGGATGGAATTAGACAGAGTCACTGGGCTCGGAGCGCTGTGCAGATGAGATTAGCAGATCAATTACTTAGTTCTCACGGGCTACCGTCAGCGCTCGGTACGCCTTGTACCACCGGTACTTGCAAGACTAGTATACTTCGGCAGTTAGTGACACTTTAAATCAATCCAATAAAGCTCACTTTCCAATTACACTCTTATGTTTGACGTTTAGTTAACTGTGTGTGTCTACAATACGTATGTACGACCAATCCCTGTGCGAACAAAAAAAAACAGGGTTTTACTACATCTTCATTAAAATATTATAGAGCTGAAGAGTTTGTTTGAGTGTTTGCTTGAACGCGCTAATCTCAGGAACTACTGGTCTCTCATTTATCGAAAAAGGCTATAGGCTATACATCATCGCGTTAGCCCAAAGTAACTATTCCACACAGATGAAGTCGCGGGCAGAAACTAGTACTAGATATAGCCAGAGTAATTCGTTAAGAACCGTAGTGCATGTAAGCAGGCGATAGCTTACTTTTTTATGCAATTAGGTATTTCTCTTATTCCAAACGCAGATTTTTCGAACCTATTCGTATAGGTCACATGATTCGCTCAAGTGACATTACGAATTATAGGTACCCATACTAAATACTATTTTACAAATACCCCATGATGTAGTTTCTGGAGGGGAACCAAACCCACGATCTGGGAAGCTGATGGCTACTGTTACTGAAAACCATGAAAAAAAAATTCAGTTTAAGTAATAATTTAAAAATTACGAAACAAATTTGTAACACTGCAAAAATTTGGTCCCTGCACCCTAATTTAGTGGTCAGGCTATGCGTCACGATCGCTAGTCCCACGATGCGCCGATAAGATTGCGAATGACTGATGCCTACGACAATGTGTAATAGATCTGGTGCTAAAAATGGGCTCGCCCGCCCGAATAATGGCTCATTTGATGAGATAACTGTCGGTTGTCGATGTTCGTCGGTTCGGAGAAATGATCTTGTTAGTCCTCCTGAGAAAACTGTAACGCAGTGTGGTTGTGTGTATGGGCGACGCGATTAAATTGATAACACTCAAGGATGATCAAATAAGGAAAATATTCTATCGGAACAATAAACTTGAAGTGATAATTTAATATATAATAAAGTTACTGAATGTGAAACACTTTGACTTTTTAGAAAGGAATTCCTCTAAACTTTGGATCCATTGGGTAAAAATGTAGCGCAAACTAACAATTCCATAGTGCGGTACCGGAGGCTCTCTCAGGTTCGGCCAGGTGTACGTGGTGGCTCCCCCCCATGAGCCTTCGCCTTGTCGTGGCGGGGGGGCTTAGTACTGGTGGTAGGTGGAACCACCGGGAAGCTAAGAGGGCTCAGGCATGGCAATGCGGTGGACTTCCCACCCACCCATTGCCTGCCGCCGGGCGTGGTGGTGGTATGGTGCTACCACTGCCCGCCCAAAGGGGCGCCCACGGGCGCAGCGCCTTAGGGCGCGAGGTGGGAGCCGCGGTGCACAACCGTTTGGAGGGGGTCAATGATCCGCGGCTGGCCCCCCCTGTGCACTGCGGCTCGGCGGGGCCGCACCGCCAGATGTGGCAGCGGATTCACCTTTTAGGTGGATCGTGGTTGCGGACCTAGTAGGGTCCGCGTACGGTGGGAGCCAGCGGGCTTGAGTACGGGGGTGCTTTTGCCCGCAATGCACGGCTTTCACCCCGACGGCGGAAGTACTTGCGTGCTCCAGGTACTTCCGTGGCCTCCCCCCTTCATTGGGGGGTCGGCTGGAGGGGGCCCCAATACGGGGAAACACTGGCGGCGGGGCGTTGTGAAACTTTTTAGGGACCCCGCCTCGCCGCTGAAGTGTTGAGGTCGAGTACCGTGGGGTTTTAGTCGGTAGAAGTCCGACATAACCTCGTCGTTCCCCCGAGCGACGAGGTATCCATGAGGATTTCCCCACGCTAATTAAAAAAAAAAAAAGGTGTACGTGGTGGCTGGCGTAGATTTCCTACGCAGTCCTCTGAAAATTCAAGTTCAGGGGCCAGAGGTTCTTTCAAACTCAAATAACTTTATTCAAATAGACTGTTTCAAATCATAAAATTTACAACAAAATATACTAAATAATAGACATAAATACCATAATAATATGGATATATAAATACACACTATACGGACATAATGCGACTCTACCACCGCGTCGGAGTTGTTTCTTGCTGAGAAGACCCGGCGAGAAACTCAGCAGTTACTCTTTTAAACTTGTTTTTGGTAACAACAGGTGTTAGTAAAGTACAAGCAGCGTGTCGTTTTGATACAAATAAACCTAAAAGAATATGAAACAAAAATAAAAAAAACAACCAAAAAAAGAATATAAAACAAAACAAAAAGTAAGTAAAGTAAAAGTATATAATATAAAACAAAAGTTCATTTATACAATTCAAAAAGAAAAATTGTTAGTTTTTTGCCACTAACGCAGCGTGACCGTTTACGGTTCTAAAAATGCTCACTTTTTATTGGTATTACGATGTCACTTTTACAGCGCTACTTCTGCAAGTGAAAAGTTTTAGCCTGGTACTATTTGACAGATAAACCAATACGCCGCGCACTAGACGTCTACCAAGAGTTGGTTTACGTTATCGTTCGCATAAAAAAGCGTCGCGTGCATGACGTAATGGTCACGTGACTGGGAATTAGAGATCAGACAAAAAATACTCCAATCAAATTTCGCCATTTCTCGTTTTTGTCGACAAAATCGAGAAATGACGAAATTTGATTGAAGGATATTTTCTAACCTAACCTAACCTAACGAAATACATTATTGCATCCGTTTAACTAACTTCAATGCCGCCTGTACACATCGACATGAAAGGCTACAGGCGACTTTAGGAATTTAGAGAGGCCATTAGGTCCGTAGCATGTAATCCAAAGAATTTTTTGGCGTGCAAGTACGAATGATAAAATATTCCAAAAACATTACCACGAATACTTCTCTCGTTATGCACTTGCCTGAATATACGTATCATCAATTTATTTCAATATCTTGCAAAATAAGGAGGTATGTGTTTGGTTGAACTTTTAAGTTTTGTTTAACACGCTATATTTTAGTATCCTTAGTTATATTGGCTGCATTGCAACTATGATGCAAATAAAATGCAGTCCACATCAATCTATATTATATGGCTTACACATACCCCACTTAACATTATTGCAATGATGATGCAAATTCAGTCGAGAAATCGTCTCGTATCGCACACTTTCATAACAATCCGGTGATTGATTACATAAATTTGAATACTGACGCCGTTAAAACCAAATTAAAATCATCTGCGGCATCGGATAAAACACGTCGCAAGACTCTGATAAATTACCGAAATGATTATTATATGACTGTTGCATATTCGATTGGAATCTGATGTGCAGTTGTATCATAATAATCCGCTGCGAATATTGCTTGTTAATTGATATGGGATTAATTAGTGAATAATATTGGCAACTTTCAAATTTTATTGTTCGTTTTACCGACCCGGTAGACGTTGTGGTTTAGCAACGGTCACTGCGGTCGATCTCATCTGCGTAGTGAAACTTGTCGGAAACGTTCAGTAGTTATGCGAAGTTTTTATTTAATATTTCACGTGTTTGTGTTTCTTGTATGATAGCGCATTTGCGCTGGCTTTATTGTTGCCTACTTTCTAAAGTCAAATAAATATCTACTTTAAAATATTGCGTGCGAAAAATATGAAATATACATATATTAAATCTATGATATCTTTTACGAAACTACGAAACCCCGAGGGATTGATTCCGTCTATCAATATTTTGAGTAGAACTGAAAGGACTTCCATGGTAGTATATAAATAAATAAATAATAAATATGCGCCAGACAACACACCTTTTGTAATGGTCTCGAAGTAGGGATTAATATCCTACTCAAGGAAATAAGCCAGGGGCGTCTCCCAGCACACACCTGAGTCAATTCTGAAAAGATCGTTCCCTGAACTGACCCGACCGGGAATCGTACCGGGACACTACGGAAATCGAGGTGAGAAACCGTGCTACAGCGCACTACGCCAATCATGTCATAAATAGTGCTTACCATAGTTTCTGAAGGTATACAAAATTTCCTTCGAAATATACTTTTAGAGAAAATAATTAATTAACTAGGTGACATAAGATCCCCATTAATGTTCCGCAAATGTTCCTCCTGGGTTGGAATCTAACTCAGTGGTGTAGTTTGCAAGATCAATACGAACCCAACCAACGAGCTAGTCAATCCAACCTCAATGACAGGTCAATTAAGTGGCAACAGGTTTTTTATAAACTAACAGATAATGTTTAAGTGAAGTATGTAGTTTTTGATAATTGAATTTGATTTATTTCTACACACAAAAACTTAAAATAACTTCACTAAGTAAACAAAAAATAATAATAAAATAAACAAAATAATAATATTAATGATATTTACAATTTAAAAAAGGTATGGGCCGTGAGGCAAGGAACCCAGAACGCTGGCTGCGTTTCCTCGCTGAATGGCTATACTGAGCCTTTGAGCGAGGAAGGAGCCAGCTCTTCTGTCCTTGCTGGTGGCCGCAAGTTTTGTGGCTAGTATCCTGAAGAACTTTTTAGTATGTAGTTCAATTTTAACCGTATTTTTCATGATAAATGCGGTTTACTTGTTCCATATTTTTCTCAACTTAAAATTCCCATGCAATTAAGTAAATGCACATAAAAATTCTCATAAAAGAGGTGTGCACGTCGACAAACGTTTCACAGAACAGGACATCACGAATTAGTGGAAGGCAGTGGAGCGTGACGTGGTCGGAAGGACCCTCTTTTGCTTTATTACCGTAATTAATTCCATATAAAACCGCCCTGCAATTATTTTAATGCTCATTAAACACGTGCGCAGCGGGGACCGTGAGTTTTGGTTTCGGTTCCAAGCCAATTATCGCTATTGATTCTGTGGTTAGACCGTAACTACCTCTAGAAGTTAAAAACACAAAGGGAATTAAACCTAATTTATTTTAAATGCAAGGATATTATTTTAGCTGTACTCCGTTAAGTACAGTAAAAAATAGGCAGGTGCAATTGACAGCATAAATCCATTTTAATACCAGCGCTGGTGGACAAAAGACTTTCTACTTGACTAGTGTCAAGATACCTAATGAACCTGATCGTTAATTTATTGAAATATAAATACTCGCAGATGAATCATTAAATATACTTAATTTGAGTAATAAAATATTTTTGCATGTATATGGTAGAACTTATCCCTTTGAAACGCTTCGCTGTAAGCTATCGCGAAAATCAGCCATTTCAACATGACGCTAAATAAGTTGATCGTAATAAAATTTGCATATGAATAGTACATATGCGGCGCTAAGCTACGATCATGGCGTGTGCTCATGAATGAGTACCCGGTTGAAAAGGATAGCTCAGCGGGGAGCGAACACTTACACGCATAAGGAATAAGTTTTGAAACGCCAAATCCAAACTGGACGATTTATGTTACACAGTTCGCCGACAACTTTTGCGATTTATTATTATGAAATAACGAATAAATTAGTTATTAAGCTTATTAAATTAACATGACGGTATAGCAACACCGATGCCAAAATTTACGGCAGGGAATGTAAATAGTCGTTCTGGGCAAGGCGCGGCTACGAAGCAGTATTTGGATTCATTTAGAGATTGGTATACACGTGTATGCCTTATTATCATTTCCAGTAGCTGAAAGACTTCTTCTGCTGAACTTAAGCCGTCTCTCTAGATTGCTAGTGGGGATGGTCGTATGAGGCTTGCATTTACTAAATCCTGTGATTTCTCTTTCAATTCGGCCTCCTACCCTCTTACCCTACTAAAGACTGCTGACTAGAAAACAAGTACTTTTACTAATGACGAAGAGATGGAAGTTATATAAGACAATACATTAAATAGATGCCTACATCTTTTGTTTCTTACTTGAGTTATTTTGAAAGTTTTCTTGATTTGCTTACCAAGTAAAAAAATAACGATTTGTAATTTAACCCTGCAAAATTGATTGATTAAAGTTACTTGTTCAATCGTGTCGTGAACAGCCTTACGGGACGTCGCACAATCGGCCATCGTAAAAGTTTATTGTTACTTCACAGTGACTATCCGCAGCTTGCTAACTACTAACTAGCGGCCTTCGCGGTGGCAAACAAGTTAGCTTCAGAAGATACAAATGTAGTCACATATAACAAGCACTAATAGCTTATTTTATCTAAGGTAGTCCTGCAGTGTGAATCTTATCCTAGCAGTAGAACTATAGGAAGAGCAAAGGGAAGGAACGATCAAAGTCACCCTTATCCGGATTTTAGGTTAATAGCGCCATCTAGTTCGTAAGATGCTAAGCTTGCCTGTCGCTAAGCATGAAAATAATATAAACATACAAAGTACGGAAAAATCACGTTTTTTTTCATATAAGTTATTAGTGATCAATGTCTGAGCGGTAAAAGTTAACAACAATCAGAGTCCGAAGACTGATCGTTCTTACAAGTTTTTTAATGAATAATCTAAACGTCAGTTGACGTTCTCTTGCTCATGACATGACATTATGTGATTTATGTATGGGTCTGAACTTGATAAATATTAAATAATTATGATTAAAAATAAAAAATATTTAACCATATTATAGTATATTATATAACCAAAGTATCAGCAGTGATTTTAAGACAGAAATTATTATTATTGTGTCATTCCGTACTTATGAGTATTCTAAGTTAAAAAATATTTTATCTTCTAATTTATGAAAAGTGCCTGATTATTCTTTCCCTGCACTCTACTAGTGATCGGGAAAAAAAATACCCCTGTACCCTAATTTAACCATATCAGCTATCGCCTAGACATCCTGACAGCGACTACGTTTGTGCCAGAAGAGAATTATTCAATACACCATCGCCAGCCAGAAACCAAATTCGACACATTTTTTATCTCCTTCTTAATCATAGCGATACTGCACTGCCTTACCAGCATTTGCCTGTGATATTATAATTCTAATCTGAATTGTTACATTACACACAAATGTTACTGGTGAGTGAGCACCTTCCTTCTTTGTTGCTTTAGACTTAATGAAGGTGAATAAAATTTCAAGTTTTGGAATCAAAAAACCAGTAGTGTCTATGATATTTTAGTCAGCTTGTTATCTTTTTTCATTAATTCAAATTCCTATCGTTGCTTTTTCACTACCATTATTTGAGGTAGATATGAAAAAACTCGTTTAAGAATTAGCTATCAGACTTCCGCTTTGGAATATTTACTAAGCCTGTTGTCTGATAATAAGGCTTTAATGTCTCTTCGAGATTTATGCGTTGTAGTTGCAAATTAATGGTTCCACGAGGATCTGGTTGCGATTTGCCACTACATTAGCATAAAGATTGGCACAAATAGCGCTGCTTGAGCGAATGATCAGTGATCGCAAAATAAACAACATGAAAATCAATAGTTAAAATCTTAATAAAAACATGACTAATTATCGTTGATGTCTTTTCTATGTAACTTTTTTTCTAAAATTTTTAGCTCGATGTGTTTGGCTATAATACTGACTTCCAGTTAAGTAATCGTTTAAAAAGTTTATTCACTGAGAGAAAATCTAACAAAACTTACAGGGAGAGGGTGGATGATCAGTACTTGCATAAAATCACAATAGATATTATTTTGCAAAACTTTTTTTTTTGTTTAGACTGATATGATATTAAAGTTTTATGGAATTTTTATGCGTACCTATTGAATATATTTGCCTGGAGTTAAATAATTATTAATGATTCAGGTACATATTTACCTTTAGCTTTGAATAATTAAAATATACTTAGATCTTGTCGAAGCTGAAGTTGGAGATTATCAAAATAACGTATAATATCGACGTTATTGTGAAAGACAGCAGTAAAGCATTTCTTGTATAGGCGATAATTTGACACGTTTATTGGCAAGGTGTCAGCCGTAGGTACTTACATAGTTACAGTCTCCGTTAAGTACTTATTTCCAATTATTCTCGAATAGGCAAAGACGTTAACTTGAGCAACGTCTAACGACGGCCCGTCCATAAAGAATTGTGAAACGCATCGCCCTCGGGCTACGCTTCTCGTAAATAAATAATTGGAGGCGCACTATTTGCACTAATGCGCGATCTTAACGCATAACTCACCGATTGAGTTATAAATCCGCCCTGGGAACGTACGAGCACCAGTTTGTACGTGTGGGTCGGCTTAATGGTGTAAGCATTGCACTAATGACTCCTAGAAAGTTTAACCTATTACACAGCTTAAAAAGAAACAAAATACTTTTAACCGACGTTAATAAAGGAGTAAGGTCTTGTTTTGGCTGCATGTATATTTTAACTTTGTTAACTGATTTATCCATAAATTGTGGGACAATTTTAAAGATAAGTATTTTTTCATTCAATAGTTTACACTTCTGAGGTAGTCCCATTGTCACCAAGGCAGGGGCTGATGATAGAATCCCAGGGAAATCGAGACAGAACTCAAATTTAATAAGAACGTAGGTACGAAGAAAATATTCAGAATGGTCAATAGTGGTCATCTCACGAGGCTGAGCTGATGGTAGAAGGTTAGAAGTTCGGAACATTTATTTAAAAATTATAAGCACCTATTGAGGTTTTATTTATTGTATTCTCTTAGGTTATTCAGATAATCTGATGATGAAAGGTACAATACCTTAACAGATGAGATTTAGGGAATAATTACATGAGTAACGTTTAATCCGATAGTGGTTTTAAGTTATTCAGGTGATACGTCAGGGTACTTAAGCAGATATAACATGTGCACAAGAATACATCTCACAATCACTCTAAAATTGGAGAAATAAACTAACCTTCAAGATAAACAATTAACCGACTTCATATATACACTCAAATATAGATATATTATCAGCATGACCCTACAATATTATTTGAAGTCAGCAACTCACGCTTATTGTTCTTTAAGTTTAAGGAATATGCGAATAATGACAAAGTTATGTTACTCGTAAAAAAACGTCGTGGCCTAGGGCTTAGGGTTTAGTTTAGCACCCCTCGGATTGTGGTTCGTGTGTTCCCGAGTTCAAATCTAGCCATAACCATCTTTGTGTTCATTAATAAATTTTTGACTAACTCTCCGGTGATGGTAAACATCGATAAAAAACCAAATCAACCTGGATAACGGTAGAAAGCTCACCACCTACCACGTTGGGTTCTAATGCCATTGGTGAAGAGGGTTCCGTTCACCATGACAGCAACAGTCACTTGCCTTTGACTACCCCTTCTGGCTGGATTATAGTCGTGGTGGTATTTTACGTAATAAAATAACCTTATTGTGCGACTCATCCTGATCCTTAATAAAACGAAATTTTCTTTTACATAAGTGTACAAATCTCAAGTGCCTTAAGTGGATAACGGAGATTCTACACAGTTTGAATACTGATCATAACAAAACAAACATGGAGACAGTATATATTATTTGATGGTGCAAAGTTATTCGTGGTTGCGGAACATGATTCGACACGGCTTGTAATTGAGCGGGGTGTTGTAAATAATGAACAGAAGCGTGCCAATGGTCGCCTCGTCTGCCTACGCAACACAAAAAACTATTTAGACTTAGGCAATGGAGACAACATTGGAAACTGGTTGGATGTTGCCTACAATAGGAAAACGTATTCCGTCACATTAAGACATGACACGTCAAACAAACAATAACTATGGTTTACGTGTTGCAAAGTAGGAATTAATTTAATTTTATTTGTGTTATCATTCCGATAATCCACATTATCAAAATGCGGAAGTGTTGAGTACAAATTCATCTGCAGTTAAAAATGATAAGAAAATATTCAAGCAATTACCTGTATGTCACTAAAAGACATTGTGTTTTGATTGCTTTTAGCAATGAGACCGCCTAAATTGTACATCAACTTTCTTTGTACGTTTTGATTTTTCCTGTTTTTTTGTAATAAAGAGTATCCTTTCCTAAGTGTTTGATTTCTGATATTTCATGGGCGGAGGTGATCACTTTCCATCAGGTGACCTTTCTGCTCGTTTGCTCCCTATTACATAAAAAAAAGATATAAAAACAACTACAAGACTTTTTCTTAACTAATAAGCATTGTATTGAGTTTGCCAACCCATTTTGTGCTACCAGTACTATAAACCAATAAAAATCACAAAACCAAGTTATGTCCGTAACTTAAAGGAGGTAAAGTAAAATTGATGTTTGCGATGCAACGTCTAGACCAGACACGTCCAGCTAAAACAAGTTCCGCCGATTCGTTCTTGTAATATCGGTGTAATTTATTTAATGTTAGAAATAGACCTCGCTCAGCGCCACAAAGAATATTGGCTTTCACAACGGAACCTGGCAAATTTATGTGCTCGGAGATTTTGCCAGCAGTGTGCTCACGAAAACAAAGCTCTACTCGGTGCGCAGTGCCACATTAGCGCCTGCTTTGGGCGGTGTGCATCGACAAATAACAGAAGACTGTTATCATTTATTTATTGACACGTACTGTGTACCTTTCAAAGTTTAGCCTCCAGGTAATTTGTCGAGAGCTGTCACTGTTGTTAGTTGTATAAAGTCAGCTGTTCTAGAAACTACTGATAAAGTAAACATACCATTTTAGGGGAATTTTTCTATAATTTATTTTCTCGTTGTAATGGTATCTGGAATCACGAAGGGACAGTAGTGATGGGGTAACAAAAGTTTCCGTAAGCAAGTAGGGTTCTCATACAAAGCTAGGCGTACGTTATTTAGAAAATATTATTCCATACAATATTTATAAATTAATAGTCTTGTAACATTCATTAAGCAGGACAGCTGTAGAATTCCTTACTTTACTTTACTTGTCAATCTAAGAGGAGGCTGACGTAATTTAAGTTATCTTCAATTTAAAACAGAGCGGGATAATCCATTCTTAGTGCTCACTTACGCTCCAACAGAAAATAAAGTTTAAGTGTCTTGCAAACGAATGATACAGTTGTAACAGGTTTTTTTTATCTATTAAGATTAAGTCAAATTTCATAGTACAATCGATTGTTTTTTTTTGTTTAATGCTATTTATTATTTGTATCCACCTAATGATGTTTAAACATAAACACAACATACATACACGTTATCTCTGCACAATACGTTTGCTAAATATTCAACTTCACTTAAAGATGATAATGCAATTTCTGGGAGGCAACCCTTTCTCATCATAAATACAGTGGTTGAAGTGTGATCATTTACGGCTCCGGCTCTCAGAGTAAGAACATAATTACGACGTTATGATTTATATATTCGTAGACTAAATTTACTGGACGTTAGGAATTTGTCAGCACAGTTTGCGAAAGATGTCATGAGGAATTAATCTTATTCCTTTGATAACAAATTGTATCTCTTCTGGACACAATATGGATACTATAAGAATATTAAGTATGATGTATTAGAAAATGGAGATAAAAGAAAAAAAACTAACTTTATGCCCATAATTTTGGTAGGCATTTGATGAATGTGACTATGTAAATAGACCAAGTAGTATTATTTTCATTCTGTATTTTATTAACTCAATCTTATAATAATGCTATCAAACGTTGTTTAAAAATATTTATGAATTATGAAATTATTCATGCCAGTAAGTGTCAATTGCTGTTTAAATCATCTTGTCGCTGAATATGTTCAGTAATTACTGTTTACGCTGAAAAAAAAACTATTTTTTGTTATTTTAATTACCATCGAGGCACCTGCGGCCTTCACGGTGGACAGTAAGTATCTGCTCATCTAACATGCGATGTGTAATTTTTGCTGGTAAAATCGTCGAGCCAAGGTGCTTAGAATTATACAGGAATCGATTATAGTGAACCAGTAATTTAGCAGCCTACTAGCACGTTTCCCTAGAACCGCCTTAAGCCAATTCCGTTACTAGGAATTATGAGAGCTCTGCGTTTGCACCTGCTTTTGAAAACCGTTCTTGTAATTACGTTAATTGTTCTTTGGACATACCTAAATGTATTATTTTCTAGTTTTTGTATTACCTGCAATTAATACAACCCACGATGCTGAATAAAAACTGGAATAAATGATAAGCAGGAGCCACCGTATACGAGTCTATTTTTTCTTGTTGAGTGCTCAATAGGGTCTCTTGTTAAACTAATCGGACATAAATAACTATGGCACGTGGTAAAGAAAACATAACTAGGGTTTAAAGTTTGAAGGGATGATTTTGTATGATAGGAATATCACATATTTTTCGAACAAACTGACAAACGAACATTTACTTACTTCATACAATCTCATTAATTACAATTCGTATCTGAGAAAAATAAACTAGTAAAAATCCACTAAATTATAAAACAATACCACGAGCACTGCAGAAGCTCTGAGGGCCTGCTTCCGCTCGTCGTGAATTTTTAATTGTTAAAATAATATACTTTTAGCGTTCGATATTGATGTTGTTTTTTTGCTATTCTAATAACCATATTTTATTGTACAAAATACATGCAACCTAGTCATAACATACTTCGTTATGTGTCCTATTTACCCTTCCGAGATATTTTAAAACTTGTTGCACCATGAGTAGTTGAGCCCCCTGTTGTGCTCATCCCTCTATCTACTGCGTTCTTACATGATCATACCTACGAAGTCAGTCCAAAGTGCAAGTTATCGGAAAACCGTTTTTTTTAAGCTTGAGTGCATTGTATGTAGTAAAGTGCAAGTACGATTTTAGGTTTCTTGCCTCAACAGGATATTTATATGTTTCTCTTGAATGCACAACGAAAATAAAATTGTATATGGTATTGACAAAAAATAGCATTGTTAAATATCTATCTACGAAACCCACTACGAAATTAATGTATTATTTCAAAAATAAAAGATGTATAAGACGTCATAATGTCTGTGGCTCAGTTGCATTATACCTAACATGATCCACTTGCATACTACTCCGGTTTCAAAATATTTTATGATCTTGATAATAAAACTTTTACGACCAATGAACGGCTATATTTTTATTTCTGTTATCAATTTAAATTTGCAGCAAGCGGAAATGTGTGTTTCAATTTGTTTTACTACTTACACCTTTAAGTCCGATTCTGGACAGAATTACACATAGGTAAGCAGGTATTTATTAAAACTGGAATGTCGTTTCAGTTTTAAATTTTTTTAAAAGTTTATAGATTTTTTTTAATAGCCTACATAACATATTAATAATAACATCTTCATTAATAGTTATGACTAGGTACAACTGCTTGTAATCTCAATATCATTATTTCACGGGACGAGCGCTGAAAACATTTTGAATGTGTATTTTTTTCGATGAATGTTCGTAATTTTTGTCTCATTTCTTCTAAGCTGTTACAAATAGAGTGATTACGTTATTGTGGCGATGTTAATTATGATATTCATCTATAAATAGCATCGTTACCGCGTGCCCAGCAGTCTAACAGGTTTCCGCCGCAAGATGCTGCCGGCTAGTTGCGAATAATCGCGGGCGTGCTACGCGTCACAATTATCGTGTGTCAACTTTGTAATTGGCATCATCATCAAGTGATCTTGACCTAAGTGTGTTTCCATTGGTAAATCAACTAAGATAATAAATAGCCAAGCTAACCGACGAGTTTGGGTGGAAGATACGAGTATATGACATGCTGATAAGGTTTAAGTTATCTTTGACTTTGATTAAGCTGTTAAAATACCAGTAAGTTTTTATTGATAGAATAGCATTCGAGTAAAAAATTTACGAACTTACCTATTTACCGATACAAGTGCGTAAGTAGGAGTGTTTTAAGTCACCTGTATATAGTACATGACTTTTATTTATATTAATAATCAAAACTTAGCTGCGTAGGTTCGATTCCCACACAGACAAACATTTAAGTATTGAACGTTTGTTTCTAAACAATAATTCATTTTAAAATACTATCAGTACTTGTGTAAACGTATCTTCATAATTATGGTAAGTAAAACGAGTTATAAAAGCAGACATAAACTAAGCTGCATAACTGACAATGGACACATCGCAGATCAGCTAGGCGGGCGGGTGTTCCGACGCGGGCTGGCTGCGCGCGCGCCGCTCGCGTGCCGCGCCTTAACGGTCCCGGCAGCTGATCCTACTGGCCTTAATTAAACTCAATAACGCCGTTCAGCGAACTATTTCACATGTCTATAAGGCAAACGAATAATTAGGAGACGTTTTATCTAGAGCTGAATTAGTTACAGTTAAAACACACCCTGTTGGAGTAAATGACGCAGTTGGTGGCAGCTTGAACACATTGTTCGCCTAGTTGTTGCGTGTTCTCATAGACCCGTCCGTAGCGCTAGGCTATTTTGAGGTCATAAGTTTCAAAAATTCTAAAGTTGCTTATTTCCTGCCTGTAGATAGAATCGTACCTAAGAAGCTTATTTTTGCGTTTTGTGTCACATCTGACTGTCGCATAATCAGCAATTCGACTATTTGTATTCCATACTTTTTATTCAAAATAAAACTGCCAAAATTAATTTAAAGTTTAAAATCTTTATAGTATCATATCTAGTATAGCCTGCTGAGTGTGCAAACCTAATTTGTGTCATCTTCGTCCAGCGCAAACCGTCGTAAGGTCAGTATGTTACAACAGTTACAACTCTCGCTTCGAACAAAGCTGACTTTTTCAAATAATAAGATTTCGTATATGAAAGTGACACAAATTAAGAATTAACTAATTACAATATATTAAATAAAAACACGTAAATTCTAATAACTTGCGTTTTCTTTTCTGGCTTGTACTGAGAGTTGTAATGAAAAAAAATATATATATTAATGTCGTGGAAAAATACGTTGTATGACAGATATTAGCTGTATTTAACCAACTGTAATATTCTTTTAGAGCTAGTCGAGCGACATGTTAGGTATTAGTATAATGTCAGGGTTCCAGTGGACAGAGCTGACACAAAATGCTTCTGTACATCAGTTATTACTTCGATATCATCATGAAAGTAAAATTTTCATCTCTAATTTTTTTTTCGTCTAATACCGACCGAATAGACAAATACCTAAATTTCTACCAATGCGACTACCTAAAATGACACAAATTATTGTTTTAGGTTGGACAACGGATTTCGAAACTACATGCCAAAAAGAAAAAAACTTTACTATTTTCGAAACCTCAAAACCCAGCGCTAGGGGCTATTATTTCAGATCAAGTATACGTCGCGTATAATCCATCAGATGATACTCGTAGTTAATTGACAAAACTAAACAGAACTTCCAAAAAAGAGAGGTTCTCAATTTGCTTAAAATGTTGTTCTTAATATTATTCCTATCAACTTGCTTTAGATTTATTGTTTTTTTTTAACAATAAGACTGCCTAATAACATTTAAGTAAAAATATAATTTGCAAATGATTATTTGCTAAATTTAGTTCCCAATGAACAAAAGGAAAATAAGTGGTCGAGTAGGAACTGTTGAATTATGTTGTGAAAGTTTGGCTTGATTCCCGTGTGGATGAAAA
Source organism: Udea olivalis (assembly GCA_947369235.1). NCBI lineage: Eukaryota > Metazoa > Arthropoda > Insecta > Lepidoptera > Crambidae > Udea > Udea olivalis. The sequence continues at coordinate 14,751,403 of OX376343.1, forward strand.
CGGCAAGGAAAAGTTATGTTAGATATTCATGGGTTGTACGAGTATAACATTGGGTTTCAAGCAAATCTTGCACGGAGATTGCAAAACATCACTGAGACCGTTACAGTTCAAACACAAATTCTATCACTCTACTCTCCTAAATGAACGAAGATACAGAAAAATTACCTTTCACGAGTATTAAGGGACCTAATTTTATAGATAAAACATTATCTCAATAATACAATGTTTTGTACTAATGTTAGACAAAAATAAAGAGTACCTATCTTAAACTGAAACGACAGAAGTCAAAAATTCAACGCAGATAGATATTAAACCATAGAATCAAATAGTTATGTTGTTGTACACAACAACCGAACGAAAAAGTTACTGCCTCAATGGAACAAGAAGTTACATATTTACTATCCTTGTTGACGTCATGACCAGTCTGTGACTACGTCTAACACGCGTTGCCACCTAAATTTACATTATCGTTCGCGTAAAAAAATGTATTGGGATTTGTCATGTTAAGTCATGTGTCATCCCAATACAATTTTTTTACGCGAACGATAGTGAAAAATTAAAGTGGCAACTCGTGGTAGTGATACTGTACGTTTACCACGAGTTGCCACTTTAAATTTTCACTATCGTTCGCGTAAAAAAAATGTATTAGGATTTGACATGACAATTATGTAAAGTTGCAACTCGTGGTAGACGTACTGTAGACCAAATACTACTCGGGGATTAATTCACTACATTATTGTGTTTATGTTTTAATTAATATCTTTTATTCTTAGCGTTCACCTGTGTAAATAATTATCTTACTACTATAATACAGTGAAAATATTTCTAAGCGTTATAATGTAGAAACATTTGCTGCATCAATTGTCACGCATCGTGGTTGACCTGGACAAAATAAACAGGCTGCGGACCCAGGTCAGCCGTTGCATGGACAGTCTGTTATCTGTTTAAATGGAGGTTCACAGATGGCGCTAGCAACTTTGGAGTGGTGTTTCCCCATAAGTCATGAGTTACCTTCTATTGTGCCCTGCGTGCCCGGCTAGCTGCACACGCGAGGACGTGCAAGTAGGTAGCGGAATATTGGTGACTCAGGGTGTACTATGTAGATACGATAAGATATTCAGATAGCACACTGCTTCCTCCTTCTGTGGGGCCAACATCTGCGTCTAAGATATTTCTTAGGACGCTTTTTTTTTTTTTTATATATTGCCCGTCAAGATGAACTCACTCCACCTGATGGAAAGCGGTCGTGAGGTCCGGATATGAGGTTGACAAGCCCAGTCATTCAAACGAATCACTGGGCTGGCCATCCTCACCTTGAAGGCCTGCAGAAATGCCTTTTCACGCCCCGCTTGAAGAACCCGGGACTATAAGAGGAAGGAAACACATGTGCTGGAAGAGCGTTCCACGTGTGGATGGTACGACAAAGAAACGAGTCACCGAACCTTTTAGTTCGGGCCAACAAATGTTGAATTGTGTGTGGGTGACGCCGTAGTCCAGCACGCGTGGTACGGGAGTGGAAAGGTGAGGGTGGGAAAAGCGTGAATAACTCGTCACGCTTGCGAGCGAGCTCCGTCTACCGTAAACGGTCCACTGCCGCCCAATGAATGGTATCTCAATTTTAGCTTCTACAGAGAACCCTAGAGGGGCTAGAAGATCTGTTTGACTACTTGATTTCTCCACACAAACATAATTGTCAAGTATCACGCTCCTTGCCTCTTCCCCGGGGCTAACATCCACGTCGTAGATACTCGTATTTCCAAAGACTCTTGCCGAGCAGCGAGCTCCGTCTAATTAAGCTCGGCTGCTGCTAATTTGACGCGTGAGCGGTCCGCTGCCGCCTAATGAATGGTATCGCACACGTTCATCGCGCCGCGTTCGCCCGCTCGTGCAAGCGCTCGCGCATTAGCAAATCTAAAGACATGACCGCTGATAAACAAAATCTCCGATTAATGGGCCGCGGCGGTTGCTAAAGATTTACCTTTACATGTGTTGACTTTTGAATTCACAGCCCGAATTGACAAATGAGAGTAGGTAATTGATAAATGGCGGCGGTACGTTCTAGTGCTCGTGCTTGTGGTGATACGACCCGCGGTTTTACTTCCGCCTTCTGTGTATAATTACGTGAGTTGGGTCCTTTTCATTTTTAGATAATATCCTTGTAAATCTTTTGAAGTTTGTTGCGTTAACCAGAAGAAAGTCACAGGTGCTTCTAAAGGAATTACGACTCCTTCATCATTCCAGTGTTTGACTACTCTTTTTACTTATATCGTATATCGTTATATCGTTTATTATATCGTTCCTCGATTCATGCAGACCCCTTTTCAAAGCTTGTAATGTTCTGCCTCTGCCGTGTATCTACTTGAGAGACCTATGTCTGTTCGTGAAAACCTATCCAAACTACTTTACTAAACGTGATGCGGTCTACACCAGACAAAAAAGAGAAAGGTTCAAGAACTTACTCTATCAACCCCCTGTCCGAAAGTATATTTATGACAAAAATGTTTTTAATATGTGCATAACCATGTATAATTTACTTCCTGATGACCTGAAAATACTCGAAGGTAACAAATTTAAAAACAAATTAAGTGACTGGCTCCTAATAAATTGCTTTTATGACATTAAAGAATATACTGACTTCTGCAATAAGTGTAAAAAATGATTCGTATTTTTTGAATAATTAGAATTTTAAAGTATAGTTTAATAATTGACTTTGAATAATTAATTGCATTGAATTTTAGATTTCATATAACATAATTTAATTTAATATTTGCACGTCTGCTTGCAGACTGAATACTTATGAAATACCATTATATTAAGACCTTATTTGTAACTCTGTATTCTTGCAAATAAATTATTGATTTGATTTGATTTGATTTTATACGTATACGCTCTTATAAATACAGGATTAACAATATTCATGAAATAAATTACTTAATTACTGCGTTGGGAGCAACTAAATCAAGCCAATTGAAAACATAAATCGCATTATTTTATAAAAAATGAGTCACAACTTGAAGTTTGTAGACCTCCTACCACTAGAACTTTCTATCGGAAAATACAGTTGACAGTTAGTACGTGTATGTAATAGAATATCATCAATACATGTCGAAACATTAAAAGATTTTACGTCCATTCTACACAGTTACTGGGAAGTTGTATAATAAAGACGACCAATTGGCTGGCTATTCAGTAAGTCCAGATATGCGAAGCTAATGCTATAAGGCGTGTTTACATCAGCAGCAGACAGTAATGCTGATTACAGCCATCGGCGAGAGTGCGTCTGCGCTGATGCATTATACCGAACAATGCAGCCTGCAAATTAGAGTGTGTACACTTACCTACGTAATGCAAAGCAAATAATTTCCGTAATAAAACAGTTGCGACGGCAAATCATTACCAAGTCGGCCGGTCATGTATACAAATTACTAGCTTCTGCCCGCGACTTCGTCCGCGTGGAATGATAATATTTAGCCTATAGCCTTCCTTGATAAATGGGCTATCTAACACTGAAATAATTGTTCAAATCGGACCAGTTGTAGTTCCTGTAATTAGCGCGTTCAAGCAAACACACAAACAAACTCTTCAGCTTTATAATACATATTAGTATAGATAAAGTGTGTTTTACCTTTCACATTTAAACATTATTGAATTATACTCTAACATAGTGTGTAGATGGTTGTGGAATTGCTTATTAGGCTGCATCGTCTGACGACATGTTTGCTATGTTAAAACCTACAAATTTAGAATATATAAATTGAATTTCTTAGTAAACTATCGCCACTTTGACGTTGATGGGATCGTCAATCATTTTAATTTGCTTCCACAAGTACCACCTTTTGATCACGCTTCTAAGATACGAGTTAAAAATGTGCTCGTGTAAGAAACTGATAATTAACTGCTAAACCAATTAACAAGGATAATGTAAAACGCAGTAGCTACAAACTTCTGGGCTGAAAATATTATCCCCTTAAATAAATTGGCTTCGGTATGTTGTGATTCTCAAAGTTATTGTTATTTTAGTTAAAAATGACGACATTGGAACCTTCATTTGAAGAGGAATGATTATTTTTTGGACCTTGCTTTCCGATGGTTTCAAGTTTGGATCCAAATGGTTTCAAATGCACATTTATAAACGAACTATCCTATCAGGATAGCTGCTATTTTCCGCTCTACGAGTAATGACAAATTGGGGGACATTAATTTTATATATTTACTAGCTTCTGCCCGCGACTTCGTCCGCGATGAATGGAATAGTCCATTCATAGCGGACGAAGTCGCGCTGAAATAATTTTTCAAATCGGACCAGTAGCTCCTGAGAACGCATAATATTAGTATAGGTTTATTCCTTCCCTTCATCAATTTGGTTTTTTCATGTTTTCTCATTGTTAGCATATTATAATTTATTTAGAAGTTTGAGAAAGGCAGTCCTCAAAGATACCATCCGTAACTGACCGAATGTGACCGTATTTTTTTTATTTTCTTATCTTTTAATTCCTATTTCAAAATGCTACCGGTGATGGGCTAATTGCAGAACACGGCTGTGGCGCCCGTTGACTGTTATGTATTTAAGTCTTTTCGCATATAGTATGTATGAACTTATATTCCAAATTCAAATTAGGAAAATGTGTTATTTTCATTTGTTTTTCTTACTGTCAAGATAAGTGAATCTAATGAAGAAAATCGATACATTTTAAAATTTTACTACAAAAAAGGTAAAAATGCAACGCAAGCCGCGAAAAAAAAGCGATGTTTATGAACCTAGTGCAGTGTCTGTGAGAGTTGCACAAATTTGGTTTAAGCGTTTTCAATCCGGAAATTTTGATGTCAAAGATGCACGTCGCTCTGGTCGCCCTATTACGGATAAAACGGATGCCATTTTTGAAAAAGTGGAGCAAGATCGGCATATCAGTAGTTACGACGTAGCTGAAGAACTGGGAATTGACCACAAAACAGTTTTGGCGCAATTGAAAAAAACTGGGTACACAAAAAAGCTCGATATTTGGGTACCTCACGAGCTCACTGAAATAAACCTAATGAACCGTGGACTCATTTGTGATTCTTTATACGACGTAATGAAACCGAACCATTTTTGAAGAAACTGATAACTGGTGATGAAAAGTGGATCACGTACGACGAGAACGTGCGAAATAGGTCGTGGTCAAAGGCCGGTCAGGCTTCACAGACTGTGGTGAAACCCGGGTTTACTCGCAACCAGGTGATGCTGTGTGTGTGGTGGGATTGAAAGGGCATTATTCATTATGAGCTGTTACCACCAGGATCGATTTTGAACTCTACTGCGAACAACTGATGAGATTAAAGCAAGAAGTTGAGAGAAAGCGGCCGGAATCAATCAACAGAAAGGTTGTGGATTTTCATCATGATCGCGCTTACCTCACACATCTTTAGCCACTCAGCAAAAATTAAGAGAGTTTGGCTAGGAGGTGTTAATGCATCCGCCGTACAGACCTGACCTTACACCTTCAGATTTCCACCTGTTTCGGTCTCTTCAGAATTCTATAAGCAGTGTCAGGTTTACATCACGAGAGGACTGCCAAAACCACTTGTCGCGGTATTTTGATCGGAAGCCTCAAAATTCCTATAGCAATGGGATCATGTCCCTCCCTACAAGATTGCAAAAAGAAATCGAACAAAATAGCACCTACATACTTTAGTTAAATGTAGATAAACTATATTTAAAAATGTTTTGAATTTTATTAAAAAATGCGAAGCAACTTTTTCCCCAACCTATAATTACATGAAAAGGTCGTTCACAAAGTATATAGTGCGTAAAAATCTTAAAATAATTAAATATTTGGAATGAAGTGACAATTTAAAGGAGAGTGGTCAAAAAATTAGGGAGCTAGGACCAAGAAAAAAAACTGGTGGCCACTTCTGGAATCCGCCTCTGTTTCATAGTAGTAATATGTGCTTACATTTTTTTAAATCTTATTTCGCTGTCATGAATAGTTTCAGAAATATGTTTTTTAAAATAATTTGAGTTTCACTTAAATACATTTAAAAAAATAGTAAACAAACTTTGTTTTAACAATTTTTTTGGCCATATTATGTGGACTCAAGTAACTCGGACGGTCACATTTGTCTAACATAACATGTTAACACGCCGTCAGATGGATGTCATCTGGGTTTTCATAGTAAATGTATGCCCTAGAAGCACACTTCTATTTCAACACGTCCATACAAATACGGCGTGTTAACACGTGGCGTAAGGCCGATGTGACCGCACCCTTATGACTTCTATAAAATAATAAAAAAAGTGTTATCATTTCATTGTTTTCTTTTTTTAAATCAAGCAGCATTATGTAGCTTTATGCAAGGGTCAAGAATATGCAGCATCACTGAAGTGATGCGGGTTGCTCATAACAATTAGTAATGAGTAAAAAAATGTTTCATAAAAAATGTGTTTATTGTTGCTTTTAAGATTCACAACTTACATATAACATTTACAACCCACAACCGATTTCTACATAGAAAACTGTTAAAACAATTATCTTCTTAACTATCCACATCTGAGAGTTATGCTCATAATAAAAAAAATTAAGCACAATATTTATAACTTTAATTTAAAATTAGATTCTAAAGCGGTCGCAAACTTTTTTTCAACCTTTGGTCGAGAGGTGCCCAGTCGCTTTTATAATTAATATTCTGGATTTCATGTTCGCTAAGATAGACAATAAGGAAAAAAGTGGATGAATGTACTGTAAATTGTAACAGTTGAAACGTGATTTAAAACATGACAGTTAATTTACAAATTAGAACGCATGTTTTAGTCCAACAAACTTACTTAGTTACTCTAAAATAATTACTTTATTGAACTGACTCCTGAACTGTGTCATCGAAAATTGCTTTTAAAATTCCTTTAAGTGTTTCGTTCTTTAGTCTGAATACTTACTCTCAATTTTAAGGAGCGTGTGGAGTAAAAAAACATTTTTGGCGCGTCGTGTCCGCCTCGGCGGCGAGGACAAATTCGTGAGCCGATGTACCCATACGCACTTATCGCGCAATTTGTCACACGGTGACCACATTTTGGCTGCGGCTGTCAAAGAACACGCAGGGCTAAGAAACGTACAGTCCAATTAAAATGATCACTTGAATATAAAGTAGGAGGGATTACGGTGTTTAATTATTTTAAAAATAGTTTAAATTATGTTTAAAAGAAAAGTTTATGTTATTTAATTATCAAACGTTCGAAAGTGATTTGATCATTCATTGGAGCGTCGATTTGTCTTGTAATACGACCTATGCATGGCTTTTTTTGCTAAAACCTGTTACCTGTTCTTTTATTTTAGGTAAAAGCCGTCAGATCAATCTAAGAATCCTATTTAATCAAATTGTCATCAATTTCAGAGGGAAATCAAATTTTTGCATTTTGCTCTAATTAAAAACTTTTAACATATAATTTGCCTAAATGCAGGTCTGCGCAGGAGTCAAGTCGTGGTCATTGGTTACAATCAACTCCGTTAATTACTCGGCCACTACTCACGACCGCTTTAAAGGATTGAAGCCGTGTCATTTGTTTGGCCATAATGGACTGATAAGCAACACAATTGTCGCTTTTACGTTTTTAATCATGTTTATTTCGACAGATGGAAATTAACGATGACCTGGCAACTAAAGACTACGGCAGCGAAAAAAGCTCAGCGCTCGCATATTGAATTACTGATTCATTTAAATTTAATTCTATAATAGAAGTCACTAAGCATGTATTCTAATCACTTCAAAGTTTCTTGTAAACATAACAGCAACACAATTTTCTTTAAGTACAAAAGCAGTTTTGTGTTGGCATCTCAGATCTTGTCAGATCTCGCTCTTTCGTAACATTATAATTTTCCAATTTTCAGAGTAAAATATCAGAGTCTTTTCTTGGTGATTACGTAGGTTTATATACTCTTTGTTGGTGATTTAAATGATTTAAGAAACCTGCTGAAGCTAAAGATATCATTCAGCTTTATTATAACGCTTTTGGTATTTAAGCGAAAAAAACAGTTAATTGTATTTCAACATTCAAGGAGGCTCACTTTTTCAGAGTGCAATCTTAATAGGTGTTATTTTCACCGCGCGCTCGAGAAGGCCGTCCGACACCCGCCGCTTGCGAGCTTACGACCGGCATCTGGCTTTTTTATCACAAAAACAGAGCCCTAGCAGTTTACTTCAGCGTGTAAACTACACCCAGTGATTTATCTTTAATTTCTCCAACGATAAACAACACAACGCCAGTATTGCTGACAGTCGAGATACCTACTAAATTTTTAATGAATTTACGGTTACTTAAGGACGTGATATTGTGACATCCATTTAATGCTGGCTCAGAATTATAATAATTTCACTTAATTACGGCATTTATTCGGCGGCGAGGCCGCTCCGACGCACTATATCTTGCGTACGCGCATTATCGCGTGTTGCACACTGTTTATGTCCGCGACAATGAACTTCTTAAGTGAAATTGTTGTAAAATAAAAGCAATTCCATGTTTCGTTTTGTGAATTTACTTATGTAATGTAATATTAATAGGTGGGGCTTCAGAGAGGTCAGCTTCAGCCATTTCCAACGTTACTTTATATAAGTACGCAGCTAAAAATCTAACTATTCAAATATAACTTTTGTTGTATTCTGTTTATGTCTCATCGTAAAATTTACAAATTAAATTAAAGTGGCAGTTTAAACATCGTGGATTTATTGGTATATTCAATTTTAAAGTGCAAAGGTAGATATGGTGATTAAATATTTAGTGATATCCCATTTGTAAACTATAAATTATAATTAGCAAGTCCTACCCAACTCATCATGAACATTCAAAATAATTGCAAGAAAAACTACGTTGTAATATTTTACCTGCCTCACTTAATAATATTTAATTTTATTAACCGAGATATTTTTTTTTTCTGACTCCATTCAATAAATTATCTACTTGTTATGCAGGAACTGAAATACACTCCGAGAACAAAGCGTCATCAAAGTTGGTGAACATTCCTGGTGGTCCGAGAAATGCTGAAGGCGAGAATGTGATTCAAAAATTATTTCGTATTAATGCAATATCGATACGTTTAAAGAGACAAAAAGCCTCGGCTACAATGGATAAGAGCTCGATAACCAAATTATTTGATTGTTTTATTAGACAAGCGGTCGTAAAGTGCAATGTTTTAGTGCAACGGACGCATTCGCGGCCTCACTGCCCGTAATCGTCATAAGAACTGATTTTTGTGTCCGAACTCTTGTTGATCATAAAATTGGGGGTTTATCGACGCTTGCCATGAGGGGAGAGTGGGGTTTTACAACAATTTTAAAGTGAATTACGTATTTCGCTGGTGATGACTAAAAATAGGAAATAAATGCTTGTCATGATTATGAAAAAATAGTTTTTCAAATAACGTGAAGGGAGCCTGTTTCCATTCATCAAATAATTAGGTAGTAACGTGAATTTACAGTCGTTAAAAAAACATTACTTACCGATCGAAATTGATGTTGACTTTGTTAAGTATTCTAATGACCATTTTACTGTACAACATACATGAAACATTTTCATAAAAGTAAAAAAGTAAAAGTAAAAAATCATTTATTCACTTAAGCTTTTACAAAGAAGCACTTATGAAATGTCAAAATTCACAAAATATATATATAAACGATAATAGACGTAAATAAAATAATACAATAATAGTACATATACTAAATAAACATAATGCGAATCTACCACCGGTTCGGAAGTTGCTTCTTATCAAGAAGACTCCGGCAAGAAACTCGATAGTTACTCTTTTGAACTTTGTTTTGTTTTACAACAAATAAATTCAGAGTACAGTCAAAAGAACAATAAAAATACATTATTTGAGCAGAGGAGCAGATTATTCCTACTATGACCACAAATTCTTGTCGTTCAAGTAATCCTCCACGTTATAATAACTTTGTTTTATCAACTATGTTTTAATTGTAGACTTGAACTTGTGAAGAGGTAGATCAACAAGACTTTGAGGTATTTTGTTAAAGTACTTTACAGATTGACCCACAAAAGAATTTCCTACCTTATGTAGCCTAAGACTTGGAGTAATAAGTTTGTTTTTATTTATAGTATTGTGTGTATGAGTATCACAGTTTTTTTTGAACATATGCAAGTTTTTGCGCACATACATTATGTTATCGAAAATATACTGAGCGTGCACAGTAAGGTCTGCAGCTGAGCCCCACAACAGTAGACCATACGACATAACGCTATGAAAGTAACTAAAATACACTAGTCTTGCTGTTTCAATATCAGTCAGCAGTCTAATTTTTCGGACAGCACAAGCGGCCGAACTAAGTCTCCCTGCCAGAGCCGTTATATGTGGACCCCACTGTAACTTAGAATCTAGAGTAATTCCTAAAAATACCGTAGAGTTCGTAATTTCTAATGTCTCATCATTCATGTTGATAATGGTATCAACCTGTTTAACATTAGGCATAGTGAATTTAATACACTTCGTTTTCTTTGCATTTAGTAATAAATTGTTGCTTGTGAACCAACATAGTACTTTTGAAAGAGTATTATTTACATCGTCAAATGCTTGCTTACCTCTGTTGATTTTAAAAATCAACGAGGTATCATCAGCAAATAATACTATTTCACAAATATCTTTGACAAAGTAGGGAAGGTCATTTATATAAATAAGAAAAAGCAGTGGGCCCAATATCGATCCCTGGGGCACTCCCATGCTAATGGTGGCACCGGAAGAGGTGGTTCCGTTTATACTCACTTTTTGTGTTCTGTCTGTGAGATAAGATTGTATAAGTTTAGACGAAATATCCGAAACACCGTAATGTCTCAGCTTAATCAGTAGGATTTCATAATCCACACAATCAAACGCTTTCGAAAGATCACAAAATATTCCTATTGCATCCTGCTTGCCTTCCCAAGCATCAAATATGTGTTTGATAAGTGCTACACCTGCATCAGTAGTGCTTCTATGTTTAGTAAAACCAAATTGTTTCTCATGTAGTAATTTATTTAAAGTAAAGTGTGAAAGCAGCTGATTTAATATAATTTTTTCAAAGATTTTACTAAGAGCTGGTAGTATAGAAATGGGTCTTTAATTAGATGGGTCACTTTTGCTACCAGATTTAAAAAGCGGGATGACTTTACTAAATTTCATTAAGTTGGGAAACTGACCTTCGTCAATGCAGTTATTAAAAAGTACTGCTAAGTGGGCTGAGATGATATTTATGATTGATTTAAGTAGACTTATCGAAATACCCCACAGATCTTCGGTGTTTTTCATATTAAGTTCCTTAAACACCTTGATTATGTCATGAGAATTTATATGAACAAAGTTGAACTGAAATGAGCACTCATCAACACTAGATGTGAGCAGGGACCTAGCTAGCGGTGCACTAGAATTTAAGGTACTTGTAGTTACAATGGGTATATTAAAAAAGAATGTTTCAAAGGTATTAGCTATGTCAATCTCAGACTCAATTAAATTATCTTGAATTTTAAGAGCCAATGAGTGATCTCGAGGTTTTGATTTACAAGTTTCCTTATTAATTATGTTCCAAGTAGTTTTAATTTTATTTTTTGCTTGTTTTATTTTGTCACGCAAAAATATAGACTTAGCCATATGGCATGATTTCTTAAAGATTTTTGAGTATAATTTGACATAATCTACTAGTTTTTGACACTTAGAATTAGCTTTTAAACCATATAATTCGTATAATTTATTTCTACTTTTATGGATGCCTGGCGTAGCCCAATCACTAAACTTAAACTTAAAATTATCGACCTTTAATTTCTTCTTAGGAAAAATAAAATTATGTTCCTGTTTAATTATCTCAAAAAGACGCATATACTGATCATCTATGTTGTGGCATTGGGGTAGTAGATTAGAAAGGTTTTTATTCACATTACTCTTGAACTTTTCTACTCGATTCTTAGTAACCAGTCTATAACTAATATCCACTGATTGAGAGACGTGACGGTGCTCAAATTTAGTCAATAGACCACAGTGATCTGATTTCAAACAATTTATAATTGATTTTTCAATTGAGATATTTTCACAAAAAATATTGTCATAGCATAATACTTTTTGTTTTACCCTTCCGAAGTTTCACGAAACTGTTAATTTGTACCGGAGTAGGCCTCCAAATGCTTGATATTGAATATTTAAAGATAGAAACTAGAACAACTCAACATGATCCTAGGGCTCTATATAGCCCCTAGTATCAGGTCGATAGTAGTAGACCATTGTTATAAAGCTAAAAATAATCACTCTGCTATTTATTTATTAGTTTGTACACAAATTACAGTTTTTTACATATAAAAATAAGGATAGCTAGAAGAGATAAGCTCACCTGTACTTTACAGGTGAGCTTATCTCTTAAGACATTTCTTCCAGCACACCATGGTAATCGGCTAATGTTTATTTTTTAACGAGTAATTATAAATTGATGAAAAAGCAAATTTTTCTCTGTGAAAAGCCTTTGAAAGTATTTTAATTTTAGTCAGAAATTAGCAAAAAACCTTGTTATAAGCTAGATAAATAATACTGACGATATTGGGATACAGTTGATATATTTAAAAAATATTTAACAACATTAAATTTTCAATTTATCACCCATAGAGATTGAGCATGTAGTCGCGGCATCTTGGCCGACGCTCCTCTGTCAATTTCGATCATCTGATTCAGATAATCATTAGCTATGTTATAGTCCATATGACCTTATTTGCAAAGGTTTCGCAATTTATTATGAAAAACAATAAAAACAAGTTTTTATTTCGAGAATTGTTTCCTGTGTTTAATTATAATCGCAAAACAGATTCATGTATGTGTCTTATGATGATTATTGCTAGCTATATTTTTATTATAGGTAGAAACATGTTTAAAAATTAAGTATCATAATATTCCGAAGGGTTATTTGGTGTTTTTAAATTAAGAGGTGAATAAATAATTAAGAGAGTGGTTTGGATCAATTAGTTCCAAAATAAAGCAACATGAAGTGGAGACCTCGGCAATAACGATACTCAAATTTTACGAGTTCACACATTCAGCAAATTAATTTTTAACCAATTCTTGTGGCATAATTGGTAAATCCACTGTTAAATTATGAAACGCATTCAATTAATTGTAGTTAATAATAAAATTTAATTTAAGGGATTACTTTTCATGGTCTCCTTTCTCTATTGTAAAACATCTTGGACACGATACATATAACTTTTTTACATTTTGACAGTTAACAAAAATGCTTGTACCTACCTTTTTCGATAAAAAAAGAAATGCCAATTAAATTTTAAGAACAATGCAAAATTTAGAAACAGTCCCTACCCAAACAACTGACCTAAATATCCGATGCAGTAAGCACCCTTATATTGTCTACTCAACCATCACTTTAGATTACACACAGAAGCAATCTCTTCTCCGAAGCTTACGACGATTAGATCAGTTACCATCGAAGTTATTATTAATTCATTTTTCATGCTGATATTCATCAGCGTAACCTGGAGCCGTAATGACGATTCCCACGTTACAATATGACTGCTCCATCCACTTAAAGATAAGAACTCAATAATAGAACATTAACTGTATCACTGTATGAATAGATGGACTAGTGACTTCGAAATAGGACGAAAGTCTGCTGATTTGAAATTGAAATGTTGAATACTTAGAGTTATGAACAAATAAAGTGATAGCTTTTGGCACTTAAAGCTAACTAATTGAATGCTTAGGTAAGGTTTCTTTCAAGAGTAAGGATATGCCTGTTTGTTGTTAGCTTATTCTTCTACAAACAAAGAGCTTGACTTTGCCTGTTCAGATTTATTTCTGTTGAGTTTAACTTTAGGTTTCGGTCAACAATTTTTTACTCAAATGAAGTTCATCGTGATCACCATCCTTTAAAAGTCCAATGCTGGACATAAGTCTCTTCATAGAACGCCACACGGTTTTAGACTTTGCGTCCAACGGGTTCCTGCAACTCGCAAATTAAATCAAGGTATGTAATCGTAATAAATTTATTAATATATTCATCGCTTCCTTGCTCAAAATACTGTGCTAAATGAATGGTCAATGCCAAGAAATAATAAATTAATGATTTCTGAACTGCACTACGCAAAGGTCGGGAAAATGACGGTATTAGATTTAAATATGGATTTAAGATATTGGCAGTTTATGATTTATTAAAAGCTCACTAAATCAGCTTTCAGGCAAGATAATCACCTAATCAAGTATATCAAGATTCATTAATTATGCTACAAGCCTAGCATGGGTAATTTCTGAAATTGTTGTTTATTACATAATAATGTTCCAGCAGATACTTCAGAGACCAACCTCAATTACCGTCGGGGCCATTAAATTGTTTGTTAACCTAAATATCAAGTCTGGTGTTCGTAATTACAGGTATAAATCCAGCAAGTCTAGTTAAACAGCTCGAGGCGTCATCTCAAGTGTGCATCGCCGAAAACGTCTGAACCATCAATAACTTTTCATATTTTGGCGTTTCCTAGTTATTATAAATTTTGCTTATTTTTTGCATCTACTGTCGAATATTCACATCAAATATTTTTGGAGCTGAATGTTGCATCTAAAAAACTAATTTTGAAAAACGAATGCTCATAAATCAGTTTTTAAATTTACATGTTTAATATCTTTATGTCCTTCAAATAATCCCACATGATGTTAATGAGATATGTTTTCTTGTCAACTAATATATTGTTTTTAAATTTATTATCGAAAAGTATACTTAGAAAGTATGGAGGTAAAAAATAGGCAGGCTTTGATGCTTGCTAACACAGTCAGGGTAATCGTTTTTTTATGAAAACATAAGAATAATTTATTTGGCCGACATTAAGCAGACGTTCAAATGAACCTCAACCGTAGGTAGATTTTTTGGCTGACTGTACAAGCTCAGATGTTTCACATTTGCACATAAGTTTGTGGGTGCCTGTAAGAACTGCAAATCCATGTGAAATTCATCAATTCTACATGGATTTCTTACAGGCACACTGTTCATTATTCTATTAAACTCATGCGTGGTTAATAAATAAAGTGTCAATAAGAATTATAAAATATTATTCAATATTTCAATTCTCGCCCGGCTTTCACAACATAAGTACAGTTATTTAATAAATGGCCTCTAGTATTACCATAATTATTGTGCCCCTCAAAATCTTATTCGCACACAACTCAAAGAGACATCTACATACTAGCTACGGCTTTCAGTTTAATCCTTATTTATTGTCATTCCACACTAGTAGTTACCGTTGAATAATGTAACATGGCAAGATTTAACATAACAAGGCCAGGGTACTCACAAGTGATCGTGGATCCGCAGTCGCCAGCGAATCCTTGACCCATCCAGAAGAGGCTACTCTAACCGAATGCATCTCTGTCCTGTCGCCGTACTAGATAAATAGGTATTTAAAATACCGCTCGGCGTGGGAACCGTGACGGGCGCCCGCGCGATAACCCTGCGCTCGCGCCTCTCGCTGCAGCGGCTACGGTGCAGCCGTTGTTCAGTGTAGCTGGCACCAACACTTTCTTCTAAAACTTAAAGTTAATGGAGTACACAAAAGAACAATTTATTGAAATGTGTCATAAAATTGAAATTCAAATCTTTTATACAGCCAAATCTATACGAGTACTATACGACAACTAAATACTAATATATACTACTAATATTATAAAGGGCAAAGATTTAATTGTTTGTTTGTAATGATAAAGTTCCGAAACTACGGGGCTGATTTTGTTAATTTGCAGTTTTACAGCTTTTTTCCAACATTTTTCTAAGGAACACCCTGTTGTTTTGTTCGGCAATCTTGTGTGCGCGCCGAGAAGCCCTATCCGTAAACACCCAGTTTGCTACCGTTAGACGTCATCAGGCCAAAAAAATATTAAAAATTATTTCACGAATAAAGAGATACATTAACAGGGAGTGACATAGGCTAGACTTTTTATTTAGGCTATATTTTCACGGGAGAAGCAGTCTACGCAGGCGAAGCCGCTGGTAGACAGCTGGTAGGTATCTAATAAATTTGGGTTTATCGATACTAAAATACGAGTTTATTGCATTTTATAAAATTTTAAACGTAGATTGTGCAATTACAGCGGAATAAATTTTTAACGACTGTAACCTTGCATGAAATGTAGATTCTTATATAGTCGCCTTGCATATTTGAAAATACCTACTCACCCAATGCTTCAATCTCTCACTTGTCAGTGAAAATTGCAGTTTTTATTAACCTCCTTTGTTTTTCGCAGTTTTGAAATATTTAACACATTTTACGTTCGGCCAGTGACAATATGTGCACAGTTTTAGTTATACGAGTATTTGTAAAACAAATAACTCAAAAAGCAGATAATTTTCGAAAGATACTGCTTTGATTGAAAATATTTGAATGCTGCTTTAAAAAATACTTCATTATCACCAAATGAGTTACCATGAAAAATGACAACTGAACATCCTAAACTAAAATTAAGCCCATTACTAGTACTACTCATCTGCACAATTTAGCCCCGCGCCTGCGCGTGCAGTGAATCAAACAATAAACAACAGTATCAAACCTATTGGTTGCTTAATTTCGAAACTTCGCCTATCTGTCTTTTTTATCTCCGCTTTTATTTTCAATAACTGTTGTACCCAGCTTAGGAGCTGACTTTTAGGACGTAGAATTATATAATTATGTTGTATTTGAATTTGATGCTTATAACAACGACGCAAAGGTATGATTTGTAATGGCCGCCAGGGGTACAGTGTAGAAGGCAATGCTGCACGCTGCGAGATGTCATCTCGAACTCCCGCTGCGACCCGCGAACAATATTGTCTCTCCTATAAATGCATTGTGAATGTTAAAATCAATTCATATTCACTTCAGCGAGTCAGTATTCATTGAGTTACAAAACAACCTACAATTTAAAGAATGTAGTTAACTAAATCTAACTTGTAGTTTTATATAGACAACTACACGAACGTTTAGTAAGTTTCTAAAGCAACTGTTCGTTGGTATCTTTACTAAATTAATAGAGTATTAAGTGTGACTTGTTGTTATTTTTTATTGAAAGGAAAAAATAAAAGACTTCATTATTATTTAATAGGAGTAGATCAAATCTTTGTGACTGTATATTGTCTATTTCTTATTTTATTGTACAGCTTGCCAAAAGCCTTCATAATTAAAATCAAGCCCATAGTAATCAATTTGTACACTTTAAACAGCTAAATTTATTATTAGGTAGATTGTTATTAATAAATAATTTATCGGCCTCTGGTTGAGTTAATTGATATCTACATTGTATTATGTATATCTGAAAAAACGGTTAGTGTGAAAAATATGTTTAAGTAAGGGTGATTAAATTTAAACTTTGGCGTCCTGAGATTATACATTTTAGTCAGAATTTATTCACGATTAAAACCGACCGATTTGACATAAAAACCACAACGGCCGGTCATTTGAATGAAATGACTTTGATACACCCTTGAATGTAAAACAAAACGGGTTGTCTAGGTTAATCAAATACCATTTTACGATCTAAAATGATTTTGAACAACTCCAAATTTAAACTTTGCAGTTTTTCTTTCGAGACAAAGAGCTATAAAATACCACCAACATGCAAGCAATACCTACTTGTGAATATGGTCAACAGGATGACAACTTGACTACTTTTGACACCTTAAACCAATAAAATAAATGCTATTTTCCAACTCATATTAAGCTGTGGTCGGGTGTACCTACTTTACATTGTACTCTTAATATAGTATCGTAATAAGATCTCGATAAATAATAAGCCAATATGTCCATTCGTAGGGCGGGTTAAAGCGTTCACAGACGAGGTGCGAGATTTAATATAAAGATATCGCACCACCATAATGTGAAACAAGTCGTAAACGCCTTAATGCGCTCTATTGATTGTTATCTCCTATTTTTATGACTTTGCAAATGGATTTTTGAAAGTTATATCTGTATTATACTCTATATTAATCATCGGAATACAATAGAAAGTAAATCTCTGTAACAATTGATGGAACTTAACTGTTCTTCTAGCAGGATTATATTGAATTCATTGTTGCATATTATAGTGCCAAATTTCGCAACATCATTAAATTATATTCGTGTAATATAAAACGATGCCAATTATTTGCAAACTAACGGATCCTCTTAATTCGTTAATTAATACAAATTATTAGGTTTCTCTTCGAAACCTAATTAAGTATATTTATGTTACATTGAACATTCATAAATCTATTTCATTTAAACGAACTTATAGAATATAATTGATGAACAATTCAATCATGGTTTGCAATCATTTTATCTGTTCATTATACAGTCAGTTAAATTATTATACGGCCATTTAATCTCCGTAATGGTGGTCATTCAGTAAAAGCGAAATCATCTCCATCGTAGATCGTGCTTATTTCGTCTTCAGAAACATCCGCCACTCATTAAAAAAGTAGTAACGGAAAACAAAACGATTGTTTTTATTTTCTTATAACTACATTTATTATCACGAGCGGTACCGTTATGCTGAGTAACATATCAAAATCGCCGTTCGTCGTCTCTATCCCACGATCGATCGTCTCGTTTTATAGATACTTCGCAAAATCGAAAGGCGCTTCGTACTTTGCATAACGCTTGTAAGTTGTGTACGAGTTCTACAAAGGTTCATGACTAGGGTTTTCAATACAATCATTTTGAATGTCTGAATCCTAATGAAGTCTCTTTAGTACTGGTACCTATTTGATTTAATGATTAGGTTACTTACGTTTTGATACTAACATCCGGTCTAAAGCTAATTGACTCTTCTTAATAACTACTTGTTCAACGCAAGTCTTATGAAAAATTATTTATTAATTTTCTTATAAGTTTAATTTGTTATGATGTAGCTACCTTTGTTAATAAATTTGCAGGCATAGTTGTCGAGAATGTTACAATATAAATATAAGAGGCGACCAATCATACAACATTCTTCAATTTTAAATAAATATTTAAATGTGCAAATACGATTGTTTTCGTGCTGAGGTTGGCTTATAAACAACAAATTTTACTTTTGTTATAAATATTTATAACTGTCAAATTTATCATTAGCAAATTAAGCTATAGCTAAAAATAGGAACTAGATAAAATCAACTACAATCCATGATCATAGCTTTTTAGTTTGAATTTTCTTGAAGGTTTAATTTTTCTAGTTTCAATCTTCAGGAAATAAAACGTAATTAATGGTTAATAATATTTTGTAACTACTCATAGGCCCGCGCCGCTTTATTTATTATGGCTAGCGATTGCTCACCCTAGCCATAATAAATAGAGTGGCGCGGGCCGTCGCTCGCAGGTCGTCGCAAATCCCGATATTGTCCTTTGGCCACTTGTTCGCGCCGGGACCCGCGCTGACACCTTCAGATCTATTGCATTTGCGTTCATTCTATACCTACTTATACCAGTAACAGATGTTACTCTTAATATTCAATATACTTGGTCTTATTTGCATTTTAATTATAAACGACACCGAAAATCATGGTAACATTCTTAGATGGTTGTTTGTATTTTCTAGCAAAACTTGGTACGGAATGGATTTTTAAGAAAGTTTGTTCACTACTTGTAATCTCGTAATACTATTAAAAACAGATTTAAAATATATAATCTAGTTCACAGAGGCTGGAAAGTTGAAAGAACCAAGTCTCCGCAGACGAGAAGGTAAACAAATGTCCTCCTGTTTTCTGAGGAATATGATGTTTCGTAGCCACCATACTTATACATTTAATACATTTCCTTATCAGTTTCTCAATTTGTCACTTCTGTGGCAACGATTTTATCTCCAAGGACCAGACTGCAATATCAAAAGAATGGGAAAACACATAAATCTTATTGTTGTTCAATTGGTTCAACTTCCTGTAGCGACCAGTTGCGAGCTCGAGCGCCGAGCCACTTCCAAATAGGTGTTCTGATGTTATTTTTCTTTGCGAATAAAAATAGAGCAAAAACACGTCGCAGTTTTTTTGTACCAGACGACCTTGCAGCCGAGTGGCTTATTGATACACAGTTACTTAAAAAACGAAGAGTGTGATAAATCGCGGCTATTTAAAATAAAAACTGCGATCTCCATAAGAGTGGCGCCAGAAACAAACAACAAATTAATGCCTACAAAAAGAGTCTGCTTCCTTGAGCGAACTGGTAGCCGGGCCATAAATCATGTGCCCTCTAATGCACCTCACAGATTCACTTTTACTTTTTTATTCAATAACTAACCTACTGAATATTTATGAGAGGTCTGAGCTTAATAACATCATTCGGTTATTGAGGGTTTCGACATTATTTTAATCATCAGCTGTCTGTCAGTGTATACAGCGTCGGAAGAACATCGAGATTACTTATTTATGTTTCGGTGGACGCGTTCGCTTTGCTCAGATGTGTTCATTTAACGAATCTGACTTGTCTGCCTGTCAGCTGTTCTTCAGAATTACCGTGTCGTCGGCTGATGGGTTGTGTTAGTGCTTTGTTCCATGTGCTTGGCTAAGACAATGGCATTAAACATATGTATTTTATACATCAAATAAACGTGTACGATATTCGTACATAATAGGCCAATAAAATAACAAAATATAGTATATAATAGTGTTACAAAGCATTGTTAATGCCATTATTGTTAGGAACATGGAGATTTATAGCGGCTTCATCAGCGATTCTTATTATTAATAGATATTGGAAGTATTTTAAAGAAAACTTTAAATGTACTACTTACACTATTCGTTTCCTGATTCTAATGCCAAATATTTGTAGGGGTTATATCAAATGTGAAGGTAATTTAAAATACACGACTGAAATTTGTGTAACAATCAAAAAATATTATTTAAGTACATTTTTATAGCTTATAAAATCTTAACAGAGATATAAAAGCAGGTATGAGGGTAAAATATAAACCATAAATCTGTCAATTACATTTACGAGTAATTATCATTGGTTGTTTATTTCAGTAATGAAGGAAATTAATTAAAAACTAGACGCAATAAAGTAATCATTGAGCTACAAACAAGGTATTAAGTTTCGCCTACAGAACCTACGAGTATCAACGCTTATAACGAGGAGCAAAACTATGTAGGCCTCACCTACGTAAAAAAATATTATTTCTTTTACTAGTCAGGATATGAAATAAGTTTTGAATTGAAATAAAATATAATTAATTGCACATAAAATATACATTGTATTGAACACACTGTAATTTTATAAGAGCCTTGCCAACATTTTTGACCAGTTAAAAGTTAGACATTTCAGAAATGACTTCTTTTGTTTGTTCAATAGAAATAAAAAATACCATGCTAGAGGGGCTAGCCAAGAGCAACAAGCTACTTTCATTTTGACATATCAAATTTAAAAATGTATGGAATTTTAGAACTCTGAAAAAAATAGATTTTAATGATAAATGTGGATCCTTCTGTTGGCAAATGTAGGACAGAATATGGTATATATTTTGTTTCACTTGCCCGTATTGTGATCCCGAGCTTATTATCAATCTACAAACCAAGTTTTAGTAGGAAGATTACAACAGATGTAGGACGTTAATTTCTCGTTGCTAATTAAACGCACAATTATATTGATTCAATGCCAAAGCCAAACTGAACCGCAATTGTTTGGCTGAATAATAATTGGTGGTTTATAGGCGGAAAACAAAAGGTCTGCAAGCGGTTCCTTCAAAATTCCTCGCAGCGAGCGACACGCGGTCGGGTCGCAGTAAATTTCGCTAATTGCATGCCTACACAGTTACGAGCATCGATCATTAAACAATCAACTTTCTTTTATGGATAATGAACCGTGATTTTTCTTAAGGCGTATCGTTTAAGAAATACGTTCGCGGTATCTTGCTGACACAGAATTTGATATTGACGCCGATCGAACTTAAAAGAGATAATGCACATTTTTTCTGTAGTTTCTTTTTGTGGACTGGCTAAACTAGTTGCCAAAATCTATATTTCATATTATGTGGTGTCAATAGTTTGTGACGTTTACTTGATTTAAGCGTATTTTGAACATCGTATCTACTATCCACCCGTATGAGACTTTATAATAGTGAAGCACAGTTCAAAATTCACCTTAATGTACGCACCTACGTAGTTAAATGTACGTCTTTAAAGTGCTAGCAGTAAGCTAAGTTTAACGACGGATCTGTAAGCATACGAATCAATTTGACCCGTAGCACGAAAAAAAGGGAAACAAGGGAAGGAGTTACGGCGATATCTTTTTTGTATGGGAAAAAAAAATTGCTTTGAAACCTATCCTGTGTGGTATTTAACGACAGGGCTTACTATGTCAATTCTTAAAATATCACATCATTACATTATAGTCACTTGTATTAAATAAAAATAAAAAATATTTTCAAAACATACCAAGTTTGGGCGGGCTCCTCCAGATATGATACGGTTGAATAATTTTTTGTGAAATATGCATCAAATGGTACGTAATATCCTCATATCTAACCCTACATAAGAATTGATGAAAATATTCATATTTAGTATTTTTTTATTTAGGTTGGGGAAAAAGTCTTTTCGCATATACGAGTAGTATGTATGAACTTGTAATAAAATCTCTTTGGCTATACTATTTGTATCTGGCTGGTTTAGTATCATTAAAAGTTTAAATTTTAAAGAAGATAATTCCAAATTCAAATTAGATAACTATGTGATTTTCATTTGTTTTTCTTACTGTCAAGATGAGTGAATCTAATGAAGAAATTCGATACATTCAAAATTTTAATACAAAAAAGGTAAAAATGCAACGCAAGCCGCTAAAAAAAATCCTAAATTTTGATTATGGACCCACTGCAGTGTCTGTGAGAGTTGCACAAATTTGGTTTAAGCGTTTTCAATCCGGAAAGTTTGATGTCAAAGATGCACGTCTTTCTGGTCGCCCTATTGCGGATAAAATGGATACCATTTATGAAAAAGTGGAACAAGACCGTCATATCGGTATTTAAGACGTAGCTGAAGAACTGGGAATTGACCACAAAACAGTTCTAGGGCATTTGAAAAAACTGGGTACACAAAAAAGCTCGATATTTGGGTACCTCACGAGCTCACTGAAAGAAACCTAATGAACCGCGTACTCATTTGTGATTCTTTGTTACGACGTGATAAAACCGAACCATTTTTAAAGAAGCTGATAACTAGTGATGAAAAGTGGATCACGTGCGACAAGAATTTGCGAAAAAGTTCGTGGTCAAAGGCCGGTCAGGCTTCACAGACTGTGGCGAAACCCGGGTTAACTCGCTACAAGATGATGCTGTGTGTGTGGTGGGATTGGAAGGGCATTATTCATTATGAGCTGTTACCACCAGGCAGGACTATCGATTCTGAACTCTACTGTGAACAACTGATGAGATAAAAGCAAGAAGTCGAGAAAAGAAAGGGTTGGTTTTTCATCATGATAACGCTAGACCTCACACATCTTTAGCCACTCACCAAAAATTGAGAGAGTTTGGCTGGGAGGTGTTAATGCATCCACCGTATAGTCCTGACCTTGCACCTTCAGATTTCCACCTGTTTCGGTCTCTTCAGAATTCTTTAGGCAGTGTCAGGTTAACATCACAGGAGGACTGCCAAACCCACTTGTCGCGGTATTTTGATCAGAAGCCTCATAATTACTATAGCAATGGGACTATGTCCCTACCTACAAGATGGCAAAAAGTTATCGAACAAAATGGTACCTACATACTTTAGTAAAATGTAAATAAACTATATTAAAAAATGTTTTGAATTTTCTTAAAAAATGCGAAGAAACTTTTTCCCCAACCTATTATTTAAATTTTACCAATTGTGATAAAATTACGATTAGTTAAAACATTAATGAAAAGTTCAATTTTGGATACTGAGGATGATAAATACAAACTTTCCAGTATCTTGTGTCAGCGTCTCATATCTTCAGCGTCTCCTCATATCACAGCGTCAGCTTATCTTGTGAGGTCCGTGGGTCCCAAATTTTATCACTTGGCTGCTTCCAATAATATAAGTACGCGCACACTCTTAAAGTTAAAATTTCTTCCCAGCACTCCAAAAGTAAGAACTAAATATGTTATATATAACATTCATGAATTAGCAAGTAGATTAAGTATATAAAGGATGAAGAACCGTTTGTTACTTTCTCCTAATTTATCAAATACGAATTTGTTATAATAATTGACATTAAATAGGTAATTTATATCGCTATTGTAGATGCGCGTATTGAATTGAATGGCCGGTTCTCGGCTGCGCACGACACAATAGGTGTTTGGGGGGCTACCAATAACATTAATAGAACGTTTTCTATTCAATCACTTATTTTAAATTCATGTAAGATGCAAATAACGTTAACGTACATTTCAAAGTATAAACGTCAATAAAATCCTATCTACACATCGATCCCCAGATATTAATTAAAGACAACGTAAACATCCATTACAATAGAAAAAAACTCTTCGGGGTTATATATAAAAAACAGAAACCGATGTAAAACTAAATATTAAATTATTTGACATCAATTCTGTTGTATTGAATGGATAAAAAAATATTTATTGTCATTTATTTGTAATAAGCATGTCTAAAGAATGTTATCACCCATTACCTTCATGAAAAATATTCAAATTTAAAATACAGGTAGAAAGTGACGTTTTCTCCTCCGTGATTTCAAAATCCTCTGACTGACTGTAGCATCTGACTTCTACGCCAAAATAACTGCCTGATCCTATGCAAATATTGGCTTGCTTGAAGTGGATGACTTATGCAAGTTAGGCTGTGGGCGCGTTAATAAAATTACCTAACACATTTGCGGTTAAAAAGTACTCTTTGGTTGTAAAGGCTTGAGAAAACCAGGCGTCAAAAGCTAATTTAACAATACAGTGATGGATGAATCCGAACGTAAAAAGCTCAAGCATTTTGAAGATTACAATCACGTGACAAATTATAACTACTTACACTAATCTTCTATCCCAACTTAGATCGAGAGGTGGCACAATAAACGTTAGAATCCGCATTTAGAAGTATAAAGTAGTATTCATATTTTATTTATTGGAATTAGTTTTATTTCGTGTATAGGAAAGAGACTGGATTTGAAAATATACCCCGCTAAAAGCTTTTGTCTGTAATGCCTCTACATTCTTGTAGAAAGTCGCTTATCAATTCAATTGTCTGCGCCCCGCCCGAGCTTGTCACGGGAGAACACAGTTCTGCCTATCTCATTGTAATTGCCAAATGTAATAACAAAATATGCATTTCGGCGTTACGTCACTCTATATTTGAGTTCCTACTTACTTCCTTGTGTCAGCTCTTCAAAGTGACAACAACAAATTTATAGATTTCACTTATATTCTGTTACATCATGAAGCTTATGACTTATAAGATTTGTAATAAACAGTTGATTATTACAGAAGCGATGAAGGCATCAATTGCAGAAACTAATTAATAATTGTCAATCTAGCAGCAGGCGTGTTTCAGAGACAAATGTCACCATTAAATACTAGCTACACTCCAGTTCAATTTTTACATTATCTTGCTAATTTGGTCATGTGTGATGATATGTCATGAAACAGCTTAAACTTAAATCAATACGTGCAGTTTCGTAAGGTTATTGGTTTGTTATGTTTTTCGGACTTGTCCACAGCCAAACCATTTCGACGCAGTAACAATAACAACAATAAAGTAGGTAGCTAACAATAAAGTACCTACAGGGATGTAATTATACACAGAAATCCACATCCTATGTACGTAGAAGCTAATAAAAAAGAATTTTAAATATAATAATTAATTTATATTTTTTTTCAGAATTTTCTCTCATAAGAATGATTATTGTTTCACTGGCAAACGGTTCTAACAACTTTTAAAGTATATACGCTTGATCTGCAGCTCGCTGTTCATAAACATACCTACTTGAATGTATATGTATTTCTTATTTAATTCTGCATCGGTGTCATTTGTAATTACACCATGACACGTATGAAGACGTCGGCGGCGGTTTGATGGACAGCTATTTAAACGGTTCATGTGAAGTTTAAGCGTCGGATAAAAACAAAAACTGTACAGCTTTTCATTAATTGGTACTTGTAAACTGGACATCTACGAAACTAGGACCGTAATTCAGTAACTCTTCCAAAAGAGTTATTGATAGGATTAGTTCGATACAGTTAGAAAATAAAAAGAACATTTGTCAGAAATGGTCCAAAGATAATAAGAAATATCAAGGTAGGTATGATTTGTATTACAAATACATCTATTTGTTGCTACGAGTAAGATTACTGCATATATACAGTGTATTCTGAACTTTCGCAATTCAATGTTCTACATTGCATTGTAGACAAATAATGTTTTGCAGTACGCATGTATGTATTTACATTTATCTGCAGGTCAAATGCTACAATGTATTTGCAATTCATTTGTGATATTATCGATAAATAGGTCATCGCGAATAGAGTGGTATTTGCCGCTAAATTCTGAGAACAATGCAAATTGGCACATCCTGATAGTCATCGACAGCCAAGGTCTGCCCGGGCTCCGGGCGTCACGTCTTTATTTGACAAGGTTGGGATAGTACACGAGGTCAAATGGCAAATACTGAAATCAAACTATTATTTGTATGGATACATCTACTCAGCTACGGTAAAGTGTGCCTAGAAAATTATGGTAGTGCACCTCTCATCGTCACTATAATAACAGTGTATCAAATTTATATCAGTGAAACGAGATTCTTTATGGTTCTTAAATTAAGGTCTTTTTTTTAGGTAAATTATTATTTTATTCACAATCTTAAGATACGTTTTTATGATTTTAACAGTCAAAGTATTGTCTTAATTTCCGTTTTTGAGAATGTTACAATCTAAATGCAATACCTTACTGGGCATGCTATAGCGCAAGACTAAGATTTGGTTTTTAAGATTTTATCTGCATCTATTGAGTAATCAATAGATCATAGTATGATAACATCAGATTTCTACAGGCCTTTATGGTGCTAAATAGGTGTGGAAATATTTTACGTAACTTTGAGGAAAAACTAAATAAAACATTTTTAGGAGGCATAAGTACTCGTCTGAGTTCAGTATATTTTCTACAGCCATTTTGGTGGTTTAAGCCGTAGGTAACTTTACATGTCGTTTTAGGTAACATTCACAAACAAAACAATATTTTACCTCTGATGAGAAATCCAAAATTTGAGGCCTCCTTCAAGCAGCCTCTATGGAATTGTTGAGTCGATCAACAACGGACTTAAATAGTCGTAGTGTACGTTACACATAAATACTCGTATATGCATAAATTTTCACCAACTTACACATGCACTTGCTTAGAAACATTCAAACACATATTCAGATAGATAAAATTTTGGGTTTTGGGCAGCTCTGTCTTTTATATAAGACACAAGTTCGCTCGTGTGTGGAATACTGCTCTCATCTCTGGGACGGTTCCAAGTACCTACTCGAAGTTCTTGACAGGTTGCAGCGGCGTGCTATCCGTATTATTAGAAACCCAGAGGAAACTTTGACCCTTAAGCCTCTCCAATTGCATAGAGACATTGCCAGGCTAAGTGTTCTCTATCACTTCTACAATGGGGAATGCTGTGACGAGTTATTCCAGCTTATTCCACCCTCACCTTTCCACTCCCGTACCACGCGTGCTGGACTACGGCGTCATCCACACACAATTTAACATTTGTTGGCCCGAACTAAAAGGAAAGAAATGACTCGTTTCTTTGTCGTACCATCCAGACGTCGTCGACTCTTCCAGCACATGTGTTTCCTTCCTCTTATAGTCACGGGTTCTTCAAGCGGGGCGTGAAAAGGCATTTCTGGAGGCTTTCAAGGAGAGGATGGCCAGCCCAGTGATTCGTTTGAATGACTGGGCTTGTCAACCCCATATCTGGACCTCACGACCACTTTCTATCAGGTGGAGTGAGGTCATCTTGACGGGCAATATAAAATATATATATATATATACAGTCCCACACGCACCAAGACTTTGTTTGTAGACTTAATAATGTAATAATTGAACTTTGCATTTTGCAAGACGGCGACGTCCACACCCACTTTAATGGTTACCATAGAAAACCAACGTCATGGCTCTGCCGTCACAGCAGCTGAGCGTGATATGGTCTCGCATGTAACGCTCAGAAGGATTTTTCTCGCAATAATACTCCAACTTCACTGGAATTACACTTTACTTCCTTATTTCTACGTTACACATCCAATTTATGTCACACGGAGATTCAAAGTGGCAAACGGCCCACTAAACTGCCCAAGGAATTTATCGAGTAATGCCTAGTCAATATCGAAATATTATCGATGTTATAATTGTAATGCTATTTACACGCATGTTTTATTTTAAAACGGTGTGATAACTTAACAAATCTACTTTTTTTTATTGAACGAGCTGAAATGTATTAAACAAAGCCAAAGGTGTGGCATCCCCCGGCAAATTTCACGAAAACGCTGCTAAACCCCACCAGTGTAATGTAATATTCCCATTACATTACACTGGTGGTGTTTAGCAGCACCATGACTTGGAGTTAACTTGGTGTTAACTACCTACTACATAACGCCAACTGCAATGAAATATTAATGAAAAAGTGAGTAGAGCGTAATCATTAATAAAGTTTCAGGCAATTTGACTAAAACTTTACATACCCTAATTTCACTGCGATAATTGATTATTTTCTCTTACTTAAAACGAGTGACTTACAAAGGACCACATTAAATTTGACCTCCATACCATCTTGAACAGATTGGTAAATCGAACTGCGAGTTTTATTTTCAACTATTTGATAATACGAGACCATTAATATCTTAACGAAATAAAGGTTCAAACATAGTAAACGCTTAACCTAAAGCAAATAACACATCTTTGCACATTTCTACTGACTGTTACCAGAGTAAGTATTAGCATAGTGGTTTCCAGGTGCTAAAGCTGTCGCTTTCGATGCAGATGTTTTGCGAAGTCATAGCAAAATAACTTAGATTAAAGGCTGGCTTTCGAGTTCAATGGTCCCGAGTAACAGAATTTAGAATTTTCACGTACGGCAAGAATTGAGTACGAACATTTTTCAATTAACTTGATAATAAAAGACATTCAATAAATAAAAGCAAATCACAATTTCGGAATACAGAAGCGTTTCGAAACTATTCTCCGCTAGTTCACACTGTGAACTACGTTTCACTCTAAAGTGGAAAAATTAGGAAAATGCATTAAATAAATTGATTTTCTGGGTGGTGAGTTTAGTAGATCTCGAGTTAGTGGGAAAGTGACTCATTCTTAAATAAGGGCAAATTTACTTAGATTGAAACATTCACCAAAAACAAAATTAAAAACTATTCATCATCATCATCATCCTTGCGGTCTATCCCGGTTGTTAACCCACACTGGTGTGTGGGGTCCCAGAGTCCGCCTTTTTTATTTTCTTGGCCCACTTCGCGCGGTCTTGTGCATCCTCAGTGGTGAGTCTGTTGGCACGCATGCCACCCTTAACGACGTCGAGCCACCTCTTCTACCGGTACCTGGCGGGGGCAGCATGGCTAGACATTTGTTGCCCACGTAGTTTGCCGATCCCCGTGAGACATGACCATACCAACGAAGGCGGCACTCTTGCAGCTCATCTGCGATGTCACGAACACGAAGGCTGCAGCGGATGCGGATGTTACGCACGCGATCTTTGCGTGAGACTCCACACATCCACCGCAGCATCTTCATTTCCGTGACGCGCAGCTCCTGCTTGTGTCGCTCCAGTAACGGCCATGTTTCACTGCCATTTAAAAGGACAGGCCTAATGATGGTTTTATAGACCTGCCGCTTCAGCATTTTGCGGTCACAAATGACACCAGTCACCTCACACCATTTGGCCCAATCCACGGAAATTCGGGCTTCGACGTCGCGGTCGATGTCCCCGGACGCGCTTAACACAGATCCCAGGTATTTGACACGGGCCGTGCGCTCGACCACGTCAACCTCTATGCAGACGGACTGGGGATCTGTGGCGTTGCAGGCCATGTACTCCGTCTTCGCCACATTAAGTTTCAGACCGCCGTTTTCAAGTGAATTTTTCCACTTATTCACCCGTTGTACCAGCCGTCCCCTATCCGAGTCTGCTTGCGCAATATCATCAGCATACATGAGTAACCAGAATGGTTGCTCATGGTGGTCTAGGATGCTGTTTGACAGAACGTCTAATATTACGCTGAACAGAAACGGGCTAAGCACGGAGCCTTAGTGTACTCCAACTGTGATAGCGAAGGGAAGCGTGTCACCAACCGCAGTCCTAACTATGGAACTGGAATCGTGGTACATGTCCCGGATAATGTCAATAAAGACCTCGGAAACGGCCCTGGACCGCAGCGCCCAGCCGATCATCTCACGAGGGACACAGTCGAAGGCCTTCTGCATGTCTAAGAAAAGGAGATGCAGAGGTGCATTCTTCAGTCTGTATCCCTCCATGAGCGTTCTCAAGGCAAATACGGGGTCCATGGTCCCGCAACCCGGTCGAACCCATACTGATACTCCGAGATCGTACACTCCTGTCGAATCCGAGAGTCCACAATGCGCTCGAAGAGCTTCATGGTGTGGGACATCACCTTTATGCCGCGATAATTGCTGCACTCCTGCACCGAGCCCTGGCCCTTGAAGACCGGCGTGATAATGCTCAGTTTCCATTGGTCAGGTATCTTCCCAGTGAGGAGAATGCGGTTGAAAAGGTGGGTAAGTATGCCCACACCACGAGAGCCCAGCGATTTCCACGCTTCGGATAGGGACTCCATCGGGTCCGACAGCTTTCCGGTTCTTCATGCGGCGAAGAGCCAACTGGACTTCATCAGGCGTTACCGGGGGCACTAGTCCCTGATTTGGAGGGAGTTAAGGTGGCTGCACCTCTTTGTGCTGCTTGTTGAGGAAGGAAGTTCTCGTGGAAGTAAGAGCGCCATCTCTCCTTCACCGCGCGGTCCTCGCATAGCAGGTTACCGAGAGTGTCATTTACACAGCGGCACATGAAAATATCCTGAGCCGTTTTGACTCTCGAACGTGCCAACTTTTAAACGAGCTTCTGCCCCTCAGACGATTTCAGCTATTGTACAAAGGACGTAAGTAGTCACGTCTGACTCTGGCGACAGCTCATTTAGAGGCACGTTTGGCATCCCTGTACGCGGCCTGATCTTCAGGAGATTTGGACGCTTGCCACGCTTTGAAGAGGGCTTTCTTTACCCTGATCTTCTTCTGGACTGCTTCGTTCCACCACCCGGTCTCCTTGTGAAGCCCACGTCCACTTCGAGACACACCCAACGCCACCCTCACTGCCAGTGGTAGCTGCCTGACACCTATCCCAGAGCTGTTGCCCAGACTCACTATCCGCTGCGATGCACAGGTCACCTACAGCGGCAGCAAAGTCATGGGCACTGGCTCCTTCAAGCAGCCAGCGCGGGGCGGGCAGCGCTCCCGGCATTTGCCTCGAGGCTTTATTCGCAGGTCCACCTCAAGTAGACGGTGTTGGGCAGTAAGACTCTTTCCGGGTATGACCTTACAGTTAGCTACCTTGCCGATCTGGGATATCCTCGTGAGAAAGTAGTCGATCTGGGTTGCGCTCTTACCGTTCATGTAGGTGATCAGATGCTCGGGACACTTTTTGAAGAACGTGTTCACGACGGCCAAGTCGGCAGTCATACACGTCATATCTCACTATCACTATCATAATCTCTTCGCCTTCAGCGTTACGACTGTCAAAACCAAAACCACCGTAAACACGCCCGTATTCCTCACACTGTTCACCCACATGACCGTTCAGAACGACGCCTCGGGACAGTGGAATAGTGCATAGGAGCTGGTCGATTTGCTCCCAAAACAGTGCCTTATCCGAATCACTACAACCGACCTGCGGTGCGTAGGCACTTATCAAATTGGTCGTGACCCCTTCGATAAGCACCCTCACGACCACAAGGCGGTCGCTAACACGATTTACTTCCAAGACACTATTCTGGAATTCCTCGGACAGCACCACCCCCACTCCATTGGCCCCACCAGGAAAACCCGCGTAGATCAGCTTGTAGCCGTGCCTCTCCAGCGAGTCTCCTGCAGAAACGCCACGGCCACCCTCAGCCTGGCGAGCACATCGGCCAGCTCGCGACCGCGTCCCGTCAGCGTGCCAACGTTCCACGATGCGAATCCCCCTGCGCGTCGTTTTCCGGCGACGCCCTATCCAAGTCGGGTACTCTTTGCTGACTTTCCATTTTGTGTGTGGCTTGAGTTGGCTTTACGGGAGCGAGTGCCATCTGACCTCCCAACCCATAAAGCGCCAGAGCCTCCTTCGTTGATGAGCAGGGTGCACCAGCTTGCAGGCGAGGTTGGATTGGAGCCCGAAGATGCTGGGGGACCCCCTTTTTACCCCCCCCCCCCCCCGCAAGAAATCAAAAACTATTACAGACTTTAAAAAGTGAGACAAAGACATTCAAAATTTCCTCTACAAAGTAGCTCCTTTACACACCTTTTTTAACTTTTGTAAAAAAACAAAGGTGGGGGCCATTTTAGTGACAAGAAATTCTCAATGAAACTAAACTAATAGTCTCGTGGAAGTACTTCAAATAAAGATAAATGGAAAAGAACACTGACTCATCTGTAGGACTTACCGATGTGCGTTACACGTTATACGCACGTGATGTCACTGTGTTTGAGGTGTGACATCATAAGCTGGCATGTGTTGGGGCACTACCGTTTTCAATAAAATCTGCTATTTTTAAACGTTCTCAAGGCAAGCGTTATGACTAGACAAGTATATTGGGTTATTCCCCGGGTAAAATACAATCTTGTAGGAACACGCTCTAGACGCGGAGGCTCTTCTTCGTTTATTTTCTCCACGATCTTTTACTCTACATTTTTTTTTTTTACTTCTAAGTCAAAAGTATGCTGTACCAGAATCGAAGTCATGTATCAAGATCATCACCACTTTGCACATTAAACTATATCTCTCATGTATCATATTTTAATATGGCTTGTTACTATCAACTGCTTAGTTCATTAAGCTAAAGTTTGTTTGGCTGTTGACTATCCAGCAATACAATATATAATTACAGGCGACGATTTAGTTTTCATACAATAAATTGTATGTGAAACTGTGGTTATGAACAACAACATAGGCAGCAGCATAAAAATATATAGGCTATCACATGCTCCATCATTTAATGGAAAAATTGCGATGAATTCAAAAAATTGGGAGAAGATTTGCAGTTATGCACAGTTCAATCAAAAACAATTCAGTGACTTTACTAAAATAACGTCTTACCATCGAAAATCCTCAGTTTTCCAGTAAGAGTGTGATTGACTGTGCCTTAGAAAGGAATATTGCTTAGATTAACAATAAATAGGAAAGAAAGTGCATGATAAGTCTTAGTTTCTGCAATATCGACGGAGCTATCTATAAATGTTACTTAATATATCGATTGTGCCTCCAGCCGTCGCGCACGTTTTCAATCTGCTTCGGAAAATTATCCCTCGCGCCGCTGAGGCGTTGATGTCTTTTGCATTACAGACGGAATTGTTTATTTTTTTAATTTATGGTACAGCAGTTTATTTATTTCACGCATGCTTCTATTTCTCACTATAAGATTACCACATTTAGGTTATTATTATTATTATATTTTGTTATCTGTGATCTGATCTATCATAAAGTGCTTGAAAAAGCTAACATGAATGAATTTTATTTTATTTTTAATGATATAGAATGTTACAAATATTTTGTGAACTTGTGGTTATAATTTTTTTAGCCTTCATTTGTGCATAAATAACCAATATAATACTTAAATCAATAACCGGTTAAAATATGCCTTATCTGAAACCTTAAGAAAGCTTGAAGATATCATCTACTGAACTAACAGCACTAGAAATATCCTAATTTATAGTCATAATCATAATTTAATTATACACATAATCTCTATCAAAAACAACACTGTGACAAAACAGTTTTATGCGAAAATTATTTAAATCGCATGTGTCATAATCTTCATTTGCCAAATTAAAAAATGATGAAACATTTGACAACGCCCACAGACCAAATGTACACTACTAATTTTCAAGTCTTTGTCTATTTTGTGCGCGAATTAATGAGCATGTTATAGAATTGCTATGCAGCACACCCATGTGAACATCGGAACCTGTTTATGTACAGTGTGTCAGCAGTTAGCTGTAGCATGATTATGGTCTTTAAGGCTCTGGATTAAGAATGTGTATTTTTTATCTCGAATGCTTGACCGTTCTTTGTCCAAGTCGTCCTAGACAGCCGCGCGCATTCATGCATAGTAAATAATTACTGTGATCGGCGGCAGGTGGCGGCGCGCGCATAGAAATAGAAAGGCACATTGCAGTAATTATTTAGTACAGTTATCCCTAATGGGCCGTTTTGCGAAAGCTGTTGAGTAAATAAGCGACGTCCTGCGGTTCCTGCCCGGTGCGCACGCGCCGAGTAGTCCCCACCCCTGCGGATAACAGGGTTGACACTTTTTAAACATGAAGTTTACAAACGTCTAAAGTGTCATATAGTGACACCGTTCGTTTGCAGGAGATCTTGAGTGCAGTACGTTTCTGTTATACATAATTCATGCAATTTCAAAATATCACAGTGTTTTATTTTACTTGCCGGGTTATTTTATAGCTGACTATGCGGGAATTTATACTATAGTATTCATTACATTTAATTCATATTTTCATTCAATCGATAGTCAAAAAATACATATTATTAAAGTATTTTTTTTACAACTATCAATTTCCTCTTATTATTTGAGCGATAAATTGTAAATTTATTAAAAAGAAAAAGTATGACTATGAGCTTTATATTATTCAAAATTAGAAGATTGAATTATAAAACAATGACAAATTTATGCGGATCAGGTCTATTTTTGTAAACCTGCATTGTTTTTCAATATAATATTTTATTGTTTGCAATGAATGCATCTTAATGCCATAAATGTCTGATTTCTGATGTACTAAAGTTGTAGTAACTTTTGTTGGCGCTCAAATCGGGATTTCACAGTAAAATATCAATAAACGGCCTAGATATACATCGTACTTCGAAACGCATAATATCGATTGGCAAAATTGCGAATACAAATACAAAATATTTATTTCAGTATCTTACAATATACTTGTTTGTTACAAGGTTTGGAGTCTCCTTTTAAGCAAACAATTTGCTTGTGTTAGGAGGAATGAAATACTATAAAAGTACAGGCATAAGAATTAAAAGCATAGTTTTGCTTGGCACAATTTTCATTTTTGAAATACTTAATAAGTTATCAATAATTTTGACTTTTAATGCGATTCTGAGTGTATTACTTTTAATAAAAATAATCTTATAGGATGCTATGGTTGATAAAACAGTTCGTACCCTTAGTTGGCAACCCTTCCTGCGCATTGCCACCCGACACACATCATAATAGGAATTCTTCAGGCGCGTCGTTGCTCGTAGCAGCCACACGCTACGCTTAATCGTGGTGCTTCTGTTAATTACACTTTGTAATTAACTGTCTTTTTATGAACTTCACCTTTTTGTCTCTAATGCTAGTTTTCGTTCTACTGTCATGTATTTGTCATATCATTTAGGTGATTACGGGGTTGCTATTTTTTACTAATACTCTAGCTTTGTCTATGTATGTGGTAGAAAATAATCCACTCCCTTATTTTTTTCAACTCGTGTATTCCAACACAACAACTAAATTGACTGAGACATATTTTGCGATAATTAGAGTAGTAATGTATCATTAAGGTAACCCCACCACGATTCAGAAAGTACTATCAGTCAAAAAAACAATAATCATCGACATCCATTTCACATGATACAACTCTGATCTGACAGAGTTTGAGAAGCGTGCGGCAGGAGCGCTAGCGGTCGCGGGGCGCGGGGTGCGCGGGCGCTCCTGGCGTGGGTCAGGGGTTAAGCGATACTTTATTTTGAATAATTTATATGTCGTAGCGCGATAGATGGCGTGCCCTCCGCCTTGTACTGTTTATGGTAATACGGAATATCTCGCATTGCAAATGCGCTGAATGTGTCGCCACCCGAGGGAGCCGGCCGCGATAACCGCGCGCGCCGCCCGGAATGTATTTCTGCTTCGAAATAAGCTTATTTCAGCACAAACACTCGAACTACGTGGTCTATATTTTCATAGTTTGTGTCTCGCTGCTAAATATTTATTAAGCCTCTTGCATTCGCTTAATTCATTAATGAAATAGATAAAGTCTGTTGAATTGTTATTATGTTACTATGGACTCTGTTACTACATTATTATTTGCAATTTCAGTGTCAGTAGTAAAAACCTAGCAGAAAAAACAACCAATGTTAGTGTGTCATATAAATATGCAAATTCTAAGCTGTTAATAGTTTTGCATACTTAAACAAAACTTGATCGTGTCCGAAATTATTTAAAAAACCAATCACATCACTTTGTATTAAATCACTCGCGTCGCAGACAGGTACAATTTATCCTTAATTTCGACGTCAATACAATCAATCCCAAAATAGAGTTCATTAAAATGTCTTGACAGTTAAATTTCAATCGAAATAATAACAATCGGTGAAAAAACGTGCAGTTAATTAAAACGTTGTCTGTACCTTCGGTGGGACGCGGACGGGTCAAGCGCGCGATTCGGCGCAAGTTTAAAAATTCACTTTTGAGAAATTGTCATTAATCAAAATTAATGGAGTTATTATCGCACTCGGACTTTCAAAAAAATATTTATGGCGGACGTAAATC
This sequence comes from Udea olivalis, assembly GCA_947369235.1. Taxonomy (NCBI): domain Eukaryota; kingdom Metazoa; phylum Arthropoda; class Insecta; order Lepidoptera; family Crambidae; genus Udea; species Udea olivalis. The sequence goes on from OX376343.1 coordinate 14,788,080, forward strand.
ACTGTTAAGGGCCGTAACGAAGCAGTGCGGTGAGCTTTCTAGGACGAGGAGCACTGCAATTACTGCGCGACCCTGCGCCCGCGCTGCGACGCGCCGCGTCCTCGCAGCGATTAACAGAACCACTTGATCAATCCACTTTACATCATTGCTTAAATAAGGTGAAATACTTCCATAAGTAATTGATTATATAAGCCCCTCAAACCTGTTCAAGTCTCTCGAATTTAAACACTCATAGATTTATCATTAATTAAGGGTTCTCTATTTTCCAAAGTGTTTCAGAATTTGGAAGTACCTTAGTTAGCTAAAAGTTCATTTAATATTAGAGTTTTACAAATTTTAGACTTTGCTGACAACAGTAACGTGAAAGATACCATTTGAAGGCAGGAAAATAACATTTTCATAAGACGATTGAGCGATTATTTTACACATTTTCCAATTTTAATATGTTTACGTCCGTCTATGAGGAAATGCAAAGTTACTTAATCAGGACTTAAATAAGTAAATGGCAACATTTATAAATGGTAAAAGCGTACGTGAAAGCAAACAAAGCGAAGAGCAGGAAAGCCATCCAAAATTTTGCGATGCTCTATATTTGATATTTTGAAGCTCTACTGTGTCGCGCTCAAAACATGATCAACCAAAAGTAGCTTATATTTTTCGAAGAGAATTCGCCATGGATACTACTATGAAAATGAATAGTGAGACTGGACGGATTAAACTCTATTGAGTGCTATCTGTCTTCACGCACTTAATCTTATAGGATTCCGCTCAGCAAAAAAACCCGAAAGACTGCAAAAATGGGGCATTAAATATCATCAGGAAGATGTTACTGTATTGGATACGGACAAGGCTTCACTCTTGTAATCATAACCTCACCCTATATAGAGACTACGCTGAGGGCCGAGAAACCAGTACGTTTACCACGAGTTGCCACTTTAAATTTACATTATCGTTCGCGTGTAAAAATGTATTGGGATTTGACATTGTCATGTCATGTCATGTGTCATGTCATCAGAATACAATTTTTTTACGCAAACGATAACGTCCCATGCAGCAAAAAGTGGTCTAGTAATTGTCCTGGAACCACCATTTCATTCGGACTATAACGGAATTGTACGCAATTATAACCACGGAAAAGGGCCCAATTTATAGGCGCATTTTACTTAATTGAATATCTATAGTAGACTTGGTGAACACCACTTTGACCAATATTGACCTTATAATTGGACTACGTAAAACTATTTGCTCCCGCAAATCTAGCTATCAGCGCTCTAAGAAACCAAACACGACAATAACGTGCTCAGTGAATCTCTTACAAGCTCATACAAAGTGTTGTGAATTGGTGAATGTTGCTGCGCACATTTGTAAAGATTTATTTTGATAAAGGTAAGTTAATCTTCTATTTCTTATTATAAATATTATCTAGAACATCAATTATGTATGAGTAGAGTGTTAGTCTATGTGTGTTTGAATGTGTACGGCGGACGTATGTTTTCGGTGAAGTAGGTATAATAAGTTTCTTATCAAATTTGTTACACGCCCCTTGAAATTAGAGTTTATTATAAGTTGAATTACTACAATGAAAATGGCGACTAGATAAAGTCGCCATGTTCACAAAGTTGGTTTAGCCAAATACATCAACAGACTATTAAAGGCGTACTTTGTTTGAAAATGGTGAATATCAGAACCATTGAATGGCCATATTGTTTGAAATTAGAGTTCCGTAAATATTTATTATTATTATTATTTTATATAGCTATTAGGTACCTATATCTTATTTTAATGTTTTTGTTTAGGTGTCAGCATTGAAAATGGTAATTTTTCTGGAGGTCGATCGCTTATTGACTAAAAGGGATTTTTGAGCTTCAAAAACCATAAGGTGGCCTTGGAATGAAATACATTTCTTGTTGTCTCACAAGTGTCGTGGTTGTAACCATAAAGTTTCAAAAAATCTCGCAAGACAGCAACGACACTTCGTTCTGAATAAAGGACACATGAGATCATTGTTATCAGAAGATCATTTCTGGTGTGAAAAATGCTGTTTCTGTACCAGATCTATGGGTACACAATAATGTTCTTTTTTGTCCGAAAAAATCAGCAGAAAAATTAAGAAGACAAAAAAATTGCCAACCCGACGCTTCTTGGGAGAGTGAAGCATGTCTTGTGAAAAGAAAGAATTTGAGAACGTTTCAAGAGGCAAGCGATGAAATTGACGCAATAAGTGATAGATCAGAAACCGAGGCAGATACAAGTGTAGATGTGATTGCCAGAGGAATGGTTTAACGATATAGCGGCCTTGCTGTTAAGAAGAACGTAACACTAACTAAATGTCTTCTAATAGTGATTTCATTGTTTCAAATATTCTACTTTACTTCTAGTGATTGGCCTTGCTAACAATGTTTATTTTTTCGCAGAATCGTGATCAAGACCTTATTAGTGTGATGCCAACAGTCTCTCAAGATGCGAAAGATACTCGTTCAAATAAGAGTAGTATCTTTAATCTTCCTATTTGAAATTTCTAATAAAGAATTGAATGCCACATGTCGTATTTTGTATTATACAATCCATTTTCTAGGATCACTATGTAGTTTAAAATTGGAATAGTCTTCAATAGAATAGAATAGAATAGAAAGCATGTATCAAATTTTTGACATCGTTACATTTGAGAGAAAAAAAAACACTTAGTAAGCGTACAAAAATAAAACAAAATAACAACAAGACATAACAATACCATCAGCCGGCGACGTCCCTTTGCCCAAAAAATAAAAGGACCTTACTCAGCATTCAGCCTGGGCTTTAAGAGCCCAGGCGCTGATTTTCAGTGGGCCCCAGCTGAGTGGACGCATGGACATTTGCGGTGGACACACGTAAGTATGTGCCTCATCTATAAATATAATAAATATTTAATAAAGGTAAGAGGATGGTGAGTAATTAAATGTATTGTGTAGTGTAAATAAGAGTGATACAATACATAATTAAGAGCTACCGTGCTATATCGCACAGGTTCCTCAATAAGTCTTTTAAATCGCTTAATATCGATGAAACGTCGTTTCGTGTAGAATTATTAATATATACATTTTGTCTGAAATTTTCACAGGAACTATTTTGTACTGAACCCTCTTCATTTTCTATACGTTCTTTGCCAGATACAAGGCTAGAAAATGTACTGAGACTATCACAGCATTGAGAAGAACATTATAAACCAATGTGTTCTTGTATAGGATACCAAGGATAATATTAAACCTTTTTATTCGTGTTAAGATTATGACAATATTGGTATAAACCACTGTAAAACCGCTCCATTTTACTTATAATTGTTCTGTAAAGTGAATTTATAAACTCTTTTGAAACCAAGTAATAAATACCAATAGTTTCCAGTATGTTTAGTTCTGTTTATCACTCTTATTGGCGTACTTTACTTATAGTAGTTCTATAAACCTTCTTGTTAACTGTTATAAGTATAGTTTATAAGATTATCTACTCTTAGGTGCATTTAGACCTGAGGGTCAGTCAAGCTTATATTGCATCCTTAATTTTGACCTATAAGGAATTATAAGTTAGTGTATAAGATCAGACATACTATAAGGCCCAACTAACTCCATGTTTACTAATAAGAACATTATAATTAAGTGCTGAAGGCCTATAACATCTGTACCTTAGGATAATTTTGCTACTTGGGGTAAATTTAAAGTAAGAACTCGTGGTAGACGTACAGACAATAAGATACCATAGTGTACATTTATTGTGTTCCCCAGGCCTGTGATGTCCCCTATGTATGATATTACCTTTGAACGTTCTTCAAAAACCATTTATTAAATTGTATCATTAAAAGTAGATGTAAGACAGCGTTGAGTGCTTGTAAAACATTACGCGCAGCGAATGAATTTTCTTTTTAGTTCTCCGAAGCAGCATTAGAATTATTCAGCCGCTTGGTGTTACCACTCCCACGCAAAATAGTAAAACACGGCCCCAGCAAATGGGTCGTGAAGCGAACTTGTTAACTTAACGAAACCAGAATTAAAATCCACAATCTAAAACACAAAGCGTCCTCTCATTTGAGTCGAGTGCTCATTTCGCAAGTTTAGGGAACAAGTGAGAGCGTTTCGTAATTATTGTTGTTGTGATTTATAGGTGCGTCAAGATAATACCCGATAGCGAACCGCCCGACGCGGAAAGTATCTTTATACAAAATAGCGAACAATATGACGTGATATTTTTAATAGATAATGATGTTGATGGACGACAGCGCCCCGCCACGGCCTCAGCGCGCGCGCACCGTGGGAACAATATTTCGGCTTACGATCGAGATGTTTTGCAATCGGTTACTATTTCTGATATCAGCATCTAACCGTTATTATTATAATAAGTTTTGCTCGCCTTAAATATCACTGCACTTAGATTGCAGTGGTTTGTCTTAAGCTTCGCATGGATGAACGGCCGATAACTTTTGTTGCCTAATGTTAAATACATGAATAGGAAGTACATAATAAATGGCATCATTTCAGGAAATATATGTTTAAAAGTACACAATTTCAAAAGAAAGTTCAAGAGGCGTATTATATAAGAAATATTTCAATAATAGAAACTGTTGCTTGCTACTTAATACGAAAAAGTACAAAAGTATGAAAATGAAGAAGCTCCGTTTCTTTTCCGATTGTAATCGATTGTTAGCACATAAAGAGTTATACTCAAAAGGTAAATTGTCTTAGTAAAGATGTATTGTTAACCAAAGTACCACATAAAAAAAAAGTGTTCAAAACGTAATGTGTAAGTGGTCGAGGCAAGCGCCGCAGTTAGCGTGCCCGCGGGCCGCGGGCTGAATTACAGCTCTGCGCGTTTCAAGCTGGGTCAACTGCTTTTCCACGAAATTAAAAAAAATACAAACCTACGTATTAACTAAATTGAATGTGGTATTGTGGTTTCTCTGATTGAAATTAAGGGCTTATTTCATTTATCCATAAGACGCACGCGGAATGGTAATTTTTTCCTCTTTGGTTCGTATCATAAAATTGTACGTCGGGTTGGTACAAAATAATAAATAACCTTTTCACTTCTCATGCTCAAAAGTACGCCATAGCCCTACTAGGCGGGCCTAAAGTGACTACTTTAGGCCTGCCCCTAGGAAGTAAAAAGGAATTAGTTGTTTAATTACCTTCATGTGACATAGACAAACTCAAACAGCCAGTAAAAATATACTATTATCTGTGGAGTTTTAGTTCCATGGTTTGTCCGCAAAGAAGGTGGCGCCAATGATTTTAAATTGTTAATCTGTGGTTCAGTTCAGAAGAAAAAATTAACCACGAAAGTTTAAGATTTTTTGTCAAGTGTTCGGTTTTAAATGCTTTTGTACTAAATTGACTAATTTTTATCGCACTCAAAGTGAAAAGTACACTTTGCACCTCGAGACTAAACGCCAACTTAATATACCCTCGGTTTCATTGACTCCCTCGCACGCTCAGGTAAAAACAACCTCTGGTATATTATGGCTTCGTTTAGTCCCTCGATATAAAATATACTAATTAAAAACTATATTAAATACATTTTGAAAATAAAAATTTGATAAAAAAAATTGTGAAGCACATGTATTTTATTATCTGCTGCTATTAAATGATGAGGTTTCAATCATTATTATTTAAATACCGGACTTAAGTGTATTAATGACTAACAATTTTTATTTTTGGAATTGTTTATATGACTTGGTATAGCATATTGTTTTATATTATGTAGCTTTGCTGTACTTTTAGGTAGTTCTTTTTATTTTTTAATGTTAGAATTTAAGCATTTTTTTTTATCAACAAACAAATTGTACTCTACTAACTAGTATTGTAAAACCACAGCAAGTTTAAAAGAGTAACTACTGAATTTCTCGCCTGGTCTTCTCAGTAAGAATCAACTTCTCCGACGCGGTGGTAGAGTCGCATTATGTTTGTATACTGTTTATTTATTCATATTATCATAGTATTTATGTCTATTATTTAGTATATTCTGTAAAGTACTGATTAAGTCTATTTAAATAAAGATATTTGAGATCGAGTTTTAGTTTGAGGTTTAAAACGGTCCTGAGAAGGTACTACATGTGAACACGAAGTAAAATCATCAAGACACAAGGATAAAAACATGCACACATGAAAGATTAAGAAATTGATGCGAAGCAGTGGCGAACACTTTGATTATAATTGGCAGTATATTAACAAACAAAGTGTTGTCGGGCAACGCCGGGGGCGGGTGCCGACATATTTATGCGCCCTCGCCGCTGACCCGATCGTCGCCAATTTAACGAAAGCCCAGGTCGAGACACTTTCTACCGAGTGCCGACCTGCATGCGTACCAACATTTTTATTATCGATCGCTTTCATAATTCAACTGACATTTTTGTTCCACTCAATTGCATTCAGAAAAAAATGCATTATGACCGCACCGCAATATTTTTAATCATTTTTAAAAACCCAACTCATTGGTATTGCAAAACTTGTATGAAATCGATTTATTTGCGCGATTTAATTGAGTGGTACGCGTTTAATACAAATCACATAATGATCCTAATGCATTCCTCAGTTTTGCTTCTGACAAGATCTAAGTGCGGCGTTGCAAAATTCTTGTTTTAGTACCTATTAGCATTTTTTTGTAATGACATCAATCGGTTCGACTTATACATATTTATAAGCGTTATTTATGATACCACTTATTTTAAAATATTGAAGGACTTGACTGATTTAAATGGATGTTTGTATAAAGCGGCTATTGTATTTTCACTAAAGAATAATTGCTCCTCTGTATCTGGTCCACGATTTTGCATGTCATTTTGTGCAATCAATTTCTACGCTTACGGCCATTCTGTGACAATTTCCGTGACATTGTGAGTTATTAATGATTTATTTTAATTTACCTACAACATTTCATAAACTTGAAATTAAAGTCGTTAAAACAAAGTATTTCAATGTTAATTATAACATAAAAGTAAATTAAGATCATTCATGCCCGTTATCATTAGCATTTTTGCGATATTAAAATAGTGGCGTCCGTGGGTCATCTGTTTGTTCAGCTCGAATTATGTTCGGATTTTTTGGACACATCACTGGTTTCTCATCATCCATCAATTCGCATCGTGACCTGTGGGGTGACAAAATTGGTACTCCAGTTTTGGTTAACCTTAAATGAAGATACCCGCCTAACCATAGGCGGATTGTCACTTCTACCAAAAGTTTTTATTTTATTCCATTTGGTTTATTTATATTTATGCATAAGAGTCCCTCAATATGATTCACAAAACACTGCCCTACTGAGTTCATTACATTGATCATATTTTAATAGAGACAGATTAGATTCGGAATTATTTTGACATAAGTGTTAGCAGTAAGATAAATGGCATTCCGTTCTCAGCCTCCGGGCTCGGAGGACTGTCGCAGCAGGTAATAAGAAAATGGAGCCATTTGTCAAAAACCGCCACATACTTACCTACAACGTGTTATTAGAGCGAGCTATAATATAAATAATCGATAAAACATTTGTAATCTTAACTACTAATCGCAATGCTCGTTGCATGAATTATTTAGTGATGCTTGTTATAGGAAATTATCCTAGTATTCTTTACAGTTTAATGCATTTCTGTTAAACATTGTTAGGTAACGGCTGCACTTTTGTCTCATTTGTAACTTGTTAGCACGATAGCTGTCGCTTAAAATAATTACAAGATAAACCTACACATTCACTTAGTCGGTTTATATATTTTTTATGTTTTTTGTGTTATTTTACAGTAATATTTGTGAATAAGTAAGTAAAACCTTCCACCCTGGGAGATTTGAATCTGGCTTAGGTAGATAGAATATCTCGCAGGACCATAATAGGAAGTGATACTTAGATAACAGCTTCTCATTTCCATCTTCCTGTTCTGTATCATATGGGCAGCGCAGGCGTAAACCGCTATGCAAAATTGACCTCGGCCCGAATCTCATTGTTTTTTGCCTTATTGCTCCTACACATAGTCGGAAAATAACTACAGCCCAATACCTACAGTTATGGCTGAGAATTCTGAAATAGAAATTATACTGAATTTTATTACTTGGTAATTAAAGTACAGGTCGCTCGCTGAGGCGGGGCCGACAAAAAAGTTGAACTACTTCAACAGGCTACTGCATGTAAAACAAAACTTAATTGCATGTTTTTACTTCAGACAAAATACTCTTTGCATCAAGGTTTATTAGCTTCAAAAGAAGAGCTATTTAACAACGTAATGTAATCATTTTATCAAGATACAACCACAAAATTGAAAGTAAAACTGAAATGAGCATAACAATTATTTCTCGGAAGATTATCGTCCACCTAAATTACAAATTGTGAATTTACTGACACTTACGTGTGAAAATAAACAGTCATCCGGGTATTACATTAATACTTGCTGAAATTATGTTACAAGGTGATATTGAAGTTATGGTTATAACCATTGCAACGACTAACGACAATGCCTCGTCGAGGAGAGAAAGTGTGCGGAATGTGGATAAATCATCTCGCTGTAACTGTTAAGAGGACAAGGGGACGATAAGCGTGAAGAGGAGGGTTGTTGGCTGGCACGAACACGCACCGCTACATGTGACGCGCCGTGTGTTGTGACGGTAACATCGGCGCCTGCTGCGCGGAGCTGCGTTAGTTCCTCATATGCCATAACAGTATACCACGAGGGTAACAAGACCACAGCGAAAGCACCAAGGAATATCAGAAGAAGGATTCCGACTTTATTAGACTCCGTCAATCTGCTTCGTCGATCAGAACAGCCAACCACGGATCAAGCGTAACACGGGTTTTTTTTCCACGTTAAGCATGTTAAGTGTAGCTAGTTTAACAGCATAACAGCAATTATAGTTAGTTTATGCTGTAAGTGTTAAGAGTTTAGCAACAGCTTGACATTTGTAAAGTTTTAAAAAATCGTACAGGCTAAAAAATATTTGAATCTTATTAACAACACGTAGCCATTCATTCTTAATGATTTTACCCATTTTTAGGGAACAACTAATTCGAGTAGTGGGCGAATCCAACTGACACTTGACGAGATTTTTCACAAAATGGTTGTATCTATTAATTTGCTTATGCAACCACATTTTAGTATTGAAACTCTGAAGTAGTGTTGAAATATGATATAGTATTTGAAATATTAGTATTGTTTGGGAATAGTTGGGAGTTTTATATCTGTATAATTTTATAAACAATCTTTTGAATCTAGAAAATAAGAAGTGCCTAATTTTAAATAATGCTAAGGTAGTAACTTTTTTTAATTATTTGCGTTGGCGGCGATAAGTGAAACCCCCTGTACATCCGTCTTACTGGTAGAAAGTCACTGCGAACTTATCCACCCTAAATATCAGGAATCCGCACCGCAAAAGCTTAAAAATGTCTTTAAAAATATATTATGATCTACGATTCAATGCATGCAGGATAGGTACATGGCAGGGGTCGGCATAGCAGCGCACAATAGGATTATGACGGCTATGTTGCTTTAATGTTACTTTGTGTTAGTTAACACATTGATTATTTTCCCAAGATACAGGCGTAGCCTAGTTTGGAAACCTCTACCAATGTAAGGTGGGTATCGATTAGTTTCCGCGTCATTATTTTATTTTAGAGTTTATTATCAATTTACTGTCCATATATGTATTTAAGATCAAAATGATATCTTTAATGTAACAGTCAGTACAACGGCTGTTGCAGATAGTCACGAACCACCGAATCCTACGACAGGAACCCTGCACAGTAAGACCCTATGTAGATGATAAATTATAATGATGATTATGATGAGCACAGAAGCATAACAACAAAGAGAACACAGAACCGCCAAATCCCATTTCTGAAACACCTGATACATTTCAAAAAACATCAACGGCATTCATCCGCTTCCAGTTTGATCTATCACCTTATTTAGGACAACAGTAATACTAATAGTGTATTCATAGTTTTCAATACTCGACGAAAATCCGCAGTTACTATTAACAGGGCTATTTACCTTAAGCAAACCTTAAACCTTTAATGTAAAGCTATAATTACATATTTGCTTCGTATCTCTCTAATTAAAACAATCATTCGCGCTGCGCGGGGCGCGCAATTTGCGTACCATTACTGTGTTGCAAGTCATTTCTACAAGTGTTATAATACGCACGATAATACGATCTCATTGATAATGCTAATTTATGCCATTCTATGAATAGACCCGCACTAATAATGTTATATGTACGTCGAGTATTATCTACCTATTAGCTAACGTCTTGTAGAGCCCCAAAGCTGATACACAAAGAATAGCTGTTTCAACTACGCGATAGGTTAGTTAATAGGTAATTTACATACTGTTAAATTCAATTTCCCCAAACAAAGTGAAGTAGGCCAATCTGATATAAGAGGGCTATTGAAAAACGAATCCATAGCAATAATCACAGCATCGCAGAAAGGTCTCGCGGCGACTTGCGACAGAGCGACGACGCCCGCCATATTGTATTCACGGGGAACTTACGTTTGCAAAGAAATGATCAATAAATTTGTGCCGTCAATAAAGATATCGATCAAAATTACAGGGTTCCGATGATTTAACAAATATGAGTGGATCGCCTGCGTGGAGCTTGCAGGGTGGCCGCGTGGCTCTTCCGTGAAATTGTAATGTTATGGCCCTTAACAATAATTTAGCCTGTCCACGAAAGCTGCACCAATTTCTTTAACTACCCTCCGAATTGAGCTGTTGGAGTTACTTAATTAAACGCAAGAATCTCTTTATTTGCAGACTGATTTTATGACGCTATTCTGTTCGCAGCATAATTATCAAGGAGTCCGCACACACGATCCGGGTTAATGACGTCCATCGCGCGAGGGTATTAATGAAACAAAATAAAACTGTACTCTGTCAGTTTGTAAGAACAATGTGAACATCTCTCTCTCCAGTTTGAAACTTGTATTCATTGCTCATTGAAGCTTAAACGCCAAGTATTAAGGTGCGAACCATATGTAGCACAAGAAACAATTCATCATGTCAGCCCAGCAATGATTTTTAACTTCGCATTTTTTAACAGACAACTCCAATGTGAAATATAGAAATGCATCTGAATTAACATTGGCATAGAGTAAGGCAGCTTGCTAAATTGTAAGTACTGTTCGAATATAACCCCCGAGGTTAATTGATTATATACCAGATGCATGTTTAACTAATTAATTTTGGTTATTTCATCGCTGAGTAATTTTGTACATACATTTGCACGTTGGATTTAATGAGTTTTGTTGAAACGGCTACCCAATTGGATTGATAGACAAGCGAGAGTGGTGCAACAAAGCGGCGGCCACCCTAGCGTGCGTTACTCCCAATAAAAAGTTGGTTGTGCCTCATTAACGCCTTGCGTAAGCTCGAAAGCGGCCCTTGGGGCACTGCTCGCCAGAGACAAGCAACGCAAATTACTTTGGCACCGTTTGACGGCGGGAAATTTCATTACCACGAGCACATATCATTATTATCTTGCCGGCAATCTACATATTTTACTCGGTAATAAATGCGCGGGTAGTTTCACTTTCGGACACTGGTTTTCGAAAATGACCCGACTTTATAAATTTGCTGCGGCGCGGCTCTCGTGAAGGGCGTGTTACAGTTTTAAGTGAATTTCTTTTTGACCTCTTGCTCCAAGGTGTTGTTCGTAATTACTTGCTCACTGATATGTAATTTTGCGTAAACAACATAAATGACATTTACGACCTGATGGTGGCCACCGAAGATAATTGGAGTTAAAGCTTAGCTGATTTCGATTCGATTAACATAACTGTAATTAATAAGAACTTGTCCGAAATTACGGATCATTACCCGAAAATAATTGAGCAAAAATCCAAGAAAAACATGTTTGTTCATACATGTAATTAAACCTTAATAATAAGGTTTTAATGATTTATTATGTTGTTCCTGTTCTAAGCCTTAAAACGTTTTCAGATTTTTACTTATAGGCCACAAAGATCATCATGAAGGCGTTAAAAAAATACTAGGTACAAATAATTTTCTGATCATAAGACGTACACACTTACTAAAAAATATTCCTTGCATGAGATCCGCAAGCATAAATTATGAATCAGGCACAGGGTTCGGACACGAAAGTACCGCAAGTGGTTTTGCATCCCCGGCGTAATGAGAAGCATAAACTTAAAGTTAGGCATTTGTTGTTAAGTGGTGCTCGTGAATTCGATACGAGATGTCGGAGATCACGATCGCACTCGGCACTCGTTAGCACACCGACAGGGTAATGACAGCGACACGCCCCTTGTAATCACTGCGCGTGAGTTTACCCCACATCACACTTCGGAATCATTTTGCAAATTTAATTTTTGGAGCGTATCAAAGCCGTCGCTTTCCTCCGCGCCGCCCGCTAAGCGTATCATTACGTGTCCTGAAACCCGCAATTACTACCCGGTGCACGGCAAAAACAGTTTTCATAAAACTACTTTTGAACTGTGCAAGTTGAAAATTTTGATTGATTGTTTTTGTGTGCTCAATAAAAATGAAACGGGTTCAGGAAATTCGACACGGCTGAGCAAGAAATATTATAATTATATGCAATAAGTGCGGACGTGAATTATTCTTCTTTAGCAGGTTATCAATTCGCTTATGTGCGACTGAAGCGTTTGGTACAACTATCCAAACGACGTAGCTTGAAGCTTCAATGAAAAACCAGGACAAGCAATTATGAGTCCAACAATTGGGAATGTTTTTTTTTTGATCTCACTCTCGTTATGGAAAACGGCCTTGAGATTGACTAGCACAGTATCGTACAGCAATCACTGAGCTGTTGGCGAAACTTGAAAGCTTGTAAAAATGCCTTTTCACGTCTTGATGGAAGACCCTAAGACTGACAAGAGGTATAGGAAACACATGCGCTGTCTTGTGTTCGCACGAATTTCTAAAAAAGTATATTAGTATTTTTGCATGTATTTTTAATTATACAATCTGTCACCCATTATAGTACATACTTCGCTGAGTTTTTGGAAACAGATAATCATTTTTTAAGATGTCTGGGTTATTGATATCCACGAAGAGCTTTTGTTCTGATAGTTTCTGTTTGCATGCTACTTTCATTAGACCAGAACTATGGAAAGATCCAACTTTGGTGCTAGCAGCGTGACGATACTACGAAGAAGCGTCTTAGTCAAGGCGCTTTCAGACCGAAGAGTGGACTTCTTCAAACGGGCAGATGGCCTTAGCGATAAGACGTACTTTATTTTTTGATTTATTTTTCAGGCAGTACCTACTGATTGATTACTTTTTATTTACTCTTGTAAAACCGAGCCAAACTACGATGGTTCACTAATAGCAACGTATATATGACATTTTTAGTTCCATTTCTATTCCCTATAGGCGCTGTACCGAAATCCCATACAAATATTTAACAACAAACAATAGCTATTATCGTCGGTGTTAACTTATAGTACTGTATTCTTTATAATTTTCATCACGAAGAAAGTAAAATTACAAAGTATTTTATAATTTTCATTTGCGAAGCCAACAGTATTGTAATATTTAGATATGATACACACACAGTCAACTCCACCTCCAGAGTAACGCTATGGACCGTTTATATGTAGGTAGTATGCTGCATATCACATACAGTTAAGCTGATCATATTAGTATTTAACTATAAGTTGACTATTTACTGAATTAAAGCATATCGAAATAAGAACGAATTTCAAATTACCAAATAAATTTTAGTAAAAAAATATATTTAAAAATACCAAAGTTGTTTGTCAATATTGAAGACTTGACAAACATACAATATAAAGGCAGCTTACATTGTAATCATTTCATTTTTACTTATTTCAGTACAGTTATTTCGTATCCCGATACCTCTGTATCAGATAGGAGCGGTTGCGCAGCTGTCATCGCCGCCTTGCCGCGCCAGCAGTTATAAGATGTCAGTAATTATTCCACGTCGCCGAAAAATTAAGGCAAGGATACGATAAACTCAATATGTAATGTGATAAAAATGCCGCCAGAGTGAACCCGAGCGAAATGCGCCGTCAACGCGAAGGCTGCTCGCGGAGAAATGACGCGGGTCCTCGCTTATGAAACCTGTACTTACAGCAAATCGATTGCGCTTTATTTTCTGGTCTCACGATCGCGTGACGAGTTTTAATTATCAGGAGGTGTCGATTCGAAAATCGGTCTACAGAGAACGACATGAAACTTGCCACAAATCATAGTTATTAAATCAATTTGCTAAGTAGGGGCCTGCCAGTTCTTTTTTAATTTGTCCAGGTTCCGCATTCGAAATGACGACATAAATAAGGTAAAAGTTGGTAAGTTGTAATTACTATTTCATTTTACTCGTTATTTTGTTGAGATGACATGAATTGAAAATATATAAAGGAATAATGATTAACGTGATATTGAATTGAATGATTGATTGCGAAAACCATTTAATCTCAAACTCTACCTAAAACAAGTACCTTTCGCTCCCGTTCTCTTCCAAATCTATTTTTATGGTTATTAATGTTATCTGGTTTCTTAAACTGAACAATGTTCTGCAAGTCTTAATTAATACCATTTAAACATGCAAATCGCATGCTTATCACATATAAAAATGTTTGTTTTCCCAGCATCCCAAATCAAGATCGATGTCGAAGCAGTGGGTCGAGCGAGCCCCGCCGACAGGTGCTTGCAAAAGGGCAGATCTTCCAAACTAGGCAGTTGATTTCGATGACCTTCCTCTTCGATGACCTTCCCGTTCCGCTGATTACCGCATCGAAACCGGCTTATTAACTTCCTAGTGTACCAATTGTTCTTTTCAATAAATTATCTTCTGAAAGAATCTGAAGGAGACCTTGGGGTGAACAAAACATCAGAAATCTTTACAAATTATATTTAAGGAAACTAGAAATAATGATTAGGATCTTACAGGTTGTAAGTTAAATGTACCTCTATATTTCGTATTAATTATCTAAATTATCCGTTTGCATCCCACTGTTGAGCATAGAAGGGAGGCCCCATTGCTCTCCTCCATGAGCATCCTGGATCTGACCACACTAGTTTACAGCGAAGGCGTCCAACTTATTACGCCAAATGCGTCGTAGTTTGTGGTGTGGTAGTATTTTTTTTCCTTCAAATAATAAATTACACTATACAAACACACTACTCACACACACACGCACATTTACACAAACATACACACATCCTTTTGTTCTTAATAATGCTTTTATTTCCTTTGTTTCGTTTTCTGTTTAGTTAAAATTAAAATTAAAATAAAATCACAAACTGTTAGTTTTTGTCAAATCTTTAATTGCAACTTTCTGCGCAAAGTGTGATTAATAAGTTATTTAAATGATAATATGTTTTAGCTAAGGAAGAGTGGCTTCTTCTAACACAGGTGCTTCCGTACCTAATAGAGGAAATCAACACCAATTTGTAAACAAATAACTTGAAGTGAATAAATATTTTTGTATTTTTTCACTACTCATACTCTGAAAGTAGGTCTGAAGTTGCCTGAGGAGCGGGATGAAAGTAATACTTTTCATCCCTAGGGAGAATCACTTTCAACTGACAGCTGTCAAATTATTTTTAAAAAAAACTAGTTCTTTTTCACATATCTATTGGACCATGTTCCAACTTTCTATACAGCCACGATGTAAAATTGAAATAACTTAAAGTTAAGTATTGATTAAAGAATATATATTTTTTAAATAACTTCATTATAATTTAGTTTCAACAATTTCTTTAAAATAACTTAGATTTGGGCAAAATATTTACCATTTTTCCAATGATGAAAATAAAAAATAATGGCTGAATATACAAAACAAACAAAATAGGCGGGAAAGCAACAATTCGATCTTCATTTATTTTACTCATTTTTTCTTTAGCTAATTCATGTTTTTATTTTTACTTTCCTTGTATTTGTAATGAAAAGCACAGTGTTTACCTCGGGTTAAAGACTTATTTAGTCCCTCGAACTATTGGCGCCCGGAAAATAAGTTACTTTCACCCCTAGGGTAACAATGTACTATTGTTTTGTATTTTTCACACCACATGCTCGACAATGCCGAATTATATGTCATGTAAACCTTACCGAAAGCAAGACATTATATCTCTTGGCTTTAGCCGGGTTATAATGTTCTAATAAAACCCGCTGGTCAATAATATGATTTTACTTTCATAATTCTTATTGCTATATCCATAAAGTCTAATTTCACTAAACAGAATGTGTCCTCAGCGGGCGTGGCCAACTCGATTTTCGAAGACCGAGGCCGTGGCCCACTAGATTCGCACTGAGACGAACTTCATTTGTTTGTCAAATCGAGTAGGCCACGCCAGCTGAAAGAAGTTGCTATAGCCGTAGCTAGTAGTACTACTAGCTTTAGAAGATTCTTAAATATGCTGTAATAAACACTATCTACTAAGCCTGGTTTTTTATTGTCTCGCATAAAGTGAAAAAAGTAGAGTATACACCACCGGGATAAAACTGTTTTTTTCTTGGGCGCTTGAATCCCTCACTGCACTCAGGACTCAACCCTAATTCCCTCGCTTTGCTCGAGAATCAACTTATAACACCCTCGCTGCGCTCGGGAGTTAAATTTGGAGTCCTTCGTTACGTTCAGGATTCAATGTAGCGCCCGTGACATAAAACAGTGCTTTATCCCCTTAGTGTATAATCTACTATTTTTTTTGTATATACCAACTCGTGCATATTTAAAAGAAAAGTTAGTCGCATTTTAAGTTGTGCGATTATAAGAATTACATTAATGTTGCTGTAAAAATTGCTTAAAAATTCTAGGAAGTAAACTGTAATTAGATAAGTAGATATTCGATATCGATCCTAATGTCGCGTATCGGGGTTCATCAGCAGAGTGTTCTAGTAGGAGGGAGGCGAGGCGACGGCTCGGTGCCGGTGCAGGCACTATCGCCCGTTCCATCTCACGGCCTGTTGCCACGTTTCTCACCTCGGGACGGCACCTCCGCGCCGCGTCGACCGCCCCGATGCTTTATCGCCCGCAATCGCTCCGCTCATCTATTACCTGGGCCTTACCATGCCTCACCCACTGAACCGAATGTCGATGACCCATTCACCTCATCCTCTTACGAGGCGCTTGACAGCCGCGTGCGCACGCCTGCGCTTTACACGTTTCCGGTTATTTTGACATGTGAGAGATTAAAACTTAACACCATTCCGTTTTTAATTACAGTAAGCTGTTAACAAGATGATGATGTTGCTACCTGTTATAAGAATGACTAATAAATATGTGAAAGCGATTTAGGTTGATTATGACTTAGTTGTTATATTTCTTCTATTCATCAAAGTTGATTACCAGTTTAGAATTAGAAAAAAGTATTATATATTTCTGCAATAACTAAGACATCCAGGCTTGTTTTTGCAGATACATGTGGATTTGTTTTTATTATTAACGGAGACTTACACAATCATGGTCCATCATACAAGCATAAAACAAAGTAATTAATTAATCAATAAATCAACCGATTTTCACGATTGCTTCCTTTGTTTGTGTTTCATTTCTATGATGGTAGCCTTCGCTTGAAAATGTTTTTTTTTTTTTTTTTTTTTTTTTTTTTTTTTTTTTTTTTTTTTTTTTATAAATAAATAAATAAATATCCCTGGACATTATTCCACACAGCGCCATCTAGCCCCAAAGTAAGCTAATTAAAGCTTGTGTTATGGGATACTAGACAACGGATAAACATACTTAAATACATTTTCTTTTGTAAATACATACTTATTATACATAGGAGACACCCAGACCAGTAAAAACAGACATGTTCATGCACACAAATGTTTGTACTGTGCGGGGATCGAACCCGCGACCTCTGGTGTAGTAGCCAACTTCTTAACCATTACACCAAGTCGGTCGTTTGAGCCGTAGGACAATTATTTTAATCTAAAAAAAATAGTTTTCAAACAAGCATGCGGACCACCTAATGGTTAGTGGGTGGTACCCCAGCCTATGTGCATACGCATTACTCATGTGTCGTACTGTACCGGATTATAGTTCATTTTATGAAATACAATCAAGACATTATTCAACAGCTACAGATAAATGAAGGTATTCGCGGTTCTTATTGAAAATAAATAAAAACATAATTATTGTTCATGTATGGATAATGATTACCTGTGCTCTCTCATGCTTTCTGTAAGTTTTTCCAACTTTACTTGTCATATTGGTGGCAATAAAATTAAATAGGCAACATACATGACGTATTTCATGGGGCACTCAGGTTGAACAAGTTTATCAAAACCGAATTGCTACTTAGTTTCTCCCAAAAAATAATTAAATTCCTAAAATACTATATGTAATATTACCAACATTGATTTTAAAATGCTTATAAAAAAAATTAAAGGTACTTGCCTTAATACATTGATGGAATAACGTTGACTTGCGCAAGTCTTGCAACTTAAACAGTCTTGCATTGTATACAACGCCTAAAACGTTCAGGTAATATATGATATAATTCATTTTATACTTTGCCTAGGTATTGTGTACAATCTCGGATGCGCAGCCGGCCATGTGTGTTAATGGGTTCACTAAAAAAAGTTTACTGTCAGAATCGTCACTTGGCATACATTTATATTTTGGGTAGGAAAGATTCGTATGTTTTCATTATCAAAATATCTTTATAATATTAAAGTATAAAACGGCTCTTGTCCACCTAACATGCTAGTCGCTTCGCGCCTCGCAACCTAATAATATACCCACGTCTTACAGAGCGAAAGACTTTCTATTTAAAAAGGTTTTCTGTATGTGAAATTGAACAAAACTAATTACCAAGCAATGCGTTTGAGTATCTCAACAAAACTAGATAATTAAAGGAAAAATCTATTTATTTCATACGTTGCCGGAAATTTACAATACCTAGGGATATTATACATTGCATAATCAAAGTATGTAAGTAATGGATAATCATATTCATAATATTTCATACGTTGTTAAACGCACCCGGCATTGTATAAATTGCCTAGGCATTGTATAGCAATACCTGAATTAAAGACATTGCCAGTCACACATACACTAGAAAGAAAGACTGATTCAGTCCATTGGAATTTCGGTAGCTGGATTAGAGCAGCTACCTGCATTGTGGAACACGCGGGTTCGACTCCCACTCCATATCTTCAAGTTCCGAATTTGAATTTTTCTAGTTTTCTCTTTATAGCTTACCAATAATTATATACTTGCTAAAAAAAATACAAAAAAAAACGATAATATTATATAGGCCCCAGTCTCTCTGGATCAAATCGTGGTACAGAAATACAACGGCTACTTACGATCAATTAAAATCAATACCAGTAAAAATATATTTGTTTTGATTTAAGCCTACCTATATGAAAGTTAAATAATATTGATAAACATAAAAACTTAAATATACGTTCAGAAAGAGTTTACCTATTGTTAAAAATAAACAAAGATGTACAAAATGTTCAAGTTTATACCTATAACCCAATAACTGCATTCTCTAATACTTAAAACCACGGTTATTTTCCAGTCTCATTTGATTAAGCCTTTAAACCTAGATCTATCCATGCAAATGAAGGAACTGTATCAAAATATCTAACGTGATTAATAGCGAGAATAAAATGTTTGCTCGAACTTAGTCACTGGGAATCTGGCATTTAATTCAGTTCCTATCTGGGTTGATCAGTCATGCAGTAACATCTAGATTGGCTGTACGGTTTTATTGGCCTAATCCTAATTCAATATCGCTTTTTATACGTCTGGCACTGAAACTGCCTTTAGCTTGACAACTTAAAACGTTCTCAGACAAAAATACTTTCACTGACTAATTGTTGGCAATGCAACGCCGACCAGTTCGATATCATAATGTCAACATGTCTGCCCACATTTCGTGCGAAGCTTCTAAAGCTCCCCATTACATATGCATCATGGATATAACGGCTTGCATTAGGTACAGACTAGCTATACATTAAGCAATTTATTGGAATTTAATTGCCGGATGTAACGCAACTATGAGACATCTATAACAAAATTAATTGCTTATTCTAATCGCGATCAATATTTATTTCATTTAGATTGATCACTATTAATGGCAACCTATGGCTTGCACGACAACGTACACACGACAGGTCGTTTTATTTCCTACAGCAGGGTTGAGTGGGAAGATGGCTCCTTCACACGTCAACTTGTGAGCAGGTTCCTTTTACATCGGTGTCATATGGTATACCACTGACGAGCCATAGTATGTTGTTGTAGAGGTAATTATGACCAGTATAAAATAATATGTTGTTCTCGTTTCATCTGTATACTTTTTGTCAGTGAATGTCCCTCAAATATTCGGACACCACTGAATGTGAAATGTGAGCCTCCTAATTAAAATGCTCTGCATTTAACTAGTCATCTAAAATAAACAAAGCAGTATTATTATATTTATTCATGATTGCATATGTTAAAAAAAATGATGAACAAAAGTAGTAGGTATATTTACAATGACTGGCTTTAATATAGAGTTTTTAATTAATTTGATTTGATGTGTCTAACGCGTCCTTACAACAGCTTGTCACGCAAATGGCTTCATAATTTAATTGTTTTTCATCTAAACAATTAACGTGACTAATTTTTAAGATTTGATGGTTTTACGATGCTAAATTCATACGCGTTGAAACTTGATTCCATGGTTAATCAAATAAAAGAAAAAGATCGATAAAACAATAATAACACATGAACTGTTAACAAGATTCTAAACTGACTGAGCAGATCATTTATCATGTGAAATATAGTTATAGTTTAGTAATGGTTTTTACCTAAATCAATGAGATATACTTACATTAATATAATGTGATATTCAAACCGAAAAATTATATTACTAACAAATTAAGTTTGAAATATGGTGCATACCTGCATTGCCCCTTAAGGTACTATGAAAAAGAAGTTGTTCTAGATACAACACTTTATCTAGAGGTTTAAGATGTTTGTCTCCCCTTGAGGCAGGTGTGGCTTTACCGATATTATTATTGCAGTTAATTAAATGTTTTTAAGGCGTCTTTTAAAGAGTTACAGTCGAGCCGAATGATCATTGATAGCAGTCCGAGGAAATGTGTCATGATTGTATGAACACATCGACATTCTTATTCTTCAAATATTTACTATGAAAAAAAGTATGCATATGTGTGAGTATATTAAAAGTAAACTTCAACTTAAGGAATTTCTTGATACATTTAAAACTCTCATTTCTCGGGCAGCTGATCAAGTAGAACTTTAAAAGTTAAGTATTTATAAAACCTTTGTTTATCTTATGGCGTTTCGAAATGGATCAGTCAACGGTGAGGTTACAGCGAGGTAAGCGCGCTAAGTCATCCTATTTGAGCGGGCTTAAGTAGCCGGCTTGAATTCATACGGTCTAAATACACCGGCCATCACAATGCATCAGCGCAGAGCATAAGTGAAGGGCACTCGGAATTCTCGGATTATTTTAACTTGTCTTTTTCAATGTCAGCGTTTAAAATAATTGCATCACAATTTTAAAATGCGAGGCTTTTGCTTTTAAGACGGTTTAAAGCGTCGTATAATAAGATTATTTCCTGGAAATCACGAGACACCTCTTTGTCGGGCTGTAGGTATTCGTAATGATACACTGTAAGTGTAAGAAAATAATGTTTTAATTTACTTCAAAAAACAAACCTTTTTCGAATTACTTACGGTGCTTGAGTAAATAGGAAATGTTATTGTGCTAAGTTAACAATATTTCAAACTGGTTTCCGAGAAGCCTGTATGATGTGAGGGAGGGTGCTTTGTTGCACTGATAAAAGTTACCTTTAATATTAAAAAGTTGTAGGTAGAGCAGCACTAGTGAATTGAATTACGTTATTTTAACTACATATAATTGAATAAATGCTTTAATTAATAATTATCAATTAAATTCACTTTGTGAATGATATTTCTCACTAGGGTATTTTAATTTGAAATTACTGCATGTATAAATTCGCTTAAACTGCACCGTAGCAGCAAACATTAACTTAATTAATTCAATGAAACTACAATACATCTTGGATTCACTTTAAAAGGAAAGGTACATGTTTGTACGAATCGCTCTCCTCGCAGGGTCATGTACAGAGTCACAACCGACTATAAATGCATACCAACCATGTATACCTGATACTCAATACTCTGTATAGTACGGTACGTAAAATTGGACGACCGCTCGTGACCGGCCGACGGCCTTCCATTCTAGCGGTCCACTTATTTATATTAAAATTATTATGGAAAATCACTCTCTCCCTCTTTCGCATGCGATCGTCCATTGTCTAGTGCCCGATTCGCTTTTGACATTGATGGCTCGGTATGTAGTACACTCCTATTGTAAGTCGTACGCAAAATAATTTCGTTGCATTATAATATCATAGTTCGATATTGGAACACGTATAGTCACGTGGGCTGATCAATAACGTTCCTATATTTAAATATTAGAGCGCAACGGTTCCGGTGGCATTGAATACTTCCAAGAAATGGATTATGTTCTGCAGGTACGAGTATTTGTACTTGTACTGATTGTTTCGATACATTTTGAAATTGCGAAGTCGAATCTGCGATTGTGAAATATTAAATATTCACCAGTATCCTCGTGGGATTGCTTAACTTAGATTACTAATATACAGCATGCTCTAGTTCGATTCCTGATGTATATACCTGGGTATTTAAAAGTAAAAATCAAAAACCAAGCTTTTTTGTGCAACATAGAAAAACAGAGTAGGTAGCACTTTCTACGAGTACCATACTGTGCACCAGTGTAACGGCAGCACCTAAGTATACGTTGATTTTCCAGTTTAACTTAAGTAAGGACACAATATTACATGAGTGAGGAATGTAGTATAACTGAATTTAAGTTACAAGTTATGCTTTTTAGTTTTTTTCTTAAATATCTGTTTCATAGATTTTTTATAATTCCACGATACGTTCTAAAAATATATCTTAAATTTTTATAAAGATTAATGTAAATCATTTGAAATCAAAAAAAAAAACAATAATATGCGCCAGACAAGACACCACTTGTCATGGTCTCGAAGTGGGGACAAAATATACCTGTGTTACGAGGTACCAGACAAGGAATCAAGCCAGGGGCGTCTCCCAGCACCCCCAGATCCGAGTAAATTCAGTAAAGATCGTTTCCTAAATTCCGTCCAGGAATCAAATCCAGGACACTGCGGAAATCGAGGCGAGAAATCGTGCTACAGCGCACTATGCCAATCGTGTCGTCAAATAAACTAATTTCTTAACTAACTCAAAACCATTCAGTATCTGCTAACATCCTGTAGAGCGATGACCGCGGTAATTTCCTTTTGCAAATTTAGTATTGCAATTTACTGAAATAATGGCCGACTTAGAAGATAGGCGCAAAGTTAATTCGAACCGTCAGCGCTGAGTGATGCGGTCTCGAGGTGTCGATTTCGGCTGGGAACCGCCCGCAGCGGCGCTCGCAACCAAAAATGAACTTCGACTGACACTTAACTATATGACCTGCTAACATGAAGCTCTGTTATTTTGTTTACTATACAGGTAGTCTAGTATAGTTATGAACTTAGAATAGTAACTCATAGAAGGCGAGTTCAGGCTCCTGTGGATGACCGGTGGCTATGTCTGAGATATTTAGCCGTCTCGGTTAAATATGGATTCACTGTCAGTGCAATTTAAAAGCACAACCACCTAATATTAATTTCTGATAGGACTGAAACATGTGAAAAAAAAATATTTTGGCAGTTGATTCACAGTTGAAGCGCCTTAATTTTCTTTGATATGTAAAAATTAAAAAATATTCTGATATCACTAAAACTTCCCGCGGCGGTAGGTACAGAGGCGTTCGCATCAACCTTTACATAACCATTGCAAAATGAGTCTTATGTCAGCCGCATAAAGTGCCCTATGTAAGGGTTGATGTGAACGTCCCTGTACGTTTTTTATAGAAAATTATTGAATCAAATTTCGTTTCACAGAAATTACGCTGAAAAGTTACTTTAAAGAAATTGAAATAATAAATTTTTGTTAAAAATAAAATATATATCATAGAATACGACTTTGACGACACGATTGGCGTAGTGCACTGTAGCACGGTTTCTCGCCTCGATTTTCGTAGTGTCCCGGAAACGACCTTTTCTGAATTGACTCGGGTCTGGGTGTGCTGGGAGACGCCCCTAGCTTATTTCCTTGTGTGGTACCTCGTAACACAGGGATACTCATTCCTATTTCGAGACCATCACAAGAGGTGTGTTGTCTGGCGCATATTTATTTATTTATTTATTATTTATTTATTTAATATTAATATCGTAAAAAAACAAATCGATTTTTGTAACATTCATGTTTATTAGCCAACAATTCGGTTCTAGCATGCTTTTTACGGTGGAGCAACTACTATTCCTTTTGGGATTTGCCAGCATCTTCCAACAATAATTACTCAATACATTACTAGTTATATTAGCTCACACATTAGCAATAATGTGAGGCCAAAATAAATCATTGCCTACCATATTATCTGACCACATATGCATTACAAGTATCTAATTAAATTAAAAGCGTGTTCATAGCTAAGCTGGCTAATTTACCTGTAATTAATCACTGACCTGACCTATGCAGTATTTTCCTAAGCTTTTACCAGTAATACTCGTATTAGTTACAATAATTTATAATCTGTTAACTATCATGATAACCTGACTCAATGCTATTTTACATTACACATTCTTATCTTGAAGTTTGCAAAATAAGCACTGTTCAGTGTTCAGTTATTTTTTACTCCGTAGCGACAGCAATAGCGATAGGTCCTAACCTTATCATGAATACTCGTACAATAATAGTTTTATTAATTTAGGCAATATCGAATGCTCATCCATCATAAAAGTTTTCATCTATTGATTCAATTTAATGCTGAAATATGTCACATTGACAGCACCTCTTTAGTCACCGGATTCATTAAGTCTACAAGAGCAGTAGATAAAATGATTTGGTAAAGTAATTTCTTCAGAAAAATTAACTATGACCTCTGGTTCGTGAATTTCACTCGAGTTAACTTTAGTGTCAATGGAGCTGTTGTGTAATAAAGCGTTATGATATTCACTACAAAATCTGCAGGGACAGTCACAGTCTCAATTGGAAATCAGTGCTTCTGCGATTAAGGATTTTTGCATTAGTCAACCGGGACCTGTAATAACTCGGTAAATTTGTCCAGGATCTTTCTTTTTTGTATCAGAATAATTGTATTGTATCAACGTATTTTTAGAGCCAACGTGTAAAGCACCTCAATATGTTTAAAAATGACATTTCTTATCGAAGCGGCTGCTCTACAAAAACCGACAATAGAATATTCACTTGCTACGAAAATCCGAGGAGAATGGGATGATCACGAAAAGCAATATAGGCATGAACTTTGCATTACAAATAAATAGAATAAATTGCTTATTCCGAGTTTGGAAAGTGCACCTTGATCGTAATTTTATTCGACACCGCAGAGCCATATTGCTTATTCTAAGTATTCATTGTTTGTGCTAGGCACTTAAAGCATTACATGCATAGGCGATTATTATGTACTTCTAAAGAGTATCGCAAATAATATTTCATTATTTGCTATTTTAAGGACATAATATATTATAATAATAGTTCAACAATTAGATGATTTTCGTAAAAAAGTGTCGAATTAACGGATACTTACAGTTTAAATTAAACAAATGTAAATAAATATCTGGGGCAATACACTAAGATCATCTGACCCCAAACTGCGCAGAGCTTGTACTATGCGTGACAGAGACTGATAAACATCCTTAAATATTTCTAAAAACAAACTAAAATAGAAAATAACTCCCAGACACAAAACAAACATCAATGTTCGTCACATGAATGTTTGTCATGGGTGGGGTTCGAACCCACGACCTCCAGCGCTAAAGGTAGGATCGCTGCCATTGCGCCAACAGGCTAGTCAAAAGTCAAAAGTTTGTTATCTGTATTGTAATCTAGGTAATGTTAAATCGCTAATATAACAATAAATTGGCCCCATATTAGTCGAACCAAAAGTGTACTAACTTTTAATGTACTCGTATACTGTATTACTTTCCTAGCAAGTGTTAACTTTCTGGCGTTAAAATCTGTTAAAAAAATGTCTGCGATAATCAAGATGGTCATAAGAATTATAGGGACAGAATCTTAAAATAATAGGAAGAATTTATACTAAATATTTTTTAAATTAGTAATTTTTGCACATCGCATTATACAACAAATAATGACAGAAGTTTTATTGATTTCAAAAATGAAGTACGCGTTGCATATCCTATTGAGGTTAACGACTACGAAAATAATAATTCTGAATTACCAGCATGCAAAATTAATGTAAAATCTAAACATCAAATTAAAGAGAACAGTAATCATCCCTCGTTTGTGGATACTTGACGAATGTTAAATGTTCGTAGCGCCTAAGGCCTTTTTGGAGCCGCCATTAAAATAAGCTTTCGCAATAACGAGCTGTATTTGTTTGGTAGGAGCGCCAAAGATACTCTAACTTTCCAGGGAAACGGTGTCATAGGTCGTGCTCCAACACGCAAGATTCGCAACTAACTCTGAGAGATACAAGATAATTAATTCCCCTCTAAGGGCAGTACCCAATTAAAGACTTTTGTTAATTAGTGACGATTACGATCTGATAATTTAGTGCTAATTTATCTGTGATGACTAGGGAAGTCGTACGACTTAGACCCACGTTTTATGTTCATTGCGCATCCTAAGAACACTAAAATTCATGATAGGTTTGTAATTAAAACATTAATTGAACAAATATTCAGATAAGGTTTTCTGCAATTTTTGCTACAAGTAACAGTCTCATCATCTCATGTTAATTTAACATGAACAAGTTGAAACAGTTATAAGGTAATTCTTGTTTTTCATGTTTGAGTTGAAATTAAACCTTTAGAAGCTATTCTTACTTCCGAATAATGTAAGGCGCCCTTGTCACTCTTAGTTGTTGCCTTTTGCTTGTTACGTTGCGATTTACGCATGTCTCTTAAGTGGTAAAATAACACGATTGTGGATCGTTGCTTGTAAATGATGTTGCCTATTCGCTAATCGTTATACACTTGCGCTGAGCATCAATCTTCATTACGGGCGTAGTCGCGGTTAATTCCGCTGGTTCGAGAAAGTTGCGTCATTACGGCCACCTCGAGGGCCAACGTGGAGCAAACTGTGACTTACTGAACCTTACAATTCTATTTGGTTTAATTAACGAGCTGGTTTTACATCTGCTTGTTTAAATAATTATACAAAATATCTGTAAGACATTTACGAAGACATTTTCAAACAAGCCTTCCGACTTTAAGCTAGATATAGGTTAAAACTTGTGTGTTACGGACTTGTGGGATGAAACGACCATTTTCAATGATTTCGGCTAACGAGGGAAATGTACCTAACCATGTGTTGTAGTAGGAATAATTAAACATAGGGCACTGTCGCCATTTGCGAATACTTATATTTACATTGATTTGTAGAGTTGAGCTACTGTTAGTCATACTTATTAAGAAAATTTTAAATACCTACCCAAATAGATAATATATCAACCTACAGTAATATTCGTTCCATGTCTGAGTGGTTATGTACACTAACATGTGTGAAATTATAACCTCTTTGATCAAAGGTCGCTTAAATCTTTAATGTCCGAGTGTTGTGAAGGTTTCTTCAAGTTTTCTCCGCAAAGGTTTTTTAATTAGGCTGATGCAAAAAAAACATATGCAACCGGCCCTACGTGGTCAAAACGAATGGTTTAAATATACTGATGACAAAATTAGAAAAAATGCCAACATATTTTCTGCCTATTGCATTTAATTAATTTTATGTTTTTCATTTAGTTACTTTGTTTTATGTTAACTAAATATAAAAATCCTGAATAAGTTATATGTTAACTCCAAAAATCTCCGAAAGCAAAAAACTACTTACGAAATGAATATCTAATTACGTTCAATATTCACCAGCCAAATTGGACGTTCTGTGTACCTACACTTTTGCCTAATATAGATAGACAATCTAGTTACAGATAATCAAGTGGTGCATTGATTGATTGTGTTTCAGATATATTCTTGACAAGTCAACAAATATACGTACAACTATAGATAGTTACTGTGAGAAAATAACACATTGGTAGAACACTTTACAGGTTAAATTACAAGTCATGTGAACTAAACTGTAAGCCCTATTCCTGTAAAAATACTTTGGGCAGTAGACAATAAGTGAATATTTTCATGCATACCAATACTTATGTCATATCAACTTAATGGCTAATGTATTATCTTTTCATGATAGTAAAACTGTCGAGGAGACGACGAGATTAGAAACAAGTTATCCTCCACCATTTAGTTTCAAAGTATTTCTATTCTTCTTTATCTCCGTCTACGCGATAGTTATTATCCGTAATACCTACCAATTTCCGCGGCAATGGGTCAGTGTTTTTGTGGCGAACACAGCCTCGCTGGGATTCGAAGCCGGCGCGACGCTATGTCGTCGGCCTGTGCGCGGGCGCCTTTCACCGCGGGTCGGAGGTCAGGGCGCGCTCAGGTGCTCCGCCCTCGGCCGCGTTGTACTCGTACCGCTCCCCTCCCCCCGCACCCTCGGCGCTCTCCTCGCCGCACGCTCCTCACAGCCTCCCTTGCCCTGTGCCCGCGCTAACGGCCCGCCACCATTGCCCTATTCAGCTGTCGCCGCGCGAACAGCACCGCGCCGCTGGGAATAACAACACTTATGAATTATTCCACTGCACCGTTTGGAAACAATTACAAAACAATACGAATTCATATCATAAATTTCACAATGCTCTTTGTTTCAGCTTACAATTATAGCTTCCAAGACTAATCCCGGCATAATTTATAGGATCATTGAGATCGCTATTAGCATTAGAAAGTGATGTTGCACCGTTCGATTGTTGTTTTGGGTGTGATAATTTCCTGTCGGTGAAGTTAACGAGCGTATCAATTTGGGTGTGCATTGAGCTGCGTACGTTTTGTGGTGGCATGCAAGATGCATCGTTAAAGTTAATGCGGCCGTAGCGGCGGCGGAAGCTGCGCATAGCGAGCTTTCGGCGGTTCCCACGCGCCCCTCCCGCGCGCGCGGTTACACAATGAGAGGTGAACGCGGATCTAAGCAATCGGTTAACCTCGCCCACTGCGCCCGCGCCGCGAACCGGTGCTGCACAGACACAGCGAGAGCATTCGACATCAAGGAAAACCGGCCATAACCATCCTCAATGCAGAGCGCTTTCCATATTTATGTTTAAGACCGATAGACATAATTACCTTTCATCATAATTAGTTTATACGAGTATATGCACCGGACGAGCTACCAAAAGTATAATTAAGTTGGTTAGATAATCATCGCTACTTATTTACAGTGATTTACTTACTGATAGATAGGATATTGAAAACGTAACGCTACTGATGTTCATTAGTAAAATCAATCAGAGGTATTCCTTAATTTCATTAGCTAATAAATTATTCGACATCGATTAATTAGCCATCGATGTAATTAATCAGGCACATCATAGAATCTACTTTAAAATTTCGTAGTTATTTTTGCATATTATTGATTTGATCATATCGTACTACCAACTTATTAATACTTATAAGTTGCATAATATCATGCTATGATTTTAATCAGAACAGTAAAATTGACCAAAATCGCAAAAATAAAATTTCAATAATATCTATCAAAAGATCCTTGAGATCTGAGTGGAAGTTGACGGGCGGCCGATCCGAGGTGCAGTGATGGGCACTTTCGATACATCCGGCAGTTCAGTCCGGCGGGGTCACGACCGCTCTCTTTGTGGACGCGCGGACGCGGGCGCACGCGGACTGCGCGTGATCCGTGATTGTGTTCGACGCGCTTAATTATGCTGTCACAGCACTCACAGCGACGCTTGATGAGCGATAGTGAAAGCGAATACCCAAATAATAACGCATAAACACAATATCATAATTATCAAGTTTTTTGAGGCGGGTTTTAGGTGCCTAATGTTTTTAGCGAGGTAGTTTTATTTAAATTTTATAAAATTTTCTCAGTTTCATCTGAAATCGCTGGGGGTACAGATATGTTTTCTTACTATTGGACGAAAAATGAAAGTACTAATTTAATTCGTACTGCTGATCGTACTTAGTTACTTACCTACTCTTAAATCATTGGTGCAAACTGCAAACACTATGCAGTTTATGAATAAAAAAATAAGCCATAATTATCACCAAAATTTGATCAAGGTGACAGTTAGGTACGAGTATTCTAGTGCATATAGAGAAGGATATGTATTCCATCACAATATAACTGCATTTAATAAATTATGACTCAAACACAACTTTTGTTTTACTGTATTCTATAAGCTTACTCAAGGTGAAGCTTTTTGTGGTAATTAATTATCATGATTGGCTGATGGTTCTAAATAGCAACAATGCTAATAAGTATGTAAACGACACAAACACGCTATAAAACTGTCAAATTGCACAGACTGAGTATCTTTTGAGCTTATTTTAGAAATCACCTCATATGGCCGGCAGGTTTTATAATCTAATTTGCGCATTAATCTTATTTCTCAGCGCGTTTAAAAACACTGTCATCAGACTAGAATATATTTAAATCGTCCTTTTGTCCTCGAATTTAACTTGATTAATTATTATTACTTTAAGATAGTGAGGTAAATCAAGTTGTAGCCATTTGCATAATTATTAAAGCTACGACAGTATATTTACAGAGCTTTTTGCTGTACATTATCCGAAATCTCGTACGATTCTTGATAAGAAACTCGATCGCAATATTAATATCACGGCCGAAGTAATTTAAAAGAAAGATTAACTTGCCTGAAGAATATTTTTTTTCCCAAATTTCCCAATTATAACTTCCTTTATATAATGTCATGTGTGAAAGCTTGTCTTTTGTACAAGACTCACAAGACATACAATATATCTGAAGAAAGACAACAGCGTTTCAATATTTGTTTAACTGTACTTAGGAGACCTAAATTAGGTAACTTTAAGTGAAACTAAGTTGTAGGAAATTAGGTCCATCGGGATTGAAATTTAATTTGACATTTAAACAATAGAACAAATCATGATGTGTCCTAAGTTGCCTTTTACGAATTGCAGGACACAAATGCATCAAGGTGTGGTGTTAAGTAAGGTGGTAGTGACAGTGGTGATTTTAGAAGCAAATTAAGAGCGTCGGCGACGCCAGGTTCGGTTCCGGCTTCGGAATGGCCCGGTCCTCCTTGAGTTCACTCCGATTCGCTGAGCGCAATCTTTTTAATCAGCGCTGGTCAACAATTTCTGTGAAGAGAAAAAAAAAAATTTGACGTTTTCTTAATCGATCCTCGAGTCTATATAATATAATTTATATCATTTATACACCCTGCGTGTCAAAGTACATTAAAAAGAATAATTAAAATAAACATGAATGAGACGCCTCCGTGGCCGAGTGCTTTCAGAGCTCGGCCCGAATCCCGGAGGTCCCAGAGTTTGTGATCACCAACCTGCAGTTGGCAAGCGTGGTGATTAAGCCAATAACCATATATTTGTAGCGATGACTTCATTTCAATGATGGAGGCCCAGGAGTGGGACAGTAAACTACTACTACTACATGAATGAGCGCGACAATTTACATTAAACACCATTAAAGGCACAATAGCGAATTTGCTTTGAGTAAAAAAATGCATTTGAACATCTTAATAAATAATAATAAACCTTGATTATGGGTACCTTTTTATTAACTGGATACTAAATGCTTCAAACAGCTAGAAAACAATTTAGGCTAATTTAATATTAAGCTTACCTACTTATTTTAATCAATTACCAAATAAATAGAAATTTTAGACTACAATCGTATAGTTTAGGTTCGCATGGCTCTATACATAGTATTAAGATGATAATTCTGTTTTTAGAAAATTCAATAAAACGTATTTATAATCAAACAAGAAATAATTGAATTTAGACTTTAATTGAATCAAAATGGCAGGTACTCATATCTCATAAGAGCAGGAAGTGATATATGAAAATGTCGTTTGGTGAATTATGATTATTGTGAAGTAAGTTGGCAAAACAATCATGATGCATACATCTTACAATAAAAAATATCTGGCACCTTCTTATCTTGATATTTAAATGATCACAATAGAACACCCACACCGTCACCTGCTAAAGAGAGAAAAATATCAATAGATTATATATGCACATAGCAATTATTCATGGCATGACATAATTTAAACAATAGTCTACTATTATTCAATACATTTCTCTGTATTTTGGTGGGCGATTAATGTTACTGTCAAGCATAAATATATATTTTTTAAAGGAGAATGATAGCTTTCCGCTGATAGGCTGTGTATCGAAAGACACAATGTACTTCTTTCTTTGAATTGTATTTGTTGCATTATTGATTTATCGAACACTCAACTTTCGGACTGGACTGATTTTGGAGAAGTATTAACTCACACCTTCTCATAAGAAGAGGTAGAGTCAACAGCAAAAGTAGATGATGATTGAACAAAGTTCCAATTTGTATTTATGAATGAAAACTACATAAAAAAATAATCACAAGCAGCATATATCCATTACAACGAATATAATATCTCGTTTATATTCTCAGTAGTTTAATAAGCTTTATAGTTTTTGTAAGATCATCAATTTTGGCACGTAAAATTATCACTTACTTCTGCTGTTGACTGTACGAGAAACTCACTCTTTTCAGCTCAAGCAGGGTTTTTCTATATCTTTGATGGCAATATGAACATGTTAAAAGATTAATATATACTTACCATGAAGAGTTAAAGTCGTAAAAATAGTTTCAAGTCCTTTTTAAAAGTTTGTACTTTCTATATTTCTTAATGTTGTTTAACAGTATGTTTTTATGGTAATAGAATAGGTCATCTTTGGATTCACGATGATTTCAAGTTGTAGCTAAAACGAGTAATAGGAAGCTGAACTATCGAATGGCATAGGCGTCGTACGCTGCCATCTATCATTAATTTAATATTGGACTGTCATAGAAGCGTTGCACAAGACAGCCGCACGTAGGTGGCACTGATCGATCATCTCAATTTTATTTTAAGTTTGTACAGATCATCTTGCAAAAAAAGTATTTTATCTTATAAAAAAATATATTTTGCTGCAGTCCTATGGTATATTTCCTGTAGAACAGCGGACTAAGTTAAACTTCTCATATAAAAAAACATGGAGTGTGATTTTCATTATATTTTTCGCTTAGCTAACAGTTTTCGCTGATGTTTTTCCACAATGAAGAGGTTTTCAAGTATCAAATTAGTAAAATAATATTTTTTATCAATACCACAGAGTGACCAAACAGTTTTCGCTGATGTTTTTCCACAATGAAGAGGTCTTTTAAGTATCAAATAAGTAAAATAATATTTTTTATCAATACCACAAAGTGACCAAACAGTTTTCGCTGATGTTTTTCCACAATGAAGAGGTTTTCAAGTATCAAATTAGTAAAATAATTTTTTTTATCAATACCACAAAGTGACCAAACAGTTTTCGCTGATGTTTTTCCACAATGAAGAGGTTTTCAAGTATCAAATTAGTAAAATAATTTTTTTTATCAATACCACAAAGTGACCAAACAGTTTTCGCTGATGTTTTTCCACAATGAAGAGGTTTTCAAGTATCAAATTAGTAAATTTTTTTTTTTATCAATACCACAAAGTGACCAAACAGTTTTCGCTAATGTTTTTCCACAATGAAGAGGTTTTCAAGTATCAAATTAGTAAAATATTTTTTTTTATCAATACCACAAAGTGACCAAACAGTTTTCGCTGATGTTTTTCCACAATGAAGAGGTTTTCAAGTATCAAATTAGTAAAATATTTTTTTTTATCAATACCACAAAGTGACCAAACAGTTTTCGCTGATGTTTTTCCACAATGAAGAGGTTTTCAAGTATCAAATTAGTAAAATATTTTTTTTTATCAATACCACAAAGTGACCAAACAGTTTTCGCTGATGTTTTTCCACAATGAAGAGGTTTGCAAGTATCAAATTAGTAAAATAATATTTTTTATCAATACCACAAAGTGGCCAAACAGTTCGCTGATGTTTTTCCACAATGAAGAGGTTTTCAAGTATCAAATTAGTAAAATAATATTTTTTATTGACGCTTCCGTGGCCGAGTGGTTTCAGAGCTCGGCCCGAAATCCGGAGGTCCCGGGTTTAATTTCCAGGTCAGGCAAAGGGTGTTTTCGGATTTTTCGGAACAAAGCACTGGTTGGTGAGACTGAACACCAACCCGCATTTGGCAAGAGTGGTGATTAGGCCAATACTCATCAATTGTAGCGATGATAACCTGTTCACACTTTATTTTACAAAATATGAATTTAGTTAAATGAATGAGATTTATTTCAACACAAAATAAAGGAGCACAATTTCCGATCTACTTTTCTCACTAAACTATGCGATTAGCTCATCGTAACTAATAATACGCATTCTGAATTGATCTAATTACGAACGCTGATAAAATCCGATTATAAGATGACGTACAAAAAAATTGTGTTTAGTAAAATCAATAAAATGCTTTAACTGCATTTCATTCCTATCTCATGAGCACGACGTAAGTATCATAAATAAGCGTAAATATGCCGTAACGTCATAATTTGTTGTATCCGTAATGTGGATAATATGCGTTACGCATAATCATGTGAGAAATATGTTACTTCAAGACAGGAAACTCACAATATTGTCTATGGGACCACAATCCAATCTCACACGAAGTCTTTACATCAATACATATAAAGCCTAAGATACGTCACGTGAACACTTCATCAACAGCGGTACGGTGAGAAGATTATAATGAATTTGTTATCGTAATTATAAACTTCTGTATATAGAAATCTTATAACAACCTTGCACCCGTATTCGTCATAATTCCTATCGTTATACGTAACTGAATAATTAATTTGTCGTGGCTTAATCGTAAAATGCCTAATAACTGCCAGTTAACGTTACCCACGGTGAGCAGAGAATGCGCTCACGGTGGTTTTTAGTTATTCACGAACGGTCAAATGATCAAAGTTTAATTTTACAAATGTCTGGAGCCTCATAAGGCCCGGTTTCCACCAAAGCGGAGAGGAGATCGATAACCAATCAGATTTCGTTATTTCCACATTTCAAAGACATACGAGTATGTGGAAATAAAGTAATATGATTGGTTATCAAAACACATCTCCTCTTCTCTCCGCTTTGGTGGAAACCGGGGCTACACTATAATTATCTGACCCTAAAGAAAGCAGATCCTATACCTACATACTATGGGTGTCAGAGACTAATAAACGTACTTAAATAGTTACACTCAGGCACAGAGCAATCACTAATTAATATTCATTAGGTATATTATCTTTTGTTCTGAATGGAAATCGAACCCACGATCTTCAGAGCTGTAGGCAAATCAGTGATTCTGGAATCAGACTAAAAGCTAGTCTTTCAAAGATTTGAATAATTATCTCATTAGCACAGTCGAGAATGTGATAGAAATCTTGTACATCATCGCCTTAAACTAAAAAGTGCTAGCAGGGGCCGTATTACCATCTCATAAAGCCAGTCAAGTTAATTTCCTAAAGTGTGTAGCAATTGTTTTACACCAACGTTAATGAAGCTGTTTAGGCATGGCATGCATAAGCATGTTCTACCAAATACCTAAATGATAGTAGAGTATAATTGTAACTGTATCGTTTGTTTAACTTACAGCCATACGGATCCAATGCCAAACATATTAGAACTCCATAGATTTCCAGAAAAGTAGATTGCATCTTGAGGTGGTGGGTGGCCTGCATCCTGCATCCACCACTAATTTCCCTGCGACCGTTGTCGGGTTGTCCATCTATCTCTCCGTTGCTACTTATATGGTAATGAAATGAAGATATTCTTATTGTATTCATTCGTAAATCATTACGTGGACATTGCGTAACGAACTGTCATATCTGCAGCTATAAGTATTGCTAAGTGGTACAAATATGACGGCTGATATATTGATAAAGCTATTTACATAATTTACACCTACATGAGATTGAAAGTTTTACTTTATTAAGGCATTAAACGTTTTCCTTATTTTTGCTATGTTACGGTCAGGAAACTAAGTGGATGTAAGT
Organism: Udea olivalis; assembly: GCA_947369235.1. Lineage (NCBI taxonomy): Eukaryota > Metazoa > Arthropoda > Insecta > Lepidoptera > Crambidae > Udea > Udea olivalis. The sequence goes on from OX376343.1 coordinate 14,824,171, forward strand.
GTCACTACAATCAGGTGTACATACTTGTACCACGGGTCCACCGGCAACCACTTCAGTTAATTATAGTGTAGAGGCATGTGCCCCTACAATATGCATTTCACGACGATTCACTTTATCACAGTTTTCACGAACTGTACGTCTACCACGAGTTGCCACTTTAAGGTTTACATTATCATTCGCGTAAAAAAATGTATTGGGATTTGACATTGTCATGTCAAGTCATATCGTCTTTCAAACAAACTTACAAAATACTCCTTCCACCTCCCAAAGATACACTCTTCCTTTTTTTAAATCCTTCCATCATCGCCTCTATTTTTGTAAGCTCTGTTACGGTCGATGCTACCCTAGCAGAACGTACTGACTTCCGGAAAAACTTGACATATATAAACTATATATTCTCAATATTTGACGAATACTTGTTACCCATATTGAAGACATTAGACAGTAAAAAATAATTCGAACATTTGAGACAGGCTTTGTATCGTAATTGATGTGTCTGGCTGGCTTGCAAATCTAGGATCTTTTACATCGTATAAGTACGTCTGTACATTAACATATAAATATATGAAAAACAATCAAAGATTTTACTCAAATTATCATGTTTAGTATAAAATGCAGTATAATGTAAAGTTAAAATAGCTAGACAATAAACCACTATGCCCTACTACTTGTTGTGTAAGAAAGGTACTATACTTATCTCTAATCTCTGCAGACAATCTTGTACTTAACGATTAACTAAAATAGTTACCACAAGAGCGGTCTTGCGGTAGTATGCGGATACTACCAATGTAATTAGAGATAAGTAAACACAAACCTGATGAAGCTTGACCCTCGCTTACTCGATTTGTTGCGATGCGCAGAGGTCAGAGAGAAATTACCAAGAAGTTAATTTTCGACAGCCGGAAAAGATATGCGTGAAAAACTGAGTTGTTGCGAGAGTGTGGCCAGAATATTAGAGCTAATTACTGATGAGCTTTCATTATACTTCACAGGATAACATCGTAGTGTCATCAAATTAATTGTTAATCATTGGTAGTATTCCCTATGAGGTGCCCTTCGAATGGCCTAAAATTATTGCTCCTAATTTCGTTAGGCCAAACCTTATTGGCCTAAACTTCGAATCGATGTTTTCGCACTATTATAGATTGGCCTAAATATTAAAAGCCCTATTTTCATAACTTCTAATATTCAATGTCCTAAAATCTATTTGCATACGTTACTTTTGGCATAACAAATTACCTACTAATTTTCTACTCTACTTTTATCAAGGTTAGTATCAGTTTAAGTAATTTCATTTGATTATCTACACATAAATCTATTTAATTTTATTTATTTACAAATAAACAGCGCGGAGGGTGAGCAGCCTTCGCCCGCTGTAGTTAATCTCAGGCATCCGGGCGAGCAGAAGCGGCTGAGGCTGGTCGCCCAAGCGAGAGTGGGTGACTGCGATTTACTACGCAAGGGCGAAAGGGCTGCACTTCCCGCAGCGCCGGAGAAAAAGCAACCGAAATGCATGCTTGCATGTGGACCTGCTTGCTTGCATGCTTGCACTCACACATAGTTGCTTGTTTGTTTGCATGCATGCTTGCTTGCTTTCATGCATGCTCATTTGTATGCTTGTCTGTATGACTGTTTGAATTATAATTTAGCACTTGTAAATAGTAGGGATTATGCATCGTTCGGCCTCATGACGAATTTGGGAAGTGATAATACGGTGATAAAACTTTAGGCGAAATGAAATAGGCCAAACTTGTTTAGGACTTCTGATGATTGTACGAAAAAAAATTAGGCCAATAGTTAGTGTGCCAATAACAAAAAAATAAGGCGTTCCATTATAGACCCTTCACTATGCGTGTTTGAGAGTTTAGTTCCTAGCTACCAACCCATAAAACAGGTTTGCTCAGAAAAAAACGCTTAGGATTACCCTAACTTTCTTTAACCAACATGTTATTAACGTTTGGTAAGATAGCTCACAAGTTCCTCTTTCGCGGATTATAAATCATGCTGGAACATTACAAGCTTGTAGCTTCTTTTGAAACATACGTAGGTACCAAAGTCCCGAAAAAGCATCAACAATTTTCTTCCATAGTAACCCCTCCACCGTAACTCACAATGTACAATCATTTGTAGCTTTTCAGCTATTGTTGTTGTTTTCGGGGTAAAAATAATGTTTTAAGAATAGGGCAGTCAAACTTTAAAAAAATGTAAAAAAAATACTATGGAAGAAAATTTTTGGTGTGTTTTTTGGGTTTTTGTACGTATGTTTCCAAAGAAGCTACAAGTTTGTAATGTAAAAGTGATTTGTAGCAATAATAGTATATTTTTTAAATGTGTTCAACAATATGAGGAGTTTAGTTTAGTCAAGTTTTCAAGAAAAAATCAAAATATGTAAAAAACTGTATACATTTTTTTGGGAAGTTTGACAGATGATATTTTTTTTCTCAAACGAAGATGATTTTGGCAGCCATTTTATTTCCAAATTATTGCATATTAATCCAAGTATAACAACAAATTAGCATAGCTGTATATCTTAAAATTACAAAATAACAAGTAACTATGTTTTTTGTCGATGAATTTAATCCTAGTTTACAGACTTAAAGTTTGTTTCACAACGAACAGGTCACATTGTATACATTTATATATTACCCGCGACTATACTTGCGTGTAATGTATTACATAGTCACGGGCAATGTTTATGTAATTTCCAATTCATAGATTTTGGCGTTTAGAGCTCTGTTTTTTACTTTGTGCACCCCCCCCCCCCCTTGTCAATGCTATAGCTACGACCGTGACAGCCACTAAACAGAATTGGACACTACTCGTACTATACACCTGCACTAATCACTCACACCTACTAATCACTTGAGCTCGCACTAATCAAAGTGAATACAGTCCTTAACGCGGTTGACAAGTCTTAGGAATCGGTGGGCAGTCAGTGGGGCCGATCCGTTTAGACATAGATCTCACGACTCTAATATAAAACCTTAAACGCAAGAATTATGCTATACCGATAGTTAATATTGATAAATATGTTTTACGAAGGAAGTTCATATCGGTGACCCATATCTCAGAATTTGAAGTAAACCTTACCTTCACCCTGTAGATCCTGTTGTTTTACAGATGTACGAAGCTCTCACTCGGATGACCTATCAATGGCATGATAATCATTCAAAGTTCTGTACCTTACACCCTTAGTGCAGAGGGTTTGATAGCCATCAACTAGAGAAGATGCGTTATCGCCAACCAAACACTGGTAACAAGGGGATGGCTTTTGTTTAGCTGAGACTGCTGGTTATTATTTGAATTATTTCACAAATCGCAATAATTCCAGCATCTACCATTACCAACACAATAGTAGTAAGTACAAGATAATCAGTAAAATAGACTATTATGTGCTACTTTATCACACATACTCATGTTTGAAATCCCAATATGGGCAGCTCGTAGAGGCTACACAAAAGGTAATACGGCGCTTTAACAATCCCACAGACAATAAATTGAAATTAACAATTTCCGCGGTCATCCACAACGGAACCCTTTAAAAGGATGCGGTATACTCTCTCTAACACCCGTGTATTAGTTTGTTATGCTATTATATCATCAGTGAAGAGGTTTCACTTTGTTAAACAAAATTACATTATGCAACTGAGTACAGAACGCCTTCGTATCTCATATTGCTTTCTGAATAGGATTTATTTTTATGATTTTCCTTAATCTGTGCATTGTTCATTCTGAGTATAAATTGTAAAAATAAATCAGTGTACTTAGTTAAATTGAAACCTATAATGCAAATCTCTGCTATACGTATAAACAAAAGTCTTCAAATCGAAAAAATAAATGAAGATCGAACTGCCGCTTTCCCGCCTATTTTGTTTGTTTTTTTTTCTGTGGCCGGCCAGCTATTCAGCCATTATTTTTTATTTTCATCAATGGAAAAATGGTAAATATTTTGCCCAAATCTAAGTTATTTTAAAGAAATTGTTGAAACTAAATTATAATAAAGTTATTTAAAAAATATATATTCTTTAATCAATACTTAACTTTAAGTTATTTCAATTTTACATCGTGGCTGTATAGAAAGTTGGAACATGGTTCAATAGATATGTGAAAAAGAACTAGTTTTTTTTTAAAATAATTTGACAGTTGTCAGTTGAAAGTGATTCTCCTTAGGGATGAAAAGTATTACTTTCATCCCGCTCCTCAGGCAACTTCAGACCTACTTTCAGAGTATGAGTAATGAAAATTAATTTGTAACTCTGTAAAATAAGCGGATGGGTGTGTTACGCGGCAGTACCTATAAGTCTATTTGGCTAATCACGATTTACGCGATGAGCCGGCGAGAGTCGGTGCAGGGCGCAAAACATGCAGCGCCGGACACTATCAGCAGGGCCCCTAGAAAATATAAACAGGGAGAGGCTTTACGCTGGCTAAAACCTGGTTTATTATTATTATATTTGTATCCTTTTATGACAATAAATATCTTATCTAAATACAAACAAAAATAAATAAATGTATCTAGTGTGGTGGGAACGAACGTCGAAGTCGACGTAGGCGTGCCAAATGAAATATCCAAAAAGTATTTTCATTCTAAATAAATAAATAAATATGCGCCAGACAACACACCTCTTGTAATGGTCGAAGTAGGGATTAATATCCCCGTGTTACGAGGTACCACACAGAAACAAGTCAATTCAGAAAAGATAGTTTCCTGAATTGACCCGACCGGGAATCGAACCAGGGACACTACGGCAATCGAGGCGAGAAACCGTGCTACAGCGCACTCTGCCAATCGTGTAGTCTCATTCTGGTTAGCATTTGTGAACTATTTCACATGATCGTGTTAGAGAAACAGTTTAAATTGAAAATTATACTTAGGCACACGTATTAAGGGATTCCCCCTGTGAGTACAGTAGCTTTTTGTGGCCAGGCATGGCCCTTCAAGGCGCGGGTATTTACTGCTTCTTGCTAAATGTCTAATCCGGCACTGAGTGCTTGCGCACCGGTGAAGTTACGCAGACTCAGGCGCAGGCAATACGCGCGTATCAGTCACTGTCCACCGGAGGTTTTTAATAGCCGTGTCACGGGGTCATCGACTGGCTCCCAATCGCTATGACATCAGCTTCACTACTTGAGGTTACAAAATGCTTACTCTCACTCACGTAACACTACATTTGAGCTAGGCTTTACAGTTAGTTTCAATAAATTTTGTAACATCATTACAGGCATCATCGTTGTGATGCGCCGGACAGTATTCCGTAATATGCATTAGCTAGTTTTATATGTTATTCAAATGTGATGTTATAATGATAAGTATGTATCTAAGCTCTGTCAATAGTGAATAAATAAACATAAGATGAAATATAATTCATTTTGGGATAGGTACAATTGTATAATATAAGCGACTTTTTTTGCGACTGCCTTTATAGCAGATTTAATTATTTAATTAATTAATAGTTATAGTCTTAATATTAATTATTGCTCCATGTGGTGGCAAATGATTAAATTATAATATTAATAGGCTGAAAAATAATTAACAATAACAACTGAATGTTAACAATCAATTGTATAGTCAACTGCAACCGGAGCGTAACTGACTGCTAGGATTATTTATTTCGCGGCTAATGCAGGAGGTCTACTCTCATTTGTCTGGTCACGAAATATCGTATTTTTTTGTGCGGAAAAACCTACAAAGGTACGAATTTGTATTGTTTTTTTATTGTATGTATTTTTATCGTTTAGATGTAATAAACACAGCCGCTTTTATTGGCTATTAGCCTCAGGCAGAGTAACGAAAGTTAGTATATGTCTGACTTTAGGGGCCTAACCCTACCCTGTTCCGGAGGTGCTTTTGCCCAATGGACGGCTCACAACGGGACAACAGGAGTGCTTCCGTGGTCCAGATGCTTCGTATCCCCTTCACTGTGGGTCAGCTGGGTCTCACCTTGCCGCCGATGTCCCAACGCGGAGTACTGAGAGGCCTAAGACGTTAGCGTCCGCCTTAACCACATCGTCCCACTAGAATGAGGTTTTCCCAACGAAAAAGTCATTAGTTATGAACTTTTATTGCTTTCAACTAGTATTATTCAGTGTTATCAGTATAAAATACATAGTAGATAAAATTGTATTCGTAAACAAAAAAATCGGCAAAATTCAATACGTATTTCTCAACTTTACCTACTTGGATGGAATATAATAGGTTCTTGTATTCCTTGCGTGAAAATTTACTTAGCTAGATGCTTGTTTTTAATGAGTATTTGCATTTACTATTTACAAACTCCTAATTGTAAAGTTTAAAAATATAATGACGATCATTAATAAAAAGGAGAGACCATCCTAGCCTAAGGCATTTTCGTTGCAGGCCGCATAATCACAGAACTTAAAAAGTAATCAATCCATTCTCTTTGGCAACTTTATAAATTGTGTCTTCAATGACTTGTAAAATCTCGCAGCTCTCGCTCATCGGAACGTTGTGAAACATTTTTAACGTCGCCTGACCGGCCATATTGCGTGTTTACTTTCAAACTATTATATTAGATTATCTTATTCACCTATACTGACCTCTTGTTACATTTCATATTCATGAAAAGAGAACACGTCATAGTCTTTTCAGACTTTGAAAGAAAGGTTCAACACAATGGGTCGCGTGGAATTGGAAAATATAGAAAACACCTATAATAACAATTCTCAAACGCCCCTCAAAGATGAGCCGACTTTAGTGCGGCAGCTATTGTTCTCTGTTCCTTTGACAAATTTATACTAATATTATGAAGAGGAAAGATTTGTTTGTTTGTTTTTTTTGTTTGTTTGTTTGAATCAAATAGGCTCCGAACTACTGGACCGCTTTTTCAAATTCTTTCACATTCGTTTATTATAAAGCTACAATGACTATATTTTTTTATTTTTTAATATATTAGATATAGGGCGGTGTTAGAGTCTCATTATGTATATTTACGATATTTACTATCATATTATCATAGTAGAATTTTATTTATTAAATTTTTACCATGTTTTTTCTATTTTTATTTTTAATGATTACTTTCTTAATTTTACTTTTCATAATTGTTTTTTTAAAGTTCAAATGAATATTTTTTTTTCCTTAACTAACTTAAACTCTTTCAACATTAACATTTTACCAGTTTGATTGTCAAATTATGTAGGTACGTACGTGTGACTTGTAATATAGTGTTACCTGTCCTGGTGATTTTTTTGTGTGATTCCAAGTTTAAGACATATAGTAATATAATAAATCATTACTGTTGCATGTGCTTTAATCTGTACTCATATTGAACCATAATGTGGAATAAAAAGGTGGTTGGCAACAATGTAAACGTTATCGATTGATGGATGACCATAGCAGCAACATCACTCAACGAAAGTCTATGTGCACTTATGCTATTTGCAGACCTGATACCCTTCATATATGTTAATAAACATAAATAAAAATTCCATGGCGCCATGGCTTGTCGTAGCAAGGAGGAAACGCAAACAAAAAAAAACAATCAAATCTCAGACACTTGAACACGATAAAAAACGGTGATCCTTGAAATCATAAAATATTTTGCAATATAATGAATGCTCCGCCTAATCTAGAATTGTAAACGTGTCCACTTCACGACCTCTAGTTGGCCGATTAAAATGTTAATATGCATTATTTATTAGGCAACCCGTTTCGATACTGATCGGAGATTCTGAGCTATTCACGTGTAGCTAATCTGATAATAGGTTAAGACAAGTAGGTGGGTGCGTATGTACTCGGCGATCTGGTCAAATATGTAACGTTGGCCAAACTCTATTATTTTAAACTTCAGCAGTTGTTAGGAGCGCCCCGGTTTGTGCGTATAAAGAGTTGCAGTTTCGATTTCCGTACTAGCACAAAATTACCGTTCATGGAACGTGTTTTCTGCTTTTCATAGCATGGCCCGTATTCTTGAATCATACTAAACATTAATCTGTGCTTAAATTTAAAAACGTCAGTTCATACAAAAACGTCCCTCAGAACTAATCAAGCACAGATTTTGATTGAGTAACGTTCAATAAAAGTGATTTTGTAAGAATTCGTTATTATAATATTTACTTACTTAATACATTTACATAAGTTACTTAAAATTTATGATAAAGGGCACGCTTCTTAGCTAGGTAAGATAAATAAGATTAAAAATCAGAAGTACATGCATGCAGTCTGCATAATTTTTAATTTAGTTAATGTAGGGGTACGTATTTCAATGTCTAAAATAAAAAAAACCTAACAATAAATAACCTAGGTACGTTTAAAATTCCTAAAATCGAAGTACCTAATGGTTGTTTGACTTATATTTAAAATACCAGAAGCTTAAAATTTCAAATGTATGTAATAAGTTACTGAAGTTTTTTTAAACTGATTTTACAATACCTCTGGACAGAAGAACGAAAATTAAAAGGTCGATTTTTTGATTGGCCGTTCGTTCAAAATCACGAAATTAAGGTAAGTATTAGTATTATTAGTATAAAGTAGGTATTTTAATTTTAGACATTCAAATACGTACCCTAATGTAGATTTCCACAATATTTTTTATTTTTTGACTAATATTCTTTAACTAATTTGTTTTAGAGCTCATAGAGAATTGTTACCTATAACAACAGGTAACAAATCAATCTAGATACAATAGGCTTCCCTGTAGGAGTATGAATGAATGATTGTATAGTTTAAATTTTCATTGCAATGCATCAGCGTCATAAAGTGCCCTTCTAAATCGGGTTGTAACCCTCAAGTTGAAATAAGGTTGGTATAGGATAGGACCCGCAGATATTTTAACAAAATTAAACTGGCCTAACTTTTTGCCAGCGGCCCGTTTGGATATTTCAGAGAATGGTGTACAGAGCGCAGTATTTTAGCACCTTCGCTGTTTCTAGTTTAAGTGACAGTGCAAACCTAACTAATGAACTTAACTGTATTCTGTAGAGCTAAGTAGGTACTTTGCTTTTATTAATTTTTATTGGTTTTTGTTCTAACTTTTTCAAACTTACTAATGCACATTCTTAAAAATGATTACATAACAGTGATCTAGATGTCGTAAGTAACCTGCATAATGTGTACAAACCTGAATGCGTCAGCGATTGTTGTGCACATCTCGGCGACGTGTAGGCAGATTCGTCGCACAATCGCAAGACAAGCTTCCATATTTACTTTAGCCGGCCTGTCAAGTGGCTTACCGGTTTACAGCGAGTGGGCAGCTACTCGCTCGATTTCGTATGTTAATTTGACAAGTTATCCTCACTTTTATAACTAACTCTTAAGCCGTGAAATATAATAGCCATTGAATTAGTTAGTGGATTTAATATTGCAATAATTATGTTGTTTTTATTCAATGTTATGTTCATTATTGCTTTAATTTAAACTTAAAAATTGGAACGTACCGAAATTTTTACAGTTTGTTGCTGATCGGTTATCTGTACGTCTACTACGAGTTGCCACTTCAAAATTTACGTTAACGTTCGCGTATAAAAATGTATTGGCATTTGACCTTGTCATGTCATGTCAAATCCCAATACAAATTTTACGCGCAAACGATAACGTAAATTTAAAGTGGCAACTTGTGGTAGACGTACTGTATGAACGTATAGGTACTCAATAAAGGCGAGTCATTTACATGAATACTGTAGATAATTATAGAAAAATATTATTAGGTCAGGAGTACCCATAATCGACGAGCATGTATGAAAGGATTAATGAGAGTGGAAGAAGCGCAAGAGGTGTGTCAGGACCGTAGCAAGTGGAAAGATATGGTCTCTGCCTACCCCGTTGGGAAAAAGGCGTGATGGTATGTATGTAAACCTAATTTTTCCCCACCGGTTTTAACCACAACAACCACTTAAGACTAAGCCGTAACCCAAAGTTGAGGACTAGTATAATGATGCCCAAAATTATGTTAACGCTTTTGAGTCTGCTGCTGTTATTTCATTAGACTTGAGTAAAGATACACAAGACATTGCATAACTAAAGTCTGTTTTAATAACAAAGCAGAAATATAAACTTCATAAGTAAACACAAAGTGGACCAATAACCACATAATAAATTGGACGTTTGTGAACAGTTTACGTAAAAATATAACATGATCGGTTAAAGACAAGATTAAGATAATAAAATATGTTGGCTAAAAGTAAAAGATACAGTGCGACCTTGGGGCAGAGCGGTGTGTTCCGGGTTCGGTCCTCGGCAGGACCGGTCGCTACGTCTCCGCGCTGCAGTCGACTGCACCAAGAACTATTTATAGACATAGAGCTGCTACAGCTAAAATTATATTTTGTCTTTTTAATGTCAGGTAAATATTCAGTGAGCCAGCTAAGTCAATGATTCATGATAATTCGGTCAAGGATGTGTATTTTTCTCAGTCATCTTAAAAGCAGACCAGAAGTCCTCAGTCTTAGTTCACGTCTTCAGTCTGCAAAGATACTCCACGATAGGTGTAAAGACGTAATTCGCACTGACTTGCGTGCAACCTACACCGAAAGTTTGCTCTTACCATAATAATATCCTACTGGTGTTACCGAAGCGTAATAAATATTTTGCTATTAGTGATTACATACCTGTTTCTTCTAAATGTTCATTTTAACTTATAATATACAGACCTATATTTTATATTTATGGTCACAAAATTAAATATCTGACCCAATTATGGTAACTATTTTAATGAAGTGTTGATAACTACCCAAAACACATTTAAAATATATATGTTGATGGTTTTATTTGCTCTATACGTTCGGTTAAGAGTGCTAAGAGAAAAAAAATAGGTAAATTTATATTCTCGCAGCTACAACAACCGAGCATGAATGTCCTTGCGTGTTTATTTATTTTAACTGGTTTTGTGGCAAATGCTCCCGTTTAACTGGCCACGCCTGATCAACCTATGCGTATGACACATACATAGTTCGTTTGCTAAAAATATTATATTACCTACAACAAGTCACATTTTGTTCACCTAGCACTCAAATTTGGGTTGTGATCGCAGAGTTCGTCGGTAGTGATCCTTGATCCTATAAATTCTAAGGGTGTTTTATTATCGTGCGGATTTCATCACGCACGCGGAATTGCCCATCCTACCCTTTCTTCACTATGCAGTCAAATTACTTATATCATTGAAAGGTATATATATTTTGTCCTTATTTAGTTCTTGTGCCTAAAAGTGTGTACGCACATACTATCTATTTAACACGTTCAGCACCATGTATAATACATTTTCTATTGTGTTTGGTTTTCTGGTAGTCACGGTGTTAAGAACTGTAACTTGCCAAATGAGGCAATGAATTAGTTGATAATTCGTTGCAAAAACCCGTTTTTAAAAGAAATAGTTAAAATGCAACTAGAAAGTATAAAATGTTAGATTAGGTTGACGAAAATATTAAAAATCACACTAGTTTGACGATCGAACTAATGAATCGAACTAGTGAGAACAAAGGGATAATTTCAGGTCAGCTGCAACAAAGTTGACACGAAATAAAAGACACTAAAATGATGAAAATTATCAGGGTAAAGTCACTTAAAGCTATCGTCTAACAATTTATTATAATTACCTCTTGTTCTCAACGTTCCTTCTGCAGATTTCCCTGATTCAGAGATTGTTTACTGAAGTATGTTAATAATATTTCATTAGGCCTCTTTTTAGAAAAAGCTCACATCACCACTCTTCTACTCCACCTTGACTCTGGCTCTGGTTGTTTTACCTTTAGGTGTTCGTAACATCTCCACTAAATGTGTCTGTCAAACCTGATTTCATTGCCTCCGTAAAACCGCGTAAGTCGTAGTTACCAGTAAATCTTGCGCATAATGTTCAACACATGGTGATGACGAACCAAACCATGAGGACACTAGCTGATGGCTGTAGCACGCGAGTAGGTGTGTACTAGGCTCTGGCATGGAACAAACTTGTCTTATGAGTATATAAAAATACTCGATATAAAATATACTATTGGATAGTATATTTTATATCGAGGGACTAAACGAAGTCCTAATATACCAGAGGTGGTTTGACTCCCGAGCGAGCGAGGGAGTCAATAAAAACGAGGGTATATTAAATTGGCGTTTAGTCTCGAGGTGCAAACTGTACTTTTCACGAGTGCGAGAAAAATAGTCAATTTAGTACAAAAATATTTAAAACCGAACAAATCTACACTTGACAAAAGTTCTGAAATTTTCGTAGTCATTTTTTTTATTCTGAACTGAACCACAGATTAGCAATTTAAAACACATGGCGCCACCTTCTATGCGGACAAACCATGGAACTAAAACTCTCAACTCTTCGCAATGAAGACGGAATTTTTACTGGCTGTTTGAGTTTGCCTATGTCACATGAAGGAAATTAAAAAAAGTACTGTAGTACTATACCCATAGTGGTATCTATGAGAGACTAATAAACATACTCTTACTAAAATATTTCTAAATAAATATGAAAATAGAAAACAACACGTCGACACAAAATAAATGTCCATCAGAGCTTTGGATGATACTCATATATCACTACAATAATAAAATTAATTGTTGCTAAAACAATCCAACAGTTTAACTGGTTGTTACAAGATTGTAAATTCCATGGCGGTTGTAAGATAAGTATTTTATACATTTAAGAAGTAGGTACTACTACTCGTATTTAGGTTTTTATGTTGCAACTATTAGATTGCATTTAGTTACTTAGGGTACCTAGTGGAAACAGTCACCACCACAATCATAAAACAAACTTTTACTGCTAAAATATTTTATTGGGTTCAGCAATGTTTTATAATGAATTAAATAATGAATAAGGCAATCACGTGGTATGCATCTATTAATGATTGTAAAGTTAAATTACAATATTAATATACAAGCAAAAGCATATTTTGAGAATAAATATACTGATCGGCAATTTCACCTTGGTATCACAATTTCTTTGGAGTTTAACTTGATCTACTGATTACATTATTATCGACAACAACCACATCATCGTCATCATTCGTTGATTGATCTATTGTGGGTTTCTCACTTAAAGAAGCATCGAAATTAGGGTTTAAATCTTTCTTCTGATCCTTATCAGAAGAACTACATACAACTTCTTCTTTTTCGACATGTGTCGCAACAGAAACAGTTTCATTTGCATCAGGTGAACAATTTTCTTTAACAATTTGTAAACACGGAACTTCAATCGATATAACTTCATTCTCTGATTCTCTTGGTGATTCAGCTACCTTATTTTCTTCCAGCGGTCTGAATATTTCCTGAAGAGATGACATTTTTTTTTCCGTTGGAATAATTCTATTTAAATATACTAAAATATCTGACAGCGAAACAATTCCTATTAACTTATCTTCCTTATTAACTAACAATAATCGATGACTTTCAGTTCTAACTATAACTTCTAAGGCCTCATATAAAGTAATGCTTGAACGACATTTTTGTATTTTTTCCTCCCAGTCTTTCTTCTTATTTCTTACATCCCCTATAGTCAATGTCAAATTTGAATACAGTTTTTCGCTTACCAAATTTAAAACTTCGTACTTTGCATAGACATCAACAAGAATACCGTTTTCGTCTAAAATTGGTAGAGCAGATATATCTTTTTCCAGCAGCAGTTGGAACGCTGTTTTAATGCTGGTATCATCAGTCACAGAAACAATGTCATCGTAAGTACCGATTTTTAACTCGGATATTGTTTTATGGAAAAATGTTAGTTCAGGAAATTCATTGAGGTATACAAAGAGAAATCTTAAAATCCTTTTATGTGATAAAATGTATAAAACGTCACCAGCTTGTGAATCAATCATCAAAAGACGATGGACGCGGTTCTTGTTTAATAAATTAATAGCCTCGTGAAGAGATTGATCAGGACCTACACTACATAATGTTTTTCTTGTTGACCTTAATATCTTTCGCCAATTATGAAGCGTGTGTTTTTCTAATTCCTCTACTGATATATTCTCAGCTTCAAAATGTAGAAGAATACGGATAAAGTCAGTTACCGTTATCATTCCAACCAGTAACTTTTTATTCGCATCCCAAAGTGGCGCAGATCGAATACCATGAGATATTAAAGTTGGAAACGTTTTTCTTACAAGAAATTGCGTATCAAATATTATAACCTTAGCTGATTTTGGTAAAATTTCATAGCATTTATGATATTTAAAAAAGTTTAATAACAACCGCGTTTTATCTCTTCCGCCTAAAGAGATTTGAACGATTGATAAATAGGGATCATATTTAGGAAGACCCCTAACTTCCCTAAATAATTGCTTAGCTTGCATAGGATCTAGTGAAGCATAAGAATTTTTGTGATACGTAGGTGAAGTTGTTTCAATAGATGAACGACGACCCTGTTTATTATTTTTCTTTTTAACTGGATCTACAGAAGCTTGATTTTTTTCTGTATGAGGTTTACTTTTAAATATATCCATAACTCTTGTTATGGGACTGTATTTCCTAGAGGACACTCCAGTTACCGTGTGGTAATACTTTTTGTGTGAGTCTTCTTTTTTAGATTCTGATTCATTTGGTTCTTCTTTTGTTGCCTCTTGGACCTCTAATTTTGGTGGTTTGTTTGGTTGTTTTTTTGCATCACTTTTACGTCTTAACCGAAATATATCAAAAATAGAACTACGTGGACTAGATGATGTACCATGGAAGGTTTCATATCCTTTTTGATTAGCTGATTCTCTCTCAGTACTAGACGGTCGAGAGGTATCAGCCCGATCCTTGAAAATGGATCTTACATGAGGCCTCTGTGATTCAACACCCCGTGTACCAAAATGTACGGTGTGAATATTGCTTGCAGCTACATTACTAGAAGAAACGTCTTTCTCATCCGAAGCAGATAAAGTTGTAACAACAAATTTCTTCTTCTCTCCAATAACCGTTTGGCCTTCATTTTGCGGGTCAAGCTGATTATTTTTCTTCTTGTGTTTATGTTTCTTGCCATATTTAGAAGAGGTGTCCGACGTAGCGGCTTCATTTTCTAGTATAGGATCCATATTCCGATAAGTGTACTTTAGCCAAAAATATTATACCTTTTGCATGGCCCATAATCTGGAGAGAGAGTCATTACCTGAAATCAAAAAAAAACAAATTGCAATGGCATAATAATAAGAACGATGCAACAAAATACAACGTTTTTGAAAGTCGTTAGGCTAAACTTTTACCTAGCAGCAATTAAATAACTAAAATTGATCAAAAATCTACAAAACTGAGTTTGAAACGAACATTCGTTCCAACAATAGGTACTCCTTTATTGACGGTTTTCATTTTAGTAAAGTATTGTGATAGTCTTATATTTTACAAACTCTAAATATTTCATTTGGGGTACCATATCTCACTTTTACTTCTTTATATTTAAAGTAAGTAGTACTAGTAAGTAAGCACATTAAGATGATGAATTAAATAATCAAAACTTTTTTTAAATCCAAAAAGAAAGAAAGGTTCCTCCTGCTTTAAATAAAAAAAATATTATTTGGTGTACCTAAATCATACCGAATATATGTATAATTTAAAGAAATGGCCTAGTAATGTGCAATCAATGCAAATGTACAATTAATGTAAAAAGGAATTCATTTTCTCGCTATCATCAACAGCCCTTGGAAATCCACTGCTGGACACAGGCCATAGAAAGGCACAGCAAACGACTTTACAAAAGTGTTTTTAAAAGGATGACATAAAAAATACCAAAGTCCATCTTTTTTTTGTGCAAGGTTACATAACCAAACGTAAACAGGCCATTTTCACATTTGTGTGCATGAACATGTCTGTTTGTACTGGTCTGGGTGTCTCCTATGTATAATAAGTATGTATTTACAAAAGAAAATGTATTTAAGTATGTTTATCCGTTGTCTAGTATCCCATAACACAAGCTTTAATTAGCTTACTTTGGGGCTAGATGGCGCTGTGTGGAATAATGTCCAGGGATATTTATTTATTTATTTATTTATTTATTTTCACTATTGACTTTACCTTGTCAAAGTAAAAATCATTACTTATAAACGGACGGATATTTCGTTATTCTTTGTAATTTCATTCAAAATAATATATATTTATAAATGTACTTAGTAAGTATGCTTTACGATGTTAACTTTCTTGTAGCTAATCTAACAAAAAAATGAGATTTATCCAAAAAATTCACGTATTCTCACAATTATGCCTACCTAGTGAATAACGAAAATATATTTGATAAAATGTATCTGACTATAGAGGCGCCAAAATTATATTACAAACCGTAATTACTGTTTTTGTACTGTTACTATACTGTTTTGCTGACTGTTAAAAATTTCCGTAAAAGTTTTAATCATCTTTAAACCTTGCAATAACTTAAATATCTATAATCAATAATTAGGTAATGATACCGTTCATAAAATCTCCTTAAAATACATGTGGATAACATAATTTATTGTATTTTTCTAAAATGTAGAGCCAAACATCTTTACATCAATAAAGCAATATTTTTCGTTATTTTTTTGACCAACATTCCATTTATGTTATAATTATCAAATTTTCTTTCCTTTAACTTCTTTTTCATTATCGTTTAACACTGTTTGGCGTTGCTAGGTAACGCAATGCAGCAAACTATGCAGCAGAAATCGTTAGTACCTATTGTCTATTGCATAATACACGTGTATATTTTCGAACTCAAAATCACTTTGGAATATTCTACTAAACAAAATTCTTCAAAATAGTGTAAGTACAGAAATATTAGAAGAAAAACACATGGAGGTCAAGTTAAGTACTATATTCGTTTGACACCATTTCTATAATCGATACATTCCTAGAAAAAAGGGTGGTCGGTTAAGACTACTATTTTATTGTATCAAAAAACATACCTGATTCCAATAAGGTTTGTATTGCAGATAGTGGAACGTAATATATTTTAGGTCGTGTAAAACTTATAACGCCAAACTATGAAGTTTTCACGGTTTTTGCTTGGTTTGTAAAGTAATCGCGACTGGGACAGGAGACGCCATGTTGGCTGTCAAATGCACTGGGGTGCGGGGCGCGACATCTGTCGTCAGGAAAGAGTAGCTAATGTTAGGGTGGCGATTGTAAGGAAATTCGGGACCTGCCGGTACGTTTGCGAAATACTTAGCAAGCTGCCGCACTGCATTGATTTAATTTCTAGTGTTACTTTGACAATGTTGTCGTGAGATGTCTTTTAAGCCAGTGATTCAGTAACAATAATACTAATGGTAATGGAATGACACCGGTGATCCTGTTTTGCATGAAAATATCAGCATTTCTATTATATTTAACACAAAGACAAGATAACTGTGTTAGCAAAAACGTTGGTAAATTTTTATATTAAATAATTTGAATTTTACCGTTTGTAATATATTAACAGGCAGAAAGCGGCGTTTGGTCGTTCATTGTTCATAATACAAAGTCCCTTTTAATTAATGGCATTTTAAAAACCACACTCTGAGTTATAAATATAATTGAGAAACGTATTTTTGTAAGTCTTCTTGTCGTAAAAAAAATGGTCACCCTTTGGAACGCATAACGTTTACTGTCATAATTTCAATTGACTTACATCATTTGGCATACAAATTAAAAAGCATAATGCATTTTAGCAAAATTACGCGTAAACATAATAACGCAGAATTGTTAAAAGGCATAATCATCAAAATCCATATTATTGTTGGTCATTATTTTACTAAGAATACATTAAAACGCATAATTTCATTATTCATAATTTTGTTTGACATGCTCTTACAAAGCATAACTCATTAAAGGCGTAGTCTCATTAGGTATAACTGAAAATTTACATATACATACGTCAAAAACATTTATTTTTTTCAGCCTTTTTTTGTATTTCGACATATTTAATTCAGTTTTATAAGCTCAAAAAGCCTGCTCGTGATATGTTTATTATAGCCTCTAACAGGAAGAAAAACAAATTGGTTATATCGTTCATTGGTTAGGTTAGATTAAATTAGAACTGCGACCAAACAACGCGCGAGCCGAGCGAGCGAAGCGAGTGTGCCGCGGCAGCGGCCGGCGCAGCGCCAGAAAACTCGCTACAAGTATTTAGTATTAAGAGTGTATGCGATTTTGTAATAATTTCTCACCTACTGAATATACTACATTATTTTTCTCACGGTATAAATGATCACCCGGTATATTTCTCACTAAGATAAGTGAGTTACACAGTACAGTCAAAATTATAAATATATGTACGATTCAAAGGCGTGAGTAAAACATTAGCCACAAATATTTATACAAGTCAACAAAGAGTCTGATCGTACTGAAAAGTATAATAATATATTTAAATTGATTTAACAAATCGGTCAGCAACGAGTTTGGTCAGGGAGTAAATTGGACAGTCAATTGATATCACAAAACAAAGATCAAATGAGAGAAAACAACTACTTACTTCAGTAACTTTTTAACCTGACTGAATAATTAATTCGTCATTTTTATTTAATCAAATACCTCTACTTACTTCTATTTCTAACATAGTCGTAGTTATTTCCAAGTTACTTATAGGAGAAACTAGCTAACTAACTGAAAAAGGTAGGCAGGTAGGTACTCAAAGGTAGGGCAAGTTTTTATTTATAAGTAGCAGTATTAAATTTACTATGATTGTAGCAAATATGTATGTAGGCACATAAATTAGAAATTTATTCCAGCAGAACTAAATTTAGCCGGAGAGGGTACGCTAACACGCATGCGTGGGCATCAATGACGTCTTACAACGTCATGAATATGTGACGTTATGAATGGAGGAGCGTGGCAAACGATGACGTAGCTTCGGGGGGAGTGAAGGTTGCGCGATCGATACCGCTTCCTGAGATAATGTACCTCCCGTTCAGTGACGCTCGAAAATGTTGGACGAGAATAGAACCAGCCCTGCAATACGTAAGACATGGGTCGCTAACTCACGTGCTTATACGGCTAACAATCCTGCAAGGGTCAGTAGTTAAACTTTCGCATTATATACCTAGTGCCACTACCTGACATTTTAATGTTTCAATGGGTTGATTACCCATATGAACCTTGGACTTTTTCAAGTGTGCAGTTTCATCGTTTATACCTTGTCATGAAACAACGCATGTCTCCGTAAGATATTCATTGTAAACGGCGAGTGTAAGTATAAAACAGGTAGATTAAGTAGGAAAGTTCCTAGATTCTTGTTATCGGTATCGTCGGTGTGATATCGAGTTCACGTCGTCATTGCATTAGTGTGTTTCGATTACATCACAATGAGCGCAAACATGAAATACCTTCGCATTAAATCTCATATTATCACTTAAATATATAGTAACGGCAGCTACAAACATACTAGGTAGTAAGGGAATACGGTATATTTCGTCGCAATTAATTATCTGTTTCATTAAAAGCCTATAAGAAACATTTATTGTAACAAATATTTATTTATTGGTAACAAAAAATATATTTGCGGGACTAAATTCTGGCTAATTTAGTATTACTTATAGACTATAAAGGGGCGTTGTTAAGCCGTTGTTAGTGGGTAAGTACCTACTTCGGTAGAAGATTAAGATAAGAACTTTTGAGAGCTCTTAAGATTGTTACAAAATCGGCATACTCAAACCTCGGCTAATCCCAACGTGTCATGATAGCGTCTATAAATATAGCGTCTAATCAACCTGATATAGGTACTCGCTGAAGGTACAAAATGTACGTTCCATTATGTTAACCTGCCTTCAAACAACTAATTCGCTACGACTCTCACCTACCCTTATTACTACGACAAAAGGATAAAATCTTCATTCCTCATGCCAGAAACCATACTTAAATTATATTATTTCTAATATTTTTTATTTATTTGGCTAAAGCCGCACTATTGCAGAGCACGGGCTTCGGCTCAGGGTGTTACTGGGTAAACGGAATAAGGAATGAATGACAGATTCTTCTAAACTTCTACAGTTGTTGCATGGAAGCAAATGTATTGTTTTCTCTTAATTTTAAATGGTTTGTTCTTCAGAATGTTTGAGTATATAAATCGCATGACGACGTAGGTAGATACTCGTACGCCGTAGTAAACCCAGCGGGAATTTTGGACATTTGCCCAAAACACACGATGCTTTACATATGGCTCAATTAATTCAACATCGATGGGCAACTTCAAACTTCCGATATTAGATGTAGAGTTCTATTTAATACAGAAATATTAACATTTTGTACATAACACTAGAACTAGAAGTTTCCCGTAAAATTAAAATTTTTAATATTTTAAATATTTCTACATGAATAGACTGGCCATGATAATGCACTGCACGCCTTTACATGCTTACAACACTTCGTATTATATACGTTGTAAACCGTGTTGGTCAGTTATGATGAAGTACTGATAGGAGGATAAAGCTTATCACAATTATAATAACATCACGAAGTAATAATAACAAACAAAAAGAAACCTAAATATTGTATTCGTTCTATGTACACTTAATTGTGATATTTATTACTGAACACAACCAAAAAAATTGATAACACGCCAAAACCCTATTATTTACACTTTAGACCTTAGTCGTAACCTTAGCAATTCAATTATTAATTCAATAAATAATGATGATGCCCAGGAGAAAGCGAATAATATGTCCGAATATGTATCATGTCTTGGCCATTTCAAACATAACCTCAAAAACATTAAAACATTGATGCTTTCTTACTGACTATCAATTAATACAAACAAATATACTCACCACACATATCATTGCGTCGATCCCTTTTTGCACTGACTATTTGTGAACACTACACACACACTTGCATACTGCATAATGCACCTTGTAGTGATATAATATGCAGTGTGTCGCTTGCGCTCAGTTTGTGGCACTGTTACTCGGTTCACTGTCGCTTAATGTTGCCGCTACAATATAGGTACCATTACAGAAATTGATGAAGCTACTGTTTTGCAAGCGGATACCGCCATACCCAATTAGTACAATTTACAATCACACACACAGTTCTAACAACGAGCTGACGGCATCGAATCGAAACAAACGGGACGCGTTCACGTTATGGAATTCTCTCGCTCGCACCGTGGCCGCTGCGTTCGCGCACAGATATGACGGCTCACGCACACACGCTCCACGCGGCGTGCGCCTGCGCATATAGCTCGCACACATGTAAAACACGTCAAATCAAAATGAGAAGTAAGCGACCAAACAACTGATATCACGCGTGTTATCTTTTTAATCCCATAGATTCGCTGTTCATAAATAAATGCTTAGTAAAATATTGCCTACATTATTAATTAAGTGCCTGGTTTTGAATGTTATGATTTTTTACCAAATCTTAAATAACTGTGATAATTATATTCTTCAATGAGGAAGCGTCCAAATATCACTTCACCTCATAGTCTCTACCAGAGACTTTATGTTATTGAAAAGCTACCTATTTGAATGCTTGTTAAACACAAACCAGCTATCGAAGTAGTTGCAATGAAATAAACAGTTTTTTTCAGCTGAAACAGTTCCAGAAAAACCTTATATGTCAAAAATGGTTTATTATTAAATAAAGATTAATTTGTGAACCTTCAAATTAAAATTAAGCTGCAGGGGAAACACAAGCTTATACTTTTTAGGCCGAAGTCATAAGGCCTGAACAACAAACTAAGTAAATTAAATCACTTAACCAGTAAAGCTTGTCCATTTTAAGAGTGGTTTTTTGACAGCTCGACGACTCACGAGATAATGATGTCATAAAGATTCTCGAATAATATACCTTTCCGATTGAACTATTAACATTAATCGAATTAAGTACATAAACGTAATGATTGATATGGATAAATGTAAATTTTGATTTAATAATCTTTTAGTTTTTTTGTGAATAAAAATAAATCCGTGAGCATAATAATATGAAAATAATTATTACATAAATACATACATACATTCTATCACGATTATATCCCAAACGGGGCAGTAAGAAGCAAGTGACTGTTGCCGTCATGGTGAACAGAACACTCAGAAGCCCACTTTTCACCAATAGTATTAGGAACCAACGTGGTAGGTTGTAAGCCTTTCACCGTTATCCGGGTTGATTTGTTTTTTTATCGATGCTTTCCATCACCGGAGAGTAAGTCGGATGTTTTACAATGAACACAAAGATTTTGGTTCTTGCCAGATTTGAACTCGGAACCACACCATCCACGATCTGAGTTTGGGTGCTGAACCACTAGGCCACGATACCACAAGAAAAACAAGAAACATCAAATAATTATGAAATATCTGTCCGTTTATAAGTATGTAATGATGAGCGAGATGAGATGAGAGTAGGTGATGATGAGCCTTCCGCCGTTATCTGCATGATTTGGTTTTTATCGATGTTTTCCCCGGTACACCCCGAAATTCCGTCAAAACCTGCAAATGCTGTTATAGGCATGAAAATCGGAACGATTGATCCCGAAATGATTGACCCGTAGCACGCAAAAAAAAAGTTAGGTGTTATGGCGGCCTCTTTTTTTTGTATGGAAAAAAAGAATTTTGCTCTGAAATCTATCGTGTACGTGGTATCTAATGAAAGGGCTTACTGACCCCATTCTAAAAATATATCACATCATTACCTTCTAGTCACTTGTATTAAATTAAAATAAAAACCATTTTCAGAACATACCCAGTTTGGGCTCCTCCGGATATGATACGGTTGGATATTTTTTTGTAAAATATGCTTCAAATAGTACGTAATATCCTCATTTTTAACCCGAAAAAAGTATTTTTGAAAATTTTTACATTCAGTATTTTTTTATAATTTTTAAATTTTACTAAATGTGATAAAATTACGATTAGTTAAAACATGTATACAAGTTCAGTTCTAGACAAAACCACTAATAAAATGGACAACGTATAAGTATTGTTAACCAAATCCTAATAAGAATTCGTTTATAAAGACTTACGATAGTTGATAACAGCTTCAAACAATTTAGGGTCGAGGCCTCCAGAAGAGGATCAAAGTAGCATACTCGTACACTGAGTACTTAGCTACGAGTATCCAATACACAACAATAACAAAAAAATATCCTTAACTAAACTTATTGTTTCTGAAGCAGCTAAGCTAATGTATTAGCTAAGTAGACGCAGGCCTATGTTTGATGCGATGGGCTATATTAAACTGGGGTATATAGATGACGTCGGCGTCGGTATCATCGGTTGAAATAGTAATAATTTACCAAGAAAAATAAACAAATCAATTAAACGTATCAAAGGCAGATCCGTTCGTTACCGTTGCTAGCCATATCGGTGTCCCGGTGACCGACAAACAATAGGTATTCTGTTGTGTTGTGTCTGGTTTTGCGGCAGTCAAGGTATTAAACATGAAACCCCATGATTTTTAATAAGTACACCTGTGCTTTAAAAAAAGAAACAACACCGCGCGTCATCAAGTTTAAGCTTGGACTGCAATAATCAATACCCAAGCCTACCTCAAGGCTGACGTTAATGCGTCGCATTAACGTCTATGTTATATATAATCTTTTTTAATAAAATTTTAGTCATGCTTCTAAAAATCATAATTAAGTAAGTAAGTTACAATAAATTGTCTGAAATAAGTTGAAGATAAATAAAGAACGTGTAACATAGACGTTATGATTTATTCTTACGTTTGATGATACATTTATTGTTTTTCTACAGTTGACAATGTGGTCATTTATAGGTACTTATAGCTCTCTTGAAGAGTATCAAAAAGGGCTTCCATTATTAAATAAGTATATTTTTTTGCCCCAAAATGCACTTTCAAATATTAGCCTTCTCAGTAGCTACAATTTAGTGACATCCGGTCGGTGGTAAATTGTTCAAATCTACTGCTTTCACCCTGCTTCGAGTAAGTTTGCTGCCGTTAAATTGATGCGTTATTTTAGCAGTTAATGTGTAAGGACTTCCGTAAGGCAATTCTGAAATAAAAATGAAGCGTTGTTGTGACGACTAGCGAAGACAAAGCTCGAACTGAGTGTTTCACGTCGTTGAATTGGTCGATATTAGTTTAAAAGTAAGTACTACTGATAGAGTATTACAGAGTATTATGTACTGAAGATAAAAAAAAAGTTATTTGTAATTTATCTTAATAAAGCTACGGTCAAAATTGTTGTAATTTTCAAATTCATAACACTTGAAATAAAACAAGTTAAGTATGTATCTGTAAATGTGAATAGGACCACCAAATATTTACATTACATTTACTTACATTAGCGAATTTCTTCAAAGGTACTATTGTTTTCAAAAAATCTTATACTCAGTTATGTAGATGTGTTTGATACCCACCAATCATATGAATTAGTCCTGTGACTGAATGAACTAATTCAAACGATTGGTGGGCATAAAACGCATCCATAGCACATCTCTGGTGGAGAAGCAGCCTTAACATTTTTCCGGTACTTAACGGTCCCATTTTTTTTTGATTTGGGGAATATTTCAATAAAGGTGTTCAACAAGGAAATATATGAGACAAACTTAAAACCATTCTTTACAATATTCCTAAAATAATATGAATAGATCATACTGGCTTCAAATTTTAGTTGGCTAGTTTGACAATTAACTTAATAAGAATTTATCATCATCACCATTCGCAGTGTTTTCAGGCTCTCATACTTTTCCAAAGGTGACCTGCACCCTGCGACCTTTATCAGTTCGTCCTACGCTGCATTGTGATTCTAATAGGGTACTGCCTTACCAGCCATCGGTTCACTGGTTCAGGAGTTCTGCTTTCTGCATCCTTAACCTCACTCATTGACCGGGCTTCTTCAGTGACCTTAGTTATTAAAAATGTTTTCCCATTTCTATTTATATAACTACTCTTATTCATGGGCGAAAATAATAACAAAGTATACAATTAAGAAATAACTCTGATACAGGAGGTTCCGTGACTCCTTAACAAACCAAACCTTTCAACATGCACAAAACATATATTTTTAAAACAAGTCCTAGTATTTTCAAAGGCCTATTAGTTGTAGTACGGATCATCATAAGTAACGGAGTTGACCTTCCACTGAGAGGTGTGCACAAATAAGAAATGCACTGCACCGCTGTATGTATTGGTGTTATAAATGTATTTAAACCAAATTTCAATTTAGTGGCCAACATACAGACAATTCAAAACGATGTTAAAGGCTAATTAGCGTGCCACAATGATAACATCTTAGACTAAATCTTTCACAACTGGAAGGTACTCGCACGCTCCGTGATAAGGTATCAAAGCTCGAGTAATTCTCAAATACCACACAACGATGCAATGTATTCTTGCTGTGTTTATTTTCTTACTTTAGTGTTATGTTAAAAAATCAAGACAAAATTTTGGACATCCAATATAAACGAAAAATGCGGAAGGATCCCCTGTGAAGGCTTATTGTGTTATACCTATACGAGTATCTTGTTACTACCGAATGGATAAGCAAATCTGCACAATAAGCATATTAACTACGTGTCAGTTTTCACCTTTGACGGATGGACAAGTCTTTTGTCGGCGAGCCGACGATGCGACGGCATCGATTATAAGTAAAATTAGAATAACTGGACGGCTGCCCGAGCGGCGAGCAGCAAATAGTACTGGGGCATGCGACCAATCGTAACAGCCGCAAATACATGCATCGCACTCAATGCGGATACTCACTGAACACCACAACCCCCACTGTACAGTATACGCCGAGCTGAAATACATCTCACGTCTAGACTGAAGTTAGCTGCGTGACTTCGAGCGGATTTTCAATTCAAATTACCAAAAACAACTTCATGTTGTACTTGCATACTCCTCCCAACCAACTGCCAAGCACCAAACCTTTTCTTATTGCAATTAAAAAAAATGCTGAAATATATAACATAACAAACACATTCGTTGTCGTAGGTTTGATTTCATTTTAGGCAGATACTAAATATTTTTGAGCAGATATTTAATATTTTTAAGTGTACCTAAGTACCTACTACTTATTAAATATAATAACTCGAAAGAAAGAAATGTGGCCCATGGACAAGACAAATTGTTTTTTTACTTATTGGTAATTGGTCTCACTACTTTAATTGGTAAATAAAATTTCTCTTTCACTTTTTTTTATTGTTATTATTTATTGTACGTAAGTAACTTGTATAAATTATCAAATACTTAAAACAGTATTTGATAATTTATACAAGTTACTTTTTCCTTGCCTTTATTTATTATTTTCAACCCCCTTGCAGTATCTATTTTATTACCTACATTATATTGCGTGCACACGATGTCGGACGACACTATCCCACAAGGAAGTGTCAGAATACCAGCGCTGTTGCAGCTTCACAGCTGCAGCGGCACATGCTGAGACAGGGACCTAGTTGGCCCCAGACTGAGGCTGATTCTTTTTTCTAATTTTTTCTCATTTCTTGTCAATTTTAATTGTGTTTTTTAATTTCTGTTTAGATTTATTTGTGTTTTTATTGTTTAATATGCCTCTTTGTGAGTGTGTGCCAGTAAATTACTTTTAATTTTACTAAGGATACATGAAAACATTGTAGAATGAACTAACAGTTTAACCTACAAATAATCACTGCCTCCTCCTTTTTTACCCCTTGAGTTTAGAGGTGAAAAATTACGATCAACGTGTTAGACGCATTAAATTTAAATGATTAACCAAATTAAATTGGTCTGCATGCGCTACTGCTATGATGGCCATACATGGAGTGGTAATTGTATTACCACTACAATAATAAAGTGTTCGCGTTTTATCCGCCCTATATTAGTTCTTCGGGTGACGACGGCTACAGTCAATGCGGAAGCGCGCGGCGGTCTGCCCCGAATGGGGGCACGATGCGTCGCGATGGACGCCGCCGCCCGCGTCACCGCTGCATTCGTCTGCACTACGCTTTATAAAACATCTCTATTTCGGTGTACACCTGAATTCTAACCGTAATTATAACCGTGGTTATTATTTTGTAGTAGCCTATTGCAAAGCTATGCTTAGTTAGTATCTTTTAGATCCGGATTTTGCGAACAAGCAGACGATACACCTAATGAAAGTTAGGGTGCGTAAGTCAGTTGAATGGCTATGATATATATATTTTTATTGGCTCAATCCTCTGAACCGGGGTGTTCTGTTTCCTTATTCAACCAGATCTACTAGTAAAAAAGTGTATTGTATACATAAAAAAACATTAAAATAAACCAATAAAACGATTTAATGACAAGCTTCTATTTAAATTTTAAAGTGACAATTCTAGTGACCCTTATTCTGCAAGTGGGTACAGTACAGTTCAACAATCATTTCTCACCTTGACTTACGTAGTGCCAAGTTCGATTCCCGGTCGAGTCATTTCATTAAACGCTCTTTTCTAAATTGGCTCGGGTTTGGGCGTGCTGAGAGACGCCCTTGGCTTTATTTCTTGTCTAGTAGCTCGTAACAGAGGGTTAACTCTACTTCAACAATGTCATGTGGTGTGGTGTTGTCTGGCGCATATTTATTTATTTATTTGATCTGATACTATACTAAACAACCCCTTTTGTTATTTCGTTATAATTACAGAATACCAAGAAAAACAACGGCGTAGCCTAAAAAACGGGTGTAGCTTTTGTTTTGGACCCCAAGCTAAGCTTTCACTTTGCGTAGCTAAGAATTAAATATTTACATAGAAAATAAATAGGTATGGAATAAATAGAAACAACCAGACACAGAACCGAACTTACGACCCGTGCCCTAACGAACAGGGACAATGGTAGTCTCTACCACCGGAGTCAATATCTATGAACAATTAGCCATTCAATATATATTTTTACTAGCTCTTCGTCAGAGGCTTCGCCCGCGTAGACTGTCTTTCCCGTCAAAATGTAGCCTAAATTAAAAAATTGCCTATGTCACTCGTCCCTAATAATGTAGCTTTATATTGGTGAAATAATTTTTTAAATCGGTCCAGTAGTTTAGGAGCCTATTCAATACGAACAAACAAATAGACAACTCTTCCCTTTTCATATTTTTAGTATAGATTATAATATAAGTATTGATAAAGTCAATAATACACAATTTACTTAATATCTCGTTTTATTTATAAATTTAAAACAAAACGCCCCATTAGTGAGCAGCATTTGTACTCGAATAAAAGAAAAAATATTTTGAATTATAGGTTAACTAAACTCGACGAAAAACTTTTTTATTTGCAGATGATCATAAATTGTGTATTTTTTCTTAGTCAGTATTTATAATATCACCCAAACATTTTTAACACCAAGCTAGCTTTGAAATTTACTTTACAATTATTGAGAGCTTAAACTTGTGTTATCTATTCGTATAAATACAGTTTTCAATTTTAATAGCATGTAGTTTAGTAGTAGGACTTTTTAGGAATCTTAGTGTTCACAAAGGTGCAAAAATGAGAACAAAAACTTCTGCAAGTTATTCAGTAAATTCAATTGCAGTTTGATCTCAAGTTGCTTCAGATAGCTAGTTTTATTAGAACTTTTATATCTCTCGGATATATATTTTGCTCCAGCCCTAGTAAAAAATCTTCGCACATCTTTTGTGAGCCTAAACTTGCATAATTGAATAACATACTGAAACTAAACATTTGTATTTCTTCTCAGATATTTTTGGAAATCTAAAGTTGTGAAAATAAAGCGCAATGACGTGTCGGTAGGGTGGTTGGGAGAAAAGCGTGAGGCGCGCGGCCGGGCGCGGGCGGCGCGGCTGTATGAAAGCTCTGCCGTACTAGCGATGCCGTTAACGCAGGCTCGGGCGGGCGGGTGGCGAGGCGGCTGCGGGCGGGCCGTGGGAGGTACCGTTAATGACGTCGCCGTCGTGACGTCGCGCCCGTGACGTCATACGGCGCGATATAGCCACCAGCCTCGGCGGCGGCGGCCTCAGTAACGCACCGTCCGTTCGCAAGTGTGTACCTCCGCGCACCTTCTCGCGAACCGCATCAACCTACCGACTGACTGAGTGAGTGAGTGCGCGTGCAGTGAGTGGAATGTGCTCGGCCGCATGAGGATCCTGCTGAGCGAGCTGGGACTGTCCGGCCCGTGCTTCGGTCTGACCCTGGAGCCCGACACCTCGCTGGAACCCGAGAAGCCTGCGCCAGGTCAGCGCCCGCACGACGATACGCGCTCCGCTACTTCTGTGTTTATTTTCGCTTTCGTTGTGTAGAACCTCTGGGTCTTGTAGACTTTGTGTGGAACTGTCGTGACGATGGCCATCGGCTAGAATGCGAGGTGCGTTGCTGACGCCCTCCAGCCAACCCTGCGGCCTTAGACAATTTAAACACACACGTACGTACTTCCTTTTTTGTTTTTATTTTTATTTAAGTTAACCCTTTATTTTAAATTTATTTTTAAGTACTAACCCACCGCTTTGCAGTTGTGTTTAGTTCTTTATCCAATTTTTTTATATTGTGAAGTAGACTTTATTAGAAACCAACACATGTTAACTAAATACAGGGTAGTACCTATACAAAATTGTTTGATGCTGTACAACTGTTTAATAATCTAGATGTAGGTGTTTTTGTATAATTAAATGCAGAGGACATTCAATAATAACGAAAATAATAATTAGAGCTTTCATTACAAAGCTCTACATTGAAAGTTGTGATGATCTTTATGCCGGCATTATGTAATTTTTTGCGTTTTAATAAGTGAGGAAGTATTAGTCATCTAGGCTATCGAATAAAAGTAAAACACTAGTTTGCCATATGCTAATTTAATAGTGGTACATGCAAATAAAAGCGTGAGTGATCAGAATATTCGAACAAAACGCGCGATCTTAATTACGTAGAGGCATTGGTAAAATGTTAGACGTCTTCCTGGTATAGATGTGGTTTAACTCGTCTCATTTATTTTTTCATTCACGATGAATACATTAAAATTCCTTGCCAAAATAATATCATTTTATGACGTAAACATTATACCTATAACACGTGAATGAATTTTAAATTTCTTAATTTTCCGTATTCAAAAATCCAAGACATGAATACAAAATTTGTTTATTATAGGTATTGAATTATTTTTAATGTTTAATTGTCCACCTTCGAAATAAACTACACAATATATGCATTCCAAGATGGAAATGGCAAATAATATTGCTCAAATAATAAAGTTTCAAAAATTCCTTTGCAACAACGATTAATTACATAATTAGAGCTTTTATAGCATTTAACAAAAACGGAATATATATTTTGTTTTGTTGTTATATAACTGCTAACGGATGGATGGTTAAATACAATTACAGTTA
The DNA here is from genome assembly GCA_947369235.1 of Udea olivalis. Classification (NCBI taxonomy): domain Eukaryota; kingdom Metazoa; phylum Arthropoda; class Insecta; order Lepidoptera; family Crambidae; genus Udea; species Udea olivalis. Next base: position 14,854,272 of record OX376343.1, read on the forward strand.
ATACCAAAATTTAAGATAAACAAATCATAAAAGTAGAAACTGGGTAGATCTATCTACGAGTATAATTCACATATTGTGCAGTATCTTCTATTTGAGATTATTCAAAAAGTACAATTTTAGTGTATTTTAAATGTGTTAACTTGTTAAACGCTGTGATGTATTTAATTGATACAATACCGTAATGTACATTATGAACAAAAATATGTAAGCAGTTAAATGTATAAATCAAAATTAACGTATAGGTATATTAGTTCGCGAGTTTATATTTTACTTTAGCTTGTAATAAAGTTGATAAAAAAGTACACGTTAAAAAATTACACCAGCAATAAGAATAAAAATAGAACTCAATACTTCCTTATAAATCTTAATTACATATGCATACACATACAAAATATTGAATCTTTATTTTGCATAAAAATCCGCAGTCTGGGCACTCAGCAAACAAGTTCGCAAACTGGATGATGTAAAATACGGTAGTAACTAAATACCGTGCAAATAAGTATTTACTACACTTTTTTATTTTTTTATTTATTGAACCATACAAACTACAAGTGCTTCTTATCATTGTTTTCTGCCAAACTGTGCGACGATAGTCAGCAGAATACTTGTTATACATAAATGTATTTTCTTGAGTATGTGTAGAAATGCGATCATATCTTCGCCGATTATCGAGAAAACTTTATCCAGGGAACATTCCGAGGGTAACGTTTCGCCAATATTGTGTCATACTCATAAATACTTTTGCGTAAACTAAGTTTTGAATGTTCTTATTATTGTAACGCGTTATAAAAGCCATAAATGGGCATGCTTAATTTCATCCGATTTTAGTGATTGAAGTCAAATAGAACACAAACTCGACATGGTGAAACATATTTCAACACCCGCTAGACCGGTCGAAGATGAGATGATACACACCGCTGTCTAGCTGCATAAATTAACAGCCATATATCTATCTGCATACATCTAAATACGCCGGGTGTGCCTGTGCGGCTCATCATCACAATGTACACGTGAATAGACAGCGGCACCTTCAACGTATGAAAATTGCCATTAACCCGACATGTTAAATCGTCTTTGGATTTGTTTCACTCCGGGCGGGTTAGGTAATGTCTGCGACCATAATGTGGGATATTTATGTCGCCTCCGGTCTCCGGAGCCGATGGCCTCAGCCGAACTGCCTGCTACTTGCCCAATCGGCTGTCGCAACCGGCAGACGTTGCACCTGCCGAGATGCGAGCCTGTGCAAATTACTGACCTACAACATTATATCGCATCACGTATGATCTCGATATTCCTCGCACTTTACCCACTACTAAACTATGAATAAAGCGAACTTGCTAATAGAGTCTCGCCGGCAATCTGCCACACACACACGCCGGCATGTTTCCACTATAAAAATGACCAAATATTTACTGACTTTCACTTTTGTTACTGAATTATCTATTTGTGACCATCAGCATGTTTGTCCACAGAAGACAAAAGTGGTCCCATTAAAATGAGATATGGCTCCATTTTAGTTTAAATCAAGCTTTAAATTTTTATCGATGTTATAAGTATGCAAATTGCTATTGAATGTTAAACAGCGGTAACAGACCGATTCTAAGGTGATCATGGGTGACTTGATAATTTTGCAGCTCGCGTGTTATAAAATGGCGATATATTATTGTGTGATAACGATAAGGATGGAATAGCCAGCTGGTCTGACGTCACGGTGTAAGCGGGGCGCGCGTCACTCTCGCCGACGCGCCACACAGGGTGGGAAGGGACCATCCTCTCGTTCGCGAAGGCATATCCTGCGGTCGTTTCTCTAAACACAGCGGGAGATTCACTCGATGGGACAACTCGTTTGAATTATTTTGCCATTCTTATCAAATTCACGATCTAAAGGGGGGATATAATGCTCTAATATCACTAACTGTTTATTATTATTCCTCCTTTTTAATTCTTGCATTTATCAAATAACAGTTAAATTGAATAACAGAGGATTATGAAAACAGATCATTTAAATTTAAACATAGAAGCAGTGGCTCCACATTTAGGCAATTCAAGCTTTAAAGTAAACTATAAACTAAGCCAAAGTTCTTTCGATAAAAAAGGTTGGTGTATTTTGCAAACGAAAGAAAATCACGTGAATTCTTTTATCCGCTTCTTTTTGCCTGTCGCTTTCAGTGAAAAGCACGTTTACGTCATATAGTCTAAAAATAGCAGGGTGGTGTTAGCAGCATAACGGCAGTAAGGGGGTGTTGTGGAGCGTGAGGCGTCGGGCAGTGCGGCCTCGTCGCGCCCGTGACGTCACGCATTACGTCACGCATCGACCGCGCTCGGCTTCAAGGACGCCCTTGCTAGCCGCGCCGCCTTACCGGCTACCAACTTCATGTTAACTTTCGCCCACTTTGCATGTAAATACAGTATTCGACTAGGGACATTAAGCATGCAATAATGCATCAGTCTTCGGTAACGCAAATCGGATCAGTAGGTTAGGTATTTTTAAGAGAGAACTGTGTCACTGATATCACATGCATTATAAATTGGCAAAGCCAAATTCATCATTTTAATAACTTAAGAGGCATTTCTCCAAGATTCATCACGAAATTATTCATCTCGAAATTATCTAGGCTTAAAAGAAGAGAAGGTGAGCTTCGTCACCCAACTAAAATAATCATAATCATTCACTGTTTTATGTCATTTAAAGAAACTAAGTTTGTCCATTTACTAATACGGAGGCTTCTCCACAATGGCCCCGTTGTCACTTTAATCGATAAGAAAGAGCTTATGTAAATAGTTGCTTAAATTATGTGAGAATATTGCCTACATGAGTCAATAGGTAACGGAGACAACGCAGACAAATATGTACATTTTTTTTTTATGATGCGCCAGACAACACACCTCTTGTTGGTCTCGTAGTAGGGATTAATATCCCTGTGTTACGAGGTACCACACAAGGAAATAAGCCAGTGGCGTCTCCCAGTACACCCAGACCCGAGTCAATTCAGAAAAGATCGTTTCCTGAATTGACCCGACCGGGAATCGAACCCGGGACACCAGGGAAATCGAGGCGAGAAACCGTGCTACAGCGCACTACGCCAATCGTGTCGTCAAATAGGTATAGGTACCTTGTTAAAGTAAAAAATAACATTAGAATGTATTGACTAACTGAGTATTAGATATATTAAATGATTTTCAATGAAAAAGTACATTTACTTTTAATTTCAGACAAACTACTTGATAAGGAATTATTATTAATTTATTTAGGTAGATTCTTCCTCGTCTTGTTGTATTACCCGATTCATTACAATTCGGCGGGATTTTACTGTGCAAATAACTTGATATACTATTGTTTACAAATGAGTATGGCTATAGCATAGGAATTAGGTAGACGTAGACATACTTGAACCACACTACGCGACTTATGTTTACACTTTAAACAAAATACAAACAAAAAGGAAACTGTATTTTCTTCTAGTCATCAAAGACCTTCACCTTCACCAGAAATCACGTCAACGACCGGCCAACCCTAAAAACTTAGATAGTGTAACTAAGCCGGCTATACACTTAAGGGCACATTTGTATGTACATACTTATATCAGCGATAACGTGTGGTTATTTCGGGAGGCATTTAGATTTGTCTGCTACGAGCATGTAGCAGGGGGTGGCTGACGTCAGCGGCGATGGCGTCACAGCGCCCCTCTCACGCGCCAGCTGATAAATTCACGTCTATCTTGGAATAAAGTGACGTATTTGTAAATATTTTTTGCGTAAGCCTAAAGATATAATTTAAAAGATAAGGACTTTTTATTGGCGATGCCCACGTCTTCCATCTAAACTTAGCGCTTCTTTTGATCAATTTCTGACTTCTCAGAATTAATATCAAAATATTTAAATGCCAAGTTCATACCAATTTTAATTTAACAAACACGAAGTACTTACAAAGTAAAGTACTTCGCAGTCAGCAGAGCTTTTTTAAATTCGTGTTTGTTGTGTGTCTGGGTGTTATTATCTATTTAAGTATGTATTTAGATATATTTGAGTATGTTTATCAGTCTCTGACGCCCATCGTACAAGCTCTGCTTAGTTTGGGGTCAGATGATCTTGGTGTGAATTGTCCCAGATATTTATTGTTTATTAAACTATTTAGAAAGCTTCGGTCGTTGAACCAACCGTAACTTTCAGCTGGAGCAATACTGCTCAGCTGAAGTAGGTGGTATGTCAATCTTGTGCCATAAAGATACTCAAAAACTTATTAAACCTTGATCTAGTGGAAAAGGCCTACATATTTTTTTTTACTGGGAAGTTTGAGAACACTAGTGGCATAAGTCATTAACATGAGGTCTGCTTATGTAGCGGCTAAACTTTTATTTAGGAGTAATTCAAACTGCGATGTTAAACCAAAGTTACCAAACTTAAGCTTGTAAATATTGAGAGTGTTTCCGTAATTTCAACCGTGTAGATCTGACGTCATTCATCACGTTTGAAAACAATTGTTTGCAGTTATTACGCGCACCGCAAGCTCCGTCACCGGTGTTTACGCGCGCAACTTACGCAGACACATTGAAACCGAATACGTCACTGACGGAAAGTTCTATTATCAGCCTCTCTACACTATCTATACATAACACTCACAAAACTAAATCAATACTTGTTAAGGCCAATGTAACGCCATCTGTTCGCGACTGGAAACACTAAATAAGGCCCTCTCGGAGGGATGTAAGGGTTGTGGTTGCGACTACGCTATTCGTAGTAAGTTTGCTACGAAACTACTTACTCACAATAGATGTCGTTTTAAAACTCGACTCATTTTGTTTGTTTATATTTGAAAATTGTTTAACAGTTGTTTATACTTAACAACTGACTATCTCGAAGTAATAATAAGACATTTTTGATTTTGAACTTATTTGTAATAATTTATAACGTGAAAATAATAAACTCAAACTGAAATTACATTATTCAAAAAGACTGTATCAGTACTTTCGAATCGTCAAATTTACAGCAAAATATACTAAATAGAGATAAATACCATATTAATATGGATATATTGGGTTGAGGAAAGTCTTTTCGCATATAGTATGTATGAACTTGTAATAAAATCTCTGTGGCTATACTATTTGTAGCTATCTGGTTTTGGTATCATTAAAAGTTTAATTTTAAAGAAGATAATTCCAAATTGAAATTAGGAAAATGTGTGATTTTCATTTGTTTTTCTTACTGTAAAGATGAGTGAATCTATGAAGTATTTCGATACATTTTAAAATTTTACTACAAAAGAGGTAAAAATGCAACGAAAGTCACGAAAAAAATTTGGTTTAAGCGTTTTCAATCCGGAAATTTTGATGTCGAAAATGCACGTCGCTCTGGTCGCCCTATTACGGATAAAATAGATGCCATATTTGAAAAAGTGGAGCAAGATCGGCATATCAGTAGTTACGGCGTAGCTGAAGAACTGAGAATTGACCACAAAACAGTTTTGGCGCATTTAAAAAAAACTGGGTACACAAAAAAGCTCAATATTTGGGTACCTCACGAGCTCTTTGAAAGAAACCAAATAAACCGTGTACTCATTTGTGATTATTCATTACGACGTGATGAAACCGAACCATTTTTGAAGAAGCTGATAACTAGTGATGAAAAGTGGATCACGTACGACAAGAATGTGCAAAAAGTTCGTGGTCAAAGGCCGGTCAGGCTTCACAGACTGTGGTGAAACCCAGGTTAACTCGCAACAAGGTGATGTTCTGTGTGTGGTGGGATTGGAAGGGCATTATTTATTACGAGCGGTTACCAGCAGGCAGGATCATCGATTCTGAACTCTACTGCGAACAACTGATGAGATTGAAGCAAGAAATTGGGAGAAAGCGGCCGGAATTGATCAACAAAAGGGGGTGGTTTTTTATCATGATATCGCTAGACCTCACCTATCATTAACCACTCAGCAAAAATTAGGATAGTGTGGCTGGGAGGTGTTAATGCATCCGCCGTATAGTCCTGACCTTGCACCTTCAGATTTCCACCTGTTTTGGTCTCTTTAGAATTCTTTAGGCAGTGTTAGGTTAACATCACGAGAGGACTGCCAAAACCACTTGTCGGTATTTTGATCAGAAGCCTCAAAACTCCTATAGCAATGGGACCATGTCCCTAACTACAAGATGCCAAAAATTAATCGAACAAAATGGCAGCTACATGCTTTAGTTAAATGGAAATAAACTATATTAAAAAATGTTTTGAATTTTCTTAAAAAATGCGAAGATACTTTTTCACCCAACCTATTAAAAATACACAGTATACAGACATAATGCGAATCTACCACCGCGTCGCGTCGGAGTTGTTTCTGGCTGAGAAGACCCGGCAAGAAACCTAGCAGTTACTCTCTTAAACTTGTTTTGGGTTTACAATAGGCTTTAGTAAAGTACAAAGTAAGTAAAGTAAAGTAAATATTAATTAATAAACCCAATAACAAAATTAGAACATTCTAGCCCCCAAACTAGGTAAAGCCTGTCCTATCATATGGGGGAAGTTCACGAAATTTAACGAGACGAGAGAGACTCGTACGATAAATGAGTAACTTGTCGGCAAAACTTACGCTAAACGGATGCGAAACATCTATTTTAACAGACTTAAAAAAAAGGAGGTTCTCAATTAGACTTAATGTTCTTTTTTAGGTTTGTTATAAGGCAAAAGTTATAAATAACTTTTGCCTGGGTGAACCGATTTTGATCATTCTTTTTTCATTTGAAAGCTGGTGCTTTCCGTGTGGTCCCATTTTTTAATTTGGTCTAGTTCTGACACTGGCATTCATGAGAAAACCAAATAAGTCTTAAACAAATAATATAAGTCTTAAATCTAGATAAACAAAACCCAACTTCGAAAAGAACTATTCCAAAACAAGGCACTAAAAAGTAAAGAAATAATTGCGTATTCTTCTAAAACTTACACGATAATATCGGTATAATGTAGGTGAAATTATTCTTATTGTTGGAGTCGGTGTCAGCCAATGTAGGTCTGTATCTACCTACATACATACGTAAACGTGATATGTAAGAAATAGGTACATTGCTAGGTATATTGTAGTGTTTCCTTAGCTGATACCGAGGTAGTTACAAACCTACATTGGGTGACACCGACTCCAACAATAACAATAATTGTACCTACATTATAATATCGTATAAGTTTTAGAAGAAAACGCAATTATTTCTTTACTTTTTAAGTGCTTTATTTTGGAATAGTTTTTTTTAAAGTTGGGTTTTTTTTGTTAAAATTTTTAGTGCTTAGTTTTAGAATATTTTTTTTGAAGTTGGTTTTTTTCTGTTAAAATATTTGTTTATTTCTTGATTTTCAGTGAATAGTTCTTATCATTTCATACATCGAAAAAGTATCGTCCAATTGCTTCTAAGAATTGAAGAGTTCCGTTACTTTATCATGGATCCCATAATCAGAACCTAACCAAACTTTCATCAAACTACCCTTGAAGTATATCCTTTCCAACAAACAAAGAAACATCGAAATCGGTTGGCATGAAATTGAGTTATTCGTCCATTTCTCGCGCATTTTGTTTCACTAGATTTAAGACTTAAATGGCTTTCTCATGGATGCCACTGTCAGAACGAAACCAAATTAAAAGAAGACCACACGAAAAGCACCAAATTTCGAATAAAAAAAGAATTATCAAAATCGGTTGGCGTAATATTGAGTTATTTGTCCATTAGTGGCGCAATATGTTTATCTAGATTTAAGACTTATATGGTTTTCTCATGGATGCCATTGATGAAACTGAACCAAATTAAAATGGGACCACACGGGCAGCACCAGCTTTCAAATATTTTTTTTATTAAAATCGGTTGGCGTAATATTGAGTTATTCGTCCATTTGTCGCGCATTTTGTTCATCTAGAAAAGCTGGTGCTGCCCGTGTGGTCCCATTTTAATTTGGTTCAGTTTCATCAGTGGCATCCATGAGAAAACCATATAAGTCTTAAATCTAGATAAACATATTGCGCCACTAATGGACAAATAACTCAATATTACGCCAACCGATTTTGATAATTCTTTTTTTATTTGAAATTTGGTGCTTTTCGTGTGGTCTTCTTTTAATTTGGTTTCGTTCTGACAGTGGCATCCATGAGAATTCCATAAGTGGAATCCATTTAAGTCTTAAATCTAGTTAAACAAAATGCGCGAGAAATGGACGAATAACTCAATATTACTCAAACCGATTTTGATATTATTTTTTATTTGGAAGCTGATGCTACCCGTGTTGTTCCATTTTCATTTGGTCCAGTTCTGTCACCGACTCCAACAATAACAATAAATTGTACCTACATTATATTATCGTACAAGTTTGATATGCAATTATTTTTTACTTTCCAGTGTTTTGTTTTGGAATAGTTTTTTTTTAAGTTGTTTTTTTTGTTATTTATAAAAGTAACTAGCATGTTATGTAATCCCATATACATTTACGCGTATTTGGTTATATAAACAATATCACGGACACCATTTTAAGTAATCCACGGATTACTTGAAATGCACGCATTATCAGGTTAAAATTTAAGTTATTTTTTTAGATGGTTTGATTTTAACGGTGAATACTTCTTGTCAGTATTGTATACTTATAATACATTACTTAACACACAAATTCAAAAGAGATTTTGAATCAAACATTAAATTTAAAATCAAAAAATTAAACATCTTTCAGATATTTTCTACATAGCACATTAGCTGCCATGGGGTCACCGGTGACCGGCAAGCAATAGATTTTCTATTATCTCTGGCTTAGCAGCAGTGAAAGACTTAAGTAAACCGACTAGCAATAAACGTATTTATTAACTGCATATGGTGCTTAATGCTAACGCCACCAAACAAAGTCCTTGACCACAGAGGTGTTTTAATGACACTAACAAGTTCCAATAAATCTGTAATGAGACACCAATATATTATTATTCTTGTATTATTTTCTACGCAGATAAAGAATGCTTGTGAATGTAACAAGTCAACAGTAAACGATTGAACAAACCTACTGACAAACCTATACATTATAAATAATAAAACACCAAAAAGTAAAACCAATCTCCGCTTATATGAATCTGCCGTGACGATAAAATATCATCATTGTAGGCAGTACAATACTCAAATTATGTAAGTACGAGTATGTACCGTAATCAATTTTCTAAATATTGAATAAAGTTTTTTATCCAATTTATATAGAACTAGCTTTTCGTCAGGCCCGCGTAGGCTTTTTCTCTCGTTAAAATACCTATAGCTTAAAGAAATTGCTTATGTTAGTCGCCGATAATGTAAACGATAAAGATTTTATAAAATTGGTCCAGTAGTGTCGGAGCTTAATAAAACAAACAATCAATCTATCCTCTTTATAATATTGGTATATCTACCTAGATAATCGGGTTTCTTAACGATTATTAATTTCATTCATTTAGGCGCAAAAATATGATTTTTGGTAGTATTTGTCTGAACAGTTATTTTATATAACATTAGTAACAACTATTGCCGTAATTTTGAATTATCGCTCAAATCGTCAAAGTTTGAAATTATAGATCGGAAATCGGATTGGAAATCCACCATTAAATGTTTCGATTCTATATTATAGTTTTCATTTTAAAAATAGATCTATCTCAATATGAAGCTGACTCTATATACTATATTATCTTCTCATATCCTGAATTTGTCACTACGATATAAACTGACGCTCATACGCGTTTAGGGGTTTATAATTTTCGACATTTAGAGGTACTCTTCTTAAGACTATACGAGAAAATAATGCAATTCGTCGGGAAAATTAAGTACTTAGGTACGACTACTATTAACAACTTACAAACCGTAAAGATATGGTAATATAGCATAGCATATAGCATATAATATTTCAACATGTAGGTAATCAATGTTCTCTTGAAACATCGAGGGTTGCTTTAATGTTCAATTTCAAGGTCAAGGTCAATTAAAATAACCACAAAACAATATTTCTTATTTAAGATCTTTGCTGATTTGTTATAAATATTGACTATGTGAACAGAAATCACATAAAACACTTACTGAACGGCTAGGAAAGTGAGAGTTGAGAGTTCATTGACACGGAGCCAAGGATCCTAGAATGGGTTAGCCATTCACGTCATAAAAAACAAATATTATCTGCCTTACCCACTTCGTGCCTATTACCCAATGCAATGGCTGGACAATATTTTTTTAGCATGCATCTGTAAATTACATAATTACGTATTTAGTTGAATAAACAAATAAGTTTATACGATGTCTGGGATTTAAAGTATTTGGTCGGTCGGTCATATCTGCTCATCTCACTACTAATGATAAAAACTTAAAATTGCAGAATGGGGTTAACATTGTTTAACCCCTAGGCCCCGATGCTCTCACAATAACTTTTTGATTAAAGTGTGAGAAGAACAAAGAAATAACGGATTTGTTTGGTGTTTATCTTTTTTAGTATTTATTTCTGAAAATCCAAATACTCGTAGGTACTCCATACATAGATAGATAGATAGATATGCTTTATTGTACTATAAATCAGTAACAGTAATATTTAACAATTTGTACAATTTAGGCGGCCTTATCGCTAGAGAGCGATTTCTTCCAGGCAACCTTTGGGTAGAGGAACTTCTTAAAGCTTATAGAGTGTGGAGTGAAAACAACTAGAGCCAAACATAAAATATGAATGAATACAACAAACAACAACAACAAAATACAGCCTTATACGTCCCACTGCTGGGCACAGGCCTCACCTCAACTATGAGGTGGTACGAGCCATACTCCAACACGCGGGCTCAGTGCGGATTGTTGGAGAGGTGATTGTAAGGCCAGTGATAAAACTCACCGTCAGATGTTATTATTAAGCCGCCTTTTAGGCCTCTGACTAGGCTTTACGACTGATATCTTGCGACGTCAGCCGCAATGAATGTGAATGAATACAAGTTCCATCAATATATATTATCTATAAACCATACAATATATTCATACTCGTATACGTACTATGTACAAACGTCATTTGTTTTAGAAATCTATGTTTTATATTATAATAAACTTAAAATAAACAAATAGATATTCGATTTGTTAACACATATGCACACCTTTTTTGGTGGTGAAACTATGATCACCTCATTGATTTGTTTAAATTTTGTACTACTTTTCCATTCTCTAAGAGTAAATACATAGTTTTCGCACGTTATTCACTGAGTTTTACATGAATAAATAATAGATTTTGATGCGATTTCCATGTAATTTTTATCAGGGGAATTCTGTGTAGATTACACCTAACTTTTGCGTAGGTATTCCTTTCATTTATGAATCACCTATGATTACTCTACTTTTCAAAGTACAGTAATTTCAATAGCTTTTGCGGGCCGAGTAGGACACTTGGAAAATAGAACTAATAAACGAATTAGGTACCTTACATAGGTACCTTGGTAAATATTAGGTACGTAAAAAAACTACCGTAACAAAAGCTTACTGTTTTGTTTGTAGCTTAATAAGGCTGGAATTAATGGTTCTTAACATAATAGAAACTGCAAATGCCACTGATTTCATAACCTCCCAAGGGATCCATCGCCTTTTCGCCCTCTTGATTCACTTTTTGAGCAAAACTGTACCCCAAATCAAAGGCGTAAGGGTGAGATAGTGTTGTTCCTGTTGTTCCTTCATACAAATAGATTAGGTGTGTAGTATAGATAGAATTCAATTTTCGGGGCGTGGCGAATCAAGCACCGTGACACGATGTATTCAAAACGCCAATATTCGGTTGAGAAAACTGCAGTATAAATTAGGAGACCTTTCTTCCCTGTCGACACTTGTCGTAGTGAAGTAGTAATAGACGGACACCTCTAGCAACTTCCTAGATTGCTATCGATCAGTCAATTACGAATACTCGGTGAAACAAGAACCAAAGTATGTTCGCCGAGGGTAAATATAAAATATGCATGCTTTGTGTAGCGTGATAGTTCAAGGGACGTCGCCGTCAGTTCCACGTCCAACGGTCTCCACGCGCATTCAGTGACCACCCTCCCTTGCTATTGCTCAACTTCACAACTTTCATCAATATTAGAGCAACAAATTACCTTGAACGCAAAGAACAATAGTATTATAATAACATTTGTTAGGTTTTTAGTGATTGTCGCTATAATGGTAATTTGTGTTTGTTACAGGGCCGAGCGCAATAGAGCCGCGCTCGCCGAGCGCTTTTACGTCCAACGCCTCCAGCATGCTACTGCTGCAGACACACGTAAGTAACTTTAATCAATGATTTGATAAATCAATTTTAAATTTTAACCTTTAAAACAGTAAAAATATTTTGTTGAATTTCTCTCATAAAAACTATGAATTAAGATGTTATCTGTGTAACTTAATAGTATCCATAACAGTATTCCGTTGAGAAATACCACCCTATTTGTTTTAAAAAGTGCAATTTACTACGTAATATTATTAGTTTGATAATTAGAACACCTGCAGCCAATTGCACAGACTGGCGAACCATTCGAATTGCGACTCATGAAAGCTTGACAAGTACATGTGGAGTCAAATAAGCACGCTATTGGTGCGCGGGGCCGCCCCTATCTACAATCCACCGCCTACCGCGTGTGACGCCTACAATATTGATTATTTTTTTGTTACAGAGCAACTACGGTTCGTCCTTTACTGATCTACTGTCGCCACAATATCAAGACGACTCCTCCGAAATCTTAGAAGAAAATCTCGATCCATTTCCGGACGTCGAATTTCACGCTCCTGTTCCGCCTGAAGTTAAATCACATCGCACGACTCCAGTCAGCGATCCCTCGTCGCCTACTCTTGGACCTGCCCTACCGAGTTTTGAAGAAACTTACTCGGTCCGTTACCCAAAACAAGAGTTATCTGAATTTGGAATAAAAATGGACGAAGACTGCTACAACGTCGGTGCATACTCTCATCAAGGACACACATCGACTCAACTTTTATATCCCTATCACCAACCTACGCTTCCCTACGTTCCATCAAGTTACTACGCGCCCGCCCAACAGTGCAGTCCTACGTTCGACACTGGTGGAGTAACACACAATCAGGATTCGTACTCACTACCACCTTTCCCGAGTTCCGTCGACTTACATATAACTACTGATCAAAGGTCAAGAGAACGGCGAGCTTCCTTACCAGTGCAACGCTCGGAATCTAGTAGTTCCAATGATAGCCCCAAGTTACACGGAGGAAGAGTTCATTGTATGCAGGCGTCAGCACCAAGTTCAGCGTCAAGCTCACCTGGAGGACCACCCACTGATGCCGGCGGGCCCCGCGCAGCGCCCTCTTCACCAAGCCAGCTCTGCGCTGTTTGTGGAGACACTGCGGCTTGTCAGCATTATGGAGTCCGAACATGTGAAGGATGCAAAGGATTCTTTAAAAGAACCGTGCAAAAAGGCTCCAAATACGTGTGTTTAGCCGAAAAAGCTTGCCCTGTAGATAAAAGAAGACGAAATAGATGCCAGTTTTGCCGATTCCAGAAATGTTTGAACGTCGGAATGGTCAAAGAAGTTGTTAGAACGGACTCATTGAAAGGAAGACGGGGGCGATTACCCTCTAAGCCCAAATGCCCTCAAGAGTCTCCTCCGAGTCCACCTATTTCGCTTATCACCGCTTTAGTACGAGCGCACGTGGATACATCGCCAGATTTCGCTAACCTAGATTACTCGCAATATCGGGAACCGAACCCTATGGAACAACCGATGTCTGACTTGGAAGTAATTCAACAGTTTTATTCCTTGCTCACAACTTCGATTGATATGATCAAAGTTTTTGCTGAGAAGGTTCCTGGATATGGTGAGCTGTGCGTGGAGGATCGAGAGCAGTTGTTTGCGTCTGCAAGGCTTGAATTGTTTGTGCTACGGCTCGCATACCGCACGCGTCCTGAAGATACTAAGCTGACTTTCTGCAACGGTGTGGTGCTGGACAAACGACAGTGCCAGCGCTCGTTCGGAGACTGGCTTCATGCAGTCCTCGACTTCAGCCACACGCTGCACTCGATGGACATCGACATCTCTACTTTTGCTTGCCTTTGCGCTTTAACTTTGATAACAGGTATGTATTCATTTCTTTATATTTTGTTAAATCACTTTTCCATTTTGCACTAGCAGCAAAAAAGCAAAGAAATTTGTATCAACTTAAATACAATATTGAAACACCTTAAAGTTTAAATAACTGAAAAAAAATCAATCTTAACTAACTTATTTACAATATAAATTTTGTGTTCGTAACTGCAAGTAGTCAATATAAATTATCTTTCTTTTGTTTACCTTAATTAAGTCAGGTTTTAAGGACTTTAAGGTTTTTGAATTAATAAAAGATCCGCAATAAATTATCATGATTTTGTTTTAATAAAGAGATGCAACTAGGCAGTCATTCCATTCTCATGGCATGGTTCCAATGTAGAGTTTCCGAACAAAAAGATATTAAAAAGATTTTTCTTCTTTTTTTCCCACAGAGCGGCACGGGTTGAAGGAGCCGCACCGAGTAGAGCAGCTGCAGATGAAGATCATCGGCTGCCTGCGCGCGCACATGCCGAGCGGCGGCAGCGCCAGCGCGGGCGGCGCGCCGCACTTCAGCCGCCTGCTGGGCGCGCTGCCCGAGCTACGCTCGCTCTCCGTGCAAGGCCTCCAGCGCATCTTCTACCTCAAGCTGGAAGACCTCGTCCCCGCACCGCCTCTCATCGAAAACATGTTCTGCGCCAGCCTCCCTTTCTAAACCATGTCTACTCCCGAGGACCACTCCCGCCTTCGTACGCATTCTCCTTCGATGTTAGAAGTTAGAACCGAATCCGTTAAATTTTAAGTGTTAGAATATTCAATATTTTTCTATAGACTAGTTGAACTTTCTAAAGGATACGATCTCCAACGGAATCGGTGTTAAGTATAAATTTAAATAGTTAAGCAAAGAAGACAATCGTAACTGTAAGCCCTATAATAAACTTAATTTATTTTTAACGTGTAGGTGTTCGTCTTAAATTTTGGTGTGATTAAGTTTTATCTAATAATGTTGTGTATTTAGTCTGCATTTGAGTTACCGCTCGTGATCAATGGCATCTCGTCGTACAAATATTCCTATGTTATTTACTTGTGTATTATTTAGATAAGAGAAATCTAGTCACAAGACTTAGAAATGTTAAAGTGGCTCGTAACACTGAGCTTTTATATTAAATTTAAGACAAGTAATAAGGCATTTGATGTCCTGGGGTAAGTATTTGTGAAAACTTACACAAGCGCGCGGCCCACCGAGGCGCGCCGAAGCGCAGCATGCGCGGGTACCTACCAAGAGTACATACTTAAGTGTCCGAACAGATAATGTTGGAAGTTACCTTTAGGTTTAAATTATTTTATAAATAATTTTAGACGCTAGGACGTTAACGTAATTTGTAAAAATAAGGCCAGAGAAAAAGTTCAGCATGACTATACTAATAAACCCAACGTGTCTTAAAGAGTACCTTCCTAGATAGAGTTAATGTAGATGCGTACTTATCATTAATCACTCATTTACATATCATATATGTATTCGAGTGAACACTAAAACAAAACATATCACTGTTCTTAACCGACTTGTAGACTTTGTCGCCACGAATTAGGTGTCCTTCGAAAGGAAATAATTAGGTATTGTAGCCTCCTTCTGTCATTGTCAAAGATGCTTTAATTTTGACTTGAATTTTGCAAAATTTTGTAGGTAAATAAAACTAAAAAGTATTTAAAATATTTTTTGTAATTTTGAAACTAGCAAAGAGTTTATATTATAAAGAGGTAGAATGGTAGTGATTTGAAAGAAAAATAGTTAATGTCTCGCTCGACCAAAAGACCTCTGATGTAGCTTACAGCGATAAAATGCAAAGTTTAGGAGAGTTGTAAAATCTAAAAGATAATATTTATAACCAGAATGTATACCTACCTACTTAGTTTGAAAGTTAATTCATATGTCACAACTTTCGAAAGCCTCTTATTTGTCAGACATACGAGAGACAGCTTCTAGTGTTTATAGGGTCTCCTATTTGCATCAATAATGTTTGATAGTATTTTAATTTATTGCAGCCGTCCACCATAAAATACCTATACCTCTAAATACAAGTAAAGAGAACGAACCTAGCACGGGAACCCCAAAACTGGCTATTTTATATAACTTAAAGTTCTATATGCCGCAAAACGAACATGAACATAGGCACCTAATCATACTCGTAACTATAGATTCTTGCATACATCTCCTTTTCTAATATTACCATAACATTTTCTTTCAATGTGAAATGGGTAACAAAAAAGAGGTATAACTTCTAATTGTTAAAACATTCTGATTCGTGTCTTTTATCCGGATATTGGTAATTTTCTAATAGGAACGTGATAAGATCTAGATTGTAAAATTGTTAAAGGATTATAAATATCATGGACGCGTGAAAATTGATAAATTAAGTAATTTTATACGAAATTGGTAAGATTTTGATATATATTCTCAAATGCTGGACTTTTTGCTCGAAAGCCGAAACTCTTTTATGTTAGATAATTTTATAGATTTAAAAGTGGTAAGTAATCACAAAATAAATTATCTTCGTTACTTTAGTGTGGCGAAAATTCAACTGTTTTACTTTGCTGTTTAATAATTTCTCAGTTGTGCTTAACCTATAACCCCTCACTATTTGAACGGAAACTATTTCGGTTAACATAATTTCAGTATCGAGACTGAATTATTTGTTTACATACTTATTTACTATAATAGTCTGAGGTCGAATAAGATTGTCGACTGACCTACCTTATATTAGCTATCATAAAGATATCATCCTGGTTATGAAAACTTTAGAACCATCCAAGTACTCTCCTATATGTGTAAATAGTACCTTCGAACTATCAAAACCCGAGTCTTAAAATTCATCATTTGATTTAGTAGGTATATTAAAATCATTCATCATCACCCTTCAAACATCTAGTTTTTAATAGATACCTTTTATATTTCTGCTAACATTATTTTACAGTTCGATTTTTCTTCAGTTCTTGACAAGCATTACATATAATATTTTTAGACTTTTATGTGCGTCGTAACAGAGTTTGTGGTTACCAAGAGGTAGGTAATCTAAAGTTAGCCATGACCATTGCATGGTTTTTAACTCTACAAATAATTGTATTCATTTATGAATTTTCGTACCAACTTGTAAAAACTTTGTAAAGATCTGCATCTTAACTCATTCACCCCTGAATAATTCTGACATGCAAATCTAAGAGATACCCTCTAATAAGTAAGTATGGAAAGAGACAGTTATGCATGTAAGGCCTTCTTAGCTTTGAGTGATGTAACATATTCAGGTGTTATAATTGCATTTATATTTTTTGTAATCAATCACACTAAACAAAATGAAGAGAACTGTACCTAATCCATTGAAATTACCTACTGTTGTGATAAGTATATACTTGTATTCCTCTAATATTCGTGTAAAACACCGTGACATATGTACCTTCTCTGTGACTATAGTAAACTGCATTTTTTTATCGAATAGATCGGTATGCTTTTGTTATAATAATGTTTCCCTTTTCTTTGTAAATATTTCGTCAGAATATACTGACGCCAATGCGTCAATTGATTTTTTTTCGTGTATTTACTACTGCAACAAACGAGTCCTACTACGGCGTACTTTATCACCAACTTGCAAAGCCACCTTTTTGCCCACATTCTTCTAACTTATTAACATATTAGTTACCATCGCTTACCACTACGCATTAGCATGCTGGCCAAAATTGCTAGGGAAACTTTTTACTAACACTGTAGCAAAACAATTTTTTTTCTAAAATTATAGACTTTCAAGAGCAGATATCTCGAAAACTTGAAAAACTTGACTGAATAAAACACGTAGAAAATTTATTCAGCTTTCATTTTGTATAAGTGTCATGTCGCTGGACTCATAGTTTCCGAGTTAAAAGAAAAAAAAACAAAAATGAGACTTTCAACAATAATAATATGAAAACAGACTGTTAGTTATGGTTTATTTAGAGCTAATTTTGAGAAAAAAACACTTTCGCTATGAATGTAGATATTCGTATCTACTTTGCTGCCATTGACCTTTTCGTTGACTGGAATAGTAGGTATTTAAGGGAATAGCTGTGTACAATGTCATATTATACACTCAACTAATTCATGTTTGAGCTACTGGCTAATCACTACATAATTGCTTTCCATTTGCTTAATTTTATTAATCTTATAATAATTAATCAAATATAATTCAATCAAATTGCTATTTAATTATGAGAATTAAAAAAGAGCTAAGTGTGGTGTGTTAAAAGGAAATGAAGACTTTTCAGTTTGATTGATTTGACAGTTCCATAATTTTTACTTACCGTAACTAAGAATTTACCTAGCAGTTGTTTTGCTTATTAAAATAAGAACATGCTCATTTGTTATCTATTCCTTAATCCTTTGACTGCCGAGAAGCCAGACACGATAGAATTTTTATTGTTTAGATCACTGGCACAGTCTTAATAGGTGCTTTATAATACTGTGTCAACTCACTGGTGACTTACGAATTAGAGCATGTTTCTCGCCTTGACTTGCGTGGTGGGACACCAGTTCGGTCCAGTTGGGTCAATTCAGCAAAAGATGACAAGTGGTGTGTTTCCAGTCACATATTTATTTATTTATATTCATTTACATTTTAACCAGTGTTTAATATTTGGCCACAAAGGCGGACCCTGGGACCTCACACACCAGTGTGTGTTCACAACCTGGATAAACCGCACGCATGATGATGATAATCTTTGGCCACAAAACAAGTTTTTGGTACCTCTTTATGGTTGACCACATCCTGCGAATCAAACGAACGCTTGTGTGGGAACACAAGCGTTCGTTTGCATACCTACATACCTAACCTACAACACAAAATCAATAATAGACAGGACCTAGTAAGAACCCCCTGGATCTGGTCTTATTACAATCCTTACACTGAGCCTTGCGTCAATATCGTATAATAATATGATCAATAATTTCCAGCCAGTAGAAGGTAACCTGGCATGAGCGCAATCTAAGGGCTGGTTATTCACTGCTAAAAGGACCTAATTTATAAGTAGTAAGAGCGGTTTCAAATTCGTGTTTCCTTCGCGCGTATACAGATGTGTCGGCATACGCGCTTGCAAAAAAACAAACTTATTGCGACGTGTTCGCCGAACCGACCTTATACGAGCTCACAAGCCCGTCAACGCTCGTAGTCGTACGAGATGCGCGTGTGGTAAAAGGTTGGCCTGTGAGTGTGCGCGTATAAGCGCTACAAGCTCCACGCTTAAAAAACGATCTTATACGCGTGTATGAAACGCTAGTCTGAAATCTTAGAATAATTGCACTTAAAAGGATAGTTTCATACAAAAAGGCGCGCCATTTGTGATGCCAAAATTAACTGTCAAAATAACACCTCGTTACACATGTTATCACAATTTCAGTAAACATGTATGAATACTAGATACTTGTGTTTCTCTGTTATGTTGTTGCAACCATTTACTGCACATTTTTTGGAAGAACATTTTGAAGCAGCTCTTACCTCGAGAAATTAGACATTTAATCCTACAAAAATCGAACGCTATAAGATGACATCATAGTGGAATGCAACTTCTTAATATGCGTTTTGTAGCTTATCGCGAGGACGATGAAAGGAAAGACGGCGCGTATTACAATAGAAAGTATTTCATTTGATTTTCCACGTCACGGGAAATGAATGGTTTCAATAAAGGAAAACTCTCACGAAGAAAAGTGATTACACAATAACTGTGGGAGCAAGCCACTAATTGGTCCAAAGCATAACATATTTTTAAAAAAACATAAAATGACAGGTGTGTCAGTGTCATGTTGTGTCATAGACTTGTGTTGACCTTTTTTTTATGGCATCGCACGGCTTGTGCATTTTGCCAGTTTCAAAGTAAAACGGGAAAACGGTTTAAAATAAAATTATTCGAATTTCGAGGTTTGGAACGATTAAGGAAGGACGGATCAGGAAAGTAACTGTGGAAAAGGATATAATATTTAATTAAATATGATAGTATTTTATGAATATCTACTATTAATAGTTTAAAAATTTATATCAATATTTACCTAAATGAATATTTACAATTTATACTTATTATTATTTACAACTTTATATTATTATTGGAAATAAATAACGCTAAACATTTATAGATGTCTAGGTCATTAGTTCCCAATATTAATGTTATACACGTAGGAAAAGGTACACGGAGGGATATAAGGTTGTCCAGGAAAGAGGAACGATCATACCGGGGGCATGCAAAAAATATATGATTTAAGTTGGCTGTATCTGCTCCACACTCACATTCGGCACTTTCTTTAATACGAAGTTTGGCAAGATGTTCCGGAGAGCAGACATGACCGAGTCTCAAGCGTAAAATAACAGAAGTTAGTTTGGCTGTCTTGCCAAGCCTCGCCTTAAAAAACCAAGGCTTGATAGGAATAGAAGGTTGCATCGACCTGAAGGCAAATCGACCCTTGCACTGAGAATTCACAAACTTGTCTCCAGGAATTATGAAGATATGTTTTGGGAAGAGTAGCTAAGTCGTGGCAGTGAGTTATATACGGATATTTGTCCCCACAGTGGATAGCTTCATGAGCGAGACGATCTGATTTCTCATTGGCTTGAATAGCAGCATGACCTGGAACCCAAATAAATACTAAAAAATACTCTTTTGAGAAGCAATCATGAATGGCAGTTCTTAGTTGATAAATTATGGCGTTGATTTAGGGTTGAATGGAGATTTTTCAAATGCTAGAAGAGCACTTTTCGAGTCAGTGCAGATAACTGCCTTTTCCAATTTCATTAATAGCACATATTCAACAGCTTTAAGAAGTCCAAAACATTCTCCTGTGAAAACAGATGACTCCGGAGGGAGTTTAACTTTCTGAACAATGTTGTATTAAGAGTGATAGGTTCCTACACCTACGCAACCAGATGAAAAGTGTTTCGATGTATCACTTTAAAAATAGTGGAAATCAACACATTCACTACCTATCTAAAAAATATCTAAAATTGTGATCAGCATATAAATCAGACATGAACGCTATAATATCGAATACTGGGTGTGTGAACTAGAGAATCGTAATGAGTGCTGAAAATAGGTAGTTCATCAGAACGGTGAATTGGCGAAGAGATTGATACTTAATTTTGAAAACTTTTCAATAGGCATGGAAGAGATTTGTGAGGTGGATAAGCTTCTGTCAGGCATTGCAGTTTTGTAAATATTGGATGGTTTGAATATTGTAAAACACGGAACAAATATTTATCAGAAAGATATTGTTGTCTTAGTTGCAAGGGAGGTTCCACACACTCCACTTGTAATGCGTTTATAGGACTCGACTTCATGGCCCCAGTGATAATTCGCAGTGCTTTGGCTTGGATGCTGTCTAACTTTTTAAAAGCAGATTTGTTACCTGGTTCCAGCAAAAAGGTTCCATAGTCTAATATGCTTCTGATTAAAGCATTATAAAGCAGTTTTAGTGAGTATGGAAGGCTTAGAGCATTTATAGACTGGAGACGCCACTGGCAGGCTTTCCCCTCTGCCAACCGCACATGACCGCCGTTCATGCTGGATATAAAAATAGTTGACGCGCGTTCGCAAGTCATTCTGCATGTCACGGTACACGCGGTACGCCAAGGAGCAAAAAATGCCGATTTGAAAATGTTCTTTCTTGCAAAAAGAGATCAGAAACATGCAGTGTACAAAAGGAGGGCGTTTCTTTCCATCTTTTACTCAAATTTTGTCCATATATTCCTATCAAATATTTATCAAAATTTAAAGAAAAACCACAAAAAATTTCAATCAATAAGTGTTGCTACTTTAGTTATATATATTACAATACATGATATATTTTGCGTAACATTTAAAGTGGAATACACTAACATAATTTAAACTCGTTTTTCACACTAACTATTGTCATTTATTATTTTTAAAACATTAATAGCAATAGATACGCAATGAATTAGCGAGAGATTACTGTTTGCAAATCAGTAAATTTTACTAAGTTTTTCAACATATTTTCAAACTGCATAAATACTTACTCTTAAAATGTTATTTCTATAATTGTGTTTTAAAGATCCACCATAATTATAATTAATTAAAAAAGTCCTCATTAAAAGTTACTGTTTCGCAGTCTGCCTTATTCCGAAGACAATATTTTTTAATTTAAAAACATGGCCACATCCATCAAAGTTAGTGCTGATATTGATTTTTTTGGTACGTTTGGTACGACCAAGCTTGTGCAAATCATGTATTGTGGACTCCTAAACGCACGACCACAATTTGCTTACTGCATTTTGAAAGTTTAGCTTTTATCATGCAAGCTAATAACAAGAAGAAAATAGAACAGGGGCTGCACCAACTTTGAATTTATCAAAGGTGTGTTTTTTATTAGCAGTTATGACAGTTAAAATTCACCTTTGCTTTTGTCCTTGCCACAGACATTGTCGACGTTATTCCGGCTTTTGGAACTTTTTATCAACCAGAACCAGCTTACCTAGAATATTCGTACTAAGTAGTTTATACCTTAATTTACTAGAACTCTCTCGCATTTTTACGTTTCTCTGTTATTCTGTTGCTTTGATAAAATAAAAGCAAAATAACGTCAAATGGGCAAGCGTTTAACTTTGACTTTGGATTTTTTTTTCTTTTGTCTTCACGGCTTTTAACATCTTATAATTATTTGGAATTAAGGTTTTTTATAGATCTAAGATCTTTTCACCAATCAATATTGATCAACACACGTCAACACCCAAAAAAACAAATATGACACCTTTGAAGAAATTCAACATAATATTACTCATTAATGTGAAGCTACCAAAATTGATCCCCATACGTCGCAATCACGTCTAATACGGCTACAAAACGATTAGTTAGGTGGATTTTCTTAAATAGTCGCCAAATGAAAAACTTTTTGTGATATTTTTTAGTATATAAATTCATTTAGTTTACCTATAACTAAGATACCCTAAAACTTGATTTTACTATTTCTGATACTTTAAATGGACGATAATGTCGTTGAACTACCTCTTGAAATCAGCATGTTAAATTATTGATAGATATTGAAAGTTAAGTTATTAAAAAATATTTGAATTAAAAATAAAATGTTTTTTTTTAAACGGCATTCAAAACTTTGAGAAAAAACTGTGTTTCTCACTTTTTCGGAAAAAGTCAAGCTTGCGTTATAAGTCGAGCTTTGATTAGCCCTATGGATGTAGATGTTTTAGAATCAACTAGGCCTGGTATCTATTTCATGGTAAAGGAAAAATCAGGCGTAAAGACCTAGTCGCGCTTCTATGTCCGAAAAAGAGACTCATCCTAAAAAATATTACCTGCATTCAGATATCTCAAAAATCTCCTGCCTGAAATGAAAGTGGAACCAGTTAAATGTGCATTAAGGAACATCCTGTTTTATTATTTTTATGGTCTTCCTTTAGGACCTACATAAAAAGACTGATCTGAATTCTTGAATCATCAAATGAAATGTTTTATTTTTTAGGTTAGGTCAGCCAAGTATTTTTTTACATGATCCGGCAATAGAAATTTAGTTTTTGACTTTAACCTAATAAATATTCGTAAATTTTCCTGAATTAATATGTCATGTGTTATCTATACTAATCTATACTATTACTACAAAGAGGAAAGACCTTATTGTTTGTTAGTATTGAAAGGCTCCGAAATTACTGATATATATAATAAATATAATAAAGTTACATTCAAAGTAATTAATTTTTTTTTTAAATTGGTAGCAGGACATTGTCGTATGCAGAATTTATGTCTAAAAAGACCGCTACTGATGTCAATATACTTATGCCGTTTATGGTACTTCTACCTTTTCTTAAGCCATACTGAGAATTAGCTAGTAAATCTCCATTCTCTAAAAACCACTCTAATCTATTTTGAATCAAACATTCTGCTATTTTAACTACTACTGAAGATAAAACTATTGGTCTGTATGAAGCAACCTCGGATGGGTTTCTATTTGGCTATAATATTGGCAATACTGTGTGACGTTTCCAAATGTTAGTTGCCCCTTTTCATGACAGAATATACGAGATCTAAATAATAAACAAGTGTTTTATCATCTAAATTCACAAAGATAGAGTATGGTATGCCGTCTTCGCCAGGAGCAGTCTTTAGTAGTGTTAATTACATATTTCAGCTCTGTCAAAGAGAAAGGAAGCTCAAGACGTCCGGTGAGGTTATTCGTGATAGATGGGGTGGAAGAAGGGAAGCAGATTGTGAGAGACCAGATTTGATCTCCTAAGGGCGGACGTCTGCTGTAGCCGTCTCCGCTGCCTAGAAGACCCATCCTTCTCCACCCTCTGGGTGCACGTTGACCTGGGCTCCACGAGCCAGGTCCATGCGTGCATATACCGCTTCCACAAAGGCGACGCCGAGACAACTCGACTCTTCGAACATCTGAGTCAGGCCGCAGACAACGCTCAGGCACAGTTCCTAAATGCCGCAATGGTGTTTTTGGGAGACTTCAATGCCCACCATGAGTCCTGGTTAGGCTCATCAAAAACAGACCATGCTGGCCAAACTGCCCATGCGTTTGCTCTCACGCAAGACCTGACGCAACTGTTACACCAGCCCACCCGGGTACCAGATATTGTCGGTCATACACCCTCCTTATTGGACCTTCTGCTGACGAGTCACCCAGCCGGGTGTAGAGTGTCGGTTGAAGCTCCATTGTCTGGTCACTGTCTGGTTGACGCTACAGTGCCTTGTGTAGCTCACCCACAACCTGTGGAGGTGACGCGGCGGTTATGGCACTACTCGTCGGCAGATTGGGACGGATTTCGAGAATACTTTGCCTCCGTCCCTTGGCAGCAGTGCTGCTTTGGAGAAAGGGATGCTTCAGAGAGTGCATTTGCTATCGCGGACGAGATCAGTACCGGAGTGGAATACTACATTCCTTTTACTGATGTCGTCAGTTCTAGCAAAACTGGTCCCTGGTTCAATCGCGAGTGTGCCGCAGCTGTTGAACAAAAACAGGCGGCGTACCGTGCTTGGTCTGGGGCCCAGGCACTCAATGATCATTCAAACCTTGCCTCCCTGAAAGCAGCCTTTAATAAAGCCACCAAGGCCACGAAGAGGGCTTACATTAGAGCAGACGCTCAGCGAATTGCACGTGTTGGCATCACGCACCCTACGGGTAGCCGCTCCTACTGGCAACTGGCTAAACACGTGCAATCTAACTTCTGCGTGCCTTCGCTGCCCCCACTGAGATTCCCTGATGGATCTTTGGCTCATCAGCCGCAAGAGAAAGCCGATTTACTGGCTAACCTCTTTGCCGCAAACTCTTGCATCGATGACTGCGGTGCTGCGCCACCTGAAATACCACATTGCGGCTCCACAATGCCTGATATTCGTATCAGGCAGTGTGATGTTCGTGCCGAACTGCAGTCACTCGATGTCAGGAAAGCCAGTGGCCCTGATGGAATTCCAGCTGTGGTGCTGAAGAAATGTGCAGCGGAGTTGTCTCCAGTGTTCACTGGCCTGTATCGCCTCTCCTACAATTCGGGTCTTGTGCCGCTGTCTTGGAAGGAGGCGAACGTTCAACCATTTCCCGAAAAAGGGGACCGGTCTGACCCTGCCAATTACCGTCCAATAGCCGTAACCTCAGTTTTAGCTAAAGTGTTCGAGCGGATCATAAACACGCAGCTCATCCGCTACCTAGAGGATCACTCTCTCATTCACGACCGTTAGTACGGCTTCCGACCAAAACGGTCTACGGGTGATCTTCTAGCGTACGTAACACACATCTGGGGGGAGGCTATGGACAAGCATGGGGAATCTTTGGCCGTCTGCCTTGACATTGCCAAAGCTTTCGACCGTGTATGGCATCGTTCGCTTCTTTCCAAGCTTCCGGCATATGGTCTGCCACCTCGCCTATGCGACTGGGTCGCCGGATTTCTGGAGGGACGTAGAATTCGCGTCCTTTGCGATGGTCGAAAATCGCGCCTTCTCCAGATTAATGCCGGAGTGCCGCAGGGCTCCGTCTTGTCGCCGACGTTGTTTCTTCTGCATATCAATGACATGTTATCTCTTGGTAATATTCATTGCTATGCGGATGATAGCACGGTCCACGCGCGTTATTTCGAGCGCCCTGGGGCAAAGCAGACTGAAATCGAGGAGAAGAGGCGAAGTCTTGTAGTTGAGATTGACGGAGTGTTCGACCGCATTTCAGAATGGGGTGCATGCAATCTTGCCGAGTTCAATGCCAAGAAAACGCAGGTGTGTGCATTCACAGCAAAAGCGTCGCCGTTCCTTTCCCATCCCACTCTTCAGAGCACCCCGCTACCGATTAAGGATTGCCTAAACATCCTTGGCATGGATGTTCGTAGCAACCTAAACAAGCGGGACTACATTGAGAGCGTGATTAGAACTGCATCCCCTAGACTCGGAGTCCTGAACAGAGTGAGACGATTCTTCACGCCTGCAATGAGCAGCTCTGTCTCTTGTATAAGACACAAGTTCGCTCGTGTGTGGAATAGTGCTCTCATCTCTGGGACGGTTCCGGTAAGTACCTACTCGAAGCTCTTGACAGGTTGCAGCGGCGTGCTATCCGTATTATTGGAAACCCAGAGGCAACTTTGACCCTTGAGCCTCTCCAATTGCGTAGAGAGACATTGCCAGGCTAAGTGTTCTCTATCGCTTCTACGATGGGGAATGCTCTGACGAGTTATTCCAGCTCATTCCACCCTCACCTTTTCACTTCCGTACCACGCGTTCTACGGCGTCACCCACACACAATTCAACATTTGTTGGCCCGAACTAAAAGGTTCGGTGACTCGTTTCTTTGTCGTACCATCCAGACGTGGAACGCTCTTCCAGCATGTGTGTTTCCTTCCTCGTATAGTCCCTCACAGGTTCTTCAAGCGGGGCATGAAAAGGCATTTCTGCAGGCCTTCAAGGTGAGGATGGCCAGCCCAGTGATTCGTTGAATGACTGGGCTTGTCAACCTCATATCTGGACTTCACGATCGCTTTCCATCAGGTGGAGTGAGGTCATCTTGACGGGCAATAAAGAAATAAAAAAACCTGTCGTTGGTCGACTTACACATTAACACGAAATCTAAATTACATGCACACTCATTTAAACTCCAAACTATGTACAATTATTTACATAAAAACCTAACTGTCAAGACATCCAGATCTAACATTTTTGCTCCTCTGGTCGCAGACTCACTTTCATTACTTGTACATTTTCTGCCGCTACTAGTACAGTCTCGTCCGGTCGCAGACATTCTTGCGCTACTAGAATATCATCAGCCGCTGCTAGTACAGTCTCGTCCGGTCGCAGACACTCTTGCACTACTAGTATATCTCCTGCTGCTGCTAGAAGTCTCGTCCGGTCGCAGGTACACTTGTACTATATCCTCGGCCGCAACCTCTCTTGCATCACTGGATCATTGTAACCACGACGATGAACCAGCACCCACGTTCATGTCATCCAATTCGTCATACCTATCATCGTCACACTCTTCACCGCTGCTGCTGTCTGCGCCAACCTGAATCACTAATAGATCTAGATCTATATCATCATAGAATTTTTGTCCGCGGTCGTAATATTCTTTCTCGATCTTTTTAACGTGTTCGCAGCAATTTTTCCAGTCCAGAGCCGTTTTGGATACAATAGTAAGCTCTTTAATGTTTTGAGCACCAACATTTTGTGAAGATGCCTGGAACAAATTATGTGGTATGTGAAATTATTGATACAATCAACAGTTTTACAAATAAACTCAAGAGTTCAAAAGTAAAGAACATTGCTAACATATTATAATAATACACCAGCTCAAAAATAGGCAGACAAGCCAATGGCTGTAATTTATAGACATCGAAGTATAACAATATAAAATAACCTTTTGTTTTGCGATTCCCCATATCAACTCGATAGGGTTTAAATCACAGTGGTAATGTAAATATACCTTGGCTCAGGTTTTTTTTTTTAACTAACGCCAATAGAGATGGCTTCCTCAAATCCGGGTCAAACGAAATGTTATCCACTCTCTTATTTCTGCAACTTTACTGGCGGATGTGGGTGCTTTATTCTTTATCACAGAGTGATAAGGTGCGTAATCCATCAAGATAATTGAGAAGATCGGCATATCAGTAGTTACGACGTAGCTGAAGAACTGGGAATCGACAACAAAACAGTTTTGGCGCATTAGAAAAAAAACTAGGTACACAAAAAAGCTCGATATTGGGTACCTCACGAGCTCACTGAAAGAAACCTAATGAACCGTGTACTCGTAATAAAGAATCAGATGTGATTCTTTATTACGACGTAATGAAACCGAACCATTTTTGAAGAAGCTGATAATCGATGATGAAAAGTGGATCACGTACGACCAGAACGTGCGAAAAAGGTCGTGGTCAAAGGCCGGTCAGGCTTCACAGTCTATAGCGAAACCCGAGTTAACCCGCAACAAGGTGATGCTGTGTGTGTGGTGGGATTGGAAGGGCATTATTCATTAAGAGCTGTTACCAACAAGCAGGACCATCGATTCTGAACTCTACTGCGAACAACTGATGAGATTAAAGCAAGAAGTTGAGAGAAAGCGGCTGGGATTAATCAACAGAAAGGGTGTGGTTTTTCCTCACACATCTTTAGCCACTCAACAAAAATTAAGTAAGTTTGACTGGGAGGTGTAAATGCATCCGCTCTAGAGTCCTGACCTTGCACCTCCAGATTTCCACCTGTTTCGGTCTCTTCAGAATTCTTTAGGCAGTGTAAGGTTAACATCACGAGAGGACTGCCAAAACCACTTGTAGCAGTATTTTGATCAGAAGCCTCAAAATTCCTATAGCAATGGGATCATGTCCCTACCTGCAAGATGGCAAAAAGTAATCAAACAAAATGGCACTCACATACTTTAGTTAAATGTTAATAAACTGTATTAAAAATGTTTTGAATTTTCTTAAAAAATGCGAAGAAACTTTTTCCCCAACCTAATAATATATCGCGAGAACCGCTACGGTAGGTCTTGTTCATGATGTCACTTTGTAGCAACTCAGGTTGTAGAAATTATCACGTCAAACACTATAAAATAACAAATAACTATACTCCATTCAAGAAGGCTAGAGACTAAGGAGAGATAACTCCCTGGAAAGGGTTGGACTAAATCCGTATCCCACAGTGACGCATGCGCATTACGCTTCTTTGCCGCGATCCTCGCGAAGTGTCAAAATTGGTCAACACAACCTCGAAAAACAACAACTGTCGCACGTGACACCGTTCAAAACAAAACCATGTGACCATGAAATGACAAATAGCTGCCGCTGCACATGCGCAATATAGCGTTTTGCCCGGCACAGAGTATACGACTTTCGGCCCTCGAAAGCTTACCCCCACTTCGGGAGTTATCTCTCCTTAGTTTCTAGCCTTCTTGACTCCATTCAATAAAGCATTAGACAGAAGTAAAAAAGGTTCTTTTTAGGTTACACTTTGTGGTAAAAGTACATTAAACATCATTGCTTTTATGATTCATGCCGAATTTATTAAAATCCACTTATATAGCAGCTGTCACACTTAATTGTTCTCATTTAATAAATTTATGAGGCTTTTGCTTAAAATAATTATTTTGTCTTGCATCAAACTATATTGTCGATGTAAAAACCTAAAACAGGCATGGGTTTTCATTTTTACTGTCACTATAACTCTACCAAATCTAAAATGTTATTAATCCCTTCATACGTTGTGGCGGAAGGAGTTTTCAATTTTGCCAGTATAAACTCAGGTGTGTTAACGTCATGGCAACGTCAAATGCAAATTGTCATTCATTTTAGCCCCCCTGCTTCTTTTTTCTAATGAAGTATACGTACACGCAAAAAAAGTGTCAGCTGTCCACCTCTTGACAGTTTTGAGATATAATGAAGTGTTGCCAGGAAAAAGTGTACTTAGTTTCGGAATATTTTTGTCAACTCTTTTTGTCGAGCTGTACTTGCTATCCGCGTTGAAATCAAATCGGACCGCAAAATTATTGTCACATAACCTCAAAATTAAAGGATCAAACTTATCTACAGTATTCCAAGAATAGCAAGATAGTCACTTTTATGAATGAAAAGTTATCTTAAACCACGCCGAAGAAGATTCACTTATAAATTTATTCTGAGTAAACTAACAAGACTCAGGTATCAAAAAAAAAAATTTTACCTAATTTATGTTTGACGTTTCTTCTATGAATTTGACTTAATGCTTAAAGTGAGTGATGCGCCTAAAAGCAGAAGCACCGTAAAAGTGCAAGATGGTGCAGTTGGTGACGTCTTAAAGACGGTTTTCGGTCCCGGGACCAGTCTCGAAACTTTACAGTTGGTCCCGGGACTCCCGGGAAATACGAGACTCAGTTTTTTCTCAAATTCATCTATGGTTTTTTGGGGTGCGCCAAAGTTCACCTAAATTTTTAACTCTTAAAATGTTGTTCTTAGCATTTTAACTCTCTAACAACTACTCTGTTTCTAATGTTCAAAAAATTTGAGCGAGAGTGATCATACGGACGCATAAATAGCCATGATTAGATGGATTACTATAGTTTTGATGGAATTTCAAGGTGTTTACCAGCAAAAAACAGTCCTCTTTAGGCCCAGTTGTCGAAAAATAGTAAACGACTATCTTTTCAATCTTTTTTAAACTGTGCGGCTGAAGCAACTGCCAAGCACGGATGTTGTGATGATAGGCGATTTATCTGCGATATTAAATATTCTTAATTTTGCTGTCTCTTGAAAACCAATAAGCATTCATTATTCAGCAAACGAAGAACTGTATTTTGGAATATTTCGATATTGAGGCTTGAGTTATTAGCAGAGCCCCCCAAAGGAGGTAGCGTTTCAATCTGAAATCACACCAGGCTTGTGTCACTACGTAATTCGGTTTACTTATTCACCTACACGCTAGGTCCACCCGTGTGGACAATTTAGTCGAGTATCAAATTCAAACGAGGTCCGTTCTACCGCAGAGACGAATTCCTGCCCAAACCATAATCGTGCCACCTTGATAAGCATGAACTTGTTGTGGGTGCTGCAGTCGATTCCAACGTCCAGGTTCTCTCCAAACGCGTACTCTTCGCGAATCAGGATGAAATCCAAACCTGGATTCATCAGTGAAAAGCACAAGTGACCATTTAGAATGGTTCCAGTTTCCGTGTGCAATAGCCCATTGTAATCTTCTTTCTCGATTGCCTCTCCTTAGCGCTGGTACCCGAAGTGGCCTACGAGCAAGTACGTTGACTTCATGCAGTCGTCTTCTCAAAATTTGACCGCTTACCAGCAAACCACACTCTCTCTGTAGCCTTTGAACCAATTGCATCGTCGTTACATTTGGTTGACTTCGTGCAGCATTTACTATGAATCGGTCCTGTACATGTGTTGTAATGCGTTGAGGTCCTCGGTGCCGTTCCACCACTTCCCCCGTGACACGATAACGTGACCAAATATATAACGCTCTGACTGGTCCTCATGGCTTCAGAAACTGCAATTTGGGTAGCGCCAGCTTGAATCATGCCCACTGCTCTTAACATTTCGTTCCTGGTCAAGTGTCTACGTGACATGATTAAATTAACACCGGAGATGCGTTTGACGAAGATTTATAGAAATTAATGGAGTTTTAATCAAGTTAGAAGTTCGTGAAGATTTACTTCTTTGGAAGAAATTCAATGAATGCGAATTTCATCTTAAAACAAAACCTTTTAAATACAAATTAATTATTAATTTTATTTTTGTGCAGTGCTGGCGGCGGCACTTTAAAAGAATACTTTCCACAGCCCCATATCTTCCCATGGGTGTCGTAAGAGGCGACTAAGGGTTTTTTTGCAGCAGACCATCTGCTCTCCAGGTGGGAGACTTATGTCGGCCGGTTGTTGTTACCACCATGCAGTTGTGTAAAACCCGCCAAGTGATTCTGACCTATCTCGGTCAGGTCGCGTTCCGGGATCAGCACTGCACTAACTGGTGCCAGGGGGACTGTGATCGTGGCAATTGTTGGACCGGTGGGAGCCTTAGCGGCAATATTGTGTGTGTAGTGTGTATCGGCCCGCCGGCCAGGGAGACCCGTAGAAACGGTGGTGCTGCTGGCCGCCCGCGGCATAGTACAGGGGCCCAAAAGGGGCGCGTGTTTTAGGCCGCGATAACCGCTTACCATCAGGCGGTCCGCGTGCTTGATTGTCACCGACGTAGTATTAAAAAAAAAAAAAAAAAAAAAACACCTCTGGAGGCTGCCCCACCAGGTCGCGCATAATCTCGGGGTGGATCGTCGTGCCGGGTGGTGCCCGGTTCCGGTGGGGCCCGGCGACCACACCCGAGGGGGTACGGGGGCCCTTCCGTCCGGCGGACCGGCCTACACGGTTCCACGCGATTAATACTTATGCAGGGCACCACGCTTTGTCTTTCATTGCCTCGATCACAGTCGTCCTTTCACGCCCCTCCAATCCTCCAACTTCTATGGCAGTCAGAAGCATGAAAAAACGGCCAACAGCGGCATCCCCATCCCCCACCAACACGCTGTTTGAGGTGGAGTTCGCTAACATCCGCGGACTCCATGCAAACCTCAACGCCGTCCATCAACACCTTGAGACGGCGAGGCCTGCGATGCTTTTTTTGACGGAAACACAGATAGGCCGCCCTGCCGATACGTCATACCTGCACTACCCCGTCTATGTGCTGGAAGAGTCCTTCCAACCTAAAGCCGGTGTATGTCTATTCGTTAGGGCGGACGTCTGCTGTAGCCGTCTCCGCTGCCTAGAAGACCCATCCTTCTCCACCCTCTGGGTGCACGTGGACCTGGGCTCCACGAGCCGGATCTATGCGTGCATATACCGCTCCTACAAAGGCGACGCCGAGACAACTCGACTCTTCGAACATCTGAGTCAGGGCGCAGACAACGCTCAGGCGCAGTTCCCAAATGCCGAAATGGTGTTTTGGGAGACTTCAATGCCCACCATGAGTCCTGGTTAGGCTCATCAAAAACAGACCATGCAGGCCGAACTGCCCATGCGTTTGCTCTCAGACCTGACGCAACTGGTACACCAGCCCACCCGGGTACCAGATATTGTCGGTCATACACCCTCCCTATTGGACCTTCTGCTGACGAGTCACCCAGCCGGGTATAAAGTGTCGGTTGGTGCTCCAATGGGCTCCTCCGATCACTGTCTGGTTGGCACTACAATGCCTTGTGCAGCTACCCCACAACCTGTGGAGGTGACGCGGCGGTTATGGCACTACTCGTCGGCAGATTGGGACGGATTGCGAGAATACTTTGCCTCCGTCCCTTGGCGGTAGTGCTGCTTTGGAGAAAGGGATGCTTCAGAGAGTGCATCTGCTATCGCGGACGAGATCAGTACCGGAGTGGAATACTACATTCCTTTTACTGATGTCGTCAGTTCTAGCAAAACTGGTCCCTGGTTCAATCGCGAGTGTGCCGCAGCTGTTGAACAAAAACAGGCGGCGTACCGTGCTTGGTCTGGGGCCCAGGCACTCAATGATCATTCAAACCTTGCCTCCCTGAAAACAGCCTTTAATAAAGCCACCAAGGCCACGAAGAGGGCTTACATTAGAGCAGACGCCCAGCGAATTGCACGTGTTGGCCAAGAACTCATCACGCACCCTACGGGTAGCCGCTCCTACTGGCGACTGGCTAAACACGTGCAATCTAACTTCTGCGTGCCTTCACTGCCCCCACTGAGATACCCTGATGGATCGTTGGCTCATCAGCCGCAATAGAAAGCTGATTTACTGGCTAACCTCTTTGCCGCAAACTCTTGCATCGATGACTGCGGTGCTGCGCCGCCTGAAATACCACATTGCGGCTCCACAATGCCTGATATTCGTATCAGGCAGTGTGATGTTCGTGCCGAACTGCGGTCACTCGATGTCAGGAAAGCCAGTGGCCCTGATGGAATTCCAGCTGTGGTGCTAAAGAAATGTGCAGCGGAGTTGTCTCCAGTCTTCACTGGCCTGTATCGCCTCTCCTACAATTCGGGTCTTGTGCAGCTGTCTTGGAAGGAGGCGAACGTTCAACCAGTTCCCAAAAAAGGGGACCGGTCTGACCCTGCCAATTACCGTCCAATAGCCGTAACCTCAGTTTTAGCTAAAGTGTTTGAGCGGATCATAAACACGCAGCTCATCCGCTACCTAGAGGATCACTCTCTCATTCACGACCGTCAGTACGGCTTCCGACCAAAACGATCTACGGGTGATCTTCTAGCGTATGTAACACACATCTGGGGGGAGGCTATGGACAAGCATGGGGAATCTTTGGCCGTCAGCCTTGACATTGCCAAAGCTTTCGACCGTGTATGGCATCGTTCGCTTCTTTCCAAGCTTCCGGCATATGGTCTGCCACCTCGCCTATGCGACTGGGTCGCCGGATTTCTGGAGGGACGTAGAATTCTCGTCCTTTGCGATGGTCGAAAATCGCGCCTTCTCCAGATTAATGCCGGAGTGCCGCAGGGCTCCGTCTTGTCGCCGACGTTGTTTCTTCTGCATATCAATGACATGTTATCTCTTGTTAATATTCATTGCTATGCGGATGATAGCACGGTCCACGCGCGTTATTTCGAGCGCCCTGGGGCAAAGCAGACTGACATCGAGGAGAAGAGGCGAAGTCTTGTTGTTGTGCTTGACGGAGTGTTGGACCGCATTTCAGAATTGGGTGCATGCAATCTTGTCGAGTTCAATTCCAAGAAAACGCAGGTGTGTGCATTCACAGCAAAGGCGTCGCCGTTCCTTTCCCATCCCACTCTTCAGAGCACCCCGCTACCGATTAAGGATAGCCTAAACATCCTTGGCATGGATGTTCGTAGCCACCTAAACCAGCGGGACTATATTGAGAGCGTCATTAGAACTGCATCCCGTAAACTCGGAGTCCTGAACAGAGTGAGACGATTCTTCACGCCTGAGCAGCTCTGTCTCTTGTATAAGACACTAAGTCCGCTCGTGTGTGGCTCTCATCTCTGGGACGGTTCTGTCAAGTACCTACTCGAAGCTCTTGACAGGTTGCAGCGGCGTGCTATCCGTATTATTGGAAACCCAGAGGCAACTTTGACCCTTGAGCCTCTCCAATTGCGTAGAGACATTGCCAGGCTAAGTGTTCTCTATCGCTTCTACGATGGGGAATGCTCTGACGAGTTATTCCAGCTCATTCCACCCTCACCTTTTCACTTCCGTACCACGCGTTCTACGGCGTCACCCACACACAATTCAACATTTGTTGGCCCGAACTAAAAGGTTCGGTGACTCGTTTCTTTGTCGTACCATCCAGACGTGGAACGCTCTTCCAGCACATGTGTTTCCTTCCTCGTATAGTCCCGGGTTCTTCAAGCGGGGCGTGAAAAGGCATTTCTGCAGGCCTTCAAGGTGAGGATGGCTAGCCCAGTGATTCGTTGAATGACTGGGCTTGTCAACCTCATATTGGGACCTCACGTCCGCTTTCCATCAGGTGGAGTGAGGTCATCTTGACGGGCAATATAAAAAAAAAATTGTATATAAAAAAGGAACTGAATAATGTTTTTATAATCTGTCTTTAATAGTTTTTTTGTAAGGCCAGTACTTTTTAAGTTAAGTAAAAAAGTTTTATAAATCCCTAAACCATGTTGTTGTGTGTATTTTAAGAATATTTCTTAATGTAATATTATTTATATTTCTACCGAAACGACGAAATCGAGTTCTCGGTCTCGATGCTAAAAGTACCGAGACTCCCGGGATTTCGAGAATCGAGACTCCCGGGACGAAATACCTCGTAGCGATAATTTCGATAGCGATAGTTGACCTTGAAAATCAGTCATAATAGCGATAGTCCTATCCAAATTATCCATCCGTGACGAGACTATCGATACTATCAATATTATTGATAGTGAGAATTAGGCGATACTATTGATATTTTTCGATATTATCGGTAGTATCGCGATATTAAAGTCGATATTATCGCGCCTATCGACACTATCGATAGTTTTGCTTTTGTAACTATCAATGTGTTTTCGATACTATCGACTGGAATAAAACGAAACCTTGAGCTTGCAATAGTATCGTAAAATGTTCGACTATCGATAGGGCAAAACTATCGATACTATCGATAGTATTGAAGGTCAATAGTATCGCTTGAATCTCACTATCGATACTATCGTCACGGGTCGATAGTTTCGATGGGACTATCGATAGTACAACTGATTTTCGAGGTCACGATAGTATCATGATACTGTCGATAGACTATCGCTATCGCAACAACCGCAACAACGCTACTTGACAGTTGTTGTGTGACGTGCATGATCATGATCAATGAACAATTTGAACAAAATCTAATGTTTGTACATACAGTAAAGTAAACAATTTATTAAAATAAAACCTAAAATGGCAGAAGCACCAAACAGCAAAGAAGGTTTTGACAAAAATCTCGAGGATTTCGAAATACAAGAAGTGCTACGCAATGGCACCGACCTCCGAGAATATGCATTGCAAATAGATAAAGGCATAAAAGAAGCTGAGAAGACGTCTATTGCAGATTATTTAAAGGAAAGTGAGAATATAACCTCGCTTCATAATCAAATAGAAGAATGCGACGGAATACTTTCACGAATGGAAAGTATGCTCATGGTCTTCCAGGTATGTATCGACTTGTGTAAATATTAGCTTATAACTTGGTAGACAATATATTCAATGTTCTCTTATTATTATGTACATATGTATGTATGTATTTCTTTATTTATTACTGTTCATTTATAAATCTTAACTTTGCAGAATGATTTAGGAAGCATTAGCAATGAAATAATAAGTCTACAGAAGCGCTCTGTTAGCATGTCTGTGCAACTATCAAACAGACAAGTTCTCAAAGGTCCCCTATCATCATTTATTGAAGATATGGCTGTATCAGAAACACTCATCTTGTAAGTGTAACCTTTTAGTTCTCCAGTGAATAATGAAGGATTTACTCAAGCAATGATCTGTTTTAGAAGTAGAATTTTAAAAAGTCAGTTGAAATAAATAGATCTCTACTCAAAGACAAGTTATAGCAGATTATTGTTCTAGCTAAGTTCTTATCTAAGGCTTCAGTGGCCCCTGGACTAATCCAAAAACCTAGCTCTTTCTCTCTCATAGAAGTTAAAAAGATTAATATATTTGTTAATTTATAAATAGCATGTTATTCTGATTCTCTCATAGTGCCAGTTCTCAAGAATCCTGGGAGAATACAACCCATTTACTTACATCACTGATTAAAAGCTTTAAACATAGCCTTTCTTTATTTGAAATCATCTGAAAATTTCACATTTTCAATAAGATGTTACATAAATATTTTTTTCTAGATAAGTAACTAGACTCACTCTCCTTTGTTTTTCTAATTTCATTCGCTTTGTATTAGGATGAATGCCTTTTTGGTGGGAAGTATGTGTAATTTGTATACCTGGTTACCTATTGAAACGCATAATGTTTTTTGCCATAAACTAACAATGCATACTGTTAATGGCTCTAATAGTCATTTGCCATAAGCATTTATAGCATAACTAAGGATTTATGCATTAAGGAATGCATAACATCAAATTAAAGAAAAAAATTTGTAAAGCATAATCATAAAAAAGCATAATTTCGATGAGCATAATTATCAGTAGGCCATAATATGCAAAAGACATACTATTCAAAAAGCATACATGAAATAAGCATACCTAACTCAAAAAATCCCATATCTATAAGGAATAAAACTACAGTCAAAACGGGATATAAAGACATTGAAGGGACTGTATATTTGGGATGTTATATCCAATAGTTTTTATTTATATACAAGTGGTCATATTAAAAGTCATGTATGTAGTATTTGTCAATATCAAACACTTTCCTCTTTTTTGGGACATGGTAACCACATAAACAAACAACCTAAACAGATACTTTTCAAATCAACTTGTCATGCACACTGTCAACTATCGCACTAAATAAATTATGAAATATGCAATAATTGCAAGGTCCAATGGAAAAGAGGGCGGAAGAAAGTCGGGTGGGAGAAAGTGTGTAGCTAATATAAAATAATCAAAATATTCTCTAAGGTAAAAAATTATCGTATTGTTTTGTTGCAACAAGTAATCGGTTGGTCGTAATTGCCGATGATAATCGACAGTTCCGTCGTTTTGAGCAATATGTCGCTGCATCCGATGTCGTTATAGGCAGTATGTTTACTTATTGTTATCAGTTTAAATAGGGCTTCGGCCGGGACCTTGCCATTTGGTTGTTATAACCGTTGACCTTTCAGGCGCTTCGCCGGCCGCTGCCGCGGCACGCTCGCTTCCCTCGCTCGGCTCGCGCGTTGTTTGGTCGCAATTCTACCCTAACCTGACCAATGAAGGATATAACCAATTTGTTTTTCTTCCTGTTAGAGTTTAGAGGCTAAAATATAAAAAACATGAGCCTCTTCATGTTCTCCGGGTAAAAAATCCTTCATTACTTATGTCGAAATATTTTTTTAAAAAATGCAGAAAAAACTATGCTTCTTAACGTATGTAAATTCGCAATTAATGAGTTATGCTTTGTAAGAGTATGTCAAACAAAATTATAATTAATAAAATTATACTTTCTAAGTTAGGTATGCTTACTAATTAATATGACAAACAATAATGTGGGTTTTGATGATTATGCCTTTCAACAATTCTGCGTTATTATGTTTATGCGTTAAGTAAAATTTGCTAAAACCCATTATGCTTTTTGATTTGTACGCCAAATTATATATGTCAACTGAAATTATGGCAATAACCGTTATGCGTTTCAAAGTGTCATTGTACCTACAGTAGCACTAATGGTTTTTCCAACATTTTATGGTTTTGTAAGCAGTGAAACTAAGTACCTAATTAATTATTTATAACAATTAACAAACTTTTGCATTAATAATATTAGTAAGATTACAATATGCTGATACCTTAATTTTAATTATCCTGCTTTACAGTGGTATCAATAATGTGCCAGTGACAGACAAAGAATTCATGGTGCAGCTGGCGATATTGAATCAAAAGTTAAATTTTGTAAAAGAACAAGATTTCAAGGAAACCAAAGCCTGCCATGATGTCAAAGACGTTTTGGAAAAACTTAAGATAAAAGCTGTAGCAAAAATAAGAGCATATATTTTGGAGCAAATTTATAAATTTCGGAAACCAATGGCAAACTATCAAATACCACAAAATGCTATGTTGAAATATAAGTTTTTCTTTGAATTTGTCTTAACAAATGAAAGAAATGTGGCCCAGGAGATATGCAATGAATATATAGATACACTGAGCAAAGTGTATTTCTCTTACTTCAAATCTTACGCATCCCGATTGGACAAATTAAAATATGAAGAGGCACCATCAAAAGAAGATCTAATGGGAATAGAAGATGGATCAAAGGGTGGATTTTTCCAAAAATCTAATTTAAAAAATAAGAGCACTATTTTCACTATTGGTAATCGAGGAGATGTATTGGCTCAACAACTTGAAGCTCCTATCATAGTCCCTCATGCGCAACAAAAAACCAAAGTAAGAAAAAATTACCTTAACTTTTTAAAATATGACCCTACAGAGTACCTACTTCACACTAAAAATGTTCGACAATAACCAGAACTACCTAGGGTACAGTCACGTGCAATGATTAGTATACATTTATAGTTTTTCAAAATTATGTCAACACTATTAATTTCCGAAGACATAGTTGCACTTCATTTCAAAATTATGTATTTTTGCTATGGCCTCAAAATTAGGTATATATTTTAAGCACTTTATTATTAACAGGACAAAATCAAAAATAAGTGTACACTTTACACGTAAGATATATATATGTAACCAAGCATATTTCTGAGAATTGTGTACACACTCTTATCTCTTTAATATGTTAACAAATCGTTTTTGGCTGGTATTTCTTAAATTTCATCATAAATGCATGAATTTCAAAACATGCACATATAATGTAACATTTCTTATTTGTGTTTGAAATGGCACTATTGTTGTTTGTTACAAATTAAAATTTGAAAATGTGTTGGCATTTATATACATTTTTGGGTCGATCTCTGAATGGTTTAAAGTGGTTTGTCCATTATTTGCTGGTCGTTTTTAAGTAGTTTTTTGATTACTTGCAGGTTTTTTGCATAGGGATTGCCTCTTACTTTTAGGTTTATCCCTTTAGGTATAAAGAGGGTTCCTCATTTGCCAGCAGGTCGTTAATAGGTGGGTTTCCTATGATTCACTATGGGTTGTTGTTAATATCAAATGACTTACGCGTTAGACATCCTTAACATTTATCTTTAAAATGTTTTTTTCTTTGCAAATTATTAAATAAGCTGTCAGTATTTAAAAATAGCACCATGGGCTTGAATCATGTTAGTCTTCTTTCAGGGTAATGTAGGTCCTACCTAAAATGCATCCATGGCCGAGTGGTGACAGAGCTTAGCCTAAAATCTGGAGCCAGGCCAAAGTGCATTTTCGTTTTTTTTTCAGAACATAGCCCAGTTTTATAATCATCAACCTGCATTTAGCGCTTTTTCTAATCATTAACCTGCATTATCATCAACCTGCGTGAGTAAGCCAATACACATGAATTGTAGCAATGACTTGATATCAATGACAGAGACCACACAAAACTAACACAATAAAACCGCATATAAAAAACAAATCATAGCCAGAATTTACAAACTGACTGCAGAACATAGGAAAACAATCTGCAAACGTAGGAGGGATCTCACAGTAATAAAATCACACGGGAAACACCTGTGAGTACTACAAAAGACACCCATAAGCCTTCTGCAAACGAAGAAGGTAGCCAGGGCAAGTTGTACGAAAATTACTCAAAAAAAAAATAAGTATACCACCTAAAACCACATGCAGTTATCCTCACCTTCACATACCATAATACTGGCGGTTCACTTTTTTAAAACCACACAGTAATCATCTACGATCCACCATTCAAAAACTAACTATCAAACTACTGCATCAAATGGAAAACCACTCGGAAGCAGTATCCCTTCCTTGAGCCAAATTATTTTTCGCTAAATTTCACTTCCCATAAAACATATCGCCTTAATTTCATTACCCAAATTTAATATTTAGCAATTGTTCACCTATTAACGACCTCTTAACAAATGAGGAACCACCTTTATACCTACAGGGATCAACCTGAAAGTAAAAAGCAATCCCTATGCAAGTCATCAAAAAACTACTTAAAAACGACTAGCAAATAATGGGAAACCCACCATAAACCAACCAAAGATCGACCTAAAAATGTATATAAAAGCCAACACATTTTGAAATCATAATTGTGTAACAAACGACAATAATGCCATTCAAACACAAATTTAATAAGCAACGTATACATTATTTTGCAACTGTATTGTATACATGGTTTTAAATTTTATGCATTTATGCTAAAATTTAACAAATAACACCCAAAAACGATTGTTAACATATTAAAGCGATAGACTGTGTATACAAACAATTCTCAGAAATCTGCTTGGTTACATACGAGTATATCGTACGTGAAAAGCGTATACTTATTTGTGCTTTTATCCTGTTAACAATAAAGTGCATAAAATGTATACCTAATTTTGAAGCCATAGCAAAAGTCCTTAATTTTGAAATGAAGTGCATTTACTATGTCGTCGGAAATTAATAGTGTTGACATATTTTGAAAAACTATAAATGTATACCAATCATTGCACGTGACTGTGCAGGAGAAACTGATAATAATTGCATGATTTCAATTGTTACATGAGGCTTATAACTAGTGGATAAGTCGTGGGCGCAGGCAGTGTGTTAAATAAAAATTATTCTCAGCTCACTTTCATATACACAAATTTATCTGTATCGTATACCTATCCCTTTCTATTTCAGTATTCATACGAAGCATTGTTTCGAAGTCTTCAATACGCACTGGTAGATAATGGCTGCAGAGAGTTCTTATTTACAACAGAATTCTTTCATGTTAAAGGCAGCCATGCTCAGGAGCTATTTGACAGGATACTTGGGAAGACCTTGTCGCTACTTGTCGTAAGTTTTTTTTAAACATAATATTACGATAGTTCAATTAAAATGGACACGCGATCCATGGCTTCGGCCCACTGCCATAGGATAAACATATTGACCTAGATAAGTCAAAGAAAAGTTTTGTTACAATAATAAATAATTATAAAGCATTAATTTAAGAAATTCATTTTATTGTAACATTCCTTGCCAAGTGTGAAGAAAGGAAGAGAAAAAGAATAAGAAAGTTTGAGGAAGAATATTTTTTTGTCATTTTTTATTTTCAGAAAAACATTGAAAACTATGTTGTGGAATGCTATGACTGCCTAGCACTTTTTTTGTGCCTTCAACTTATAAACAGATACAGATGGATGTGTCACAAGAGAGCTGTAGGTGCTCTAGACAGGTATTTATTTTATAATAAGTTTCAAAAACTATATCATCCATCATTTGATCTTATATCCACAACACATTATATAAGTCATACATAATCACTTAACTGACTATCTACATTGACAACTACAACAGAGTACTCAACTCTAGCGATAAGTCAGTGTTATAAAATACGTTTTCACTTCTCATGCTCTAAAAGTACGAAGCCCTACGAAGCGGGACTAAAGTGACCACTTTAGTCTCTAGGGAGTAAAAAGTAATTCGTTTTTTAGTTTCCTTCATGTGACATAGACAAACTCAATCAGCCAGTAAAAATGTACTATTATCTGTGGAGTGTGGACCATCTTCATTGCGAAAATGTTAAGAGTTTAGTTCCATGGTTTGTCCGCAAAGAAGGTGGCGCCATGTGTTTTAAATTGTTAATCTGTGGTTCAGTTATGAAGAAAAAAATGACCACTAAAATTTCTTAACTTTTGTCAAATGTAAATTTATTCGGTTTTAAATGTGTTTGTACTAAATTGTCTATTTTTCTCGCACTCAAAGTGGAAAGTACAGTTTGCGCCTCGAGAATAAACGCCAACTTAATATACCCTCGGTTTCATTGACTCCCGAGTATGGCTTCCTTTATTTATTTATTTTGACATAACATTTAATCCCTCGATATAAAATATCGCCTCTCCTACGATTCGAGTCTTGTGCCGCTGTCTTGGAGGGAGGCGAAAGTTCAACCAGTTCCCAAAAAAGGGGACCGGTCTGACCCTGCCAATTACCGTCCAATAGCCGTAACCTCAGTTTAAGCTAAAGTGTTTGAGCGGATCATAAACACGCAGCTCATCCGCTACCTAGAGGATCACTCTCTTATTCACGACCGTCAGTACGGCTTCCGACCAAAACGGTCTACGGGTGAACTTCTAGCGTACGTAACACACATCTGGGGGGAGGCTATAGACAAGCATGGGGAATCTTTAGCCGTCAACCTTGACATTGCCAAAGCTTTCGACCGTGTATGCCATCGTTCGATTCTTTCCAAGCTTCCGGCATATGGTCTGCCACCTCGCCTACGCGACTGGGGAATTCGTGTCCTTTGCAATGGTCGAAAATCACGCATTCTCCAGATTAATGCCGGAGTGCCGCAGGGCTCCGTCTTGTCGCCGACGTTGTTTCTTCTGCATATCAATGACATGTTATCTCTTGATAATATTCATTGCTATGCGGATGATAGCACGGTCCACGCGCGTTATTTCGCCCTGGGGCAAAGCAGACTGACATCGAGGAGAAGAGGCGAAGTCTTGTTGTTGTGCTTGACGGAGTGTTGGACCGCATTTCATAATGGGGTGCATGCAATCTTGTCGAGTTCAATGCCAAGAAAACGCAGGTGTGTGCATTCACAGCAAAGGCGTCGCCCTTCCTTTCCCATCCCACTCTTCAGAGCACCCCGCTACCGATTAAGGATAGCCTAAACATCCTTAGCATGGATGTTCGTAGCAACCTAAACCAGCGGGACTACATTGAGAGCGTCATTAGAACTGCATCCCGTAATCTCGGAATCCTGAACAGAGTGAGACGATTCTTCACGCCTGGGCAGCTCTGTCTTTTATATAAGACACAAGTTCGCTCGTTTCTGGAATACTGCTCTCATCTCTAGGACGGTTCCGCCATGTACCTACTCGAAGCTCTTGACAGGTTGCAGCGGCGTGCTATCCGTATTATTGGAAACCCAGAGGCAACTTTGACCCTTGAGCCTCTCTAATTGCCTAGAGACATTG
Organism: Udea olivalis; assembly: GCA_947369235.1. Taxonomy (NCBI): domain Eukaryota; kingdom Metazoa; phylum Arthropoda; class Insecta; order Lepidoptera; family Crambidae; genus Udea; species Udea olivalis. The sequence continues at coordinate 14,898,385 of OX376343.1, forward strand.
CCAGGTTTAGTGTTCTCTATCGCTTCTACAATGGGGAATGCTCTGAAGAGTTATTCCAGCTTATTCCACCCTCACCCTTCCACTCCCGTACCACGCGTGCTGGACTGCGGCGTCATCCACACACAATACAACATTTGTTGGCCCGAACTAAAAGGTTCAGTGACTCGTTTCTTTGTCGTACCATCCAGACGTGGAACGCTCTTCCAGCACATGTGTTTCCTTCCTTTTATAGTCCCGGGTTCTTCAAAAGGCATTTCTGCAGGCCTTCCAGGTGAGGATGGCTAGCCCAGTGATTTGTTTGAATGACTGGGCTTGTCAACCTCATATCTGGACCTCACGACCGCTTTTCATCAGGTGGAGTGAGGTCATCTTGACTGGCGATATAAACAAAAAACTATTACGTTCACTTTTAGTAAATATGTTACGTATTTCATAATAATAAATAACTGTATTCAGTCTTATTTTTGTTTTAGCTACTGGGATTCATTATATGGTACTCTATGGCCTAGACTGGAATATGTTCTGAAGCTGAATATCCAGAGTGTGAGAGAATGTGATCCAGCCAAACTGTCCAATAAAGAATTGGGTCCGCATTATGTAAGTCAGAAACCATAGTTTTCTATAGGTATTAGGTAATAAGAAGAAGAGTGATTTAACGAATAAACTCAGAAACTACTGGACTAATAAAAAAAAACACCAATATAAAGCTACATTATTAGCGAGTAGGTAACATAGGCTATATTTTGACGTAACAAATTATTAACGCAGGCGAAGCCTCTGGTGAAAACATAGTTTTTGATGAAGCCTTTAAGGCCTGCGCAGACTAGGGATTATCCGCGGCGTACTTTTTACCCCGTCAAAATAGATCCCTTATAAACTGTATCGAGCAACGCACACGGACGATTAAAGATACGCCGAACAAAAAGTCCGCCGAAAACCCGCGGACGCTCACGGAGCGTAGCGGATTAAATTAAAGTACGTGGGTTTCCGCGAAAAAAATTCAACGAACTATGAGCAGTCTACGCACACGGCGGACTTTAGTCCGCTTTACAATCAATTCGAAATAAAGGGATGAACCCAGTCTTTTCTTTTAAAACGTCTTCTCTTTTGCTTAAACTTCATGTAAATTACAGCACAACGTAATCTCAGAATATTTAAACAAACAACAAAATAAATGATCGCACACCGTGTGCTTTGTGTCTGCGGTAAATCCGCGGCGGACTTTTTATTCTCTGAGCGTACTGTTTTCTCCGCCGCGAAGAAAAGTCCGTCGTTTGCGCAGGCCTTTAAACTCCGACATAACGTATGAAAATAAAAAAATAAACTATTTTCATAACTGTCATATTAAGACTGCATTTGATTCTGAACTTTCTGAATTTTTTATTTTTATTTTAGATAACGCGTCGATATGCTGAATTCTCCGCTGCAATGTTAAGTTTGAGTGAACAATTTCCATCTGAAGAACTGAGTAATCTACTGTTGGTCCTACAAGATGAAGTTCACTGTTTTTTGTTGAAAATGGCTGCAGAATTCCCGCAAAGGATACAGCAATTGATATTTTTAATAAACAACTATGACATGGTTTTGAGCATTTTGATGGAAAGAACTCGAGATAACACTAAAGAAGCGGAAAGTTTTAGAGAACAACTTCAGGCTAGGAGTACTGAGTATGTCGAGGAGATATTGAGTCCCCATTTTGGAGGAATGATGCAATTTGTCAAAGAGGGCGAAGTATTGCTTGAAGGCGATAGCAAAGGGCAACTAGGAAGCTTGGAAAGAAAGTCTCTGCCTTTAGTCGCGTCCTTCAGCGCTGGGTGGAAGCAAAGCCTAGAAGAAATCCACAGAGAAGTTTTAGTATCTTTTCCGAACTTAGTCACCGGATCAGGCTTGTTACAAATGGCTTTAACTAACTTCGTCCAATATTATCATAAATTTGTGAAACTTTTAACCCCGAATGCTAGAACCCAATTGGTCAATATTCATGTTATAATGGTGGAAATAAAGAAATACAAAACGAATTATTGAAATGAACTAAATAAGTACTGGAGAAACAAAAAACTTCAGTGGAACCTGTGTTAATATTTATTAAACCATTTGATGCATGGTGCAATGATCTAAAAATATAAAACAGCGTAGTACACTGATGGCGAATGTCGTCTTAGGATAAACATGTATATCTGTAGTACGTAGTATTATTGTAATCCTTGAGAAGCTGATCATTGTTGGGGACACGGAAGGAAAGAGACCTAGAGGCCGATCACCAACGAGATGGTCTGATCAACTTAAAAATAATGCAGAAACACCCTACTTTCTACACAATCGCCAAAATTGCTACCGATAGAGGCCGGTAGAGACAATTTGTCCGCGCCAAACTTACACCCCACCATAATCACGATTTTCAAAGTTGAAGGACCGACCAGATAGAGAGAGAGTTGTAATGAAACTTCCATCATTATGCGCACTGTTTTCGGCATGAAATACTTATGCTGTCACAACTATACTGTTTTTATCAGTGGTGATTCGCTTGTTTTAAGTTAGCAATATTTGCTAGATATTTGATAAGACAAGATTGTATATTTTAAATAAATTATGTATCTACTAATTAATTTTGACTTTTTCTTAGGTGCGATTCATTGAAACAAAACTGGGTACAACATAGTATCGACAAGGAAAATGTATATGGTATCGATAAAGTGGTTTGGTGGTGGCTTGTCAGTTAGGATATAGTATGAAGCTTAGAATAATAACACCTAGAAGGATAGTTCCATACAAAAAGGCGCGCCATTTGTGATACTATAATTAACTATCAAAATAACAATTCGTTACACATGTAATCACAATTTTCAGTATTTAACATGTATGAATACTACTTGTGTTTCTCTGTTATGTTGTTGCAACCATTTACTTCACAGATGAACATTTTGAAGAAGCTCTTACCTGGAGAAATTAACATCGGTAAGTTCAGATCCAGACGTGATCCTGATATTTGTGGCATCAAAACGGGTGCCCCGACTCGCGTTCTATACGTTATTATTCTAAGGCATCGAGTTTTTGAAGGCAGGCTGCATCCACTGAAATTCTGCTACCTTTACCGTATGTCTACCATGAGTTGACACCTATGACAGCCGCAAGCGTCCGCGTAAATCGCGTTGATATTTATCTATTTATTTATTTGGTAAAAAGTACACCAACAGAGTGCCGAGTGCGAGTTGCAATGAGAGAAGTGAATAACTTTACCATCGCGTTTGCGAGAAACAAAACGCGAATTTGTATGGCATCGAGTGAGCGCCATCTAGCGGCACGTTGCCCGCATTCGCCGCTAGATGGCGCTGACTCGATTCCATACTAATTGACATTTACGTGCTCTCTAAAGGCGATGGTGAAGTCATTCACTTCTCTCACTGCAACTCTCACTCGGCACTCTGTACAAATACACAGCACTAATGTATGCACCAATTAAAGGCGTACACAGCGTTTCAATGAGCAACTTAAATAATAATAACACAAAAAAACAGAAACTAACTCCTAACTTACATATATAATATATTTAAAACTTAACTATTTAAATTAAGAGTTTGATTTTAATTTTAAATTTAATATGGGAATCGTGGAAAATATCAGGCCCATGACATTTTTTATTTGGATCGTTGTATTTGCGAAAACATCTAGCCAGCAGTGAGTGGTGACCGAGTTTGGTTTTGCTTCTTGGAATATTAAATATTTTTTCTATTGGCTTTCTAGGACTGTCAATTTGACAGTTCCAGAAGCTGTGTACACTTGATTTTACCGTTGAGGAGGCCAGGCAAAAACGTTAAATCATTATTATTATTACATTACGGCGATGGTGCAAAGTTGTCATTTTGAAAAAATTCAGTCTGAGGTTGTAAGGAGATCTATGACTTTTATACCAGACGAAAAATATGGAAGTGATCGTGTAAATGAACGCTGGATTCGCTTAATCCTCTGGGAGTGAACAGCATATGAAAGATTCCATACTACGCTTGCATACTCAAGGTATACCATAGATACCAGAGTTCCATATAATAACTTGTGAGTGCTGTTTAACCTGAAACCTTTTTTGAGTTAAAAATTTCAGTGATTTATCCAGTCAGAATTACACCAAAGTCGCGAATCTCGCTGACCTCAGTTAATGTTCTATTATCAATTTTATAAATTGAAGGGTATGGTTTTTTTTTCCTAGTGAATCTAATGTGATAACATTTTCCTACGTTTAGGAGCATGTTGTTCGAAACACACCACCGGTTGATACTGTCTAAATGTCTTTGGATGAGTCCCTCGAACTATGGACTGTTCGGAAGATTTTAAGGTAAAAGTACACCAACAGTACAAATACACAGCACTAATATATGCACCAATTAAAGGCGTACACAGCGTTTCAATGAGCAACTTAAATAATAATAACACAAAAAAACAGAAACTGACTCCTAACTTACATATATAATATATTTAAAACTTAACTATTTAAATTAAGAGTTTGGTTTTAATTTTATATTTAATATGGGAATCGTGGCAAATATTAAGCCCATGACATTTTTTATTTGGATCGTTGTATTTGCGAAAACATCTAGCCAGCGGTGAGTGGTGACCGAGTTTGGTTTTGCTTCTTGGAATATTAAATATTTTTTCCATTGGCTTTCTAGGACTGTTATACGGAACTACGGCAAAAACGTTAAATCCTTAACATCACGGCGTAGGAACAGAGGTCGGTGTAGTGGGGACCATAGCTGAGGCAAATGTTGACTTAAAGTGATGTGCAAAAAGATCTGCTATTTCAGGACCAGTGGTTGCGACTGAAGTGTTCAACTGCATTTTAAAGGGGAGGACAGATCAATTGCCACGCTTGTCTTTGATAAATTGTCAAAATGCTCTAATACTTAAGTATTTTTGTTTATACCGGTTTTAATATTTGTTTTATAGTTACTTTCACATTTATCTATTAATTTATGACTTCTTTCACGTAGAATATCGTATTCCAAATTATCCCGCGGGTTCCCATATTTTCGGTATCTTTTTCTATTTTTTTCCTTTTCAGACAGACGTTTTACGAGTGAACTACTAAACCATTTAGGATGTTTGGATTGTTTACGATAACGTCTTGGCAAATACTCATTAATTAGCTTGAACAATTCAGTGAAGAATAAATCAACCATTTCATCAACATCGCAAAAGCTACGAGTATCAAACATTTCACTCCAGTTCAATGACTAAGCTATTATTGATACTTTCATAATCTGCTTTGTAAAATCAAAGTCACAACGTTTTCTTGGCTCTAAGTATTCGATATTTACAGATTTCAATGTGAATTAACAAATTCGGATGTTTACCATCCATCCAGTTTACTTATTAAGTCTAATAGTACCGCCACCTTTACATTCAAAAAATTACTCATGACAATATCCAAACATCGACTATCAGAATTTAACACATTAAACTGGCAAAGGCTGTTTAAAGACATAAAGTCAACAAGAGAGTAACCCCATTCGCAATTATAATTGGATGCAATGAGAAACGATCCGCTGGCACGCTTATCCCAATTCATTAATCCTAGATTAAAATCACCTAATAAAATAACTTTGTCAATCTGAGTAAGCACACTGTCAACGCTATCCAAAAAGTGATTAAGGGAGTCCAATTTGACCGGCGGAGGAAGGTACACAGCACATATTGCGATATCAGTCAAGACGCCACCCAGTTTGACTTCAATTGTGACTTATAAGTCTTCACAGTCGCTCTCCTATTGCTGAGCTCGCGAAGATGTTATTTCACGTGAAACTGCTATCAAAACCCCTCCGCCGTCTTTTTTGGAAGTCCTTGAACAATTACGATCTCTACGATGAGCTACATAATTAGAACTTATAAATTCGCTATTCTTACACTAGAATTAAGCCAAGTTTCTGTGAATACTATAATAATACTATTATATCATAACTTGAACTGCCAGTGTGCTGCAGAGAACGTCGCCAGTCTTTGTAATCAGCCCACGAACATTCTGATAATAAATTTCAAGCAGTTTCAACTATTAACATTTTTGAGTGGACATGACTTCAAGGCCCTGGTGACTACGGATTAAAAGCGCTTGGGTTGATTCATCTTTCGGCACGTGAATTCGCCCATTCCTTACCCACACAAACTTGTACGCTTCCTCTTTAGCTTTGATACGTGCAGCAGCAGCGTGGAGGGACTTGTTGGCAGGCGATAAGAGTTTAGCAACAAAAACTAGGGCTTGCGGGCCCCCCAATCCAAGATGGTGCGACGAAAGTTTTGCTTCACGGTTCTTAAGATAAGATAAGATACTCTTTATTGCACAAAAACAGGGGGAAAAAAACAAGGATTACAAAGAAAGTTCATGTACAATTTAGGCGGTCTTATTGTTTAAAGCAATCTGTTCCAGACAACCTACCACAGGTAGAGGAAAGATGACAGAAAGGGTCAGCAAGTGCAGAGATAGAAAAAGGATTGAAAAATATTTTAACTAATAAATAAATTAGTTACTTACATAATTTTATATATAATAAATACAAAATATTATATAACCATTTAATATATACATATAATACAGGACAGGACATTGTAATAATAACAACGAAATAACAAAAGTAGACACAGGATGAAACTAACAACGAGAGGATTTTTTTTATATTGGACTAGACAGTCATTTGATCGCAATCGCACCCGATGGTAAGTGACTATGCGATCTATGATGGTACATGTCTGCCTAGTAAATGCCTATTCACTCTTGTCTTGAAGAGACCCAGATTGTATTGGTTCGGGAACACATGCGCGGGCAGCGAGTTCCACTCCTTTGCTGTTCGCATCATATGAGCCTTACGGCGCCGCGTGACTCCACCGAGTCTAGAGCAGCAAGCTGGTATTTAGCGGATCCATCCCAGAGGTGGCAGCAGTACTCCATATATGGCCGGATTTGCGCTTTATATAACTGGAGCAGCTGCGCCGATGTGAAATACCGCCTAACCTTGGATAGTATGCGCTAAACGCACATTTAATAATTATTTTTGTATTATTTAAATTATTTTGTAAATAAAAAACATTTTTCGTGGATTATAAAAAAGAGAAGAACGATTTATCTGAAACTTAGAAGAATAAAAAGTAAAAACATAAAAAAGTATTTTATCTAAAAAGTTTTGTTGCTGTCTGCAACATAGTGGCCGGCGCGCAAGTTACCCTTAACAAAACTGAAACTATGTATTTGACAAAATAAAATAATAAATTTAACAGCTTATTTATAACCAGAAAATGAAAATTGACTTAAAAGGCGTCTTGCCTGAATAAAAACAAATAATTACTTAGTTCTATAAATTATCACTAATTGGCATCAGATATTAGCATCATTATTACACAAACTCAATGGCATTTCTATATTAGACATATGAAGATGATATTCAGTTCCTGTTAAGAATTGAGGTCCGTGCCACCATAATTCACTAGTTCTCAATTCATCCGGATAAGACCCCCTTGAAATAATATCGGCTGGATTTAGAGTGCCTGGTGTATGAAGCCAGGTTGCATTGCATTTTTGAATCTCATGGACTCTATTTGCCATATAAGCTGGAAGCTTAACAGGAAGTGAATCCATCCATCCTAGCGCAATCAATGAGTAAATAGAATACATTCAGATATTTCAGGCAACAATCGCTGGATAGGGCGCGCTAGCTTAGAAAGCAAAACAGCAGCATTAAGCTCTAGCTTAGGAAATGTAAGCTTACCGTCAATTGGAGCAATACGAGACTTGGCACACAGTAAATTGACATTACAATTACCATCCTGTATAACTTTTACATACATGCAACAACCGTAAGCAAAAGAAGAAGCATCAAATCCAATAAGTTGCACTGAATTTAAATTTTAACATTACGCTGTACCTGAATACTTGACATGCCTTGCATTTGAATATAAAATTCAAACCATAAATCATGTAATTCTTGATTGAGAGGTGTATCCCAGTCAAGCTTGCATTGCCACATTCTTTAAACCAATAATTTGACTTTCACAAATATAGGGTTGATGGGACCTAATGGTTCAAAAAATTTGATAACGTAGCTTAAAACATTCCTTTTTGTAGGAGGGTCAAATAGTTGAGCCTTGGGCTCCGCTACTATAAATTGGTCACCTTGCACCTCATAACTGACCCCAAGAGTTTTGACAACTAACGGATCGTGCCGACCAAAGTCTACAGGATCAAAACACAACTGCTTTCCGGCAGATCAGAAAGCAAATCTCAGTCATTAGAACACCACTTATGAAGTTCAAAACCACCTTTAATAAATCACAACTCAGTATAACTTCTTATTCTTTTATTTCACATAAAACCACACTCTCGATACACTTTCGTACAAATAACACTCTCCATACACTTCGTACACACTTTGTAGTGACGTAGCAAAAGACAAGCGCTCGATAAGACTGTTCAGTCTAGAATGAATGTTTGCCTCAAGTCGAACTTCTAGCTTTTTTAATGGCAGAGGTCTCTGATTGGTTGTCGTGCTCGCACGTGATTGGCTGTTGTTTTTCAACCAATCACGGACAAGCGGCGTTATTGAAGTCATTAAAACAACTTTTTAAAAACTAATAATAATTAACTGATGAAAATCATTACACACAAATAACCTAAATTCTTTTAATGAAATTTAAAATAATTAACATAATAAAAATCATCACATTCGGCCATCCATCGGAGTGCAACTCCTGGTGCATGGTCTAATTAACAATAACTATGACAAAGCTTTATAATCATCACATTCGGTTCGCTACTTTTGTTTATTTGTTAACATGCTGTTGCCGCAGCTCAGACAAAGGTAAGTTATCCTCACTGTCATAATCAGAAGACTCTGTGAGGTCTTGACCAGATTTCTCAGGCTTAAAACTTGAAGAACCCATATTTATCCATGGTCTTAGTCGATCTGCGGCAACAACAGTTTCGAACGACTTACTTCTTTTGTTAAATCCAGGAATATTGCTTATTTTGTACCTGTCGTTACCAAGGACTTTGACAATTCTATAGGGGCCTATAAACTTTGATAACAGTTTGCAACTATTGCCTTTGTTATAAAAATTTGTCCTAGTTTCTTTAACTAAGTCTCCTTCTTTGTAAACGGCAGCGGGGACTCGTTTGTTATCATAATGCAGTTTTTGTTTCTGCTGAGCTGTGTCTATGTTAGTACTGATGCCTTCCCTTATTAAGTCTAAGTTTTCTAATGGGTTATCTGTGCCAATATCTAGCTTATTAGTCAAACTGTCGCGAAGTCTACAGCCAAACAGAGCTTCTGATGCTGTTTTTCGAGTAGTAGTATTAACAGTGTTGTTAATGCCTCGTTGTATTTTCCCAAGCCACGTGTCCCAGGCACGTTCATCATTGCCTGTGTTATGTCTTGATAGAGAATTTAATATGGTTTGGTTGAAACGCTCAGCTTGACCGTTGGCCCTGGGACACGCGACCGCGTTTAGCACGTGTTTGATTCCGTGATTGTCACAAAAGTTTTTGAAAGCACCCGAAGTGAATGATGTTCCGCGATCAGATATGATTCGTGATGGTAACATAAAATCATCAAATATACTTTCAAGAACCTTTAACGTAGTTTTAGTCTTTGTATCTTTTACAGCTTTTACAAAAACGTATTTTGTAAAGCCATCGACCACAGTCAAAATAAAGGCGTTCCCTTTTTTACTTTTTGCAAATGGACCCAGATGGTCAATATGAACCGTGTGAAAGGGAACGTTTATCTTCTGAATGGGGTGCAAATGACCAGCTTTCTGATTTTTAGCATTATCCTTATTATACGCGCATTGTATACAAGATCGGATGTATTTTTTTACAAATTTGCGCAACTTAGGGAACCAGTACTGAGCCTGAATCTTCTCAATTGTTTTAGTCTCGCCTAAATGTCCGATTTCATCGTGATTTGACTGACAGACTTGAAACCGTGCACTACGGGGAACCACAAGACATAATTTATCATTAACTTTTTTGTAAACTTTGTGATCTTTCACGACAAAAATTTTCTTTATATCCCTTGTAACTTTACTTACCTGTTGTACTTACCTGTGATTCACAATAAAAATTATTCTGATTCTGATTCTGATTCTGATTCTTGACTCTTCATCATTTTCGGGCTTTAGAACTTTGACTATTCTCGCGATATCTGGGTCAGACATTTGCATGGTTAAAAGCCAGTGTTCTGTGTCAATGTTGTAAACAGTTGCTATGGACTCATCATTGAATTCTTGCAATCTGGTATTGCGACTCAGAGCATCTACGTGCGCCATTCGAGTGCCGGGCCTATATTCAATGTCAAAAGTGAACTCACTTATTTGAAGCCACCACCTGGCTATACGTGGGACAAGGTCGCGTTTGACGAGAGTCGTTCTAAGAGCATGGCAATCTGTGACAACTTTGAAATTGATTCCTAACAAGTAGACTCTGAACTTTTTTAACGAGCAGACAATGGCCAGAGTTTCCAGCTCATACGAATGTAAGTGTCGTTCTTCGGGTGTAGTCTGTCTACTAAAGTAGCAAACTGGCTTCAAAACCAGAGGATTTTCCTGCCATTGTAATAGCATACCACCTATACCTAGGGCGCTTGCATCTGTATGCAGTTCGGTGTTCAGTTTGGGATTATACAGGGATAAAATAGGTCGCTCAACAAGTTTCTCTTTCAACATACTAAATGACTTTGATTCCATTTCGGACCATTGAAAAGTCGTATCTTTTTTTAATAAGTTTGTGAGAGGACGCGCAATCTCACCAAAGCCCTTTACAAATTTTCTGAAATATCCCGCTAGTCCCAAAAATTGACGGACTTCGTGAACATTATTAGGTACTGGGAACTCTTTGACAGCCAAAATTTTATGTTCATCAGGTCGAATTCCATCAAAGGAAATTTCATAACCGAGATAGTTATATTATATATAACATTATCGAAAAATCTACATTTAGATAATTTTAGGGTCAACCCGTATTCGCGAAATAATTTAAGGACTTCCTCTAGTCTCTGAAATCCCTGTTGTATATTCTCAGATGGCACAAGAATGTCATCCAGATAAGCTAGCGCAGTATCAAACCGTTTCGAACCAAGCATTTTGTTTATGAGCCTTTGAAAAACTGCTGGTGCATTGGCAAGGCCAAATGGCATTCTTTTGAATTCAAAATGGCCATCCGGTGTGACAAACCCAGTGTAACGGCGGCTTTCCTGTGCCATGGGCACCTGATAATAGCCCGAAGCGAGGTCTAGTGAGGTAAAGAAACGATTGCCACTGAGGTTATTTATCTGATCTTCTATTAAGGGAAGAGGAAAGCAATCTTTTCTTGCCTTGTTATTCAATGCTCTAAAGTCCACACACAGGCGCTGTTCACCTGTCTTTTTCCTAACCATTAAAATCGGGCTTGCAAATTCGGAATCAGACTCTTGAATAACATCATTTTGCAAAAGTTCTTCTATTATAACGCGCACTTGTTCTCTTTCGGCATAAGACAAGCGATATGGTCGATATACTATCGGTTTATTGTCGTTCAAGTAAATAGTCGTTTCAACGTCTTTTGCAAGTCCAATTTCACTAAGGTTCATCGCGAAGCAGTCGCGGTACGATTGCAACAGCTCATGAAGATTATCTAGATCCTTGTCACTAACGTTATTGCCGACCTTAATATCTTTTCGGTCTAAGGGTTCCATCGCAGACAAATCTTTACATATCCGATTTACATTGCGAACTTTGCTTTCAATAACAGGTGTAGCCCGAGCTATCAACGAATTGGAAGGAAGTGTCCACATTTCTGGTCTCAAATTGGTTACTACTACGTGTCCCTTGCCTTGGTCAATTCGGTAAGCGCCTTGATGAAGGTGGTATTCCCTGCCTGGCTCTGCACAGTTATAACCCTCTACGTGAATATCGCCACAGTAGGCAAGATCCTCTGTGAATACCTCTACTAACCCAATTTTATGTAGCTCTGTTAAGTTAAGGGTCATTAGTTTAATGACTTTGTCAGGGACTACAAAATCACTGACATCGGGGCTTTTGTAAAACAGAAGCTTATTGGAGTCTTTCAAAACCGTTACGAACGGTAGCTCAGTGAAATATGGCCAATTAAAATAGGAGTATGCAAGAATTCATCGTTAACTATAAGCACTTCGAGGCAGGCTTCAACTTCATCAAGTTTCAAGGTGATTGAACTTCTGTATTACGGCCGCACATATGAATTACCGAAACCTTTAATTGAGGGAAGGTCATTATAATACTGCGGTAAATTGATTTTTCGAGCTATCGATTCACACATTATGGAACATTCACTACCAAAATCTATGAAAGAAAGTAAATCATGATCGTTAACAAGAACCTTTTTGAAAAATTTGTCATTTGTGTTGTTAATGGTAGAGATAGCCAACGTTTTGCGATCGTCGCGATTTATCATACTGCTATTTTGACGGGGAGTCAGCGGGAGAAGCTTACACGTCGCTGAATCATGCCCTACTCTGAAACACTTTTGGCATTTAACGATAGGGTTTGGACATTTGTTAAAGGCATGTTCCCTTGAATGGCAATTGAAGCACGTTATATTTGGTGTACTAGAATTTAAAACGGGATTAGTAGCCCGATTTGCTGGGACATTCTCAATTAGTTTCTTGGTGAAAGTGAAATCAATAGGTCGCTGTGACTTGAGAAAATTCAGGAGATCTTCTGGTTCCCTACAGTTTAATGCTTGCGCGCCGTTCCTAACAGACTTATCAAGGATACCGTAAATAACACAATCTACGGTCTTTTGGCCTTTAATATCGCACCGGTTTAGTAAGCTTAGTTTATCGTAAAAGTAATGTATAATACGTTGTGAAGCTGGAGGTACTAGGCTGTTCAGGTTCACGTTGCGATGTGGTTTGCTCATTGGGGTGGCACAAGAGCTCTGCTGGTTCTGGTGACTGCCGTGAAAGCGTTTTTGGCGCAGCTATGCTTCCAGCTGGTTGTATTTCTTCTATGACCCAGGTCGGTGAAGCAACTCTCCTTGCTTTATGAGCTCGTTTTCTATTTAAAAGCGATGCTCTCTTTCGTTTACGGTTTATTAGCCCACTGGTTTTCCGCTCGTTTGGCTCCATGACCTCAGAACAAACATAATATAATTAGTACAATGAAACATACAACATTAAGCTTATCGTACTAGATAGTTGGTATACCAACCAACTAGTAATCAGGTAGCGTCTTTAAAAATCAGTACTCAGGTCGATTCTCGTTAAATTAAATTAAGATAACAATAAATGTCCAAAAATGATCGTTCCTCATTGCTGAATCTCGTACTAATTGTCAATTTATAATAAAATAAAATCGCCTAGTATTGTCGTGGAACATACATACTTCCTTATGGGCACACATGGCCAAGTACTTGTCGTGGAACATACATAGCTCCATATAGAGGCACACATGGCCTAGTACTTGTCGTGGAACATACATAGCTCCTTATAGAGGCACACATGGCCTAGTACTTGTCGTGGAACATACGTAGCTCCATAGAGGCACACATGGCCGTGAACTAATCATGGAACATACATAGCTCCTTATCGTCGCACATGGTCATATATATACGAGTATTAATACGTACATAGTTTCATGGCCGCATAGGTGGTTTAAACTAGTTCTTTAAAAGCTGTATTTTAACTATTTCAATGTTCATTTTTCTATACCATACCCTAAACTAAAATAAATAGTAGTTCGACATTAAATTATTGCTTAAAGACATTGGGGATCTCATCAAGGACCAACATTATCAAGAAGTCGCCTTGACCAAATGGATCACTCGATAAGCTCTCCTCAACATGCCAGAAAATTAGCTTTGATCAATAATTATCACTCAGGCGAAAGTAAAAATTAAACCACTAACTAGTGCAGATAGACAGGTGGTGAGGATGTTATCATGGACTAACATTATCAAGGAGTAGCCTTGACCAAATGGATCACACAATAACCTACCCCAACTTGCGAGAAAAACATTATCAAAGAGTTGCCTTGATCAAATGTTACTCAAGCTGGTGCCTGTACCTACTAGCGCGGCTCCATTAATACTTTTCCATCATAAATAGTTAGCTGTCTTGCTGCCAGGTGACATTATCAGGGAGTAGCCCCAACCAATTGGTCCTAGCTGCTAGACAGATTTTATTTATTGGCATGAAATTATCTGGCCCAGCGAAACAGTTCAAGGATCTAATCTTTATAGAAAAGGTAAGGTATGGTAAAGAAAAACGTCTTAGGATGGGTTCAAAATAACTAGCAAAATAAAATATTTTCAATAAAAATCGTACCTTTTTTGGGTGTAGATCACGTACCACTTCTGAGTTTTAATAAATCACAACTCAGTATAACTTCTTATTCTTTTATTTCACATAAAACCACACTCTCGATACACTTTCGTACAAATAACACTCTCCATACACTTCGTACACACTTTGTAGTGACGTAGCAAAAGACAACCGCTCGATAAGACTGTTCAGTCTAGAATGAATGTTTGCCTCAAGTCGAACTTCTAGCTTTAACAATTTTTAATGGAAATGGCAGAGGTCTCTGATTGGTTGTCGTGCTCGCACGTGATTGGCTGTTGTTTTTCAACCAATCACGGACGAGCGGCGTTATTGAAGTCATTAAAACTACTTTTTAAAAACTAATAATAATTAACTGATGAAAATCATTACACACAAATAACCTAAATTCTTTTAATGAAATTTAAAATAATTAACATAATAAAAATCATCACACACCTAAGCGCAATAAACTAATTAACTCCTGTCTTAATAGAATTGCCTTTCTTTGATCAAAGGAACCGACTATGACATCGTCGATGTATGTATTATTTCGTTTTCGTTTCGTTCTTAACTAAGCAACGCGTAGCTAGAAATGCTGAACTGGTCAGACCATATGTAATGGTTTGTAGCTGAAGGCACTTTAAATCTTCATTGGGACTTTCCCGCCATAAAATATTTTGTAAGACCCTGTATTTGGGAGAAACTAGAATTTGGCGATACATGTGACGGATATCGCACATTAGAACCACACTGTAAGTCCTAAATAAAACAAGAATCTCAAAAAATTGTTTTTGAACAACACTACCGTTACATAAAATATCATTCAGACTGTACTCATCGCATTTACCTCTTGCGCTGCCGTCAAAAACAACTCTTAGTTTGTTGGTTATTTTATCCTGACGAATAACTGCATGATGGGGTAAGTAGTATTTCGGCAATGTATCCGCATCACATTTTGAAAAATCAATAACCTATGCATGACCTAAGCTCAAATACTCATTAATAAAGTTAACATAAAGCGCATGATATGTTGGGTCTTTAGCAAAGCGCTTCTCCAAATTATAAAATATTTGCAAGGCAAGAGGGAAAGACTCGGAAGGATCAACCGTTTTTAAGTCCACCTTGAGCGGCAGGTCTACCTCAAACCGCTCCTTGGATAGGGTGACTGAACTAATGAATTATTGTTCACTTAGTTCATGCTCTTGCAGTGATTCATTGTATACCTTAGAGATCAGATCAACCCCCTTTTGTACACAGTTTGTTTGTTGCCAGATAGTGGCGATGCGCCGCGGGCAATTATAGGTATCGTAGCCAAGCTTACTGACTAGCGCTTGAGTACAAAATTAAGTTTGACTGCCGGAATCCACCAACGCTCGAGCAACAACACGCTCATTATAGTTGGCAATAACACCTGTGAATCGTTGACTTTCTTTTGCAAAGTGTGCGTGGTAGAAGATTCGGAAGTTTCCTGTATATCTGTATGAATATATATATGTCTGTATTATGGGTTGACATTTTACATGATGAACACTTAAAGTTATACCTGCATTTATTATTGTGAACATTCAAACAAATATAGCAGAGCTTATTAAAATTTACGTGTTTAATTCTGTTTGATACAGACATTAGTAAAAAGTTAGGACATTTATATAATTTATGGTCGGCTCTACACAGTGAACATTGGTTGTTTTTCGAAAAAGAATTAGACTGAGATGAATTTGGATAAGATTTTACATTTTCATTAGACTTAGTTAGTACTGTGAAATGACCGCACATCGGAATCCTTTGGCACATAATTGCGCTCATTCATTGAAGGGCTGGCCTCTAAAGTCACCGCTCGCCGTTCAAGGCAGGTGAGCAAAGATTCCAATGTAGGTACATCATAAAAATCCTGCTCAGAATTGTACAATCTAAGAGTTAAGGTGTCCAACTTTCGAGAGATAACGCACACAAGGATTGCATCCCACGCTTCGACAGGTTGTTTATAACTTTTAACTGCTGTGAAATCTGTGAAACGAGTGACCGGATTTGCTGTGCAGAACCTTTTACTTGAACCCAATAATTGAAAAATATGGTTTTTAATTAAAATGCCCTTGGTGTCATATCGACGGTTCAAAAGACCTATTGTGTCATCGTATGACTGACCAATCAAGGGTAAATTATTAATCAAATCAAGAGCCTCACCTCTTAAATAACCCTTTAAATAATAAAGTTTTTGTACCTTTGATAATCCAGCATTACTTCCTATGAGTGCTAAATAAAACTCCATGAAGGGCTTGTCAAAGCGAGGTTACCGTGAAAGGGTTGTATTTCTATTGGCGGTAGCTTTGCGTTCCCGAACGTCGACGGTGAACTCGTGGATCCTTGCGCAGATAAGTAGGGACTGCAGTTGAACGCCGTGGATGTCATCGCATGGTCGATTATATCTTGGACTCGTCCCAGTACCGCGAAATATTTGTCTTCGAAAGAGTCCTCCTCTAGAGGAAAGTCCCCTCCAAGTGCCACTAACTCCTCTCCGATTGCGAAATATCTCTTATACGCTTCTTCTAGAGCAGAGCGCCTTGATTTTACCTCCGAAGTATTGTAGTCAGCTCGAGAGTTTAGGTAATTTTCACACCTCGTAATGACAGCTTTGCAATGCCCGCGCTGAGCATTAATCCGCCTTAAATTGGGAACTTCTTCATTTAAAACTTGTTCATCCATTGTAATAAATGTATGGAAATGTATAAATAATATGGATAACTGTTATAAAACTGGAAATGCGCAGAAATGAACTCTTGAAATTGCAAACTGAAGATAGACTGAAACTTGAATAAGCTGACTGAACGCACTGTATTAACTGTAAATGTATTTTAATAATGTTTCGGCACCAAAATGTTGCGTTAAACGCACATTTAATAGTTATTTTTGTATGAATAAAAAACATTTTTCGTGGATTATAAAAAAGAAAAGAACGATTTATTTGAAACTTAGAAGAATAAAAAGTAAAAACATGAAAAAATATTTTATCTCTAAAAAGTTTTGTTGCTGTCTGCAACACAATGCCAAGCTTTTTGGCAGCAGTTTTTGCAGAGGACTCAATGTAGTCGCCGAAGTTGAGGCTTGCCGACAGCTCAATACCAAGCAGCTGGATGTGGTCGGCAACAGGAAGAGAGACATCCTGAAAAGTTGGAGCCAGACCAAAAGGGCTTCGCTTCGCCGAGAACAAACTCGCCTGCGTTTTAGCTGCATTAAACCTGCCCAGATTTGCATCGCCCCAGTCGGACACACCCTTTAGGGCCAAATTCACGCGCTTTACAAGATCCTCTCAAAATGTCCGGATCTCCTCCCTAGTGGCACTTGCACTGGATACATATTTAGCTACAACTGTGCTATCGTCTGCATACCCAAAAGTACCGGGCACAAGCAAATCGTTTATGTGCAGCAAAAAGAGTGTTGCAGACAAAACCGAGCTGTTCGTGAGACGTGCACCCTTCAAGCAAGACCCGAAACGAACGCCCACTGAGGAAGTCAGTGATCCAGTTACAAAGGCCTACAGGAATACCAAATTGTTGTATATGTAAGCATGTGTGCGTGGCTACGTCCACGTATTGTTACTCAGCAATAAACGCCAGTGCGTTGACAGCCGTTTTGTGTTTTACTCGCCTCCTGCGGACCCATACTTAACAGTGGCGACGAAACGAACAACCTACCCACGGATTTGAAAAAAAAAAAAATGTCGTTGAGTTTTGGTATTTTATCTAATTTCGATCACGGTCAACAAACTTGGAAGACGTTTAGGAGCAGGCTTACGCAATGGTTCATCGCGAACGATATCGACACCGTGAAAGACCCAGCGGGAGTGAAAAGACGTGCAATATTACTCAGCGCACTCGCTGACGGCACTTACAAACTGGCTGCCGACTTAGCTCTGCCTAAGGATCTACAGGACGTGCCTTATGAAGACATATTGCGCCTCTTAGACACACATTTTACGCCGAAGCAAGTTGGATTCGGGGAACGACACAAGTTTTATGTTGCCAATCAGCTGTCGACCGAATCTGCGTCGGAATGGGCGGCTAGATTACGCGGTCTTACCGCGCAGTGTAATTTTGGGAATGTAGAAGAGGCTCTACGGGACAAGTTCATAATGGGTATGCTGCCGGGAGCGGAAAAGGAAAGGCTGTATGTGCAAGATTTGACCGAACTAACGCTCGCCAAGGCCGTGGAGCTTGCAGAAAACCTGCGCAGCGCGCGCGCCGCCGCCGCGACCAGCTCCAGCGCAGCCGCCGATCAACCGCTGTACAAGATCGACAAACGCGCATTCAGAGTCAGAGGGAAAAGTGATAAAGTGAAGTGCAAAGTTTGCGGCTATACCAATCATAAAACTGAGGAATGTCGTTTCGCTCAGTATACGTGTAAAAAGTGCAACGTAAAAGGACATTTGCGCAGGATGTGTAAATCGTTAAAATACGTGGTTACAGATGATGCGGGAGAGGGCGATGACGACGACGGTAAGCTGCATAATATTCGATCTTTTAGAGGCGAGCCATTGATTGAGATGGTGTGTATTAATGGAATTAAATTGTCGTTTGAAATAGGTAGTGGTTCGGCTGTGACGGTCATATCTGAGAGAAGTTATAAGGCGTATTTTGCTACCGTGCCATTATCGTTTACCAAGAAAAAACTGGTAAGTTATACGGGTGAAGTGTTGGGATGCGTAGGGCGCTTAATGATGTCGCAGGAATGGCGAGGGCGCGCTCACGACCTCCATGTATACGTGGTGCGTGGCGGTGGCCCGCCGCTTCTCGGCAGAGATTTTATTTCCAAGTTTGAGTTGCAACTAGCTCCAGTCTATAGTTGTAAACAGACAGTAGACAACACAACGTCATTAGACCAGATTTATCCCCGCATTTTCTCTGGAGAATTAGGACAGTTTAAAAAGCATACAGTTACGTTAAATCTCAAAGCCGACGCTAAACCAATTTTTTTTAAAGCGCGCCCTATGCCGTTCGCCCTGAGGGAAAAAGTCGATGAAGAAATAGATAAGTTAGTCGGGCTAGGCGTGCTCCGACCAGTAGCACAGTCTGAGTACGCTTCACCCATTGTACCGGTTTTAAAGAGAGACGGCTCAGTGCGCTTGTGCGTCGACTACTCGGTTAGCATCAATAAGCAATTAGTGATAGACCAGTATCCTTTACCGACAATTAACGAGCTGTTTTCTAAACTCCATGGGGGTGAACATTTTACCAAATTAGACTTATCAATGGCCTATAACGAATTTGTACTAGATGATGAGTCACAAAAGCTTACGTGCATCAATACTCATCGCGGTCTGTTTGTTTTCACTAGATTAGTGTTTGGTTTGTCGAGCGCGCCGGCTATATACCAGCGCGCCATGGAAAACCTTTTGGCCGGCATTAATGGCGTGCTATGCCTCTTGGACGATGTTCTGATTACCGGCCAGGATCGTTCTGAACACCTGGATAGGCTACACCAAGTGTTACAACGTCTGCAAGACGCAGGACTTGTATTACAAAAAGATAAATGCGAATACTTTAAAAATGAAATCAGTTATCTGGGGTACGTCATTAATAGGGAGGGTTTGAAAAAATCCCCATAAAAATTAAAGCCATAAAACAAGCACCAATACCTACTAATGTAAACCAACTGCAATCCTTTTTGGGCTTAGTTAATTACTACAGAAGTTTTGTATCGGGCGCATCCACTATATTGAGTCCCTTGTACGAACTTTTAAAGAAGAGTGTTAAGTGGCGCTGGTCGAAAATAGAAAATGAAGCATTTGTTAAAATCAAAAACATGTTAACCTCCGATCAAGTACTTGCTCATTTTAACATGAACGCTAAAATAATTTTAACAGTAGACGCCTCGCCGAGCGGCTTGGGCGCGATTTTGTCACAGGTAGATAGCGATAATCAGGAGAAACCTATCGCGTTTGCGTCTCGAACCTTAAATAGCGCGGAAAAGCGATACTCACAAATTCAAAAAGAGGCTACTGCGATAGTGTTCGGTGTACGTCATTTCCACCAATATTTGTATGGCAGGAGTACGCCTTTCCTTTTGCGCACAGATCATAAGCCGCTACTCTCAATTTAAGGCCCCCACAAGGGCGTTCCAGAAGTTTCGGCGAATCGGTTACAAAGGTACGCGTTATTCTTAAGCGGCTATAATTATGTAATTGAATATGTTAAAAGTAAAGATAACAGCGCAGACTACCTATCGCGGGCTAGCCTACCGGTGACTCACTCACCCGCCGAGGCGCGGGAGGACACGGACGCCGACACGAGCGATCGCTTACGTACGTTTCGTGGTAAACGGGTCTTTGCCGATAACTGCCACTGAGTTGCGGGACGCAATGAAACGGGATCCCGTGATGATTAGAGTGACTAACTATGTTTTAAACGGCTGGCCTAAAAATATTCAAGATAAGAGAATAAGACCATATTTTTTATGTAGATTACAAATGTCTTATGAAAATGGTTGTCTTTTGAGAGGTTATAAGGCTGTAATCCCAGAGTCGCTGCGTCAGCGTGTTCTTTGTGAGCTGCACACGTCACACCTGGGTATCGTAAAAACTAAAGCTGAAGCTCGCGCTCGGTTATGGTTCCCAGGAATTGACGAGGCCTTAGAGAAACTGATAGCTGCATGTGACGTGTGCAACCAGCTGCGGCCGTCGCCGCCGCGAGCGCCCGTGGCGCCGTGGCCGTACCCCCCGCACCCGTTTCACAGGGTGCATCTAGACTTCCTCGGACCTTTGAACGAACGCATGTATTTGGTCATAGTTGACGCGTATAGTAAATGGGTTGAGGTCTACGAAATGAACACATGCACTGCCGCGGCAGTTATTGATAAAATGTATGAATATATGTCTAGGTTTGGGCTACCGCAGACGGTGGTGACTGATAATGGCACAGCATTTTGCTCACAAGATTTTAAATTGTTTTGCAAACTAAATGGTATCTCTCACATGACGTCACCGCCTTACCATCCGGCGAGGAACGGGCAAGCCGAAAGCTACGTTTAAATTGCTAAGAAAGGAATAAGAACGAGTATTTTGAGTAGTAAATGTGTAAGAGATAGCAAATTGAATCTCCTAAAATACTTGCTTGACTACCGTAATTCCGTTCACTCGATAACTAATACATCACCGGCTCAATTAGTGTTTGGCCGAAAACTAAGATCGCGCTTAGACATATTAAAGCCGAGTCTGTCGCCGCCCTTGTCCGCTGAACTCGCTAACTCCGTGCAATCCAAACAGTGCTCGCAGGTTAAATCGCGCGGGAGGAAAAATGATTTTTTGACACCTGGACAGTACGTGTTATATAAAAAATATAGTAATAAAGATAAATTCAGTTGGTGTAAAGGTAAAATAATACAAGCGTTAGGCAAAATGTTGTATCTCATAAAAGACTGTATCACATCCTCGACAACGAGAAAACATAAAAATCAAGTTATGCTGTATAAGGGTAACCCCGACAATAGTAGTAATGGGCAACCTCGGGACATACTGGACATAGCTATCACTGCTACTGACCCTCCACCGCAGCCAATACCATCGCCGCAAGCGTCGTCACTCTCAGAGGACTCTGGTGCAGCAGGGTTGAGGGAAGAGAATGACCAAGAATCAGCAGTTTCACCGTCTACCGACATTTACCCACCTTTGTACGAGAGGTTGCGATGTGATGAACCGTCAGGAGTGACTATGACGAGAGGAGTCCGACGACCTGTGTGTTCAGATGATGACGACCAGTTCTACGAGGCAGAAGGTACTGAAACGCCAGGTGACCCATCTGAACAGCTACAGTCCAGTAATAATCAAAGACAGAGACGAGTTCGTACCAAGGTTGATTATAAGAAGTTCTTTTGAAAAATATATGTTCTTTTTACTTGTTATTAAATTGTGTTAGCTATAAGGGGAGAGATGTTGTATATGTAACCATGTGTGCGTGGCTACGTCCACGTATTGTTACTCAGCGATAAACGCCAGTGCGTTGACAGCCGTCTTGTGTTTTACTCGCCTCCTGCGGACCCATACTTAACACAAATGATGGAAGCTTGCTATTAGGCTGACGTGCCAAACCCTATCAAAGGCCTTGGATATATCGAGCGACACCACCAAGGCTTCCCCGTGCTTCTCGATGGCCTCACTCCACGTGTGAGTGGCATACGCTAGAAGATCCCCAGTGGAATTTCCGCGGCGGAACCCGTACTGGTGGTCACTGAGAAGGTCGTTATCTTCTAGGTATGCCAGGAGTCAGTTGTTTAGTATACGTTCCATACTCTTGCAGAGTATGGAAGTAACTGAGATAGGTCTGTAATTATGATACTGATTGAACGTTTGCAAGCTTTCACGATGAGGGGACCCTACCAGTCTCGAGAGATAGGCGAAAAAGGCGTGTTAGTATAGGAGTCAACTCAGGAGCGCAGTTTCGCAGGACAACTGCTGCTATTCCATCCGGTCCGCTCGCCTTGCCCACATCAAGACAACGCAAGACATTGTGTACCTCCCCCTGGCGAATGCAAACATTAAGCATGGAGATGTTTGGTTGAGGTAATGACGGTGGATACTGGCCTGCGGTGTCCAAATGCGAGCTTTCCGCAAACAATGCAGCAAATAGGTTAGCTTTGTCGCTAGCAGCGTGAGCGAGAGCACCATACGGCTTTATCAGTGGCGGTCCTTACCGCCACTGATAAAGCCGGATTTAGAGGAATTAGAAAGAAATAATTAGAAGCCATTTTTTATCACTAGGGGCCTTGTACCGATTAGGTTATCATACTAAAACGTCAAACAAAACTTGGCTGAACAAAACATAAGAAGAACATTGGAGATTAACGGAGTGCCGGAGCACAGTGCTGAAAACTTCTCTAATGTGATAATACAGCTAACAAAGACCTTATCATGTCACACGTGTCGCCAAATAGAACCAAAAGAGTGACAAGCCCCGAGCCATTGTAGCTAAAATGCGTAACCCTCACGTTCGCGACTCAGTTTTGGCGGCTGTTTCGCGCTTCAACAAGAAAAACATCTCTTCTCTACACCATCTTGTTTAACCCATTGTCCCCGCCCTACCTCAAAGAGCGCTTTGAGTTTCTGCAACTGACCCGGGATCATGGTATGATGCGATCAGATAGAAAACTTCATCTTAAAGAAGGGCGGCGAAACTCGACTGCATATTTTACAAAAACGTTACCAAACGGATATATGTTAAACAAATAGAGTTAAATTTGTTGAATTTATTTCCACAAAATCGGGATTTTTAAAGATGGCAGGTCAAAGATAAATTATTCCCGTTTTCAATAAAACAAAACTTTTCTGTAGTGCAACAAAAAGTGCAAAAAGTAAACGGGTTTATTTCCTGTAAGGGTATTACAATCTACGCAGAAGTTTTCAATTACTGCAATCAATTCTATTTTCAATTTGTGTTATGGTTAGTTGTATTTTAACTATTTTGACCCAATTCAATGAAATCAATACACTTTAATGAACATTTTAAAGCCATAAACTTGTATTTTGAATGTGTTCTAGTGCAAAGTGTAAAAAGGAACTGATAAAGAGGCTATACGGGTATATACTTTTTTGCCTTTCCATTGTTGTCATCAATGTCAATGTCAAATCAATTACATTACGTTACGTTTGATTTTTATTTAATATTTATAACATATTTTTTTCGTTTTTATCAAATAAGAGGAAGTAGCCCTCCAGAATTACCTGCACCACCTGTTCCAGGAAAACATAATCAAAATGAAACCCAGCAAACAATAACAAGAGCAGCTGCCACTGCTGTAGACTATTAAGTTACTACTTACTACAAGGGAGTGAAGCCATTATCGGATATTATTGTTATTGTGCTGCTGGAAATCACACAGTTGGGTGTTGCTCGCACATAATGTCCATTGTATGGTACATGGGGTACGCTTGTCATCAGGATCATTTCGGAGCTCCTGCTGCATTGGACAACTTGTTAATTATTTGAATAAATGTATATAAATAAGTTAATATGTTTTTTATTTCGTAGCTTACATAGCAGTAAAGCTTTAATATGCCTCACATTGAGCTAAACAAACTTAATTTAGGTACACCAGAAATGTGAATTGAAACTTTTTTTGTTCTTTGTCTGGTTCTATAGTTTTGTGATGATGTGATAAGGGATCGCAGATCGCTCGTGCCGCGTACCGATGCGGCACGAGCTAGCCGCATAGTAGAAGAAGCACGCGGGCGTACTAACAAATTGGACGGGGATGGGGTGGATGAGGCCCATCGAGGGTTCTCATTGCACGTATCATGTAGCGCTGTTGACTGAACAAGCCCGTTTGTACACCCGCGACGGGACCCGTCTCACGGACGTGGGCCCATCTGCGAGGGCGCGGAGTCTGCCTTCCCGCGACAGTCATCCGCGCAATTCTCCGGAACGGAACACTTTGCATGGAACCGTGCCTAGTCAGACAAAATGCGGGTATTGTACGTTACATATAGTGATAACTATAATAAGAAATATCTAACCAAACAGCCTCCGAAACGCTAAAGTGGAACGCCCAAACATGTATCCGTTTACGTCGGACCAAATATGACTGATGTGTAATCATCAGTGTCCTTGTATTCATTAAAAAATGATTAAAAACTAACGATTTGAATTGTAACCTCACTACCTTCAATAGCTTTAAGATCTTTTTAACCCCAGCTTTAAAAGAGTCAAAACAATTAACTTTTTCGTTAGTCTAGCGTAGTTCTAAACACATCAACCGATTTCTTTTATGTACGCGGCCCGTAAGTAGAGGTCTGAAATTACACGGAAGTTCGCCGTCCTTTATTATTAAAAATAATTCGTAGATAAGCGAGATCTCGCAAAATACCGAGATCTTACGAGATTTTACCCCTTAAATCTTGCAAATACCGAGATTGAAGAATATACTGCATGATTGCACTCCCTAGACTTGATGAGAGAAGGTATTTGTGCAAGGTCTTCTATTTTGAGATATTTTTATTTCGAGCAAGTTTTGGTGATACTAACACTAACTCGAGTAGAAAAGATAACATTGTTCTACCAAAGGTGCGAACTGATCATGGCAAGAGGTCAATTCGTTTTGCAGGTTGTGGTGGGCCATCAATTTTTGGATGAACGCCGTTGAGTGAAGACGATTCTTCTTTACCATCCGACGACCGCTTCGCGTAGATTCGTAGGAATAGTCGACGCGCCGACGAAACGACTATCAGGCGGATCGAAATGTGATAACACGCGCTGACACGACTATCCTACCGACTGCGCCAATTACGGAATTAAGCCGTCGGGTAGGATTTTAAAAAACTAGACAATTAGGTTTAACTTATTTATTTAAAGAATTTTTTTTTTATAATAAATAAATAAATAAATATGCGCCAGACAACACACCTCTTGTCATGGTCTCGAAGTAGGGATAAATATCCCTGTGTTACGAGTTACCAGACAAGGAATAAAGCCAGTGGCGTCTCCCAGCACACCCAGACCCAAGCCAATTTAGAAAAGATCGTTTCCTGAATTGACCTGACCGGGGATCGAACCCGGGACACAACGGAATTCAAGGCGAGAAACCGTGCTACAGCGCACTACGCCAATCGTGTCGTCAAAAATTACTATGCTAATTTGATCCCGATTGATCTGGTCTTAACTAACGTCCTGTCGCTTCCGCGATTGAAGCTTAAAGGCACCCGAAAACTGTCCTAAAGTTCCAATGTGAACGAACACTGCTAACCATGCACTTTTGGTGCTATTGCTTAATCTTTAACACCTGCACTTGCGCAACACATATAAACTAGTGACGCATAGCAGTGACGTAGACGAGGCTTGCACTCGTAACAGGCTTAAAAAGGCGCACAAGCCCGTATCATCTCAGACTCTTGGTCGATGGGTAAAATCCACTCTAAGTGAATGTGGGATAGATATTTCTACATTTACGGCCCACAGCACTCGACATCAGTCGAAGGCACACCAGTTAGGCGTAAGTCTCGATTTGATTAGGGAGACCGCGGGCTGGACCTGATCTTCTAACACTTTTGGGAGGTTCTACAATAGAACTATTGTGGATATAGCAGATAACAATTCTTTTGCTAGATCAATACTTAACGAAATAATTCAGCTAAGGATTAGTGATCGACTTTCCCACTCAATTTGTCAATTAGTGGTATTAATTTTATTGTTCTAAGTGAAACAAACTTAATAAATAATGAATAGAAATATGTCATATTTTTAAGAATTATTTTGTGAATGGAGGGTTTTAGTTAATTTATAACATAAAACTGTAAAAATTTGATTTGAAAAATTTGTAAGGATTTGATTATGAAAACAAATAATAAATACATCATTTGTTATGACAAATATAAGCATTTTTAATCATAATATTTTACTGGACTCTAATAATCTACATGTGTTCTAATGCTAATCTTGAGGACGAAGCACGAGTATAATTATATTTATGCAACTTAGTAAGCCTACCTTTTATAATACCTCTTTTACGATTGAGGACAGAGAGTTCACTAATAACCTTACTAGGGGATACGCTAGGAGACTTAACGGGAACCGTTAAATTAGCCTGATCTTTCATTTTGAAATGTGGAAGTTGGCGTACTCACGTTTTGCGAATCCTGAAGCGGTTGAACTCTGAATTGCGCTCTGCTTAGTGACGCCGCGAAATTCACACTTGGGTACAACTGAAATTATGAAAAACGGTTTTAACACAAGTGAAAGGGGGTTTTGGGGATATCTTGGCTGGCACGTCTTAGCAAACTGCGCTTTATTGGTGTTCTCATCCAGCTTGCGTCTTTTATCCCTCAGTTACTCCTATGGTATCTGGTCTGATTGCTGAAAATCTCGGTACGAAGGTCCAAAATATGTTAAAGCCTGATGCGCTCTAACATTTACTTTAGCGATTTGAATGATGAAGCGTTATATTTGTTGGGATTTGAAACAAAACTCTTGAAGCGTATTTATAGAAAATTTACTTAAGTATATCGTCTACAATGAAGTCAGTTTAGCAAGTGTTACAAATTTGAAAAACGAAAGCTTCTTCCTAACCGCCACCGTTGTCATTGGTCCTGTGGTGATGGTGGGATATTTGGCGTCTCTCAGTGGCTGGTGCCCCGGTGACGCCGATAAGGAGGCGTGGCATGGCTCGACAAGAAGCGCCTAGCTTGTTTTATCAGGCAATTCCTAGGTCACATGCTTTTGGCCGATAGTAAAGCTTATAGGTTCTCAACACAAGCCCTACCTGCAAGGGTTGGGATTATAGCGAATGGCTATTTTAAGTCCTACCTACCCGTCCGGTCAATGGGTGTAAATGAATGTACGTATCATTGAAATAAAATGAAAATATTTATTTCTCAGAGAGTGGTAGTAAAAGGTTTTACATTAAAAGATGTCCAGCACAATCTGCCACTAGTGGCGTAGAAATATTCATATTACCTAACTACTTACAGGTTATTACATTAAAATTCATTGTTTACATACCTTGCAACATTAACATTAATTCACAATCATTATTTTATTTAAATATACGAGAATTCAAGGATAATACAATATAATACAATTACAATATACATACTTTCCATTTAGGCGTCCATTAATTTTATAAGATTATTATTCATATTCAAAAAGCCGCTAACAGTATAAAACATTCTTTCATCAGCCACTTTTTTAAAGTGTTATGGAATTTATTAAATGTCATACTCCTAATAGTAGAAGTTATATATCTTTATGGCCTTGTAGTACACATTATCAGAATATATGTTTAGCTTAGTGAGTGGCAAATAAAGCTTATTTTTATCTCTTCTTCCCCTGTTTTCACCAAGCCCTTCGCCCTTTAGAGGAAAGTGGTGTGGGTTTTTCTTAACAAATAAGCAAATGTCAAGTATGTATTTTTGAATAATGGCGTACAGTGGTCAGTGGCACCGCATATATCGTAGAATTGAAGAAACATATCCGTGATACGCTAATAAAGCAGTCTCTTGAGTTGCTGTGAGCCTTAACCGACGTAGGGTAAATACAAATTTATCTAATTTTGTACAGAGTTGATTAATGTGTTCTTTCTAATTTAAGTGTTCAAAGCAAGCATGAGTGGTTGACACACCTTTTCTAAAGCCGAACTGGTTTGATACGAGTATATCATGTTTAGTAAGGAAACATTCCAATCATGTCAACATGGCCTTTTCAAAAAAAATTGAGATAACTGGTATCTATTAATGTGATCGGCCTATAATTACTCATGTTCGTAGAATCTCCTTTTTTAAATAAAGGTTTAATTACATATAGTTTAAGTCGGTTTGGAAAAACACCCTGCTCAAACGAGAGATTTATTACATAAGCCACCGGTGGGGCTATAAGCTCAGAACATAGTTTGATAATTTTGGTGCTTATCTCGTCATATCCCACGGAATTAGTATTATTAAGCGATCTGATAAGTTTAATAACTTCATCATCAGTAGTCGGTTTCACAAACATGCTGTTTGCCGTATTACCAACATTAATATTTCGATTTATTTTGTTTGTCATAATCATTATTCGCGGTTAAGTCAATAAAAAAGTCGTTATATAATTGGGATATGTCATTGGGATCCTTAAATAATACATCAATTTTAATAATAGTCTTTATGTCATTTTTATTATTGGTCAAATTGATGTTTTTTTTAATCACGTCCCATGAAGCCTTGCCTTTGTTTTAAGACTTAGAAATATATTTATTAGTGTTTATTTGATGCGACTTTTGAATACATCTTTTCAATATTCTGGTATAATTGGTGTACTTTTCATTGTTATATGTTTTATTACTAGCTTCTCGTTGGTATTCGTAATCAAAATCAAATCAAATACAGCCTTATATACGTCCCACTGCTGGGCACAGGCCTCACCTCAACTATGAGGTGGTACGAGCCATACTCCAACACGCGGGCTCGGTGCGGATTGTTGGAGAGGTGAATGTAAGGCCAGTGATAAACCTTACCGTCAGATGTTATCAAGCCGCCTTTGTAGGCCTCTGATTAGGCTTTACGACTGATATCTTGCGACGTCAGCCGGGACCAACTGTTCAACGTGCCTTCCGAAGCACGGAGATGCCCGAAAACACATCACTTAATTTCGGTTGGGATGGTCTGGGTGACCATAACCCGACCTGACTGGCAATGCTTGACATCGGATCGTTGCCGATCCGCTTAGCCTTCGTAATAAAGTAACCTTTTTGTTCTACAACACTTTTAAACCCTTTGTAATCCACCTGATATTATTACTCTTGTTTCCAACTTTTATACGTAAAGATATAAACTAGAAAAATTCGACCTGGTCCTGGGACTCAAGCGGGATTCGACAACGTTGTTTCATCAATGTTAAAGGCGCTTGCCTATAACATTGATGAAACAACGTTGTCTTACAACGTAAAAATACACTAGATAAATTCGCCAGGTCTGTAAACGGCCTCGGTAGCTCAGTTGGAAGAGCAGTCACCCGGATTGTGAAAGGTCGCGGGTTCGAATCCCGCTTGAGTCCCAGGACCAGGTTGAATTTTACTAGTTTCTATCTTTGTGTAGAAAACAGAGCATTGTATAATGCAAAAAAATAAAAATTCACTTTTATACGTAATATTGGAAAGCAGATATTTTACGAGTTTAAATTGGTCATGAAATTTCTCGAAGGCTTTGTTACAGTCGCTTTCCTGATAAACGTCACTGAAAGATAACGATGAGATGCATTTACAGAATTTCCTAATATTATCCTTACTCAAATCGCGACGGTTTTCCAACCATTGTTGTTTCAGATTTATGATATTACCTGTTTCAAGTATAGAAAATCGTATAGTTTGTCCGTGTCGTGATCGGATAATGCCACACGGTGTACACTACTTTCTACATTTGAGTTACCCAAGTTACTGGCTATCTGATCTATACTGGAGGCTTTTCTAGTTGGTACATTAATGTGAGAATACATATTATGGTTCAGTAGAATCGCTTCCAGTTCCCTACGTTGGGTATTTTTTTTTAGAACATCGATGTTCCAGTCACCGCATATCACAACATGTTTTTTATTATTCTTAGTAATTTTAGATAGAAGTTCACTCAGTTTTTCAAAGAATATACTCAAATGTAAATGCATTTGAGTATGGAATTCTGTAAATACAAACAATAACAAGATTATAAATTAGTCACTTCTATTCCACAGCATTCAAAATAATTCGTGCTGGCTATTTTATTTGTAATTTTTAAAGGTATGAAATCTAGGTCATTTTTTATTAACAGACATGATCGCTTTTTGCTTATCTCTGCTATACCAAGCAGATAACTTATAGCCAGGTACTCACGTAGTCGCAAATTACCTTCTGATCCGTTTTTTATAAAGGTTTCAGTAAGACATATTAAATCTATACGGCCAATGGTTTTTGTAAGTTCAGCTAGTGTCAACTCAAATATTTCGTTTTCGTTAAGAATACCTGCGATATTTTGATGAAATATAATTAAGTTACGCTGAGTTTCCTTAATAGTTAGGTTGTCGGATGGAGCTGACTTGTTCTGGGAAAAAAATCAGTTGTCCTGTGATTACAGGTAGGTGTCATAGGGCTACTGCTATTCATGTTTATAACAGGGAAATAGTATGGAATTGTGCCTTTACTAGAGCGTGATTTAGTACAACTACATTTATTAGTTTTGGTCTGGTTCATTTGAATAATATTTCTTAAACCTTGCAGCGACAGGTACTTAGAATCATAGTCATTATAATTGATTTTAAAATTAATCTTTTTACATGTCTCATCCAAAATTGTCTTATTATTATTTATGTATTTTCCATTATTTATGTCTATAAATGTAACAGTTATTAGAATTCCTACACATATTTGCTAAAGTACTATTAAGTTTAAATGTATTCAAATATTGGTTATGAATAACGCCTAGGTAGTACAATTATATTTATACAGTCAAAACGTTTCAAAATTGAAGCAATTTCCATAAATACTTTCGTCGGATTACAATCGTGTTCGCCTGCACATAGTATTAAATAGTTCTTTGACGAGTCTTCAATCGAGGTCCATTCTTTTAGTATATTCTCAGTCCTGGCGTTAGGTTTTGTAAAGGCGCAGACAGGGTAGGGTATTTATCATGATATGCGATTTTATATTTTGTTATGCGATTCGTTGATTGAATCGAATTTTTGAGTATCATTCTGGTTAGATATTTGAGACTTGGTCTGTTTTTCAATTTCTTCTAAGGTAGTCGTAGGTATCGTTTGCACAGTCTCATGACTTAAATCTGGATTACTCAAGTTAAACTTCTTTTTAATAGTAGATAAACCGGAACTGTGATCTGGTGTGCGTGAAGATATCTGGCGATGTGTTTTTGAAGGCGTAGATTTACGTATTGTAGGCTCTGTAAGTAGTTGCCTAAGAACTTGGCTTTGCCTTTGCTGGTCGTCCACATTTTTCTGTAAGTTAGTTAGTTGCATATTCAGGCGTTCTATTTCCAAGTGAGCACTTGCCAGTTGAATTTCAAGTAAACTTACTTCTTCCTGACGCTCCTTATTTTTCACTAAATTAGCATTTAAGTCTGGGAGGCTCATACGGGTATCATGCAGTAATGTTGAGGTGTCCCTCATTGATTCTCCTCCATCGGAATGATCCAGTAGCTCAACCGAGGATGCACGTTGTTTAGTTCTCTGTCGCATTGTTATGTTTTCATACTCAGTACAATTTTTGTTTTCAAATTCAAATTCAAATTATTTATTGCATTCATGTTGTACATTGTTGGTCTTATATTTAAATTAAGTTCAGAACATGAACCCTGTAAGGGTACTGCAAACCGGGAACACTTAAAATATTTAAACTATACAATACAACAGCCATTTCACACTATCATTATCGATAACACTCATCTTTAATCCATCATTTGTTAGTGACATGTATTTTCATTAAAAAACTCTGACAGCGAATAAAAACTTTTTTCGATAAGATATTGCTTCAATTTTCTTCTAAATTTACTGATATTTGATTCTCTTTGTAAATGAATTGGAATTTCGTTAAATATTTTTACAATCATGCCTAAACTACCCGACTTTACAATCTTCAATTTCGAATTTGGAAGTGCCAATTTTTCACGAGGTCTTAAATTTTGTGGCCGCACATACAGAGGGAACAGTTCTGGGTTCTTTTTCACAAATATAGAAGCTTCCAGAATATATATATACAAGTAAGAGTGAGTATTTTTTTCTCTTATGAAGTGGGGTTTGCAGCTGTCTATGCCCTGTATATTTACTAATATTCTAAGACATCTCTTTTGCAAAATAAATAGTTTAACGGCGTCTGTAGATACAATTTCTCCATAATATTATTCCATATTGGAGCCAGGCATGTGCATAAGCATAGTAAGCACACGTTGCTGTTTTGGCATCTGTTGATTTCTTAAGCTCGTGGAGTGCATAAGTGAATCTGGATAATTTGGACGCTACCGTTTTTATGAGTTCTTTCCATTTTATGGCTGAATCAAGCACTATGCCCAAAAGTGGATGTGCTTTTACGCATTCTA
This sequence comes from Udea olivalis, assembly GCA_947369235.1. Taxonomy (NCBI): domain Eukaryota; kingdom Metazoa; phylum Arthropoda; class Insecta; order Lepidoptera; family Crambidae; genus Udea; species Udea olivalis. The sequence goes on from OX376343.1 coordinate 14,931,223, forward strand.
ATTTAATATCCATAAGTGAATAAGTTATGCCTTTCAAGGGTTTTTGATATGGCTTGAATTGCATTATCTTTGTTTTTTCAAAATTTAAAGGAAAAGAAACTTTCCAAGGATATTATCTAATTGTCCGTTCAGATCTTGGTTTTTATTTTTCGGTGTTGATGCAGGTGTTGTTTTCACGGGCCTCGGAGAGGACCTCCAGCCGGTTCGGCTATCCAGGTGGGTGGAGTCCAGATCCGTGTCGAGTCGACCATGAAGTACCTTGGATTGGTCCTCGACAGTCGCTGGAACTTCCACGCCCATTTTAAGCGCTTGGCGCCTAAACTGGTGCGAACGGCGGCCGCGTCAGGCAGATTGCTGCCCAACATCGCAGGGCCGAAGGCTTCTTGCCGGAGGCTTTACGCGGGAGTTGTGCGGTCTATGGCCCTGTACGGCTCACCTGTCTGGGCCGACACCCTGACAAGCCGGTGTATCGCCGAACTGCGGAGACCGCAGCGGGCGATGGCAGTCAGGGTCATACGGGGCTACCGCACAATTTCCTACGTGGCGGCGTGTGTGCTGGCCGGCACACTCCCCTAAGACCTTGATGCGAGGACCCTCTCGGCAGTGTTTCACTACCGGGAGGAGGCGCGAAGGTCCACAGTCCAAGTGGTTACCCCAAGCCAGGTTTCATCCTGGCTGGAAGAGTTCCGCACACTTGCTGTGGAGCTCTGGGATGTGCGGCTCGCGGATCCCGGATCGGGCACGATAGCACGATCCAGGCGATCCGCCCTGTCCTCACGCAGTGGCTGAATCGGCGTCACGGCGCCGTAACGTACCGTCTGACGCAGATACTCACGGGGCACGGTTGCTTCGGGAGTTATCTGTGCCGGATCGGACGGGAGGCTAGCGATGCCTGTCACCACTGTGACGCCAGCGAGGACACGGCTCAGCACACGCTGGAGGTGTGCCCAGCTTGGGCAAACGAGCGCGAGACGCTCACCGCCTTGATCGGGCGCGACCTCTCGCTGCCATCCGTGGTTTCTGCCATGGTGGCGAGCGCGAGCTCGTGGGATGCAGTGCTCTCCTTCTGCGACACGACGGCATCGCAGAAGGAGAGCGCCGAGCGCCAGCGCGAGCTGGACAATCGCGCCCGACGTCGGAGGCGAGGCCGCCGGGGTGGTGGTGCGTAATCCCGGCGGTTTCCTGCGGTTACGGGAAGAGAATACTACCGAGGTATCCCTGCCTGTCGTAAGAGGCGACTAAAAGGGCCCTTGGGGTCGCGAAGCGCACGTGGGGGGGCCTGCGTGTGTTTCGGTTTGCGATCCCGAGGAAGACGGTAACGCGTGTCTTCGGACACAGTGGTCTGTGTTATCGTGCACTGGAGTTGAGCTTGCTCCTCCCGAGGCTGGCTGCCAGGCGGACTTGCGCGCCGAAGGGTCTCTCCCTCGTTGGGGATCCCGGGTCCCTTCGATTCTGCGCCGAAGATGACCACCGTCAGGTTTTAGTGGGTAGGGGTCTCTGTTTTCCCAGGAGTTCCGAGTCCCACATATCCCAGGTGTCCCGAACCCAGGGCCTTGGGAATGCCTTAATGCATTTCCTGACGCAAAAAAGGGGGTATTACCACCGGGTTGGAGTGTGCGAGTGTTTAGGTTTAGTCAAGCATTTATCGCATCTCCATGACTTTTTTCTATCCGCATCCATAATATTAAATCGAACGAATGGCAATTTTGCGCAAACCAAATTCAATCTAAGCTTGCAATTCGCACATTGTAGGTATTCTCGTCGTGTTACGATGTTTTTGCATTTGTCACATTTCATTTTGGTATTCGATATTGTGCAGAACAGCCTACGTAGGCTAGACTATGATAACAGTGATAACAAGATTACGAGTTAATTGATTATCGTGAAGTATTGAATTCTGCGCACATAGTAGATATTGTTTATGTGCCTAGTGATTATAGTTTGGGCTAGATTCATTGTTTAGTTAACTTATGTATTACGGAGAATACTAGTTAAGAATCAGCCGTTTTATGTTGTGTATAGTGATAAACTTTGTAAAACCCAAGTGATTTCTATTCTATTATGTTTGTTATTAGGATTTAGTTTTCTATTTACATTGTTGTGAGTTTCCCTAATAAAACATATGAATAACAGTGTTTCATTGCAAGTTAGGTAGAAATAAGTAAATAGGAATAAGTTGTACATAGTAGGATAGTAAATAGGTTTAAGTTTTATCAATAAATACATAACTTTCTGCTAATATTGCCAGTACAGGGGGGAAGATAGGTTGTCTCGCTCGCACACTTTTCGCGCATCGCGATAGGTGAACGCGATACGATTTGCGCGCGGCATTAGTATACGGATTGCGAGTGAGATATTGAATACAAATATAGGGCCATAACAGAGGCCATCATGCACTCATCTGGAAGACTCCGAGCAGCAACAAGGAAACCTGAAGAAGTCAGCAAGAACCTGAAGGAGTCAGCAAGTTGCCAGAATTAGCTGGCGAAGGAGTGGAAGCCTGGATCAGCGTAGCCGTCTAGTCTGGGACCTGAACGAATCGTCGCATACTGGGGAAACAACATATCGTGTAACTGGCAGTATTGGCAGCGGGTTCGCTTTTATATAAACCCGTTGTCTATTATTTCCCAACCACGTAATCCACCCGAGTCAGTCGCCGGCCCCCGAACGTACCCATCGCACTGTTCGTTTGTTTCTATGCAAAGGAGTGAGTCTCGACAGTGTGGTGCGGTACATTTTGGTCCTTCGAGCCGGATTATTTGGATTGGCTTGGGTTTGGTAGTGGTTACTGGTTGGGAATAGTGGTCAACATGCCGGTTACACGCTCCACGTCGGGTCGTCCGTCGGGACGCGCTACGCCCAGCGAGCGTAATGCCACGCCGTCAGCCGCGATTGAGCAGCCCGAGGGCTCGCTTATCGCCGCCTCCACCGTCCAGCCAGAGATGCCGTCCGTCGTCGCTGCTGTCGCCGCAGCCGCCGCCGCCGCCGCCGCCACTGCGGCCGGGCCGCGTGCCGCCGCTGCTGCAGATGCTGTCCACGCTGCTGGCGTGTCACCCCGAGGGCCTTCCGCACATGATGGGCCGCCGCCCGCGGGAGTTATAGCCTCGGAGGGGGCGCGCACTGGGGTCTGTCCGAAAAACGGCGCGCGCAGTGAGAAAAATACATCAAGAGGCCCACTACGAGCTGCGACAATGGGCGTCCAATACACGGGGCGTCCTAGAAGGCCTAGGAGAACGGCGTGAGCAGACGCCCATCGACCTGCACGACGGCACGAAGATGGAGCGCGTCCTCGGGCTCATCTGGGAACCCGGCGCTGATGTTCTCGCCTTCAACCTTGACTTGGCCCGCCTGCCAACTGACATACTGACGAGCGGCGAGCCAACCAAGCGAGGACTACTGAAAATAGTTATGACACTCTTCGACCCCCTCGGCTTCGCATCACCAGTGACAACGCGGGCGAAGCAGATACTGCAGGAAACGTGGCGCCGAGGCACAGGCTGGGATCAGAAGATTGACGAAGATCTCGCAGTACAATGGCGGGAGTGGATAGGCCACCTGAAGGCCCTCAAGGAAGTCGCCATACCCAGATGTTTACCAGGCTACACCGGCGCGACCAGACGTGAGCTGCACGTCTTCACCGATGCGAGCGAGGCTGCATATGCCGCCGCTATCTACTGGCGCGTCGAGACGGCTGAGGGCGAGACTCAAGTCTCACTCGTCCTCGCCAAAGCACGAGTGGCACCGCTGAAGGTGACATCGATACCACGCCTTGAACTGCAGGCCGCGGTAATGGGAAGCAGAATGAACGCGCAAGTGGTGGAGAACTACGCCGAGCGCGCGCCACCAGAGACGGCGTGCGAAGTACGACGGGAAGCCCACTACGAGCAACAACATCGGGCGTCCAACTCACGGGACGCCTTGGAAGGCCCAGAAGAACGGCGAGAGATGACGCCCATCGACCTGCACGCTGGCACGAAAATGGAGAGCGTATCCGGGCCCACATGGGAACCCGGCGCCGATAGTAAAGCCTTCAACCTCGACTTGGCGCAGCTGCAGACCGACATACTGACGTGCAGTGAATCGACCGAGCGAGGGCTACAAGAAGTCACAGACAGCCCAGTACAACAGACGGGCGAAGAAAAAGTGTGTGTGACAGTGATTAAGATGCCGCTTACCGCGCTGAGAAATAGTGTTCCCGATTGCGCGCGCTTCTCGCGCTGGGAACGACTATTAAGAAGCACTGCCAGGGTTCTGCAATTCATAGAGCTGTGCCGAAGAAAGAAGAATACAGTCCACTACAAACGCAGCAAGAAGAACGCAGAAGATGACCCTACATGGCGGAGGCAGCGAAAGAAACAGGGCGCGAAAATCATCAAGAAGAAGAAAGAAGATGAAGATCGACGCTACACAGTGCTGGGCGCAGACATCCTGCGTGCCGCCGAAGCTCTGCTGGTAAAAGCCAGCCAAGAAGATAGTTTTCATGAAGAAAGAAGACTGATGAGCAACGGCCAGAGACCACCCAGCAACAGCCGCCTACAAAAGTTGGCGACGGAAATGACGAGCGGCGTGATAACTCTCAAAACACGCATAGATGCCGCTAACGACATCACCGAGAAGATGAAGAGGCCGCCTGTGATCGACGGAGACCACCGCCTCGCACGCCTGTACATCGAGTACATCCACCGCCGGCTACATCACGCCGGGGTGGAGGCCACCATCAACGAGTGCAGACAGCACTACTGGATCCTGCGACTTCGACCGACGGCAAGGGCGGTCATACACAGCTGCCTACCGTGCCGCATCAAGAGGAGCGCGCCGCCAGTGCCGCCTACTGGCAATCATCCCGCCTGTAGGCTGGCGCATCACCACCGGCCCTTCACCTACACCGGGGTCGACTATTTTGGGCCCCTCACCATCACAGTGGGCCGAGCGACGCAGAAGCGGTACGTCGCGCTTTTCACCTGCCTGACTACACGGGCAGTTCATCTGGAAGTCGCAGCGACGCTCAGCACGGACTCGGCGGCCCGACGAGGGTGTCCTGCTGAGATCTGGTCGGACAACGGCACCAACCTACAGGGTGCCGACAAGGAGCTCCGACGGGCCATGGATCAAGCCACAGAAGAGGAGGCGAGCAAGAGGACCATCAACTGGAGGTTCATCCCTCCCGGTGCCCCCTTCATGGGTGGGGCCTGGGAGCGCCTAGTACGCAGCGTCAAGGTGGCGCTTTCGACGGCGCTGCACGAACGCCACCCCTGCGAGGAAGTGCTCGCTACGCTGCTGGCAGAGGCCGAGTACACGGTCAACAGCCGGCCTCTCACCCACGTCTCCGTGCAACCGGAGGACCCCGAAGCCATAACGCCAAACCACTTCCTACTCGGCGGATCAGCTGCAACACCGGTGCCCGGGGCCTTCAACGACGCAGACCTCATCGGGCGCACACACTGGCGCGCATCGCAGCGCCTGGCCGACCTATTCTGGGCCAGGTGGCTGCGGGAGTACCTGCCGGAGCTGCAACACCGGCGGGAGCCCCATGGACGAGGGCCCCCCATCAAGATCGGCGACGTCGTGCTCATCGCGGACGGGACACTACCTCGCAACACATGGCCGCGAGGACTGGTGACTGCAGTGTTCCCGGGCCCCGACGGAGTGACGAGAGCTGTCGACGTGCGCACACGCGGCGGGACCCTTCGCAGACCCACGAAGAAACTCGTGATCCTGCCTACGGAGCCGGCTGCCTGCACCGTAGAAGATGCGACGCCCAAGAACGACGCACGGCGGGAGTGATGTGCAGAACAGCCTACGTAGGCTAGACTATGATAACAGTGATAACAAGATTACGAGTTAATTGATTATCGTGAAGTATTGAATTCTGCGCACATAGTAGATATTGTTTATGTGCCTAGTGATTATAGTTTGGGCTAGATTCATTGTTTAGTTAACTTATGTATTACGGAGAATACTAGTTAAGAATCAGCCGTTTTATGTTGTGTATAGTGATAAACTTTGTAAAACCCAAGTGATTTCTATTCTATTATGTTTGTTATTAGGATTTAGTTTTCTATTTACATTGTTGTGAGTTTCCCTAATAAAACATATGAATAACAGTGTTTCATTGCAAGTTAGGTAGAAATAAGTAAATAGGAATAAGTTGTACATAGTAGGATAGTAAATAGGTTTAAGTTTTATCAATAAATACATAACTTTCTGCTAATATTGCCAGTACAGGGGGGAAGATAGGTTGTCTCGCTCGCACACTTTTCGCGCATCGCGATAGGTGGACGCGATACGATTTGCGCGCGGCATTAGTATACGGATTGCGAGTGAGATATTGAATACAAATATAGGGCCATAACAGAGGCCATCATGCACTCATCTGGAAGACTCCGAGCAGCAACAAGGAAACCTGAAGAAGTCAGCAAGAACCTGAAGGAGTCAGCAAGTTGCCAGAATTAGCTGGCGAAGGAGTGGAAGCCTGGATCAGCGTAGCCGTCTAGTCTGGGACCTGAACGAATCGTCGCATACTGGGGAAACAACATATCGTGTAACTGGCAGTATTGGCAGCGGGTTCGCTTTTATATAAACCCGTTGTCTATTATTTCCCAACCACGTAATCCACCCGAGTCAGTCGCCGGCCCCCGAACGTACCCATCGCACTGTTCGTTTGTTTCTATGCAAAGGAGTGAGTCTCGACAGTGTGGTGCGGTACAGATATGTTTCATGAAATGTTATTAATAATTGTGTGGCAGTTCTTTAGCAGTTTCCACAACTGAGTAAAAATTGATATTTATGATATATTATATTTATTACAATAACTTTAACTTTACAAAAAGATCTTCGCACTAAAACTTGAGAACCAGTTCTCAGGCCCGAACCCGGTCCCTCTGGTAGTAAGCGCTACGACTTTACCTCTAAGCTACCACGTCACTTGCATTTCTTGGCGAAATAGTCTTCCAGATCCGAGTACGTAGGTAACAGAGCTTAGATGAATCATTTACAGTGGGGAGTATTTTTATGCCCATAAAAGGTAATGAAACACGATTTTGCGCACTGTTAAGAGTCACTACACTTCACACGTTAAATTTGTCACAATGTTTAAAACATTATAACGTAGAATCAGCAGTTTGTTTATTATAACTTTTTGCACAGTTCGATGGGAAAACATTTGCTGCTAACTTAACTAAACTTTTGGGTAATAAAGCATTTAAAACAATTTTTAAAGAATTAAATAAACAGGAGCAATATGTTTCGTTGCTATCGCGGCGCGCGCGCGCCAAGCAACAAAAATAAATTTGAGGAAAGATTTTTTTCACCTGGGGGAATTTAAAATCTGCTATGTGGAAACAGCGTTAGTACAATGCAGTAGAAACACTGAGATAAAAAACTCACGTATGAAACAGATCGCGTCATTTGATTGGTTGATGTATAGATTATCAACCAATCACGTGAAAGGATGTCAATTTGATTACTGTCAAGAGTCCAATAAGAACCTTAATGTACTCTTTGCGTACGTTGGCAATCTGGGGTCAAATGAATGACCCCAGTTTGCTAACGTATTCAATTTAAAATATCCTAGATACTTTGCCCTTCAAAATGTTAAATATTTAAATGTTTGATTTTTATTCCCATACCTAATATGTTCTAAATCGAAAACCATTTCAAGGTATTTGTATTTTATACACCATTTTAAAAATATAAAAAAAAGGCAAAGGATCTAGGATATTTTTTTTTAAACACGTTGCCTTTTTGGGTCAAATAAATGGACCTCAGAAAGGCAAAGTACGCAAAGAGTACATTAAGGTTCATAATGGACTCTTGACGGTAATCAAATCGACATCTCACAATTGAAACCCATTGGGTCGTTTAAACGTCCTTTCACGTGATTGGTTGATAATCTATGGCTTATTTTTAAATGCACAGCAAACAACTTATCATCCATCTATTTGTATTCATCAATTTAATTATTTTCTCATCAAATACATATATCATTTGACTGCAAGGAAACCAATTGTATAGCAAAATTAGCAATACAAATATTTCGAATAAAATACTTCAATAGTATATCATATTTTTTCCTCAGACGCGCGACAATATCTAAACTTTTTTGCTATTCAAAAATACGATTTTCATATCAAATATGCTGATTGCACAGCAAATTAACCTGGGCGCACATACATAATATTTACAGCCATAACAAAATAACTATTCTTACGACTAGTTTCTTAATGCGCATCTCAAACCCTGCTTGACATAAATGTCTTAGAATTTGAGAAGACACGCTCAGCAAGTTTATTAATCATTATAACTATCATTATAGCATTATTTTTTAAAATCGATCGATTGAAAACCGATTTCACGCGCTTACTATAACTTCGCGGTCGGCAAAGTGCGCGCGGATCTAAGAGCGAGTGAGAAGGATATATTTATCACCCTTGCGTTTATGCTTCATGCAGACCACGGAATAGTTGTTTGTTTATGTTTAGTCTACCGACAATTTTTAGTTATTTTTCCCAAAGTCACAAATCCGATATTTCAAATTTTCGAATTTAATTAGTACGAACAATTAAAAATCCGAAGCCACATTTGTCCGAAAAACGAGCCGAGCGAGCGTAGCGAGCGCGCCCCGGCAGCGGTCGGCGAGTGCCAGAACCGAATTGTCGGCAAAGTAACGTGTAAAATGTTTATAAAAATATAATAGATTTCGGATTCGAGATTTCTCGGAGTTTTGATGATTCGGAATTCGTATTCATGAAAGATCGGATTATTGTTGATTCGTAATTTAAATGATTCGGGATTGTGAAATTCGGAATTCTGACTTTCGGACTTATGAACATTCGAAGTATTGAAATTGCGATTTTTTAATATTCGGATTTAAGATAATTCAGAATTTTGACTTTCGGGATTCTAAATCATTCGGAATTATGAAACACGGAATTTTGGAATTCGGGATTTTGACTTTGGGAGTTATGTTTTTCGGAATTATGTAGTGTAGTTTAGTTAGAGGTCCAGCCAATGCAAGTTCTGCTCTCATTATTCAACAAACTACAGAAAGTAGATCTGTCTGTGATTTTAGAATTTTATTGTTGATCTCATTATGTCCTAATTAATAAATTATTTGCTTATTTTTTCAAATAAAAAGATGTTTTATTCATATACACTGCAGTAAGAATACGATAACAAAATAGACCCTCTGTTTAATAAAAAAAGATGTAAATAGTTTACTGTACGTTAGTAATTATTAGGTATACGTTAATTAAAATGTTTTAAATTTAAATAAATAGTAATGAGTCACAAACATAAATTGATGCTTAAATATTAATATTTTGAGGTAGCTATTTTGCTGTGCAATCAGTATATTTGATGGGTATTGGGATTTTTATGTCATACAAACGGAAGATTTTTTGATTTACAGTCAAATAAATAATCTATCCATACAACCAATCAAATGACGCGAACTGTATCATACGTGAGATTTTTAACTAGGTGATGCTATATCATGGTTTAATGGTGTTTCCAGATAGCAGATTTTAAATTCCCCAGATGAAAAATATTTATCTACAAGGTCAAATTATTGCTGTGCAAAGTTTTAATAGTACGTACATTGATTTAGGCCCAGACTGGTAGGCAGGACTGACTTAAAATAGTTATTGGATAAAATACAAACCCTTTCAGGTTGGTTCAGCTTGGTTTCAGAACTTGGCAAAATAAATTGTATCTTATGTCTACTTCTCACGTTCTCGTAATATGCTACATGATGAACGGCGAACTCTGTTTCAGCCGTAAATGCAGTAAATCAGCAAGTTTTTCCTCATTATTTATTTACCACGAATCGGGGAGAAACACATGTAGGAATGACTGAGCGAATTTGTAACGTCATGAGTTCGCAGAAAAAACACATGTGGGAACACTGAGCGAGTTCGTGACGTCATGAGTTCGCAATGTTTAAAAAATATAAATTAGATAATTATAATTAACCGGTTAGATCTAAAAAATATTAAAATTAGTTTCTCCAAATAGGAAAAGGTATTTGCAAAGACAACCGCAGATCGACCGCCAAGCGCACGGCTGCAAACCGCCGCGGCTGCCCGTGCGGTAATCACGCCCGCCGCGGGAATTAAACGCGTTGTGAAATCTGCTTTAATTTTTTTCATACATTTCTGCATTCTATAGAAGTTACACACTGAATATACGAGGAATACATTTTTCCACCACATTGTTGATAGAATTGCTTAAAATGAGATTGATTGCCAGCTTATTCCTATTTGTTAAATGCACACACGTAACTGCCCGTTTCAGTTATTTTACTGCTCAATATTTTATTCAATGATCAATTTTTTTTATGACTTATTTTTGTTTATTTAATTACTAAATTTTAACTGTCGAGCTTTTTAATAAACATGCATATTGAAATTTTTATCTTAGCAAAACTACTATCTACAACTGCGGCGTTAAATCATAGCCCGTCATATTTCTTGCTTTGTTATTATACCTATTATTTTAGGCGACTCAGAGTCGCGTTCGTGTTGGGAAACAAAACACTTATTATTTTATTAAATATTATTTATTTTCAATGTACCTACATGATAATAGCTAAGAGTTCATCAGTATTAATTGGGTACAATTATTTTGTTAACCAAATCAAGTTTTGTGAACCTAATATGTTTACCCTAAAAATTATAAGTTACACCAAAATCCAAAAAAAGGATAGTCTACCAAATATTGAATATCTAAAATAGTAAATTCGCATAGCAAATAAGATGTAACTTGTGTCTGAAAAAGTGATGCGTCTATTGTAAAATGTAATCGTATGCCAAAATTAGTAAATGTTCACCGAATTAGACATACCCAATTTACGCGGCAACGCTACCCAAATAAAGTACAACGCTTACATTAAAATGTTTGTTTTTTGGATGCTGATATTTTATTAGCTTGACAAAATGGTCATATTAAGATAGCAGATGTGCCGGATGGTCACGTAGTAAGATTAGGCACACACAGTGTACGTGTATGAGTTCGTATATAAGCTTTAGTAGAATTATAATAAACCAGACTATTACCAACTGTTGTCTCATTTCACTGCCATTCCGTCTGTGGTTATATAGTAATTCTTAAGGTCCAACTGTGTCTTATTGCGTCTCCTCGACAGCACTGCAATAGTGGTGGACCCTGACGTGATGTCACGTCGGGGTCCGCAACAGTGGTGGACCCCGACGTGATGTCACGTCGGGGTCTGCAACAGTGGTGACCCCGCGTCGGAACAAATACGCGACCCTGAAACAACAAAATGGTATTTCCGCGCAAATCGTGTATCAGTGCGTCGCAAGAAGTCACTATCAGCACCGCCGTCGTATTCCATATTCCGGAATTCTGGAAGGATCAGCCCGTCTTTGGTTTGCCCAGTTTGAAGCAGTCATCGCACTACAAAAGCAAGCCGTCACAGAATCTTCGGATCTAGATAAAGGACACCCTGTTTATACGTCAGCGCAAGCGAAGGTCATTATCAAATGTTAGAAGGTGTGCTGACGCAGCTAAAACAAGTACAAACGGAAATGTGTGCAAAAACGATACGAAACGCAAGAATAGCCGACGCAGCAATTATCGCAAGTATGTATTACGTTCAAGATCGCGTAACAAAGAAGCAACAATTTGTCATTAACATCGTAAATATGGAAAATACGCTCACAGATGTGAGGAACCATGCAATTGGAAGCAACCCTTTTTAGCGACCGAAAAGGTCGAGGTTGAGTTTTGTTTAATCGATACAGGAGCAAATATCCTAGGTAATGTAACCCCTTACTGTTACCGACCGAGAAGGTCGAGGTTGAGGTTTTTAAATCGATGCCGGAGCGAATATCTTGGTTAATGTAACCCCTCATTGTTACCGACCGAAAAGGTGGTATGAGGTATTTTAATGATACCGGAACAAATGTCTCCGAAGTGTAAGCTACATCTAGGCCGCAGATGGTTCAAAAATTAACCCATGGAGATTGTGTTCGAAAAATTGTACGAAAATGGGTTAATTAATTGGTTAGTTAATTCCTCCAGAGCGAGTTTGATTTCTTAGGTTATCGTGTAACGAAACGAGCCAAGGGATACGCCAGAAAGAAGAAATATTATAAAGCATCAACAAGTCCTCCAAGCAGAGGACAACAAAGGTGCTAAGATTTTATTTCACAATATTGCACCCATAAGTAGCCGTGACAATATTGTCGTAAAATATCATACAAATCATAGGCATACAAAATCACCTATGAGAAGGTATTTGCCTGCACAGCATTTATTATAAATAATGGTTCGATAACGTGATGGTTTGGAAAAAGACAAGAGCACGTACATGATACGATCAGGTAGATTATTCAAACCAGTGCTCAGATTCTCCTAATCCTATGTCATTGCAATTTTTCAGGACTTCAATTTTGCAAGAGGGTAAATTATGTTTTTTTTAAAAGGGGGGAGTACTGTGCCGGATGGTCACGTAGTAAGATTAGGCACACACAGTGTACGTGTATGAGTTCGTATATAAGCTTTAGTAGAATTATAATAAACCAGATTCCGTCTGTGGTTATATAGTAATTCTTAAGGTCCAACTGTGTCTTATTGCGTCTCCTCGACAGCACTGCAATAGTGGTGGAATTTTTTTGTTGCAACAAAAAATTGAAGTTAATATTTTGATAAACAACAACTTAATGTGTGTTTTAGGTGTCAGTTGCTTTATTTGGCCAACGTTGACTTAAATAAATGAGTACGTTTTAGTATCAAATAGGGTAACAAAAACTGGTGAACATTTACCAATTTTGTGTCACAAATATATTTTTGGATTCAGTTGCTTAATTTGGCCAGCGTTGACTTAGATAAATAAGTACGTTTTAGTATTAAATAGGGTAACAAAATTTGGTGAACATTTACCAATTTTGGGTGACAAATATATTTTTTTGGATAACTTTAAAGTAAATTTGGTAAACAGTGAAACATAAGCCGTATTAATTGGACAAGCTGGACAATTGGGTATGGAAAAAAAAATAAACATATCCTAAGGCTTGGTTTCAGAACTTGGCAAAATAAATTGTAACTTACGTCTACTTCTCACGTTCTCGTGAGATGCTACATGATAAACGGCGAACTCTGTTCCAGCCGTAAGTGCAGTAAATCTGCAATTTTCTTATCATTATTTATTTACCACGAATCGGAGAAAAAAAACACATGTGGGAACACTGAGCGAATTTGTGACGTCATGAGTTCGCAATGTTTAAAAAATTAAAACATTATCTACCGGCTAGATCTAAAAAATATTTAAATTAGTTTCTTAAAATATTTAAAAGGTATTTGCAAAGACAACCGCAGATCGACCGCCAAGCGCACGGCTGCAAACCGCCGCGGCTGCGGCTGCCCGCGCGGTAATCGCGCCCGGCGCGGGAATTAAACGCGTTGTGAAATCCGCTTTCGTTTTTTTCATACATTTCTGCATTCTATACAATCTGCGGGCCCGCAACCGCGCCGTCTTGGCCTTACACGTTACACACTGAATATACGAGGAATACATTTTACCAGCACATTGTTGATAGAATTGCTTAAAATGAGATTGATTGCCAGCTTATTCCTATTTGTTAAATGCACACACGTAACTGCCCGTTACAGTCATTTTACTGCTCAATATTTCATCCAATAATTCTTTATTTTTTTTATGACTTATTTTTGTTTATTTAAATACTAAGTTTTAACTGCCGAACTTTTTAATAAACATGCATAATGAAATTTTTATCATACTAAAACTACTATATACAACTGCTGCGTTAAATCATAGCCCTCATATGTATTGCTTTGTTAATAAATCTTATTATCATTTAAAGCGAGTCAGAGTCGCGTTCGTGTTGGAAAACAAAACACTTATTATTACATTAAATATTATTTATTTTCAATGTACTACATATTAATCGCTAAGAGTTCATCAGTATTAATGGGGTACAAATATTTTGTTTACCGAAATAAGTTTTGTGAACCTGATATGTTTACCCTAAAAATTATAAGTTACACCAAAATCCATAAAATGAATAGTCTACCAAATATTGAATTTCTAAAATAGTAAATTCGCATAGCAAATAAGATGTAACTTGTGTCTGAAAAAGTGATGCGTCTACTGTAAAATGTAATCGTATGCCAAAATTAGTAAATGTTCACCAAATTTGACATATCCAATTTACGCGGCATAGAAGTAAAGTTACAAATAAAGTTACAACGCTTGCATTAAAATGTTTGTTTTTTGGACGCTGATATTTTATAAGACTAACAAAATGATCATTTTAAGATATCAGATTTAAGAAAAAATATTTGATAAACATCAACTTAATGTGTGTTTTAGATACATATTAGGTGTCAGTTGCTTTATTTGGTCAACGTTGACTTAAATAAATGAGTACGTTTTAGTATCAAATAGGGTAACAAAAACTGGTGAACATTTACCAATTTTGTGTCACAAATATATTTTTGGATTCAGTCGCTTAATTTGGCCAACGGTGACTTAAATGAATGAGTAAGTTTTAGTATTAAATAGGGTGATAAAATTTGGTGAACATTTACTAATTTGGGGTGACAAATTTTTTTTTTTTTGATAACACTTTTTTTTATCAAATTTGGTGAACAGTAAACATAAGCCGTATTAATTGGACAAGCTGTACAATTGGGTATGGGAAAAAAAACATGTCCTAAATCGAAAATCATTTCGAGGTTAAAAGTATTTGTATTTCATACTACCTTGTAAAAAAAATTTAAAAAAATTAAAGGCAAAGGATCTAGGATGTTTTTAAACGCAGAGAGTACATTAAGGTTAACACATCTCTCAATTGAAACCTATTGGGTCGTTTAAGCGTCCTTTCACGTGATTAGTTGATAATCTATCCATGCAACCAATCAAATGACGCGATCTGTATCATACGTGAGATTTTTAGCTAGGTGATTCTACTGCATGGTTTAATGGTGTTTCCAGATAGCAGAATTTAAATTCCCCCAGATGAAAAATTTAATTATTGAAACAAAGTTTTAACAATACGTACATTAATTAACGCCGATTACCCAGACAGGTAGGCAGGACTTAAAATAGGAAAAGGTATTGAATAAGAATATAAAAAAATACCTAAAAATTTGTTCCCATACCCAATTTGGCAAAGTAAATAAGATTTTAAATTACTTAAATAATCAAATATTCTGCAAACACAAATTACATAGGTATGTTGATGATACAACTGAAACAATATTTTATGAATAAAGAAAACATGAAATTTGTAAATACATTGTACTCCTATAGTTACAACTTGCATCTAAACACCAATCCATAAATGGAAAACAAATTACTATCTCCGGGGCTAAAATGCGCGCCGCAAGAAGAGTAGACAAAAAATTCCCATACTAATTTTACATTTTACAAATCATTTCTCGATTTTGTCCACGGTACCTAACATGGCCGCTATTGTCATGACTTAATATTTTGAAAATTCTACTTTGTCGGCAGAACCTAACAAGGCGCCTTATTTTAGTCGCGGTTCTGAAGCGCTGTCTCGATTATTGCGAAAAATAACTCATGAATGTTATTTTTTTGGTATAAATACATTAAATCCTTAAAGATAGTGTAAAAAAGTTTCGATTATTTGTATCGATTATATCGGTTTTTTGTATCGGCTTTTGTTTCAGTTCGGAAATCGAACGGGTTGTGCCTTACGTCCCAACCGGCGCTAAAACCGGAGCTAAACCTGTTCTAAGTTAAGTTATGACATTGTGCGCCTTTGACGTTCTGCGATTTTGCCTATTTGCTTTTAAGAGTTTGGCGCTCTTGACTATTTATGACATTTTCCGCTTTAGACATTTTGCGTTTCTTTGTCATTTTGCGCTTTTGACCTTATGCTCCTAAACAAATTTCGTATGAGATTTCGGTGCAGCGCCTCTAGTGGAAAGAAAGTGAACTTAAAATGACATACAAATTGTTGTAGTCAACTATCGTAGTTTACGTGACGGAAACTTATACGTACAATAGACGTAATCCGTAGAGGGATCCCTTTTTTTCGACAATTTTTTTTGTCCTTATTTAATTAGGCATAACGCGTTAGGCATATTTTTTTGTCATAATTGTCTTTTTGCGTACTATTTCAGTGAGGATAAATATAGTTCTAGGCATTTTTTTTTCCCTAATTTTGATTCGCATAAAGTTATATAAGGCATATTGTTTATTTGTCTAATAGTTATTAGGCTTGAAGATAAAAAGGCATAATGGATACATACTCTAGTTAATCATACGTATTTATTCCTGATTCGATTTGAATATGAAAAACCAAAGTAGGTAATAGGACTTTAGAACACCAAAGTGTAACAGGGCCACCCCTAAGCCGCCAATATGTTTATTTCTTATACGAAAAGTATTTATTGAATGCAAACACATAATTTCCAAAACTTAGCTTTTTCCAGAGTGCATTCGGTTCATGATTGTGACATGATATTTATTCAGCGTATAATTATTATGCCTATAAAATGTATGCTTATTATGCGTAAGCATATTAGGCTTTAGAATATTAATATTTATTTTACTTATAAAAGGTATGCTTGAAGAAAATATGCGTAAAAAGATATGCCAAAATAATATTGTGCGTAACTATTATTAGGATAAGTAAAAGTATGCCATTTTAAATTATGACAAAAAAAATATGCGAAAAAACAGGGAACCGTTAGTAGACGTACAATCTTCCATCCACCCTTGCGGGTGGGGGTCTTAAGCTTCATTTACTTACGAGGACGCGGGGCGTCGCGCGTCGCGTGTGGCGGCGCGGCCCGCCCTGAGTTCTAACATATGGCGTTGTATATGTGCTGCGGCGCCGCCCAACGCAACGCGCGACGCACCGCGTCTCCGAAAATGAGGCCTGACGCTGCGTTGGCCTTTAAAAGGTATTCAGTCTCGAACTTAACCCAACGGCCATTTTATGTATCGTCTTCCAAACTCAAATTCTACCGAAAGTGACCTATCCAGCGTCATCACTAAAAAAGCTCAGTTATATTTTAAATATAACAACATGGAGGTAGAGACATGTTTTGTGGGCATCCGATCCACAAAACATGGGATATAGGATGATTACTTAACTTTCGTTTCTTTTTATTCAAGCACTATGTAAAGAACCTATACGAAATTAAAACAAAAATTCGAGTATATTATTTTTTTTATTCTTAACTTAATCTGCTTCCAAAACGAAGCAGGTTTACGAACAATCACAGTTTGTTGTGGTGCAGCAGTTTTTGACCTTAGGGGTCCAACTGTTCACACTCAATGGTTCTCAATATCGCACTTTTACACACACAATTGACCATCAACAGTTCTAAAATAAACACCAATTCATGAAAGAATCATGTACATTAGTATCATATACTTATCTCTTACTGTGTAAGGAAGCGGAAACACCAGGGCCAGTTCTATATATACGAGGCCTCTTCGCCTCCTAACACCTTTGGTATTCCTTTTTCTTCACATAGTCTTTCATGAGCCTTTAGTTTAGATATCATTGTTTTCCATACTCTCATCGGTTTTTCCCCCACATAATCGCGCAGCACATTTTCCATCTCCGGTGATATTTTCTGCGGCCTCCACGATAGGACTATTTGTAAGACCCGCGCACTATTTTGCTTACTAAAATATGTCAAACTGGTAATTATAGCTTCTTGAATTTGGTGAGATGCTGGAAAAAAGTTAATACAAATTGTAAAAATGCACCTAATATTTCAAGTCGGTGAGTATGTGGTCTTGGGATTAACAGAGAATGATGAACGTAGGTTTCCTGTATGTCCACCATGAGATTACACCAATGACAGCCGCCGGCGCCCGCGTGAGCCGCGTCGACGCTTTTGTATGGGATTTCGATACAGCGCCCACACAGAAATTTGCATGCCGTTTTTGGTTCCGTTTTCAATCACTAGGATTGAAAACGGAACCAAAAACGGCATAAAAATTTCTGAAAGCAACGATCGCCGTTTGCGTGACGGAAACTCATGTTAGAAATACTGGTTTCAAATAAGAATTGAGATTAGTATGTAGGAGCATGCTCTCCGACTAGCCTCGGTCTAGCCAAATAGGGCTAGATGATCTGAACACAAAATATTTTATAAGTAAACAGAACTTTAAAGTGTTGTAGATAAAAATGAATAATTCTGATTAAAATAAGCCTAGTTAAAGCCTCGCTCAATTGATTAACCAGTGTAAAAAACATTACTAGAAAAGAGGGCTTCCACTTGACAATACTTTTTAGGACATATTTAATTTTGTAATTTATGATGTCATACTTACGGTTATGTTTCAGCATATTTTCAAGTTCAGAGATGATAAGTTCACAGTCCAATTTCATTTCAGAAGGATAGGGTTTAAATAATGGCCCTAACAGATTGATGCAGAATATTTTTACTCTTTCAGGCCCATCTCTGACTAGGGGCAGCAACAATTCAGTCACTATATTTTTTTGGCACCATATGGCACCGTGGCGTTTGGCGATGACAATAAGAGCTAATCTTAAGAGTCTTATATCTTCTGGTACAGCTGAAACAATATAAACACATTTAAACAAGATCAAAAGGTATGCTCATCAAGCAAAAGTACATTATTTCGTTCTGAAAACTCGCCATATGCGAAGAATCATCATGTAAAATAAGGAAAACCAATTATTATAGCGCCCGATATTATAACAGAAAAGTTTTCGGACATAAAATGGTAAGGTAAAACTACATTTCGAATATTCTACATTAAAGCAAGTTAAGTTTATAAGCTATGTGTAATGAGTAGGTAGTGATCGGATAATCAGGCGCCTATATACTTCCCACGAAAGAATAATATGGACATTCCTTTATGAATAAATTACTAATTCCGGATTACTGGGATTGAAGAGTTTTGTGAAAACAACTTTAACAAACTAAATGAAATTATAGCAGTGATTATTTTAATTTAGTATCTTATTTTCTTCAATACAAAAAAATTATAATGTTCACAATGTGATCAAGTAGTGGAAATAGAACTATTATTTAACAGATTAGTGATCGAATCGATTATTTTTGGTATCTTATACGAACGAAAGAAGGCATGTCAGTGGATTTTTTTCGTGGTAATAAAAGTAAAGTTTAGGTAGGTATATGTATTAGCGCCCGATTATCCGATCACTGGTTTTGGATGAGGTTCATAATATGAGCTGTGATATTCGGTGAAGAAAATTTAGGAGATGCAAAGGAGTACCCTCAAGTCGCTACTTAAGTACGGATTACAGCTGACCATACCACTTACTATCTAAGCACGCTTTTTTAACTTAATAAAGTTCGATGATATCACAAAATGGTAGATGGTAGCAAAAAATATCACACAAAAATAAATCCACTTTATTTAACATATTTACAGGGTTACTATACCTGAATTGCAATTTAGGGATGTCATAAACCGAGTAATTTAAATTAGAACCAATATGAATCAACATACCTCTGATCTCATTGATAGCATTTTTGAACATTTCTATAATTTTCGACTCATTCCACTCCTTGATTTCATAGAAATATTTTCGTTTCAAAGTATTTCTTACGTCTTGAACTCTCTTGAATCTATCATCGCATTTATAAAAATGCAGTAAATATACCATACATGTCACTAGTGGACTTTTAGCTGAAATCAAATTTAACTTGTAGATCAGGTTTAAATATAATATTTTCAAAATACAATTTTTTTCTGTACTATTTATTCACACAGGTAGATACATTCCCATTTTTAGCAATGAATTTTCATAACCTGTTCAAGACTAAACTATGATTGAATGTTTTCAAAATTGTTAATTAATGTTACTTACCAATTCCCATGTGAGCTAATGGCAAAACTTGCATCCACGCCTCCAGACATTGCTTTATGAGTGAGACAGCTTTGAACTGGATGCAATACATAGCATCGAGCATAAAAATTCTCAAACGAGTCAGCTTGTTATAATATCGACAGAGCACTGCATAGAAATGGGAAATACACTCAATGACATCAAAGTCAGGTGTTTTGTTAAGTTTGAATAACACATATTCTATATTGCTTAAAATGCTATCAAGAATATGACATGACCGGCTTTTTGTTAATTGTGAAATCACATACAAAAGCACTTGTTCCGATTTGGTTATGGTTGGTGCAGGTGGAAAACTATTCTTATTGAAGAACTCAATTTTGCGCTGTGAGTCTTTTAAATATGCCATAAGCCCTGAAATAAATATTTCATGATCCCAACTCTTAACAATCTCAACAAGCTTGTTCATTGCGTTTACCGCCTCATTAGCAGGTAAAGTCGTTATTGTTTGAATTTCCTCTTGAAGTATTTCACAGGTTGAAGTTATAACAGACTCTGAAAAGTAAAAAAAATATTTACGTAGTAGAGAATACCTGATATAAAGGTTATAAAGACATTAAATACAAAATAGGCTATTATTTTCTACAGCTATACATATATCATGCATTCTTGGAGCATATGATTACTTTCGATATATAGAACTTATGTTGAATAAAAAGAACTGTGCCATGAATGAATGAAGTTCTAATTGTTTACTTTATATAAAATACGATTCGATTTGCCCTGAAACTCGGCACTTCAGATTAATACACACGCTGACGCATACGGCGTCATTGTGTTTCAAAGGACCCAATTTTTTGACATTCCTATTTTATTCCAGATTCCTATGTTCAACACTTCTCGAATGCGAGACTGAAACGCCCGAGTCTTTATTGCATAGTTCCTTGCCAACATTCTATTGTATTTTTTTCAAATTTTATATCTTATAGTTTGTCTAATATAGGACGATAATTTTGATAGTTCACGCCTATGAAGTACTGCATTTTTTTTCGGATTTTTTACTACAGATAGTTCGTATTTGATTGACGGGTACCGGCCACTTGGAGAAGTTCCTTGCAAACGAATGACAATAAACAATAGAAAATCTGCTGTGAAACAAAATTTGTGAACAGCGTTTGTGATCAAGAATTGATAATAAACTTAAGTTGAAATAACGAATTGATAATAACTACAGTTGTTGTATTGATGATGACGATGATGATTATGAAAGTGATTTAGGTTGTGCACCATTATATTAGTAACGAGCTGCACCAACAGACTTCTTTCTGTCAAATATTTGACAGCTCGTCGTGCTAGTGAGGGTGCTTATCGAAGGGGTCACGACCAATTTGAAAGTGTCTACGCACCGCAGGTCGGTTGTAGCGATTCGGATAAGGCACTGTTTTGGGAGCAAATCGATAGCATCCGGGACCACCACGAGCAACCTGGTTGCTCATGTATGCTGATGATATTGCGCTAGCAGATTCGGACAGGAGACGGCTGGTACAACGGGTGAATAAGTGGAAAGATTCATTTGAAAACGGGGGTCTGAAACTTAATGTGGCGAAGACCGAGCACATGGCCTGCAACACCACAAATCCCTAGTCCGTCCGCATAGGCGTTGACGTGGCCGAGCGCACGGACCGTGTCAAATACCTGGGATATATGTTAAGCGCGTCCGGTTACATCGACAGCGGCGTCAGAGCCCGAATTTCCGCGGCTTGGGCAAAATGGCGTGAGGTGACTGGTGTCATTAGTGACCCCAAAATGCCGATCAAGCTGAAGCTTAATCAAATCTTTCCTTTTTATAATATTACGAGCTGCACAAACAGACTTCGTTTTGTCAAATGTTTGACAGCTGGTGTCCATTATCATATTTCGCCCGCTTTTCTCAGACTTGATTTACAAATTAGTTTAGCTTTCTGTTACTGAAAGGATTTTCACGATCGGATCAGTAGTTTCGGAGCCTATTCAATACAAACTAACAAACAAACAATCAAATCTTTCCTCTTTTTAATGAGTATAGATTAATATTAGTAATAAATAACTTTATATTCTAATACATATCCTATTTAATTCATTTGGAGCCCCCAAGTGAATTAAATAAGGTAGGTATTTTTTAGTCATAATATATTTATTTTTATTTATTCATCTTTTTATTGCACATTAAAATAAACGAACGATTCCATTCTATGAAATGATAAATCGATAATAGAATTAGTTCACTAACAATTATAACCTACCCCATCCCTATTGTGAGATGTCAAAATTATCATCCTAAATTAGACAAACTATACACAACATTTGACCGAAATTGGTTCCCTCGAAAACACTGCGCGGCATGCTCGTTTTAGTCTGCTTCGCGCGTTTCCCTGGATTGACGTTGTTGAATTGCCAGAAAAATCATTACTTTGCTCTAAAAATGTTGATCCAATATAGAAACTTAACCCAGAAAAAGGAGTCTCTGTCTCTCTGCAAGATTTACAGCATTTCAGCTAATATTTTGAACAATCGTTATTAGAAGAAAATACAAACACAACAACACATACAAATTGCGGGTTATTCTTTCAGATTGCAAAATATTAAACAGTAAAAGTATACCTGGTATCTTCTTTGCATGGTTCTTAATCGATTGTTTGCCATATTTTTCTATCATTGCACAAAATATGCTTTCTTCTGGGTTATTATTAGTTCCTTTCATTGTTTTGCTTGTTTTTATAGACGATGTCACATTGTCACTTGTGAATAAATCGAGATCACTATAGTTTAACACATTAGTACTTGGTAGCGAATTCACTGTGGTCAAATGATTCTCTTCCAGTCTTGTAATTTTTCTGGCATTATTCTCGATATGTATGGTGGTTATGTCAGTGTCAGTATCAGAACTTATAGAACTGATGTCAGATTGCGATTGCCGCATAGTAGAACTACGTAATGTTCTTTTTCGCGGCAATTCAGAGCTGTCTACACGAATACGAAGTTTTCGTTTTCTTGTGCCTTGTTGAATTTCATTTATTTTAGCTACAGTTCCAGAGATATCTTTTTTTTTGATATCTTCACTTCCACTAACATCTCTTCGTTCGTTTACTTCTTTAATGTACTCACTTAGCGCTTTGTTGTTATCTACAGAACCGCGGTTTTGGCGTTTTTTTGTGCTTTGTGGATTTTCATTACCTTTTTTTGAAGTGCTAGAGCTTTCCTCTTGTATGTGATTTTGTTGACAAAGTAAATGATGTTTCCGTTTGTAAACGGAAACATCATTTACTTTTTCAACGCTTGTTCGTGCCATTTCATGGCTTTCAACAGATTTCCGTGTTTGTCGTTTGAGCACTTTGTTGCTATCTACAGAATCGCGTTTTTGGCGTTTTTTTGTGCTTTGTGGATTATCATTACATTTTTTTGTAGTGCTAGAGCTTTCCTCTTGTACGTGATTTTGTTTGACATGTTTACAAACGGAAACATCATTTACTTCTTTAACGCTTGTTTGTGCCATTTCATGGCTTTCAACCGATTTCCGTGTTTGTCGTCTTGGCACTTTGTTGCTATCTACAGAACCGCGTTTTTGGCGTTTTTTTGTGCTTTGTGGATTTTCATTACCATTTTTTGTAGTGCTAGAGCTTTCCTCTTGTACGTGATTTTGTTGGACATGTTTACAAACGGAAACATCATTTACTTTTTCAACGCTTGGTCGTGCCATTTCATGGCTTTCAACCGATTTCCGTGTTTGTCGTCTTTTTGAGCTTTGCTGGATTTCATTCGTTTTACATAGAGTTGCAGAATTTTCTTTTTGAACTTTTATGCTGTATTCAGTTGCATAAGCATGTTTTTCTCTGTTTTCTTCTTGGACATTCTTACTATAACTGCGTGTTGTTATTGTTTTAATAGGCGAAGTTGACTTCGAAATCTTTCTGACTAGTTCATTGTTGCGATTAGGGAAATACTTGATACTTCTGTCTATTTTCTCTAATATTACATACAAGTTATTTTTTTCAATAATATTTTCTTTTGTATTATTACTTTTCACTGTTTTATCAATATTTTTAGAGACGTAGTTTGTATCGATTAACTTTGCTTGCATATTGTAACAAAGACTGTGCTTGTTACTTCCTATAACCACATTGTTTTGATTAGATATTTTTGGTTCTGGGCTGCCAAAAATACTTAGATCAGTTCTTTTTACATTTTCTGGCACACTGTGTTTTTCTATTGCATCCATTTCTGTGTGATCTGTGGTATTGGGAATGTTGCGTTCTTTTTTTTTACCAACATTCTGGATAGTTTTTAACTCGTTAAGCACTTTGAGTGCTTTTTCATGAGCACGTTTATTATTAAGTTTTGCATCAGTCTCACATGCCACTTTTGTCATGTAAAGCGGAAGTTGCTTGGGTTTAATCCGTAACTTACGGGGTTTCTGTGCAGTGTATTTTTTTATTTTACTTTTTGGTTCTAACTTTTTCCTTAATTTTTCCAGTTTGGACAGTTTGCAGTGTTTAACGTGGGTTACATGTTCTTGCTCCCGATTTTCATTTTTTTGTGGGAAAACTGCGTTACCAGTAATGGTTTCCACTTCACTGTGACTAGTTTCCACGAGAGGTTCTGAATTTAAATGAGTTTCCATATTGAGCGGTTCAATATAGAGAATTTCCGCTGATAGTGATTTACTGGACCGAACAGGAGGTAGTAACAGCGCTTTAGGTGCTGTTTCTACTGATTTATTTGGAAGAACATGTTCTATAATTTCGGTAGGTGCGTCAATTGTTTTTTTGATAGGTTCTGTCAACTTTTTAACAATTGATAGAGACGGCTGCTTAAAGTGCGTTGTAATAACGCAATTTTCTTTAACTTGGTTTGATTTATCAACGTGAGCCAGCTGCTCTTTTGAAATACATCCACTATCAACCTTTGTACCGTCATGATCATCTAATATACATTTATTTCTGAGAATATTTTTAAGTTCTTTAACCTCTTTTGCAAGCTCAAAGTATTTTTTGCTTAAAAATTGACTCTCTGCCTTTACTTTTGCTGCATCTTTACATTTCATTCCACTGAAATGACTCGTTTTTGAGCCTTTGTGTGATTTCGAAGGTGTTGAAGGAAGAGGTGTTATCAACCTTCGGTTGAACCGCATCGTGTTCAATATTGTTTCTACTTCGTAGTCTTCGATGTTTGTGTTGTCATAATTAACACTTTCATTTAGCTCCAAGCACTCTTTTTCTTCACTAGAACGACTAATATTCAATGTATTATTATCATCATCAAAAACGAGTGAGTGATTTGATAGAGCTCTACCGGTGTTCTCAGCAGGAACACCACAATTTAGTGAGATTGGTTCTGCCAACGAATTTGAAGGACTAGAAATATTTATTATAATACTCGATTCATTTGAGAGCTTTTCAGCTATTGATTTATTTACTCCACAATCGTTTTCTGGTTCGAAGATGCTTTTTTCAATTACATTAGGTTCATTATTGGTTGTGGAAATTTCAAATCCTGATTCGATTGGGTTGTCTGCTTCGTCATTACTCTCATTTATAACAAGGCTTAGACCATTTTCGATATTTTCATGTGTTGATAAAGGACTGGTAGCCCTATCAACAAATTGCTTGAATATTATTGGGCTCGTAGAAGCGTCTGTATAACTTCGTATCTCTTTCTGATTATTTGCATTGATTGGACTATGGTTCAGGAAATAATCTGGGCTGTTAAAACATTTCTCTACATCGGAAGATGCCAGGGAAGAACCGCGCCCTGTGTCTGCACTGGTTAATCCATTACTGCTGTCAGAGTCGTGTTCATTATTTTTTTTTGATGCCAAATGTTGACCTATAGAAAATATTCTATTAATTTAGTAAAACAATAAACTGAAAAAACACTATTTCCATGTGAAAAAACACATAAAACACACTTACCTTTAATGTTGTCTTCAACCACACTTTCAGCACCTAATTCGAGGATCTAGAAAATTCATATAATTATTTTACAACACTAGTCAATGCTTCAGATCATTACTTCTAGCAATATCAATCATTATTTTTTGTTTCCATGCACTTTCAAAAATCAATAAATGTACGAAAATTACGAATTTTTAAACTCGTTTCGTTTTAAACTTAGCTTGTGATAACCCTACGACTTTTGTGACATAATAAAGATTGCTCCGTATGACTAGTTCTAACTATACTTACGTGCCACTTTTTTTTTGTTGGCCGTTACTTTCAAAAAAGGCCCAAAAATGTATGGAGCCAAAATGATCTCCTTTATAAAAATATTTCTACTACACAAGAGCGTAAATCAAAAAATACTTGCAAAACAGCAAATTCTCGAAAATCACTTTCATAATGCACACTTATGTTATTAATAAAAACTTATCAGCGAAATTTCACGATATTAGGTTCCGCGCGGTTTTCGGATGTGCATTGATATCTGGGTATGCCCGTTAGTTACTTTCCTCTTTTACATACCTTATTATTTAAACAACAAATTGGTATTATCAGTTGGGAATAGAACGTACCTCATCAGCGCTACCATCTCCGAATACAGAGTCTTCATCATCATCAATTGCATAGTAATGACCGTATTTGTTCAAAATTTCTTTCCGAGGACTGCTAAGTTTTTCTGTAAGTATAAAAATCATTTTAACTACCCTGCAATATCTTAAGCCGTTTGAGTCATATTCAAATAAAACATCCTCAAATATGATTCGAGCATTATGACGTAGTTTTTAGTTTTTGGCTATGGCGCTTAACATTCGCACCCCCCGGTGCAACAGTTACCACTTTTACAAAATGAATTTTTTTTCAGGAAAAGCATTAGAAAGTTTGCTGTCGAAAATCTATGACCCTTCCTGAACAGTATGTTTTTTAAGTAATTTATATTATTCTTTACAATTAGCCGAAAGATGAGTAGAAAATTTGGAACAATATTGTGAAAATGAAACATTTCTCTTGAGTAATGTTTGATTTTCACAATATTGTTCCAAATTACCTTAATGTTTTTCTAAATTTTTGTTATTTTAGTTTGATTTAGCATGTAATGGTTATGTTTTTAAAATCAAAAAGTGACTAGCTTTTGAAAAGAAAAACAAAAGAACTGGGGAAACTCATATTAATTTTATTTTTACCATCCAGCAGGACTAGAATCCCTAGGACCAAGGTTGAATCTTTCAAGTTTCTAACGTTAGAAGGAAAATAGATTTAAAAAAAAGATTATCTATACATATACTAAAATCGTACGTAACTGATCGCTGCCTGTACGTACATGGAATATGATTTTTTAAGAAAACTATTATTGGGGTCCTCTATAAACACAATAGAACCCAAAACAATGAATTTAGATTTTAAGTTTCTTTGTCTGCGCGTTTGTTCGCGCTAATCTCAGTAACGCCTCATCCGATTTGGGTGCGGTTTCCACTAATGTGGTAACCGCAACCAACCTGTCACCTTAAAATGTGTTTGTTTCATTTGAATCGTTCATAAATAGAAAAGTTACGTCACTTGAGTCACACTGAACATTTCTTCAAAATTACTTAGGGATTTATTACAATAGGTATGTAAACACGTCATGTTACCAATTCATGTAAAGATATGTTTTAAACATTAAAGTCAGTATTTAAAAACCTATATTAACATTTTAAGAATATATTTATTCGTCCTAAATTCAAGAAAAGTAATTCCAATTCCGTTATTTAATATCCATTATCACGTGACTGCGAACGCCATCAAAGCGCGATGACGTCACTGACCGGCATACAAGCTGACATAACTGTCATACCTACCCAAGTTAAAATCAGATTAACTTTGACAGAGCACGAGATTTTTTATCGGTCTGTGACGTAATTATAGTCACGTGACAGTTTGGAATGTTTTGGCGGGAATTTCAAAAAAACTAATTTTAATTAAGTTTTGTTTTAATTGAAATTTGACGTATTTTTTCATGAAAATATGAATTTGTGTTTAAAAAAGGTCCATCTGTGAAATGATTTAGTCACATCTCGAGCTAGTAGTAGTAGTAGTAGTAGTAGTAGTAGTAGCCTATAAGCTGACCCACTGCTAGACAAAGGCCTACATCACTACAGTTAATCGGTATTGGCTTGAAGACCACGCTTGCCAAATGCGGGTTGGCGATCACACGCCCGGACTATGTTTCGAAAAATTTGAATACACACTTTGGCCAGCTTGGGATTCGAACCCAAGATCTCCGGATTTCGGTTCAAGTGCTCTCACGACTCAGCCGCGGCGGCGTTGATAATATAACGAAGTTAATGTATGAATGGGAAGTCAGATAGCGCAGAGGATGTCCTGATACGGTTAGGTGCTTATAACATACCTAAAAAATGCGAAAGAAACTTTGTTTGTCTGCCAGTTGCGCTTTCAAGCCTTAACCCCAGAACTTATTTCAACTAAAATTGAATGGGCTAAAATTATTGCACCTAATTACATTTGGCCACACCTTCTTGGCCTAAATTTGTTACGCAGAATTATTTATTCGCCGAATCTAAAATCTCTCTCTATAATAGAAACGCCTAAATTTTAAAATCCCTAATTTCATAACTTCTAATATTCAATGTCCTAAAATATTTTTGCATACGTGGTTTTTGTGATAACAAATGACTATTTAACCACCCTAATTTTATCTAGATGAGCATCAGTTTACGTAATTTCATTTTCACACCACATGCTCGACAATGCCGAATTATATGTCACGTAAAACTTACCGAAAGCAAGACATTATATCTCTTGGCTTTAGCGAGGTTATAATGTTCTATTATAACCCGCTGGTCAATAATGTGATTTTCACTTTCATAATTCTTATTGCTATGTCCATAAAGTCTAATTTCACTAAACAGAATGTGTCCTCAGCGGGCGCGGCCAACTCGATTTTCGAAGACCGAGGCCGTGGCCCACTAGATTCGCACTGAGACGAACTTCATTTGTTTGTTAAATCGAGTAGGCCACGCCAGCTGAAAGAAGTTGCTATAGCCGTAGCTAGTAGTACTACTAGCTTTAGAAGATTCTATAAATATTTCAAAGAAAAATAAAAAATGTCGAATGATGAAAGTATTTTGACTCCAGAAGCTATTTAATTAGATGCCATAGGCATTTTCAATGATCTACTCCTAGAAAAGTCAAAGGAAAAATACCTTAAAACGTTATCTATCCATAATTGGACTAATGTCTCCAATATCAATTTGCACTTTTAATATGCTGTAATAAACACTATCTACTAAGCCTGGTTTTTTATTGTCTCGCATAAAGTGAGAAAAGTAGAGTATACACCACCGGGATAAAACTGTTTTTTTCTTGGGCGCTTGAATCTCTCACTGCACTCAGGACTCAATCTTAATTCCCGAGCAAAGCGAGTGATCACTATCGCTTTGCTCGGGAATTAACTTATAACACCCTCGCTGCGCTCGGGAGTTAAATTTGGAGTCCTTCGTTACGTTCAGGATTCAATGTAGCGCCCGTGACATAAAACAGTGCTTTATCCCCTTGGTGTATAATCTACTATTGATTATCCACACATACTAGGGGTGTTCAATAAAGTGATAGATAATGAGTATGAAGCAGTTATATATTATTTATTGTTATTTTATTTTTCAACATAATCACCTTTGAGGTTTATACACTTGATTGATATATCGTTTTTCTAATCCTAAGATTCCCTTCTTCAAAAAATCTTCATTTTGATCGCTTTAAAAATCATGTACGGCGGCAATCACTTCCTCATCATTGCCATATTTGTGACCTCTGAGTTTTTCTTCTACCCGCGGGAACAGGTAGAAATCAGTAGGCGCAAGTTCAGGTGAGTATGGAGGATGTTCCATCAATTCATATCCAGCATCTTGGATAGCAGTCATCGCAACTCGGGACTTGTATGCGGTAGCGTTATCTTGGTGAAACACAACTTTAGCAGTTTGCCGCGGCGATTTTCGCGTATTTCCTGACGCAGTTTTCTTATTTGTTCTACGTATAAGAGCCCCGTAATCGTGGCTCCATTATTGAGGTATTCGATCATTATCACCCCTGGCTGTCCCAGAAAAGAGGTGGAATTGCCTTAAACTTCTTAGGCGTTGGAGATGACGGCCTCTGCCAATTCATGGACTGTTGTTTCGTTTCAGGATCTTAATGGTGGAGCCATGTTTCATCCATAGTTACGAAGCGAGCCAAAAATCGGTCAGGATCTTGTTGTAACAATTCCAAATTGATTAGAGAAGTCCGCAGTCTTGTTTGTTTATGCTAGTCTGTAAGCATTCTAGGTACCCAGCGCGCTGATACTTTTTTCATGCCCAAATCATCATCATCATCCGTTCGGTCTATCCCGGTTGTGAACCCACACTGGTGTGGGTTTCAATCAGGGTCCGCCTTTCTTATTTTCTTGGCCCACTTCGCGCGGTCTTGTGCATCCTCACTGGTGAGTCTGTTGGCACGCATGTCACCCTTGACAACGTCGAGCCACCGCTTCTTGGGTCAACCTCTTCTAGCAGTACCTGGCGGGGGCGGCATGGCCAGACATTTGTTGCCCACGTAGTTTGCCGATCTCCGTGAGACATGACCATACCAACGCAGGCGGCACTCCTGCAGCTTGTCTGCGATGTCACGAATACGAAGGCTGCCGCGGGTGTGGGTGTTCCGCACGCGATCTTTGCGTGAGACTCCACACATCCACCGCAGTATCTTCATTTACGTGCCGCGCAGCTCCTGATTGTGTCGATAATAACAGCCATGTTTCACTGCCATATAAAAGGACAGGTCTAATGATGGTTTGGATCGGCATTTTGGGGTGACAAATGACACCAGTCACCTCACTCCATTTAGTCCAAGCCGCGGAAATTCGGGCTCTGACGTCGCGGTCGATGTCCCCGGACGCGCTTAACACAGATCCCAGGTATTTGACACGGTCCGTGCGCTCGACCACGTCACCGCCTATGCGGACGGACTGGGGATTTGTGGTGTTGCAAGCCACGTACTCCGTCTTCGCCACATTAAGTTTTAGACCGCCGCTTTCAAGTGAATTTTTAAACTTATTCAACTGTTGTAACAGCCGTCCCCTGTCCGAGTCTGCTACCGCAATATCATCAGCATACATGTGAGCAACCAGGGTGGTTGCTCGTGGTGGTCTCGGATGCTGTTTGACAGAGATATTTTATTATGGCGCGAATTTTAATTTTATCCATTTTGCGTACCACGCTCTGACACGACAAAAACAAATGACTTCTAGTTTTATTAAAAAAATCAAAGAAAATCAATAGTTTTTTTTTTTATTATTGCAAATGTCTGGACTTTACCTGCTAGTATTTACTTTTTTGTTGTTCAAGCAGTTTATAGGCCATCATTACTTTTTATTGAACACCCCACGTAAACACAAATTGCGTGACCGCCCAGGGTAACTACTATATTCGCTCTGAATTTTTAAAATAGGTAGGTACCTACTTGATAGAACCGGCAAAAAACAAAATTCATCATTTGAAAAAATGCACTAAGTTCGCGGAGCGCCCGCTGTACGCTCGCTTTCGCAGCTTCGGCTTGCTTTAGCTCGCCCAGCTGCCTGTGATTTACTACGCAAGGGCGAAAGGGCTGCACTTCCCGAAGCGTCGGAGAAGAGGCAAACGAAATGCATTCTTGCATGTCTACCTGCTTGTTTGCATGTAAATATGATTGCTTGTTTGCATGCATGCTTGCACGCCGGCATGCAGCTTGTTTGCTTGCATGCTCATTTGTATGCTAGTCTGAACGACTGTTTGAATTATGATTTGTGAATAGTAGGGATTATGCATCGTTCGGCCTAATAACGAATTTGGGAATTGTTAATACGGCGATAAAACTTTAGGCGAAATGAAATAGGAAAAACTTGTTTAGGACATGTGATGATTGTGCGATTTTTTTTTAGGCCAATAGTTTATGTGCCAATGACAATAAGGGATACAAAAAATTAGGCGTTCCAATATAGACCCAGTAAAGACTTATAGGAAAGGGGTTTAATTAGGAGATGAAAGTTTGTATTAAACCCTGTCCATTTATTTATTTTCTTTTCGACAATTCGAGTCTCAGTCGAGACGATTATTATAACGTTACCGTTATTTTATTTAAGAAAAACTTTCAATTGATATAATAAATAGAAATATTTTTAGTTTAAATACTTATTATTCATTTATTATAATTATTTTCTAAGTTACACATAATAATTATAATTCCCTGAAAATATATATTCATGGAGTCATAGATACTAGTTTTATTTTCTTTTTTTTTTATTTACAGAAACAATACTAACAGTCAAATTATTTTTTTCAAACAATCAAGTAATCTTATATGAGACCTTTTTTATATTATGAGGTTGCTTTTTTTGCACAGGTCACTGCACTAAGTGGGCGATTCCCGTCAATAAAGTACGACATTTCTGTAGTACATTATTTCCAAAAAAGAAAATGGTATTCATAGGCATGAGTTGTCAAAAAAAAAGCATGAACAGGGTATAGAGTTTGTCATTGTTGAAAATAAAACCATGAACCTTTGTATTTAGGTAATTGATAAGAAATATATAAATATATCTGCTAGCATTTTTAAAATTTCGACCTGTGTGGGGAAGAAATAGGGGATAAAAATGAAAAATGCTGCCAAATGTAACTATTCCACGCGGACTAAGTCGCGGGCAGAAGCTAGTCCTATAAAAAAAAAAAAAAACTTTCGTATTCTAAAGGCTCAATAAAACGTAAAATACACTAGAAAATCACCAATCTGTTTATGGGCTTGGTAGCTTAGTTGAAAGAGCAGCCGCCTGGATTGCAGAAGGCGCGGGTTCAAGTTCTGCTCCATCCATAGGACCAAGGTTGGATCTTTAAGACAATATTTTCCTACACTTGGTTTGCGCCATTACTAAACAACACTTTCTTGCAGAAACAATTAGTGACATTACTGCACCAAGTCCACAGGCACTTAAGTCATTCAATACACACACAGGGTGCTATTTACCAAAATCAAGCAAGGCAGCAGTAATAACTAATAAGTCTAGTTAATGTAATGTACTTACTTTTACCACATATGCACCTCGTGCAAGATAAATGCTTCTTAAGATCACCTTTTTCTTTTTGAAGTGTTAACACCTTTTTTTCGAAATTTTTAGCATTTAGTGTATGGAGCTGATTTTTTACTTTTAAAGACTCATTATCTGTTTTCTGTTCTTGAACTAGTATCTGGAAAAATATTCAAAAATAACTTAACAAGTCTGAAGGGAAGTAGCAATTAAATCAAGTCACTTTTATAGGTATGATTGAATAATATTACTTTAACAAAAATAATAAAATTTGAGGACGGCTCACTTACCTGTAATTGATTTGCATGTGATTGTAGAGCACTGTTTTCATTGTTTGATCTTTCTAACTGCTCTTGTACACTGACTAAAGCAGTTTCAAATACTTCTAATTTCTGAAAGAGAAAATTTTTCTTGTAAGATTGAGGTTGGTAAAATGAAAAATTTCAAAACATCTTAATGTGTTTGTAGGAGTTGTTTTAATTTTTTTTTAAATTATTACCTACTCTGAAGATTGTTTCTGCTCAAAGTCTCAACCCTCAGTGATTTTTATACAACAGTTACAGGCACAGGTTTACTTCAGAAAATCTTTATCAATCACATTAAAACTCTTGTGACCTGCTATGCCTCCTAAGGTAATGTTTCCCGTAAATGAGCTTCTCACTATTCCATACTTACTTTTTCAAGCTCTGCTTTTGTTTTTGCCATATTTTGAAAATTAATACACGATTGTTGGGTTTCTTCTTTTAATGTATGAAATTCCCCTTGAACTTGCTCAAATTGTTCTCCTTGCTCATAAAATTTTCTTATTATTGAACTGAAAGTAATATTTCTTTAATAATAATAACACATTTCTATCCTCAATTTTCAATTTAGTTGGTTGGCAAAAGAATTGGTACTGTTAATATGGGTTACTTGCAGAAAGTCAGATACTAATATTTCTTAGCTGACTTCTGCCATTTATTACCCTATAAATTAAACCATAGTACCCCAGAACACATGCTAAAAATGCAAAAAAGATAATTTCTATATTCGAGGCATCACAAGTAATATATAATTCAAAAACTTACTCTGTTGCTATTATTTTCTTTTTAACAGCTAGAATAGCTTTCTGACACCTTTGAGACAAATCCTGTTTCTCAAAAATCTGAAAAAAAAATGTTCTAAAGAAATGACAAATTCTGTATTCAGGAAAAGGAAAGGAAATACATTAGCATGGATAGGATTACAGATTCTTACGTATGATATTGTAGCCAATCGTTGCCATAACTTACTTCAAACACAAATAGCTAAAGAGTGGAATAAGCTTCCTAAACCAGTGTGCTTTCGAAGTATTACATCTTAAGACATTGCAAAATGTGAATTTGTTAGGCTTTATTTATTTTAATAAAAATTTACTACACAACTTTACAGTTGGCGAATACGATACAATTTTGAAGTACATCATTCAATCCAAAAAATTGCACTAAATCATATTGATTTTATCTCTAAAAGGGCTGAATTCGATACGTACGAACACCATAGATTTACTAAAAGCGTATCGTTTTCGTCATGGCATGGGGAAAAATCCAATATGGTTAAGGAAATACGCAACCTGAGGGTAGTTGGTGCGAGATAGATACTAAATTTCCGATAAAAGGCGTCCTGCAAGGGATCACGGCGGGGCCGCCCAAAATTGACCCAGAAGCAGGACGTCCCGGAAAATCTGGGACAGTTGGCAAGCATAGACACAACCGACAAGTTAAAGTTAGTTTACATCCACTAGCACACAAAGGTCCTGTATTATATAAACCCTCTGGCTGCAGTTTCAGAACATCTGCCTGCACTTAAACATATGGAATATAGAATTGTTTACATAAACCAACACTGAAATCCATACGTGTACCTTTACAGGTCGATTGTTTGGTAGAAAATATATTAAAATTTGATCACAAATCGATCGAAAGACTGTATTTGAGTAATGAAACCGTAAAATGGCTAAGGTAAGGTTATTCCATTGTTTTTATTAATCAGCAATACGTACAATCTTTTCACATAGCAATCTAAGAATTAATTAAAAAACAGTACTTATGTAAGTACTGGTGGAAACAATTGCTGGGTAAGATAAAACATGAGAAAGTATCAAGTCATAACCTTAAACTTACCTCGGATTTATTAGGGGACTGTTGGAGAAAATCCAAGTCAAACTCCATCACAGAGTCTTCGTACTGAACAGACATCACAATTTTTTTAGTACCGGGGTTAACAATAAACAGAATACAGGCATTTTCTCAACAAAACTTTAACCACAAAACCGGCGCGCGGAGTATTCATCTTTGACAAATTTGACAATTGACAAACATGCATGCACGCAACGCACGACTGACAGAAAATACAGATTAACCATAGACAATAAAATCAATACTACTGACCGGACACATACCCAGTGTTACCAGCAGGCCAATTCGGGCAGGCTCGGTAAAAGAACCGTATCATACGACACGGTAATACTTCCGAATCTAATATTCGATAACTTGCTTTTCAGAGTAATCGACTTTTAGATTCGGTTCAGATAAAATTGCCGTGCCGTACTATCGTGTGGCCACAGAGTAGTTTAGCTATTTGCTCATTCATTCGTTCATTTGTATTTACGGAGGTTGATTTGTATTTACGGAGGTTGTTAATATATCCTAAGTTAAAAAGTTTTTAATTTGTTGAACCTAAAAGTAAACATAGACTATTTAGGTGTTTAATAAATGGGCACTTTCCTACATTTTAGGCTTGGAATGCGGTAGTAGCCGATGGGTGTCGGCCTCACAATCGTGACGTCGCAGGTTCGAAACCCTGTTGGGCGTGTACCTATGACTAAAGTTTGTCGCTCATTATGTACATTTCACCCATCTAGTAGGTATTGGTGACCACTAAAAATTGTACAACAAAAGTAAGGTTTACATAAATTATGCTTTAACGAACACCACTCACGTGCTTGGCACGGCGGGTGGGATCACCGTTTTGCGCTTGCGCCGCGCATGAAATTTGACACCACTCCGGACCACTCACCGCTTGAGATGTAAACGCGATTTATGAGTCACACGTGTGGCTTTAAGCTAAACAAATGACTGTTTCTAACTGAGGAATAGATGCTCTATTTGATTTTGAATACAATTTGCTTAGCATACTTAGTAATAATTTACAAAAAATATCAAACTTCATTAGTGCGAAAAATTTCCGACATAATGAACGAAAAAAATTTTATTGCAGAATACAGCACGATGACATATGTTTTTATATTTGAATCCATCATTATATTAGTTTACCTTTTTACTAAGATAAATTTAAACATATGTTTGACTTGAAAAAAAAACCATTAAAAAATTGCGAAGTTTGCAAATAAATTTCGCGATGTCAGCGAAAATAAATGAATAAATTAAATAAATATATCTCAAACTTATACATATTATACTAGTTATTTATTACATTAAAAATACTAAAACAAATACTAACACATCTGAAGTTATTAAAATGAACCTAAAACTAAAAACCTTAAAAAATATAATATAAAAACTAAAATATCATATTATTAAAAAAGTCCCTTTAGCCAAGGTTCCGAAGATACTGGCAGCGTTCCCTCTTTGAATAGCTAGACTAATTCTTTGTCCGAGGTAGCTGCCAGCTCTTCGGTCTCCTGTGATGTCGACTAACCTTTTTGTTATTTCCTTAAAAAGCCTTATAGCGCTAGGACCCCACGGACCAAGGGTCTCGACACCGAATGGAACAAAATCATATTCCGAACCTAGACCCCTGTATTTGCATGCTTTACCTTTTTCAGCCGCTTCACAAGCTGCACCAGCTCTATTGTTGGTTCCATGTAGATGGGAAGGGGCCAGCGTGTCTGAACAGGTTGCATCCCATACCAGCACTCGGCCCATCTTCCATGGAATCAAACTCATACCGTCCGGTCTCTTGCCATCGTCTCTTGCAATACCAGTCGGCTCAAGTAGACTTGGCACGTTGACGGTGGCAAGGGACCGGCGTATGATATCGTTAAGTGCGGCATGTCTCGAGAAGTGGCCTGCACTTTTTTGGCATGACAATCCGTGGTGTCCTAGCTTGTCGACATCACTGCCACAGAGACATTTATGAGATACGCAGACCGGAACCCCAAGCCGTAGACAAGTTGCGATTCGGAGTGTGTCAGGCTCAAAAAATGTTCCTGTATTTGACGAAGGGTACGCGTGAAGCTAGTAGCCGGCCTCAAGCGCACCCAAGGCTAAAAGCCTTGCACGCGCCGAACCTGTACTACAGCTCAAAAAATTGACATAAGACAATTTGCAGTAAATGTCGTCCCAGCTCCTCTGAGAATTTGGAGTAACTGGACAATTTTGACCTGGGCATGCAATTACGAAAGCGTTTCTAGCTTCTTCCAAGCCAGCAATCTC
This sequence comes from Udea olivalis, assembly GCA_947369235.1. Classification (NCBI taxonomy): domain Eukaryota; kingdom Metazoa; phylum Arthropoda; class Insecta; order Lepidoptera; family Crambidae; genus Udea; species Udea olivalis. The sequence goes on from OX376343.1 coordinate 14,968,514, forward strand.
AAAGTTTGAAGGGGATGCCCTTAAAATTTTCCTTATGAGATTTGCTGAACTATGGACAGAAGAAAGGAAGGCTGGTAAAGCGACACTGGAAATTTTGCGAATCCCTAAACCACCATAACGGATGGGTAGGGATGCTTGGGTCCAAGATTGCTCGTTCAGCTGCATAATAATATTAACCACTCACGTGCTTGGCGCGGCGGGTGGGATCACCGTTTTGCGCTTGCGCCGTGCATGAAATTTGACACCACTCCGGACCACTCGCCGCTTGAGATCTGAACGCGATTTATGAGTCACACGTGTGGCTTTAAGCTAAACTGTTTCTAACTGAGGAATAGATGCTCTATTTGATTATAAATACAATATGCTTAGCATACTTAGTAATAATTTAAAAAAACTATCAAACTTCATTAGTGTGAAAAATACCCGACTTAATGAACGAATTTTTTTTTATTGTAGAATACAGCACGATGCCATATGTTTTTTATATTCGAATCCATCATAATATTAGTTTTCCTCTTAATTAAGATAATTTTAAACATATGTTTAACTTGAAAAAAAAACCATAAAAAAATTTCGAAGTTTGCAAATAAATTTCGCGATGTCAGCGGAAATGAATGAATAAATTAAATAAATGTCTAAAAATAAATGTTCAAAAATAGAACAAAAATATGTTCAGCTACAGAAAGATACGTTTCCTATCTCTAACATTTGGTAAGAAACATGGTATTAATAATCAGGAATCACCAAGTAAATAAATAAAATAAAAAAAGTCACATTATCAGCAAAAAAAAAAGATGATTTAACAATTTGCCTACATTTCAGAAAAATACTTGGTGATCTTATAAAAATCTGTTTCGAAATACCCATATTTCGAAACAGAGCAAACTGAAGATTATTTTGATATACAACACCTTTACTAATGCATTATTCTATCATTGTTAAGGAATTTACGAACACATATTACATCATCATCCATGATATGCGGCAGCTAGTTTTCACCGAGCATATTCTGTCACTGTCATTTAAAAAATCTTTGATTTATTTTAACGAACGCATGACTTTGAGTGATGCATTTGTCCATAGTCTATGTATTTTTTTTTAAAAGGAAAGAAACGGCCCAGTGATTCAGTTATTTGAGCTTGTTGAGTATGCGAAGCGACCCACTTGCCGCCGTGCAACCGTGGTTGCATGAAAGCACTTTGGACGTCTGTTTTCATGCAACCGTGGTTGCATAAAGCACTTCAGTGGTTAAGAATTGATTCTAAGTTAATTTTGATTAAGTCTTCTATTTGTGTGAAAAGATCAGGGTGATTCCAAAAGGAGCAGCAACGGAGCACATATGTAAATTTTGGGACGAAAAGACAGAATTTTAAGATACAAAGTGCATAATGTGGACTACTTCCAAGGAGACGGTCGGCAGAATTTTGAAATTTCGTAATTGAATTATTAATATATTCAGAAATACATTCATCGAAAATCGGTGAACCTAAAAGGTAAAGGGAATTACTGTTAACGATTTTAATATTTGGAGCTAAAATATTAAATTTTTGTTTTACGTCATTTAAATTTAAGACGCAGTTATTTATAAAAAGTTCGCATTTGCTAAAATTAAGCTCCAAACTAATGGCTTCAAATTTATCATTGATTAAAAAAAGATCCGAAAATACAGTATCCACATCACCTCCTAGGGTTCCGTCGTCAAAATACTAAACAATGAATTTAGAAATTAAATTTTTGATTATCAGATTTATAGCCAAACTAAAAATTTCAGGCCCAAGGGGATCATCCTGTTGACAACCTACTTCCGAGGATAGTTCATTAGAACGATATAACCGTTTTGTTGGGTCAGCGTAACTTAGCAGAAGATATTTGTATATTTCCGGTATATGTTGTTTTATTTCCGTCAGCAGGGTATCCCTATTTACCGAATTGAAAGCATTTTTGACATCAATTTTGAGCAACACGTCAGGCTGTCCGTAAGTTAGGAAAGAGCGTAGGGCATGAACGGCGGCCTCACACCCTCCTTTTACACCGAAGCCTAACTGTACGGGTTCAAATTCCGAATTTAATTTTAGTAAAACATGTCGAACAGCAATTTTGGAGGCCAGACGTCGTAGTGTTGATCCAACAGCAATTGGTCTCACCCCTCCGTCCTTTTTTGTAAGGGCAATGAGGTTCGCGCAGAAAAGAATGGGAATAATTTCTGGATTGACATTACCGGAATACATAAAGTTGATTAATTTAGTGATCGAATTTACAAGTTGCTCGCCTGCATCACCCACAGAATGCGATGTTAAGTCTTTCAAATGTTGGGGTGAGATTCCATCCAAACCTGCAGCCGAACCTTGTATAAAAGATAAAATGGCATCCTTAACATCTTTGTTTTGAATTTGAAGGCATGCTTGCCCTACTGTTGGTGGGTCGAGAAAATTAGGGTTTACTGGAGCTGTAGGATGTTTTGTCCGTAAGGCCAGGGGTATCTGGTGATAGCACGTCGTTGGAGAACAGAAGGCGAGCGGCACCTTTGAGGTCTCCGTCACAGATTTTATTTTCGATCAGTTTGTTGCGATTACGAGGAGCATTATGTTTGATTAGAGTAGCGGGAGAAGGCAACGAGCTTACAACACAGTTATTCTTAAACTTTTGGGTCAAGGATAAATTCGGTTCATCAGATTTAATTATATGTAGTGTGCTGTTCTGCCAGTCTTGACTACAATTGCTTATGTCACATTTCTGGATTAATTTTGACAAATGAGTAGCAACGGTTATTCGAGCTCCTCGAGGGATTCTTTTAACTATGGGTATACTATTTTTCAAATGGCTTAGATATGTGTGGAAAGGAGTTGGATGATTGGCTACATAAGTAGGCGCACTCGGAATGATGGGATGGATGTCTAAGGGTGAACTGTTTTGGCTGATACAATTCCTGTGTGTTTTTGTAGTGGGTATGTTGAGGCCTTTCAAAGATTTGAATGACTTGTTGCACAGGGTACTGTATGGGTCGTGTTCGACGTGCCATCACAATATTGGTTCACGGACTGCATTCACAACAGTTAAATACTTCCACAAAAAATAAATGTAAATAAATGTCTAAAAATAACTGTTCGAAAATAGAACAAAAATATGTTCAGCTATAGAAAGAAACGTTTCCTATCTTTAATATTTGGTAAGAAACATGGTATTAATTATCAGGAATCACGAAGTAAATAAATAGAATAAAAAAGTAACATTGTCAGCAAAAAAAATAATGATTTACCAATTTGTCCACATTTCAGACAAATACTTGGTGATCTTACAATAATCTGTTTCGAAATACCCATATTTCGAAACAGAGCCAACTGAACATTATTTTGATATACAACACCTTTACACAATTCTAGCATTTTTAAGGAATTTACGAACACATATTATTACATCATCATCCATGCTAAGCGGCAGCCAGTTTACAGTTACACAGTCTGTGCAGTAACACTCACCAAGCATATTCTGTCACTGTCATTTAAAAATTCTTTGATTTATTCTATCGAACGCATGACTTTGAGTGATGCATTTGTCCATAGTCTATGTAATTTTTTTTTAAAAGGAAAGAAAGGCCCAGTGATTCAGTTATTTGAGCCTGTTGAGTATGCAAAGCGACCCACTTGCCGCCGTGCAACCGTGGTTGCATAAAAGCACTTTGGACGTCTGTTTTCATGCAACCGTGGTTGCAGAAAGCACTTTAGTGGTTAGGTTAATTTAGTGAGCTTGCTCAATTTTATGTTTTTATTTCAGGGGGCCTAGCCAAGAGCAACGCGCCACGACGATTTCTACAATAGAAATCGTTCAAATGTATGGGGATGACATAAGCGGTCGCTGGCTCAAAACGGAACTTATGAATCGTAGCCAAAATTCAAAAACTGACGTCTCCTGCGTTTCTACCAAACTTTGTCGAAAGATGGGTCTTTTGAATTCGTATACAAGATGACATAAATCCGTAGCCAAGAGCAACTTTTAGCGTTTCGACCAGTCGACCGTTTAAGCCGGCTACTCATGCTCCTGCTGCAGGGGCAATCTAGGGCGCACAGCGGTCAGGTCAATATCGGACTGTCTCTACAGCTAAACACACGCGTTGAGAATGGCACCAGTATTATCGATAAATCAAAAAATCAATTCAATTCAATTCAAATATATTTAGTATCCATTCACAATCATAGGTATTTAAGGCTAAGCTTAGGTCTAGACAATGAATATAGCCTACATGTTGTGAGGGACGGCATAGCCCTGGCTCTTTCAGTGGTTTCTACCGCAAAAAAAAAGAAGATACTGGGTGAAAAAGGGGCTACATAAAAGAACTGAGTTGTGCATATGACTGGCCTGTTGGTGCAACACTTATAATAAATAATAATAAATCAATCTTTATTCAGGCAAATTACACAAATTGAACATTTTAAATCATAACATCTATCAAATTAAATATTTAATTTACGTAAATGTCACTTAAATAACAATAAATTTAATTGAACATTACAAAATAGAAATTAAAGTTGTCAAACAAATTACTTTAAATAAATTAAATATCACAAAAAAGAAATTAAAACATGAACTTAGACCTTAGAACGCATGTGACGAACATTTTGTGTTTGTTGTGTCTGGGTGTTATCATCTATTTAAGTACCTATGTATTTAGACTTATTTATGCATGTGTATCAATTTCTGAAAGCTATAGTACAAGCTCTGCTTGGTTTGTACCAACCAACTGATTGAGAAATTGCCCCGACCACGCTACACACGCGGCAGTGGGGCAGGGACGATAGGATGTAGTAAGCGACGAATTCAAAATGGCGGTTTGCTAAACAGCTGATGGCAGGGATACGTTTAGAGTATAATATAATAATAGGGAATAGAGACCTACCTCTGCCCGAAAAAAAGGTAACGTGAAAGCAGCGCCATCTGTTAAGGTGTTTTGGAACTGATATCATCGTATGTATACATATAGCTAGCATATACTAGCTAGCCTACTGCTTCATACATTTTTTCAATGATGACAGAAGGCCAATTTTTTTATTCTTTTGTCAAGATTTAACCAGTATTTACTGTTAAGTACTTTGAACGCACCCAATATTAGTTTTATAATAAACTGGATTAAATCTTAACAAAATAATAAAAAATCGGCCCTTAAAGTAGTGAAGGTAAGGCATTCAGAAATAAAAAACAATTTTATTTGCATCATTTATTTTTTCTTTTATAACTTTTCGCAAAATACTTTTTCGCCTTAACTTTGAATATATCATCATCATCGTCACAAGTTCTCTTATTATTTAAAATTCTATTTATATCTTTACAAGAATTAAAAATAATGAATCTGCAAGATATATTTATTAAAAAGTTAATTGTTATCTTTGTGTGGCGTTACAATTTATGTAATCAAAATCAATATATAATAATATCATTGTTTTAAGTCTTTGTTTTATTTCCTTGTGATGTATTTGTTGAGACTGTATGTAACCTAAATATTTATATGATGATTTCTCATCGAGGGGATCAATAGTTTCGCCGGACTCTATAGTGTAATAGTGTGAATAATTCTGGCTTGCTTTTACGGAGTTGATTTTACATTTGTCAATTCCAAATTGCATTTTTATATCGTTAGAAAATATCTCGGTTATGTTGGCAAATTCGTTTAGGTCACTCTCGCTATTGGCATAGAGTTTGATGTCGTCCTTGTACAATAAGTGATTTATGAAGACATCGTTTGCTCGCTCATCGGAATTATTGTTATTGGATTCAAGTCCTTTACCAGTGTTGTTGAGTAGGTTCGATAGTGGGTTGAGTGCAAGGCAAAACCATAACGGGCTTAAAGCATGACCCTGAAAGATGCCTCGCTGTATCTCTATCTCATCGGTTTCTACTGATTCAGTGTGTGTTGTAATCCTCAGTCGAGTAGTCCAGTTGGTCATTATTTTCTTATATAGTTATATAGATAGTCTGCAAGCATGTGATAGGTCTGTATTTTGCCAGATTCATCATATCGGTGGTATCTTTTGGTAGCATAAATGTAGTTCCTGTAGTGAAATAGGATGGTATTGTTACCGGGTGTAAAATAAAATTATTTATGTGGTTATGTAGGTGTGCGTGGATTGAAGTGATTTTTTTGTAATAATAATTGTGAATGTTATTAGAACCTGGCGCCTTCCAGTTGTGTAAGTTACGGATTACCTTATTAAAGATCTCGATAGGTATGCTTTCATATTCCATGTGCTGCATTTTGCTGCCACGTTCTATTTCTGATTTGATCCACGGAGCCTGACTATTATACTGAGTAGGGTTGTCCCACACATTTGCCCAAAATCTATGTAATTTTTCTGAGTCTGGTCTTTCAGACCTTACATTATTGCTATTACTTTCCTGTGTTACTGCTTGATGTTTTGATATTATTATTAGGTTCACAAACCTTATTTTGGTAAACAAAATATTTGTACCCTTCTAAAAATTACTTCTGACGAAGAAGACAAACTTCTCAATGTTTTAGAAGTTTACATGCAACAAGAAAAGGATACCGATTTCTCGCGTGACATTGCGTATTAAGGTTTAAAATTGAGACCTAAAATAAAATTTCGTTACCTATAAATTTTTATTTTCTATGACTTGATTTAATGGTCAGAGTGCGTAGATGCCGGCTTCGTTATGCGTCTTTTTACACATGTATGGAAAGATTTAAATCTTTGGATGTATGTACATCCTTAGAATAATTTATTTTAAGCATACTCTTACAAAACTCACTTAGAAAACGCGCCTTTATTTATTTCCTATAAAAATCTTCTTTTTCTGAGGTTCATACAGTTTTGATATAATAAAACCAATGTACTGGGATGTCCTAAAAATGTTTTCAGAAGGAAGCCCAGACCTAGAACATCACTGGGGCTACCCCTATTGTATTCTCAACTATTCGTGCCTTCATTAATTAAAAGATGAACTCTGAGCCTAGCTGAAGTAAGTAATTCAAAAGCATTTACATTCCTAGGGCTTATCAATAATAATATTACAAAAAAAAAATAAGTTTGAAATATTGTATTATCAAGAGTTTACAAAAATGAAGGAGAAGAATGGAAGAAGGCCATTTACAAAATATTAACATAAAATATTTATGAGATTTGACGGCGCGCCGCGGCGTTCAAGCGTGGTGATAAAGCCAATGATTTGATTTCAATGATGGAGGCCTTTGCCAGTGGGACAGTTTATAGGCTATTTATTCCCTACTATTGTTTCACGGCAATGATATTCATAAAAAGTCCTCTGACTTATCGCTGTTGTTATTAAAAGCCAGATTCTCCACAATAAGAGCGCAATGTGCAAATGTGAGGTTTGTGCCAGCTTTCGATAATCGACCTATAATAACGGTGTTTTGACAAGAAAACAAACGCTCCATCACAGACTAACTATGGAACAAGTTTGCTCCATTGTACAACGTATCAGAGTCACAATCTGCATTCTTAAGTTTAAAAAGTAAAACGTCATATTGGTGAAGTACCGTTTATTTTCGCTTTGCTTTGTTGATTGTTTTTTTTCATGTTTTTTTGCTGTTGATAATGATTTAGTGTAGAGCTAGAGCGTCTCATTAATCAATATTTAATGTTAAGCATTTGGCGTGCGTATTTGTTGCTAAATCTTTCATGCGCTTCTGCACCTACTTGATTGCGAGAGTGAGTTTTGTGCTTTAAATATCTTCTGAGAAAACAGCAATTATTTATTCGACCCTGTTATTCGCAAGTTCAAGGTTTCATAAATTGCAAAACCAAGTCCCGAGGAGGTTAGTGTTATTTTATTACAAGTTTTTGTTTTATCATTGCAAGTGATTTTAGTAACGATATGTATAAATACTGGGTAAGTAATGTGGTTTGTTTTGCAGATGGGCTACATGAACAACATGAAACAGACAAATTTATATGACCGAGTTAAGAAGTTATTGGTGTCAGATGAATGGAGTGACTGCTGTTTCTCAGTTTCTGATAAAAAGTTTAGAGTACATAAATTAATATTAGGGATAAGCAGCCCTGTTTTTGAAGCTATGTTTTATGGGCCCTTGTCTTCTGAAGATGATGTAGTAATTACAGACATAGAGCCTGCTATATTTCAACTTGTACTTAATTACATTTACACTGATAAAGTTGAAATATCCTCCATTGAAGAAGCCTTCGAATTGCTATATGCAGCTAGAAAATATATTTTGGATCCCCTAAGTGATATGTGTACTGCATATATCCAAGCCAATATCAGTGCTGATAATGTCGTAGAAGTTCTTAATTATCCAGAATATCTACACGATAAGCAATTGACTTCATTTGCTCTTAAACTATTTTGTGAACATGCAACTTACCTGTTCGAAGAAAACAAAGATGTAATATCATCATCTTGTATGAAAGCCATCCTTGAGAGTGAATACATTAATATTAGTGAAGCTGAGCTCATAAAACATGTGTTGGATTGGACCCGACAGCATTGTAAACAAATTGAAGTTCCTGATACACTTGAAAATAGGCATGGCATTTTAATAAATAATGGTTTATTTGATTTATTAAGGTTTCACATATTATCTTTAGAAGAATTTCAAAACATTGCTGAGAATGCACATGATATTCTTCCTCCTACTGAAATAGAGAGTATTAAAATGGCTATAGAAGGAAAAGCAGTTGTAGATAAATTTATACATAAACCACGAAATCCATTGAAGCTCCAGTGGCGACTGTGCCACCGTAACCGCTTAAGATCTGTGGCTCCAATAAATATTGATTCTATAAACTCCATTTTACATTCCAGAATTAGAGCAAATAAATCTGTGTTCATAACATCACTTTGTGTACCTACTAGAATGGCGCCTGTCCTTTATTTTCATAATAATATGCCAAAATCTTACTCTGAACAATTATCTGTATCTATTGTTTCAGAGTCTGATAATAGTACTGTCAAATTTACAAATTTTATGAATACAGTTGAATACAATTTCTATGTTGACATTGAGCTTAGTGAACCATGTTTTATAAAAAAAAATGAATGGTATAAAATAACATTTATGTGGCCACAGAACCGGTTCCACACTTATTCATATGTAGTGCAGCTAAGAGAAACAACTGTCAACAATGAACATACAATTGCCTTTGAATTTGATGACCTAAACACTCGCAGCACGGGGAGTTTCCTTGAAGGATTTAAATACTGTTTGTGAAAAGCAGTTAAGTATGAGTGAGGAAATTGAATTTCAGTGGGAGTTCTTGCATTCACATGCTTTGAATTTATACTCTGTTAAAGAAAAAACGTGTTGTTATCCATGTGTACGTGATGTACGTTGTCCTGCTTATTTATTTATTAATCAAAAAAACATAACATTGTCTTCCTTAAATTCTCGCCAAACTGCAGGAGCAGTTTGTTGGCAAGTTATCACTCTTAAATATATATATATATAAATATTTTTTAAGTAACAATATACAAGTAAAAAATGCTTTTACTTATGCAAATTGTACACTAAGTTTTTCTAGAAGTATAGCTTTAAGTTTCTTTTTTAAAGTAAATTTACACATTTTTTTATTTCCTCAAAAAGTCTATCTCATTAAAAATTGTACAGGGGCGTTCACATCCACCTTTTATGTATGTATGTATGCATGTTTTTATGTTAGATCAATTAATTCTTAGTTCTAAACCTTATTAAGCCTCTTGGATAACTGCAATGTCTACAATACCTACCATACATATGCATATTTTCATCCAAGTGATGTAAGCTCAAAAGTGTGCTTTTTTTTTAAACATCAATATGTACACTTAAGAGCAAATGATAAGCAGGAATCTAAAATTTGATGATGAAACTTAAGTTTTGAAGGTACCCTTTCTTATTTCGTATGTTGACCAAGAAGTTTATGCAGGATGGCCTATTCACATTACAGTAGTACGGATTTTTTAATCTCCAAATCATTGTGACCTACTATTTTGAAAAAATCCGCGTAAACCAACATTTAACAAGTACCTAATTATGTGGTTTAGAAAATTTAGGTCGTTTTTCGATCTGGTTATAATAACCACTGGTGGGTAAATTATTCCACTAAAACAACTTAGTTTTGGCATAAGAACAGTGGAGATGTAGCTAGCATGTGAAGATTACACTATACCATTTTATATAACTCTTTTTGTAAAGAAGACCTACATAACGTCATGCTATCATGCAGTTTGTTCTAAACAACAGGGTAAGATGTTGCATACCTAGAAAATTGCAACTACTTAGGCACTGAACTAGAACTGTAAATGGACCATCCATCATATTTTATCAATGAAGATATAACAAACGAAGTAGGTAAGCTTACATCATTATTACCGACCGTCGCGCATCGTCAGAAACATTACAAATGCAGTGTGATATGGAGTTTCTATTGTATGACCATGTAGCAAATTGAAGTCGAATATTGAGTTGAGTCTCATGGTTCAAGTATAATAAGATGCAGTGTAGTCTAAGAACAAGATGCACTGCACGACATTCGTTGATTTCCAACTGCGCAGACGCTTTACTATCTACAAATGAATAAGCCCATATTGAATAATCCAATATAGCCATCCATACTGAATATACAAGTACGCCTGTGGGCCTTAATTTATCATCCATCGTTGATAGTTTTTTGTCTTATGCCCGGTCAGAGTGATAAATTCAAGCAATCACAAACTTTGATATATACATATATTAAACTGCCCACGAGTAGTCAGCCATTATTCATATGGACCGGTCAAAATAGGTACTTAATTGAACAAATGGACCGATGCACTTGGTCATTATTCGGACCGGTCCGTATTAATACTGCCCAGCCCAGTTAATCAAGTAGCCCAAAACATCTACGCAGTTAAGACTGCCTGTGAAGCCGTTTTCCAATGTCACAAAATGTAAACAAAAGTTTTTATTTTTAAGAACTAGGTTATTTATATTTATACCGGGTGATTATGAAAAAACTTACGTAAACGATATGGCAAATACTGTAGGCATTATACAACCTATCTAAATGAATTTATTCAATTAACTCTCATTAACAGTCGGTATTTTTTGTATGAAAACCTTAAAATTAAACTCAATCGAAAACCTCAATATCGGTTTTGTAAGTCTTTTGATGATCACCCGGTACCTAATAGGTTGAGGAAAAAGTTTCTTAGCATTTTTAGGAAATTGAAAACATTTTTTAATATAGTTTATTTACATTTAACTTAAGTAAGTATGTGAATGCGATTTTGTTCGATTACTTTTTGCCATCTTGTAGGTAGAAACATGATCCCATTGATATAGGAATTTTGAGGCTTCTGATCAAAGTACCGCGACAAGTGGTTTTGGCAGTCCTCTCGTGATGTTAACCTGACATTGCCTAAAGAATTCTGAAGAGACTGAAACAGGTGGAAATCTGAAGGTGCAAAGCCAGGACTATACGGCGGATGCATTAACACCTCCCAGCCAAACTCTTAATTTTTGCTGAGTGGCTCTTATGCCAAATCACATGTGTGAGGTTTAGCGTTATCATGATAAAAAACCACACCCTTTCTGCTGATTAAGTCCGGCCGCTTTCTCTCAACTTCTTGCTTTAATCTCATCAGTTGTTCGCTGAAGAGTTCAAAATCGATAGTCCTGCCTGGTGGACAGCTCATATTGAATAATGCCCTTCCAATCCCACCACACACCAAATATCGAGCTTTTTTGTGACACCCAGTTTTTTTTAAATGCGCCAAAACTGTTTTGTGGTCAATTCCCAGTTCTTCAGCTACGTCGTTACTGATATGCCTATCTTGCTCCACTTTTTCAAAATGGCATCCATTTTATCCGTATTATGGCGACCAGAGCGACGTGCATTTTTGACATCAAAATTTCCGGATTGAAAACGCTTAAACCAAATTTGTGCTACTCTCACAGACACTGTACTAGGTCCATAAACATCGCATTTTTTTTTGTAGCTAGATTTGCATTTTTACCTTTTCTGCAGTAAAATTTTAAAATGTATCACATTTCTTCATTAGAGTTACTCATCTTGACAGTAAGAAAAATAAATGAAAATCACACATTTTCCTAATTTAAATTTGGAATTATCTTCTTTAAAATGTAAACTTTTAATGATACCAAAACCAGCCAGATACAAATAGTATAGCCAAAGAAATTGTATTACAAGTTCATACAATACAATATGCGAATAGACTTTTTCCCCAACCTAATATTTTAGAATAACGAGCCCAAACAGTTGCTCGCTTTGGTATGAATACCTATCTTTAGAAGGGAGAATACCCTAAACCAAGTCTTTATCTCAAACCTCAAATTAAGTATATTTTATTTAAATCTAGTGAAGTAAAATATAAGTGTATTTAGATCTAGTGTAGGTCTGTAATGTAACCTATTTATAACATACAAAAATAAAATGTTAAAATCATACCGGTTACCTACTTGTAACCTATTTATAACATACAAAAATAAAATGTTAAAATCATACTGGTTACCTACTTTTTCATTTACAATTCCTGACGAGTTCAATAAACAGAAGTTCAATGGCCGCGTAGGTAATCAGCTGAGCACGCAACAGGTTTATTTCTGCGGTGCTATTTTTGTTACAGTCTCACATACTTTATTCGTCCAAGATAAAATAACATCGCTGTAAATGATGGGAATTAGCGATTGGCTTAATCACTACGATTGCCAAATACGGGTTGGTGATCAGGATCACACAAACCCAGGCTTTGTGTGCCGAAAAATCTAGCCACTTTACCTTACCTGGAATCGAAATCGCGAAACTAGGTAAATGAAGGGATTCTATTGGTTCTTAACAAACACATCCCTCGCAACGCATCTTCGCACAGCTCTGGTGGGAACCAGTGGCGTAACTAAAGGGCGGCAGGGCTGGCCAAATGCATGTCCCCCGACCCAAAAGGGGCCCCGGCCCAAGAGGCCGCGAGCTCAGAAATATTTTGGCCTGTTCTTAAATAATTTTCGCAGAGAAATTATTATATTGAAACATCCCACCCAACCTATCCCAACACACAACTCTTAGTCGTTTCCACCAGAGATGTGCGAGGATGCGTTGCGAAGAATGTGTGCGTTAAGAATCAATAGAACTGTTTCATTCACCTAGCGATTCGCGATTCTATTGGTCCTTAACAAACATATTCCTAGCAACGCATCCTCGCACATCTCTGGTGGAAACGCATTCTTAGGCACAAACGTAGACGCTTAGGGTGCACACCCACGTCAGACTTTTTGTCGGACCGATAATCGGGCCGATTTTGTATTTCATATTATTTCTGACCTACTTTTTGCCGGACGTGTGCGTTGCTCCATTGCTATCAGTACGTTCTATTTTTCTCCTACAAAAAATCGGTCACCGATTATCGGACGTGGGCGAGCAGCCTTATTGTTGCCACCATCACAGAGAACCGTAGTTGCCGTGTCCTGTAGCGGAGATCGGACACAGTTTACATAAGCGCAGGGAGTGGATGATTTCATACTGGTTCTATAGAAATCAAATCTGACACAACAGTGTCCACGTTTGCGCCCTTCTTTAGGTTTCGGATCTTGTGTCTTTAGCAAAAAGGTCGTGTGGGTTCGATTCCCAGCTTTGCTTAGTTTCAGTCACATGATTTTGAAGATGGCGCTGATTTTTATATTTTTTAATTCGCAGGGTGCTTGCTACCTAACTAAAATTTATCCTACGTTTACTTACAGGTAATTAATCAGCTTGTAGGAAATATTCGGTAAATGGTGGTATGTCATTTACCGTGATGTCTATTTACGCTCCGTAGGTATAATTTGCATAAGAATATGTAGGTAACATACATACGAGTACATATCAACCACAACAAGATGAGTAGCCTCAGTCTCTAAAACACCTTGAGCCTTCGTTAGCGAGATGTGAGAATTGTGTTTGAAGGTGACATCCGCAAAGCAGCCGAACTCATCGACATGTTAAAAACGGGCAAACGAGTTCGATTTACATCACAGAAGGCGAATTAAATAGCTCATTCTATCAACAAAATAATATTGTAGGTAGAGGTATTTTATAGTAATGTACTTAAACGAGATTCTACTTCAAAACTCTACTTAGTCAATAAATAACAAAGGAATAAAAAAGGAAGTGTTTCAAACGGGATTTACTACCTACTTCACATACATACAGGTCCATCTAGCTAGCTGAGTGTAATCCGGAGCGAATTATCTGCATTCACATCACAAGTGGAGCGCTGTTGATCATAAAAATGTTTGAATCCCGGAACTCGCACGTACATGGAGCTCTGCGAAAAGTTAACAGACTTCTTGGAGCTCATTCTAACGCGAACGCCTAGTTAAATAACTACATAAATTCGCTTTCACCTAGAAGACCTGCTACAAGTTCTTACCAGGCACTTTTACTACGATCGGAAGGAAATTTAAACAGGTATTAAATTGATAGGAGTAGATTGACACATTTCAATATATTTATTAAGTGTTTTATGCTAGAGTGTAGGTACCTACTCGATTATGTAGGTAGACAAAATTATGATTGTTCAGTCGACCACAAATAGGATGTAACGTTTTTGTCGACCACACCAAGAGTAGGTACCTACCGACTCTGGCCGCCACGGGACGGCCACAAACTGAAGACCTTGTGTTCCTCCGAACACAAAATATCGTTAATCGTTAGGAATTTAAATATACAACGTGCTAATTAAAAAGCGCAAAACCTCAGACACCCTAACTTATTTTTATTATAAAATAATATTGTAAATTATTAAATTTAATTTTCGCGGATTATTTACGAAGATATTCGCTTTCTTTGTTTTCTTGTCTTTGTTGCAAAATTAAAAAGTCTATGGTAATAACGCGCGAGCTAGTGCCACCTTGCCGCTTTGCGTGCCGCCGCATTAATAGAGTTAAGCATTATTGCTCCGAATTTTTTTTACTGTGAACCGAATTGCATACAATTTTGGAATTAGGTTAATCTTACCCTTAACTTCAAAAGTGAAAATGATTTGAACTCCGCAACCACCCTGGGGGTGGTTGCCACCCCTTCTCGGGGGTGAATTTTTTTTTTGCAAAATAACCTCGGATATCGATAGAAGGCCTAATTTTAAGCAAAAAATCATCTTTAAAGTTTTTCAAAAAATCCAATACTTTTCAAGTTATTGGCAATTGAAAATTCGCAATTTTTTCACGTTTTTCATCGGTTTTTTGCAAATATCTCCAAAAATATACGTTTTATCGAAAATTTTACGAAAAACAAAATTGTAGCAGGTAAAACAATGAACAATTTCATTTTTTATAAAGTATCCTAAGTGCAATATTAAGCTAGATATTAAAGATCAAAGCCGTTTTTTATTTTGTCTGAAATTTAATCGATGTGGTCAATGCCATCTAGCGGCGAGCAGATGCATTTTATGCATTCTAATACAAAAGGGTTTTGTAGTGCTTGAAATAAGCTTTAAAATGAGCACTATTAAAAGTCTTTTGCACGTAAAATAAGTGAGCTGTATTGCAATTATTGCAAATAAGGGGAGCATCTAATGTTTTTTCTTTTAAATCAATGGGTTTCATAAGTGCCATTTCCACCAAAATTAAAATTAATCGTATTCCGCCTAGAATTAACTTTATTATGAAGAGTTTGATAGATAGTATCAGTTTGGCTGCTTCAGGACACATATTTTTCAAAAAAGTCACGATAAAAAAAAAAAATATCATTTTTTTTTTCATAATATCTCAAAAATGACGACAGATACGTATAAAAGTGTACGGATTAAAAATTTAGGTATTTTTCTGACAAACAATTTGGTTTTTTTGTTTTTTCTGTCAAACAAAAATTGACGGAGATATGATTGTTTAAAGAGCGTGTGGCAGCGCAATCACAGCCTCTCTTAAGCCCTTTAACCCTTCACCGTTTTAGAAAAAGGTTTTTTACTATATATTGCAATAAAGGATGTTGTAGCTCTCTTAATTACCTTTACAATGGTTCTTTATAAATTGTGATAGCATGAAAATTGAAGGAGTTATGGTCCAAAAACTTATCATATTTTTTTCTACTTAGGAACTGAATTTTTTTTCAAGGGGTTGAAAATGATTTTAATATGAGGTAATTATGTTAGAAAATACTTTACAATTTCACCACTTACTATTAGACATGTTTTCTAGCGATAAAATGGCTCAATGTCAATTTTTCCATTAAGGGGTTGTTTACACCCTTTAAAAATAATAGGCGGAGTTCAGATCATTTTCACTTTTGAAGTTAAGGGTAAGATGAGCCTAATTCCGAAATTTCATGCAAATCGGTTCACAGTTAAAAAATTCGGAGGTAAGACCGTATTTTTCGCTTCAATGACTGCACTATAAGTAATGATTAAACACGGCGTGATTGAAATATTTTTTTGGTTAAAATTTTACCCCTATTTTTCATTAGTGGAATCGTTTCTACTCTCGGTTCTGAACAAACTAATTTCAGGTTTTGCCTTTTCATTAACACGTTGTTTACCATAAAACACATTCACATTCACATGTAAACGGGGAATACGATCGGGCCTGGCCGGTCTGTTCCATGTCTGCGCGTGAATTGTAGGGCTGGCGGACATGCCCCTGGCCCGACACCTGCCGTAGGCCCCGGTGCCGGCGGCGCGCGGCCCGATAGTGAAAATTTTTTTTTATTGACAAAGTCAAAAGTTATCAGATCTAATGTGGAATTGAGTAAGTTCCAGCTTACTCTTCATCTTAGTCGAAATATTATGTGGCTTAGTTGTTTCGCTACCGTAACTACACACATCAACGTGGTCTAGGGATATTTCAATTAAACCTAAATAACTAAAATTCTATTACCTTTTTGCTAAGACACCTACACATTAAAATAAACCTTGTTTAATAGCCTATCTAATCTGATAAATAAACTTTTAGATAAAGTTAAATTTAAAAAAAAACTTAGAGGAAAAACTCAGACAAAATTTCAATCTTAACTTTATTAAAACAAATATTTTTTTTATAAAAATTATTGAAAACTTAAAATTTATAATCCGTGGATCCACCTAAGACTCTCCTGACACATCTGCAGCGGTTCTGTATACTCAAAACAAGGGTGTCAATATCCTGTTGTGGAATACTGTCCCAGTCCTGCTAAGATGCAAGAGAAGCTGGTTTTCATGCACAATATCTTCAGGGAAATTCCTAAGAGCTCTGAAGCATATCCCAGGCATGCTCAATAGAATTAAGTCAGGGGATTGTGCAGGCCAGTCTAAAGCTTGGATATCATGCTGTTGTAACCAACTTGTAACGATACGCGCCGTATGTGGACTGGCATTGTCGTGCATTAGCTGGAAATTTGCTGTCTGTGGGGCAAGATTACAGGCTCTAGCACCTCATCTCGGTATTTTAGAGCAGTCATATTGCGTTGTATTCAAACGTGGTCCGTTCTACCGCCGAGACGAATTCCTGCCCAAACCATAATCGTGCCACCTTGATATGCATGAACTTGTTGTGGGTGCTGCAGTCGATTCCAACGTCCAGGTTCTCTCCAAACGCGTACTCTTCGCGAATCAGGATGAAATCCAAACCTGGATTCATCAGTGAAAAGCACAAGTGACCATTGAGAATGGTTCCAGTTTTCGTGTGCAATAGCCCATTGTAATCTTCTTCCTCGATTGCCTCTCCTTAACGCTGGTACCCGAAGTGGCTTACGAGCACGTAGGTTGACTTCATGCAGTCTTCTTCTCAAAGTTTGACCGCTTACTAGCAAACCATACTCTCTCTGTAACCTTTGAACCAATTGCATCGCAGTTACATTTGGTTGACTTCGTGCAGCATTTACTATGAATCGGTCCTGTACATGTGTTGTAATGCGTTGAGGTCCTCGGTGCCTTTCCACCACTTCCCCCGTGACACGATAACGTGACCAAAGCCTGAATATAACGCTCTGACTGGTCCTCATGGGTTCAGAAACCGCAATTTGGGTAGCGCCAGCTTGAATCATGCCCACGGCTCTTAACATTTCGTTCCTGGTCTAGTGTCTACGTGGCATGATTAAATGAACACCGGAGATGCGTTTGACAAATATTTATAGAAATTTATGGAGTTTTAATCAGGCTATAAGTTCGTGAAGATTTACTTCTTTGGAAAAAATTCAATGAATGCGAATTTCATCTTAAAACAAAACCTTTTATATACAAATTTGAATTTAAAAAAGGAACTTAATAATGTTTTTATAATCTGTCATTAATAGTTTTTCTGTAAGGCCAGTACTTTTTAAGTTATTTAAAAAAGTTTTATATATCCCTAGACCATGTTGTTGTGTGTAGATCAACTGGATGTAAGGTGCACCCGCCCGCACTAGGCAGATCGTTCGTTCGTTCGTTTGGTATTCGTTACTGTAAGAATAGTGGTTCGGGCCTCGAGCTACGGCTCTTTGCCCGGGCATCTTCTCATGGGGGCCTCGCCCCCACGGTGTTCGAAATATAGTTATCTATAGGTAAACCATTCTGGTTTGAACCGTCTTGGTTTAATATCCAGCTCCCTTGGCTGCAAGGTGGGCCGCCCTCGGCGCGGTCAGCCTACCGGGTGAGACACTATTCAGTGAAGCAGCGCCCGCGAGCAGGCGGCGTGTTACGCCGGTAATCGACCTAAGTGCAAGCACAAATAGAGTTTACTGAAGGACCGCTCTCGCCTTTTTCTATCAACTTGCCTGATCGCCTAGGGTTGCTACTCGCTATTATTATTTATTTTATTATTTATTTATTAAATTGCATTACATGGGACCTTATAACTACACACTTAAGTAAAGCACAAGAGTACACATGCGCCTTGTTAGGCATCGCAATATGGAATAGAGAGGGGCAGATATTTATAAATTATGTATCACCTAAACACATATTTACTATTTTACACAAATATTATTATATAAATGTATGTGCTTCTTTATATGTATTAATTTGTTATTTATTTTACTATTTTTATGTTTAATTTAGTTTATCCTCCAAGTATTCCCTAACTGAATAATAAGATTTGCTGGTAAGTAAATCCTTTAGCAGATGTATAAACTTATTATAATTATTTTCGTTTTTTATATAGTTCGGCAACTTATTGAACAATTTGATCGACATAGGGTAGGGTCCGGAGCTATGTAATGTTAATTTAGAAGGTATTTGAATAAGATTATTTTTATAACGTGGTGTATTATGGCGAGGGAAATCTCCTATTTTGGAATATAAATGTGGGTTTTTTCTAATAAAGTTACAGGTTTCTAAAATGTAAATGCTGGGTAGGGTTAACAGCTTTAAATTTTTAAAATGGGGTTTACAACTCTCTCTCTGTTTGATGTTTGTTAGGATCCGTATGCATTTTTTCTGTAAGATTAGTAGGTCTTGTACATCGGTACTGTTACCCCAGAGCATCACGCCATAACTCAGCCAAGCATAGGCGTAGGCATAGTACATTGTGGTGGCAGTGTGCATGTTGGTGGTTTTTTTAATTTCTCCTAGGGCATAAATAAATCTAGATAGTTTAGTTTTAATTGTATCTACATGAGCTTTCCAGTTAATATTCGAATCTATGACTATACCTAATAGGGGGAATGAAGGAACATTATCTAAATTTACACTTTTGTAACTTATATTTATATCTATTTCAGTTTTTTGGCGCGGTCTAAATTGCATAAGTTTCGTTTTTACAAAGTTAACTTCTAAATTATGATCATTCATCCATTCTACAATTTGATTGATGATATTTGTGATTTTCGTTTCTAAATTTATATTATCTGAACATGAAAGTAAAAGAGAGAAATCGTCGGCAAACATTACACAGCTCTCGTTAATTGCTTTTGGAAGATCGTTAATATATATAATGAAGAGCGCGCATCCAATGACACTGCCCTGCGGTATAGATCCGCCTACTAGTAGCTCGTCTGACCTAACAGGTTTGACTTCTTTTGACTTAGGATCAATATTGACAATTTGGACATACTGTCTACGTTGATATAAAAAAGATTTAAACCATTGGTACACTATCCCTCTAACACCAATACCGTGGAGTTTTTTCAATAATATGTCAAATAAAACTTTTTCATATGCTTTCGACATATCAAATAATATACCTATGGCATATTTTTTGTCGTTTATTATATTTAATATTTCGTTAACATATTTGTATGTAGCGAGTACTGTTGACCGATTTTTGCGGAATCCATTTTGGGAATCGTCGAAAATGTTATTATTTTCACAATAGGAATACAGACGTTTAAACATAGCTTTTTCATATATTTTTGAGATGACGGGTAATAGAGATATTGGACGATAGTTGTTTGGATCCGATTTCGAGTCCTTTTTATAAACAGGCTTTATTACAGCGATTTTTAGCTGATCTGGAAAAATCTGGAAAAATTATATTCGCCAGATAAGCGCGATTTGACAGAAACCACAAAAATAAAATACATCAAGTGAAAAATACCTACCTACCTAGTAGGCTGTAAATAACACCATGAGCCACCGCTTCGGCGGTCACCTGTCGGCGGCGCGGCGCGCGACGCGGATGCAGCAGCCTCGCGTGCCAATAAAAGAATATACCAAAAATACTGCTGTTTTACCAATACATGATAAGTTACGGAAAAAGTGAAAGCCCATTTGTACTGTATTTGAATGTGTTACGAAATATAATGGTTTACCTACCTATACCTACACTTATAATACTCGTACATAGTACTACCAACTTGCAAACGTTATCTGAGTTTTACTTACCTTTCAACATCATTTGGTTACTTAAAAAACGTGTAGGTAATCATAATTTCGTGTGGTGTTCATACAGCCAAATACACTGCAACAGGAATATCTGCGCGAAACCATTTTTGACCATTGAACTATAATGGAAGTATCTGACGACGTAGTAATAATATCTCAATGTTTCTGACAGTGCGACTGACCGCGACACTGAAACTCACTGACTTCGCCTGTAAACTCACGTCTCTGTGTGCGTGTGTCAAAAATGGAGTGTTGTTATAAGCGGGCTATCTGTCACAGCGCCGCGCATGTCTAATTTGTGGTGCAAGGGAGCTGAAAGAGGTTGGTTGGAGAGAGTTATGAAAAATAATTAGACAAGTTATACTTAGTTATAAATAATAACATAGTGAAATGTTATGGAGTCAATCCAGGCAGATGAGGTTTAAATAAGCTACACTTACATATACCTGCGTCCCAGGAAATGAACAACATACTTCTAGTTTTATCAAAATAATATTAATTTATTGAAAAAAAAATGTTTGGTCAATAACAATAATTGATAAATAAAATTGACGGTACTTTTTACAATAAACAATTCACGAACATTAACGAGGTGGGCCTTCAAACTTTTTTGTAAGTTGTATGATCCTTTCTGCCTCTCGTATTCCACTGAGTCGAGCTCCATTTACAGTTGCAAAATACCCAGGTACAGTAGCCTCACCCGCAAACAGAAGGATAGGTGGCTGTGGGTCACAAGGACCAGGGACTGGTGTGCCTAATTCGCATTGATGACTAACTGTTGAACAGCAACTCATGTAAGAGTAAGCGCCGCAAAAATGTGGATCGGAAGCCCAGCGCGATCGTAACATCATTTGAGGATAAGGCAAACAAGGATTCCCAGTGAACCTACGCAACAGCTGGGTCAACCCCTCTGCAACATCGTTGTCGGCCATCGACTCCATACAAGCAGCCTCTTGCCCTGAAATCCATGCGCATAGCACATGTTTACTGCCGGGCATTTCGTCAATAGAACAGACGCCTCTAAGCCAATCGCACCGACAGTGAAGTTCTTCTGCAGACCAAGCCATCTTCAAACTTCCTTCGTGGCACACCCAAAAAGGCTCAGCATATTCTAGGAAAACTTTGTCGCTTAGACCAAATCCAAGATTACATATCGCGTCAAGTTTACAAACAGGCAAAGGAGGAGCAAATAGTTTATCAGCCTGGCATTTTAGGCAGCCAAGTGACATTGTAACAATGGCATAGTCGGCTGTCAACTCTTCGCCGTCACAACATTTAACGAGTACACGGCCCGGCCCTGCCTGACCCTTACCCCATCTCATGACATTAACTGGTTTATTATATCTTATACAATTATCAGGGAGCCCACGGAGCAAAGGAGCCATGACGCCGACGTACCCTAAAGGGACTCGTACATTTCCACCTGGAAGTTCAATGTAACTTCCGTACTGATCGGCGCTAACAAGTGATAAATCATCACCACATCTATTTCTTAAAACATTTGTAAGGCCAAACATTACTCTTGCTGCATCGTACCTTTGATCTTCAGGAAAATTGTATAATTCTTGTTGTATGCGTAAGCCCATAAAATTTAGTAATGTGCCGTGCTGTCTTTCACCGCCGAGTCTAAATAAATTTGCCGCTTGCTGTTCTATCTGTCGGAACGTGTGGTAAGCTGTGATTGTGACCGGCAAGTCGACAGCTCTGCCCTCGCTAGTGCAAAACAATCCGCGTGAGCTATCTAAGCGGGGAAGGGGTGTTTGCAGAAGCCGATCCTGGGATGCTAGAGTGTATACGGTGTTAGGTAGACATGCGCCAAATATCCATTCTGCGCCCATCTCGATAACTGCGTCACCAAGCCAACAAGAATGTATTCTTCCACCGGGCCTGTAAACAATGCCAAAATAACCAGACGTGTACTTTTAATCATTACCAGCTCTACCACTTTACAAATATTTGTACTCTCGGCAGTAAGAAGTAAAGTAAATATTTATTCAGACTCCAAATAATTGACATGTTAAATAACAAAATACTTATATCTAAGCCCCCAAACTAGGCAAATTACCATATAACAGTCAAATAAAACGAGCAAAGGTGTGTACCTTTCTTTAGCTTCAAGGACCACGAAGTTTCGCACTCCACACTGTGTAAGGCGATGCGCAGCTGACAGGCCGGCCATGCCTGCGCCCACAATGATCACGCGCGGCTCCCGGCAGCTGGGGCTGATGCTGCACGAGTCCAGAATACATTGTTCCTGGCCGGCAGCACTCAAATCACTACTAAACCTTTCTTGGAGTGTCAGCGGGACATGGCCTGGCCTCAAAAAATTTAAGATAATCCTAGGGCTACCCTTCCAAAATTTCAAACGTGATAATTTCATGCCGAAAGACTTAAGTAAATAACTCCATTTACAAAAAAATTACATTACACCGCTAAATTTTGTGATTCCAAAAATCGTGGTTGTGACAGTTAAGATTTCCATAGACGCTGACAGAAGATATTTTGTAATTTTATTTTTCAGAATAAGTATGTAATGGCTTAAATTGCCTTCGTTTAAATACCTCATCTACAAAGTAGGTAATGTCACCACTTTGAAGGGATTTTTGGTTCACTATACAGGGTGGTCCTTCCTTCAACAAGTATGTCTTAGACGAATAATGCGATTACCTATTTAGTGAGGTTATGAAATGCCATGTACATATATTTTAAGTCATTCGGCTACTAATAAAGCATTTTTCATTTTTTTTTTCAATAATTTTTTTAGCTTCGTCACACTCAGGGGTATCCAAAAATACCCTATGTATGTTACCCGATTTTTTGTAGTTTTGGAGTTATGATTTTTTTTACGATTTTTTTTAAATAATAAAGGCGGCCCCTGGGACCCCACACACCAGTGTGGGTTCACAACCAGGATAGACCGCACGGATGATTTTCTTTACGAATTTTTGAAAATTTTGGTTGATTTTTTTTTTCTTTATAAGATGAAGAATAGCGCTAGGTGGTGTCGAAGAATTTGCACCCATAACGCTTATCATAACTCTAAAAAAATATATGAAATTCAAAATGTGAGATGCTGGTTTTTCCCTGAACTTTGAAGGCCGTTTTAGAAGATAGTTACCTTAATTTTTTTATCAGAATGTATTTCAAAAACTTTGCTATACTTACTGTTAACTATCTATCATATAAATTTCAATGAGTACTTCAATGGCATCATACCTAAATTTTCATTCCAAGTGTCAGAAGTGTAAAATACAAGTAATCAGTGTTTCAACTAAAACTTGAATACGAATTGACTTAATGTATTAATTAATTAAAAACGTCAGAAAAAGTGTTCAGAATGGTGACTTTTTAGTTTCACATAGATTTGATATCGTTGAAAAAAAAATATTTTAACACAAAAAAATCGTGTAAATAAATGGAACTATTGCCTTATTTTTTTGTTATGACGGTGTATTATCTATATTGAGCAATGAAGTGGTCATTTTGAAAGCGTTTTATGGCTTTTTTTCATGCAGATATTTTTAGTTTACTTTTAATCAAGTTTTAGTTTGATTTTTTGAACTGATTTCTTGAATTTTACACTTCTGACATTTTAAATGAAAATTTGAGTATGATGCTGTTAAAGTGAGTCATTGAAATTCACATGGTAAATAGTTAAAAGTGTACTGAAGTTTATTGAAAAGATTTAGATGAAAAATTGAAGGTAAATACCTTAAATTTTTCATCCTAATATTTTTTTTAAGCCTGCAAAGTTCCGGGAAAAAATAGGCATTTCTAACTTTTCAATTTCTTTAGAGTTATGGTAAGCGTTATGGATGTAAATTCTTCAGAATCATCTAGCGCTATTATTTATCTGATGAAAAAAAAACAGGCATTTATCTTATGAGATCTCGCTACAGTGACCGAAAAAGTGACTCAACCCAGAAATTTTCAAAAATTCGTAAAAAAAAACATACGAGTACCTTGAAAACTTCAAAAAATCGGCTAACATACATGGGGTATTTTTGGATACCCCACGTAGAAACAATAAACGGTAGATTTTTATAAACTTGGTGTAGTTTTTCTGCATTGTAAAAAAGCTGGACTAGTAAAGTAGAGTAGGTAGGTGCTTTCGATTTATTTTATACAGGGAAGAATCTTTTTGACTCTAGTATTAGAGTGACTGATGACTGAGTGCACATTTTATAGCAAGTCAAAGAGATTTTTTTGGGTAATTATAACATTATGAAAAGCAACTAGCTGTTACCAGTGACTCCGATCGGGTGAACCAAGATTCCAAAAACTACCCACCCTGTTTAATATAAATGTAAAGTACTTTTCCCTATATTATTCCAGATTTTATACAATGCACTAAGTTACTATATCTATACCTATATTATTACTATACCTAGGCCATGTCACTCGCTGATAACGTTGCTTCAAATTGGTGAAAAGTTTTTTAAATATCGGTCCAGGAGTTTCTGAGTCTATTTATTACTAACAAACTAACAAATCTTTACTCTTTATTATAGTATAGAAGATAAATTGACTAATACTCATAAAATCGTAAAGCCTATTAGCCGTGATAGTTTTACAGTTTAATAAAGTATATTAGTACTTACCTTTTAGTATCTAAGTATTTATGTGCTATACTAAAGTGATACCTATTTAATAAATAGGTACTGTATAGGTCACCGGGTAAATGGTGGGTCAGTTGGGTACAGTGGGTCAGGCACGTATTGACGAAACCGCTATAGGTACCGCCGCCGCTTGTCCGCTCAAGGGAGCTCCCCCGCACGCGATACACTCTCGCCCAGTTCCCGTGCCGCTGCGTTCATCGTAAGACGTTTGGCGCTTGATTTTGCTGACACGACTAAAAGTTTTTAAAATGTGGGTTGGTATTTTGTTTATAATTCCTAACTTATTATAGATATCGATAAAATTGTACTATCGCATCAATGCCTTGTTAGTATGCTATAGTATAGCACAATTAAAATTAACTAGCTCTTCGTTCTTAGCATGTTATTTCTTGTTTGTATTAAAAATGGTCCTATGGTCAAGAGTGGGTCTGATTCACTGTGTACATAGTGGGTCGCGAATCACTGTGTACTTTCTGTTAAGGCGATGTGCATGGTTCTGCTAATAAATGATAACATTTGTTTATTGTTATTGTTTGGTTAAACCATAATAAAAGGATAGAAGTAAGCCAAGTCGGGCCCCTACCGTGCGATATTTTCCTAAACACGTAGGGCTCTTGCATGTAGTTTATACAATCGTCAAAAATGCAGCGTTAATATAATTTCCTTTATCAAAATTAAACTTGCTGAATCCAGGTAAATCATAAAACACACTATTTTTTTGTTTATTTTTCTCGTTACACACTGAATTGCTTAGATTGCTATAGCCTGCCAGCTTATTGCGATTTGTTAAATGCCCACACGTAACATAACTGCCCTTTTTAGTTATTTCATTGCTCCATATTTATTCAATGATCCCTTTCAATTTATTTATGACCAATTTTTAACATACCAAAACTACTACCTATATACAACTGCTAAGTTTAATCATAGCCTTAGTTTAGTTCAAAAAAAATGTTAAACCCTAATTTTAATGGTAGGGGGCGTAGTTAGTAGTGATCTGACCTACAAATCGTATCCGATTACACATAATGTAATGTGAAGAAATCATAGGAAAATAAAAGACAATTCTCGATTTGATGAGTTCTTAATAAGACATCCATATTCAATCACTGAAATATTTACGCATACTATTTGTAGCAATTTTTGAGCTTGAATATAGGACGTACTTGTACAGGCACACTAAATAAAAAATTACGCACGGCGCAGCCACGACTGTCGCCCCACGAGCTACCCTAGACTTTGTTAGTGTGTGCGTGCGACGCGCGTAGGTACGGACATAGAACAGGCGCACTCGCATACAAAAACCGCGCTCGAAGCGTCTTATATAAACAACGGCAATCAACTAATACGTCGAACTTAAACTATGTAGAATTGTTAAAATTGTAATACGTGATAATCCATATATTCGCAATTTCATATTATTTTTAATGTTTTATGAGAAGTGCAGAGCCTTAACAAAAAAATAATAATTTCATGCTAGTGAAAACTAAATAAAATATTATCTGTACAAGTTTTAAGATTCAAGGTGCCTAAAGCATAATGCCGATTTAGTTTTTTTATTAAATATATAATTTACTAGTCAAACCCCTAGACCCATTGTGTACCAAGGGGTGATTCATTGTTCACCACCCGGTGTACACAGTGAGTCAATTCTGCCTTTTTAAAAAAACCCTGATTACTCTACTGTCCCCTATTGGAGAATAATGATTTAGGCATATTCTGAAAGTTAATGAAATACACAATCCATCAAACTTAATTTCAAGCCAATCTGAATGGTAGGTTGAGAGATGTGAGTGTTCAAAAAAAAGTGACCCACCGTTTACCCGGTGACTACTTAGTGGTTGAATAAGTATCACTTTTGTTAGCTATTGCACTGTTTTAATATATTTTCGGAACATTATCGGAACACGGTGTTATAAGTCCGACTTTTGAGTGTTTATCAGTGTAGGTGGGTTAAGTTAGAGTTTTAAATTTTTAGACAATCTTTTGACGGGAAGCTCCGAAAAAAAGTTAACATTTTCCGGTGGTGAGGGCGTGAATTAAGCAAACAACTGATAATTTTGAGGTATGCTATTTTATTTTTTGATATATATCAGTAGACACGTTAGTTCTTACGTAAGTATTATATATATATGTATATATATTCATCAATAACAAGCTTCAACATATTGTTAATCTACTAATACAATTTTATTTTCATATAATATGGTCCTTTGATATATGTTACAATCAATTTGTTTTATCTAAAAAAAAAAGATTGGACCCGAAATTATTGTTTGAAAATGTAAAATAGTCCACAGGTATTTTATATACCTATGGCTTTACCTACTGCAGTAAAAATATTGGCAGTATTTTTGAATCACATTTAAAAAAAAAAAAACAATTATCATCACACATAAATATCATTCCATCTTATATCCTTTCAAAATACTCGTCCCTTAAGTCCTAGCAACCTTATTTAAGTAAACCTACCTAAAAATACCTAACAAAATATTGTCACATTAAACTCATATATCTACCTAAATATATGAAATATACGATAAATAAGTACCTACCGTTCCCCTTTGGGTAGGTAGGTACTACATATATACGAGTACAGGAATGTAATGCAACTATACACAACTTAGAAAGGCTATTAGACAGATTTGACTGAAAAAGGCATTTTCTTGGGCTGTTAGCTAAGCCAGTAGGTATTTTAAATTTACTGCACGTGCACATGGCTATACAACCACTACTGAAACAATGCTTGACAGCGTTTCTATGTCAACGCTTTGGTACTAATAGTAGAGTGAAGTATAAAGCTTGTGACTGGAGCCCCAACGCAATCTATTTAACTACAATAGCTGTAGGTATTGTGTGTGTGTTGTGAATGTGATCATACGATACACGCAGGAACAGTCAATGCATGACAATATAATATATGCATAGATATATTTTATAAATCTACTATCCTCACAGATTAAATAATGTGGGTCTTTACTTAACTTACCTGACCAACCATGTTTCAATTATACATTTAAAAATATTAGGAACACAAAAAGGTAAAATTCGACAAAAATTCATAAATAGATTATTCTAATGTTCTAAAGTAAAGAATAGTTTAATATTTATCCATAATTAAATAATTTACTACAAAGGCTGACTGCGTATCTAAATAAAATCCGAAGGGAACGTTTGCGTCCCGATAAAAAAATTACGAAAATAACCAACATGAGGGACATGGGTGATTTGTATATATCTCATAATATTGTCAAGATCTAACATTTTTTTTGAAACGTCATTCTAACCTCCACCCTTTTCATACTTTTCTATAAGTTAAATACATTGTTTGAATCGAATCAGTAAACAGGAACTCCTAGTAACTAGGTAACACAGATTATTCATGAGACAACAAGTAGAAATCCTTAATAACCGTCTGTCACACTTATTCTATAGAAGTTACACTTTTGTATAACTACACTTGGTAAGCAAATAAAGAATTAAATTGAATAATTAGGCAAAATGAAGCCGTCAAATAGGTTTCGTAATACACTAATACTACAAAGAGATATATTTTAGATAGATAGGTAACTACTTATTATTTATTTCTTTGCTCGAATCCAAGTTTCTCGTGAAATGGCGCATTTTAGTAGATTAGTTTAAAATAGCCGCGAAGTGGTATCTTTATTTATTTTTTGGATGCCTTGGTAACTTCATCAGCTGACGCTTTTATTTCCTCCCAGGAATTATGAATGTCAGATTCCTCGGAGAACGGCGAACAGATCGCTAATCTTAAGAAATACACGTCATCAATTTTAGACGGAACCAGGTGAATCTTTCCTCTTCCGTTGATACGCCTCAACAGCTCCTCGTTGATGTCATTACCGCCCTTCAATCTGAAGCAGACGAGGCCCATGGTCACCTCCTCGAACAATTCGAATCGGTCATCCGTCAGGCAGAGCTTTTCGTAAAGATGAGCTAATTCAATATGTTTTCTGATATGTTTTTGTAGATTTTCAACGCCATAAAGCCTCAGCACGAACCAGAGTTTTAGTGCTCGGAATCGTCGTCCCAAAGGAATTTGCCAATGACGGTAATCGGGAGCTAGGCCTTGGGCGTCGTGTTTCAGGTACAGGGGGTCGACGTTGAACGCGTCGACGATCCAGCGCGGTTGCTTGAGCCACATGGCGGAGCAGTCAAAGTTGACGAGCATCCACTTGTGCGGGTTGAAGTTGAAGGAGTCTGCTTTCTCGACGCCCTTCATGAGGTAGCGCGTCTCGGGGCAGATAAAGGCGGAGCCGGCGTAGGCCGCGTCCACGTGCAGCCATACGCCGCGCGCGGTGCACACGTCGCTGAGCTCGTCGAGCGCGTCGAACGCGCACGATGATGTGGTGCCGAGAGTTGCGACAACCTGAAAATAAAGGTTAGTCAAGATTAAAAAGAAGTGATAGAGCTTCGATGTAACGTCCGGCCTATCTCACTTCCCCCAAAAGACTTAAGGCAGAGTACCTGGTGCAGGTGGAAGTCAAAAAGGCTTGCGTAGCGCCCACTCACCTTACCGCTGCCAGCTACTGTGTCTTACTTCCGAAAGAAGAATGACTTCTGCACTGCCAGGAGACGTTGTTTTTTTTATACCACGCGTCGGTGACAATCAAGCATGCGGACCGCCTGATGGTAAGCGGGTACCGCAGCCAATGGACGCGTGCAACACCAGGGGCATCACTCGCGCGTTGTCGACTCTGCAAAAACCTTTTCAGACCCCTCTTGAAGAACTCCATACTATAACTCACCGGGAGAACCTCGGCAAGGAGTTCATTCCACAATTTAAGCGTTCTCGGAAGGAAACATCTCTGAAACGGAACTAGTATTAATTTCACTACTTACGGTAGGTACCTAGTTACTGCGGGCTTGATTTTAGATGTTCAAGTTATAAGCACGAAGGTTCCTTGTACTTACCAGGTAAGAGTTAGAAGACTTGTGTTTTTATTCTGTGGTGATAAGTAATGGGCTAATTGTTAATAACTTACATAAAATGGTATGAGTCCATTTTTTATGTCCTCATCCATAGCCTCCTCTAAAGTCTCTCCGCGGAGTTTCCGCTGGTTGTCCGCTTTCAGTGCGCGCAGCTTCACGCCGCCGAGCAACCCCGCGCGCTCCACAGACGAATGCGCTTGGTCTAAAATTAAACAAACAAATAAATAAGATAAAATTAAATAGATAATCTCTATCGCAAAAATCCAATACAGCAAGTAGAAAGTCACAAAATCTAATTGCTAAAAATCAATATCCTCTTAATTTAATATATGGGACAGCATGCATCGACTCTGAATTGAGATTATTTAGAGGTTTACAGTTTTGCACTATGTGTCAGAGTCCGATTTTTAAACTACCTATTGAAGCATCTCTAATAACTATTTTAATGGATAGTACATGTAAACAATAATACCCACACACAGAACAAGAGTATTAAACTCATGAATCTTTTAATACTGATTGAGATTGAATTTGGCACCCTTTACCATTAGCAATATATGCAGGAGCTCTGCCCATTGGGCTATTTAAATTTAAACAGTCCTATTAATAATCCCAAAGCTAAAAGAACTTACTGTTGCAGTATCCCACTAGCTTAGACAGGATCTCATAATCAGTCCACTCCGGGTGCTGCTCCTTGACTTGGCGCATCATCTTGGACTTGGCGCCGAGCAGCGCGACGAGGGTCGCCTCGCTGGCCGTGCCCTGGATGACGCCGCCGGCCTCTCCGCCGCTGCGCGCGAGGAAGCACTCGGGCAGGCCTATCATCTGGCCCAGCCAGTCCAGCATCACCACTTCGAGTTCAGTGCATGCTGGGCTGGCGATCTGGAAAATTAATTTGAATTATAAGTTATAGTCACCTCTTTAACTAAGTTGCTCAATTGTTATTATTTCAATATCTCAATACCCTTCTACATAGCATATAGGTGAATTCTTAAGCAAAAAGACCAAAATGGAATCCTCATCAAGAGGAGGAGGAGAGATTATAATAGAAGAACCACTTGTAATCGGAAAAACACTCTGGCTAAACTTGAGGTTTATTAAAACGAGCTCAGCTGCCCCAACGGACTTCGTTCTGTCAAATGTCTGACAGCTGGTGTCCAGTATCTTAACTCGGCCGCTTTTCTCTGACTTGATTTACATAGAGTATCATTTTTCCACTGAATTTTTTGTTCAATCTTAATAAAATATAGACATGTCACCCCTGAATAGTTTAGCTTTCTGTTAGTGAAAGCATTTTCTCGATCGGATCAGTAGTTTCGGAGCTTATTCAATACAAACAAACATACAATCAAATCTTTCCTGTTTCTAATATCAGCATAGATTCCACAAACAAAGTAGGTACCTACTGAGGTAACGCACAAAAAAGCATATTATGTAAATAAGCATATTAAGTTAATACCGTAGATGACGCAATTAACCTGGATTTCACTTACGTATAGGGATTGCAGAAAATATCTTCATTTTAGTACTGTAAAATGTGACTAACAATTAATAGTTGTGGATGTTTTAATTGAAATTAAACCATGGCCGAAATCCACCTTTATTACGTAAAATATTTTTTTAAAAGTTAAACAAGTTTCTAGCTTATTCTTGTTCGTATAACGAGTAGCAATTTAATAGGTTGACTTCGAAATAAGTTATGTTACGTACTTAACCTTGTTTTTTTGGTTAAAATTGGTTTAATTATACTGCCCTACCAAAGGGCTTATTTACTCATTAAGCTTTTTTTCCTACATATGAACGTATAACTGCACGCAGAGGTCAGTGTCAAAGTCGAGGTCGTAAATGCGAACAAGCTCAAGGCGATCGAGTTCACGGTATCATAACATATCAGGGGTCGTATTACCATCTCTTATAGCCAGTCAAGTTAATTTCCTAAACTAAGGGTAGCGAGCAATTTCGTCAGTAAAAATCTGGCCTAGAGAATGCATTATTGACAGGTAACCGCTAACTGGCTTAAAATGAATGATTATATCAGGAGATTTCCTGATATGATCATTCACTAGCGATAGCTCGCTACGCTCAGTTTAGGAAATTAACTTGACTGGCTGTAAGATATGGTAATACTACCCCTCTTCAGTCTGAGCGACTGTGTTCTGTGAACTGTGACAGGTGAAAGCGTAGAATAATATGCACAATCGGTAACTAGTTGGTGTGATTCCTTGGTAAACCACTCCAACTTTTGCAAGGTCATGAATAATTTTACGCGTAGGTATATGCTTTAGGCCTAAGTATCTATATACGATACAGATCACTTTTTTAACATATCCGTCACAACAGGTACCTAAGCCGGCGCAACCGGCGCTAGGGAAGTACCCGGAGAAGCCAGCCACTGAGCGACCGCTAGTGCGTCACATGTTTACACAAGTAATCATATTATACAGGCGCTGCACTGGTAAAGCATATTTCATATACGCCGCAAGGTAAGGTTCAAAACCGCAGCGATTGTCAGGTTTGTCAACTGTTTCAGATTTTGCAGTGCGTCCCTTTTCTGGGCCAGTTTTCGGCCGGAAATCAAAGATAAAATATATTAATAAAATAAATAAAACGTTCATTCTGTTCAATTAAGGTTTACAATTTGGGTGTTGACTTCCTCTATTAGGTTCTTATAAGCACCTGTTTCAGAGGAAGTCACTCTTCCTTAGCTAAGTGGTCAAAACTAATTGACCTTATTCTAAAAACATTTAATGACAGCTTTTTATACGGGAAAAAAGAAACGATTTATAATAGCATTTTGTGAACAAAGTCTTAACAACCAATAAGTTTGAAAGTGTTTGAGATCTATTAGATATCTATCTCATACAAACCCCGGGTAGGTTATCTGGTCCGAGTAATTATTTTACATTATTATATCTTTTTCTGAAAGCCGTTACGCATTGTGGATTTACCAGTATCTGAAGGATATTGTCATATGTATACATGTGTACATAAGTATTTCATTATTTGGAATTCCCCAAAGCTGCGAAGAAGGACAATTTTAGTATTGTGTTACTTTATTGAGGATATAATTACCTACAAAAGTCGAGAAAGAACAATCAACCCCTGAATAAGTAGCCATTATTAACCAGTAATGGTGACAAAAAACAGAAATATTTCACTGTAGTTAGTGAAATATTTCTATGTATTTTGGCATTTATATTTCACCAACTACAGCAGATACAACGACGACTCCAACATAAATTAACTTCAAATGATGCAAGTACTTATTATATTTAATGCTTAACACACAAATTAAAATTCGCCATCGAAAACTGACTAAAATACTTACAATTTCATTGAGAAGTACCAAAATAAGAGTTCTATCGATCTTTTAAATAACTGATTAAAAAGCTCGTCCTCTAATGTGTACCACCCAAATTGAATAATATCCAAGTTTCAGATGTCGATCTGGTAAGCCCAGAAATAACTTTGCCTGCCTTTGGAGTTAGGAAGCCTAGTCACTATTTACATTTTCGTACAGATATTACCACGACACATCGAATCATTAAAAAATGTTTACCCAAGTGAATCCTATGCAGGCAATAGCGTCGCTCAGCATGTCCGCCACGATGGAAGGGTACGAGACAGCAGTGGGGAAGTACGCGTGGAACCGCGGAGACTGCCAGTGAGTGACGCCCGACATGATGACGCGCTCGATGTCGTCCATCACCGCCGTCCACGGCTCGGGCTTCTCCGGCGCCTGCTCCGGCACCAGAGGACGCAGGTAGCCCGGCTTCACTGATGGCACCACTTGCCTGGAAATTAGTTTTGATTATGGTAGATTTAGAATTAGAAATAATTACAGAAATGAATTGATTTCTCTGAATACATTCGGAAACCCGTATCTCTCTTAAATTCAGAAGCCATGCAAACTGCTTCTTTAGCGTCTCTATCATTATAAAGTAAATACTTTTGGCTTGATTAAAATATGAAAAAAAATGTCAATGAGCCGCAGTAATTCAAAAAAACAAAACCCCGTACTTAAATAGTTTCATAGTCACATTACATTTTCAAAGATGATATGTTTCAGCTCATACTTATTCAGGGCGACAACTAGGCTTCCTCGGACGTGTTCATGTCGCCAACCGACTACTTACCCGCTTGTTGCCGATCGGACCTCACCTTTTTATTCATTAGGTTGAACCAATCCATTAAGCTACTCCCCTCGAATGTGTACTTTAGCTGAGTCACTTTATTTCTACGACTCTCAAAACCTGCGTCCGTCACCTATTCCCTTCTTATACGAAGTATAATAAAGTATCATAGATATCGACAGCAGTAGGTAGTATAAAGTTCCAGAAAAACAGCAATTTAATTGCCGTACCAAGTAATAAAAGTAGGTACTAAAAGTCATAATCTTGATAAGTTTTAAGGAAAACTGACTTTGGCCTCATGCTTCTCAAAGACGAATTTGATACAAGGTGTGTCTAAATTATAGGGTAAACTAATGATTGAGGTATCCATTTATGTTCGGCTTAGTAGGTCCTCAAACAATACGTACTTTCAGTTGACGCCGAATGATTGATGCCCAGTTCTTCTCCTATACAATAAGAATACAGACATATGAAAAATTTATTGACGTCTTGTTTAATTCAGTGGTTAAGAATGCCAGATACTCACTGGTTCAATTTCCTTACTAGTACGAGTACAACAATCAGTTGATGAAACAGCCCAAAAGTTTTCGTTGTTACGGATTTCAATAATTCGTACTAAATAATAACTGTACGAGTTTAACTTCAACGATACATCAATAATTATGCGAAACAAACGACAAGCTTTACGCGACTCTAGGTAGTGCAATGTTGCTGTCTCTTGGAATAGGCAAGTATCTAGTCCGTAAACCCAATAATTCCTCAGACCACTGGCTTTGAAATTAGAACAATCTACTTATTTCCGATTAACATGCCTATGCCCATTGACCATGTCATAATATAGCCAGCCTTAGGCAAGTCAGTTTAAGTTTGAGATGAGAGCCTGCTGCGCTCACCAAAATAGAATTGCCTAACTTTAGAAGTTCGGTAATTCTGTTCGAGCCATCTATGGCTACACAACGCCAGATTTTTATTCAGTGGGATTTAGTTGCAGGCTGGAAGCATTATGACTAAATGTATTAAGCAGCCGGGCTTGGAAACCGGTTAATATTTCAAACCGTTTAGGCCTTAAATGCTTAAGAAAGAACGTATTGGTTTTGTTCCCGGTCGAACGGGAACCTAATACAAACGTTTTAGAAGAGGAACGAAATTAAAATCGTTCTTGCTCAAAAAAACGTTTTTAGCCATTTTTGACCGGTTTTTTCGATAACTTAGGTGTAATACGAAACTAGGAATAATTAACAGTTGTTATTTTATGGCCGCGCCCGATTAAGCTAAGCTAGCCACGGCTCACGGGTCGTTTTGTTGAAGTTTAAAATAAAAAGATCATTGATACAATATAAGGGAATTACCTACATTTTTTTTGTCAGCGAAATTTATATTTGTCATCAATTTGTATCATCTTATTTTTATTAGAATTTATTTGTATCTTGTACATTCGAATGCTAAATGATTTAACAATTCTACTTCTGTTTTAATTTCCGATTATTGTAGTAAAAATATTCTTAAATAACATTAGTTGGCATAAGTCTAATATAACTAACATATAATTAACATTTGCATGCCTACATAACTAAGGAATAATGTTGTTGTTACTTTTTTATATCATTGTCACTCATCCCAATGTACTACACAATGTTAAGCAAATAAACGTTTGAGTTTGAGTTTCATTAATAGATCTATCTACACAAAATATTTTCAAATTACTATGGAAGATAATTCATAAGCGCTGTCTCGGGATATTTTTACGTGTTTCCAATGAAGCTACAAATCTCCAATAGTCTTATGATTTGTAGAAGTAATAGTGTCGTTCACGCTTCAAGACCAATTTTTCAAGAAATCTAAATATTAAAAAAAAACATACTCAAACTACTTTTTTGGAAAGTTAGCATATTTTATATTTATTTTTAAACGAAATAAAATTTAGTAGCCACCTTTTTTAAATAAAAGAATTTTTATTCACATGACGTATCAAAGCAATGCTCTAGAATTACTTATAATTAATCAAAATACAAGCGATGAAACAAGTCAGAGGAGAATTAGAAAAAATTTTGACTAATCTAACAGGGGTCTGTTAGATTTACAACAATAGTTTGCGGGTTGCGGGGTCTATGGTTTTTGTCGATGAAAATAATCCTAGTTAACATTACGAATGGGTCACATTGTATAAATGTACGTCAATAAATATAACAATTTTGCAGACTCCTCCCTTCATGTTGGGTCGGCTGGAGGAGGCTAACAGGGGAAAACTCTGGCGGCGGTTCTAAAACCTTTCTAGGGAACCTGCCTCGCCGCTGAAGTATTGAGTTAGAGTACCGTGGGTGGGTGGTTTTAGTCAGTAGGAGTCAGACATAACCTCGTTCATCGTCGTCCCGGGCGGCGAGGTATCCATGAAGATTTCCTCACAACAGTAAAAAAAGGTAAGAACTGCTGCTACAAGAATCCGGCGAATCAGCATAAGCGGCAAAAAATGTATTTATTTTAGTTACTTAAGAAAATACTACTGAAACTCGTGGAATCATGATATATGAAATTTGGTGTTTTATTTCAAGCATCAAGTGAACTGAACGAAATTAGGGTGTTGTTCTAATAAATCGAGGGCATAACTGCAAAGTAATAGGACTAAAAACAAGTTAAAACTTGTAGCTGCCATGCCACGAGCCTATATACCTTGCGGAATAATCAGGTTTTTGAAATTCTCATAAAATGTTTCTATTTCGTTCGCGTTCCGAAAAAAATGCTATGCAAAGAAACGTTCGGAACGTTTTAAAGACGTTATTTTAAATAACGGTTCCAAGCCCTGCTAAGTAGAATTACTTCCAAAGGCAGTTTTATATCTTTACCTGTCTCTGATATTACTCAAGTACTCCACAATATAGTTTGACATCGCCTGGGCGAAGTCTTTGAAATCGGCTGCCTCCATCGTATCTGTAATCAAAAAAAATATAATATTTGAGTTATGTAGTGAGTGCTAATGTTTTCCTGTAAGCATTTTTATAAAATTCGGAGCAGGCGTTGGACTTGGCCAAACAAAAAGTACAAAGACATTCAGGGGCCTTTTTACAATCGCTTTTATCAAGTCGAGTTAATTTATCCAAACTTCGGGCAGCGAGCAATTTCGTCAGTAAATATCCAGCCTAGATGATGATGATGATGATGCGATAAGACAATGACAAGTATTTGTGGTCACCTTAGGTATCTGCTCCTCAGCACATTTTTTCGACTGTACTTTGTAAATTCAATCATTGTAAACAAAAAATTGTGAAAAGAGTAACATTCGAGTTTCTTGCCGGAATCTCCTCGAGGGAAGCAACCTCCGAACCGGTGGTAGAGTCACATTATGTTTATGATACATAGTATTTATAGTACTATATTTTGTTTTGTGACCTTGCTAAGAGCCGTAAAAGTCACCGTCTTGAATTTCAAAAAATAAATTTAGCATTCTGTTGTTGGACCTCAAATAAAAATGAACATGCTGCCAACACGGCAGTCTCTCTGCATCGGCATTTTCTGGGTAAGCGTGTTCCACCATCGGCATCGCCTCGTGATCGTGAGGCGAGACTGAGGCCAAACGCAACCCATGTTTGAATTTATAAAAATCCGTTTATCGTACCTATACGTAGGGCTATAATAATACTAGGAAAACGGTCTAGTTCGAATCGGTTCGAACGGTCTAGTAACATAGTTCAAATCGAGTTCGCGAACGACTCTATCTTTATAGCCAAGGCGGCGCTGGCGGTGGTGGATGTTACGTAACATGTATTAAAGCTATAGAACACCGTCCATATAGATCTTACAAATAAGATCGCCGCAAACACGTTTGACGAACAGAGTGATCAATGTTCGTTAGTGGTACGCACGTGTTGTTGCGTATCATGCAACGCAACAAATTTGTGCGTACGCGGCTTTCTATGACCTGATTCTTGAAACATTTAAGGCGAACTTAGAAGCCTTATGAGATAAGCTTTTCTAGCTATATATAACTGAGAGATACTACCTAAGTCTTTAGTGAAATAGACTTAAACAGTACTTTCAAATGATCGAAAAACATACTAAATTAGCCATATACTATAATAATAATATGAATATTGTATAAACAGTACCTAAACAAAATGCGACTCTACCACCGCGTCGGAGTTGCTTCTGCACCTACCGAGAAGACCCGCCGTAAACAGTGTGTTTACACTACCCCTTAATGCTAATACCTAATTTAAAGTTCACCACCCTTCAAACTGAATCTGACCTGTAACATGTCCTATAACAATTCTAGATCATCACTCAAAGTTATCGTAACCTGAACATTCTTGTGCAATTAATCTAAGTACCTAATACAGAAATATTTATTTGGCGACTTAACTAGTAGATCTTTTCCAGACAACCTTCACAAACAATCATGTATCATATCACAAGTTTGAAATCGTGTAACCCCTAAAGGAAGGTTGTCCGTGGTCGTAGTGATGTGGTTGTAGACACAGCGTAGGGGTCCGAGAGCCGCGGTTCACGTTCAATGCCGAGAGAGCGGCGCTTGCGCAACCTCCTGCGAGCAAGTGGTGCGAGGTTAGCCGCGGACCTCGCAGCCACGCCGTGCCGGTTTGCAAGAAACGCAAGTTCCTGAGCAAATAGTCCTATAGTTGAGCGCTGGCATTGTAGTATTGGGGCCGTATTACCATCTCTTAGAGCCATTCAAGTTAATTTCCTAAACTGAGGGTAGCGAGCAATTTCGTCAGTAAATATCTGGCCTAGAGGACGCATCATTGACAGGTACTTAACCGCTGACTGGCTGAAAATGATAGATCATATAAGGAAATCGCCCGCTACGCTCAGTTTATTAACTTGACTGGCTATAAGAGATGGTATTACGGACCCTGCAAACTCATTACATTCGCTTATATCCAGTCCGGTAGGTAATTATCCTAAACTGAGTGTAGCAAGAAATTTCACTAGTAAATATCCAGCCTAGAAGATTCTTTGGAATACCGGGTAACCGCTGACTGGCTGGAAATGTGAAGTATACGTATGATGCATAGTATGATGAAAAATCATATCACGGAATTTCTCGTAAATATCGATTGAGACCCTAATAAATATATTTAGGTACACATTCTAAAGTTGATCAGGCCTAACGGACGGCCATTCCCAGAAATCAGCCCACATAAGGGAAGAAGCTTATTCTAGTAACGTTGCCAGTTATTATTGTTATTATGATTTTTTTATACCACAGGGTGGCAAACAAGCTTACGGCCCGCCTGATGGTAAGCAGTTACCGAAGCCTATGGACGCCTGTAACATCAGAGGTACTTCGTGCGTGTTGCCGACAGTTTAGGAGATACCTATTAACTGTCCTCTTAAAGGACCCCATACTGTATTCCCCTGGGAAAACCTCGGCAGGGATGGAGCTCATTCCATAATTGGATTGTTCGCGGGAGGAAATTCGAAGGGTCTGATTTATCGCCCTTTTTGGGCACTGGATGCACATGAGCAGTCTTCCACGAAGACGGAGCTTCCTTTTTCTGGTAAGAAAGTGCGAAAAGTCGCGTTAATACAGGACACAACTCGGGAGCAGACTGTTTGAGCACCACTATGCCGTCTGGCCCACTCGACTTACTCGTATGAAAATTGAGACAGAGCAGCTCCCGCCGGACATCGCATTCTGATATCTTAATTTTGGCCATGGAGTATCCGCACAACGTGATGGTTGGCGGTCGGTATGACCATCGTTGTTCAAAGTTGAGTTCGAGGCGAAGAGATTACCCAGTAGATCAGCTTTCTCTTTAGCGCTGTAGGCCAGGCTGCCATCAGCATTTCGCAATGGTAGCAAGGACGACTGACGAAAATTTTTCTTCGGCAGTTTTGGTGAGCGACCAGAAGGCACGGTTCCCAGAGGGGTGACGTGCTAGCCACTCACAAATTCTGCCGACGAAATCGAATTTAGCCTTGGCAATTGTTCTTTTACTGAACCTCGAGGCACCATTAAATCGACGTTTCATATCATAAATATTCACATCCTGACTGGTACGGGCCATGGTCCAAGCCTTGTGCGCGGATTGCTTAAGTGATCTAGCTACCTTACAACGCCGATTAAACCACAGCCGTTTTTTAAACCCGGCAGCTACTAGCGAGTTTGGAATGAAATATTCCGTACCCGCCAAGATCGTCTCAACGACAGCAGCCGCGTAGATCTCAGGATTCTCTGATATAAAACAAAGCTGTCTCCACGGATACGATGCATAATATTTGCGCAATCCATCTCAATCTGCTTACTTATACTGCCACATGCGACGCAAGCTGCGAGGTGGATCCGGCTGCAAGTACAAGGTTTGTGTCCGGATGAGACAGTGGTCAGACGAACCGGGGGGTGCATCCACTGAGATGGAATTTCCATCTGGACGTGTGGTCAGCAGGAGGTCCAGCAAAGAGCTTATATGATGTATGTACCAGTTGTGAGAATTCATAGGCCAGAGCGAGTTCGTAGGCACATCTCCTCGCGTAGTCAGTAGACCGAGAACTAAGCCACTCCTAAAATGACTAACTCCACGGACTTTATCAGTCGTCAATTTTAAATGCTTGTATAATCGAGTTGTGTCCGCATCTCCGCGATGAGACCTGTATAAGCACGCGGGTGTGGCCACCGCAGTCCACACCCTACAGTATTGTTAAGTCTTTACAGTATGATGAAGTCGGCGACAGCAGATGTAATCATTATTTATTTAAAAATACCTGTTTCTTTTTGAATCAGTAGATGTAAATTCAATTCAATTTTTGGATTAAGTTCATTCTTGGTTTTATCAAACTAAAAGTTTTCATATTGCCTTTTTTATTGTGTTTTTTACTAATATTGAAAAATTCTTAAAATCCGTTGATGTTATCAAATCTTAAAAAGTTAAATAATTATCCTGAGTAGCATTAATCGTATTACAAACGTGAGCCATAATTATTTATCAGTTTACTATTTATTTATTAAAACGATGAATAACCTTACTTTTTACCATTTGTAATTAAACATAAACTAATCATTAGATTTTTTAAATTAAACCACATAAAAACGCGCGTAGGATTCCTATTTTTTTTTACCCTACTACACTCTCCTATTGAAATAGTGATACTCAGAGTGAAACTGTTTACGAGTATTGGCCAAAGGCCTCCATCAGGAAAAACAAATTATCTCACAATCGGGTTAGATTTAGTATAATAAATTTAACGCATGCCATTTGTGGGTCGGTAATCATAACGATCTTCCCAAAAAAAAATACACTTAGCTCATTTTGGTTATATGAACCTCTAAATTTTTAACACAAGCGCTCGTATCACCGTAGCAAGTGGTGAGGTTGAAGAGTAAATTATGCTTTAAATAAAGGGTGACAGGGTAAATAGACCTGTTCCTCGAAAAGCGTAATAGTAGACGTTATTTGCAACAACGTAAGCCCCATCAACTAGGAGTCTAAAATTAATAGTTATCCAGATATTGGCGTTTTATTATATATTTTAAGGTTTCCGACTTGTCTCCGAAAACCAATTGCTTGATAAAAACTAATAAAGTCTGGGCACTTAACCGATACTTTTAAGAAAGCTAATTAGCTATACTTTGTGCCTACCAATAAACTTGATTAATAGTTTTTACATTATTCTGTGTTATTAGTAACGATATGAAAAAAACGTACCTATTTTTTTTTTTTTTTTTTTTTTTTTGTATGGACGCCGCTGCTTGGCCTCGACGGTCTTAGCAGCTTCACCGGTCTGTAGGGTGAGCGCAGAAGGCTCTCAACCCTAATATTTAAAGTATCACTCTAAGGGCCCCCTTGTGGGGTAGAACCTTGACTCAGAGCGTTACTTGAGTCTAATCTGACATTTTGGGGAGAGAATCTACCCGGCACGTGCCGGTATCTAGAAAAGGAATTCAAAGGAAAACGCGACGCGGGCCCGCGCCGGCGCGGACGGAAGCTCGGTTGTATATGTGTGGAATGCGCGGTCAGTCTATGGTGTTTGGCGATGGCCAGGGTAATAGGGTCGTCCGGGTCGTATAAAACGTCCCGCGGACGACGCCGTCCCCCTGAGACACTATTTGTGTCTGGCAAATATCTTGCCGCCTCGACTACTAAGGGGTTGGGGTGGGTCTGAGCAGATACAAAAAATTGGGTTGACAATTGCTTAAGGTACTGCGATATAGTCGGCAGTCCTAAGTCAATATGAAGATTTTCATTACGTAAATACCACGGGGCTCCCGTCGCTTTACGCATGAACCTATTCTGAATCACTTGTAACCTATGGATATGGGTTTTAGCGGAATGTGCAAACACAGGGCTATGTCATAATGGGTCTGATGCAAGCCAAGTAAAGTCTCACCTTATGTCTAAGGGACAGTTTACTGCGCTTGTTTATAAGAAAGTAGAGGCGACCCAGCACGAAGGCTGCGCGGTCGCGTACTACTTTGACGTGGTCTTTGAAGGTCAGACCGCAATCAAGGTGGAACCCTAGGTAACGGACTTTCCTTTCGAAAGGAATGGATCGTCCGAACATAGTAATCGGTGGAATGTGACGGTAAGAATTGCGCTTAGCGCGATTCTTGAAAATAATGGCGGCGCTCTTGGCCGGGTTGACTTCTATTCTCCATTTACTGAACCACTGCCCGAGGGCGTCGGCAGCTTTTTGGAGAGACCTTAGGATGGGTTTGGTCGAGCGAGACGTACAGTACACTGCTGTATCGTCTGCAAATAGGGCGACTTGGGGCTTAGGCCTTAGCCGTGTAGCCTTGAAGTCAGGGATATCGCTGGTGTACAGCGAGAATAATAGGGGGGAGAGGACGGAGCCTT
Source organism: Udea olivalis (assembly GCA_947369235.1). NCBI lineage: Eukaryota > Metazoa > Arthropoda > Insecta > Lepidoptera > Crambidae > Udea > Udea olivalis. The sequence continues at coordinate 15,011,729 of OX376343.1, forward strand.
GAGGGACTCCTGCGGAGAGGGGGTGGGGGGGGACAGGGTCCCTTCCACCTTGTAGCGAAAGCTGCGATTGGAGAGATAGTCTCGTAAGATGAGCACGAGCCTATCAGGTACTCCTAGTTCGAAAACGTACCTATGGAACTGTCGGTAGCTATATACTAATCCGGCGTCTCGTGGTACAGGGGCGTCATTGACCTCCATTCTTCTAGATTTTGACATACATTGCAAACCTTTGTCAGTGCACTCCTACAATGCGTACGTACACACCGTGATGAAAGTAAACATGATTATGTATTCACAGACAAATAGAATTAAAAATATAGTATGACCACAATGTGAAACGGTGGTTTCTTAATTAGAACTATCTACCTTCTCAACCGAATTCAAAAAAGCAGGAGGTTCTCAATTCAACTGAATGTTTTTTTTTTTTTTTTTTTTTTATGTTTGTTACCTCATAATTTTCGACTGGGTGAACCGATTTTGATCATTTTTTTTTTATTTGAAAGCTGGTGCTTTCCGAATGGTCCCATTTTAATTTGGTCTAGTTCTGACAGTGGCATCCATGAGAAAACCATATAAGTCTTAAATCTAGATAGACAAAATGCGCGATAAATGGACGAATAACTCAATATTACGCCAACCGATTTCAATTTTTTTTTATTTGAAAGCTGATGCTGCCCGTGTGGTCCCATTTAAATTTGGTCTAGTTCTGACAATGGCATTCATGGGAAATCCATATAAGTCTTAAATCTAGATAAATCATATGCGCGACAAATGGACGAATAACTCATTATCACGCCAACCGATTTCGATGCTACTTTTTTTATTGGGAAGGATATACTTCAAGGGTAGTTTGATGAGTGTTTGGTTAGGTTCTGGTTATGGGATCCATGAAAAAGTAACGGAACTCTTCAATTCTTAGGAACAATTGGACGATACTTTTTCGATGTATAAAATAATAGATGTATGTATAATAGAAATAGTTCTTTATTCACTGAAAACCAAGATATAAACAAAAATTTTAACAATAAAAAAAACGAACTTCAAAAAAAAATCTTCTTTTCAATCTTTGTTTTTGAAGATTTTTTTTTGAAGTTAGAAATAAGTACTACTTTAAAGTAAAGAAATAATTGCGTATTCTTCTAAAATTATACGATAATATAATGTAGGTACAATTATTGTTATTGTTGGAGTCGGTGTTAGCCAATGTAAGCTTGTAACTACCTACCTACACACGTAAAAGTAATATGTAAGAAATAGGTATATTGCTATAGGTATTTCCTTGGCTGACACCGACTCCAACAATAACAATAATTGTACCTACATTATATTATCGTATAAGTTTTAGAAGAATACGCAATTATTTCTTTACTTTTTAGTGCTTTGTTTTAGAAGATTTTTTCTTGAAGTTGGTTTTTTTTGTGAATTTTTTTGTTTTTCACTATACATTTGGTAGGTTATTAGTTAATTTGAAACTACGATACCTCCTAAGATTTTCATTGTTGGATTTCAATGTCAAGAGAAATGTTGTACAAAACTAAATACCTACTGGTGATGAATACTTATTTGTTTGGACAAGAAAAGTATCATATTTATAAAAATACCTTTACAAATAATGCATTATTTTAAAACAAATTATTTTTGTACAAAAAACATTAATAGTATCAATACCTGATTTCAATAATGGAGGCCTTTACCCAGCAGTGAGACAGTTTATAAATATAGTAATTCACTAAAAATAGGAATACAACCGATGCAGGTGTTGCGCTCATCAAACACATATTTGATGCGTGGGAAGGCAAGCAAGATGCAATAGGAGTTTTTTGTGATTTTCCAAAAGCATTTGACTGCGTAGATCATGCAATCCTACTAATTAAGCTGAGACATTACGGTGTTTCAAATATTTCATAGAATACAAAAAGTGAGTATCAATGGTACGAACTCTTCCGGTGCCACTATACGTATGGGCGTGCCCCAGGGATCAATATTAGGTCCTCTGCTGTTTTTGATATAAATGACCTGGCTTATTTTGTCACAGACCTATGTGGGATTGTGTTATTTGTTGATGGTGTCATCAATTTTCATGGTGTCATTCTCTGATTTTTAACGTAGATAGAAGTAACAAAGCACTGGACAACGTAAATAATACTCTCTCTAAGGTACTGCATTGGTTCACGAGTAACAATTTACTGCTTAATGCTAAGAAGACTAAATGTATCAAATTTTTTATGCCCAATGTAAGACAGGTCGATACCATTATAAACATGAATAACGAGCCATTAGAGATTGCGAATTCAACGTATGTATTATTGTTGTATTATTCAAATGTATTTCTAGGAGTTACTCTCGATTCCAAGTTACAGTGGGGTCCGCATATTTCTGCTCTGGCAGGAAGACTTAGTTCGGCAGCTTATGCTGAGAGAAAAATAAGGCTCCTGACTGATATCGCAACAGCAAGATTAGTGTACTTCAGTTATTTTCACAGTGTTATGTCGTATGGTCTACAGTTGTGGAGCTCGGTGGCGGATCTCAACACCATCTTTGTTCTTCAAAAAAGAGCCATCCGTTCCATTGCCACCTTAGACCACACGACTCGCTTCGTGAAGTATTCAAAGAGATAGATATTTTAACTGTGTACTCTCAATTTATTTTTGATGATAATGTAGTAGTACACTTATATGTCTGTAAAAACTTGCATCTCTTCAAGAAAAACAGTGATGTTCATAAACTCAATACCAGAAATAAAAATAAGCTCGTAACTCCTAGGAGTTAGACTAGTCTAATAGTCTAAGACTGCATAAGGTAGGGAAATCATTTGTTGGTCAATGTGTAAACTATTTTAATAAGATTCCGCAAACTCTTGTTGAACTGCCTCTTCACAAGTTTAACTTAGCTGTGTTGAGGATTTCTTGAATGATAAGAATTTGTGGTCATCTTAGGTATAATCTGCTCCTCTACACACTTTTTTGTTATGACTTTACTCTGTCAATTCAATTTTTGTGTATAAAAACAAGATTGAAAAGAGTAACCATCGAGTTTCTTGCCGGAGTCTTCTCGATCGGAAACAACCCCCGAACCTGTGGTAGAGTCACATTATGTTTAATTATGATATTAACTATCATAGTATTATTTTATGTATGTTTATTTTTATTCAGTATATTTTTGGTACAATATTCTTTTTGTATATGACTTGTCTTAAGTACTTTTTATAAGTCTATATGAATAAAGATATTTTTGACTTTACTTTTACTTTAATATATACTAGCTGCCCCGATAGACTTGGTTCTGTCCAATGTTTATTTAACAGCTGGTGTCCATTTTGCCCGCTTTTCTCCGACTTGATTTAAGTATATTTACTTTTATTTTTCACTGACTTGGTTGTTCATAATTATAATAACATAACATAACATACCATCACGACTTTATCCCAAACGGGGTAGTCAGAGGCAAGTGACTGTGTCGTCATGGTGAACGAAACACTCAGAAGCCCACTTTTCACCAATGGTATTAGAACCCAACGTGGTAGGTGGTGAGCCTTCCGCCCTTATCCGGGTTGATTTGTTATCGATGTTTTCCGTCACCGGAGAGTAAGTCGGATTTTCAACAATGAACACAAAGATTTTGGTTCGGGCCAGATTTGAACTCGGGATTACACGATCCACGATCACCTGCTGGACGCAAGAGTTGCTTCGGTCCGGTCAGTGCCACACCACACAGATTACGGCGAATGGGCTTCTTCTTCTTCCTACAAAATACAGCTTCAACCTAAATTTCGAACGAATTAACCTACTTTCTTCATTTAGAAACATGGTCCTTCGACCCGGTTCTGCTCCTGACTTACCGACTTACATCCAACGGTAACGTTGAAAAAATGTGGTAAAGGTACTCGTACTATGTAATGCAGAATATTTAAAAAAAAATATTTTGAGATCAGACTACCAAAACAAAGCAAAAATAAGTTATTTACTTGAGAGAATGTGATCCATTTAATATTATATATATATATTATATAGGACTAGACAGTCATTTGATCGCAATCGCACCTGATGGTAAGTGGCTATGCGATCTATGCTGGTACATGTCTGCCTAGTAAATGCCTATTCACTCTTGTCTTGAAGAGACCCAGATTGTATTGGTTTGGAAACACAAGCGCGGGCAGCGAGTTCCACTCCTTTGCTGTTCGCATTATGAAAGAGTCCGCAAAACGTTTTGTGCGATCAAATTTTCAAAAATTCAAAATTGATATTTGACGGGCCCATGGCGGTCCACACGTTTAGGAGTTTTTTTACTATTAAAATAGACACGATTTGTTATGTAAACATTACATTTACATGACACTCATTACATTCATTTTTTTTTTCTATTCCATGAAAAATCGTTCATGATTAGCAAAAAAAAGGCCTTTAAAGCATTATAACATTCAAAATAGTGAAATTTAAGAAACAAAAAAACTTTTTTTTTGTGATTGAAGTGTTAAATAGGTTAAATAAACCGACACCGTCACGTCACCGAATGAATAATTCGTACCAATTCTTTTTATCGTAGCGTGGCTACAGAGTTAGGGCCAAGGTGACCAGACATGACACGCGATCCGTTGTTAAAACAAAAACTAAACGCCACCGAGACATTTTTTCGTGCATCAAGACTGCAGTTAACTTTCGTGAAGAATATTTTAGCAACATGATACTCGTATTAACTTAAAAGGCAAAGACAATGACCTATATACTCGTAATATTAGGATGCAACACCGTGCTCTACAAAAACGAAACGCAGAGTCAATGCGCTACAAGAGTCGACTAATTACAGAGTAGGTACTTTAATTTCAATATATTGGTATATAATTTTACTAGCTATATCACTTATTAAACAATTTACTTTCGTAATATAAATAACTTAGTAATAAGTTATAACATAACAACATAATACTCGTATGTTACTCGTTTGCATTTTCGAAATAATAAAGGAAATGAAATACTTAAAAACTACTAGCTGCGTTTTTAAAATAGCATGTTGTTAAAAGGTATTATTTTATTTGTGTTTTTTTATTGAGCTCAATAATAAAACAGAAATGAATTATTTTATAATTTATTTAGGCCTCTACCATGCTTTTTACAAACATGGTCTACGGGCAAGATCAGCCACACGACATTTTATTAAAATCGTAATACTACATAAGTTTTTTTAAAATTATTGACTAGGCAGTCATTTGACCACAATCGCACCTGGTGGTAAGTGATGATGTGGTCTTTGATGGTACATGGCTGCCCAGTAAATGCCTATTCTCTCTAGTCTTAAAAACTAATAAGTTATTCACTTATACTACAAATAAATAAAGCAACATAAGAAATGACGTAAAATGCATACAAATGCTGACACACCCATTAGAGTAATCAGCTCACTAAAAACAAGCGTCAACTTTTGTCGAAATTTTAAACGATATTCACCTGAACGAGGAAAACTAAATGGTATCTGGTAATCCCCATTTGACGCTCAAACCGACCGCTCCAGTGACTAAATGACACCGTGAGGTAATACTCCAGCCTAAACGTACTTTTCTTGTATCAGGGGGCCTACTCGCTAACGAAATGCCCGTAGTTTTGGTCAAACTAATGTGTCAAAAAAACCTGCAAATACAAGCTATTTTCAAATATTTATTTGTGTATGGTGAATTTCATATTAAATAGTACAAAAATGACATTTGTTGAAATTATCTTCGTTACTATTTGAGACCATGTTAGTTTTCCCGAAATTACGAACACGGGGTTAGTGAGTAGGCACCCGGACATATCGTTCGCAAGCTTAATGTATTGCAATGACGCACTAAGCGTAAACTAACAAGAACAGGAAAACTTTTGAATAAAAGAGTTCACATATTTAATTTTGTTTAATAATTAACAATTTAAAATTTATATGCTAGGTATGATATGATTTAGGTAGATTAGAACATTTTGTTAAAAATAATATTTATTTTATTATTAAAAAGAATTATTAGGACACATTAGTTATGATTTTCTTTTTTGTGTGATTAACGTTTCCATCGAACCGTTTGTACTACACTTACAACAAGAACTGGCTGCCGACCACGAACCCTTAAACTTAAACTTTTGACTTGTACTTTTTATAAGTCTATATGAATAAAGTTATTTTTTACTTTACGGGTACCTACCTGATATTTTTCCAAAAAAAAATTAATTCCAATTAATTTATTTCATTAATTGATCCATCGGAGCACTAGACGCACATTGGCTTTCCACCCTCACGTTGTGGATATTCCAGCTATTCGCCGATTCTTTTACAATGCGAACAGCAAAGGAGTGGAACTCGCTGCCCGCGTTTGTTTTTCCGGAAAGATACAACCGGGTCTCTTTTTTTAAGACAAGAGTGAATAGGCATTTACACCACCAGGTGCGATTGTGGTCAAATGGCGGCCTAGGCAATGATAAAAAAAACAATTACAATTTCGGGAAACAAAGTATTTTATCGAAAATAGCCAAAAGAAGAAAAATTAGGCAAAGGTCTTCGTGGTCTCAATCACTTCATAACACATCTCGTAAAAAAACATTTAAGTTGCGTGATTTTAGCAATTTGATATTCTTATTTTGCGTTACTCTATGTAACTAGCTAATTGTCGATTAACTATAACGATATCATTTTTACTAATTGAAGTGGATCATCGCATAATCATCCCTCAGACAAATTAACTAGAATACTTTGAATTTTTTTTCATTCATCAACAGTCTGATGAATATTCTATTCGAATACCGAAGAGTAGCGATAGAGTTCGCAGATCTAGTAACACTTAACCTGATTAACATTGCACTTAATAAGTCTTGGTCAAGGTTTGCTTCATCTGTAAGAATAAAAAAGCCGCTTCTAAATTGTGTGTCCAATGGGAATCGTGCACGCTGATCACAATTTGTTTAAATTGAAGGTCGACATCATAATATCTAAGTTTAATAATCTAGCAACCGGTTTGAAAAAACAATGTACTATTAAACATAAGCTAGATAAAATGTAATATTGTTAGTTATGATTTTTAAATTAACACGTGATGGTTGTAGCATGTATTCATTCAAAAACCAAAGCATATCATAAATAAAACCCATCTTACTATATAATATTATAAATGCGAAAATTTGAGAGGATGTTTGTTACTCTGTCACGCTAAAACTACTGAACGGATTTGGATAAAACTTTACAGTAATACTGCTTATACATCAGAATAACACATGGGCTACAATTTATGAAGATTTTATAATGTAAAACGATGCCCATAAGGTAAAACGATGATGCGGGCGAAAAGCTAGTAACAGTATACATAATTATCTCTTCGCACACCGTAACTTAACTTTTATTTGTTCAACATTATTTTATCATTAACACACGCTTAATATTTTTTATAAGAGATATTATGACTTACCTAAATTTGATTAACCGGGGTATTAGCTGGAAACTAAAACGCAAAAGTTCCTTTATTGACTATGTGCCGTATAATTTTGTTAGCGCGTGAGAAGATAGAGGCCGCACAATCACTGTGCGTTCAACTCAGCGGTTCGGGCGGACTACGCCCGCGCCGGCCGCGCGGCAACTTATATACGAACCAACAAGTGTATCCAGCTCCATAGAAGACCACGGGTCCACAGCGCATGAACCAAAGCTCCCAACACTGAAACAAGCAGAATATACCTATATCTACCTTATCTCTCACATCAGTGGCGGTAATGTAGCCCTTAAACATAGTTAGGCAGCAATCTTCAACTTAAAAAGTTTTGGAAAGCGTATCTCTACAATAAAAAAAGAAGCTGCAGTTTCTTCTTAGATACCTAACTATTGACAGATCACCTGCAGGATCAAAAGCTAAGTACACTTACCCATATTAATGATTAGAATCAGTTAGTCCTAAGAAAAAAAATGTGCACCCACGCGCAAAATTCTTTGAGATATCTATTTATATTTTAAATGCATTTTTCTTGCGAAATAGATAGTCGATAAATTTTTCTGATAATATTTATAGGTGGTTTATAGTTGAATTTATCTCGGTATTTGTTAATAACGAAAAGATCATGTAATCAATGAAATTCACGTTATTTCTGTTCTTATAAGAACTGGGGCCTTATTACCATATCTTCTAGCCAGTCAACTTAATTTCCTAAACTGAGGTAGCGAGAAATTTCGTCAGTAAATATCTCGCCTAGAGGATGCATTACTGACAGGTCCTTAACTGCTGCTGAAGCTGGCTGACTGAAAATGAAAGATAATTTTAGTAAATCGCTCGCTACGCTCAGTTTAGGAAATTAACTTGACTGGCTAGAGGAGATGGTAATAATAATACTTATACGTTGTGAACTATGATATAGTTATTCATCGACAACATAAAATGAATACTCCCCAAGTTGTTGGTATCCATTTTATTTTCAAATCAAAGTCTTTTAATTTAACTATTCAATAAAAAAATCGTAGCTCTACAACTAATCTAGTTATTCACAAAATTACAACACGAAACAAAAAAAAATGGAACTCCTGGTAAATCGAAAACAACAGGTGGCAACAGCACTTTTAGTTTTTCCGAGCATTTTTTGCTTTTGGCGATAAATTTAGGAAATTGGAATTTTGCACAAGGCTTTGTTAGGCATCAAAGCATAGTGGGTAAGCAAGCACTATGAAAAGATTTTTAAAATTCAACGGGTAAAAATTATGAAAGAATGACTGAATTGTGTATGTGGTGTAGAGTACTTTTTAAATGACAAGAATTTCTGGTTATCTTATGTATAATCTGCTCCTCTGCCGAATTTTCGACTGTACTCTGTAAATCAATCATTGTAAACAACAATTTTTGAAAGAAGTAACTATCGAGTTTCTAGCCGAATTCTTCTCAATGGAAGCAACCTCCGGACCGATGGTAGAGTCACATTATGTTTGTGCATATGTATATTTATTATTATAGTATTACTATATTCACGTTTATTATTATTATTGTGTTTTGTTTTGTGACCTAATAAGTGCTTATAAAAGCTTACATAAAATTTCATAGGCCAATTTTATTGCTTTAGCAAAATAAGTGTGGCAACCTCAGAATGAGAAATAAAGTTGTGTCAAAAGTCATATACCTACGTGTACAATCTCGACGTGTACAATCTCGTGTCTGCGTTGTAAAAGATTTAAGGTCAAAGCTAAAAACAAACAGATTTTTAGGATTATTTCTATTTCTGTTACACTGATGCTGCTAATATCTTACTATAAAATTGTACGAGTAGAACATAGAGTTTAGAACTAGTTTTATATGACATTTTTTCATACGGTCAATTGTTTTTGAGATAGAGGGCGATGAGCGCGCTTCACTTAGCCATAGATACATTTACCTTTAAAATGTGTAAGTTTTGAGATAAAATCGAGAGCGTCGTGGCCAAGGGTGCTAAGCACTCCAGCACGGAACCCGCGTGTTGCAGAGTTAAAATCTGGCCAAAACCATATTTGTGTTCATTGTTAAATTTCACTCTCCGGTGATGAGAAACAGCGATAAAAATGAAAAGCAACCCGGAAGACAGCAGGATGCTCACCACTTACCACGTCAGGTTTTAATACGCTTGGTGAAAAGTGAGTTTCTGAGTGTTACGTTTACCATGGTGGCAATCAGTTTGCCTTTGATTAGCCCTTTTGGGATATGGTCGTGATGGTACGAGTATGTATGTATGCATTACATCATAATTATCTTATAGTAGGTTATGTTACTTGACTAAATGCGGTGGACCGTTGACGTTGACTTACAGTACCTGTTGGCCTGACGGTTGCAAACTCATCGCCTTTTATCTCAAAAACGATTGAGCGCATGAAAAATGTTTCGAATACAATTGGTTCTAAATTTTATGCTCTACAATTTCTTATTGGGTGTTGACATGATTTCGTGGTAATAGTTTTATTACTGCGAAACGACAAGCTTATGTTTCAGGGCACCCTGGGAACAACTTCTGCTCACGCGGTTCTTCGTTAGCCCTAATTCTTGGCTAAAGCCAAGAATTCCCAAGTAAACTTGGGAATTACGGGATGTGGTCCTATTGAGGGAACTCTTCGGAGGCATGGCTGTCTTTGTGGCGTGGCTTGCGACGGCACTTTGCCGGTCGAGGAGGATGTCCTGACGCGTGCTTCTGGGCTCTGCAGCGTACCAGCGGATGATTCGCTCTCCGTAGTGGACGCTCTGCACCCCGAACGCGGGCTGGAACCTCTAGTGGCCACTTTGGTGGCGTGGAATGGCGGGAGTTTCCCGCGGGTGGTCCCTTTCGGCAGGCCGCCATTACCCAGTGGATCCAGCAGGTCAGGTCGGGGGACCTTGATCTACTGGAGCAAGAGCCGGGCTTACTGTCAGGCTCAGCCGCACCTGAGGACACGTGGTAATACTGGTTTCTCCGTACCGTCCTCAAGAGTAGTTGAGAGCAAAAAGTCAGGTTTTTAGTCGGTAGGGGTCCGACATAACCACGTTGTTCCCCCGACAGCGTAGTATCCATGAGGATTTCCCGGACTGAAAAAAAAGGTGTTGGCATGATTTATGTAACAAAAATCGAAATAATCATGATAAACTGTTTTTTATACCTTTTGACCTTATATAACTTTTTTATTTATTTATTTAGATGATTTGGATAATCACAAACTTTACAATATTTTTTATTATCAAGCTACCTACTGTAATCCCATACAGTGGGTTTATGTGTAGACGCTGCGTGTGTTTCGGTTTGCAATCCCGAGGAAGACGTTAACACGTGTCTTCGGACACAGTGGTCTGTTTTATCGTGCACTGGAGTTTAGCTTGCTCCTCCCGAGGCTGGCTGCCAGGCGGCCTTGCGCGCCGAAGGGTCCTACGAGGAGTTTCTCCCTCGTTGAGGATCCCGGGTCCCCAACGAGGGAGAGGTTTTAGTTCTTTGTTTCGGAATAGTTTTTTTTGAAGTTGGTTTTTTTTTGTTACAATTTTTGTTTATTTCTAGATTTTCAGTGAATAGTTCTTATTTATTTTATACATCGAAAAAGTATCGTCCAATTGCTCCTAAGAATTGAAGAGTTCTGTTACTTTGTCATGGATCCCATAATCAGCACCAAACCAAACTCTCATCAAACTACCCTTGAAGTATATCCTTTCCAATAAAAAAGAAGCATCGAAATCGGTTGGCGTGTTATTGAGTTATTCGTCCATGTGTCGCGCATATGGTTTATCTAGATTTAAGACTTATATGGATTTCCCATGGATGCCACTGTCAGAACTGGACCAAATTAAAATAGGACCACACGGGCAGCATCAGCTTTCAAATAAAAAAAAAATATCAAAATCGGTTGGCGTAATGTTGAGTTACCCGTCCATTTGTCGCGCATTTTGTCTATCTAGATTTAAGACTTATATGGATTTCTCATGGATGCCACTGTCAGAACTGGACCAAATTTAAATGGGACCACACGGGTACCATTAGCTTTCAAATAAATAAAGAATTATCAAAATCGGTTGGCGTAATATTGAGTTATTCGTCCATTTGTCGTCCATTTGTCGCGCATTTTGTCTATCTAGTTTTAAGACTTATATGGTTTTCTCATGGATACCACTGTCAGAACTAGACCAAATTAAAATGGGACTATTCAGGAAGCACCAGCTTTCAAATAAAAAAAGAATGATCAAAATCGGTTCACCCAGTCGAAAGTCATGAGGTAACGAACATTTAAAAAAAAACATATGGTCGAATTGAGAACCTCCTCCTTTTTTTGAAGTCGGTTGAAAAAAACGGACAGCGCGGTGAGCGCTCACCGTCCTCTTCTTCATATTGACATTGTGAAATATATCATACACACAATTCAATGTGTGCTATGACCATTATGGTAATTTCTTAAGCTGAAGAAATCTAGGCATTATATCTAAATAAGATACAAGTTACAAAATTAAATCATATATGTATATTAATTGAAAGTAATAAGAACTAATTATTTATTGTCAACTCATTTATTATCTATTAATATTTATTTTTTAACGTTATTTAGAGATGTGAGACAACATAACGCATACATATTACTTAAATGGGCAAAACGACGTTAATAGTGAACGAAATATTTGAAATAGCACATTCGGCCTCCTAGTGCTAAATAAGTAGGTGCCTCCTCGATTCTTAATTATAGCTTTCAATCCGGCAACATGTTGCAGCGTTCTGTGTACCTACATACGCTGTAAAATTAGTTTTGTTAACTAAGTAGTGGAAAACTAATAAGTAGTAGTTAGTTAGTTTAAAAAATGAATTTAACAACGACGAAGATTGTGGCTGCATCCGGCATTACCGGCCGGAAGAAGTAGTCGGGGGCGGGTCGGGCGGTCTCCCATAGGGTGGCACTAGAACCACTTGAGCGAACATTTATCTAACAATTTATTCTTCCTTTGTACAAAAACTTTCGATATGAGCAGGTAACTAAAACTGTTAAATTGCCATTCATACAAAAGTTAGAGATCCATTTAAAGCATCAACAGAGACAGCAAAAAGCCAATAATAATAGTAATAAACCAAAATTGCACAGTGGAACGCAAAATCCCTACATGGTAGACATCTCCAAGATTTAAACCTACCTAACGTCGACAAGGCAGCGTCGAACGCATGGCTTAATCGAGGGGAGCTTTTTCCAGAGACGGAGAGTTTCATAATGGCAATACAAGACCAAGTAATTGAGACGCGTAACTATCAGAAATATATTACAAAAACGAGCACAATAGACACTTGCAGAAGATGCCAAAGTTCACCAGAAACCATACAACATATTACAGGAGCTTGCAAATCAATAGTACAAACGGATTATAAACATCGGCATGACCAGGTTGCCAACATAGTACACCAGAGGCTTGCAATTAAGTACCAGCTCGTCCCACCACCAGCTACCGCGTATTACAAATATGTCCCGGAAACAGTTCTAGAAAATCAGGCATATAAAATGTATTTCGATAGGGCTATCCTCACAGATAGAACCGTGCATTACAATAGACCTGACATCACAGTCGTAGATAAAGTCAACAAAACAGCATTTCTGATTGATATTGCAGTCCCGAACACCCATAACGTCCAGAACAGTATTGCGGAAAAACTGTCTAAGTATACTGACCTGAAAGAAGAAATAACCCGAATTTGGAAACTTCGAAAGGTCACCATAATACCCATAGTTTTGTCCACTACAGGCATAATCCCTAAACAAATTCATCAGTCCTTAATTATGTTATCACTGCCGGCTAGTTTATACATATTAATGCAAAAAGCGGTAATCTTGAACACATGCAGAATAGTGAGAAAGTTTTTGCAGAATGACATCACCTAACAACACACACCCTATCCCACTAACTTCGCTTCATATAAACGCTACATACAATTAAAAGTTTATATCATGTAACATATTTTATAAACATGGATTTTATATCATGTAACATATTTTATAAACATGGATTGCACTTGGCTTAGGCCCGTGTAACTCATTAAACAAGCTTTCTATTCTGAGAAATATTTCTAAAAAAATATAAATAATAATGATAAATAAAAATAATAAATGTTTATTAAACCACTTTGACATTACAGAAAATGAAATAATAACAAGAATGTAACACAGCAGCTTAGTTAGAGTGCCAAAATTGCGTCGATAAACGTATAATTACACAAGGCAAAATGATTTCTACACTAGGCACAGCCTGTCCTGTAGAAAATCATTGGTCACATGTTGCCAAAACATTTCAAATTATAAGCGACTATTAATAAGTTAAGAACAGTGAACTAAAGATGATATACTAATTAAAGATGTTACATATAAAAATGGTTGAACGTAAGTGTATTTGTCTGTGTTTAGGTGTGTGTGTGTGTGTGTGTGTGTGTGTGTGTGTGTGTGTGTGTGTGTGAGTGAGTGAGTGTGAGTGTGTATTGGTGTGAATGTGTGCGTGCGTTAACCAGTATCCGGTCTAGCCCTACGATGAATATCCTGAAACCGAAAAACAAGTTATCAAGACAAGTGCTCTCAGTAGTTTTTCACTTTCATTGTACGACAATGTCAGAGTCCACATAGTTACTTTGCGATAGATAATTTGCGATAGATTGAACCTTATTATTATTGAGATATAAGGATGCAGGAAGTAGCTATGCCTTCTAGCATGCACTGTTTTGATTGCGGGAAACGGCAGTCTAAACACTCGTTTTTTAAGCATTTTACCATACTCGGGGGATTTAACAACTTGGCGATGCACATGGGTAATAACTTTTAGTACATAAAGATTGCGAACGTTCAGAATTTCGTTTTCCTTGTACAGCGTATCAGTGGGGTATCTAATGGGCTTCCTAAACATTACTTTTAGCGCTGATCGTTGCGCTCTTTCTAAGACTATCATGTTACTAGAAGCCGCACCCCCCCAAGTTATGATACAGTAAGTAATTATGGACTGACAGATGGATGTAAATAGACTTGAGTAATTTTTGATCAGCTGCCGTGCGCAGGCTCTTGAAAACGTAAATAGGTTTACGGACCCTTTTCGCGGATTCAATCAGATGGGCACCAAAACAGAGTTTCTCATCAATGACCAGACCCAAATACTTAATCGTTGAACCTCTGGAGATACTGCCACAGTCGCAGTCATGTGTTCTTATGAGGGCGTCATTAGGTACTTGACACGTGTGAACTTTTAGTTCACCAAGGGGCAGATTCGGCGTGGAAGCCAATGTCTTATGAAAACACAAAAAGCTAGTCTTTTGTAGATTCATGGTTAACAAATTGTTCAGCAACCAGTTACTTACAACAGCCATTTCCTTTTCAGTGCGTTCATAACATAACATTAACCCAGGTGTCATCGTGAAAAATGATTGCCGTATCGTCGGCATAACAGATAATTTCAGCGTTCTGCAATGCGGTCTCAAAAATATCATTCACGTAAAGAACGAACAGCGTTGGTATATAGCTATAGTGGGCATGATTTTGTTATTCCTGTCCTTTTCTTTGCTTACTTATCCGTTTAATCGTCTCCTAGTTTTTAACCTGCCAGGTTTCAGAAATGTAGGCAATAAGGAAAAGATTCGGTAAAATTCATTCAGAAAATACGCATTGTGTACGTACTCATACCATCTTCTGTATTTCACCTTTATTGAAATAATTGTATGGTTTCTTTTTCCATTATCTTCGGTATCGTCTATAAAGAAAGATAATTAGTTTCTGGATTTAATATTGAATATAGAAGTGGGGGAATTGCATTAAATTTCTGAGCAGAATATTCAAGAATTTTATTTAAAAGATTAATATATGTAATACCATAATGAGTTAAAGTGCGGCTACCAATTTCTAAACAGACATGATGAGAGAATATATATAGATTATTTTTTTAAAAAAATGAGCTAAGATCACGCAAATAGTCAGTTGCCTACAGAAGTGAAAGGTAGGTATCAACCTATCTTTATTTTGCAAAAATACTTGTGACTAGTAAAGATATATCTTTTTTGTCACAACACATATACATTTGTATGAAGCCAAAACACATCCACTGTAGCGATGACTTGATTTCAATGATGGAGGCCTTTGCCCAGCAGTGTTAGGCTAATTACTTTACTTTTCTTCACTTTAAGTGCGAGTGAATGTGGTGGAGAGGCGCGTCATTTTAGATTAGAACAGCTCTATAACAGTAGTTAGTACTGCTGTAGTATCTACTACTTATCAAAAACAAAGACAGCCTATATTCGTTACCGCGCGGTCACAGGATGAGATGAGGATCTATTTAGTGCTCGGTTCAAAACACACAAAATTTCTGTAAACATCTAGATTTACAGGCCATCTTAACCCATTGCCAAACATAATATATGGAATGGTTTTGAATTTTACAAGCACGAATGGAGTAAAATTGAATGAAACAAAAACAAAGACGATTTCGTTTAATGACCTAGAAAAATGAGAAAGAATGAAATATGTGAATATGTACAAATGAGAGGTGTGAGATTTTTGTGTTATTTTGTTTAATTTTATTTCTGTGTGATGTAGTTAACCAATTATAGTAGAAACAAAACAAAATCCAAATGAAATTTCATTTCTTCAATATACTGGCCATATTTACTGTTAAGAAAAAGTCATTGAAATTAGAAATGGTTGTTTTAATCTTTCAGTTTTGGAGCTTTTCAAACGACTTCAATATGAAGAGGATGTTCTCAATTCGACTGTATGTTTTTTTTATGTTTGTTACCTCATAACTTTCGACTGGGTGAACCGATTTTGATCATTTTTTTTTATTTGAAAGCTGGTGCTTCCTGAATGGTACCATTTTAATTTGGTCTAGTTCTGACAGTGGTATCCATGAGAAAACCATATAAGTCTTAAATCTAGATAGACAAAATGCGCGACAAATGGACGAATAACTCAATATTACGCCAACCGATTTTGATAATTCTTTATTTATTGAAAGCTGATGGTGCCCGTGTGGTCCCATTTTAATTTGGTCCAGTTCTGACAGTGGCATCCATGGGAAATCCATATAAGTCTTAAATCTGGATAAACCATATGCGCGACAAATGGACGAATAACTCATTATCACGCTAACCGATTTCGATGCTTCTTTTTTTATTGGAAAGGATATACTTCAAGGGTAGTTTGATGAGTGTTAGATACTGATTATGGGTCCATGACAAAGTAACGGAACTCTTCAATTCTTAGGAGCAATCGGACGATACTTTTTCGATGTATAAAATAAATAAGAGCTATTCACTGATAATCAAGAAATGAACAAAAATTTTAACAAAAAAACTATTCCAAAACAAAGCACTAAAAAGTAAAGAAGTAATTGCGTATTCTTCTAAAACTTATGATATATATAGTATGATGTAGGTATAATTATTGTTATTGGTGGAGTCGGTGTCAGCCAATGTAGGTTTGTAACTACCTACATACATACGTAAACGTGATATGTAAGAAATAGGTATATTGCTAGGTATATTGTAGTGTTTCCTTGGCTGACACCGACTCCAACAATAACAATAATTCAATGCAAACAGATAATCAAATCTTTCCTCTGTATCATATTAGTAGGTATAGACACATCGTATAGCCTATGTAAATCACTCACAAAGTAGCTTGCTATTAAAGAAATATTTTTTTAAATCGGTCGAGTAGTTTTTATGTTTATTCATTGCAAACAGAAATACAAATACTTATTTTTTATAAATTACATAGTAGAAGTAAAATATTAGGAACTCATTTACAATTTTAACGTTCATGCATGTTTGATTGGTGGGAATTGATAAAAGGCTGCGTTCAATTCCCAGTCTATCAAGAACAAGGAGCTATAAGAGCCTCAATGGCGGAAATGAGGCGGCAGCGCGCCCCTTCACCCCACAAACACTCTTAGTAAGGGCGCAGCGTAACAAGTGGCTCCTTTCAGGGCATTAACGAAAATCCTTTGAAACGATAACTTATGTAGAAACTTAGGCTTCAAATAACCAATGAGCCAAAATTAACTTACTTGGCAATAAAAGTGTGAAACCGTTTAACTTTGTTCTGTAACCGAATCTATTAATCTACTTTAAATACTTACTGAAAATAAAATTTGTTTTTTCCCTATTAACATATTTACTAAGATAATATCTTCTATCAGCTGGGTATCAAGAAAGTATCTTATGTACTTACTTTTATAATAGTTGTATCATGTTGTTTATTAAAAAAATATATATATTAAAAAGTATTTTATTCGAAGTAAATGTTTAACAATTAAATTGCCGGGGCTTCCCAGAAAGTAATCAAAAGATACTTGTGTTGGGAAAGCCTCGCTCTTCCTACAAAGTCATACACTATACATTTACATTTGGTACTATAAAAATAACACAATAAACTTAACTTTTTACATTTCTAAATACGACAAAAATAAATGAGAAGGGGGAAATGCATGTCTCTGTGTGTGTGTGTGTGCGCGCGCACGCGCGCGTTTGTGGTGTGTGCATGTATGTGTGTGTGTGCGTGTGTGTGTGTGTGTGTGTGTGTGTACGTGTAGTTGTTGGTGTGTGAATGAGTAAGTCTAAAATACCTACAGATTTATGTTGTGTCTGAGTAAGTGCGTTTCTGTCAAGTTCAAGTCAATCTTACCAAAATGTCTTCAACATCATCGAAGCTAAGACTAGAGAGCCATTCAGCCAGAGTTTTCCTACACTCATACAGTAACATGGGGTAAATGTTCAGTTTACGGTTGATTTTATTATAGGCGTATGGAGCCTGAGAAATATATTGCTTTCTAGCAAAGACTGTACGTGCGGGGTATGCAGGGGCTACGAGATCACACCTTCTTTTCCTAAGTTTGGCTTGGTCAAGGGGTAAAGATTTGTGGTATCTTTGTATCATGTGTAAAGTTTCCTAACGGAGAGTAGCTTAGTGGTTTCATATAGGGTTTTGATAGGAAACCTGAAGGGTTTACAGTACATTACCTTGATTAGGGATCTTTGCGCTCGCTCTAGATCTATAAGGTATGACTTAGCTGCTCCACCCCACACTGATATACAATATATAATTACGGATTGGGCTAGTGCAATATATATATTGTTCAGTAGTTCGGTACTCATCAGGTGTCGCAGAGATTTAAAAACCCAAATGAGCTTCCTTACCCTCCCTATGCTTAGTTCTAGGTGTGGATACCAACTTAGCCTCTGATCAACAATTATTCCAAGATACTTAACACAGCTAACTTTCTGAATTGTTGGGCAATCACAATTCAAGGGGAAAGAAGGAGTACAGGAATAAATTTTAATTTTAAAATCGGGTGAGGGCTGTGAACTTATGTATGGAGCGAAGCATACATAACTTGTTTTTTGGGTGTTGAGAGTAAGGAGATTCTCACTGAGCCAGCGAATAACTTTAGCTAGCCCCTTCTCAGCCTTCAGCCTAACCTCATCCCAGGTCTTGCCAGTAAAGATGACAGCAGTATCATCCGCTTAGGACAGTGTCCTCCCTCCCACGCTACGAAGGTTGCAAAGGTTATTGATATATATAAGAAAGAGCGTAAGGCCAAGTACACTGCCCTGCGGGACACCAAACGTCACATTCTCCTCAGCACTTAGAACATTATCAATCTTTACAGCCTGCTTCCTGTTTTGAAGGTAGCTGCTGAGAAGGGAGAGAGCAGAGCCACGAAATCCAATACATTCCAGCCTGCGTATGAGAATGGGGACAGAGACGGTGTCAAAGGCTTTCTTGAGATCAAGAAAGGCTACTAGACATTTGTTACCTAATTTATGCACTTAAAATCTTTAAACTATGTCAAAAAAACCCAAAGCTCGTCTTCATTTAATTGTAGAGATAAATATGTAGAGACTAGCTATCCGCCATCGGCTTCGCCAGCGTACTGTCTTTTCCGTTAAAATATAGCATAAATTAAAAAAAAATTGCCCATGTCCCTGATAATGTAGCTTTAAATATTTAAATTACTGGACCGATTTTAAATTAAAATCGGTCCAGTAGTTTCGTAGCCTATGTAACACAAACAAACGAACCTTTCCTCTTTATAATATTAGTATAGACAAGGTCAGGGGCCGTATTACCATCTCTTATAGCCAGTCAAGTTAATTTCCTAAACTGAGGGTAGGGAGCAATTTCGTCAGTCAATATCTACCCTAGAGGATGCATATTGACAGGTAACCGCTGACTGGCTAAATTGAAAGACCATTCAGGAAATCGCTCGCTACGCTTCGTTTAGGAAATTACGTTGACCGGCTATAAGAGATGGTAACACGGCCCCTGATCCTTATTTATGTAAGTAGTTCCCCCTGTTTCCCCTGTTTCCAGTTTGAGCTATGCCCCATGTAAAATATGCTGAAAATTTAAACATAACATCACTATGAATAAGTATTTTAAATATTATATCGAACATTTGTAAATTAAGTAGTTTTGTAGTTACGAGGGAATCACATGAACCCACATATCTACCTGTTAAAATCAAAACCCTCCAGTCTGCTCCGCCGTAGTCGAGTATCAAATTGAATCATAACGTTCACTGCACGCGATCGTACTAAGATACGAGTAACATAAATTTTCAGTTCATTCTTGTCTTTATATATAAAGACAAGAATGAACTGAAAATGTATGTTTTATTAACATGACGAGATAATAAAATTGGAAATATAGACGCACTGATGTATAGATATGTTAACGACAGTAGGTAGGTATGTAGTTGATTTTATGGTAGATGATTTTATGTAGGGTTGGTACGTGTAATACTCGTATGTACTAGGTACTGGGGCCGTATTACCATCTCTAATAGCCAGTCAAGTTAATTTCCTAAACTAAGCGTAGCGAGCGATTTCCTAATATGATCTTTCATTTTCAGCCAGTCAGCGGTTACCTGTCAATAATGCATCCTCTAGGACACCTTTTAACATACTATGGAATTAAGGATAACTTCGTTGATGTATACTGGCGGAAAAGTTAATGTTAATTAACGGTTGACTCCAGCATCTGTATGCGGCTATGATACCCAATGGCTTAATATTGATATCACTGATATTTTCTCCTTCTAATAAGCATGGCTTTTCACTAAATCAGACTGAGTAATATCGGGTCGGGTAAAGGGAACATCTGCTAATGATGCTTATGTTTTCATAATCCATATACGATGTGAGTCACCGTTTCATCATGGCCAAATTAGGTTTACAAACCTGCAGTTAGGCTGTAAGAAAATCTAACTCCACGCAGCAAAACTCCAATCCTTAGTCATTTGCTATTCAGACGTTGCGTGGTTATATTAGGGGTTATAATGATTAAAATACGATTAAAATACGTATAGATTTGTCAATAATACAGTACTTAGGTCCATTTTCGCAGTTTAGGTAAAGTATGCTCTATAGAACCTTTCTGATGTATGAAAAATAGAGAGTTAATAAAATCTAGATTTACTGTACCGTACCTATGTTATGTATTTAAATAGAAATATTGTTTTTGTACACTTTGATGCAAGTGAAAAAAGTGACAACCCTTTTGATACTCGGGTCCCCCTCGCTCTCTAGGGATAGATTGAATCAATTCTCTCCAACGGCGGCGATAACTGGGGTAAATCCGACTTTCAAAGTAGTCCACCCACCGATACACTTTTGCTGAGAGATTGCAAGATGAAACACGATTCTTGCACAATTGGACCAATTTATTGACTCTACAAACCATTATATTTTTATACTCATGTCTGAAGTAGGTATATATTGTTATGTATTTGTAAGTACTGTACAGTTGAAGCGTTTTCAGTTTTGCATAGGGTCGATGTTGTTAATGTGTCGAGAACGAAACATGGACTTAAAGTGTTTTCAAGTATATAAATAAAAATTTCTGATGATACAATTTTGAGCTCATTCAAGAATCGAATGCGCGTTTTGCGGCTCAAGTTGAACTTAGCTATATTTCCAAAATATGTACGGAGATGCTTTCATTAAGCAAGATTTCTTTTTTTAGCGGATGATTAGATTATAAGTAACAGACACGCCAATGGAAACTGTGTGCGTGTGTACATCTTCAACACAACCACAAAGTACTTTTTTATAAACGGAAAATACAACCAGATGACAGGCTTGATCATAATCTAATTAGTATTAAAAATATTACTATTTAATTATTTCAAAAATTGCAGCGATCCTGCCTTTAGCGCCGGAGGTCGTGGGTTCGATCCCCACCCATGACAAACATTTATGTGACGAACATTTGTGTTTGTTGTGTGTCTGGGTGATTCTATCTATTTAAGTGTGTATTTAGAAATATTTAAGTTTATCAGTCTCTGACGCTTAAAGTACAAGCTCTGCTTAGTTTGGGGCCAGATGATCTTGGTGTAAATTGTCCCAGATATTTAATTATTTATTCATTATAAAATAAACGAAGTCTTAGGTAATTAGTAATTTTGTGTGAGCCAGCGATTTAAGTGTTACCTACTTTAATAAAATAGAAGCCACAAGTGAATTATTCAATTAAGAACGTGAAGTTATCAAAGTTTATTTATATCTACTTTATTTTTTATATTGCGTGTCAGTTTAAAGATCGTACTTAGTAGGTAATTCTCGAGGTGCACTCACCCTGATTTAATTATAAAGAGAAAAGATCAAGAGTTCATAAAGCTGAAACTTGGATAACCTCTGTCATTGTTTTGCTGAAGACCTACTTGGCCTCCTGTGAATGTGATCATCAGCAGTACAGTGTAGGTACTCGACAGTTTTTTCACATAGAGTGTGTTTGGATTGACTGTCCAAGTATATCAACTTTTTAAATCCAGTATAGGCATTTTCTGAGGATATACTGGATATTTTTGAGAATGCTATAATGCTCATTCATCTGAAATCATTTAGAAAAGTATATTTTGTAATACGTGTGTTTAATAGGATTAAGAGCTATAAGCTTCGCTTAAAACGAATGGCTCATTAATTTTCACGCATAATTATCAGGAGAAGTCCAAGTCACCGTCGCGTATCGTATATCCTCCCTTCTCCATAATAAAATCGGCTATGTCGATACTGCTTCTGCGCTACAGCACTAGTTCCTAAAGCTTCGGACGTGTAATTACCCGATGACGCAGGTTCGCTCTCTGCTCTCGACCTCACAAGAGCTCGGCCTCGGGTGGCGGGGGCGGGCGGTGGCTGGGAGTGAGGGCACGGGTGGTGAGTGCCAGGGATGGACTATACTTTAAGGTTGCCACATCGTCTTAAATCGTCATATGGTCTTATAATCTTCACTTTCTAATATAACTAATGACCCGCCCCGGCATCGCACGGTTGCAATGGAAATGATTTTGATCACTCATGTGTTTTGTCTACTATAATGTGCTTGTATTATACAATACAATATAAACATTTATCTTGAATCACTCTGTTCATTGATAAAATCGCATTAAAAGACGTTGCGTACTTTAAAAGATTTAAGCGTACAGACGGCGAGAGTTAGTTTACTTCTAATAACCAGAGATTGAGACACTTTATGTTTTTTTGGAAATGTTTAGTGATACTCGTGGTAGCTGAATAGAATAGTGTACATTGTATACATAAATAAATCCACCAATAAACGTGTTCGTGCTATAAAGAAACAAAGCTATCCTATTAAATAATTTCGCCCTATCCTATTGCTAGCTCGCTAAAAACGAACCCATCGGAGAATCCGTCCATGCATCCGGCCGTTGCGTTACCGTGACAACGCCATCGAGAGACTCACACTTGCAACAAGTGTTCACAGAGAAAATCATAAAATTACAGATGAAAGAATCATTCTCATCTATGTTTCGCGATTTTTGGTAGGTATTTATGATTTTTTTACGAATTTAGAAACTTAATTTAGAAGCATACATTTATAACACTGATGAATAATTTAGAAAAAATATGAAACTGAAAAAGTGGAAAATACTGTTTTTTCCCAAAGTTTTGAAGACTATTTAAAAATTTGGGAAAAACCGATATTTTCCCCTTCCACCAAAAAAGTGACGACCCAGAAATATTCGAAAATTCGTAACAAAAATCATAACTCGAAAACTACCAAAAATCGCGGAACATACTTAGGGGTGATTCGGGTAGCCCTAGTGATGCTCTATCACTGGGCTTCCGCTTATCACTACTTTTTGGGACATCCTGTATAAGTACCTACACTTGGATGAGTTCGAAAGTAGCCGCAGGTAGAGGTATAGCCTGTCTAATCTGAACTGACGCGCCCCTCCACCGCATTCACGCACACATAAAGACTGAGAGTGGACTGGCTAGGGTTTCGTATTGGCTACACGAAAACCTTTTAACCTCAAATATCCAGAAAACGAACTACATCTGTTTTGGACCATATCAAAATTCCCAACCGGTCCCTAACCACGGCATTAAAATACCTTTGTATTTGCCTTTGTAATTTACTTTTTGTCTGCTCCTTCCCTCATCTTATGTAACTGCCCGAATCTACAGAGTGCCGAGTGCGAGTTGCAGTGAGAGAAGTGAATGACTTCACCATTGCGTTTTGCGAGCACGTAAATGTCAAATAGTATGGAATCGAGGCAGCACCATCTAGCGGCGAATGCGGGCAACATTCAGGCCGCTAGATGGCGCTCACTCGATGCCATACAAATTCGCGTTTTGTTTCTCGCAAACGCGATGGTGAAGTTATTCACTTCTCTCATTGCAACTCGCACTCGGCACTCTGAAGGTTAGTTCTATAAAATATTTGGGGGTTTTGGTGGACCAACAGCTGAGCTGGAACTAACTTCGAGCAGGGTCAGAAAACTGATATGGATTTTCAAATCTCTTAGGCATATAATGAGTAAAGACCTCTTGAATAAAATCTAAGTAGCCTTAGCGCAATCTGTCATTACAGTAGGTATTCCAATAGCAATATGGGGAGTAGCTGACAAAGTAACTTCTTACAACTAGAGAGCACGAAGATCCCTCATTAAGGTAATGTTTTTCAAACCCTACAGGTTTCAAACAGAATTCCTCCTTATGGAGAGTTCATTATGCTATCAGTTAGAAATTATACTTATCTAACTATCATGACGACACGATTGGCGTATGCGCTGTAGCACGGTTTCTCGCCTCGATTTCCGTAGTGTCCCGGGTTCGATTCCCGGTCGGGTCAATTCAGGAAGCGATCTTTTCTGAATTGACTCGGGTCTGGGTGTGCTGGGAGACGCCCCTGGCTTATTTCCTTGTGTGGTACCTCGTAACACAGGGATATTAATCCCTACTTCGAGACCATTACAAGAGGTGTATTGTCTGGCGCATATTTATTTATTATTTATTTATCATGGAACTTTACCCTTTGACCAGAAGCTTTTAAATAGGAGGAGAGGGCTCCATCATTGAAATCAAGTGATTTGAAGTAAGTAAACCATGTTGGTGTAACGGTGATGGAGTGTCCAGCACGGTCCCCGGATATGAATCCTATTGAACACGTTTGGGTCTTGCTGAAAAGGCGTGTCAAATCAAGAATGCCATCTCCCAACGGCGACGGGTGAGTTGCGAAACGCATTACTCGAAGAATGGCAGAGGTTGCTACAAGAAATCATTAACAGCATCATCCGCAGCATGCCCAGACGGATAGGAACCTTGATCAGAGCACGGGGTGGAAACCTTCCATAATTAAGTCGTTTAAATTTTTAAACGTCACAAAATCTTTAACTGACAACTGTTTCTTTGTCATTACGAAATCTAAGAAAAATGCATTGTGTTTAGTTTTTGTTTTCAAGAAACTTTCAGTGTGGTGTTGCAATGCAAATTAATGTCAAAACATTTAAATTTAATTGTTGATTCATGTTTAATTAATAATTGTTTAAAAATATAAATTAACTACCTATTTAATATTCTACCTTTTTTATATGTTCCGCTAATTCTGCCGGTGTGAGTATGTTGGATATATTTAGTAAATAATAGTTTAAATTCAATCATTATTCGCACACCCAGTACAACACCGTATTATTTCAAAAATATCAAAATTTACCTTTTTATAAATTTGAATAGCCAAAAATTTCCCGCGCATACCACAAAGAGAGTCGTATTTATATTTACAAAAATGTTGAATAGATGGCGCTCTAACTCTCTATTGGTGAAGACGCGCTTTCAGAGTCTCACCGCGAACACTAAACTATTTCCAGTTGCAACTTGTTCGCCTTAGACAACAGCCCACAGATCTTTTACGCAATAGTGAATTATTTTGTGTTAATGCGGTGTTGTTGAATGTAATATTAAAATTACTGCGAATCATTTAGTTTTGCTTCAGTGTTATTGACAGTGCGTTTAGGACTCATTTGATACTATTTCAAAATGGTACTCTGTTTTTGACGAAGGTATGTCAGCTTTTCTGTATTATCCTAAAATGACTTAGTATTGTTCGTAAAAGGTGAAAATTAAGGAAATGATGCACTATTGATGGTAGATATAAATTATGTTCTAATTTTGTTAAATAATCATAATAAATATTTCTTTATACTCAGAATCTGTCACTTACATAATAAACTAAAAGAAACATATTTAAAATTTTAATGTGTATTTATATACAAGAAGATTCATATATATATTTTTTGAAAATTTGGTAAATTCATCAATAGTGCTATTGATGAATTTACCAAATTTGTCATTGGTATTTGGCAGATGATGAAGGGTCGTTTTTTTTTTTTTTTTTTTTTTTTGTATGGACGCCGCTGCTTGGCCTCGACGGCCTTAGCAGCTTCACCGGTCTGTAGGGTGAGCGCAGAAGGCTCTCAACCCTAATATTTAAAGTATCACTCTAAGGGCCCCCTTGTGGGGTAGAACCTCGAAAGAGAAGGGTCGTGGTCTCCAGTTACTTCAAAAACCACAGAAGAAACAGCCCCCCGATTCATAACAAAGTTATCGATCGATTCGGTTATTTTCTTTTATTTTGAATTCGTTTTTCAAAATGGGTACCTTTTATATAATTTAGTTTATGAAAACTAAGGCCTTTGGCTTACATATAAAAATATTGATTGCTACCGCTAAGCGGTTCATTTACTATAATTAAAACAAACTTTTCGAATCGGTCGATAACTTCGTTCTGAATCGGGGGGCAGATCTACTGTTAAAAAAGTAGCGTAGAAAAGGATGCCAAAAATACATCCGTTGCAGAATCAACCGATGAGACGTCAGCGGTTGCTGATTCAGTCGATCAAGCATCAGATGAGCAGGTAACCTGTTTCATCTAATCACAGCGATGAACAAGATTGTATAGATGATTCGGACACGGATCCTACTTTTTTTGAGCCGGCTAAGTAAAAATCTCGGCCTCTTACAAGATTATTACAATTCCTAGAAGATCATCTTCTCATTCCTATTCAAGCTCCTCGTCAGGCTCCTCGTCAGGCTCCAGCTCATCATCCTCAATCTCCAGCTGCTCAACTAGTTCATCTGATGATGAATCAAATAGACCGAATCCTTCTTCTCAACAAAATACTACTCCGACAAACACACCTGCATCTTCTGCCATCGACACTGCTCCATCAGCAAGCGGACCCAAGTTCAGTAGAAATGGAAAACGGAACCCTGCTGGCTGGAAGTCTAAGATTGCTAAGACATTGTGGAATACAGGAAAAGCGTATGTTTCTATAACAAATCCTACAAAATTGATCGCTGAGGGACAAATGCGTCCACCTTGTGAATTGCAAAACTAAAATAGACGAAATGGTTAGACAAAACATTTTTATACAGTTTTGGCAATTGGGTGATTTGGAGAAGCAAAGAGAATACATTGTAAGGCATACACAGGAAATCAAACCGAAATATAGGTACACCTCTCCTCAAAAATTGAGAGCTTTGCGACTCGGCTTACTATTTTGAAAAGGATAACAATAGAATTAGGGTTTGTAAAGGGTTTTTAAGGCAACGCTGAGCATTTGTGATAGATATATTAAGACGTCGCTTTTAAAAAAAACGGGTGATGGTTTTATGGAATCTGATACAACTTAATGCAAGGGAGAAGCACGGTAATCAACGCAAAATAGACTCTGAAATAAAAGATAGTGTGACTGATTTCATAAATTCTGTTCCCAGAATACAGTACCATTATC
This sequence comes from Udea olivalis, assembly GCA_947369235.1. Classification (NCBI taxonomy): domain Eukaryota; kingdom Metazoa; phylum Arthropoda; class Insecta; order Lepidoptera; family Crambidae; genus Udea; species Udea olivalis. Next base: position 15,039,231 of record OX376343.1, read on the forward strand.
TAAGAGCTCAGACTTCAAGAGAATATATCTCAAGTGATAAATGTTTGGCAGACTTGTATCAAAACAAAACCCTCTGGGAGCAAAATAATTTAACTCCTGCTTCAGCTTCAACTTTCAGCTTTGATGATTTGAAAGTACTGATACAGTCTATTTGAATAAAGTTATTTGAGTTGAGTTTTTTGAGTTCAGTAGGATATTTAATGAGGAGTTTAATATTTATTTTTATATTCCTTCTTCTTCTTCTTCTTCTTCTCGAGTCAATGGCAAATATAATATATTGATCTTATTTAATTTAAACGGACCCCGCCCAGAACCCAGCGACTTTTAGCGCAGTGGCATTCGCCATGTACAGGTCTTCCATTGTGCAGGTGGTTGGGCACTGTGGGCACTCGAGCATATGAGCCATAGTTTGAGGTGACCAACCACAGTCACACTCCTGACCTGCTTCATCAATAAACCCCCATTTTCCCATGTTGTCCTTGCTACGGCCAACCTGGGCACGAAGGCGGTTTAGAGATTTCCAGATTGGCCAGTGCTGCTCATAGCCTAGTGGCAGGTTCTCAGCGGGGGCTATATAATTGGCTGGTGGTGCGTACTTAATGGACCAGAGTGTCACGCGAGTGTCCGTCGGCTGCTCGGTAATTGCGCTCGTCTGCCTAAGAAAGCTTTTACGGCTTTTTAGTCGAACCTCAGGCATGCAGTGCTCGTAAAGAGGATGTCGGGCATCGGTCTCTTGCTATTTTATATTCCTAAGAAAGACCTATGTGACTTGTGTGAAACCTATAAAAATGCCGATGATAAGGGCAAGGCAAAAGTCCGTGACAGTTATAATAGCCACCTCAAAAAAAAAATGTCCAGATTAGAAAAGGAGGCTGATAAAAACGAGAAAGATGTCGTCGTAGCAGTATACGACTTGCAGGCAGTCATGCATTCATTTTCAATACTATGGGTCCAAAGCCAGTACTTGTTTATATTCAAAATATATTAAGTACCTAATGATTTTAGTAACATTTTATCTTTTATTTAATTGTTAATAGTTCCATTCTTGAAAGCAAAACAAATGAGTCGTTATTGTCTATTGAATCGGAATTAAAAAACAGTAGAATAATAGTGCATTATATCAAAATAAATCAGTAAAAAGTACAAAACTCGAAATAATTATTTTTTATTTCGTTCATTTTTGCCTCAACAGTGGATCAAGTCAAAAAATGCATTATTTTGCTTTACTAAGGGATATTTAATTGACTGAACAATAAAATGCTGCTACGGATTGTATTTTTCACATGCATATCCAAGACATTCGCGATAACTGTGACGTAGCATGAGATAACGGTTTTTCGTCAATTCTGTATAGTGAGCTATTTTGACTTAGTGCCGTGTTGATCTGGGTGTGCGATATTTCATTTTTACAAAAAAATGTGAGATGTTGTCACTAATAACTGTTAAAGTTCGTCACAGTAAAGCTTGTATGTATTAAAATACACTAGTTTCTGTTTCATTAAAAAAAAATGGTTTTGATTAGATAGACATATAAAGTTACCCCAAATATCGAGTCGGGCAAACAGTCACGTGACTCAGTGTGACGTCACAGTCCGTCACACTATGCCGCCTCAGCTCCGCGCGTTCGCTGGCCTCGCAGTAGCCGCAGTCGCCACTTGCAGTTGTAATATTAGGTATCTTGCAGTAGTGAAGAGTATTTCATTTTGCTTCAACCGTCAATGAATCTACTGTTAAGGTCATAGTGTGGGTAACTATTAAATTAATTAATTACAGCACAGTGGATGAAGGATTTAAAAGAAAGGGTAAACAGATAATCCACCTGAAATAGATGGGCTAATCGTTGCCCGTTATAATTTCGTTGCCGCTGAAATGCGAAGAGCAAAACTGCAAACGTAAGTTAAGATTTGTCTATTAAATAGCTAAGTATGTATGTATTAAGAAAGTAGACGCATTTATTGTAGATGAGTGTTCCGTTCACCACGCGGCAACAGTCACTTGCCTCTGCTACCCTGTTTGGAATATAGTTTACATTTATTCTATAATGATTTATTTACTACCTTAGTACACTCGATATTACGTCAAATTGCAAATGCAGCAAGTAGTACAGATGTACTAAACCTTCTTAGCAGAAATGTCTTAATTATCATCAGTACCGTTTTATATTTTTTTTCCCTATATTTCAGATTGGCATGAGACAGCTATGCTGATGAAGAGATTGGTTATGTGTAAGTTAAAAAAACAGGTGGTACTTGTACGGTCAAGTGTAGTGAAAAGTAGAATGCAGTGAAAAAGAAACAGTGAAGATTGTGCAGCCAGTAGAAGTGACTGTAAGCATACCGTAGTAATTTAAAGTGGCCACATCGTCAAAGCGAAGAGCCTTCAACGACTTTTATCCAGTGTTATTTGAAAAAAACTGAGCTACAGGTATTGATGCTACACCATTTTTTTTTTTACGGCTGTAGATTTTGGTTCAACACGATTACTAGCGATTTTATCAGTCAATATCTCTCGTATGAAATAATTTCATCCATTGTTCGATTACCGCTACTATTGCGTGATTCGTGGTATGTAAATAAATAAAAAATCGTTTTGACGAATCATGTTAGTCTTATAAGATACTATTCCGACGGGAGCGTTAAAATAGTACCTAAGTTTAAAGTATGTACTTACTTATGTAGAATTTCTTAAAATTAGAATGTTTTGAACCCCTTAACGTTTGTTTACATTCTTTTTTTCGTTTTGCTAGCCCGACTATAGGCACACACTTAATAACGAAAAGCTTATTAAAAAAGGTTTTGCACCTCTGGCCTGATTTTATGTACAAATGCAAACTACAAAAGAGAATATTATAAACATTGTATTTGTACATTTTGGAACATCACATGGTTTTCTGCTATTAGAATTGGACAATTATGCAAATTATTAGGTTATTCCTCTTAGAACCTCTGGCGAACGAACAGAGTGCCGAGTGCTAGTTGGCAGTTGCAGTGAGAGAAGTAAATAACTTCACCATCGCGTTTGCGAGAAAAAGAACGCGAATTTATATGGTGTCGAGTCAACGCCATCTAGTGGCCTTAATGTTGCCCGAATTCGCCGCTAGATGGCGCTGACTCGATTCCATACTAATTGACATTTACGTGCTTGCAAAACGCGATGGTGACGTCATTCACTCCTCTCATTGCAACCCGCACTCGGCACTCAGAGCGTCGTATGACGTCATTCATAGGCATCATGGCCGGCCCGAGGATATTTCGCGCCGAGTGCCCATTTTAAAGTTGCATATCTCAAAAACCATTTGACGTATCGAAATAATTATTTCACACGTATTTTTTATTAACAGAATACGGATAGCTAAAAATAAAAAATAGTGAACATTCTTCATTCTCCATTTTTAAATAGGTACGCGACGCGGGCGATGAGACGCGTAACACGGACGGCCATGCCGTGACGTTAGAACTCTGACATACGTCCCGGCTTCGATGATTTTGTTTGGTTTACGAGATTTACCCGAGTTAATATTGCATTCTCTTTGTTTTACAAGTTTAAGTAATGAAAATTATAAAAACCAAATCCCAAATTCCAAATCATTAACATCAAGCAACAAACTAAAATTATCACAAGACTAGTAAAAACTCATTTTATTAATTCAAAGTTAAATTCAATGAAAGAAGTAATACATTTCTACAAGTGGAAAGGAACGTTTTCAACGTGGTGACGTAAAAGTCACGTGATCTAGCGTTTTAGCGGGAAATTAATTAACATAACCATTTACCCCATGCAGTGTCTCGCTCGCTCGGTAGTGTTTTGTTTAAAACTGTTTAGATAGAGTATATTGATTTATCCATGGCCTAAAATATAATTAAAAAATAAATTGTCACTTGCTCATGCACTCACGTCACGAAAAAAAAGCGCGGGAACCTTCAGAGTGAAAGGCGCCTAAAATTTAACAAATTTTGTAAAAATTAACTAATCGTAGAATTTGTACATTTTTTCTTGTAAATATTTCTTAATCTTAATAGTTATTAGTGCTTCAGTTAGTGAAGTTTAGTTTCGGAGATGGGCGGAGGTAAGAAGCGGAAAAAAGACCCCCCCGGACCCGGACGGATCATCGCCGACAAGAAAGTCGTCATCAGACTCCTCGGATGAAGAAGATAACAGCCGGAAATATGAAGTTTTTAAGGTTCCAGGGTACTCTCGGAAGTATCCTGACAATTGTAAAAAGTCGGAATATATTGTTTTTCTTTCCCATAAAGACGAGCAGAAATTTTTCAGTGACAAAGATAGACTTGCTATATCACATGCCATACGCAAAATATTGCGTCACTGGTATCCTGCATTTAAGATCGATTAATAAATTCAAAATAGGCATCACTTTCGATTTGTCGAATAATGCTAATGTGTTTCTCCAAAATAAAAAGTTGCTAGAAGAGTTGGCCTTAAAGGCCACAATACCAGCTAATGATACTGAGGTGACTGGGGTTCTTACCTCAGTCCCAACTGAATTATCCAACAAAAGAATTTTTGCATTGATTGGCAGTTCTAGGAATGTGATACAGGTGAGACGTTTCATGCGCCGAGTGCGAAGTGAGGGTGGTGCGGTCACCTTTCAGCCCACTCAGACCGTCGCCGTGACCTTCGCATCGACTGAGTTACCCCAATATGTATACCTCGACTCCTGGAGGCACGAGGTAAGCGTGTACGTGCCGCCAGTTAAACAATGTCTTCATTGTCTAAAGTTCGGGCACATTGCAAAATTTTGTAAAAATGCTGAAGTCTGCTCCATATGCTCCGAGAACCACAGCTTTAAGACGTGCAAGGTAGACCCTATTAATGCGAAATGCTGCAATTGTGGTGGCAAACATATTGCCATTTCGAATATATGCCCCCAGAAAAAGATAAAAATAGAAGAAAGTAAAATAAAGTCAAAAGCCATTCAATATTCTGAACTGTTTAACGAAAATTCATTCCCACAACTTACAATGAGAAACATTGAAAATCAGTTAAAAAATTTGACTAAATCTGACTTTTTCATGAACACATTAACAAACGCGATTACCAAAATTGTTTTAAACCAAAAGGATAACCCCATTAATTCTGCATCAATAAAAGAAATTCTCCAGCAGACCTTCCGTAACAGCTCTTCTTCTCCCAATAATGGAACTTAATATTATGCAGTGGAATGCTCAAAGCATTCTAAGTAACAAGATTTTATTGAGTCATTTTCTTCATGATCACAGTATTCACATTGCAATAATCTCTGAAACTTGGCTAACTCCTATTAAAACTTTTAATTTGAAAGGATATAATGTTGAAAGAAATGATATTGGCAACAAGCATAATGGTGTAGCTATTTTAATTCATAACAGCATAAATTATAAAAAAATATACACATATTCTGATAGTTCCCTTCAAAACATTTGTGTTAGAATTATTGTAAATAATAAAGAAATAAGTATTGTAAGTTTTTATTGTCCAACTAATTGTAGTCCATCTTTTGATAAACATAAATTTGAAAATTTAATTAAAGCAGTGCCTGAACCTATGATATTTGCTGGAGACTTCAATGCTCATCACACATCCTGGGGATGTCATTCTGTTAATCCTAGAGGTCGAGATATCATGGAAATTGTTGATGGTAACAACTTGGTTTTACTGAACAGTGGCGAAATGACAACAGTTGGTTCTTTAACATGGCGTCCAAATGCATTAGATCTATCGTTAGTTTCTTCATCATTGGCTCTTTCTTGTGATTGGTCGGTACACAATGATCCACTCGGCAGTTATCATCTTCCTGTAATTATTAAAGTTTTTGTAAATAATTTTCTTGAAAATAATAATGTACATTTGCCCATCTGCCCTAATTTTAAAATGGTAGATTGGAAAATGTATGAACAAAATGCGGATTTGGAATTGTCTAATTTTCAGGTACAAAACTATTCTCCACTGGAAGCCTATAGTTTGTTTTTTGAAAGGTTACATTTTGCTATCGTAAAGTCTCTTCCGTATTGTCATTCGCCCATTTCACCTTCTACAGATACTTCTGTTAATAATTCGCATCATAGGAAGTTAAACAAAACCCCTCCTCTCCCCTGGTGGAATAAAAAATGTTCTGAAGCAGTTCAGAATTCTAAGTCTGCTTACATTCAATTTAAAAATAATCCTTCAGATGATTCGTATGTAGAGTTTAAAAGATTGCAAGCTCTCAAAAAACTTACTTTGAAGACTGAAAGATCAAAAAGCTGGATTGAATTGTGCAACTCCTTTAACAGATGTACTCCTTTGTCCAGAATCTGGAATTACATGCGCAGGTTCAACAAAACTTTTTCTCGCAACAATAGTGATGATAGTTGGGTTCAAGATTTTTTACTAAAATATACTCCAGACTATGTAAATAATAGATCCAATGTATCCCCTGTCAGTGAAGCAAATATTATAAATAACTTTTTAACTAAACCTTTTTCAATGCCAGAGTTGAAGTCTGCAGTTTTTTCGAGAAAGGATAGTGCTTTTGGTCTGGATGGTGTTCCTTATATTATGTTAAAAAAGCTCAGTGAATCAGGGTTTAATATTTTTCTAAAAGTTTTAAATAATTTATGGCTTAGTAATGAAATACCTCACACATGGAAGGAGGATTGTTTGGTTCCCATATTGAAACCAGAAAAAAATAGGGCAGATGCAAATTCTTATCGGCCTGTTGCACTAACATCTTGTGTTGGAAAGATCTTTGAGCAATTATTAAAACAAAGGCTAGAGTTTTATGTGGAACAAAATAACATTTTACCTGCTAATCAGTTTGGCTTTCGAAGAGGAATGTCAGCTCGTGAAAGCATATGTCAGCTACAGCTTGATATTCAAAATAGCTTAATTAATAGAGATGTTTTAATGTCCGTATTCTTTGATGTTGCTGGAGCTTTTAATAGTGTCAACGTCGATGTTCTTTGTTCTGAATTGCTTTCCATTGGAATTCCAAATAAAATAGTTTACTTTGTTCATGAATTCTTGATTGAGAGGCAAGTTTATGTAAAGTTTAATGGCAAATTACATGGTCCAAGATTTGCTTCTGTTGGAGTTTGTCAAGGAGGAATTCTCTCTCCCTTGATTTTCATCTTGTATATAAGACGTTTAAATCTGATTTTGGGTTCAGAAGTAAAAAATCTTCAATTTGCTGATGATTTGGTTGTTTATGCATCTGCAAAAAATATTGCTAATATCACAAATAGTCTCAATAAGTCTTTAGAAGGGTTGCATACTTATTTCTCTTATTTGAATCTTGACATAAATGCGCTAAAATCCAAGTTAGTTGTTTTTGGTAAAATTGGTAATTATATTTCTAATGTGTTCTACAATAAAGATTCTATCCCTTTTTCTTATGAAGCCAAGTTTTTAGGTGTCACATTTACACAAAACTTATCTTGGAAAAAATATGTTGAATTAATAAGCTCAAGAGCTAATAGAGCTTTTAATATCTTGAAATCATTGTGTAGAACATCCTGGGGAGCTGATCCTAAAATATTGTTACTTTTATACAAATCTTTGATACGGAGTCATTTTGAATATGGTTTTCTTTGTTCTGCTGGTGATAGTAAGTTGGTAGATATCTTGGACAAAATACAAAATAAAAGCTTGAGAATTATTACTGGAGCATTTAAAAGTACCCCAATCAATGTCATGCAAGTTGAGTGTAAACTTCCTCCTTTAAGTATTAGATTTTCTTATTTGAGAGAAAAATTTTTGTTGAATCTAACAATAATCACTTGTTTTTAAACTTGCAAAATTCTCCTGCACATTCCAACCGTTATTCTCTTTATCTACTTCAGGGCTTTGCTCAATACATCAATTTTCTTGAAACTCTTCAAATCCATAGATCATCGCTTCTTCCATGTTATCAAGGAGACTTTGACAGTAAATTTCCTGAAATAATCATCATTATTGATCACAATTTATCCACTAAAGAAAAAGTCTGCAGTAAATTTTCTGAATTCTCGAATTATAGATTTTTATATACGGATGGGTCCAAAACTGAATCAGCAGTCTCATTTGCTTTTTTCGATAGGCTATTAAATTCAGGTATTGGTTATAAAATAAATTCAAAAACAAGTATATTCACAGCCGAGGCTGTGGCTATACTTGCAGCTTTAAAACATATAAAACATAAAAATCAAGGATCATGTGAATGGGTTATAGTTAGTGATAGTATGAGTGTTCTTGAAAATCTCAAAAATAATAAATTTAATGCTAATACTAATTACCTTATTTCATTAATTAAAGAATCTTGGCTAGATTTGTTCAAAGTTCATAATATTAAGGTTGTATTTATGTGGGTTCCTTCACATATAGGAGTGCTAGGTAATGAAAGGGCTGACTTTCTAGCAAGAACCATAACCAATTCTTCCACAATTGTTCCTGATTCTAGTGCCTGTCTTAATATTTTTGTACCTTGTACAGATATTGTATCAATTTTGAAGGAAAGGTCTACTGATAACTGGAAAAGATATTGGAATCACACAGTTCAAATAGAAAACAGAGGTTTGTGGTATGCCACATACAATGTTCCCATCGGAGCCATGCCCTGGTTTTGCAAACACAATTTGCCATTCATCAACAGGAAATTTTATACAACAATTTTAAGGCTTCGTTTTGGACACTGTCGTCTAAATTTTCATCTCTTCCGTTTAAAAATGGTGCCAAGTTCCCACTGTGACCATTGTCACTTACAAGTTGAACAAACTATTTCTCACATTTTCTTTGACTGCGCATCCTTTGGCATTCAGCGCCTTGTGCTGATGGATGAGTTAATCGATATTTATGGTAGTCACGATTTGGTACCGCGCTCCATCCAGGATCTTCTTGTAAACAGTTCGACGTTCATCAGTTTATTTAAATTTATTTTAGGTACAGTTGGTCAAATTTAATTTGGTACTTTGAAGTATTGTTTTGTTTATATTGTAATTAGTAATGTGTTGTATATATTGTAGATACCAGAATGTGTTCTTTAACTTGGTTTTTTCCAGCAAATTTTAATAATTTCGCTTGTATTTATTGAAAATTGAATTTAGCAGAGAATGATGTGTTTGTTCATTTGTTGACATGATTTTTTTTTTTTTTTTTTTTTTTTCGTTCCTCTTGGAACAGGCTAAGGTCTGAGACCATGCTGCCTCGTCATCAGTTTCTTTTTCTTTGTGAATTATATCAGATAACTTCTTCAGTATGTAAAATCCATGTTAAATTCATTAGTTTCATTCATTAAATGCATGATATACTATGTATCAAAATTCCATTTCTATTTGTTTTTTGAGTCAATCCTGATAAATCGTTACATCCTTTCAGATCCTGTTTCCAGACGTCTTACGTCATTAAGGAAAATGTCAATGTCACTGTCTTATTTTATAGAAATCATGTCAACAAATGAACAAACACATCATTCTCTGCTAAATTCAATTTTCAATAAATACAAGCGAAATTATTAAAATTTGCTGGAAAAAACCAAGTTAAAGAACACATTCTGGTATCTACAATATATACAACACATTACTAATTACAATATAAACAAAACAATACTTCAAAGTACCAACTTAAATTTGACCAACTGTACCTAAAATAAATTTAAATAAACTGATGAACGTCGAACTGTTTACAAGAAGATCCTGGATGGAGCGCGGTACCAAATCGTGACTACCATAAATATCGATTAACTCATCCATCAGCACAAGGCGCTGAATGCCAAAGGATGAGCAGTCAAAGAAAATGTGAGAAATAGTTTGTTCAACTTGTAAGTGACAATGGTCACAGTGGGAACTTGGCACCATTTTTAAACGGAAGAGATGAAAATTTAGACGACAGTGTCCAAAACGAAGCCTTAAAATTGTTGTATAAAATTTCCTGTTAATGAATGGCAAATTGTGTTTGCAAAACCAGGGCATGGCTCCGATGGGAACATTGTATGTGGCATACCATAAACCTCTGTTTTCTATTTGAACTGTGTGATTCCAATATCTTTTCCAGTTATCAGTAGACCTTTCCTTCAAAATTGATACAATATCTGTACAAGGTACAGAAATATTAAGACAGGCACTAGAATCAGGAACAATAGTGGAAGAATTGGTTATGGTTCTTGCTAGAAAGTCAGCCCTTTCATTACCTAGCACTCCTATATGTGAAGGAACCCACATAAATACAACCTTAATATTATGAACTTTGAACAAATCTAGCCAAGATTCTTTAATTAATGAAATAAGGTAATTAGTATTAGCATTAAATTTATTATTTTTGAGATTTTCAAGAACACTCATACTATCACTAACTATAACCCATTCACATGACCCTTGATTTTTATGTTTTATATGTTTTAAAGCTGCAAGTATAGCCACAGCCTCGGCTGTGAATATACTTGTTTTTGAATTTATTTTATAACCAATACCTGAATTTAATAGCCTATCGAAAAAAGCAAATGAGACTGCTGATTCAGTTTTGGACCCATCCGTATATAAAAATCTATAATTCGAAAATTCAGAAAATTTACTGCAGACTTTTTCTTTAGTGGATAAATTGTGATCAATAATGATGATTATTTCAGGAAATTTACTGTCAAAGTCTCCTTGATAACATGGAAGAAGCGATGATCTATGGATTTGAAGAGTTTCAAGAAAATTGATGTATTGAGCAAAGCCCTGAAGTAAATAAAGAGAGTAACGTTTGGAATGTGCAGGAGAATTTTGCAAGTTTAAAAACAAGTGATTATTGTTTTTGCTATACAGATTCAACAAAAAATTTTCTCTCAAATAAGAAAATCTAATACTTAAAGGAGGAAGTTTACACTCAACTTGCATGGCATTGATTGGGGTACTTTTAAATGCTCCAGTAATAATTCTCAAGCTTTTATTTTGTATTTTGTCCAAGATATCTACCAACTTACTATCACCAGCAAAACAAAGAAAACCATATTCAAAATGACTCCGTATCAAAGATTTGTATAAAAGTAACAATATTTTAGGATCAGCTCCCCAGGATGTTCTACACAATGATTTCAAGATATTAAAAGCTCTATTAGCTCTTGAGCTTATTAATTCAACATATTTTTTCCAAGATAAGTTTTGTGTAAATGTGACACCTAAAAACTTGGCTTCATAAGAAAAAGGGATAGAATCTTTATTGTAGAACACATTAGAAATATAATTACCAATTTTACCAAAAACAACTAACTTGGATTTAAGCGCATTTATGTCAAGATTCAAATAAGAGAAATAAGTATGCAACCCTTCTAAAGACTTATTGAGACTATTTGTGATATTAGCAATATTTTTTCCAGATGCATAAACAACCAAATCATCAGCAAATTGAAGATTTTTTACTTCTGAACCCAAAATCAGATTTAAACGTCTTATATACAAGATGAAAATCAAGGGAGAGAGAATTCCTCCTTGACAAACTCCAACAGAAGCAAATCTTGGACCGTGTAATTTGCCATTAAACTTTACATAAACTTGCCTCTCAATCAAGAATTCATGAACAAAGTAAACTATTTTATTTGGAATTCCAATGGAAAGCAATTCAGAACAAAGAACATCGACGTTGACACTATTAAAAGCTCCAGCAACATCAAAGAATACGGACATTAAAACATCTCTATTATTTAAGCTATTTTGAATATCAAGCTGTAGCTGACATATGCTTTCACGAGCTGACATTCCTCTTCGAAAGCCAAACTGATTAGCAGGTAAAATGTTATTTTGTTCCACATAAAACTCTAGCCTTTGTTTTAATAATTGCTCAAAGATCTTTCCAACACAAGATGTTAGTGCAACAGGCCGATAAGAATTTGCATCTGCCCTATTTTTTTCTGGTTTCAATATGGGAACCAAACAATCCTCCTTCCATGTGTGAGGTATTTCATTACTAAGCCATAAATTATTTAAAACTTTTAGAAAAATATTAAACCCTGATTCACTGAGTTTTAACATAATATAAGGAACACCATCCAGACCAAAAGCACTATCCTTTCTCGAAAAAACTGCAGACTTCAACTCTGGCATTGAAAAAGGTTTAGTTAAAAAGTTATTTACAATATTTGCTTCACTGACAGGGGATACATTGGATCTATTATTTACATAGTCTGGAGTATATTTTAGTAAAAAATCTTGAACCCAACTATCATCACTATTGTTGCGAGAAAAAGTTTTGTTGAACCTGCGCATGTAATTCCAGATTCTGGACAAAGGAGTACATCTGTTAAAGGAGTTGCACAATTCAATCCAGCTTTTTGATCTTTCAGTCTTCAAAGTAAGTTTTTTGAGAGCTTGCAATCTTTTAAACTCTACATACGAATCATCTGAAGGATTATTTTTAAATTGAATGTAAGCAGACTTAGAATTCTGAACTGCTTCAGAACATTTTTTATTCCACCAGGGGAGAGGAGGGGTTTTGTTTAACTTCCTATGATGCGAATTATTAACAGAAGTATCTGTAGAAGGTGAAATGGGCGAATGACAATACGGAAGAGACTTTACGATAGCAAAATGTAACCTTTCAAAAAACAAACTATAGGCTTCCAGTGGAGAATAGTTTTGTACCTGAAAATTAGACAATTCCAAATCCGCATTTTGTTCATACATTTTCCAATCTACCATTTTAAAATTAGGGCAGATGGGCAAATGTACATTATTATTTTCAAGAAAATTATTTACAAAAACTTTAATAATTACAGGAAGATGATAACTGCCGAGTGGATCATTGTGTACCGACCAATCACAAGAAAGAGCCAATGATGAAGAAACTAACGATAGATCTAATGCATTTGGACGCCATGTTAAAGAACCAACTGTTGTCATTTCGCCACTGTTCAGTAAAACCAAGTTGTTACCATCAACAATTTCCATGATATCTCGACCTCTAGGATTAACAGAATGACATCCCCAGGATGTGTGATGAGCATTGAAGTCTCCAGCAAATATCATAGGTTCAGGCACTGCTTTAATTAAATTTTCAAATTTATGTTTATCAAAAGATGGACTACAATTAGTTGGACAATAAAAACTTACAATACTTATTTCTTTATTATTTACAATAATTCTAACACAAATGTTTTGAAGGGAACTATCAGAATATGTGTATATTTTTTTATAATTTATGCTGTTATGAATTAAAATAGCTACACCATTATGCTTGTTGCCAATATCATTTCTTTCAACATTATATCCTTTCAAATTAAAAGTTTTAATAGGAGTTAGCCAAGTTTCAGAGATTATTGCAATGTGAATACTGTGATCATGAAGAAAATGACTCAATAAAATCTTGTTACTTAGAATGCTTTGAGCATTCCACTGCATAATATTAAGTTCCATTATTGGGAGAAGAAGAGCTGTTACGGAAGGTCTGTTGGAGAATTTCTTTTATTGATGCAGAATTAATGGGGTTATCCTTTTGGTTTAAAACAATTTTGGTAATCGCGTTTGTTAATGTGTTCATGAAAAAGTCAGATTTTAGTCAAATTTTTTAACTGATTTTCAATGTTTCTCATTGTAAGTTGTGGGAATGAATTTTCGTTAAACAGTTCAGAATATTGAATGGCTTTTGACTTTATTTTACTTTCTTCTATTTTTATCTTTTTCTGGGGACATATATTTGAAATGGCAATATGATTGCCACCACAATTGCAGCATTTCGCATTAATAGGGTCTACCTTGCACGTCTTAAAGCTGTGGTTCTCGGAGCATATGGAGCAGACTTCAGCATTTTTACAAAATTTTGCAATGTGCCCGAACTTTAGACAATGTAGACATTGTTTAACTGGCGGCACGTACACGCTTACCTCGTGCCTCCAGGAGTCGAGGTATACATATTGGGGTAACTCAGTCGATGCGAAGGTCACGGCGACGGTCTGAGTGGGCTGAAAGGTGACCGCACCACCCTCACTTCGCACTCGGCGCATGAAACGTCTCACCTGTATCACATTCCTAGAACTGCCAATCAATGCAAAAATTCTTTTGTTGGATAATTCAGTTGGGACTGAGGTAAGAACCCCAGTCACCTCAGTATCATTAGCTGGTATTGTGGCCTTTAAGGCCAACTCTTCTAGCAACTTTTTATTTTGGAGAAACACATTAGCATTATTCGACAAATCGAAAGTGATGCCTATTTTGAATTTATTAATCGATCTTAAATGCAGGATACCAGTGACGCAATATTTGCGTATGGCATGTGATATAGCAAGTCTATCTTTGTCACTGAAAAATTTCTGCTCGTCTTTATGGGAAAGAAAAACAATATATTCCGACTTTTTACAATTGTCAGGATACTTCCGAGAGTACCCTGGAACCTTAAAAACTTCATATTTCCGGCTGTTATCTTCTTCATCCGAGGAGTCTGATGACGACTTTCTTGTCGGCGATGATCCGTCCGGGTCCGGGGGGTCTTTTTTCCGCTTCTTACCTCCGCCCATCTCCGAAACTAAACTTCACTAACTGAAGCACTAATAACTATTAAGATTAAGAAATATTTACAAGAAAAAATGTACAAATTCTACGATTAGTTAATTTTTTCAAAATTTGTTAAATTTTAGGCGCCTTTCACTCTGAAGGTTCCCGCGCTTTTTTCTGACATGATTTATATAAAATAAGACAGTGACATTGACATTTTCCTTAATGACGTAAGACGTCTGGAAACAGGATCTGAAAGGATGTAACGATTTATCAGGATTGATTCAAAAAACAAATAGAAATGGAATTTTGATACATAGTATATCATGCATTTAATGAATGAAACTAATGAATCTAACATGGATTTTACATACTGAAGAAGTTATCTGATATAATTCACAAAGAAAAAGAAACTGATGACGAGGCAGCATGGTCTCAGACCTTAGCCTGTTCCAAGAGGAACGAAAAAAAAAAAAAAAAGCACTCACGTCACATTTTTCCGCTCCCTCCGGCACCTTCCTTCACCCCCTCCGACTCCATCATCCACGACGAAAGTTTAGGTTCAAAGTCTGGGTCCAAAATTATTTAGATAAATTCCTTTTTATTTGTTATTCATTTTATGTAATAATCTTATTCTTGTAAAATGGCTAATTCGAAGATATTGGGTGCACTAAAGCTGTTAAAGAACCGTAAAGATATGCAATTTTTATCTGGTAAGCCGTAAGATGAACACTAACGAGTTCCAAACTTCTGATTTTCTAAAAGTAGGTAACCTTTTCCAAAACTTTACTAATTTGCCTCTTGGGATGTTCTTTAAGGTTTGCATAGCAGATCTTTTGCAGCTGCAGCTAATGCTGTTCATACAAAGCGCAAGATTGTTAATGGAGTGTGTGTTGTGACTTTGGACAGCCCTGGTGTAAAGGTGAGAGTGTAATTACCTAAAACAAATGAATTTGTAAAAAAATATTACATTTACTTCCTTATAAGTCTGGATCTAATCAAAAAGTATTAAAATATACAGGTAAATTCTCTAAATGAAGCTGTAATGCAAGAAGTTAATGATCTTATTATTGAAGTTGAATCAAACCCTTCCATCGAAGCTGTAGTACTGATATCTGGAAAACCAGGAGTCTTTATAGCTGGTGCTGATATTTCTATGCTACAGAAATGTAAAACCAAAGAGGAAGTTGTTGCTATATCTAAGTCAGGTATGTGTGTCTTTTTGAATTAACCTAATATTTTAAGATTTTATGTTTTGTATAATAAATTTTGTTTGGCTACTTTTGTTTAAACAGATTATTTTTGTTTAAGGTCATGAGATCTTCAGAAAGATTGAAACATCTCGGAAACCATATGTAGCAGCAATTCAAGGCTCCTGCCTTGGGGGAGGGCTTGAGACCGCTTTAGCCTGTCGCTACCGTATTGCTGTTAAAGATAACAAAACTGGTTTTGGCCTTCCTGAAGTAATGTTAGGTCTTTTACCCGGGGGAGGAGGAACACAAAGGTACATTAGTCACCTCTAAATCTAAAAAAATATTGTTAATTTAAAATGCTATTTAAAAGATGTACCTATGTAATTGGTTAATACATGAGATTCCAAGTTGTTCTCAATTACCTTTTCTCTTTCAGGATGCCAGTATTAACTTCAATACCAACAACTTTAGACTTAGCCCTCACGGGAAAGACTGTTAAAGCAGATAAAGCCAAAAAACTTGGAATAGTTGATCTGCTTGTAGCTCCATTGGGCCCAGGTATTTATTGTCTTGATTAACTTCAAATGTAGTCTACTTTTTACTATGATCACCTATACCTACCTATAATTAACTGCAACTTAAAATTGTCATTTGGTTGCAGGCAATGGAAACCCTGAAGAAAATACTTCCAGGTATCTGGAACAGGTAGCTATTCAGATAGCTAAAGATATAGCAGCTGGTACTCTCAAAGTAGATAGATCTAAAAAAAGTTTGGTTGAGAAAATTACTGCCACAGTGATGCAATGGGAATATGTTAAAAACATGATCTTCACCAAGGCAAAAGAACAGGTCATGAAGGCTTCGGGAGGGTTATACCCAGCACCTCTGAAGGTATTTTGTTTTTTTTATAGTTTTACTTTAAAATCATGTTAAAATATCAGACAAATTTTATTGTATGACATGACGTGTTAACTTTCTAGATCCTGGAAGTTGTCCGTGTTGGTGTTGACAAAGGTCCAGCTGCTGGCTATGAAGCAGAGGCACAAGGTTTTGGTGAATTAGCTATGACTACCCAAAGTAAAGGATTGATTGGACTTTTTAGAGGTCAAACTGAATGTAAAAAGAATAGATTTGAAAAGTCCAAAGTTAATGTTAAAACAGTGAGTAATTTAATTGGTCTATCTAACTTTAGCACAAATACTTACATTTTATCGTTCACTCAAAGTTGTTGCCTTTGAAAACAGCGCCCACTATTTGGCAAGTTAAAGAGAGTATAGTTAGAGTGTTACCTCAAATAAATTTTGCATGTATCTCAAAAAAGAGACAAAATGATTAGCTTGACAAAGCTTTACATGTGGGTGGGCATCTTAGGCTGCCAACAAAGGATTTGTATTGCAATGGTTTTGTAAAGGCTGACCTGACCTGCTGTCCTCTACTTTAAATGCTGAGCTTCTCTGTAGTTGTTGTCATTTTGATGATAAGCACATGGATATTAATGTTATAGATATGTGGTAGAAAAAAATCAATTGCTATCACACTTTTTTTGTAACAAAATTGTGACAAAAATCCCGCGCTTTTACACAAGCTAGACACTAAACGTTAGAAGGGTCCACAAGTAAGATATGTGTGCATACATAAAATAGGGTAAATAATAAATATGAACTCATCTGTGCCACTGTGCCATTTAGATTTTTCGTTAAGAAAACACATCTGTAAAGGAAACATCAAAATCATTTCTAAAAATACAGAGAAGTTGAGAACCTGCTCTACTTTTAAAAGCTGATTTATTAACAGATTGGTGTTGTGGGTGCCGGTTTAATGGGAGCCGGCATTGTCCAGGTGTCTATTGACAAGGGATACCATGTTGTTATGAAGGACGCTACGAATGCAGGCCTGTACCGAGGCGTGGGACAAATACAAAATGGCCTCACTAATGCCGTGAAGAGGAAAAGAATAAATGCGTAAGTTGTTTTATTGTATGAGCATTTTGTTTTATGTTCACAAGTAATATTGCTTCAAGTTTTCTTCAATCTTTAGTATCTCTAATCACTTTTTTATTGTTTTGAGCTATTACAAATAAAACATACTATTTTTAACCAATGAGTCAAATTTCTGCTATTAAAAAACCAGCTCTAGACTTTGCCGTTAATACATTTTTTTAATTTGAAAGTATTTTTATTAAGATTGATAGTTATGGAATTGGTAATTTTTATTTTCAATAACTTCAAAAAAAGTGACAATGCAGCACTAAATTGTTTGATCAATGTTTTCTTTCAGATTAACAAAAGACAAGTATTTGTCGAATTTACTGCCAACTTTAGATTACAAAAAGTTCCACAATGTAGACTGTGTCATTGAAGCTGTGTTTGAAGACATAAATATTAAACATAAAGTTATCAAGGAGCTTGAAGCTGTAGTGCCCAGTCATTGCATTATTGCAACAAACACCAGTGCTATTCCTATCTCAAAGATTGCAGCTGGTAGCAGTCGACCTGAAAAAGTTATTGGTGAGTCATGCATCCTTTGTGCTCTCCAATAATCAAATTGAATGTTTGATTAGTTAACCATGGTGTCATCTACAAAATGCCTACCAATAAATTGCAAAAAACAGTCATGTGATGTAATTACTCACGAAATGTTGAATGGAAACCTAAAAAAACCTTTTTGAATAGGAACAGCTAATATTTTTAATTTAATTTTTCTCATTCAACATATCATTATGTTTAAATTCAATTATTTTTTTTCCATTTCTCTCTTATATATTATTTAACAGTTGGTCTTTTATAGCAGCGCAGCTTGGTCACGTGTTGTTTGATATACACCTGTTTTTGCTAGTCTCATCAACCTTCTCGTTATGTTTTGTTCTTAACTAAAAACATTATTTTACATAACGGTTCTGAGCAATGGCGTAAACGCACTAATAAATGATACTTTGTATGAACACAAGAATTAACGATTTAGTACTCGTTCAAGAGCATTTACAAACCTAGAGTGCGTTTCTTAACAAGTTTAATTCACTCTGAGGAGTAAAAATCAAATTGCAAATTGAACCCGAGTGAAATCAAGTTTTACCGAGCTATCGCCTGACAGTTTCCTAGTTTTTTCGTTACGGGTTCGAGTGACGTTTTTCACTCTAACAAGTGCGAATTCTAGAGGCCGATGAAATTCACCTACAGCTGTCAGACAAAGGTTTTGTTTGTTTTGTCTCATTCTATCCGACAAGGGCAAAGCAATCTACGAAAAGCGATTTGGAACAAACGGGCCCCTAAGACTAAGTTGGTAATGAATTACAGGTCGCGTCACTTAAAAAGCGCTCTAGGGCTCATTCTGTGCAGTAGACGATTCATGGATCGGTGGTACGAAGTGAGGAGGGGGAGGCGAGTCCGCGCGCCGCACAGTGGTCCGGATTTTGAAAATGGTGGACTTAGAACCTAAGGTCAGTATTTCTGGCTGAAAAAAAACATACGGACAGTTAAGTAAACGCTCATCAACGTTTGTTTTAGCGGTTTTCATGAAATCGTTTAATTAAGCGAATAAAAATTATTGAAAAAAAAAATGTATGGAGCAAATCTGAAATTATTTTTTTTCTCAAAACGTTTAAAAGTGTTAGCAACGAAACCTTATGTAAATTATTGTAATACATGTATTTGTTAATTTCACAGAGAAATTTTTTGCTTGTACTTGCAGTCTTGGCGTTTATATAGGGTTTAACTTAAAATATTTAATTAAATAGAAATAACACGAATGATCTACTTTATTTCGTCTGTTAAGTGGTTTCGGGAAAGTAAAACACTAAACAAATATATTTATATTAACACAAACATCACTTACAAAATAACATAATCATTAAAAATATTTGATGTCCCATACCTTTTTTTTTCTGTCATTATAACATAAAGCTCGTACTCTACATAACGCCCCGAGCAATGTTTGATCTATAACTTTTCTTAATAAGGCGAAAGAATAATTGACTTCCCATTCAAAATTAACTAAATGAAATCAAGTTTTGTATTGAAAGTAGATTTTTTTGTCAATATCTGAAAATTTATTTTGTTATGAAAAGGAATAGGCTGTTAAAAATCGAAGGTCGTTAACATTTCTAATTTCATTTAATGCATCTTTAAAAATTACAAATTATTTACTAAAATAATTTTTTTACTATCTAAATTAAATTAATAATAAAGTTATTGACCAAAACTACCTATAAATAACACACAAATTAATATAAAGAACTTAAAAATCATTCCAAAGGATCTGGCATATTTTCTGTAGCTTCTTCATCAACTTCTATTTCTTCAACTTCTTTTATTTCGTGTTGAATTATTAACTGCAAAGCTTCTGGAAACATGCTTGATGATTTAAAATTGGTGTATTTAGGTTTCAAATGGGATATATATGGATCTGATGATATCAAAAAATTGTGCATAATGTCTTCATTATTTTGGAATCTTCCCGTTTTTCTCGTGTGGCGCTCTCTGGTATTTCGAAAATCCTTATTTCTTGCTTCTCCTGCTTCTTCTGACAAAATTCCGATAGGAAGGCAAGAGAAATGTTTGCATATGTCAGCGCCATGTATTAACATTTTGTGTACGCTGGAAGGCATATTGTACCAGGGGTAGTGATGTACAAAGATCTCAGCAGTCTCCTTGCAGTATCCACGGAATCCATCGATATTTACAGCCTTCCCACAAGATAACACTTGCAATATGACTGCGAAGTGTTTTATCAAATCAGCATCAATCTTTGTTATTTGAGCACTTTTTTGGTATTCCCGAAAAAATCTTCTGGCCGTGTTTCCATCATTTGTAGTTCCAAAGCCCTGCTTGACAACATCAATCAAAAGTCCCATTTGTTGTTTGAACTCCGATTGCACCATATCCTTCTTTAACTTCTTAAGGTTCTTGTTGTCACCTCGTGCACTCCACATTTTGAAATCTAAATTATACGAAATATGTAAAAGACACTCCATGCTACGAATCCACATATGGAGTGTTGATAGTCCATATTGATATACATCTTCCCGTACAGGTCTTGAAAAAATTTGAGAAAGATTATTCATCTCACTAGGTTTTGCAAGACAAACATTGCACGTAGCTGCAGATGGAGTATCTGTAATAATTGTAGTCACTTTCCCATCAATCATTGTCATGTGCAATAGGGCTTCCAATACCGGGATCCCGGTATTGCTCAATACCGGTATTAGGCGATTTTTTGGCCTTTTCTCAATACCGGTATTGAAATCCAATACCGGTTTTAATACCGTAAGTGTCGATGCTTGGAATTCTCACGAATAAACTGCAAAATGTCCCCTATTTTTGGCCAATCTGCACACTTTTTACCAAAAATAGTGGTTTAACGGACGGGATTACCTTATCTACTGAAATAAATGAAAATAAAGTCGCAGTTATTGCGTTCCTTCGACCCTCACATTCGACTAAAATTCAACAAAATTGTATCTTACTTTATTTTACAACTAGCTGTTTGTCCACGGCTTTAGCCCGTCGGCTGTTTCTCCCGTCAAAATAAAGCCTAAATAAAAAAATAGCCTATGTCACTGGTTGATAATGTAGCTTTATATTGGTGAATGAATATTTAAAATAGTACTTTCAGAGCCTATTTGTTACAAACAGTTAAATCTTTCCTCTTTATAATATTAGTATAGATGCGTTGTTTGTGGCATTTGTCCTTTTAATGAATAGGCCATACTCGATCATAACTATAAACCTTTATTGATATATTAAGGTTTAAAACTAATGATTTATTTTGAGTCGTGAGGCTGACAAATCTGACAATCAACCAAATTTTCAAAGTGGTTTTTTGCCCCAACAATAAGTAAGGAAAAAAATTAATGACTACGATTTTTGATAGTGTTTTGGTTAGTAGTAAACATTTTGATAGGTCAAAATACTACTTTTGTTTTACATTTTTCATAGATTTTAAAAAGGTAACATAGTTTTAATTTATAAATTTACCTACTTTTTAACTTGTAAAAATCATAAACGCATAAAACAAATCACTGAAATCGATATAATTATGCTTTATATATTTATAAAAGTTCATTTTCAATGAAATCTGTTACTATTTCAGCTTAATTTTTCACAAAACGCATTCAACAATAATAATTATCCATTTTCACCCCAATACCGTAATACCGGTATTAATACCGGATTCGAAAAAAAATCCGGTATTGATACCGGTATTTAAAATATCCGGTATTTGGAAGCCCTATGTGCAACTCATGAGTAACTTCCAAGTTTCCGCAACTTGAAATAGTCAAATTTCGTATTTCTTCCTCCATTGCCGCTTGTTCCTGCTTAACAAAGTAAGTCGTCTCCTTCGCAAACTGAAATTTTAGATATAAGATGTTGAAGATGGGTTTGGATTATTCCAAATAACAACATTTCCGCTCTCTAGCTTCAGAGGAACGAGACTCGTCATGAACACAGAGGAGTCGTCGAATTCTGAAAGTTCACTTCTTTGCTTGTAGTTGCTCTGTGCTGAAGATCCATCGAATCCCCATTTGGAGGTTAGCTTCAAGTTTCCACTGCACATATTTAAATCATTACCAACGACTTGCAAGATTCTTCGAGTTGTCACGTCTAAAAGTGCTTGCAGTTTCACCTTCACTATATCTTCTGATATTTTAATATCTCTGGTATCTGGATAACACCTCTCCTTAGCTTCTAACAACTTGTGGTAAGACGGAAGCTTCAATTGCTGTGACAATGCAGACCGTAGAGTAAGATACTTCCACTTTGACAGATCCAATGAAGTAGTAAGGGCCAACGCTTGATCTTCCTGCATAGTGTCCACCTCTGCGTTTGTTAATAAAAGTGATTCGACAGCTTCAACCTTTTCAGGTTTCTTCATAAGATGATCGATGATGCGAGCAAGAGCTTCTTTCCCATTACACTTTAGCTTCGTGACAAAAGCAAAAGTCAGTTCCTCTTCCGGATAGTCGAGTAATGTACCCGATCGTCTTTTCTTCTGCTTATTCCCCAAGTCTTCAAATGGCTTCCTTGGTGCAATGTCTGTAGAAGTGCCCATATCACCAGTCCCCTTCGAAGTAGATGCAAAGGGTAGAACAGCTGCTTCTTCTTCTGTAAAACGAGAATCCACATTTTCGGTCTCTTCAAAAATTTCGGTATGATTTACAGATTTACATTCAGGCCACTTAATTCTTGTTTCTAACCAGTCCATATGCTTCTTCATGAATGTTTTTTGCAGCCTATGTGCATCGGTCCATCGACGATTTAAGTTCACAGTGAGAGATCTTGCAAAATTCAATATTTTTTCAGAATCTTCTTGCGAAATTTCAAGCAAAACGCAGTCTAAAATTGCTTGATGTAGTCGTTTGTAGTCCTTGAGGTCCCCTTTTCGCAGAAAAACGTAAATATCCAGGTTAGTACCAAATCTAGCCATGATCAAGTAGGTAGATTGTTCACGTTCAAAATTCCAGGTATGTTGACTCTTTAAGGGTTGAATGTCTAATGACGCTCCAACAGGAGCTCCCGTCTGTTTTATTCGATTCATAATCGCGCAACTAGCAAGGGTCTAAAGGAGTGAAAGAGAGAGAGAGCAATATAGAATGAAAGAGATAGCGATAGTAGAAAATGAAAGAGATAGCAATATTAGGGAATGGGAGGGGAATATTAGTAGGCAATGCGTCATTCGGTCACTAACTGCGCTTTGAGTAACAGCGCTAACAACTAAGAAGTATAATATTATTATGAAATTAAAATGTTTAATATTGAATATTTTTCAAAACTGATGTTTGTGTTGAGATTAATAAATTATTCGTAGTATTTTATATTCCCGAAACCACTTAACAGACGAAATAAAGTAGATCATTCGTGTTATTTCTATTTAATTAAATATTTTAAGTTAAACCCTATATAAACGCCAAGACTGCAAGTACAAGCAAAAATTTCTCTGTGAAATTAACAAATACATGTATTACAATAATTTACATAAGGTTTCGTTGCTAACACTTTTAAACGTTTTGAGAAAAAAAATAATTTCAGATTTGCTCCATACATTTTTTTTTTCAATAATTTTTTTTCGCTTAATTAAACAATTTCATGAAAACCGCTAAAACAAACGTTGATGAGCGTTTACTTAACTGTCCGTATGTTTTTTTTTCAGCCAGAAATACTGACCCTAGGTTCTAAGTCCACCATATTCAAAATCCGGACCACTGTGCGCCGCACGAACGTTACAATGGCGCAAGGGCACGGGCCTTGCGCCATTGGTTCGTTAGTCGACCCATGCGCAAACACATCCCCTCCACTGTCCTCTAGGGCGTTTTTTACGTGACACGACCTGTACTGACAAACACGAATGCAAATTAAAATAAAAACATTTTAGGAATGCACTACTTCTCACCCGTGGACAAAATGCAGCTGCTGGAGATCATCAACCACCCCGGCACGAGCGAGGACACGTCGGCAGCCGCGGTGGCCGTCGGCCTGAGGCAGGGCAAGGTCGTCATCACCGTCGGCGATGGACCCGGCTTCTACACCACGCGCATTCTGTCCACCATGTTGAGTGAGGCTGTCAGGTAAGTTATTCCGCTTAAAACTTACCCTTTCTTGTCGTGACTATATTCTGTTCAATGTGGAAAACAAGATTGAAAAGAGTAACTATAGAGTTTCTTGCTTCTAAACCAGTGGTAGAATCTTAATTATGTTTTTTTTTTATATTGCCCGTCAAGACAACCCAGTCATTCAAACGAATTACTGGGCTGGCCATCCTCACCTTGAAGGCCTGCAGAAATGCCTTTTCACGCCCCGCTTGAAGAACCCGGGACTATAAGAGGAAGGAAACACATGTGCTGGAAGAGCGTTCCACGTCTGGATGGTACGACAAAGATACGAGTCACCGAACCTTTTAGTTCGGGCCAACAAATGTTGAATTGTGTGTGGATGACGCCGTAGTCCAGCACGTGTGGTACGGGAGTGGAAAGGTGAGGGTGGAATAAGCTGGAATAACTCGTCAGAGCATTCCCCATTATAGAAGAGATAGAGAACACTTAGCCTGGCAATGTCTCTACGCAATTGGAGAGGCTCGAGGGTCAAAGTTGCCTCTGGGTTTCCAATAATACGGATAGCACGCCGCTGCAACCTGTCAAGAGCTTCGAGTGGGTACTTGGCGGAACCGTCCCAGAGATGAGAGCAGTATTCCACACACGAGCGAACTTGTGTCTTATATAAAAGACAGAGCTGCCCTGGCGTGAAGAATCGTCCCGCTCTGTTCAGGATTCCGAGTTTACGGGATGCAGTTCTAATGACGCTCTCAATGTAGTCCCGCTGGTTTAGGTTGCTACGAACATCCATGCCAAGGATGTTAAGGCTATCCTTAATCGGTAGCGGGGTGCTCTGAAGAGTGGGATGGGAAAGGAACGGCGACGCCTTTGCTGTGAATGCACACACCTGCGTTTTCTTGGCATTGAACTCGACAAGATTGCATGCACCCCATTCTGAAATGCGGTCTAACACTCCCTCAAGCTCAACAACAAGACTTCGCCTCTTCTCCTCGATGGCAGTCTGCTTTGCCCCAGGGCGCTCGAAATAACGCGCATGGACCGTGCTATCATCCGCATAGCAATGAATATTACCAAGAGATAACAATTTATGGTATTAACTATCATACTATTATTTTCTTTACGCTATTTTTTTGTATATTTTTTCCTTGCAATCATCTTGTCATAATAAGTAAGTGCTTTTCAAAGTTTGAATGGAATATATTTTAACTTTGGTTGTACTTTTATAACTTCTTCAGAGAGCCCATTCGCTTTTTTTTTTTTTAAATGTTTCCGATGACGGAGCACCTTAAGGCCTCATTTACGGAGACGCGGGGTGTCGCGCGTTGAGATGGGCGGCGCGGCCCGCACTGAATTTCAACATATGTCGTTGTATGAGTGCGCATACAGAGAAGCTACTAGTATTTTATACGCGTTTTCTTGAAATGGACGGTTTCTTGCGGCCGAGCCCGCGGATGGCATTGACGCGTCTCATGCGGTGTTATCGCGGCGGAAATTCATGAAGCGATGACCGCGGCCTAACCATCTGCCAGTCTTATTTGTAAATCGCACAACTCGGATGCAGTCAATTTAACGTCACAATAGATTTAGTTTTTTTTAGACCACATCGCTGACAATCAAGCATGTGGACCACCTGATGGTAAGCGGCTACCGCAGCCTATGGACACGTGCAACACCAGGGGTATCTCTTGCGCGTTGTCGACCCTTCAAAAACCTTTTCAAACCACTCTTGAAGAACTTCATACTATAACTCATTGGGGAAACCTCGGCAGGGAGTTAATTCCACAATTCAAGCGTCCTCGGAAGGAAACATCTCTGAAACCGAACTGTACGAGACCATTGCGGATTCAGCGTGTGAGGATGAACGCCCTATCGGTTGCGAGCGGTGCGGTGGTAAAAAGTAGCCGTAGGCATCATTTAAAACAGTTCGTCAGAACAAAACCCGTTGTACAAGCGGTAGAACACGCATAAGGAGGCGAAGTCTCTCCTCAGACTTAACGGCTCTAAACCGCTTATCAGTTAGAGATCGTCGACAATCCCGGTCGCGCACGCCTCTGGACTGAGTCAAAAAGACCGAGTTGATATCCAGGCGCTCCTGCCAAAAGGTGACAACAGTACTCCACGTGTGGCCTGACTTGCGCTTTATACAGCAGCAGTCTTTGCCTAGAAGTGAAGTACTGCTTCGCCCTGTTTAGCACACCGAGCTTTTTGGATGCCAACTTCGCCTTTTGTTCCAAATCACTCCGAAACTGAACGTCACTAGATATGTCAACACCAAGGATCCCAATACTATTTGTTAGGGTAAGGGTAGTGTTCTGGAACTGAGGAGCTACAGTGAATGGAGTTTCCTTAGCGGTAAACGCGCAAACTTGTGTCTTAGTGGGGTTAAACTGGACTAAATTGTTCCGACCCCAATCGAAGACCCAAGCTAGGGTATTCTCGATTTCAGAAACAAGTTTAGTTCGACTTTCCTCCACAAAGGTACGAGGGATATTTGCTCGGCCAGTGTAAAATGCATCTCCAGTGCTATCATCCGCATAGCAATGAATACCATCATTAGAGAGCATATCATTGATATGCAAGAGGAATGGCGTAGGAGATAGCACAGAGCCTCGTGGGACGTCAGAATTGATGTCCAATGTCTATCGGAGCAACTACCGTCTACAACGGCTTTAATGCGTCTGCTGGACAAGAAACTGGCAATCCATTCGCATAAACCCTCGGGCAGTCCGTAAGATGGAAGCTTTGATAGAAGACCTAGATGCCAGACCCGGTCGAATGCCTTAGCTATATCTAGGGTAACAGCCAAAGCCTCGCCTTGACTTTCAATGGCCTGAGCCCAGCGGTGTGTGAGATACACCAGAAGATCGCCAGTCGACCGACCATTACGGAAGCCGTATTGGCAGTCGCTTATCAAATCGTGATCCTCTAGGTACCTCAGGAGCTTGGCAATCAACACACTCTCCAAAACCTTTGAAAGAAGGCAGGTAATAGCAATAGGTCTATAATTCGCCGTGTCCGACCTGTCACCCTTTTTAGGCACCGGGTGGCGTATATGGCTTACCTTGTTTACCTCACGGAGAGACGAAAGCGACAGGGGTTTACTGCGCATGAACATCAGAGAACCCCAGAACTGTAGGTGACGAGAGCGACTGGGCTTTCTCGGGCTATTTCTAATGATTTTCACGGAAAAGCCTTGTTCACTACGTCTTTCCAGTGAGAGACAAAATCTTTTGAAGAAAATTTTTTGCGAGAAAGCCCTGTTCAGTTCGTCACCCTAGTGAACCACTTTATTGGAGGAAACGGTAAAATTAACTTTTTTAACTTAGCTGTAAATGTTAATACTTTTTTTTATTAGTCAGTGAAGTTATCTAATACCTAGTTAACGTTTTAGTTTGTATTACAGTCTTAACTAACTAATTAAAGATAAAACATCAGTCTTTTATCAAGACTACTCTTTATATCTATATAAATCTAATATCTACATACGTAACTAGGAACTTAATGTCAAGACATATACTAATAAATGAATTTTGACTAGCTGTCCGTCAGCGGCTTTGCCCGCGTAGACGGTCTTTCCCGTCAAAATATAGCCTTAATAAAAAAAAATTGCGCATGTCACTCCCTTATAATGGGAATAAAATATTGGGGAAAGAATTTTTTAAATCGGTCTAGTAGTTTTGGAGCCTATTCAATACAAACAAACAAATCATTCCTCTTTTTAATATTACTAGTATTACAACTTGTGGTAGACGTACTGAACTTAGAAGTCACTATGGGACGTTGTCACATTAACTTTGTTTAACATCATCATAACATTAATATTATTATCACATTAATCATAAATACGCAACATAACAACAAGCGGACAGTTTTTTTTTCACACTTATATACACTCATTTATGTACCTAGCTTCTGCCCGCAACTTTGACTGCGTGGGCTTCAGAAGTTACTAAGTCTAGTACGTAGGTACTCGTACTCGTAAGTCTAGGATGTTTGGTTAGTTATAATATCCACGGAAAAGTACGAAAGAACTCTAGTCTTTAATACATTACAGCTGTTTTGGATTATGTCAGGCAGGTACGGTAAGCAACAGAAGTAGCTGAACACTTTAGTACTTTGGCATAGTAGCAAATCTGGCATTTCCCTTATAATTTCTATGACGACGTGAACCAAAGTTGATGTGACAAAGTACTACAGTGACTTCTACTTCTGATAGCGGCAGATGAGTAAAAAAAGATTTTTTTAAATACATTGTAATGGCCTTCTGAACTAGTTGCTATTAACGATTCAAATAAATAAAAAACTTAATAATTTTAACAAAATACACACATCAAAATAATTTTCTCACTCCTTAGAATTCAATACAAACTGAAACGTTAAATATAAGATAACTTAACTAACCTAGTAATAAAAAGCGAAGTACATTTGCAGCTAAGTTCAGAAAGTTAGGGAAGTTTATCGTCTCCTTCAATAAAGTGGTTTACTAAGGTGACGAACTGAACAGGCTTTCGAGCAAAAAAGTTTCTTGAAAAGATTTCGTCACTCACTGGAAAGACGTCATAAACAAGACTTTTACTACCATGAACTTCATACAAAATACCTAGAGAAAGCCCAGTCGACCTCGTCACCTTCAGTAGACGCAGTGAACTGGGGTTTTCTGATATTTAGGCGCGAAAAACCTCTTTCGGTTTCGTCTCTACGTGCGGAGACGTGGTACACAAGGCTTTTCCATGAATTTCATGCAAATTAGCCCGAGAAACCGCAGTCACTCTCGTCACCTACTGTAGACGTGGTGATCTAAGGTTTTCTGATGTTTATGCGCGGAAACCCCCTGTAGATTTCGCCTCTCCATGCGGGGACGTAGTGAACAAGGTAAGCCATATACGCCACCGGGTGCACGTGGGCGGTCTTCCACAAAGACGGACGTTGCCTTTTTGCGTAGGAAAGTACGAAAAGGCGCGTTAATACCGGGCACAACCACAGAATAAAATAAATAACAGAAGACGCACTTTCGACACAATTGCACTACAATATCAACCTTCGATGTGCGCCAATACGGTCCAAAACAACTTTGTGAACGGCCGGGACAATCGCAAGTAAATCTTATATCTAAGGCGCTACGAGCGCTCGCCGCTCGCTTTCACGAACGACCGTGACGTAACCCGGCTGCGTGTCGCTCATAGGGCTGTGCATGCAAACACTGGAATATGAAGCGCTTGCGTGTGCCACGTAGGTACCTATAAATACTGTCAACAAATACGGTTTTTCGTGGTTTGTTTGTTAATCACTACATAGTATAAAAAAAAGTCGCATTTAGTCTGTCTGTCCCTATGTATGCTTAGATCTTCAAAACTACGCAACTATTTTTAAGGTTTAAGAAGGTTTATAAGTATGTATATAACATTAATAATATATGGTAGAGAATCACTGATAATTTCAGAGGTTTCTATTCAGGGAATCTATTCTATTCTTGGGAAGTCTGTTAAAGGTTAAATCCTTATCTTTAAATTTTGTGTTAGTGCATCCGAATGCAGTACAGTAACGCTTTTGTCTCACCATCCTGTGAACTTTCAGCTTGCGAAAATAAACTGCCGCGTCGGTCGCGTCCTACGTACTGCGTACGTGATACTCGACTAAATTGTCCGCACGGGCGGACCGAACGCGTAGGTGATTAAGTAAACCGAATTACATAGTGACACAGGCCTGGCACAACTCGAGAGCACACACTTTGAGCACCACTGCTGGGATCTTAACCGGCCTATTAGACTTAGGGACGTCCAGAGTTTGCAACTCTCGCCGGACTTCGTTCTGGGTTATGCGGATCTCCGGCATAATGTGACCGCACCAAGGGATGGTAGGTGCCACGGCGCTCCCAGCGTCCAAAGTCGAGTTTGAGGCAAAGAGGTTGCCCAAGAGATCGGTGTTAGGGTCCTAACTGGGGACTTTATTTAAATAAGATAGCGGACTGTAAATACTATTTAGGTTTATTTCGTAATGCAATCTTTGACTCTAAGCTATTATGGGTGGTCGCGCCCGGTGTCTAGGATGATCGAAGCCGAAGTGAAAGATCGTGGCGGGGGTCCGCTTGCGGTCACCGCCGCCCGCAGCGAAGCCCGCTTCGCAGCCCGACGACTGCCGATTGTGGCCGATGTGCCTCGAAGGCGCCCGTGCTCCAACACTCGGCTTTCTCTTTAGCACTGTGGGCCAGATTTCCATCAGGTTTTTGGAGTGGTGGCAAAGACGAGCGGCAAAAGTTTCCCTTGGCTGCCTTGGCAAGCGACCGAAAGACACGACTCCCCGAGGGATGGCCCATGAGCCGCGGCCGAAGAAGTCGAATTTTGCCCATGGTCAACATGCCGTGGTCCAAGCCTTGAATGCAGATGAGGCGCAAGGCCTCTCTACGGAGCTTGTCAAACCACGGCTGGCTTAGTATTAACTAGACGTCCGTCAGCAGCTTCGCCCGCGTAAACTATGTCTCACGACAAAATATAGCCTAGTTAGAAAAATATAGCATTTCACTCCCTGATAATGTGGCTTTATAATTAATAAAACATTTTTTGAAATCGAGCTAGTAGTTTCAAAGCCTATTCGTTATAACCAAACAGACAATCAAATCTTTCCTTTTTCTAATATTAGTATTATTATTAAGTCATTCACGTAGCAAGTTGCGACACGTGCGCTCCTAGTTTGGGCCCACTTAAATCAGTTCCTAGGACCATAAAGCCCAGGCCAAATGCTGGGTGAGGTCCATTTGTTTTTTGGGCATCGGGACACCGCTGGCTGATGGTACCAATGATGTTTTTTGCTGTTATTTTGTTTTGTTGTTAATGCCTACTAATTTGTGTTTTTAATAAATTGTAACGAATGTCCTAAGTTAATACTTAAATGTTTTTCTATTTCTATCTCTCCTCTTAATAACCTAGTAAACTAGTCGGTTTGATTGAGTACATTGAGTCTCTATGAACAACAAGTATATTGACTGTTTTGTGTTTACGCGTGCGATGATGATAAGTGCCGCAGCACGCCGCTGCTCCGTAAACAGAAAAAACATTCGACGCGCCGCGACAAACGCGACGCGCGATACCCCGCGTCTTTGTCTATGAGCCCGTAAACGATATTCATTAGTAATATTTTAAAATAAATATAAAGGATTATGAAATAAGAATATATAGGAAGGAAGGAGGAAGAGTGGTTTCAGAGCTCGGCCGGAAACCCGTAGGTCCCGAGTTCAATTTCCAGGTCGGGCGAAGTGTGTTTTTGGGTTTTTCGAAACATAGCCGGGGTTTGAGATCACCAACCCGCATTTGACAAGCGTGGTGATTAAGCCAATACCCATCGATTGTAGCTTGACTTGATTTCAATGATGGAGGCCTTTGTCCAGCAGCGGGACGGCATATAGGCTAATTACTTGACTTTACTTTTATAAAGGATTACTGCAGATGCTAGCAAGTCACGATTCTAGAAATCTATGTATAAGGATGTCTGTTCAGCGGTGATTTTTTTGCGGTCGATAAAGCTAATGATTATGAAAGATACAAGTAAAAGTTACAATGTTACAGGTTACTTCAAGAAGGTGTTGATCCAAAGGATTTGGACAAAATGACCAAGCAGTTTGGTTTCCCGGTTGGCGCTGCTACCTTAGCCGACGAAGTCGGTATTGATGTCGGCTCACATATTGCTGTTGATCTTGCTAAGGTAAGTTATAAGAATGATGGTATTTTACATTTCTGTTAACAGTCAAATAAAGATCACCTTTTATTCCAGGGAATTCTAATACTAATGGAAAATTTTAAGTTATCCAACAGTTAAACATAAAAACTAAAGCAAAGCTTTGAGTATGTTCAATTGAGAATAAATATAAAATGAGTTACCTACTGAGAATGCCGTATTATTTTCCTAACAGTATTAAAATATCATTCGGTATATTATGGCTGCGTTCCAAATCGAGTCGAAATTACACTCTGAGGGGTGAAAATTCGAACCCGTTCCAAATTGACCCCGAGTGAAATCAAAGATGACCGAGCTGTCACCTGACAGTTTCCCAGTTGTTTCAGAACGGGTTCGGGTGACGTTTATCACTCTGACAAGTGCGAATTCTACCGGTGTCTGGAGCCCGATGAAATTCACCTGACAGCTGTCAGACGAAGGATTTGCTCGTTTTGTCTCTCTCTATTCGACGAGGGTGAAAATCAGTCTGCGAAAAGCGATTTGGAACGGGCCCTATGTAGATCCATTTACCAAAAAAAAAACTACCTAAACATCCATATTTATTTCATTACTATTTACTACTATAAATATATCGTTTTTCACAGGCATTTGGCGATCGTATTGGCGGTGGCGACTTAAACATTATGTCAGATTTAGTGAAGGCTGGTTTCATGGGCAGGAAATCAGGCAAAGGCTTTTATGTGTATGAAAAGGGTACTAAGAACCGAGAAGTTAACCAAGAAGCCATCCAAATGTTGAAAGAGAGATACTCTTTGGAACCCCGCGGTGCCAGCACAGTCGAAGACCAGCAGTTACGAATGGTTTCCAGGTAATCATTGAATGATTTAAAATTTTGACATTCATTCAATATTTTCAACTGAGCTTATACGTAATTAAAATTTAAAAACATGTGTATTGAAAAAAAATTAAAACCGTTTTTTTTTTCAGGTTTGTCAATGAAGCAGTATTGTCTTTGGAAGAGAAGATTCTCTTCAGCCCCATGGAAGGTGATGTTGGTGCAGTGTTCGGTCTTGGCTTCCCTCCATTCACCGGTGGACCATTCAGGTAAGTTTGAAGGACACAATTTTCTTAGAATCTTGATTATTATTTATTACCCTCGAATTTTAGGATTGTGGGAACGACAGGCGTGTTGAGATTATTGTTCCGATTGAATGTACAAAAATAAGTTATTTGAAACAGCGAGCATGGCGAACGAACCCCACCATCAAATTATTTGAATCTGATTTGGCGTAGCAGAGTTCTCCTATTAAAGAATACGTCACTATTGTCAAGTTTCTCTAGTGTCCTGTCCAGTAACCGTTACAAATCCCAGTAATTTGCAGATTCTCAAGTTAATTCGCGAATATCCGTAAATTAACCGTAGCTTATAAAAGTTTTTGCTCAGCAAATAAACAATATTTATTTTCCGTATGATGCAGATGGGTGGACCAATTCGGTGCAGATAAATTAGTAAGGAAAATGGAAGAATTCCAAGGTCTTTATGGGGCACCTTTCAAGCCAGCCCAGACTCTCATCGACATGGCGAAAGACAGCAGCAAGAAGTTCCACAAGAACTAATTATATTTTCTATTAGTTTGTCCTTCTGAAAACTAATTTTAATATGATCATGATTGAAAGTCCTGTTCATCTTGTTATCTGATTTCGAGTCTTCGTTTACACGATGAGCTTTAAGTGCCCTGCATAATGTCCTTAAATTTAGATTAAGCGTGAATTCTGATAGTTTTATAGGCATGTCGCGATAGTAGGGACTATTACTATTAACCCATTATATCAATTCAGATATGTTGCATGACAATAAGAGAAGTAAGTTTTTTATGGATGAAAAGTGTTAATTTGTGTTATTCTATTTATTATTGTGTAGTACTGAGATTGTGGATAAAATATATACCGTCTTTATGAAAATCTAAAGATCATAAAGTTAATAAAGTATAATTTCATATTTGTGTTTTTTATTTTAATGCCAAATCCATAGAATCTCCCAATCCAACACGAGCAACGAGCAAAAATTATTCCTGATATATGCACGTTTTTAAGTATTCATAATCGCATCAGCAAACATTTTAACATGGGGAAATTATCTGAAAATCTGGGGACAGGGTATCTAATGCGGCCTCGCCGAGCTCCGTGGGGTGCCGCACACGCTAGCAGCCAAGCCGGACCGGATTTGCGATATAAAAGGCGATAATTGCTACTTAACGTCGTATACTGAATCGTCATTTGTTTACAAGCAAGCTATCAAAACAAAATGCAAGCGACTAGCAATCGAGTTGCGTTGCGAGTTAGGAGAATGAGGGGATGTTTCGGACCTTCGACCGGTACCAATTCGACAAATAGCTGCCTAAAGGCGAAAATTAGTCTTTTGTGCTAACCTTAAAAAGATCAATGGCGAAACCGAAACCAGCTACTAAAGGCACCGAGGCTAAAGATTTATAGTAACCCTGCACTACATACACGACACGAACATATTAAAGTTAATCCCGAACTAAATGTTGCCAGCAGATTTGTCTGGGTGGACTCAGCTTTGATAGTGGATAAACAAAGAACACCGATGCATTGTGTTGTGCTAGCAATATTTGTTATTAAAAAAAAAACAGATAACTAATAGTTCAAACGCACACGGTTAGAAAAGGGTGTAAGTCTACTTTTTTAATTTAAGGTGTGTTAAACTAACATTGTTGTGGGTATTTTTAAGAGTAAGAGGAACGAAAACGAAATTTTTATCGTTCTAGGGTCAAAATAACGTTATTAACCATTTTTAGCCTTCTCCATTTCTTTCTAATAATTCTCAGTTGTATTTTATGACTGCACAGCTTAGTCACGTGACACCTGTACTAATATTATAAAGATGAAGAGTTTGTTTGTTTGATGTTTGATTGAACGCGCTAATCTCAAGAACTACTGGTCCGATTTGGAAAATTCTTTCAATGTTAGATAGCCCATTTATCGAGGAAGGCTACACGCTATATAATAATATCATCATTCCACGCGGACGAAGTCGCGGGCAGAAGCTAGTCTATACTAATTTTAGCGAAATGATTAGTTTGTATTAAATAGGCTCCGGAACTAGGACCGATTTAAAATATTATTTCATCGATAATTATCAGGGAGTGGGGCTATTTTATATTTTTTCAATTTATGCTATATTTTGACGGGACAGCTAGTTTGCTACAAACTGGATTTTATTTTTCTCATACACGTTCTCGTTTAGGTTTGTACCGAACGAAACATCTCCGAGGAACCGTTCGAAACGTTTTAAACCGTTAATTTAACAGTTCCAAGCTTTAGGAGAAAATTTA
This sequence comes from Udea olivalis, assembly GCA_947369235.1. NCBI lineage: Eukaryota > Metazoa > Arthropoda > Insecta > Lepidoptera > Crambidae > Udea > Udea olivalis. The sequence goes on from OX376343.1 coordinate 15,074,404, forward strand.
ATGTTTGTAGTCACCTTGATGCGTAAGCCGATTATTTAGAGTGGCCGTTTTAGTTAGTTTTTCTAAAGAGGTCTTCCAGACGACTCGATTCAGGCAAAAATCGTAACGTACGGAACGGCCCATGTCCTTAAAAGCAAAACATTGACATTTGCCAATCGAAGCCAAAACAGATTATTTAATCTGTGCTATTGACATTTATTACCAAAACATTAACAAGCAAAGCAACTGCTTTGTAGGCGTCTGCAGCACCTGGAGCTCAAAATATCAAATTAGAATGTGAACTCAATCAAAAAACTTACTTTTGTCGTGAATCATATTTCTAGCTAGCCAACTGTATGTATTTGCCTTTTATGTATTTTTTTAGAGGTGGTACCTCACCTGGAGCATTTTCCTGTAATGTAACATTTCAGATTCGATTTTGGGCATTACATTATAGTACTGCCTCCCTAACATGACGACCATTCGCCTCTAATATACATTTCAGGGGCCCCGACTCTTGAACAGTATTTCATTAGACAAGCATTGCAGAAATGTCAAACAAGAAATTTATGAACCTTATTCCGAAGCGTTAAGGTTCAAAAATTTTTTTGGTGACAGAATGCCTTTCCGGCAAAATTTGGTTCGGGAGTCAGGGGCCAGATTCGATTGAGCATTACCTACTTAGTTTTACAATACTGCCTTACAAAACTTCGAGGAAGTTGTATCAATATATTACGCACTGTAATGCTCGGTGCTATAACCTCACCAACATAATCCTCGAATCTGGTAAAATTACAGTTTGCGCACTGTAATGCTTAGTACTCCTCCCTCACTGATAAAATGTTCGAATCTGTAATGTTACATTACAGGCGAATGATCCAAGTGAGTGAGCACCTTAACAGTGCTATTATATACTTTTGTAGTTAATACAAGCTACCTTTTTAACAGCTAACTAGGTAGGTAGTTTGAACATAGTTTAGATATTGCTTATTATTTATTACAACAACACAGCCTAAGTACTTACCTACCTTCCTATATATAAATGTTCAAGATTCAAAGGATTCAGCTTCCTTCGTATGAAGTTTGGGCCAAGTTGCCAATTTCTTTTTTTTTTACTTTAAGTTAGACAAGTGTGCAAGTACTCTGGAATCCTTTATTAACTGTTTCATCAATTGTCCTTTCGGCATGTCATGGTTTAAGTAGGTACCCACTTTATTACATTGTGTTGCTATCAGTAACTTATCTGTTAGCTAGGGAAATCCATCTCGGAAATAAAGTACCTACCTCCATACCTAACAGTGTATGAATTATTTAGTTTTTTTCTGATAATTTTTTACTGACAGTCCATTCTGTACCTACTTTTTCTAAAGTAAGTAACGAAAAAATTTAAATAAATTTCTCAGAACAGGCTGATGCCAGTGCGGGTCAAGAGGCCGAAATACTTTTGGGCTGATGTTCTGTACCTGTGCCAGAGAGACGGTAAGATCTGCCATATTATTGGATAGGCACTGTCGTAATTATTCTATAAAACAACCAGAAACAAGGTCGTAATTGCTCTTGATACCACCATGATACAAATTCTCCTCAGTAGGCACTCCTTTTGCTTAATACCTGCTGCTTTCCCTATTCTTTTACCGAGAGAAATTATTTAAAGTTTAATGTAAATTTTTATGTAATTGTGTACTGATTACCAATTTTTTTTACAGGTACTTATCATGTTTAAGTAGTTCAATTCTAAGACTGATGATTGATCCATTGAGATAGGTTTTTTCAAAGATTAAAAACGCACTTTTTGTCCGTCGGTGGTAGGTACTAAAAGCCTCTTCAAAAATGATCATAAAAATACAATCATTAAAACGCCAACCATTGAAAAGACTCGTAGAGCACATAGTTTATCTCGCAATCGTTTTTATATTAATACCGTCTATATTTTATTTTGAGTTATTTGTAGTCTTACCGGCTGTTTGTATACAGTGGTCAATTACATATTTTATGCATTTATTTTGTGCGATATTTTTGTTGCATAATATTGTAGGTAATTTAATTTACGGAATGTGTACCAGTAGTAGTATCAGGGGCCCTTTCCTGCATGGCGCTGAGAGCGACGGCTGGACCACTTGCGCAGTGTGCGCGTGCGCACGCCCCCCGCGCGCATGGCACTGCAATATCTGTGATATTTGTATCTTAAAAAGGGACCATCACTGTACATTTCTTGCATGTTGTGTGGGCTATTATAATCATAGATATTTTATGGCATTTACATTTCATATTTTTTTATCAATGGTTTATGCATTTTATTTCAACGTTAAGTTTCTTGCACAGTTTATAACTTGGAATCATGGTTTTATTCTAGTGAAGTTTTTCTTTCCCCTAGCTAGTTTCGTAATAGACTTTGGAAATGAGAGCCTTTATGTATTCTTAGTTGTAATTAATATTATCGTCGGAGTTTTCACTGGGTTTCTTTTTTTCTATCATTTAAATAATCTTTTGAATGGCAGGATAGTGCCCGAAACTAAAGATAGTGCCAAAGATTCTCGATATGACAGAGGAAAGAAAAACAATATTATAGAGGTATTTGGTAGAAGGTGGTATCTGACATGGCTTTCGCCATTTATACTAAGTTCTTTACCAGGCAACGGTATTGAGTGGACTGATGGTGACAAATACAAATAAGTATTTTTTTCTAAATTTCTACAGCACACAGCACTAAGGGGTTTGAACATTTGTGGCATATAGTTACCCATTCGCCATTTTGTTTTTTTTTCGATGTTTCCGCGCATGATGAAAGTGGTATAAATGAAAAGAGGACACATAAATAAACAATTTAAACAATAAATGTCTGATAATATGATAGCCTAAAGTCTCACGTTTCTGAGTTAAAGATCGATATGAAAAAGGTGATATTCATGAAAAAACTACTAACTATGAGGCTTTTCGTGTTATTTTAATAACAAAATGACAGATATTAGGGCATTTAATAGTCTATTATCTTTTCTTTTTGCGCCATCTCCCCACATCCCAAAGCCGTCTAAAAGAAATCTCTCTTAGCGAATGGGTCGAAAATTGCCTATCCTATGCTGTTACTTTAAAATTGTATTTCTATAATTATTAATAATTCGAATCCTTTTTGTATTTTTGTTACCAAAAAACAGGTAAAATCCACATCACCCTGATTATTTTAAGCATTTTCGAATGTTCACTCCATAAAAATGCGATAATACACATACCCAACGGTTTAAATGTCCAGAAATATGTTATTTGTTGACTATGTAACACGAAAAGCCAGATAATTCGTAGATTTATAAATATTATCACCTTTCTCCTACTTGATCTTTACCTTCAAATAACTTGAAAACGTGACACTTTGGGGCACCTTATTACTAGACATTTGTTTGTTTATGTGTCCTCTATCTATTTATACCATTTTCATCGTGCGTGGAAACTTTGAAAAAAAAAAAAATGGCGGATGTGGCTATGCCAGCCTCCATACAAAAATGTTCAAACCCCTTTCATGGACCTACCCCATTATCATCACATCACCATGAGTATATCAGTCTATAGACACCTTGATTGATGGTCTGTACCTTATATGGTACAGACAATCAATACAGTACTTAATATTTTAACTTTAGGTTGCTGTTTGCAAAGCAGGTATATATTGTACATACGTGTAAAGTTGTTTTTGGTACGCAAATTCATCTAATAATAAGCAATCTACCTCAACGAATGCTTACAAACAACGAATATACTTACGTATATGTAGATATAATGAAATATTTCTTTATAATGTTTTATTTCTTTGAACATACATCAAAAATTTTATTGCAAGAAAATATAATATTTTAGTACATAGTTAGTTCATACACATACAAATATGAACGAGATCATGTCATTTGTAAGAGTACAATGGATGTCATAATGAATGTAAATTACTATGAAATACAAGTACATATAGGTTAAAAACAACTAAAGTCCTTTAAAAAAATATAAGTCAAAACAATGTACCCAAGTTCTTTTAAAAAAAAGTCAGAACAATGTACCCATACTACTAACCATATTAATTATGTATGTATTCCTTGAAAATAATATAAGTTAAAGTCAATATAATTACATTTTTAATATCATATTATTGTTTGTTACAAAACTACAAAATACATAGTGGTTTTAATATTACAGTTTTTGTCATTAAATTAAAATATTCTACAATGACATGCATTATTATTTTAAATCTAGTCAGACTAACTAATAATAATATACTATACTTAGGAACCTACAGATTAAAATACTAATTACCTAAGCATGTTATCACCTACTGTCTGTCTGGAATGTTTGTATTTGGCAATATTTGTGACAAGTATCTGCTTCGAATCCTGTCTGAGTGTACTTGCGCGACGTCTCTGGGGGTGAGAGACTGTTGCAGCTCATCATTAGCTCGCGAATCCACTTCTTCGTGACTTGCATTATCTTCGTTATCCAACAAGTTCGCAGTTTCATCCGATTGATTATTACTCCTGTAATCATAGTTGAAATTAACATGAGGACCGATAACAAAAAAAAACAATAATTTAACCAATGTGGTGTGGTAAATTAATATAATTACTTACACTTTAAGGGATTCTCTAGTACTTGGAGACAAATTGAGCACCCCATCAATTGTTGAATCCATTATGTATATTATGACAGCAGCAATTAACGAAACTGAAAACATCACAAAAAATTAATAAAAATGTATGCAGAAATTTCTTCACCACACTCCAACCTGCTACCAGATTTTTTGAATATTATGAAAGTAGCAATCACAACTTAAATATATATTTTAAAGTAATTTTATTTTTAGCATTTAACAATGCACTATTTTCTACGCAAAGATAGAAACTAGAAAAAATCGACCTTGCCTTGAGTCCCTATAGGACCAGGTCGAATTTTTCTAGTTTCTATCTTTGTGTAGAAAATAGTGCATTGTTAAATGCTAATAATGAAATTCACTTAAACTATAGCTAGTTTCATCTTAATCGAAAGTCAAATATTTGCATAAATATTTCTTTCGGGTGTAAAGGCGCTTGCCTTAAATATTGATGAAACAAACGTTGGCTTACAACGTAAAATACCGTGGAGTCCCTAGGATCAGGTCGAATTTTTCTAGTTTCTATATTTGTGTAGAAAATAGTGCATTGTTAAATGCTAATAATAAAACTCACTTAAACTATCTAGTTTCATCTTAATCGAAAGTCAAATATTTGCATAATTATTTCTTTCGGGTGTAAAGGCGCTTGCCTTTAACATTGATGAAACAAACGTTGGCTTACAACGTAAAATACCGTGAAGTCCCTAGGATCAGGTCGAATTTTTCTAGTTTCTATATTTGTGTAGAAAATAGTGCATTGTTAAATGCTAATAATAAAACTCACTTAAACTATCTAGTTTCATCTTAATCGAAAGTCAAATATTTGCAAAAATATTTCTTTCGGGTGTAAAGGCGCTTGCCTTTAACATTGATGAAACAAACGTTGGCTTACAACGTAAAATACCGTGAAGTCCCTAGGATCAGGTCGATTTTTTCTAGTTTCTATCTTTGTGCAGAAAATAGTGCATTGTTAAATGCTAATAATAAAATTCACTTAAACTATAGCTAGTTTCATCTCAATCGAAAGTCAAATATTTGCAAAAATATTTCTTTCGGGTGTAAAGGCGCTTGCCTTTAACATTGATGAAACAAACGTTGGCTTACAACGTAAAATACCGTGAAGTCCCTAGGATTAGGTCGATTTTTTCTAGTTTCTATCTTTATATATTTTTAAGTTTCTCACCGAAAAGACATCCCAGGAAGAACATTTCTAGCATCAGGTATCCATATTCGTCAACTATCACACCGGCCAAGATTATTACTGTGGCCAAGCCTAAGTTTTGTACAGCTTGGCAACTAAAACACATACAGAAAATTATCAGGTTGATAGAAGTATTATGTACCTACAGACAGCCTATGTGATGTAGGTAACTAGTGCTTTGGTGGTTTACTTTTTAGCATTGTTTTAGTATTTCATGTTTTTCCTAGTCCTCAAAAGTGCTGGAGTTGTAGATTTAAAATAAAAAATATTATTATATCTGCATGTTGTGCTTGTATTAAAAGATTGTTACATTTAGTTTAAATCATTTATTTGTTTACGTAAAATTGGCTGACATGCTGTCAAAATGCAAACGACTAGCAATCAATTCGCGTTGCTAGTTAGAGAATAATGGCCTGTTCAAACCTGAGCGGTATTCGCTTCCGCTGTGGGTAGCGGTACAATACCACGCGGGTTTCGCTCAGGTATATAATATCAAGTTCCGCGGCAAAATGCAGGTACCGCTACTCACAGCGGCAGCGAATACCGCTCAGGTCTGAACAGGCCTTAACGGGGCCGGTTAGATACACAAAATGCTCCACACTCATGCTCCATGCATTTTCGCGAGACTATGCGGCAGAGTAATACAAATTCAGGTGACAGTAGGTAAAATAAACATGATGTCGATACTTACATGCCATAAGCCGTGCCCAACTGATTTTCTGCTACTATCATAGCCACCAATGGCCACAAACCACTGGCTAATAATGAATATGATATGCCCAAAACGATCTGTAACAAAAGTAAATTCATTATGACTGATTACTTTAGCGTTTTACAATGCTTGTTTTTCATATCTAAAGACTAGACACAGACATAGTTTATAGGTACTTGCCTCGAAACATTGATGGAATAACGTTTGCTTGCAACGTAAGCATATACTAGAAAGATTAGTTCGTCCCTCTGAGGTTTCGGTAGCTCAGTGGTTTAGAGCAGTCACCCGAATTGTAAAGGACGCGGTTTCGATTCCCGTTCGATATCATCAAGGTCCGAAATCGAATTTTTCCATTTTTTTTCTATCTTTAGTAAATTTATCATTTAGAGAATAAGAGAATATTATTTTTAGCAGATATTGAATAAATGCCATTTTACAATCTACGCATTTAGTTTTATTTTTCATACAGTAAAATTTTAGTAGCAAACAAGCAAAAAATTTCTTACCACTCCAATGTATGGATTGAAAAATGTAAAAGCCAACATAAAATGAGCTCCGATCGTTGTCACTATACTGACTATTACCCACGTAACGTTTCTTCCCGTTTTGTCAATAAGAATTCCAAAGAAAGGGCTTAGAGCCGCTGACAATAGGTAGACCATAGAGTTAACATTATTAGCATCCTGTGGGAGGAAGTCAAACTTTCGCTCAAAGAACATCCTAGAAACAAAAAAACAACATTTATTAATTTTGAACAATAGGTTTGATTGGCCAAGATAAATCAAAGTACCTATCTGTTCAAAAACATCTCGCACCTCATATACTTACTTTCCTAACGCAATAAAAGGGAAGATAGCGAGGTAGTATGCCACGCAAATGACAGAAACAAGCCAGAAAATTGATTTGAAACGTAGAACGTCCATAAGATGAAAAGGTTCCTCATTTGCAGACTCCTCTTGTCGGCCTAGAATTTTTTCTGCTCTATAATCCATCCATCCCAACATCAGACCACAAAATAGAGATAGAAGACATGTGAGAGAAGCTGAAAAATTGCAATTTATGTTTATCTGGTATTTACCACACCTTGTATTTATTCGTTGCTAAGCAACTTACCTAAAAACAATGTGACCCCGAGTTGTTCATATCCGTGATAATAATTTGCCACCAATTTGTATACAGGCTCCATGACCCAGAAATTAACTGTACTTCCAAATCGTGAAAAGGATAATTGTAGCCCGAAGACCATGTTGAGTTCTTTTCCTTTGAACCATAATACTACATAATTGTTTACAGCCACTTGTAATGATTCTCCTCCAATTCTAAAAGAAAGTTTTTAAAATGTTATATTTTTTTATCAAGTACCTACAAACTCTAACCCAAGCGATGGTTTCGATTTGTTCAAAAACAGTCCACATAGTTAAATTTGAGATTTTATCACCATAATTTAAATCAACTTTGCAAGGCTAAATGGCTGAGAAAACCAGTGTAATCGAAGGCTTTTCAAAAAAAACGTTGAATAGAATTGTCGCTTCGCAATTAATTTTTTCTGAAATGTGCGTGTTCAGTATCATATTTCTTACCCAAATATAAACCTTCCTAGTATCATCAGCCAAAAGGCATTGATATAAGCACCAAGTGCAAAAACTACTGCTCCTATAAACACTATAGTCATGTATATCACAGTCCCCAATCTAACTCCAAAATATCTGAAAATTCAAAAATGAAATTGATTATTCGATTTGGGTTACTTTAATTTGTCATTTATGTCACAATAGTAAGGTATAGATCTTACTCTAAATACATTTAAAAATGCTAGGAAACTACGCACACCGGCAGAATTAGCGGAACATGAAAAAGGGATCATTAATGATTTTTTTTCGTAACAGGCTGGTTACACTACTTTTTTTTAATTACAGGCCTAATTTGAAAATGGAACCTTAGTCGACAGTCACTTTTTTCATTCGGTAACTTTGATTTTTCATTCATTCATCTTTATCCACTGCTGCGAAGTTGATTTTCCGTTTTCATAAAGTTCGTAAATTTCATTTGAAACATTGTATTGCAGTTTTATGAAGCTTTTGTGTTTTCTCTCCTATTGATCAGTAACGAGCATCTAAGTATTCCTGATTTAATGCAATCAGTACCTAATCATTAGGGCTGATGAAATGAGAAGAAATGGTAATTATCTACAGATCGATTGCAAGACTTCGTCGATTCATCGTAGCATCCAACGCTACATATTGACGAACTCTTTAGTAAGGAGGATAGGACAAGGCAGGAAAAGGTGTACTTCAATGAGGGATGACCGTTTTCTACAACTTCAAGTTGGTCGGAACACGAGTCTAACGGCGGTGCAGGCCCAAAATGTATTGGTGAACATCGTCATTAGGACTTTGACAAGTGGGGACATGTTCCCTTTTGCTGATGAACGCAGAATTCTGTTAAATCAGATTGATGGAATGCAACGAGTACGGAGACGCAAGGAAGAGCGTAACTTCCAGTCAAATTTTGAAAATACAGTGGCATATGGCGGCGGGTCAATTATGGTCTGGTAAGGGATATGTTTAGGAGCTCGCACAGAGTTGGTAGTAGTCAACGGCTGCAATCTGACGTCTGATCGGTATATCAGTGAGATTATAAGAACATGTTGTACTATTTGCCCCCTTCATTGACAACGACTTCATTCTAATGCAGGATAATGCTCGGGCTCACAGTACTCGCACAGAACAGGCATACCTAAACCATGTTGGTGTAGCGGTAATTTCAAAACATGTTAATTTAATTGTTTCATGTTTAATTATGGGTACAAATATTTCCCTTAAAATTATAAGTTACACCAAAAAAAGAAAAGTGATCCAAAAACTTGAATCTGAAAAAATGATGCGTAACTGTTAAATGTAACCGTATGCCAAAATTAGTAAATGTTCACCAAATTTGACATACCTACCCAATTTAAACGGCAACGCTACCCAAATAAAGTACAACGCTTGCATTAAAATGTTTGTTTTTTGGATGCTGATATTTTGAAAGACTGACAAAACGTTGACTTCAATAAAAGAGTACCTACCTACGTTTTAGTATTAAATAGGGTAGCAAATTTGTTGAATATTTACCATTTTGGGTGACAAATATATTTTTTGGATGCAGTTGCTTTATTTGGCCAACGTTGACTTAAATAAATGAGTAGAGTAGTTCTAGTATTAAATAGGGTAACAAAATTTGGCGAACAGTTAAACATGATTAGCCTTTAATTATTATTTGTTTCAAAATAAAATTAACTATTTAATATTCTACCTTTTTTTATGTTCCGCTAATTCAGCCGGTGTGTGTCAAGGAATTAGGCCCTAACCCAGCGACTGCTCTAACCATTGCGCTACCGAGACTTAAGCAGTCCAGTCGAGTTCTCGAAGTGTATATATCGTAGGATAATAGGAAGATCCGGAATAGGACGCGCCGGATTTATGCGGTGATCCTCAAAATACCCAGAATACGAGTAATAGTGAAATTAAAAATGACCAATTCCTATTATCCGGCGTTTTGCTATCGTCCTAGGATTTTCGCGGAATTCCAGCTCTTCCTATTATCCTACGAGTTACGACATACAGACTTCGTTTAAACATCCGAAAGAAATATAAATTTTCGTAAAAAATTAACATTGCTATTTAAACATTAGTTTCATGTTTTAGACCAAAATTATAAAAATGAAAGCCGCGCGGGGCAAAGTTCCGTTATTATTACTTATAAGAAACTAACTTTAAAATTTTTATCTAAATGGGTCATACAGTCATACTTCGTAACCAATCAGTTAAGAATTGTGATAGATAGATGATAGGTATCCAACACATCATGTTTATGTTTCCATAAGCTGCAGCGTAGTAATAGATAGCTCAAATTGCAACTGACCTTTGATTAATTACTCTAGTAATCAATATAATTAGATATTTTACCTAGTTTTATAATTTGTTTCAACCTACTAGTAGATTTTGAAGTAGTTTTGAAGAACTTTAAATTACGTATGCTAAAAGTATTGTAAAGTATTTGGTAAAAGATACCAAACAGCCATATTGATTATCTGAATATTATACAGTACTAAGATTGATTCCCATAGTATTTATTATAAGGAATAAAAGACCCCATAAGATAAATTAATGTATGTGTTACGGTAAGAGTGAATAATTGAAGATTATTAATAATTATCTATTATTAATAATAGTTACCGAAAGTCGAGGTTAAAGTGATAAATTAATCACATTTGTCGGTTTTTATTAATAATTTAACCCTAGTAGTGATAAATGTAATAAGTGGCCAAGGGGGCGGTGTGCGACGTGTGAGAGGCGCGGGGAGATGCCACGCGAGGGAACCGCGTAGGCGACGCGTTAAAATAACCCTAACCTACTGACACTTAAAGGATTTCTGGGTGGTCATAAAAAAAATAACCCTAACCTACTGACATCTGAATAATTTCTCGGTGGTCATAAAAAAAAAAACCCTAACCTACTGACACCTGAAGGATTTCCGAGTGGTCATAAAAAAAAATAACCCTAACCTACTGACACCAGAAGGATTTCCGGGTGGTCAGACTGTGTTTAATATTATAAATAAATACCTGCTGGTCAAAAAAAATTGGGTTTTTATTTATTTTATAACTTTTACCAATATGTGTCGTGAATTATTAATAATTACTATTAAAAGTAATAAATTTCGATCGTTTATTCACATTTACCAAAACATGTGGTTATTATTAATAATTTTGTAAAAATATTAATAATTTTCAATTAATCAGATTTACCGTAACATATGTACAGTGAAAGAGACACGGTTAGTGTTGCCCAAAATCGGTCTTGGTCTTGCAATCTTGGTCTTGTTCTTGCATTTTCGCAAGACCGAGAACAAGACCGCCTAATTTTAGCAAGACCAAGACCAAGACTGACCGTGCAAGATTTGAGCAAGAACAAGACTAATCCTGCGAGACTCTTACGTCTTGCAGTTAGGACTTAGTGTCGTTTCAGGGAGTATTGGAGTTCGCGTATACGCTTAGGGACTCCAAAAAATATAAAAAAAATTGGAAAATTGGACTGATTAAGATGAACATGAAGACGTAATAGACTTTGAGAAACTGTATGCATGTCCCTCAACGTCATTTGGATCTGGATCTTGTCTTCAAGGCTTAGATGTTGACGAGTTGGAGGAGTACCTAAGTAAACCCAGAGCAGCCAGCTCGGAAGACATTTTAGAGTGGTGTAGGACACATGAGACAGAATATCCGACTTTATCGAAGATTGCCCGTGATTTTCATTCAATACCTGCACTTCAGTATCTGCTGAGAGATTATTTTCAAAAGCGTCATTAGTAATTAGAAAACAGAAATAGGCTGAGTGATGGGTCAGCCAGATGGTTACTTTGTATTAATTCGTGGCCAAAGAATTAATATAAAGTATTAGTAATGTTATAGCTATTGTGTACTGTTCTGTAATTTGATTTGGGTTGTATTTTTATTTAAATAAATGTTTAATTCAATAAATACTGTTTTGTAATTTAATTTGTATAGTATTTTGTTTTTTATTTAAATAAGTGGTATACCTATTGTATAAATTGTGTAACTCTTTTATTCTATTGCATATAGGGTTAGGCCATGGCTGTCTATCTATTTCTTTCTAGACATTCAAGGGGGTCCAAACATACACGTCAATATATTTTTTTAGCTTCTGTATAATGTATCTAAAATTGTTAAAGATAAGTTAAAAGTCAAGTTAATGTCATTAATTGGTTTTATTATCTGTTTTAACCATCTCTTAACACATGTAAGCTAATTAAATGTAAACTTTTACTATGGAACAGACTGACTCCCATAGGTCACGGTAGATAGCTCAGTTGGTTAGAGCATCGGCACGGATCGCTTAGGTCGTGGGTTCAAACCCCACCCGGTGGCCGATAATTTTTCGAATTTCTCATTAAATGTTTAGACATTCATTAATTTGGTTGGCCTTTACTATGGCTATGTTAATTCAAGCTCAAATGTACCTACTCTGTTACGTTGTTATAAGATATAAATGAACGTTTAATAAATAGCAACAGACTCTTGCTGCAAGACCAAGACTGGGAGCGCAATACCAAGACCAAGTGTATTGGCGCAAGACCAAGACCAAGACTGGCTAAGTCTCGTCTTGTTCTTGCATTTGGGCAACACTAGACACGGTCTATATTAAAAATCCCTAATGCTTAAAATCATTAAAATCCATAATATTAAAATGCCTAACTTTAAAAACCATATCTTTAATATCCATAATGCTGAAGTTCATAACGATTAAAAAGCATAAATTTAATAACCATAATTTTAATATCAATAAACTCAAAATCCATAACTTTATTATGTAGGTATACTGTGCATATCCAACTAAAATGAAAAAGGGCACTAATTTCACTGAGTACATACCTAGTTAACATTGGAACTTCAAGCACAGAATAAAATCTTGAAGATAAGATGTCTTATTGTACGTACTTATAACAACGATTCCCTTTGATGTATTTTAAACATATTTTTTATCAGCAAATATTAAGATATTAAGGACAGCCTGTGTAGATGGGGATTCATCGACAGCGCTAACAAAGCATGCGATTGTGGCTTTTCCCCACAAAACATGAGCCACCTTTTACTGTGCCCTGCATGCCCCGCTAGTTGCACATATGAGAACCTCATGTGTGCCAGAAACAATGCCGTTCAAGTGGCGGAATTCTGGTCGCACGTAATGTAGTGTTGCCACTCGACACGATAAGAAGAAGATATTATAATAGAGATATTACTTCTATTATTTAGAATGTTTTGCTTCAAATTTGACGATTTGAAAGTACTGTAAAAGTCTATTTAAATAAAGGTATTTGAGTTTGAGTGCGAACTAAAACATCAAAAGCTCGAATAATGGGCCCTCATAACAAAACTGGATAAACAAAACAAAAAAACCGCGGCACGCTCCTCGGCTTCGCGCGACGGTTCATGTACACCTAACATGCTCGTCGCTACGCTTAGTTCTTAGCTGCAAGTCAAAAATCCTTTGATGCTATGTCAGGCCATAACTACGGAGTACTATAACCTATTCTGTGCCATAACTCAGTTAATATATCTTACTTCTTACTAATCTTACCAATATTATAAATGCGAAAGTTTGTGAGGATGTATGTATGTATGTTTGTTACACTTTCACGCAAAAACTACTTAACGGATTTAGTTGAAACTTTACATTAATATAGCTTATACATCAGAACAACACATAGGCTACAATCTATAAAGATTTTATGCATACATGTTTCAGAAATGAAGTTCCCGCGGGTGGAAAGCTAGTATTTTCATGTTGCATTTTAAAGTTGTGGATTTTCTGATTACCTATGTCTTTTCAAATTAGGAATTTTCCTATTTATGTCTAATAAGATAATCGATTTTCAAATTAGGATGATTTATTTTAAGGATTTTAAAAGGCCATGGCTCATCTAGGAATTGAAACTAAGGAAATGCAGTTAGCACTTTTTACAAGTACTGTTTTATAAAGCTGTTTTGCCTTTTAGCCTTTTTCTGTGATGAATGTTAGGGTAATAACATGGTTCATTATCAGTTCATCTCTCTAAACCCTGTCCAAAAGCAAATAAATTATACTTATTCTTAGATAAACAACATTGTTCAGATAATTCCTTGACTTAGGACATAAACAGAAGTAATGCTAAAAGTTCATAATTCAAGTAGACCGCCTATCTGCCTTCGGATCCGTTAGAATTTCTAATAAAATCTAAGTAATTATTCATCATGAAGCAAACACATCTATGCAATTATTTTCCCTTGGGCTCTATATCTAGTATGATCTACCTTATCTATGTTAATAGTCAAATAAATACTTATTGCTGCTCCAATAGAATTGTTATCGAAGAATTTAATAAAAACTTTGGAAGCTAGAAGAAATGACTAGCATACAGCTATCTTTTAAAATATCTACCTTTCAAATAGCTAGAACATACCTAAATAGTAACAATATAGTCATATTATCATTAATTGTACATACCTATCAATGAGATAACCACCAATGAAACATAATATTACATTTGGCCATGAGTATATGGAATATAATAATGCAAACTGAGATGTGTTCAGATGTGAGTCATCTCTGAAATTGTCAGCTAAAGCGCCTGGCGTGTCATAACAGAAATAGGAACCTGAAAATTAAATGGGTTACTTGACTGTGCATCAACATCAACAATTTTATAACATAAACCCAGTCTTCCCTTTTAGGTCTACAAAAAGCATTGTATGTGTGTATAAAAGAACTCAGTACGTATCCCGGGTGGGACCCCACACACCAGTGTGGGTTCACAACCGGGATAGACCGCACGGATGATGATGATGATGATAAAAGAACTCAGTAAAAAAATTTAGTATTGCAATACTTGAAAAGAATACTGCCACAATTAAGTAACTTTGAATAAAAATATCACGATGAAGGCTTCTTACCAAAACAAAGAAAGCACATCAACAGCAATGCTATAAATCTGTGCACTCTATTAGCTGGGTGCCGCCAGGATGTTGGGGGTAGACACATGGATCTGCTGCCATCATTTGACTCTGGGTTCTCCATAATTCTAAAACAAATTACTTGTTTAGTTCCGAAATAGAAATAATAGCTGTTACTAAATTTAGTGCAAATGGTACTGCTTTATTTACTTATAAAAAAATTGAGTAAGCCTTTTATTCTGTGATCTTTATCCAGCAGAATATACATAAATGTTTACATACACTAATCTAACAAACAAGCCCGATAACCAGAAATTATGTACAATCGTAACTCACTCTGTTTTGTCGTGTTTTGGAGTGACATAAAACTATTTCAAAGAGTTTTGGCTTAACTAGTAATGTAATGGCAAAATGAAATCGAAAGTTTCGAACTTTGAAGGACTCCAAATGCAATGCAATGCAGTTTTACAGTGCAACAGACAAACAATGGCTAAAAAATACCAGCCAGCAAATGGATTGATGACAATCAATGACAAGAAAGACAAGCCAAGTAAGCCAACTGACGTGATTCACCGACTGACAGGCTGATCTGTCAACTTCAAAGTGGTTTTTTTAACTAGTATTGTCCGTTATCGCCTTGTACATTAGCCACGAACGCGAATGATGTAAAAAGTTAAGACCAGCGTTTATACTCGCATATTAAGCTCGTTTTTGGAAGCGCGTAAAGGTGCGCTTTTTGCCACACGCGTAGTTCTAAGCGCTTGCATAAACTCTTATAATCCTTGTAGATAATGACTCACCAATACTAGTTCTAGAGTAAACGAGGTTGGTTTTTGAAGCGGGAGATGTAGCGCGTAGGTAAGGGCGTCAGATAATCGGTAATTGTGAAAACAAAACCAGAAGAGTAATATGTACGTTGCCTTTAAAGATTACGATAAGGCCACCTAAATTGTACAAATGGTTTAATAATATTGTTATTGTTTTCTTTGTGTTAAAAAGTTCATCCAACTATCTAATACCTTTATGGGATCTTTCGACATTGAACGAACTTTCTACACTTTCGCAAAAGTTTCTAAAAAACCAACCATTATTGATGCCAGAGGTGTTATTTTATTATACATATCACAGAACGCACTTGGCGTCTTCTGCGACTTGACCAAGGCTTTTGATTGCGTTGATCACGAATCACGATACACATAAACGCAAGCTTGATTTTTACGGGGTAAGGGATAATGGTTTAGAAATGATGATTTCGTACCTTAGATCAAGAACTCAAAAAGTTGATGCTAACAGTGTTCTGTCTACAGGATCACAAGTTAAAATGGGGGTACCACAAGGATCTATTCTGGGTCCATTCCTATTTCTGATTAATATTAATGATTTATCTTTTTACTTTTAGGATATTTGTGATGTCGTATTGTTTGCAGACGATACGGCTTTAGTTTTTAAAACTGACAGAAATAAGAACCATTTTGATGATGTAAATGACGCACTTTCAAAGATTTTACAATGGTTCGCAGTAGATAATCTACAACTTAATGCAAAAAATACTAAAATACTAATTTTAAGTTGCCTAATGTTGAAGATAACCACATTAACCTAAAAATAGATAGTACTACTCTGAAAATTGTTGATTTTACAGTTTTTCTTGGAATTACATTAGATTCAAAACTGCAATGAAACCCTCATATAACAGCTCTCTCAGGCAGACTTAGTTCGGCTGCATTTGCAGTAAGAAAAATTAGGTTTTCAACGGATGTTGATACTGCTGTTCAGTTTATTTTAGTTATTTCCACAATGTATGTCTTACGGCACTGTACTTTGGGATAAAGCCGCGGATATACCAACCATCTTTGTCCTACAGAAGCGAGCGATCAGATCCATCTATAATCTTCGTGCACGGGCGCCACTTAGAGAGCTTTTTAAGAAAATTGTTAGCCTTACTGTAGCTTCATAATATATATTTACAATTGCTTTGTTTTGGTGAGAAAAAATATTGGATTCTATACTAAACACAGTTATACATATACTCGTACATTGTAAAAATACTAGGAATAAGGATAAAATTGCGCTTCCACTCTTTAGGTTACAAAAAGTTTTAGGAGACAAGATCTCTAAAGCCATTTGTGAGATACCACTACCAAATAATATTTATCGTTGCCACTACATAGATTCAAAAGTCACATCAAAGCAGCTTTATTAGAAAAAGGGCTTTAATACTACAAAAGATTACTTAGGTAAGCTCTCTGCTCGATGCGGGATTACTTAACTCTATTTTATCAGATATTTTATTGTAATACCTAGTTAATACTTAGTATGTAGGTACCTACTGACTATCAATTTTTCTTTTTTAATTGTTTAAATGACCTTATCTTTATATTAATTTATGTTTGTTTGTTCCCATTGTTTTATATTCTTTTGATCAGACACTCAATAGGTTTATTTGTATCAAAATGACATATTGTACTTTACTAACGCCTGTTGTAAACCCAAAATCAGTTTAAAAGAGTAACTGCTGAGTTTCTCGCAGGGTCTTCTCAGCAAAAAACAACTCCGACGCGGTAGTAGAGTCGCATTTTGTCTGTATACTGTGTAATTTTTTTTAAATATGCGTCAGACAACACACCTCTTATAATGGTCTGGAAGTATGGATTAATATCCCTGTGTTACGAGGTACCACACAAGGAAATAAGCCAGGGGCGTCTCCCAGCACACCATGACCCGAGTCATTCAGAAAAGATCGTTTCCTGAATTGACCCGACCGGGAATCAAACCCGGGACACTACGGAAATCGAGGCGAGTAACCGTGCTACCGTACACCGTGCGCACTAAACTGTGTCGTCAGCATTATTTGTATATCTATATTATTATAGTATTATCATCATTGGAGTGAACGGGGCGCTGCATGCCTTTATGGGCAGTCACAGAGTGTCGGAGAAAGCCCGACTGGCAGTTCACGGGGGCGTGCTGGTACCGACATTAATGTATGGTAGTGAAAGTTGGGTATGGCAGAAGAAGGATGAAAGTAAAATAAATGTAGTGCAAATGAAAGCATTAAGAAGCATGGCTGGGGTAAAACTGAGTGATAGAATTAGAAACTGTGTAATAAGAGAACGATGTGGTGTGAAAGAAGACGTGGTTACTAAAATTGAGATGGGAATGCTGAGGTGGTTTGGTCATATGGAAAGAATGGATGAAAGGCGATTAACGAAACGGATTTATGAGGCAAGGGTAAATGGGACTGTTGGAAGGGGAAGACCCAGAAGAACGTTTCTTGGGCAAGTTCAAGATGTTCTCAGAAAGGGTCGGGTCAAGAGTACCTTTAACCGACGAGCATGTATGAAAGGACTCATGAGAGTAGAAGAAGCGCAAGATGTATGTCAGGATCGTAGCAAGTGGAAAGAAGTGGTCTCTGCCTACCCCGTTGGGAAAGAGGCGTGATGGTATGTATGTATGTATGTATTATCATCATCATCATCATCCGTGCGGTCTATCCCGGTTGAGAACCCACACTGGTGTGTGGGGTCCCAGGGTCCCCCTTTCTTATTTTCTTGGCCCACTTCGCGCGGTCTTGTGCATCCTCAGTGGTGAGTTTGTTGGCACGCATGTCACCCTTAACGACGTCGAGCCACCGCTTCTTGGGTGGACCTCTTCTACCGGTACCTGGCGGGGGCGGCATGGCCAGACATTTGTTGCCCACGTAGTTTGCCGATCTCCGTGAGACATGACCATAACAACGAAGGTGGCACTCCTGCAGCTTGTCTGCGATGTCACGAACACGAAGACTGCCGCGGATGCGGGTGTTATGCACGCGATCTTTGCGTGAGACTCCACACATCCACCGCAGCATCTTCATTTCCGTGACGCGCAGCTCCTGCTTGTGTTGCTCTAGTAACGGCCATGTTTCACTGCCATTTAGAAGGACAGACCTAATGATGGTTTTATAGACCTGCCCCTTCAGCTTGATCGGCATTTTGGGGTCACAAATGACACCAGTCACCTCACGCCATTTGGCCCAAGCCGCGGAAATTCGGGCTCTGACGCGCTTAACACAGATCCCAGGTATTTGACACGGTCCGTGCGCTCGACCATGTCAACGCCTATGCGGACGGACTGGGGATCTGTGGTGTTGCAGGCCATGTACTCCGTCTTCGCCACATTAAGTTTCAGACCGCTGTTTTCAAGTGTTTTTTTCCACTTATTCACCCATTGTACCAGCCGTCCCCTGTCCGAGTCTGCTAGCGCAATATCATCAGCATACATGAACAACCAGGGTGGTTGCTCGTGGTGGTATAGGATGCTGTTTGACAGAACGTCTAATATTACGCTGAACAGAAACGGGCTAAGCACGGAGCCTTGGTGTAATCCAACGATGATAGGGAAGGGAAGCGTGTCACCAACCGCAGTCCTAACTATGGAACTGGAATCGTGGTACATGTCCCGGATAATGTCAATAAGGACTTCGGAAACGGCCCTGGACCGCAGCGCCCAGCCGATCATCTCACGAGGGACACAGTCGAAGGCCTTCTGCATATCTAAGAAAAGGAGATGCAGAGGTGTATTCTTCAGTCTGTATCCCTCCATCAGCGTTCTCAAGGCAAATACGGGGTCCATGGTCCCGCAACCCGGTCGAAACCCATACTGACACTCCGAGATTGTACACTCCTGTCGAATCCGAGAGTCCACAATGCGCTCGAGGAGCTTCATGGTATGGGACATCACCTTTATGCCGCGATAATTCCTGCACTCCTGCACCGAGCCCTTGCCCTTGAAGACTGGCGTGATAATGCTCAGTCTCCATTGGTCAGGTATCTTCCCGGTGAGGAGAATGCGGTTTAAAAGGTGGGTGTATGCCCACACCACGAGAGCCCATCGATTTCAACACTTTGATAGGGACTCCATCGGGTCCGACAGCTTTCCGGTTCTTCATGCGGTGAAAAGCCGACTGGACTTCATCAGGCGGTAGTTCAGGTGGCTGCACCTATTTGTACTGCTTGTTGAGCAGCTCGTGGAAATAAAAGCGCCATCTCTCCTTCACCGCGCGGTCCTCGCATAGCAGGTTACCAAGAGTGACATTTACACAGTGTCACATGGAAAGACCCTGGGCCGCTTTGACTATCGAACGTGCCAACTTGTAAACGAGCTTCTGCCCCTCAGACGACTCCAACTTATCGTACAAAGGACGTAAGTGGTCACGTCTGGCTCTGGCTACAGCTCGTTTAGAGGCACGTTTGGCATCCCTATACGCGGCCTGATCTTCAGGAGAATTGGACGCTTGCCACGATTTGAAGAGGGTTTTCTTTACCCTGATCTCCTTCTGGACTGCTTTGTTCTACCACCAGGTCTCCTTGTCAAGCCCACGTCCACGCCGAGACACACCCAACGCCATTCTCGCCGCCCCGGTGATAGCTGCCTGACACCTATCCCAGAGCTCTTGCCCGGACTCACTATCCGCTGCGATGCACCTCACCGACAGCGGCAGCAAAGTCATGGGATCTGGCTCCTTCAAGCAGCCACCACCTGGTTCGGGGCGGGCAGCGCTCCCGGCATTTGCCTCGAGGATTCACTCGCAAGTCCATCACAAGTAGACGGTGTTAGGCAGTAAGACTCTCTCCGGGTATGACCTTACAGTTAGCTACCTTGCCGATCTGGGCTCTCCTGGTGAGAAAGTAGTCGATCTGGGATGCGCTCCTGCCGCTCTTGTAGGTGATCAAATGCTCGGAACTCTTTTTAAAGAACGTGTTCATGACGGCCAAGTCGGCAGCCATACACGTCCGGAGAATCTCTTCGCATTCAGCGTTACGACTTCCAAAACCAAAACCACCGTGAACACGCCCGTATTCCTCACACTGTTCACCCACATGACCGTTCAGATCGCCACCCAGAACGATGCCTTGGGACAGTGGAATAGTGCATAGGAGCTGGTCGATTTGCTCCCAAAACAGTGCCTTATCCGAATCGCTACAACCGACCTGCGGTGCGTAGGCACTTATTACCCCTTTGATAAGCACCCTCACGACCACAAGGCGGTCGTGACACAATTTACTTCTAAGACACTATTCTGGAATTCCTCGGACAGCACCACCCCCACTCCATTGGCCCCACCAGGAGAACCCGCGTAGATCAGCTTGTAGCCGTGCCCGATGTTCCGGGACCTGTTGCCTCTCCAGCGAGTCTCCTGCAGGAACGCCACTGCCACCCTCCCCTGGCGAGCACATCGGTCAGCTCGCGAGTGCGTCCCGTCAGCGTGCCAACGTTCCATGACGCGAAGCGGACCTTCCTCTGGACTAATGTCTTTAACCGGGCTCGCCCATGGCCCGGTAGCCCTAACCCACTTAACACAGGAGTAGGGCGATCCCCCCGCGCGTCGTTTTCCGGCGACGCCCTATCCAAGTCGGGTACTCTCTGCTGACTTTCCATTTAGTGTGGCTTGAGTTGGCTTAACGGGAGCGACTGCCATCTGACCTCCCAACCCATAAAGAGGAGCCGTCGCCAGAGCCTCCTTCGTTGATCAGCAGGGTGCACCAGCTTGCAGGCAAGGTTGGCTTGGGGCCCGAAGATGTTGGGAGACCCCCTACACCCCAATGTATATTATTTAGTATATTTGCTTTAAATTTGACGATTTAAAAGTACTTACTGTGAAAGTCCATTTGAATACAGTTATTTGACTTTGAGTGCATAATCAAAAACTTAAGCACACTATCTTGCTTTCTACGACCAGTGAACCCTTACCAAAAACTTAAGAGGCTTGTGTTTTTCATGTGACTTCATTAGCCCGATTACCTGTCAATTTATACATCCGAGGGCACAATCATTCGCACCCTATTGCTAGTAATATTGTTTATACTACACCTGCTCGGAAAGTACCTTGATACTTTATCAAATTTACGGTAGAAAATACGTCATTGCATATCGAACAAATATGCGGGGAGAAAACGCATCTGAGCGGGAGAGAAAAGTGTATGAAAATCCATTTCTTACGTGGTTTTTCTTTTTTAATTTTGGGCAAGACTATGCGCCGGTAACCTAAATATCAAAAGCCAAAAAGTTTTTACTGTGAGTTTTTATCTCCAAGTTCGCAAAATGACACTGGCCACTAGCTGTGTGTCGGATGGTGTCGGGCTGGCAGTGCGACCCTGCGGCGGCAGGATAAACAATTTGCAAAAAGAACATGTGAAAATTGCAGACGCCATTGGCGCCATTTTCAATTTGTGTGTTGTTTGAGGATTCAGTATTCGTAGAAAGTAAAATAAAACTATCAAAATGATAAGTAGGGATAGTGATGATGAAGATTTTTTAACTCCGCCACAGTTGAAGGAAACAGCATAAATAATAAAGAAAGAAAAAGTGTTACATTAAGCTTCACTAACTGCAACAATTTCAATATAAATTTCAATTAGTAAAGATTTAGTTTTTTATTTTCCTCGTAGGTGTAGTATACTACCGCTTTAGCCTCTTCTCTTATAAAATCAGGCGTTAAATTCATATCAGAATCAGATGAACTCATTTTATAGGTACAAATCTCTGCTATACGTATAAACAAAAGTCTTCAAATCGAAAAAATAAACGAATTGCCGCTTTCCCGCCTATTTTGTTTGTTTTTTTTTCTGTGGCCGGCCAGCTATTCAGCCATTATTTTTTATTTTCATCATTGGAAAAATGCTAAATATTTTGCCCAAATCTAAGTTTATGTTAAAGAAATTGTTGAAACTAAATTATAATAAAGTTATTTAAGAAATATATATTCTTTAATCAATACTTAACTTTAAGTTATTTCAATTTTACATCGTGGCTGTATAGAAATACTTTCATCCCGCTCCTCAGGCAACTTCAGACCTACTTTCAGAGTATGAGTAATGAAACTTTCTAAAAAAAGGTAACTTTCTCACCTTGTGTAACATATTACTATTTTGTGACTTTTGACCTAGAATATATTTTTTTCCAGGTGTCGGATCGATGAGGACTTTTTAGATTTAATTTATGATAGTGCTATGTATCACTCAAGAGAAAGTGCGATTCCCGATCTCGGGTGTTTTAAAGCCCTCGCCTACGGCTCGGGCTTCAAACGACACCCTCGACGGTAATCGGTCTCTTTCTCCTCTCGGTGGACAATGTACTATTAAAACACTATCATAAATTAAATCTAAAAAGTCCTCATCGATCCGACACCTGGAAAAAAATATATTCTAGGTCAAAAGTCACAAAATAGTTATATGTTACACAATATATTCTAGGTCAAAAGTCACAAAATAGTTATATGTTACACAAGGTGAGAAAGTTACCTTTTTTCAGAAAGTTTCATTACTCATACTCTGAAAGTAAGTCTGAAGTTGCCTGAGGAGCGGGATGAAAGTAATACTTTTCATCCCTAGGGAGAATCACTTTCAACTGACAGCTGTCAAATTATTTAAAAAAAACTAGTTTTTTTTCACATATCTATTGAACCATATTCCAACTTTCTATACAGCCACGATGTAAAATTGAAATAACTTAAAGTTAAGTATTGATTAAAGAATATATATTTCTTAAATAACTTTATTATAATTTAGTTTCAACAATTTCTTTAAAATAACTTAGATTTGGGCAAAATATTTAGCATTTTTCCAATGATGAAAATAAAAAATAGCTGGCCGGCCACAGAAAAAAAAACAAACAAAATAGGCGGGAAAGCGGCAATTCGATCTTTATTTATTTTTTCGATTTGAAGATTTATACGTATAGCAGAGATTTGTACCTATAAAATGAGTTCATCTGATTCTGATATGAATTTAACGCCTGATTTTATAAGAGAAGAGGCTAAAGCGGTAGTGGAAAATAAAATTTACTCATTTTTTTCTTTAGCTAATTCATGTTTTTATTTTTACTTTCCTTGTATTTGTAATGAAAAGCACAGTGTTTACCTCGGGTTAAAGACTTATTTAGTCCCTCGAACTATTGGCGCCCTCACTCCGTTCCGGGCGCCAAACCCCGTCTCGGGACTAAATAAGTTACTTTCACCCCTAGGGTAACAATGTACTATCAACTTACTTAAAAAAGTATTTAAGTGTGAAGCTAACAAATTGACTTTTTGTATTATTTGAATAAATGACATGGTACATATTAATATGCACATCCTATTGTTTTATAATCTGTAACTTTGATATTTAATTTATAGCACTGGAAGAACGCAATAGTATCAAAGTTTTGAGCATGACTAAACTCACTCGTTTATTATAATAAGGTGTTATAACAAGTGGTTTTGATTTAATTAATAAAAGTTATGATATTTCATCAGAAACACTTTTGTTTCAACATTTCAGAATTCTTTTTTTTTAAAAACAAGATTTCTTTTTAAACTGATGGCCCTGTTTAAAGTTGCGATGTCCCAGAACAAAATGTTTTCTTTTCTATTACTGTTTACTAAGTGAGTAAATATATTAATCAGTGTCGATGTTATACTGGAATTCCGTACTGATTAAACCTATCTAGCCTATACAAAATTTGTATGGGTAACTTACACTCCGACTCCGCCAAGCCTCTCTGGAATAAATTATTTGTATTTACAACAATGGGCTGAAAAAACCCACCTACAAAACGACGTGCTTTTTTCGGAAGCACTGGTTGGTATTAATTAATGTAGCCAAAATTTCGTTTGAGAGATTGGTGTGTAATATAAAGATGTGTTCATTCACAGGGTGTTGTTTGATGAAGGTCGATTTGTTGGTGGTGTGGTGTCGCGGTGTCGCTGTAGCGCTAGCTCTGGAGCTTCGCGGCGAGGCTGGGGCGCTGGGCGCATTGCGCAGGGCGGGCGGGGTGCGGCGGGCGGGCGGCCGCTGACTGTCGGGCGCGCAGTGCTCCTCGCGCAGGACCGGAGCGGTGTTCACTCGGCGGCGCGCCACGGCGCGACATGCCCAGCTGATGTTTATTTATACCGCGAGCTCGGTGGAGGGTGCGCGCGGGAGGCCCTCCCCTCCGCGGCACCACGGTTTCGCGTGATGCAGCCGAGCGAACTTGCCGACACCGCGCACGCCACTAGCGGAAACCCCCCGCAGCGTGGGCTAAACGGTGGCCGTTTCGACTTTGACGATGGTGGTACATATTGTGGCGGATGGGAGGATGGCAAAGCCCACGGCCATGGTGTCTGTACCGGACCCAAGGGACAAGGCGCCTACGCCGGCTCCTGGCACTTTGGATTCGAAGTTTCCGGTGTCTACACCTGGCCCAGGTGAGATAGTGACTTCGCCCGGGACTCACACATGCTCGAGCGCAAATCCGCGTCCGAAGCCGCTCCAAAAATAGGCTGCTATTAATAATTGAGTTCGGTGTTTCGCTAGAAAACGTGTGTAACGGCGGTGAAAGTGCCTCATGGCCTAATCTCGCCGAAAATATTCATATCGATCTATGTCTGATAACGCCACGTGATAACAGTATGCTAGGTACTGCATGTTAGTAGTCGTTTAGTGCTACTACTAGCAAGACTAATATCATTCAATGTAGAAGTGTTCAATCAGTGCGGAAATTTTCAAGTTGAGTTCAATTTCGTGCACTCAGCGTCCTCGCCGCTTGTTGACACGTTGGTCAAGATCATTTCGATCATATCATTTATTAGAGTTGTTAAAATTTACTACCAATTTAAGTACGTGTGCCATGCTATCGAATCATATGATTGACAAAGCTTTGAAACTATGGAATAACGAACTCTACCCATTAATAATCTTTTATTGGTTCATGTTCCTAAAATACTTAATTAGACAGTGATTCGAGTGTGAAACATTGGCCCCTGATTCATTTAAAACATTAAGAGATTTTACGACTTCCAAGAAATTCAAGAAGTGATTAATGCCAAATGAATGTGTAGGTACCTCTCAAATTCACCGTTCCCACTTATTGTTATAATTGTACTTATAAGCGAATATAAAATATTGGTTAATGAAAGGATTAACTAGTAATCATCATTAATGATAAATGATCTCCATTTATCATTAATGATTACTATCACAACAAAAAAGGGTTGTAAACATTACTCCGATACTATACCGATGTATACCGAGTACTCAATCACATCAGTAATTTGCTAAACTTTATTAAACCCAGGTCCTGACAAGCAGAACTTAACCCCTATTATAAACTAAGCCAAATGTAACTTTTCCATCCAATTTTTAGTCTTCCACCAACCCCACTAACCCTTTAATTCATAGAAACTAAATCAGTCTTACAACACTGTTTTTACTTTTATGCTGTAGGTAGTAGTCTCATTTCACTTTTTCAGTGTTCATGAAAACGAGATTGGTCCTTATCTTAGAGGCTCAAGAAGAAAACTTAGTATTTTGTTTTGGAGGTTATGTTCCACTACTCTACGCTACTACCTCATACTTAAAATGCAATCCTACATAAACCAAAAGAAAAGGCACATGATATGTACCTAATTAATTTTATAGGAGATTCCATTCAGTAATTTACTTATTTGAGACAATAAGCAAACAGGGTTTGGAACTGGAAGTAGTAGCAAACCTACTATATATTTTCTGAATGTGTTAATGAACTACATATCAAAAATGGAAATCAATTATTGATGGCAAAGATCCTTATTATGTTATATCGTCCCCCTAGACTAGAGACTAAACAGACTAAAGGCCTATTCCGATCCAAAGTACTAACATGGAGCTTTTTTATTTTATTCTGTGCCTTCGTGAAATTATGGAAGGCCAAAATGCAAACAACACGCACACACGTGTTTAAGAAATACGAAGTCACACAGTTTCTTTTTCTACAAGTTTGAGTTTGGAATAATGATAACGTAGGTACTTATTTACCTAACGTTGAGTTAGGCTAGTCACTTTTTTTAATTACCTATGGTATTTTCTCTTTTTACTGCCAAGGAGACGATATCTGTGATAATTATCTTTGATCGCGTCAGTCAGGGTTGCTCAACATTAATAGTAGTTTTAAAGCCATTTTTATCTAGCTACACGTAGATCGTGTAGTAGTTGGTACTTACTTGTAGGGTCATTACGCCGGTTTCGCGGCCACCTTCAGTTAACGACCATACGACGCACTGATTTTCATTAAATCAAGATAATAGAATTTTTAGAGGTAATACGAATAAAAAATAAATGTTACGTATTTTCTAAATGATCACCGATTATGAATTAACACACATTGAAACAAATGATTTAACCCGCCGCCGCAGAAAAAAATATCAGTGCACGCGAGAACTCGGCAGGGTTAGGTTGTGTTATCATCTAACCAAAAAGTAACTTGGCGCGCGGTGCTCAAAGGTAAGTTTTATTATTTATTTCATGTTGTATGTGCAAAATGAATGTTTAATAAGAGTGATCATTATGTTCCATATATTATTCAGATGTTTAAAGCTATTTTTATGCTAAATATTAAAATAAAATCCAGTGGCCGGTAACCGACGTGCATGTTTACCAAAAACGTTGAGAGTGCGACCACGTGGTCGCAATCCGATGAACACAGCATTATTTTGTTTTGCTTAGTTAGATCCTTATGGTTCATACAAAACTATTACAATTTAGGAGTTAACTTGGCTAGAGGGTAAAGATACGATTCTTTGGTAAGCGACCACTAGTTTCTTTGAAGAAACTTTGTTTAATATACCTACAAACATTGAGTGCAAAATAGGTGGTCGTTAACCAACATAGTTGAAATAAAAGTATTAGTTTGCGGCCACCAAAATTTAGTATGAGAGAAATAACGGCCGCAAACCAGAATAAGTATGTAAGTTTATTCAGTATGCGACCATAAGGTAAACTACCCAACTTGTTACCTTTATTACGATGAATTAATCAAACAAAATAAAAATAAATTAACCAGTTTTTTTTTCTTAGATGGAGGTTCAAAAAAAAACAACGATAAAAAAAAGAAAAAGACTGTTCAATACACCGAAGAAGCCCTAAAAAAAGCTTTGAATGACATCCGTATAGAAGGGAAGGGAATAAGAGAAACGTGTAGACTTTATCAGATTCCGCGAAGCACAATTCAAGATCGGCTTAGTGGGAAAAGACGTGATGCGATCGAAACCAGGGGACCAGATCCTATCCTGGGTACAGAAGGTGAAAAGCAAGTTAAAGAGTGGCTTTTGGCTATTGCTAAGTGTGGATTTCCGGTAAAGAAACAAGAGCTGTTGGATACAGTCCAGAAAATCGTTAAAGACCATAAAACGAAGAATCCCTTTAAGGATGATCGTCCAGGACAAACCTGGTACCTAAACTTCTTAAAGCGACATCCCGACATATCATACCGTGCAGCCGAAGGAATTAACAAAGCTAGAGCGAGAGTAACCGAAGAATCCATAAGAACTTGGTTCAAAGAATTAAAAGAGTTCTTGAATGTCACTAATAACCAAGACATATTAGAATCTCCAGAGCGCATCTTTAATGGAGACGAAAGTGGCTTCTCTATGTGTCCTAAAACCGGAAAAGTTTTAGCGCCGAAGGGATATCGAAATTTGTACCAGATTAAAGCAGGAAATGAAAAGGATAACTTGACAGTTCTGATCACCTTCAACGCCACTGGCCAAATAAGTCCTCCGCTCGTTGTTTTTCCTTACATACGCCCACCTCGAGCCGTTGTACAAAATATGCCCGAAGAATGGTGTTTGGGCAAATCGGAAAGTGGTTGGATGCGCTCGGACGTATTCTTCGAGTATATAACGAATGATTTTAATGATTGGGTAGATCGCAACTGTATAAAAAAACCCATACTACTGCTGATCGATGGTCATAAATCGCACATGTCTTTGGTCTTGAGTGTCATGTGCGAGAAGCTTGGCATAATTTTGTATGCGCTACCACCAAACACAACCCACATTCTCCAACCAGCAGACGTAAGCGTTTTTGCTCCGCTAAAGTCTTCCTGGAAGGTGGTGGTCAGAAAATTTCTGTCCAAGCCAGAGAACTCGTGCGTGTGCATTAATAAAACTAATTTTTGCGGGTTATTTCGTGACACTTTAGAGGACACTAATATGACCACAAATATTAAAAACGGGTTTGCAAAATGTGGTCTGTACCCGTTTAATCCTGATGCTGTGGATTACACAAAATGTGTGCAAAATACTCTCGAAAATGTACACAAAGCCCCGACACATCCGTCAAAGGACATAACCAATTCCGATCTGGCTAGTACAAGAAAGGTCCTGAAACATCTGAGACCGATATTAAAACAAGAAAAGGTTAATGTGAGTGTAATATTAAAAGAATTGCGTAAATTAAAAACAAAGACTGGAAATGACGAAACAGATTCTGAAGTAACAGATTATTCAGTTGATCGGTCCACATCCTACCAAATGGAATATTCTACAGAGGGTGTCTCAGTAACTGATCCATCATTACATATTTTAACTAACATCAGTGACATTTTGTCCTATACAAATGATAAAAACAGAGTTGGAGAAGTAGTAATACCTGAAATTCAAAATAACACAGCAGAATATCACACAATTAGTGTTACAGCAGAAATTCATCCTGTTTCTCTACCCACTCTTCAAAAGCCGAATCATCCCGAAGTAGCGAGTGTCACAAATGAGCAGGTACATATCTCAAACCAATCGATACTACAGCCTATTAACCAAGATATGTTTGAAAAGATTTTATCGTTTCCTGATGGTGATGACGAAATAATAAATACCAGGAAAGATCCGACAGCTAATGACATTTTACTCACGTTTAATTTAACTGAAGAAACTGGTGTCTTTAATTACGATAACCCTGCAGAAGACATAACAAAAGAAAAAAATAAAACGGGTGAAAATGTCTCAGTTGGCGAAACTATATCAACGCTCCACTTAACTGGCACGGGTGTGGATAGCTACCTAGAAGTTGGGTCATTAGTGTCTCTGGATGATGTGGTCATCATACCTCCTCCAAAAGATGTGACCATGTCAGAAACTGAAGCTTTTAGCAAACATTTGTTTATACCTGACCCTCCACAACGAGCTAAACCGAAACAATTAAAAACACCTGCTGCCATATCATCCAAGGCTTGGAGGAAATTTTACGAAGATAAAGAAAATTTAAAGTCAGAGAAAGAGAGAGCTATATTGAAGAGGAAACAAGATCGAGCAGAAATAGCAAAGCAGAAGAAATTAAAGAAAGACGCAAAGCCACAAACTAGGGCCCAATCTGCTAGAAATAAAAAAAGCAATAAAAAAGTTGTAAAAAAATTATGCACGGAATGTGAAGACGTTTTGATTAGCGACGCTGAAGAGGATGAAGATAAAAATGTTGGTTGCGATTCCTGCCAAAGATGGTACCACTTAAAATGTACCATCTTTGCCGGATCGGCATATATTGATGTTATAAACAAATCATTTGAATGTAATGTATGCATAGCTGACCAAGAGTGATACTTTTGCCAAAGGTTTTTTCAATACCGACAAATTATATGATACATGTTAAAAAAAATTGATGATTATGTAATTAGAAAATACAAGATGTTGATTAATGATTATTTTTAAATGTTATACCAAAAATCAAAACTTGGATATGATTGTTTATGTTTATAATTTTATTAGGTATATTAAAAAACACTATAGTAGTCCTACTAAATGTAGGATTGTTATTTCATTTTCATTTAAGTGAATAATTAAATAAAAAATCTATTATTTATAATTGTTTTATTGACATATTCTTAATATTAATATAGTGGCCGCAAACCAACTCACTAATGGTCGTAAACTAACGAAAGTGGTCGTTAACCGACTTTTTGGCTATATTTTAACTTTTTCAGCATTTCATAACAATTTATGTATAGGAGTATTATTTTTTATGTTTTATATCCAAACTTGACTATATTTGGGACCGACTTCTACTAACACATACTAAACTTTGTATTGATAACATTTTCTTTTGCTCATCTGAAGTGGGCAACTCAGCTAACTGGTCGCTAACCGGCGTAATGACCCTACTATGTGTTGAATTGAAACCTGATTTTTTTCGTTGGGCTTCGGCTTCGATTTTAGTTTTACTAAGCAAGATATTATATCTCCCAGGTGATATAAGTGTAGGTATACTATTTTGCCATAATATTACTATGGTCAATGTCGTTTAAGCATGCAAAGATTACTATACTTTCTCCATTCGTTTTTTTTTTGATAGCGCCCAAAGTAGTACCTAGCGTCTGAAGGCGTCAGTAATTTACAGCTGTCTCGAACTGTCAAAAAGCAAATACATAATATACGAATGGACAGGGTATAAAATTGTTTAATTGTAAAGTTTCTCGATCCAACTAAGGTGAGGTGAACCCATGCCCCCCTTTTAATGAAGGCACTTAAATGACTAGTCCAAAAGTAAAGTTTTCCTTTGTTTCCTTTTGATAACCAGACACAATATAATACAAAACTTCTATCCCTAACACAAATTTGATTTAACAAAAGACATTTTGTCTGGATTTTGGAATTAAACCTAGTTAGAAACTATAAAAAGGCGGTACAGATATATCTATCATACACATAATATAAAGACGATGTCAGGGGCCAAAGAACCCGGCTGAATTTTACAGGTGCGGCAAAGGAATCGAATCCCACTGCGCTTACTGGTCCTCAACTGTTTAAGTAATATTAAAATACTAGCGGACCCGGTACATTTCGTTCTACCCGGAAAAGCGGCACCACCTACTAGGTACAACTGTTTCTTCAAATCATCCAGGAACCCATTGCAAACTACACAGAATTTTTTTATGAGGAGTTAGATGCATATTTTCTACTGTGTGTGTACATAAGAATTATATAACTATGTTATGATTACGTGGACTATACTTTTCAACACGTTAGGTACGTGTGGACCGGATTGTGGTCCTACCTATAGTAACTACTTGCTACAATGACTGAATACCTACTACGGCATTCGGATTGCAGTTAGGATCAAAAAAATACTTTAAAACTGACCTCTAAGTAGGAGCTGTAGAGTTGATTTTGGTTATTTTACACCGATTTAGGCACCTAAGTGAAATGATGCACCACGCGAAACTGATGGGAAAACTCCTCAACTTACTATGGCTGAAGCAATTTTTTTTATCAAGCTTACCAGCACATTATTAGCACAGCTTAGCAGCATATTATTTCAGTAGTGATATCAAGTATTTTGCACTTCAATGTACCTAACTTTGTGCCTGATGCGTTCGATGTTCCGAGTAATCGTCATCATGATTTGGAATAATTAGTTACGCGAAATATTATTTCTGTGCCTTTAATATTAACCAGTTTATATAGAAGCATTTATTAGATCGAGAGAATAAATGGTGT
Source organism: Udea olivalis (assembly GCA_947369235.1). NCBI lineage: Eukaryota > Metazoa > Arthropoda > Insecta > Lepidoptera > Crambidae > Udea > Udea olivalis. Next base: position 15,106,653 of record OX376343.1, read on the forward strand.
ATGGCTCTGTCAGAATGCGACGCCGTGCCAGGCCTTCCGGTTATATCTCACTGTGCCGCCTGCTTCGTCCAACCCACTTTCATCAGGTCATTGCTCCATCCAAACAGGGGGCATCCCGACCGACATTATTTTTTCTGCCTGACCTCTATTCTGAAATATTTCCAACCACCACATTGAGTAATCATTTGCCAATTATTATTACCTCAACGAGAATAATTTACTGAAGATTATGGTATTACTGAGGATACCTCTGATCAACGGTGGGACATCAAGCTGAAATGCATGTTTTATTATAACTAATTTTGGTAGATAAACTGTTTTTTTTTTCGTACCTCTATTATGTTATTGGCATTATCAATTTAAAGAACAACATTTCAGGCTTAACCTTTTGAATCTAGTATTGTTCCGTAAATCAGTGTAGAACTGTATTACCTCGCTAAAACGGGCTAGCAAAAGCTCGGGTTACTTAGATTTTTCGAAGCATTTTTCAAACTCTTAGCGTTCTTGTTTTATTCAAAATGGGTTTGCGTTTGGCCTCAGTCTCGTGGTTAGCGATGACGAGGCCAATGGTGATGCACGCTCATCTAGAAAATGCCTATTCACTCTGGCCTAGGCCGTTTCGTTGCCCCAGGAACTATTGATACGAAATAAAAAAAACAATTAAGAATCAATTTGTGACCATGACCAAATGAACACGTAGACACAACGACTCTTATAAAACTTCCTTCATTTTCATCATCATCCGTGCGGTCTATCCCGGTTGTGAACCCACACCGGTGTGTGGGGTCCCAGGGTCCGCTTTTCTTATTTTCTTGGCCCACTTCTCGCGGTCTTGTGCATCCTCAGTGGTGAGTCTGTTGGCACGCATGTCACCCTTGATGACGTCGAGCCACCGCTTCTTGGGCCGACCTCTTCTACCGGTACCTGGCGGGGGCGGCATAGCCAGACATTAGTTGCCAACGTAGTTTGCCGATCTCCGTGAGACATGACCATACCAACGAAGGCGGCACTCTTGGAGCTTGTCTGCGATGTCACGAACACTAAGGCTGCCACGGATGTGGGTGTTCCGCACGCGATCTTTACGTGAGACTCCACACATCCACCGCAGCATCTTCATTTCCGTGACGCGCAGCTCCTGCTTGAGCCGCTCTAGTAACGGCCATGATTCACTGCCATATAAAAGGACAGGCCTAATGATGGTTTTATAATTGTCCTAACTCACTACTCGGGGAAAGAAGTAACAGAAGTATGTAATGGTAGAGCAATATTATTTAGGTAGGTATTTTCCATTTTTTAGTATTTCTACTAGGTTATAAAAATGATATGGCATACCAGCAGGTGATTCCAGAAACTTTAAGTGATTACGCAAATGCATGGTGGACATAAAATGTAATGGACTAGAAAATTGAACAATCCACCCAAGCATATAGGCAAACTGGTCAGTGTCACATACCCCTACAACAAATAGACGTAACTGGTGTAGTAAACGAATAATTTTTCTCTCAACAACTTGAGTGAAACAACATGAGGAGAAGTTATTATAACTGGTTGCCATAGGGAGGTTACTAATCACGCACAAGTGGGTAATACGATAGCGTGATCTACTCATGAGCAGTACATCTACTAAGGATTACAACAATGTAGTAACTTAATCCTACTGAATATAATATTTTATGCGAATATATTATTACAGGTGCAAGCAAATATTACTAGAATCAAAGTAAAACCAAGTACCAAATGTAAACAGCTATTGTCAATGAAAATAACGAATAAGTTAAATTTTTTATTAATAATAACTGATTCGTTTTGTCATTTTAAAACAATCATTACAGCTGTTTGCAATGATTATATGCATTTTAGATTTCACTGCTATTTATCGAAATTTCAGTACAAAGGCTGATTTCACTTCCCAACTTACTTTGAATTGATATTTAAGCTTTAGGTACTGTGTTGTGAGTCAGTGTGAAGTTGTGAACGCTATATAATAAATATTACAAATGTACGATGAAACATTGAAATAGAAAAGGAGTAATACACACATCAAAAGTGTCTAGGGATCAAGCATTTTTATGCGGATTTCTTGAGATTGAGATGTGGCTTTGTAATAAATTTATGATTTTATAAATTTATATGGATCCTTTTTGGTGCATTTCATAATTTGAAACAGGAACTGTCAATCAAATTCGAGTATAAGATGAAAATCAGCTGTCAATATTTTCCCTATAAAAACATACAACGCATTGAAGACATTATTAGTGCTACTGTTTTCCTACTACTGATTGAAACCAACGTTATTATGGAGCGGCGACGTCATTTAAGCAGGGAAGAAATGCTCAGAGCCGTGGGAATGATAGAAGCTGGTTCCCGGCAACGTACTGTGGCTTTAGCTCTGAATACAAGTCAGAGTGTTATCAGTCGACTTTGGACACGTTACCGAAGCACTGGTACCGTGGCTGAGCGCCATGGAGGACGGTATCGCTGCACCACACGGAGACAAGACCGATACATTCAAATCACAACTCGAAGAGCTCCAACAATAACCGCCATGATGTTAGCCGTGAGGCTTCATCACTCTTCAGGGAACTTAATTAGCGACCAAACAGTCGGAAACCGCTTGCATGAAGTGAACCTTCATTCCCGAAGACCGCTAAGGGTACCACCTATAGCAATGCACAATCGTAGGATTCGATATCAATGGGCTCTTGAACACAGAAATTGGGCAGAAGAACAATGGCGTTTCGTGTGCTTTTCTGATGAGTCTCGTTTTGGTATGAGACCGGATACAAGACGTATACGACACTGGAGAACCCCTGGACGCCAACAGCGATTAAAATCCTGCCAGGAAGTCCATCCTTATAGTGGTGGAACCATCATGGTATGGGCGGGTATTTGGATCGGCGGAAGAACTGAGTTGATTTGGATCAGAGGCAACCTCAACGCTCAAATTTATGCTGAGACGATTGTATCAGACGTCATCGTTCCTCTACAAGTGCAAATCGGTCCCTTATTTCAGTTAATGCATGATAATGCACGACCGCACACCGCAAGAGTTGTAAGACAGACTCTCGCCGCAGCTAACATCAATGTCCTGCCCTGGCCTGCTCAGTCGCCAGACTTGAACCCGATTGAGCATGCATGGGATATGCTACAGAGAAGAGCTCTGCCGAATATGGAGGGTATCCAGTCGCGAGAAGACCTTTTTTTGTTGTTGCAACGAACATGGGCGGCCATTCCACAGCGTGATTTGGATGAACTCATTTTGAGTATGCCAAACCGATGTTCTTGTGTTGTTAGTGTTCGCGGTAGAAACACGGATTATTAATTGTTTAAGTTACCCAATAAAATTTTAAAGAAAACTGTTATTTCAGTCTTTTTTTCGAACTTTAATGTTAGTGGTTCAAATGTCAAAAATCCCTTTATTAGGAAAATGGTAAATTTCTTTATTAATGCAAAGGTGACTTGGTTTATCGTTACTGTAGACAAACGAAAACACTTTATTTGATGAATTCTTAAAGAAAATTTGAATTAATATCAATCAGGAGAAAAGTTATTGCAAAAATATATGTTGATCCCTAGACACTTTTGATGTGTGTATTTTGTTAAATACGAGTACAATCTCTATTTCAACTAAGGAAAGTTATTATTCATACTGAATGTGTGGAGTTATCTAGTTAAATTTTTTTTTTTATATTGCCCGTCAAGATGACCTCACTCCACTTGATGGAAAGCGGTCGTGAGGTGAATTTTTCATAATGAGGAAGTTGACTTCACCCTCATAGAACTAACCATAATCAAAAAAACAATACCGTATTTTAACAGGTTTCGCAGCTAAATTATTTTTGGTAAATTATTTGTTGCTGGAATTTACATCTCCAAGTTTTGCAAGACTTCTGGCATTGTGAATTGTTTCCGATTGAAAAACATTTTGTTTATATGGCCTCCATGAACACTTACGTCTTCGAAAGTTATATATGCGCTCCAGGTAAATGTTTTGTTAGCTTGACAAAAACAACACCCTTTCATTGTCGAGTCCAACCCAAAGTCGTCAAATTTTTGAATTCAGTTTCATCACAAAGGAAATTGTAATTTAGCGAGGTCCTTAGTTGTTATTTGTTATGAACACAAAAACCTAACCTTTTAACCTTAAAAGAAATTCAGAACAGCGTACCTAACTGGTTTTTGTAATTTATCAAAAAACAGTCAAAAGTACATTACAGTTTGCGCACTGTAATGCTCGGTTCTCCTCCCTCACTGATGCAATGCTCGACTCTGTAACGTTACATTAAGTACTCGAAAATGCTCTAAGTGAGGTAGCACCTTATTACTGCATCTTAAATCACATAATTCATTTTATTGAGGTGATCAAAAAATATAATTCAGTAAATTTCAAATAAAGCTTTATGTGAAAACCCTTTTTGTGAGGATTTAATTAAAATATATTTGGATTATTGAATATCAGACCAATCCGTCCCTCAACAGGGCAAGGGCCTGCCCGCCAATCATTAACTCGCACGCTCCAAAGCAATGTCAACGTCAGCCTATTTCTTTGATTCTTACATCCAATTTATCTCGCCAGCCTCTCCTAGATCTAGACCATTGCCGTTAGCCAACCATAAACATGTAGAGAAGTTACACTCTGTTACACCCACGAGTTTGGATGTAACACCCATTAGCGGCTGCATGACCCTTATCGACGATTTTTGCTTTGGTTCTTAACGCGGCCAGTGATCTTGGCCCCTCAAATACTCCGCTGCGCTTCATTACTCGCAGGCAGACCAGGTCAGACTTTTGAGGGTCCGACTTTTGATGGTTAGTAACCAAGTCTGTGTCCGTAATGAGATGAAAAGACGCGCACCACCATATTCGCTTTAACGACTGCATGTTTTTTGTGATAAAGCGTTATATATCATTAAGAATAATCACTAATAACCGGCTATACTTATTAAATCGGCGGCACGATTGGCGTAGTGTGCTGTAGCACGGTTTCTCGCCTCGATTTCCGTAGTGTCCCGGGTTCGATTCCCGGTCGGGTCAATTCAGGAAACGATCTTTTCTGAATTGACTCGGGTCTGGGTGTGCTGGGAGACGCCCCTAGCTTATTTTTCTTGTGTGGTACCTCGTAACACAGGGATTTAATAATCCCTACTTCGAGACCATTACAAGAGGTGTGTTGTCTGGCGCATATTTATATATATATAAATATATATATATATATATATAAATCTCTATATATAAATATAAATATGCATATTATATTATATAAATATAAATATTAAATCCCTGTGTTACGAGGTACCACACAAGGAAAATAAGCTAGGGGCGTCTCCCAGCACACCCAGACCCGAGTCAATTCAGAAAAGATCGTTTCCTGAATTGACCCGACCGGGAATCGAACCCGGGACTTATAATAAAATATATAAATAAATATCAAATAATAAAAAAATACCATAGATTTGTAATTAAATGATTTTTGCCGATAATCATTATTATAGTTCGTATTTATTTACAATAATCATAAAATTCCTAAATGTTTGCCCCCGTTACCCTATTATTTTTTATTTTAAGTAAACTTACGTCGTATTAGCTTCCATATGGTATAAATATCTACCATGTTCGTAACCCAATTACAACATTTTAATTGAGCGCTTAAGAAGACTCTTGCGCGTAGTTTCGCACCATTGATAAGCAGGTAAACACACTTTTTTATAAGTTATTAAAAACGGGAGCGGCTCTTGAGAGGAGACAGCTGTAGCGAAAGGACAAAATAAACTGTCCTAAGAAAAAAATCCTGCTTATCAAGTGTATGAAACTACGCTCAGGTCTTCTTTATGCGCTAATTTAAAATATTGGAATTGGTTTACGAACATGGTGTTTATACCATGTAAAAGTTAATACGACGTTAATTTACTTTAAATAAAAAAAAAATAGGGTTACAGGGGCAAGTATTCAGAAATTTTATAATACATACATACCATCACGACTTTTTCCCAACAGGGTAGGCAGAGACCCCATCTTTCCACTTGCTACGGTCCTGACACACCTCTCCTCATTTTATAATTATTGTAAAAAATACGGAAAAATTTAATGATATTGTGCAAAAATAATTTAATTAATATCTATGGTATTTTTTTATTTTTATTTTATAAGCATGGCCGGTTTTTAGTGATTATTAGCAACTTTGTTTCATTGCGATAAGCCATTTAGTTTAAAAGTAATAACTTGATTTCTGCATAGTGTACCCAACCACAAATGCTTTTTTAAAGATTTTTAAAAAATGCTAGAATTTTTTTGTCGATAAAATTGACTATCTTCCTACTTTTTAATATGTGCACTATAAAGAGACTCACACTGTATAACTAGTGTAAGGCGTCTAATCACTTTTTTACGTTGACACAACCACTATTTTTTCTAATTAGAATACTTTTTAACTAATAATTTGATACCGCATCCAATTTCCGATCGATGTTTAGTAGAACTTGTATCCTACAGAACGTGTAAGTTTCAATCAATATCATGTCGACGTTCTGTGATATTTGAGGTCAAGTGTGGAATATCGGTCAGTTCGAGTCGGACTGGGGCTGACGGATTCCGTTTATGGAAAGTAATAAGAATAACTTTTGTAGTTCGGACTGACAAAGCTATCAAAAGCTATTGATATGAAAATAGGTATGAAATGATTCGTGATCACCGCGTTCACCGCCCACGCAAGGACAACTGGATAACAAATCACCACTGATTACCTTTTACGAAGGAATATACTCTTTTTATTGAAGGTCTCAATGTATTCCACTGCCTGGAATAATCTGAAGAACGTTCCTTTCCTTTTAGTACGAAAGGTGGTCGAAGGCCTGCCACCCAGATAAAGAGCATTTAAATTCAACTTTTGGCGTGTCGTGCAGTGATGATTGCGAGCAGCTGTAATGGTATGGGGTTGAACTAAACAATTTGGCCTAACACTCCCGATAGCCTTCCATGGGCGTCATGAAAGGCTCAGCTACAGAAAGGGTATATTTCGCTACGTGATCAAAACAGAAATAAGTTAATCCGTAGAAAACTTTTCTTTTAAACTATGTAGATGACAAACCAGCACGTGGACCGACTGATGGTAAGCGGTTATCGCGGCCTATAATGGTCGCGCGCGGGCAACACCATGCAGGCGCATTCATACCATAAGATCGTTGGGAGCTCGTTCCACAGTTTTAGCGTCCTTGGAGGAAGCATCTCTGAATCGAACTGTACCAGGGTGGATCCAGAGTGTGAGGATGAACCCCGTCGGTGGCAAGTGGTGCGGTTATACAAAGTACCAGTAGGCATCATATCGAAAAGTTCCTACTTCATTACTAAACTCGTTGTATTTATAAGCTAGATACGTTGTATTTATAAGCTAGATAGACCAGCGGGAAGGTTTACTTAGCCCGATGAACTGATGGTCGTTGGAGCACAAAAGATCTGGATGGAAGAACCTTTTAAGGCAAACCCAAACGCAACTTCGACGGGGTAAAGGTCGCAGGACTCACAGGATTCGCGAATGCTGGCCACCTGCCTCAGGCCGCTTGGAAATAGGGAAAGCCTATGTTTAGTATTAGTGGACGTTTTATGACTACGTCGGTTCATGTATGACTAGCTTTCAGCTTTGCCCGCTTGGACTAATTTTTCTCACACGTTGTATTGTATGTAACCCACATATCATACGCATCCCTAACGTTTTAAAAATTTATATGCCTATAGCAATCAGGGATAATGTAGCTTTTTAACAGTAAATTAATTTTTGAAATCGTTTTGGTAGGTAGTTTCGGCGATTACCTACCACAAACATACAAACTCACAAACGCTCACCACCTTATTAGTGTAGATATAGCTATCCGGCAGCGGCTTTCCCCGCGTAGACTGTCTTACCCGTTAAAATGTAGCTAAAATTAAAAAAAATATAGCCTATGTGTCACTCCCTGATAATGTAGCCTTTTATTGGTGAAAGAATTCTTAAGATCGGTCCATTAGTTTCAAATTAGATCAAAAAATAGGAGTGAGGTTACAATAATTCGCACCCAACTCAAAATTGGCAGAATTGTTCAGAATATAGGTATCATAAATGAAATCTAAAAAGTCCTCATCGATCAACCTGGAAAAAAATATTTTACTACCAAATGCTTTTTTTCCTAAGAGCAACTCTTCCATCTTTTTGAATCGTTATATCTTAGAAACAGTGGCTCTTAAGGGAAAAAAGTATTTCAATATTCTTTATAGATAATCATCTGATCTACAATTTTCGGATAACTATTTTTTTGATAAAACTTACCGTTTTTGTTAGCTTTGACCCAGATTTTTTTTGCCAGGTGTCGGTTCGATGAGGACTTTAGATTTCATTAATGATAGTGTTTTTAACAATCCTACCAAATTTGAGCTGGGTGTAAATTATTGTAACCTCGGATGTCGAAATTGACCGGATTATAAGGGAATTAATGGTTGTGTCTGCAACGTTTATATAATAAATGGTTTTGTCATCATTTTGTATCATCTAACGAATAGAACTATCGCCATGTTTATTTTCATTCTCATATAAATAAAAAGTGTCGCCATTTAATTTTCACTGTCACGCCACGAGCCTCTGTTCCTTGTGAATTAAACCAGTTTTTTCCGATCTCATAAAATGTTTCTATTTCGTTCGCGTTCCGAATAAAATATTATGCAAGGAACCGTTCGGAACGTTTTAAAAACGTAATGTTTTAAACTGGTTCTAAGCACTGGGTGACGTAGGCAAATAACGACAAATTTGTTAATCACTACCACTACCTACTATGAATTTAACACGCTGGATTCTGAAAAGGCTTACTGTGGTCTGTAATAAATAACACTTGTCCAAAACATATCCTCAGACGGCGGCAGATATACTAAATACCAAGGATCAATAACATAAACGGTTTACATCTCAAGTTTTTTTCAGGTACTAGGTACCTAAAAAAGCTTTGGAGCCTCAAAGAGCAATTCCACTTTCTGCAACCAACTCGCGGACAACAAATGCGATCATCTCGAATACTTCGACTTAAATTTGCTCCTCATTCCTCACACTCCTACACACAATCCTTTGGTGTAAAATCTATCCGATTGTGAAATTTCTTACACCTCTCTATTAGAAAATCTCAATCCTTTCCTATCTTCAAGGAAAAGGTCAAATCTCATTATCTTTCGCTGTGATTATTCATATTTAGCTTTTTCTCATTTTCTAGCTAGCTTTGGTGTATTCGCTATTGGTTTCTGTATCATCTGTGTTGCTATAACTTGTTTGTTTACATTCATACTATAATATGTATCTATTAAGTTGCCTGGTAGAAATCGCTATTAACGATAAGGCCGCCTAAATTGTGCATAATTGTTTTAATTTAATGCTTAGCATTAAGTTTCTTTTGTGAAATGTACAATAAAGAATATTATCTATCTATCTATTTATCTTGCTTGGAAAATTTTGTAAAATGTCTTAACTTTTTTTTTACTTTTTCTGGTTAAATATTGATAAAGATTCTTCACTCTATCTGCGAGTACGACACGCCTTGTGAGAGAAGGCAACCTGTCCTCGTAGATCATTACCAGGCGTCGCTAGATATACAGATAGGTAATCTGTGGCAAACTACACAACTGGCCGTATCATATAAACCTTGACCCAGATTGTTAGGTTCAAGATCTTTATGCGTGGGTTACAAGCTTAACTAAAACATTGGTCATTTAATTTTGCACAGATGTTAATCAAATTTAAATACTATCAATATTACAAAATCATAGCAACAGGAAGAACAGCAAAAATATATGAGCTAGAGGCAAACAGTTAGCCGCTCACTGTGTGCCTGATGGGGACACGGCCTAATGAATCTGTATCAACCAAGCGACTGATAGTACACACGAAATCACAACTAGATTCACATGGGGGCATGGGCATGGGCAGGGCATCTAATGCTGCTAAAATAAGACGCATTTCGCAATAGTTTTGTAACGGTTGAGCTGACGTCCTCTGTACGGATTACTAATGCTTGCCAAAAAAACATTTACCAAAATATCAAAATCCGCAATTTTTTAGTTAGGAAATCTCTTTTTTGGCAAATTATTCTGAGTAGGTATAACAAATAATGGCTTGGTCAAGTTTCATTTTACCAAATACTATTAGTTCAAATGTTGTTTGTTTTTTTTATTTTTTTTATTTAAAATGGGTTTGCGTTTGGCCTCAGTCACGCCTGGTGGTAAGCGATGACGAGGCCGATGGTGGTACACGCTTACCCAGAAAATGCACTCTGGCCTTGAAGACACCAAGGTTGTAAGTATACGATTGGTATACGATTTTGTCAATCAAATTATTTACATTCTAATTTGAGTGGTGCATAAAATACATAGCAGTTCATGATAAATGATACAAAAAACGACAGTTCAATTTTTCGAAATAAATCAACACTTTTTTGCCACTTAAGTTCATTCGCTGACAGAATCGTTTCTGGCACTCTGTATCAGCAAAAATTATCATTTAAGTATGTAAAGTGACAGTTTGGCCAAATAATACAATATTTGCCAACTTGTCTTAAAAAAATCTTCAAAGTAATATTTGGCCAAATGAATAAAGTGCGAAATGTACATTTCATTTGGGAAATTAAAGTTAGACGATAAGTTTTTTGGGAAGCGAAATTTACCGAAAAATTATTTGGCCAAGAAGGGATACCCCTTCGTACACTAATTAGGCGCAGTGGCGTCTACGTCACTGCCATTAATCCTCGTTTAAATAAATGAAAACATATTGATAGCGGCATCGGTCCTATCTGAAAATATAATAAAACAGTAACCGATGTAAACTACTTACAGGTACGATACGTAAAATCATTAGTAAATGTGGGTCTGTATATTAGCAAGTCACAGCATACTGTGGTTATCACATGTGGATAAGCTGGATGGATTTAAACAAAACTTTATAAACTTTGGTAAAGTATACAAGCTAGAATAAAATATAAGAAACTTTATAGGTTAGAAAATTTTAAAACATCCAGGGGCCTTATTTCAATCCCATAAAACTTGTCAAGTTTATTCCCTAAACTGAGCGTAGCGAGCAATTTCGTCATATGATCGTATATTTACAGCCAGTCAGTGGTTACCTAGCTCTAACGCATTTAAGCGTGATAAATATACTACCGGCCCCGACAACTTCGTTCTGTCAAAAGTTATTGGCAAATGCTTGACAGCTGTGAACATTTAGTATGGAAAAATGTTTTTGCTTTTATTTATTTTTTTCGTCAATTTCCCAATGTTTTTAATACTTATTTTATTACCCTATTACCGATGTGGACAAATCCAAAAACACAAAAATTATAAAAGTCGGTCCACCTTTTCTTGAGTTTGGTGTAACTAACACAACTTTCTTTTGAATATATAGATATATATAATAAGGCCCTAGGCATAGTAGCTGGCAACAGCTAGAATTGCACAAATTCACGATGATCTGCAAATTTCGTCATTAGAAATCACTGATAATAATGATTCAATCAATAACATAAAAGGGAGACAGAAAAAATTAACGTATCTTCTCGTCGTCAATTAATTAATTATAAACTGAAAGCGGTAATAATATTAAATTAACATCTTAAGCTAAAGCATCGATGAAGCTGTTAATAATAAAAAAATACTCAATAGTTAGATAATAAACCCTACCTATACTCCTACTTATTTTTTATTTTTTTTTGTAAGTCTTTTGATAATGACCCGATATAAGGTTTTGACTTTTTTTCATAATGTGTAGTTCAAACGGTCCAATCGAAAGATCGGTCACAACTTCGTTTTTTACACATTTTAAAGATAGTGTGTTGTCTGGCGCATATTTATTTATTTATATTTATTATCTATTTATCAGTATCTGACACACTCCAACAACAGAAGTTCTGCTTATGGTAAAATACACAACCCTTACAATTTTTAATACTCATGTTAGTTAACATTTATTTTGGCGGTCGTTTCATGACCAGAACATCTACCGAACTCTGTCTTCAAAATAACCACTTTGTATGCGTGCTCTAGCACTATGCACGATACTAGGTACGCTGTAATGTGAGAGAGACGCGCACTCCACCTACGGACCAGCAGATAGATTTGCCAGCAGAGTCATCCACGCACCGGTGTTCAACGCCGCCATGACGCGATGGCATCAAGCAATGATTTGCGTCATCCGCATTCATGCGCACGCGCCGGGTATGCCTAAACTGCTTACACTTTGAGGTTCCTTTGATAATTCCCAATAATATACAATATACATCGATGTTTTGGCACTTATGATCAGCGATCTCTCGCGCTAAATGGTATAACGCAACAAAAGATTGTGACGTGGCGACGATTAATATCAGGTCTCAGTAATAGCACATAGACAAACCTATAAGGTAACGCTGCATGTATACACGACTGCCAGTTAAGAGCGGTTATAACTACGAGTATCTTCTTGCGATTCTCAAAATACTTATACAGGGTAGAGGGTAGAGGGTACCCAAAGAGTAGTAATAAGTGGAAGCCCAGTGATAGAACATCACTAGGGCTACCCGAATCACCCCCTTTCAAAAAACTTGCCTATTATGTCAACCTATTCATCACTTAAATTTCAATGAGATAGTTCAACGGCATCACACTTTAATTTACATTCAATGTATTGGAGGTGTAAAATTCAAGATCTCAGTAGTCAGAATAGTCTTAGTGTTCTAAATGTAAATGCTCCTAAATCAAGTAGGCCTAGTATTCAGCTATTAAAGAAAAAAAAAGGAGCATGTATTTCAACTATCCGAGCCCCAGTGACCAAACTACCAAAAATCGCGTAACATACATGGGGGTGATTCGGGTAGCCCTAGTGATGCTCTATTACTGGGCTTTCGCTTATCACTACATTTTGGGACATCCTGTATACTGACTATGTTTCAAAAGAATAAAGCCATGAGTGCTGTTCCACTATATGCGATACCGAGACGAGACCTCTTATTGCACGCGCTGCGATGGAAAACTGTCGGAATGGCTGTTCGTGCCACATTTAGGTAAAGATAAGATGTTCTACTATATTTACTTAATTTTATTTTAGTCGTATGATTTATGTGGCACCTTAGAAAAGCTCAAACACAAACTCAAATATCTTTATTTGAATAGACTTGAGTAGTACTTTTAAATAGTCAAAAATTATACTAAATAATAGACAAGTACTATAATAATATGAATATATGAATAAACAGTATACAGACATAATGCGATTCTACCACCGCGTCGGAGTTGATTCTTACTGAGGAGACCCGGCGAGAAACTCAGTAGTTACTCTTTTAAACTTGTTTTGGTTTTACAATGCGATACGAGTAAGGATACGAGTATTACACATGTTTATTGAAAAAAAAATACTTGAATTCTAACATTATTTAATTATTAGGATATCGGTAACTTATTTGTCTACTTACGTCCGAAACTACTCTCCACATTTTATAAGTGACAGTTACGTATTCCGAAAATAGACAGATGTGGGCGTGGGCAGATGTATAGAATACTACACAGAGCCATGAACTTTTCCCGCTGGGAAACGGGTGAACATGAAAACTGACGACCTGACAAGAATCGCAGGATGTCGGAGGTTGCTAACCGTCCACAATTAGGCCACTATGAAAACTTATGAGGACCCCTATGTTCAACAATGGCTCATAGCTGCGTTTGATGATGATGATGGATGAAATTATGGTACTTACCTACTTACTTTGAGTCCAAAACAAAACTCATTAGGTTGGTTGGGGTTTCATAAAACAATCGAGGCAATATAGCACGCGGGTTGCTAATTTACTGATCACAAGATTTAATGACTACAATAATTATGAAAATCATCATGCCCTTTACTTTTTCACGCCCTTTTCACCCTCAGAATCGAATACAATTACTTGTACGTTTAGAATTTAAATATAAGTATCTAACTATGGGAGTGATGACTAAAAACCTTAAAATGCTTATTAGGTTATTCCAACAAATATACTTAGTAGTTGAGTGTTTTCTCCATGACCATGTCGAGCCATTGGGTACAGTACTGATTGAGAGTGATCACTAGGGCTTCCAAATACCGAATATTTTCAATACCGGTATCAATACCGGATTTTTTATTGTAAAATGCGTTTTTTGAAAAAATAAGCTGAAATAAATAGTAACAGATTTCTTGAAAATTAACTTTTATAAATATATAAAGCATAATTACATCGATTTCAGTCATTTGTTTTAGGCGTTTATGATTTTTACAAGTGTATAGTAGGTAAATTTAAAAATTAAAACTATGTTACCTTTTTGAAATTGTCACTGAACTATTAGTTTTTTTTTTATATGCAAGCTCTTTTTTAGAAACTGACACCGGAATCATCAAATAGTGTAAGGGATAAACTCGCACAACATCTAATATTTACATTTGCTTTTAGGCTATAATATCGTAATTTGCAAGCCCGTACCGAGCTAATTGGTATTGAGCAATACCGGGATTGGAAGCCCTAGTGACCACCCAGAAAACTTAGACTTACGAAAGAAATTTCAACACGTGAACTTATAATAACATACGAAGAACAGGCATTATTTGACTGTTAGTATTACGAATAAAAACTTACATTGTTGAAGTAGCTCAATTTTAGGATCATCAACCGTCTGCTCAGTTGTTTATAAGTTATTATTGTCATTGTCACTTTGAGCTGGCACCTTATCAACGGGTACACTACATAATTCCGAAAAACATAACTCCGAAAGTCAAAATTCCGAATGATTCAGAATCCCGAAAGTCAAAATTCCAAATTATCTGAAATACTTATTGAAAATCAGAAATTTCAAAACTCCAAATGTTCATAAGTCGGAAAGTCAAAATTCCGAATTTCACAATCCCGAATCATCCAAATTCCAAATCAACGATAGTCGGATCTTTCATAAATGCGAATTCCGAATCAAAACCTAATGAACAAATCATAAATCCGAAATCTATTACATTTTTATAAACTTTTTTTTTTGGAGAATATAGTTACTCGTACTTTGTCGACAATTCGGTTCTGGGACTCGCCGGCCACTGCCGCGGCACGCTCGCTACGCTCGCAGAACTCGTGCGTTTTTTGGTTGCAATTCTAACCTAACCTTAACTGAATTTATGTCTTTTCACGACTGAGTTTTTTCTAGGCGCTCTGCCCCCGGACCCCCCTTCCCGGTGTCTGTGCCGACCACCGTTCCCTTGATTTTTGGATTTTGTCTTAGTTAATGTTCTATATGAAAAAATATGAAAAAAAATCTGAGTGTCATAGCTTCATACTAAATCAGTCAAAAAATATTTTTAGTCCTCTTTTGAGAATGTCCAATTATTCAATTTTATTATCATTTCATCAATGTATGCAAAGGGAACTGTTACACTGACAAAACGTTATTCGTCTAATAGTTGTGTGGCCTATTTGACAAATGATAAATGTCCCAAACGTTTTGTCGTGGCCTAGTGGTTAAGCACTCCATCTCGGATCGCGGATCGTGTAGTCCGAGTTCAAATCTAGCCAGAACCAAAATCTTTGTGTTCATTGTTTAATCTCCGACTAACTCTCCGGTGTTGAAAAACATCGATAAAAAACCAAATCAACCCGGATAGCGGCAGCAGGCTCACCACATACCACGTTGGGTTCTAATACCGTTGGTGAAAAGTGGGCTTCTGAGTGTTCCGTTCACCATGACAGCAACAGTCACTTGCCTCTGACTACCCCGTTTGGGATCAAGTCGTGATGGTATATTATTATTATGTTAAATATTTAATGTAAACTTTTAATAATTGCAATGAAATTTCGAAATTTTGAAAATCGGATTTTCGTTTTTCGGACAAATGACACTTTGGATTTTTAATTCTTCGTACTAATGAAATTCGAAGAAGTGGGACAGTATTTAGCCTAATTACTTTACTTACTTTACTTTACTTTGGTGAAAATTATTTCAAAGCTAGGAAAAATTAATGAATGGCCAAGGTGCAGGTTCATCTTTCGCTAAAATATCGCACGTTCCTCAATTTTCTATAAATGTTTTAAAATATTTTTATCTTTCGATAGAAATACGAGAAATATACGAGGAACATGGCTTGGTGAATGCGAAATGACAAAGTTATTGAATTTTATTTTTTAATAGGAGTATATTACAATTTATACAGGATGTATGTACCTATGAGGGTGTAGCGGCCTAGCGGGTGTCTGATATTAGAGGACACTAACCCCCATTTAGGTTAAGCGAAATTGACGAATGAATAATATTTTAGAATTAATTTTGTCCTAAGGCCTTATTACAACTATTTATAGCTTCTTAAGTTCACTCGGACTAAGTGAGCGTAGCGAGCATTTCGTAGTACCTATGTTCTTTCATTTCCAGCCAGTCATTTTAGGGAATCAACTTGACTAGATATAAGCGATTGTAATAAAGGCCCCAGATCGTGAACTGAACTTGAAAAAAAGGAGTAGTTCAAAAAAATGCGCTCCTGTATGTTTTTCGTCTGTGCCGCACGTGCCTTTATCTACTTTATATACTTAGCATGAGTATAAAAGAGTCCTGTCCGTAGGCAAATAACCAAATGTACGTTTTAAAGTGTCATATTCTGAGTAAAGGTCCTAAGCGCGTATCTCTAAAATAGTTGTCATCCATATAGAAATGCTCAAATTAAAAAGTGATGCAGCGACATGATGACGCAGTGACGCATTAAGAAACACACCTGCCTTACGAGTACTAATCAGCAGAAAGCCCAAGTCACGCGTGTTTTGTTGGTAGTTGGGTAACGCAAGCACAGAAATGTCGCCGGTAACGGAAAGGTAAAAAGACCAACTAAACAATACTTCATTGAAAATAGTATGTAACTTAAAAGTTCGTTAAATATTACGTTTTTTTAATCACCTTGCATAAAGAATTTTTGCTCATTAAGACCTTAATTAGACCTACTCCTATGATAAAAACGCTTTGATATATTATAATAAAACTTGATCGAGGGTAACGAGTCAAGAAAGGAAGAAGAAAATAATATTAATTCATGTAAGCTTTTACAAGCACTTATGATAAGTCACAAAAAACAAAATATTAATTATAACCGTAAATTATAGTAATAATTAATAAATAAGTTAACTTAATGTGACTCTACCACCGTTTCGGAGGTTGTTTCCATCAAGAAAAATCCGACGAGAAACTATCGTTACTCTCTTCAAAAATTGATGTTTGCAATGATCGAACTTACAGACCACAGTCAGAAAATAATATGCAGAAGAGCAGAATAAACGAGGTAACTAAGCTTAGTGATGTATAGTGTAGTGGCTTTTGAGTGTTCCGTTGACTAAGATGCGACGGCAATAGTAAATTGACTTACAGCTGCCTGTTTGAGAAAGTGTTGTGAACATAATATCTCAAAATGTAAATCTGACGGTGCGTAGTACGAAGAAAATCGAAAATGTAGAGAGTATCGTCCCGTTAGCGTCCTTGTCGCCAAGGCCGGTTCTCTCTGCAGCTATAGTCTGTTGGTTTGTTTTATTTGTAATATTCAGTTACGGCACCGCAGAACGTCTAACGTGATATAAATAGAGGTTAGACTCGAGTTGTTCCGCCCGTACTCATGTGCAGAACAGACCATTCCATTATCTTACGTGACTATAAAAACTGAAAGGAATTCTCACTGACCGAGCCGTGCAGATATTTGTATTGTTAGTTCTGGTATTCATAATATTAAGGTAGAGATTTATTAATTTATGACACTTAAGGATTTTAGTTACAGTTTGAATATTTATTATAAGACACATTAGCAAAATGCAGTCATGGTGATACAATTACCATGAATTATTTCATCATATAATCGTACATTTCTCTAACTATATGTTATGGTGAAATAACATATTGTAGAATTTCGACTTAATTGTAGAAATTGTTTGTAATATAAAATATGATAGTTTTTTTGGTTTTATCATTGTCTATGGTCTTAAATTACCTACACCAATTTCATCCGTTACTTACAATGTATAAGTCACGATTTCAAACGTAGACAAACCTAGCGATTAGATGATTACCGCTATTTATATCTGATGGAATAGGTGATAAAAATTGTAGAGCAAAATGCACAAACTAGTAATACAAGACTGTTCTAATTTGGCAGACTTAACTGAATGGAACTTATTAAGCAGCAATATACTCATAGTTAATCGTCCACTGATGAACTTTTCCCCAGAGATTTTCTGAAAGTTTCGCGATGACCGAACATAACGGAAGTATTTATTTTGCTCAAATTTTACCATTTTGCAGTTTTCCATACTTTTTCAAAATCTCCTTCAGTGTCGGGTTGCATGGGAACAACATTTGCGGACAACGAGCTATACCTACACCAATGTTAACGCCTTTATAATTATTTAAGGTGGTTTAATCAAAATCAAATATGTCCTGAAAAATGGCTACCATTAAATCAGAACATAAGTAGTAAGACGATCTTGAATAAACTATGAATGCAAGGTAACTGTAGATAATTAAAATACAATAAATACATTTCACCATAATTTGAAAGTGATTTGTGATGATAATTCAGACGCGATCTCGATTTATTGTAGGAACCACAAGTCGACAAGAATTTGTAATAACTAATTAAAAACAATATGAGAAACAATGGTATACTTTAAATCGAGGGACTAAACGAAGTCATAATATATCAGAGGTCGTTGGTGGTTGGTGGAGGTGGTGGTAAACCGAGGGTTTAATAAGTTGGCGTTTAGTCTCGGGGTGTAAACTGTACTTTTCACTTAACGTGCGCGAAAAATTGTCAATTTAGTACAAAAACAATTGATAAATATTACCTAATAAAAAAAACACAAATGTTTCTTATTCCTCCAGTCCATACAACTTTCGTAAGTTTTTAGGTAAATCTTCCGCGATTTTGGCGGCAAAAGATTATCTATTATGTATTTTGCTCTTTGCTCGACGTCAAACTCTTCACTGTCACAGGACATTCTTAATAAATTTATTTCAAACCGAATAAATTTACACTCGATAAAAATTCTGACATTTACGCGGTCAGTTTTTTCTTCTAAACCAGTCACAGATTAACAATTTAAAACACATGGCGCCACCTTCTTCGCGGACAAACCATGGAACTAAAACTCTTAACATATTCGAAATGAAGATAGTCCGTCCACACTCCACAGATAATAGTATATTTACTGGCTGTTTGAGTTTGTCTGTGTCACATGAAGGAAATTAAAAACTAATTACTTTTTACTCCCTAGAGACTAAAGTGGTCACTTTAGTCCCGCTTCGTAGGGCTATATTGGCGTACTTTTAGAGCATGAGGAGTCAAAACATAACTATTTACTATACCTATGGTTCAAGATCTTTATTATTCTCTTAAGAATATACATATTCACTTACTGAGAAAACATATTTAAATACAATAAAACTACTAATTCGCAAGCGTACGGCCTCAGACAAAATTTAACACAAACAGAGCGTAGATATTCAACTATTGCCTACTTAATGATGAAACATGAAACATTATTAGTGAAAAACTGAATAAGAAGTTACCACTTTCATTAATATGCACACAAATTTTACCGACATTTATACGAGTACATATACATTTTATATCACATTTGTTCGTAAAGGGTCTCATAATTCACCAATTTCAATAACGTATCGTATCTCATTACGCAAACATTACGCACTTGTGCGTTATTGTAATGTAGTTTTTTTTATTAAAGTAAAATGCACGGTTTATCAAGATGCTCCATCTAAAACGAACGGTACTTTTTTAAATCTTAGCCAAGAGTTTTTAAAATGTCAGAAAAGAGGTCAACATTCTATAACTAAAATTAACTTTGGGAGATAAAATATAATAAATAAACATTTAATTCTTTAATTTAAATACTTTTGATAGTAAGTTACAACCATTTATCTGTAACAAAAACACAAAAATATTAAATTACTTAATTAGTAATACTGGCTGTTTTGTATGCCTTTGCCTTAAAAAAAGCGCTGACCGCTAATTTGTAAACAAGTAAAAGAAATTATATCTGCTTTAAATGATTAAAGATCTATTCGTTTAAGAAAGTCCGAGTTTTAATTATTTCCTCGCAAATATGTTATAAAACGTCGTATGACATACGTGCGCTTTGATCATTACATCCTCTGTTTTCTTGTAGCCCTTGCCTACGGCTCAGGCTAGCAATATCGCCTCGGCTGTAATTTTCAACTTACCGCACTTATGTCATAATGTACTATTGTTATTCTGCCTTTTAAGTTTTATCTTATCTTCTTCCTTAGACAATTTATTAAATGCCTAGTGAATTCACTTTCTTAGATGTTTTACCACTCGTAAACAAACACTAGCAATGTGCGAATCGGAGTCGTTTTTATTGCAAAGGTTATTGTCGAAACGAAAATGACTGAGTTCATAAGTGACATTTCTGTTTTTACCTTTGATTTGTCTCATAGTTAGGTACGAGGAGTATATCCTCTAGAATCTAGAATGGTTGGATAGAGGTGGATCTAGAGTCTAGATCCACCTTATCCACTTCAATTATTTGATACGTAGATTTTCAGGCAGCAAATTTTGGAAATAAGTAAGGCCATATTTGGTCAAGGATCATTAAGATAAATAAAACCAGTTTGAAATGTACAAAGGTAGCTTTTCCATACTAGGATCTCTTATCATTCTGTTTCCTGATTTTTAAACAATCCCTTTTATGCAATTTCAAGCTTTCTTTATTAGTAAAACACGATGAGCAGATCAGTATGATCGAGAGACCAATACTGTTAGATTGTAAATGCAAATGCGGCTGTAAATCATGTTTCTATGCATTACGTATGTAAAATTACATTTTATGAAGCACATGGTGTCAGATTTGCCACACTCGGCCATCAATTTGCTGGGATCTGTTCAATATCACTCTCAACGCTTACCTAGCACACTCCCCTACCCAATATTTACTTGCTACGATATCAAGTTTTATAAAATGAGATTTACTAAGTAGATATTAACGTTTTTTAAGGGTAAATTACCGAACAATAAATTATCTAATTCAGTAATGACCAGATAATAATTCTGATAGGGCAGTTAGCACAATTGGTACCTAGCGTCCCTGTGTATAAAGACGAACGTCGTATAGGTAGTATCTTTGATCTCCAGAACATTTTCGTTTGTTCTGTGTCTAGGTGATTTTACTTATTAAAATAAGCTTTTAAAAATAAAATAAAAAATCACTATCTGACACCCATTTATATATATAAATAAATATCCCTGGACATTATTCCACACAGCGCCATCTAGCCCCAAAGTAAGCTAATTAAAGCTTGTGTTATGGGATACTAGACAACGGATAAACATACTTAAATACATTTTCTTTTGTAAATACATACTTATTATACATAGGAGACACCCAGACCAGTACAAACAGACATGTTCATGCACATAAATGTTTGTACTGTGCGGGGATATATAAGTTCTGCTTAGTTTGGGGTTACATTACAGACGATGGACCTGTTAAACAATTGTTAGCCTTTTTTTAATCGTACCACTGAAATTGCTTTCTTGGAAGCCACTTATCCCTCAAAGCATTGAATATATATTAACATGGTTGTCGTTGATCGTTACAGTGGCAGTTCATTCGAGGGCCAGTGGCAGAACGGCAAGCGGCACGGCCTTGGCGTGGAGACGCGCGACCGCTGGCTCTACCGCGGCGAGTGGACGCAGGGCTACAAGGGCCGCTACGGCGTGCGGCAGAGCACCACCAGCAACGCCAAGTACGAGGGCACCTGGGCCA
The DNA here is from genome assembly GCA_947369235.1 of Udea olivalis. Classification (NCBI taxonomy): domain Eukaryota; kingdom Metazoa; phylum Arthropoda; class Insecta; order Lepidoptera; family Crambidae; genus Udea; species Udea olivalis. Next base: position 15,128,441 of record OX376343.1, read on the forward strand.
ACGGACTACAAGACGGATATGGCTCAGAAACTTACGCCGATGGCGGTCAGTATTATCTCATTTCTTTCATTGCCAACTCACGAAATTCAGACGAAAATACATACATTTACATGGCCGTGGCATTCTTACGCTGAATCACTAACAGGGAACGCGTTATTATTTTTAATCGAACAATGAGATTAAAGACGCTCGGTTAAAAGGTTTACACTTCCCCAGTTGTTCATATTCGTTTTAATTTCAAGCGCATACGAATACGCTATTCTCACCTATTGACCCAGATTAAAGTTGCGTGAACTAGAAATGAACCCCATTGGCTTATGCAATGTTTACAGTTGAAATATAATTTATGTGTAAACAGCACTGCAGACACGGTAACGCCGGACAATAAAATTCCATAACCTTAAGGCAAAGACAACGTGTAGAAATCTGTCAGAGATTTGAATATTCTCGGCGATGGGCTTTTACAGCAAGATTAACAGCCACTTCTAATTTCATTATTATTCTCGTAATTTAGGGGATTTCGCTAACGTGCCAACCGACAATGTGTCTAATCGAGAGACCAATTAGAATTTATTCAACCTTGACTCAAGTCCGAAAACCAACTACTTACGTTGTTATAAATCCATTCTACCTAGTTTGTGAACCACCAACCAACGTCACGCAACTCTCAACATCAATAATACTGAGTCATAACAAAACGTAGTGATTCGTCATTCACATAATAATACCGGGAATGTACTGATAATCTCCTGAAAATATTCCGAAAATCACTTACGTGGGTGAGCCATATTTAGTTCAGTAGACACAAAACACGTACCTACCTAGCACTGAATAGTTCATTCACTGCGTATTCTTACCGCGGTAGTTAGCAGCGTTGTCAAATATTCAGTAGCACGCTATAAACAGTATACCTGAGTACATCGCACCTACTGCTCATTATACCTTGTTGCTAATTGCGCCTAACACTACTGTGTGCTGGTCTCTGTTACAAATGCAGGATTAGAGATGATAAATTTATTATCGATGAATCGATTTTAGTTTTAAACGAGCGTAACATCAAATGGTGTTCCAGATAGCGTAGAGCAATAAGCGTTTTTCAGTAGTTTAACATGTGAATGGGTGGAACGCCCCGCGCCGCGGCGCCGCAGCGCGCGTCGAGTCGAGCGCGGTCTCCGAGCGCTTGCCCTCGGCAGTTAAATATAGCGCCGCAGGCACGCCCGCCGCGCCGCAAGCCGCCTCGACACACAATCATCTCGGCTACTCGTTTTATACTACTATACTACAAAAAAAATTAAATGCTATACTATCATGAACACGGCCACATTTGTTAGCCTAACAATTTTAACTGGACAGCCTGGATTGGTCGTTAAACTTCAAAATCTGGGTTACAAATCTATACTTAGGACATCATTACATGCGTTTGATGTAACTGAACTTTTAGCAAAAATAAATGTTGTCGCACTCGACCCTACGCTGGTTATGTTTGGCATATCTACACTGAGAGAGAAATACATGTAGTAGGGTTTTTCACCCAAGACGCCTGTTAAAGAGCGAATGTTACAATTAAATTATTGTGATTTCTAGCCTTCAGTTAGCTTGTAACCCAATTGCAATATTGTTCTTTCGACTGGTTTACTTTAGGCATAAATTTTAGCTTCAGGCTGTTTAAACAGGGATTCAAATCAGACTCGCTACCTCTCGATGTCAATTCACCAGGGGTTCATTTTTGTTTTTAATTAAGTAGTTTCATTACTACAATTTTGTTACTTTAAGTTTAACTATTAGAGCTTTAATTTTGAATAACTGGAAGTGGCACCTTATTTGGTTGCGGACTTTGGAGTATTTTATATTTTTTATTGAATAATTGACAACTTTGAAACATCACGAATACAATGAGTCACACTGTGAATGGGCTGTAATGTGACTAAAACTAAATTGAATCTTACCCAGCGGACGAAGTCGCTGTATAGAGTGGGTATCGAACAAGAATGAAATAGAATATAATAATAATGAACCTACTACTTAATCAGTAGTTTTTTACTATAGTTCACATCGCTAAGAAGCTTATACAAAAAATTAAGATAAAGATAAAATTTCTTAATATTTTTTTAAATCTGAGTGGTGCTTCCACAGTCGGTATAATTACATCAATTACTTTTGAATTAGGATCAACGAATTCAAATTAGCTGTTACCCATTAGCTGCCACCGGTGACCGGCAAACATTAGTTTTTCTCTCGTGTCTGTTTGGCGGCAGTCAAAGACTTAAGCTTTCATGGTCACTAACGTTACTCCGTGATTAAGGCACTTGCAACAGTGCCGAAATATCGGAAACTCGAAAACAAAAAGGTACACATGGTAGAAGTCCTGTAACTTAATAACTATTCCTGGTGAATGTTCTCACAAAATACAACCCATACTGAATGAAACAGGAACAGTTCCCTTCTTTTCGTTTCCATTTTTGTAAAAAAATTGAGATCTCTTTTTGCACTCTGCAAGCACAAAAGTTCAAGGGTGGGTATAGATGGCTAGAGCATTACATGGTAATGTAACTTTTTTAGGATAGTACAAAACAGGATGAGGTAACATTTTCCCTACTCTACAAAGTCAAATGTTAAAATAGTTCACGGTATCCCTTAATTCCCCTGAATGAATAATCCCTTATTATTTATTCATTATTATTATTTATATTCACAAAAGAACCAAAGCAGCAAGGTAATCGTTATTATATTTTATGTGTTCTGTTTGATTTTATTTTTGGCAAGCATTGAACCAATAACTTGTACCGGTACTTGGCTACCGTGGTTCGAAATTGAGTCAAAACCTACAAATATTGTTAAAGGCATGAAAATCGGAACGATGAAATGACCCGTAGCACGGAAAAAAAGGAAAAAAAGGAGAGGAGTAATGGCGTCATATTTAATTTGTATAAGAAAAAAAATTTTTGCTCTGAAACCTATCGGGGGGGGGGGGAACTAATGAAAGCCAATTTAAAAAATACAAATATCACATCCTAACATCGATTAGTTAAAACATGTATGAAAAGTTATATTTTCCATCCCCAGTTCTTGGGAGGCGTTACAGTCTGCTGAAGTTTGTCAGTGTTGCCCGACAATTATTCAGCTTGAAATCACGCCCGTTTCCTGTAAATAATATTTAAAACTCCTCTATCTTATAATTATCATCCTCATGCCTTTAATCCCTAATTTTCATGCCTTTAACACTATTTACAGGTTAATCTTGCGTACCGCTAGAACTAGGAAATATAAAGTTAGATAGGTAAACTTAGATCTGGCGTTCCGTGCTTTAGCGTTCGGCTTGAATAAAAATTATATATATTTGTATACGTAATTTATGTGTTATCTAACTAGCAATTGTACATGATGGCGTAGTATGGTGTAGCACGTGTCTCGCCTTGACTCGCGTGGTGTCCCAGGTTCGATTTCCAGTCGAGTCAATTTAGGAAACGATTTATTCGAAATTGGCTCGTGTCTGGGTGAGCTGAGAGACGCCCCTGGCTTAATTTCATGTATGGTACCTCTTAGTACAACAGGGATATTATCCCTACTAGGAGACCATGATAAGTGGTGTGTTGTCTGGCGCATATTTATTTCATGTATTAAAAACATTTTAAAGTCTCTCTGCCGAGGGTTGTCTGCATATAGATCGATTTCTAGCGAATGTAGTCCTTCGAAGTCTTTTCCTCCTGTAACTACTACCTGTTGTATTTGTTTGTGCAATGAAGTTTGTTTATCTTATCTTATCGTATTTAATTAGCGGTCCACCTTTTTTGTTCTTGCTTAGGAACATACCAAGGACAATGGATGCGGGGCCTGCGGCACGGGTACGGTGTCCGCACGTCGGCACCGTTCGGCCTTGCGTCGCACTACCGGGGCGGCGCGCGCGGCCACCGCGGGTCGCAGTCGTCGCTGGCGGACGCGGCCGGCACGCCCGACCCCGCCGAGCGGCGCACCACGCGCATGGACGACGCGAGAGGCGGCTTCGTGCTCACGGCCAGCTCCGACGAACCGGGCCGGCGAGGATCACTCGTCGAGAAACCCAAGAAAGGACTGCTTTCAGTAAGTAAACAGATTTGGTTTGCCTTGTTCTATCTGGCTGGAGTGGTATCAGGTGGATGTTAGATATGATCAACGAACGCTTACCATTCTTACCTAATAGCCCCCATAATTTAAGCTTCAAGGTCAGTTCTGTTCACTCATCAAAAAACAAAAATGAGTTCCTTAAGGAAGGTATGCTAAACCATCCATTGATTCATGGATGACCATGATGATCATGTCAAGGCACTAGTTCATTAACCTGATACGGCATATCCCATGATAATAGTATACCCGAGCAGGATAGACATTATTTTATTTTGTTAATCTGTCTCAGTTGTGAAAATCTCTAAAAGTATATATTCTGTGTACTAGTCTCTTGCGGTAAACACCATCGGTATACACCAAGCTCTACTTAGTTTGGGGTCAGCAGAGCTTGGAATTAGCGACGCCCTGACAATGGGATGCGTGGTCAATACGATTCAATTAATAAATTTATACGATTTTAACCTCTACGTGTAATGCACATAATAATACGTCACTAACAACATATGGAGCAAGGTCTGAAATAAATAAATATAATAATAAATAATGTATTATCTAAATGTTATTACCGTTAGGTATATTTAATTATTCTGTACTATGAAATTTCAGAAACTACGCAAACAGCGCAGCGCTGGCGAGCTGGACAAGCGCTGCGGGGGCTCGGTGCGCTCGGGCGGCTCCGGCGGCTCGGGCTCTTCCTGGGTGTCGTCGGTGGAGAGTTCCCACTCCGCCATGACCCACGCTTCCCTTCAGACCAACTCCAATGCCAGCTTCGTCGTTGAAGTAAGGAAACTTCCTCGTGGTTGTTGATAAAGAGATCCCAGTAGGAATAAAAACCTACCAGAGGCGTCTCCCAATTTAGAAAAAATCGTTTCCTGAATTGACTCGACTGGGTATCGAACCCGGCTACAGCACACTTTTCCATCTTCTGTTCAGCTCCTTATGACTTTCGATAAGGTCTCACATGTAACTGGACAATTTTAAGATATCTGGGAACTGTGTGTGCTTATGGAATTTGACATCTCTAATCGCTGCTTAATCTCCTCTTACTGGCATAGACTGTAGATGATGCCAACTGCTTACAGCTTGAAGCATCTTTCTATTCCTCCTTTGCTATTTGTTGCAAATACAAATAGTGTTTTCGTTATATTTAATAGTTTTTTTGTAAGATTTGGTTATAAGTTTGATTTAGTGTGTTTTTAAATAAAATTCCTAAATATTTTTTTATTATAAACAAATTTTTCACTTCTGTGTACATGGCTATCTTATCTTTATCAAAAAGAGCTCGTACTATGGCTGTAAGTTATGTAAGAGACTCGATTTGCATACATTTTTTAATGAAAAGTATGTAACAACATGATTTCTAGTAGGTAATATTTATCAATTACTACTACCTAATGGTTGTCTGCGTTGTTTCCAGGATGAACATCTAGATGCGAGTGTAACCGAAACATACTTGGGTGAATGGAAAAACGATAAGCGTACCGGCTTCGGGGTGAGCGAGCGCAGCGATGGTCTTCGGTACGAGGGCGAGTGGTTCGCCAACCGGAAGTACGGCTACGGGGTGACCACCTTCCGCGACGGCACGCGCGAGGAAGGCAAATACAAAAACAACGTCCTCATCACCAGCCAAAAGAGAAAACACCTGTTTCTGATGCGCTCAGCCAAGTTCCGCGAGCGAGTAGACTCAGCCGTCAATGCGGCGCAGCGTGCCTCCAAAATTGCGCTACAGAAAGCTGACATAGCAGTATCGAGGTACATACATTCTTTGCTACGATTCTAACCACTGAGCTACTGAAATCCCGTGATTTAAGTAGCTCAGTGGTTAAAGCAGCCCCTCGGATTGTAGCAGACGTGGTTTCGAATCCCGTTCGATATCTTCAAGGTCCGAAATTCGTTTTTTTTAGTTTTCTATCTTCAAATATATGAAAACAAGCATTAAGTATACAACAATGCTTAAATCTAAGTGGCATAATCAATAAATATAAGTTTTACTTGAAAGTAATCTCCAGACCAATTTTTCAGACATTCAATTTTTTTTTGACATTATTCTATTTATCAGAGTGCCGAGTGCGAGTTGCAGTGAGACAAGTGAATGACTTCACCATCGCGTTTTGCGAGAAAAAGAACGAGAATTTGTATGGCATAGTGTCAGCGCCATCTAGCGGCTTTGATGTTTGCCGCTAGATGGCACTAACTCGATTCCATACTATTTGATATTTACGTGCTCGCCAAACGCGATGGTGAAGTCATTCACTTCTCTCACTGCAACTCGCACTAGGCACTCAGGATTCATATCAAAATCATGACAAAATGCTTTATTTTACACAGGACTGCTACTGCCCGAGGTAAAGCGGAACAAGCCGATGAAGCGGCAGACCAAGCAAAAGAAGACTGTGATATTGCGCAGACTACTGCAAAACAGTTCGCTCCAGACTTTAAACATCCCGGCTTCGATCGAATAGGATTAAGAGATAGATACAGACAAAAGAATTATGAAACACACCCGGTTACGACACCCGTTTCTCAAGAATCTGAAAAGATCTTGGACGGAAAGAGCATTCCAAATCATATCCCTCCGATGCATACTCAGCTCCCCAATACCAATAAACTACCCAACGCGGTGCCTTCAAGACGACCATCTACCCAATACCCCAATACACAATTCCCCAAGGCAGCTCCATCTGTGGATCCAAGACTTGCAAATAATTCCAATTATAACACAGATGGCAGGGTACCCTATGACCCATATAATTATTCGCCTAACCAAGACTCCTGGTCATCACCGAACCAACAAACACATGTACAGGAGAGTCAAAAACAATACTTACAAAACGATCCGAACAGTACCTATGGACCCCAAAGCGGCCAACAGCCATCATCGTATCGGAGACAAGAACCATTACCACACCAACAAAGCATGGACCAAAGTAGTCAACAGTACATAAATCAGGGTCGAAGGCTTTCATCAACCGTAAGACAACCGCAAAATCCAGGGCCGCAAGCTCCTCCTCAACAATGGAGCATCGCACAAAATCTTCCTAGACGACAAAGTGTTCTCGCTCAACCTGACCCACCAGAAAATATTTTCGTGGATGGTGGCACAGCCGCTTATGGAAGAAATGAATTTCGCAGCGGCACTGTATATTCTGAGGGACCATTGGATCGAACACAGATGTCAGATCAAGCTTACCGGCAAGCGATGGAGCAAGGGTACCCTCAACAGGGTTATCCTAGATCAGGGCCGGATCAGCAAATGTACCGGCAGGCTCCATCGGATCAGCAAGCATATAGACAGCAAGTGGTCACAGAACAGGAGATAATCAATGGAGCTCGTCAAGCCGGGCAACGACCGTCTATAGACTATTTTGATCATTACAAAAGACCCCCGAGTCGAGACAATAGCGTTGATCGCTACGGCAGGCGCTCGCGGCAGCCATCTGTCGAGGCGCAACCGCTGAGTGGCGGGTCCCGTGCGGGGTCAGTGGCTCCTCAGCCGCAGCCGCAGCAACAGCCGGCACCCGTGTCGATGTCACGGCCGGCGTCGCGCGCTGCCACCCCAGCAGGCAACGGACACCTCACTTCTGGGCGCGGTTCTATTTCCCGTGCACCTTCGCGGGAACATCAACCATTTGAGGACTCCCTTTTACGACAGCGAAATCTCGGACAAGATATATCGCCTTCACCTTATCAACCGAAACGGACTGAGAGTTTATTCGTGGCGCAGAACGCGGCGCCACCAGCCCCAGCGCCGAAAAGTAGCGGCGGTGGTGGTGGTGGCGGTGGCGGTGGAGGTAGAAAGGTAAGCTACAAAATTGTTTCTTTGCAAGCAAGCAATTTATTTATTCGATACATGTTACTTGCGTGTAATGGGGTTACATGCCACCCACCCACTAACTCCAGATAAAAAAAAAAAATCTGGAGCTAGTGGGTTCAAGTTCCAGGTCGAGCAAAAATAGATTTTTAGGAACAAAGTCAGAGTTTGTGATCACAAGATCACAAAGTTGGAGATCTCCAACCCGCATTTGGCAAGCATGATGATTGAGCCAATGCCCAATAGTTTTACCCAGCAATGAAACCATGTAAATGCTTATTTACATGGTTCTATTTACATATTACCCTATTTAATAATGTGGTTTATTTTAATTCTTAGCATGCGTACCTACCTATTGAGAATAAAGCATGAAACTGACTTTTCCAAGCGACTTTTAAGAAATTTCGTCATTCTGAAGCCGCCGGGTTGTGTCGCCGGGTCGATATTAATACCCTGGAGATTTCCTTAATTACAACCCGAAAAGTATTTTGTTGCTAAGTCATTTAATTAGTTCCTTAGCATCGCTGAAACCCACACTGACACTTGTTATTTTGTTATTGTAATGTTTGGTTGCAAGCTTTATCTTCTATTGAATTGGTAGAGCCCCCAGACAAATATTTCGTAAAATACAGCGTGAACCAAACATTTAAAAATGTTAAAAACAAACTAAATAGTCTAAACTAAATGTTTTAAGTACCTTGTCTTTGTATTTACGTCTAGATTTTGCCAGACAAACACTGTGCAGTGCGTGGGCCGTAGATACGGAAAAATCTACAAAGTATTGTAACACTTTCAATTCATTATTGTAAACTAAAAAACTGATACGTTCCTTAATATTACATATTTAAATGGGTAATAAATAATACAGGTTCAAACATACACGTCAATAAATTTTCTTTAGCTTCCTCACACTCAGGAGTATCCAAAAATACCTTATGTTTAATATGTAACCCATTTTATGTAATTTTGAGTTATGAATATTTTTACCAATATTTGAAAATTTCTCGGTTGAGTCACTTTTTTGGTCACTGTGGCGCGATCTGCAGAGTAAAATGCTTGTTTTTTTTCACTATCTGCACGAATTTCATTTTTTTGAGATTGTAACTTACTGTTTTACTAGTAATTTAACAAATTGAAATAAGAGTTTGAAAAAAAAAATTAATTTCCTGTAGATTTTTTTAGCTACAGACAGCTATGATTATTTTTTGGTAAAAACTTGAATTAATTATGCTTTCATTTGAAATTAAAATGGCTACCAATAATTCCTTCCTTTAAGAAAAAAATCTGTCAAACTTCCTAAAAAAATGCATTTTTTTACATATTAAGATTATTCTTGAAAAATAGGTCGTACACCTACATATTTCATAACACATTTAAAAAAAAATTTTGTTGCTACAAATTACTGTAATATTACAATATTGTAGCTTCTTTGGAAACATACGTACAAAAATTCTAAAAACTGCACCAACATGGAAGAAAATTGTCGGTATATATCACACTTACATCAGATAGCAAGATAAATAACCATATACTTACACAAAACTTGGAACACGACGTTCGTTAGTGTCTCTTAAATAATCACAACTGGGATCAAGAGAGCTCAATCTACCACAAATGACAAAAAATAGAATACTGAAAAAGTTGACGTTTTATAAAGAATATTTAAGTAGTAAGTAATGCCAATGGAATTACCTTAAATCATGGGTTCTTAATAGGGCTTCCAAATACCGGATATTTTAAATACCGGTATCAATACCGGATTTTTTTTCGAATCCGGTATTAATACCGGTATTACGGTATTGGGGTGAAAATGGATAATTATTATTGTTGAATGTGTTTTGTGAAAAATTAAGCTGAAATAGTAACAGATTTCATTGAAAATGAACTTTTATAAATATATAAAGCATAATTATATCGATTTCAGTGATTTGTTTTATGCGTTTATGATTTTTACAAGTTAAAAAGTAGGTAAATTTATAAATTAAAACTATGTTACCTTTTTAAAATCTATGAAAAATGTAAAACAAAAGTAGTATTTTGACCTATCAAAATGTTTACTACTAACCAAAACACTATCAAAAATCGTAGTCATTAATTTTTTTCTTTACTTATTGTTGGGGCAAAAAACCACTTTGAAAATTTGGTTGATTGTCAGATTTGTCAGCCTCACGACTCAAAATAAATCATTAGTTTTAAACCTTAATATATCAATAAAGGTTTATAATTATGATCGAGTATGGCCTATTCATTAAAAGGACAAATGCCACAAACAACGCATCTATACTAATATTATTAGGCTCTGAAAGTACTATTTTAAATATTCATTCACCAATATAAAGCTACATTATCAACCAGTGACATAGGCTATTTTTTTATTTAGGCTTTATTTTGACGGGAGAAACAGCCGACGGGCTAAAGCCGTGGACAAACAGCTAGTTGTAAAATAAAGTAAGATACAATTTTGTTGAATTTTAGTCGAATGTGAGGGTCGAAGGAACGCAATAACTGCGACTTTATTTTCATTTATTTCAGTAGATAAGGTAGTCCCGTCCGTTAAACCACTATTTTTGGTAAAAAGTGTGCAGATTGGCCAAAAATAGGGGACATTTTGCAGTTTATTCGTGAGAATTCCAAGCATCGACACTTACGGTATTAAAACCGGTATTGGATTTCAATACCGGTATTGAGAAAAGGCCAAAAAATCGCCTAATACCGGTATTGAGCAATACCGGGATCCCGGTATTGGAAGCCCTAGTTCTTAACCAGTAGGGCGGCGTAGGGTGATTGAAAGGGGGCCGAAGCAAAGAAATTGACTAGGTACATGTAGAAAATAATCCACGCTGTACACTGACCAATATGAAACCAACAATTCGTTGATAGGTTAATAAAGTGCAGGCCCAATGTTCTCACCAATTATTATTAAAAGTGTGCAGTACTTCAGTTATTTGATATTTTGATTAATACCTGTAGTTGAGTTGGAACAAGGGGGCGTAGTATTTATTTTAAACTTTAAGGGAGGCGCATAGGGTAAAAGGTTGGGAATCCTGAATAATATTCCTTGACCGTTGATATATAGAACGAATAAGGAAGCTGCTCTTTTTTGTTTAAATGCTCTTGATTATAATTTACTCAAATGATAACTTGCCAAATTAACTACGGGTCAAGACCCGACTGTTAATACAGTTAAAACACTATACATAATTACAGTTATTCTGACAATAGTTTAAAATGAATTATTTTTTACAATTTTGGCGTAACATCTCCCAATTAATGTCAGGATGAATTCGTGATCGATTTATTATATTAATGTTTAAGTTTTCGCCTGTATAGATAGGTAAGTAACAAAGTTATACTTAATAATAAATTTAAAAAACATACTAACAACACAACTAAAAGTGTCTATCATGTGAGGGTTGAAATAACGTATATAAACTATAAATCAAAAAGAAAAATAAAAATTAAAAAGACTCGTAATTAACTGTATTTCGTCCGTTAGGGTCACTTGTAATTAACTTCCTAACCAGTGAAAATATTCAGCGTAGCGATCTTGCAATGATTCATCCAGGTTGTTTATGTTAGCCGATTGCAATGAACACGATAAAGATCTCGTAACTGTCGGGTGTGCGCTCGCGTAGTGCGACTGATCCCGCGGCGCGGCAGGCATGCAGGCTGTAGGCGGCGGCGGGCGCGGGCGCGGGCGCAGGCGCGGGCATACCGCAGCGGTTGGCGCGCCAGAACAGCGCGGCTCAGCCCGTTCTATTTCTAAATTGAGACAGTCACTCGCTGCCGCTTTCCGTGTATCACCTCTTCGCTAAATTTAACCTAAAATATTTAACGAACCAGTTAATTCGTCTAAAAAACTCAATACGACAAAATTTTACGCAGTTATTTTCTAAATAAACGTTATTCATAAATAAGTGCAATGAACTGTGAACCTATTAACGTAAATGATGTAATGGTATCCAACTGCCATCCGTGACTTTTAGTTAAGTCAAGAATACTCAAAGTGAAATCACAACAAATAAATATAACAATATAATGATGTGGTACCAAGGAGATGAAGAAGAAGATGAAGACCTTATGTGCTCGCCGGCTATTCTGGCGAGACGGGCATCTGAAAGTTGGATAAACGTTCCTCCGGTGGAGGTAAAATTCGCTAAAAGTTGTCACAAAATTAGCTTCAAAATAGTATAATTCAGCAAAAGTAGTATTTTAAACAACAATAACCAGTTACAGTTGAATAAACTACGACTTAACTATTCGAGTAATTGATTCTTGTTCCAAATCTATGTAACATAGAAGTAATAAGTAGCCAGGCTGATTGGATTGTCGGTTTAACTGTAAGTACGCGCCTGTCGTGTCCAGATGCTGAGCACGCCTCAGACCCTGCAGCGAAAGAAGTCGCTGCCGGACGTGGCGGGCATGCCGCGGATGCCGGACGGCAACGGCATGACGCGCGAAGAGGTCTCCATGTTGGGCTCCGCGCGCCGCGAGGAGGTGCGCCGCATGCACGAGGAGACTGAGAAGCTTAGGGCCAACCCTCTGCTCTATTTAGTCAGTCCGCAAGTTAAGGTGAGCCTGACGTAGATTAGCGCTGCAAAAATATTTTGAAAATCCAGCAAGCTGCTTGCGTATCCTGAACTTAATTTTAACTTCCACTACAAAATCGATTAGATTTAACAAGCTGTAGTGTACACATTACCTGCTAACACGTTATTATTTAATATTACTGACAACAGTAATCTCAACACACGTAATTAAGATTCAAAACTTTATCTGAAAGTCACACAATTGCAATAATTACATCAAATAACACATATTTAACAAAACAAATAATGGTAAAACCTGCATTACTACATATTTTACGATTTCGTAGAAACTACGGTACTACGTTAAGTTGCGTTCGCGTAGCGTGGCTCCAAGGTCTACGACTAACTGCGTAGTGCACAAGCTACAAGCTACGGCCCTTGTTGTCGTAGCTTGTCCGTAGTAAGTTCGTGACGAACTTTCCTAGTAAAAGCACTGTTCTAGGTTATTTTATCATCCGTTACGTCCAACGGATGTTGTTTCGAATTATATTTGTATCTATTGCACTGCCTGCACAGTGTTAAATTTTAAAAGAATTGTTAAAAACGAATTTAAATGTTATTTTTCCTTGTGGACAACACCCAAATGTTGCTCTATTTGAAATCTTTTTGAAAAACGATCGCATGTTTGTAATGTTTTTAGGACTGGTTCTCGCGGCAGCAGCTCGTGATCCTGGTGCTGTTCATCAACATCTCGCTGGGCATCATGTTCTTCAAGCTGCTCACGTAGCGGTGGCGGTTCGCGCCATTGCGCCGGCGCAGAAACATGCATTACTTTAAATCTATTTTGTAAATATTTTTACAACTTCTCAACCAACAAATAGCCAAACAATTACTTTAATATGCAACAAATATCTTAATAGCTCTAATTATAAGAAGGTCCTTTTTGATACGAGTTACCATTTTAACTTAAACGACTTTGAAACGTATTTATTCGTCGATAAGGACTTAAATTTGCTAGTGTATGTACAATTTTCTTTGTCGTTATGCTAATGTGTAATTGTATGACAAGAACATAAAAGCAAGAAAGAAATAATATCTACAATTCTAAACGTCAAACTGTTTATTTATCAAATAATTATGTGCGAGTGATATTTTTGTGCCCACTAGTCGGAGACTTTCGAGTGCAAGGAGTACGAATTGTTGATGAACCTGCATATTGTAGGTTTATGCCTTCGATGATAGTACTGAACGCCTTAGTGCAACGCCGCAGTTGTTTAGTTCGATAACCTTCGGACAATAGGAAATGATTTACGCGACGTAGGAGGCACATACCCACGTGAGACGAATGCTTTCAATGCTTCACTTGATCATACCTACAGTTAAACTGTACTTAATTTGTTGGGTAAGTGCGTAAAAATCGAAAACACCAATGTAGGTACTTATTTAGTCTTTCTTAGTTAAAGAGACGACTTCTTTTCTAATATGTATTTGTAATTGAAATATCTTAACATGCTCCCTGATGATAAAATCAGTCTCTTTGCAAACGCAATTTTTGTGTGATATTGAAAGCACAAAAAAATATGTAAATATTGATTATTGACATTTATATAAAATTAATGGATAAATTCTTACCGGTGCAAATTATATATATATTTAATGTAGATATTTACCTACACCAAATTGCTTGTTATCTTATGAGAAAGTTCAATAGAAAAAAAGCACTAAGCTTATTTTCCTATATTGTAAAGTTTTAACTTATTAAATGTCAAATAATCTATAATGTATAGACGGCCCAAATTTTTTACTAAAAGTAGGCTTCTTTTTATACCTATGACGTCAATTCTCTCGTAATAGATGGTTTTGTATAGTAATATGATATGTATAGTATTATGCATTATTGAGCGGTAGGAATTGGCGGAAGCGGAAGCGTGCGATCGAGACTTACGAGTACGTTATGGACAACGAACGCCGTGGAAGACGCGCATTCGTTGAATGGTTGAAAGTTATAAAGTTTTTAAGACAATTTTCACAGTTTCATTGTATTACTTATATTTCGTAAAGTTATAAGTTTTTATCTGTAAGAATTTTAATTACTTACTTGTATCGATTTTATCTACGTTTCACAAATAAAATATTTTAACAAAATTAAAACGTATTTTTAATTTCATTTATGAGCCTGTTCCTGTTGTATGTGTGAATAAACCATGAATGTTTAATTCTTTTGTCCAAAAAGCTCTTTTATTCAAAAAAAATAATTACTCCGATAATAATAACCAAATTTTACATCACCACTTTCGGCCTTTTCACTATACACGCACACTTTCGATTAATTAGATTAATGCATTATGGCTTCCTCTTACAATAAAGTCACTACAGTTCATAGTTAGTGGAAGTGAATGGACGTAGTGCTCGTCGTATCGTGTATAAAATAAAGAATCACAAACGTACCAGCAGAGTTATAATAGTTAAGGGAAGTTTTAAAGTTTTTTTAGTAGACGACAATGAGTGATAAAACGTCGAGTAATTACGGCACGCAACAAAATTCAACGGTAAGCTATAAAATAATATCACATAAGTCGGCTAGTTATTTACCATAGTGCACATTAACACCTTGCACGATAAGTAGTTAAAATATTTAAAACCATTTCATAAAACCATATTCAAAACACGTAACCATTTGTGTAGTGTTTGTAGTTATTGACCGACATGTACGGCCGCGGCGAAAGGTTAAACCCTTCGCCTTGATTTCTCTGTCACGAACACTGTGAACTCAACATTGAAACAGAACCTGACGCTATTAAGTGTAAATTCAAAATGAAAGAAATAGATTACCACTCACAAGTTCTGTAAATGCTATGGGGGCTAATGTTGGTAACTCCAGTTAACTCCGTATAAAGGACGACCAATTTTTTGTCCATTCACCCTACTTGCAGTGTTCGTAAAATTGTAGTTATGCCTCACAGGCACGTCTATGTTATTAGATAAACATGCTTACATGTATGTACAGTACAGAATATATCCTTTCATTTCCATTGAAGGTGAATGAAACCAATGATGATGCTATTGACCTGGATGACCTGCTTCCGAAGATTGGCGAATTTGGGCTTTACCAGAAACTTTTGTTATGGCTGGTCTGTCTGCCAGCATGTCTGCCGTGTGGATTCTGTGCGTTTAACCAGCTGTTCATGACTGACGTTCCCGACCACTGGTGCAAAGTTCCCACCCTTCTAGCGATGAACCTAACGCAGTTCGAACGTAAATCACTATCGATACCATTTCAGGTAAATATTTTAAAGTTGAAGACATTTCTTGGAAAGGCGATCACTGATGGTTTCGATTATTTTTAGAACGACGACAATACGACGTTCGAGAAATGTACTCGGTACGCGGTGAACTGGCCGGATATTATACGTGATGAATATCCAATAGCAGTAAACAAAAGTTGGACACGCGAACCTTGTATGGATGGCTACGAATATGACACATCGGAAGTTACATCGTCCGTTGTTATTGATGTACGTATCTAAAAATGGTTTTATTTGATGCAATGTTATATACTCGTACTCGTAGCAGAGAAGGCACTAGATACTGATAGAGAACTGAGAATAAATTGAGTATTTAGGTACAATGTTTGATAACACACAACTATTGACAAAATCCACAAATAGCCAATAACTAGCTAACACATAGCAAGTTGTAATGTCAGTAGAAAAAAAAATAACTATAGGCCAGTAGGATTGGATTTGAAATCGGATTTAAATCCTACAAAAGGTTGTATTGCTTTAATGGCTTCATTTGTTGCCCAATATGTGACTATATTTAATATCTTAAGTTAAGCGGGTGTTGTGCATAAGTGATGGGGGGTAAAAGTGTCCCCACAAAACGAAACTTTTGCGGTTTTACGGTTATATCTTGTAAATGATTCAAATTATCGAGAAGTAATGTTCTTAAAAGTTCTAGAACGTTTTATTTTGCATAGAATGACACCAGATTTATATTATTTAGACAATTCGTTCTCATGCTGTTGCTCCTCAAAGTTGAACGTATTTCAGAATTTTGTGTAAAACCATCCGCTTGGTCCCATATTCTTATGGATATGGCCATAGCATGAGAAGGTTGTGATAGTCAGTGAGGATAAGGCCCTCCACAACATGCTTAATGGCCTGGCCACACATCAGCTGCTCCTCTTGTTTCAAGCACTAGCTGTCCGTCAGCGGCTTCCCCGCGTAGACTATTTATCCCGTCAAAATAAAAAAAAAATTACTCCTATGTCAATCCCTGATAATGTTAGGTACATTCATAGCAATAGCATCGTATTGGCGAACGAATTTTTTAGTCGGTCCAGTAGTTTTGGAGCCTATTCAATACAAACAAACTATGCAAAATTAAGCGCTCTACAATTTTCAGAAAGAACACTTGTCGATAATTTCAGTCCTTTACGAGATATAACCGTAAAACCGCAAAAATAGCAATTATGGGGTACAATTTTGCCCCCCACAACTTATGCACAACTCTCACAGGGGGGAAAACCTAGGATAGTCATATTGGGCAACAAATGGAAGCCACAAGACAAGATTTTTTTTTGTTGGATTTAAATCCAATTTGATGACTTTTTGCTTTATTCTACTGGCCTACTAGTAGTCTTTATAGTCTGTGCTTCAAAATCTGCCCATATAATTCTACTTAATTCAAATTGAAAACTTATTCAAATAACATAACTTATTTATTACAGTTTGATTTAGTTTGCGAATACGATGTTTATCCGACTCTTGGTTTAGTCGCTCTAAATGTCGGAGGACCAATAGGTGTGTACACTTTTGGTATATTGAACGACAGAATTGGGCGGAAGAAGTCGTTCTTTGCATGCTTAACTACCTTACTCCTGGGAAGCATTATGACGGCATTCGCTCATCAATACTGGACTTGGGTCTTAGCCAGAACCATTGTAGGGCTAACAATTCCTGCCGTTTATCAAATACCTTTCATAATTTGTAAGTACATTCTACCATGCTAGGTAAATAATGTGTTGGGTGTGTGCACATAATAATTACATAATGATTTATTTTTCCTGTTTCAGCACTGGAATTAGCAGGTCCTAATTACAGGTCATTCGTTACCGTGATGACATGTGTTTTTTATACCCTGGGCCTAATTTTGCTATCAGGGATAACATATTTACTAAGGGATTGGAGATCACTCGCACTAGCGACGTCATTGCCGTTTTTATTTTATTACTTTTATTGGTTCGTTTTGCCAGAGTCTCCCCGCTGGTTATTAATGAGAGAACGGCTCGAAGAAGCCAACACTATTTTGATGAACATTGCTAGAGTGAATAAAAAAGAATTACCAGAAGAATTCACAATGAAACTGCAGAAATTAGTATTAGAACAGAAGGAGAAGGGCCGTAAAACAACAAAAAATGCTAGTGTATTCGCATTATTTAAAACACCAAATATGAGATTGAAAACCTGCCTTATAACTCTGAATTGGTGCGCCTCAGAGATGGTTTATGTCGGTTTGAGCTATTACGGGCCTGCTATTGGGGATAACCAATACATGAGTTTTTTTTTATCATCTGCTGTGGAAATACCAAGCTATCTCGTGTGCTGGGTGTTGATGGATCGAGTCGGCAGACGTTGGCCACTTTGCCTCTCTATGGTTATAAGTGGAATATTTTGCATCGCCACGGTAATGTTACCCAACGGTACGTCTCGTAGAGTTTATAAATAACGCATCTTTTTCCCAGTGTTTTTCTAACATGGATTATTTATTCGTGCGAATGTATCTAAGTATGTATAAGTAGTTATTATATGGAGATTGGTTTTTATTGCCTAATTTTATACCGATCGGGGAATTGTTAAAAATAGCATGAATGAGATCTGGGATCAATATCCACCAAAATAGCAAAATATATGTTTAGCGAAATCTGACGGTTTTAAAGTTATACAACATTTTCCGAAATATCGAAAAATAATAATAATAAATAATAAATATCTGGGACAATTCACACCAAGATCATCTGACCCCAAACTAAGCAGAGCTTGTAATATGGGCGTCAGAGAGTGATAAACATACTTAAATATTTCTAAATACATACTTAAATAGATAATAACACCCAGACACACAACAAATACAATTGTTCGTCACACAAATATTTGTCATCGAACCCACGACCTCCGGCGTTAAAGGCAGGATCGCTGCCATTGCGCCCACAGGCCAGTCAAAAATCTCTACCTTGGAACAGATTTTTTAGCATATCTCAATGAAAAAATACTTTTCTGGTTTTTTTTACATCAAATTAATCGTGAGTAGGTAGTTACTCTATTCATTGATAAGTCTTTTTTTTATCAAAAGCAAGGACCTTCTCAGGTAAAAACAATTTTGTTGAAATTTTCAGTGAATGATTTTCTTATCACTTAACTTTAACCTACCTACAGTGGTGAAAAAGAATGTATGCAAGAGTTTTGTATGACATGCTTAAAAAAAAACTTTTTTCTTGGTAATTTAGGAAAAATACAACACTAAAAAATAAGAAAAAAGTGGTATTCTAGTCCCAGAGGAACCGATTTTGTTGAAAATGTAACTATCGTAATTTTTGCCAAAAAACATTTTCAGTGTGAGTAATAGCTGCTTATTTACTCAAATTATTAAAAAACAAGTTGTGACAAGTAGAATGCGACAGTTGAATGCAAAAATGGTGAGCCTCGTTGATTGTTTAAAAAAAACGGAGGACTTAAATTTAATAAAAATTATTTAAAAACAAAAAATCACAACAGATGCTCGAATTGCTTCCCTTGTGCCACGCTCGGCATCTTTTTAGGAACGAGCTTTTCAGTCTTAGAAGGCTTATTTGGGCAATTTCTCTCGCTGCAGTGGTAGCCCTTGCTCTTAGTTCTCGGTCATTCTGGATACATACAAACATACCATCACGCCTTTTTCCCAACAGGGTAGGCAGAGACCACATTTTTCAATTGCTCTTGACACACCTTGAAAATGAATTAATGACAAACCTTGGAATGAAAAGGAAAATGTTGTATAGCTTTAAAACCGTAAAATTTCGCTGAACATATATTGAGTTATTTTGTTAGGTATTGATCCCAGCTATCACCCCCTGCAGCATGTCGTACTATTTCCTGGACACCCTGTATATATTAAGTATTAAAAAAACCCCTGCTTTTTGTCGTACGCGGTGACGATAGAATATACTTATTTAAGCTTTACTGTTTACAAATAGTTAATTTCGTATGCTGTTACTTTTACACATGTTTCAGTTGCTAATGTATAAAGGTACTATTTGGAAGCGTGCTGCACGCTGCAACTGCCGACAGCGCGTGCAGGGAATGCATGATATCGGCCGCAGATGCACTACTGGTTTGTATGTATTTATATGAAATGGCTTCCAAGCGCCGCGGCAGCAGCACGTGCAGTCACCGTATATAGGATTGCATGCAGTCGCTGCACGTACTGTCGGCAGTTGCAGCGTGCAGCTCGGTTCCAAATAGTACCTTTATGCATGGTTGGTAAGTATGTCCTTTAGTGACTGCTCTAAATTTCCAGATGCTATAACGGAAACCCTTATATTATACCTGATATCCAAATGTTTTATATCAGCCTCTTTCCTAATAATATACCCCTACGCCGGAGAAATATACCCGACTGAACTGCGAGGCGTGGGAATCGGCACATCGGCTTATATAGGCGGCTTGGGTCTAATCATAATACCGTTTATTAACTATCTGGTAAGATAAAAAGACAGCACGTACGGCCTACCTTGATTTCATCATCAACATGTATTGACAGCTATACCTAAGCATGTAGACACAACCAATAGTCAAATACTGTTCATATGTACATACTTTAAAGCTGCCATTTATAAGTAAATAGTTAACATACCGTATCGCGCTAGTGCCTCTGTGATCGAACAATTTTAGTCAATTTAGACCAGTGCACATCTGTAATGAAATTATCTTACCGTGTATAATGAATTAAATAATTATAATAATATTTACCCGTCCATAACTTGAACCTATAAATAAAGGTTCATTAAAAAAAAAACTCTCCACATCATCCACTGAGTATGCTATAGTATCATCTTTACGGAATAATAAACCAACCGGTCTAGACGAAAATTATCTACTTATTTACTTTGTAATTTTAAAAGTGTGTTTTCGTGTATTCTCTGCTGCGTACTTAATATATACCTATCCCTGGATCGTGTCATCGTAACGTTCCTTCGTTAAGTTCAAGGTTTACGTTTAATTTAACCGCCTTGGTCTGGAACGGGCCGTATCTTATCGGGGGCTCATTCAGCACCCATGATTCAGAACGGGGTAATTTTATTAAACAGACGATATCTCATGAAGAGAAATGCCCTTTAGTATTATTTTAACAAAATAGAAAGGGCTCCGTGTGCGTCAAAATATACTTACCTTATCAAAAATCGAATAATTTACTCAATTGGTCGATAGCTAAGTACCTGCGTTGTGAATCGAGACTGAATTTTGTTGACGACCGAATCTGTTAATTTCTCTTCGTTTCAATTTTACTTTTTTGCATGGACTGATTCGATCATCATTCATGATTGAAGATGAACAGGATAGTAGGTATAGAAAAATTAAAGCCTTACCGAACCGGGTGACAATTCGACAGGCACATACAGGAACACCTCTAATTCACCTTTTAAGCGTAGGTTTGTTTTATTTACTTCTTTCAGGGTTCTAGCAATTTGATTTTGCCTTTGGTGGTAATGGGCGTGCTATCTGTAATTGGCGGGATATCCTGCCTACGCTTACCGGAAACACTACACTGCTCATTGCCACAGACTGCCGAAGAAGGAGAAGAATTCGGAAAAAACTGGACATACAAAGATTGTTTCGTTTGCGGTGGTCAACGGTAATCAAATTATATTTTATTTGTAATTAATTTAACATTAGTTAAGACTAAAAAAGAAAAATGGATAGATTCAAGTTGATATCTCAACTTGATGTTTATATCCATAGCGAGGTTAAGAGTGCCATTATAATTTACGGCCACTGCACTATTACCGCTTGCTTCTGACAAACCCACATATGGAAAAAATTGTCAACGTAAATTTATTGTGTTCATATATATACACTTACAATACCTGATGTGAAATCTATCAAAAAAATATTGTTTCAATCTAAATTGTTAAGGTATTTGTCTAAAGTTCCTCTTAAAATAATGTTGATTCCAGGCAAACGGCTCATACAGAATCTTATGAGAACTTGGACCAGCTGGAATTGACTCACTCACCTCTAGTAGTGGACGACGAGGTACCTGAAATACCGACGATGAGGCGAAGCTCCATGAGGAAGCTCGTACGGCAGTCCAGCATCGTTGACACGCAGAGAGACAGTCACGGCAATATCAAAATGACTTACTGGTTCTAGATGTAGGATAGTCAGATATGACTAAGTTTAAATTACAGTGATAGTTTTAGTATTCTTACGCTAAAAGAGGAAAAATAGGGGAAATAATTCGTGTAAAAGCGAAATTTAGCACAAATTGCTATTGACGACCGACTTGGTGTAATGGTTAAGAAGTTGGCTACTACACCAGAGGTCGCGGGTTCGATCCCCGCACAGTACAAACATTTGTGTGCATGAACATGTCTGTTTGTACTGGTCTGGGTGTCTCCTATGTATAATAAGTATGTATTTACAAAAGAAAATGTATTTAAGTATGTTTATCCGTTGTCTAGTATCCCATAACACAAGCTTTAATTAGCTTACTTTGGGGCTAGATGGCGCTGTGTGGAATAATGTCCAGGGATAATGTCCAGGGATATTTATTAAATGTAGGGAATGGTGTCTTAAGCAACATACTCAAAGTACTGATAGTACTGATGGGTGGGGGTGGAGTTAACGGGTAGGAGGGGGGTTTAAAAGTAGTTATTTAAGTTTTAACAACTCGTAAACGAGCCTCTAAGCAACAAAAAAACTTTTACTCAAGTAGGTATTCTACATAGAATTTTCTACAAAAAAGGTTCCATTCACTTTTTCTCTGGAATCAATATTTAGTGAGATACCTATGAAGGAATGAAGATGAAAAATAATAAAATTTACCTCAGTAGCTATCTAAATCAAAAATATCATCATCAACATCATCGTCGATGGTGTTGTGCATGAGCTGGAGCATACCACGCAGACACTGAAGCAGGCGATACCTGCTTTCCGGCAGCCGCATCGCACCCCACACCCTGAATTTCAGAGATTTTTTGGGTCAATTCTGGTTTAGCCGTGAACAGCTTAGCAATTCCCACTTTGCTTATTCCGTAGATCGTAGAGGTGGTGGTGGAGCTGTATCCGTTGAAGCTGTGGAGGAGGAGAATTGGTTAGGCAAATGGAAGCTGTTGAAGTTGTCGCACTGAAAACCATTTGGTCTCCACCTTTCCACATATATAATTATTACGATATTTGGTGGAGACAATCCCTTATGGACGACTATAAAGTCGACATCCTCTCCAACTTTTCTGCTTTAATATGTCGTTAAATCTTGGTCCCAGAAATAGGTATGTAGATTACTTTAGTGCAAGATTTTTTTGCTCTGAGCCACCATTTAAGGGTTGTTTAAGAAAAACTTTAAAAAAATACCTTTTCAACCCCCCACCCCCCGTCCTACCCGTTAAATACATCACCATTCCTTACAATTGCCAAACTTCGCTTTTACAGGAATTATTTCCCCTATTTGGCAGTGTTTCGTCTTTATTGAGTGGGCTAGTAGTCGGCAAATCACTGACATCATGCAACGTTACAGCGTTTAATTTCCGTCAGTGCCGTCACTAAGCCCAATCATGAACAATTGCTTGAATTAACTCTTACAAAACAATGCTTTTATTGATCTGTAATGTGTTGTAAAAAAAACAATAAAAAAGTATATGTGTGTTAAAATATTTGTGTGATAACCGTCCTGTATTCAAAACGGTGTTTATCTCATGGAAACCCTGATTTTAGGACGGAAGCGTTGTTTGCGGATTCTACGAGTAGCTTTTTTTTTTTTCAATAAGTCATATAATGCGTCTACCCCTACCACCTTGGTCGGGCTGTTGTTACTGTACAGAAAAGAGCCGATGAGAAAATGATGAAAAATAAATGAATCATGAATTATGATGCTATAACGAACTCATCATTAACTAATTTGTTGCATTTCTTTACCCTTTAACACGGCGGCGGTAAAAATAATGTCAAAAATACTGAAAAACCATAAATCAGTCACGTGATCAGTTTTTTTTTGCGCATCAGCATTTTTCACGTTATTGATTATTAAAAAAAAACTGTAGCTCCTATCTTAATTTGGCAAACAAGTTTCTGTTTGAATAGTTTTCCTGTAACCTCAGCGTAAAATATTTACGTATTTACCTATTCTCCCATTTCGCATTCCAATCAAACTTAAAGGTAGCCATGACATTGATTTTATCGCCGAGATTTAATAAACAAGTAGCTTAAGTCATAAAAACTTCCCAAACAAACAAGTTCAAGAAGCAAACTGGCAATATCTAAAACATAACAAACGGCCCATTACGACGCCGATGCTCCAAACTCTGAAGTTTGGTTCCAACGAGCGCATCGTCGCCTATGAGTCTCCTAGCCCTTCGGTCCACTGAGTTCATTGCATCCAACTGGTACTTGGCAGAGCCATCTCACAGGTGGCAGCAGTACTCCATACACGACCGAACTTGTGCTTGATACAAGTGGAGCAACTGTTCCGGTGTGAAGTAACGCCGAACCTTAAAGAGGATACCAAGTTTTTTGGCAGCGGTATTTGCTTTCGACTCAATAACTCAGAGCTACCAAAGTTAAGGTTGGAAGAGAGTTCCATACCTAGGAGCTCGAGGTGGTTGGTTATCGGTATCGGTGCATTCAGGAAAGTAGGAGTCAGATTGAATGGACTACGTTTGGCGGAGAACAGACAAGCCTTGGTTTTGCTGGCGTTGAACTCAACGAGGTTAGCTTTGCCCCAGTCGGACACTGCTTGTAATGTTGAATTCATCCGCTCAACCATGGCGTCTCTAAGGGACTTAGTCTCAGCGACACTGACGCGGGCACTGGACATATATCTCGCTGTAACAGTGCTGTCGTCTGCATATCCAAAGATACCTGTGCACAATAGATCATTAATGTGCAGCAGGAAAAGTGTCGCAGAAAGAACAGACCCCTGAGGTACTCCGGCATTTATAGCCAATAAGTCAGAAGAGCAGCCATCAATGACTACCCTTATTGACCGTTCGCTCAGGAAGTCAGATATCCAGTCACACAGTGCGGTGGGAATTCCGTATGAAGGAAGCTTGCTTTTGAGACTGTCGTGCCAAACCCTGTCAAATGCCTTCGAGATGTCGAGAGACAGCGAGTGCTTCGCCGTGTTTCTCGATGGCTTCGCCCCACAAGTGAGTTATAAGCATAATGCCATCAACAGTTTGCCCATTTTGCCCATCCAAATTATAGAAACATTTCAACATCAACCAGTCTTTAAGCATCCTCCTAAACTGTGGATGTTGGAGTGACTTTATACTTATAGGTGAATGGTTAAATATCCGAATTCCAGTTAACAAAGTGCTTTTGCTATTTATAAATATAACTGGAGGATTTCAAGATACACATGTCAAATGCATCTTGAGATCGTGATTTACCTTTTGTCAGACTTTCCATACTAAAATGTTCGTTATTATCTTTTGCAAATACATAAATTTCCATTATTTATATACATGTCAGAGTTAGATATTTATTATTTTTGAATACATCCCATAACGAGTCATATCTGTGCACATTAAACATGATTCGAAGACATTTCTTTTGAAGTATAAACGTGGACTGAACATTAACAGAATTACCCCAGAATATTATACCATACGTTATAAAAGGATAGACATATCCATAGTATGATTTTTGGCTACATCTATTGACGCCACACTGTTTAGCATTGATATGGCATAGCAACTACTTGAAATTATTTTATAGATCCTTTCAACATGGACTTTCCAGTTCATATGTGTATCTATAGTGACACCTAAAAACCTAAAATCTGACACTATCCCAATTTGCTTGCCGTCAATACTAATATAAAAAACTAGTGGTATTTGTTTGTAGTTCCTAAATTCCATCAATTTGGTCGTCTCTAAATTAACTTTTAAATTGATTGCTCTCAGCCAATTTACTATAATGCTCAGAGTGTTGGGAATTTCATTTAGAAGTTTTGCATCATTTCGTTTGTCCTTCGATATAAATATTGTAGCATCATCTGCAAACATAACTCTTAGGTGATTGATTATCAAGGGAAAGTGCCTTGGGGCACACCTAAGAGATTAGTTTCAAAATGAGATTATTGTTTTAGTTTTCTTATCGAACGTATCTAATGTCGTCGCTGGTGTCTTATTAGTTAGATAAGATTCCATTAATTTCAGATTAATTCCACGTATTCCAATTTTTTCAAGTAAATAATTAATTAATTCCAATCAGTTCCAGCTTTTCAAGCAGGAATTTGTGGTCGACAAAATCGAAAGCTTTCGATAAGTCGAAGAATAGGCCCGCGGTAAGCTTACCCTCATTTAGGCTAGTAAGCACTGTTTTCACTAGCGTGAAGATGGCTAGCGTCGTTGATTTTTCTTTTTGAAAGCCGAATTGTTATTTCTTAATTGATATTAAAGTTGCTGCAGTAGTCTAATATTCGCGCATACATGCATTTCTCAAAAATTTTAGACAGAATTGGAATAAGAGTGGTTGGGCGGTAGTTATTAACCTCGTCTTTTCTACCCTTTTTGTGAAGTGGTTTGACGATAGATTGTTTCAGTTTATCCGGGAAAGCACCCGATACGAAGGATATGTTCACTAAATATGTCAGAACAGATACTAGCTCATCAGCACATGCCTTAGTCACTTAGCCTTTCGAGGTAGTGTTAATGAGACGCTTTATCTGTCCTTTTACTTCGTCCTCGGACATTGGACGCAGAAACATTGTGTTATTATCAATGTTTTATTATTTACAGTTGTCTTTTGTTTTTTGTTAGTTTTAGTCAAATCAATAAAATAATAATTATGGCTGAGGCAATGTCAATGGGATCGGTCAATGTTTCACCATTAATTTTTAATTCAGATATATTGTCGTTAAGATTATTACTTCCTACTTCATTTTCAATCACAGCCATGTTACTTTACTTTTATTTTTGCTGTTGTTTACAAATTTTATATTAGAGTTCTTTTTCGAATTGTCAATGCATATTCTTAATATTTTTGAATATTGTAAATATTTATTTCTATTCAATATCGTTTTATCATTATAGTACCTACAACGTAAGGACCTTTTTGTTTTACAGCTATCGGGAAGCACGGCAGTGCCCCCGCCAAGTCGAACGCGAAGCAAACACTGCCGTACCATCCTTTACTGGAACCATTTCGCCGCAATTTTCAGGGCCTCTATTTGAGAACCTCTGGATAAGACCAGAACGCAGAAATTTTCGTCATCCAGTAAGCTATAATCACATACTTAAAATCTAAAATTTCAAGTCTGTAGGTCATTTAGTTCCAAAGTTAAGCGAAAGCAAAGTTTCGCATTTATGACACTCACTAATGATCATCAAAATAGAACTAGTACTTCCCATAAACTCAGAGAGCGGTAATTGGTACAGAGTTAGTGTTTAATGGCCACATAAAGGGAAAACTATAAAAACTAGGATAATCGAAGATCTGGAGTACCTGGTGACCCTGATTAGAATACACAGAGCCCAACCAAACTATTAGAATAAGAAGATATCGACATATGCGTGCCCGGGTACGCGCTATCCGTACGCAGCTTCATATAATAAATCAAAATGCCCACGTTTCTACAAAAAGAAGTGAAATCCCACCAAAAACATTCTGTAAAAAACTAGCCAAGTCTCGATGGAGCTGCTTGTTTATCTCTAAAAAGTAATGAAATCTAGACAAAGTCGTGCCAAGTCTAAGGTTCCTTACTGCGATTTCTTTAATATTATAGTTAATGTTGTGTGACTTGGTCGTTGAAGGGTACATCATCATCATCATCATCCGTGCGGTCTATCCCGGTTGTAAACCCATACTTTTGTGTGAGGTCCCAGGGTCCGCCTTTCTTATTTTCTTGGCCTACTACGCACGGTCTTGTGCATCCTCAGTGGTTTTCTTATTTTCTTGGCCCACTACGCACGGTCTTGTGCATCCTCAGTGGTGAGTCTGTTGGCACGCATCTCACCCTTGATGACGTCGAGCCACCGCTTCTTTGGTCGACCTCTTCTACCGGTACCTGGCGGGGGTGGCATGGCGATTGGCTTTGGCATTACTAATACCAGTATGGGCTATTATCTCGCTTAACAAACATAGATAGTTACAACAGATATAACATTACGTGTAAACGCAGCTTTATCAAGCCTACAATTGACTGGTTATTCAATCAACGTTTTCCATCGTCAATAGGTAGCGGTTCTGGCGACAGATTGGTGCAATGGTGTCATGGAGCACCTGGTTTTGTACCCTTGTGTACCCTTCAACGGCCAAGTCACACAACATTAACTATAATAATAAAGAAATCGCAGTAAGGAACCTTAGACTTAGCACGACTTTGTCTAGATTTCATTACTTTTTAGAGATAAACAAGCAGCTCCATCGAGACTTGGCTAGTTTTTTACAGAATGTTTTTGGTGAGATATCTTAGTCCGTTACTCATCCAATTTCGGTTGTTTCTTTTAGTATTACTGATCTTAATTTTTATTTCAGGAAAGCATAGTTTATTAAATAGAGTTACTAGCTCATGGAAGTTATTAAAAGCGTTGTTTAGGTCACTTTCTGCATAAATATCAGACCAAGACATTTTGCCTAAACATTATTTGAATTTTCTAATATTATCGCACCCGTAATCCTTTCTTAGGAGAGTGTATGATTTAGGAATAGATAATTCTTTTTTGATAGACTGGGAAGCTTAGTAGTTATGCTGTTTCATGATCGGATAAATATAACGGAAGAACTGTAGCTTCCGCCTCTTTGATATTACTCAGCATCTGGTCTAAACATGACTTTTTCCGGGTTGGTACGTTGATGTGAATTTGCATGTCATAGTTCAAGCACAAATCTTGAAGGCGGTTGGTGATTTTTCTCCTGTGAGGATGTTAATGTTGAAATCACCAGTTAGAACCACCTTGGTATTCTTCGTACAGGACTTAGAAATGTCATGCAGTAGCTGGTATAATTTGCATAAGAAGACATTTGGGTCAGATGATGGTGTCCTGTAGACACATATTACCAGCAATTTGTGAGAAGGTATTTCAATGCCACAAACTTCAAATGCCTTTTGTGTTGCATACGTTTTTAGTTTAGTCAGTTTTTTGTAGATGCTGTTACATTTAGCTAAAATGCATGTCCCCCCCCCTTTGCCTATCTCTAGAGAATGCTGTTGCCAGTTCATAATTACACATATTAAGGTATTTTTCGCTCTCAGATCGCATAAATGTCTCAGACAGACATATTAAATCTGGATCATTACCTACCATAAACAGTTCTTGTAAAGTTATTTCTAGTAATTCCTGCTTTGATAATATGCTAGCTATGTTTTGGTGCAGGATTTTGAAAGTTTTCCTATTCTAAGGCACGAAAAAAGGGGTCAGTACCGCTCAAGTCTGGACTTGACTTTTGTTTGGTACTTGACTTGTGAATCATAACTACTGGACTATTTGCATCAGATACAAACGAGGGCATACCCACCGATCGAGCCCTGCAGAAGTAGTATGGGATCGTCCCTTTTGGGTGCTCTGTCGTAGTCGAGTTAGTCTCTATGATCTTTGGCTTGCTGTGCCCTATAATTTTTTAAAGGTTTTTGATGTTTAGGTATTTATCTTCATAATCAACACAGTCAATCACATAATTTATTGCAAAACATTGTTATGATTGCAATCCACAAAGTGACATTTGCGGTAGTTCTTACAAATGTATATTAATCTATTGTTTACGTAATTTACCTTTAAATACATATTTGAAAATGCGTTTAGCACAATAACGTCATTATCAATAAAAAAAATCCAGCAACTTACACAGATGATAAAATGGTAATATCAGAATAAATTTCAACGATACATAATATAACTTTGTCTTTGGGGTTCAATTGTACGTCTTTTGAAACATTTGTTAGACCTGAAGATAGTGCAAACGGTTTTGTGATTGCTGTAGTCATGTAGATACTTCTCGTATCTCGTACTCTCCCTTGACCGATAGAGGCCTGCGGCAAGGCCGACACAGCGTTGGGTGCCAAGGAAACGTGTTCCCTAAGTAGTCTGTAGCCAAGGATAAGTATACGTCCCCTGTCATCTTCACTCCCTAAACTTGTTGTTTTTTTATTTGGGCTCGGCTGTATGCGATCCGTGATTGCCAGTCTGTGTTCCAATGAGTTTATATACTCATTAAGGCACAGTATCTCCTGCTGGGTTTGGATTAATTGTTGTTCCAGGACATTAATCCTACGTTGTAATGACATGATGTGCGTGTCATCTTATGGGCCCATTTTTATATGTAATGGTGACCCCGAGCTCTGGAGAGGAGAAAAAATGTCAGATTGACGCTTGGAACTTTAACCTGTTGGACTTTCATTTATTGGAGATTGACATAGGCTTTTTAGCGTTTGCGTTTGTTTTCTTTCATTAGTTTACTGAACTGTTGTCGGAGTTTGCTATTATCTAACGAAGAATTGTCGAATTCATTTGTAATATAGCATATTCCGTCTGAAGTAGGCTAATTTTGTCTTTCATTTCCTGGACCGAAGTTAGTGCAATTACAGTGCAATCTATACTTCTTGACAATCTTTCCGATTTTCATGGCTTTACCACGATTTGCAGGTTTTGACTGAATTTCGGTTGTTCGCTCACTAGCAGTTTTCTTTTCAGAAAATGAACATCATGTTTAGGCAGTTTTTGAAGCTGGGAACAAATCTTGGATATCACATTTATTTAACCACAATTATTTTGAAAACATTTTAACTGTTCAAAATTTCCGAAAGTTCCAAAAAAGTGAAATAACTGTCTTGGTATTTCTTGAAAATGCAAACAAGTATATACATTTTAAGCATAATAGACCAGCCCTCCAAATTATGTCTAATAACATTGAGGGCTTCTCAAAGGTCAAAGCTTGTATCCTAGCGGAATTATGTCGTGACATAGGGTGGAATGTCCTGTGTCCAAGAAACGCTCATATAGCCACAGACCCCTGATCAATGGCATGACACACTCGTCGCAGAAATACCACACCCTAAATATGGTAGCGCAATTTTTACTAAACCATCACTCACTGTAAAATCCGCACACACTAATAATGATAACGATATTGAAGTGATCACATTAGATATGGTCAACTGCACGATCAGCTCAATATACAAACCACCCTTATGTCCTTTTAAATTTGCCCAAACACCAAACTTTCTGAACCACAATTCCCAATTTGTAATAGGTGATTTTAACAGTCATAGCACTTTTTGGGGCTATGATCAATCTAATCCAGATGGTAATGCGGTAGAAGAATGGGCAGAAGCGGAACACCTTACCCTCATACATAATGCAAAGCACCCTGCGTCCTTCAACAGCCGACGATCGAGTCGTGGCTATAATCCAGACTTGGTTTTTGCTAGCGACAGTATTAGTTATCTGTGTAGGAAGGGAGTTTGTTCACCTATCCCAAACACTCAACACTGACCTATCACCTTGAAGGTTCTCGCTGCTGTCAGACCCCTCGAAGATTTAGACGCCGTTTTAACTTCTCCAAGGCTAACTGGGAGGCCTACACTAAAGAAATAGACCTAGAGTTATGTAGCATAGATCCTGTCCCTAAAAACTACGATAAATTTATTTCGGCCATCTCCCGCAAACATATTTCGAGAGGATGTCGAACTTCGTATTTCCCAGGCCTAAATGACTCTTCTGCCGGGCTCCTCAAGCGCTACCAGTCTCTCTACGAAAATGACCCTTTTTCTGAAGAGACCTTATTAGCTGGAGAGAATCTCACTCAGTTTATAGAAGAAAAGCGTAGAGAGAGATGGATGAGGCTAGTTTCCAGCGTTAATATGACTTATAATAGTAAAAAAATCATGGACTACCATCAAAACTCTCACTGATGACCCTCCGGAAGCCAATACTCCTGGTCAAGTCACTGCTAATCAAGCCGCCCATCAGTTATTAATGGGAAAGCAAACCACCACACCGTCTACAAAAACTGGTCCATTCAACAAAACCGCAAAATACTACCCAAACTCTCAGCAAGCCACTGGATAGCTGATCTTATCGACGCTATTAAATCTCTCCAAAATGGAAAAGCCACTGGGGTTGATGATATAACCGTCGATCAAATAAAACAATTAGGCCCAGTTTCAGTTTCGTGGTTACTGGCGCTATTAAACAACTGCCTTGAAACTGCTAAAGTTCCGAGACTTTGGAGGAGAGCAAAAATTGTGGCGCTGCTCAAACCAGGAAAATGTCCAACAGATCCCAAAAACTACCGTCCCATCTCACTTCTGTGTCACATCTTCAAGCTATTCGCGCGGCTGCTCCTGGACAGGCTTTCCCCGATCCTGGAGCCCCAACTCATTCCAGAACAGGCAGGCTTTAGGCCTGGCAAGTCCTGCACCAACCAGACCCTGAAGCTAACTCAGCTGATAGAGGATGGCTTCGAAACTCACAAGGTAACAGGGGTCGTATTCGTGGACCTGTCAGCGGCATACGACACCGTCAACACTAAGAGATTGCTTGTTAAAGTTAGTGATTTGACCCAAGATGTGGGTTTTGTCAACATCCTCAGGGAAATGCTGATCAACCGCCGCTTTCAAGTTTTACTCAATGGCAGTAAAAGTCGTTGGTCTTCCCCAAGGAAGTGTTCTGGCTCCGGTATTATTTAACGTATACACCAACGACCAGCCTATCTTTCAAAACACCAAACATTTCCTTTACGCCGATGACCTTGCTCTAGCTGCTTCAGCCCGCTCATTTGAGGACGTCGAATGGTCGCTTACAGGAGCTCTGAAGGCTCTCGATGCATATTATGACGCCAACGCGCTCAGACCAAACCCGGCTAAAACGCAATCGTGTGCCTTTCATCTCCGAAATTGGGAAGCAAACCGTCCTCTCAAACTGAGCTGGCATGGCGTCGGTATCAAGCACTGCCCCATCCTCGCTATTTGGGTATCACACTGGACAGGGCCCTCACGTTTAGAAGGCACTGTCATGGTGTGAAACAAAAGGTCTGTTCAAGGAACAACTTACTTAGACGCCTGACATCTACAACTTGGGGAGCAACCCCGCACGTTCTTCGCACAACAGGATTGGCGCTTTCCTTCTCTGCAGGCGAGTATGCATGCCCAGTGTGGCATCGATCTGCCCACTCTAGAGAGGTTGATGTCGCTCTAAATGAAACCTGCCGCATCAGCACCGGCTGCCTCAAACCAACGCCCCTCAACAAGTTGTACCCACTTGCAGGAATTGCGCCACCTCAGGTACGGCGAGAGGTAGCATGCGCTGTTGAAACGATGAAGCTAGAGACCAATGCCCGACATCCAGCACTGCATGCCTGAGGTTCGACTAAAAAGCCGTAAAAGCTTTCTTAGGTAAACGAGCGCAATTACCGAGCAGCCGACGAACACTCGCATGACACTCTGGTCCACTATTTACGCACCACCAGCCAATTATATAGCCCCTGCTGAGAACCTGCCACTAGGCTATGAGCAGCCCTGGCCAATCTGGAAATCTCTAAACCGCCTTCGTTCCCAGGTTGGCCGTAGCAAGGACAACATGGCCAAATGGGGGTTTATTGATGAAGCAGGTCAGGAGTGTGTGTGACTGTGGTTGGTCTAGTGCCTACAGTGCCCAACCACCTGCACAATGGAAGACCTGTACATGGCGAATGCCGCTGCGCTAAAAGTCGCTGGGTTCTGGGCGGGGTCCGTTTAAATTAAATTAGATCAAATATTATATTTGCCATTGACTCGAGAAGAAGAAGAAGTACATGACTACACTACCCCTATGCCAAAATTGAAATAGTTTAATTGGATTATTGTTTTCATGAACAGATTAGAGAAAAAACAAAATTTAAAGAAAAAATTATGACTTCTAACTGCGAAACGAAATATTTTTTGTAAATCTTGTAATGATGGTTTATGAGTGGTTTTCGAAAAGCGTTTATTCGCGCGTAAACGGTTGCTTCGCCATACATTGGCGTGCACTACATTTCACGGTTCCGAAAACCAAATGCGCGTACACGGGCTTATTGTGGCGTGTTCGCTCAAACCGGTAGTCTGTATCTTTATGGATTATACGAGTTTAAGTGCGTCAACGTTCGTACGAGTTCTGCGTACATAGGGCTAAAAAAAAATCAGAACACTGAAACTGGCCCGCTATGTTGAGTCAAATGTACTCAAAACTTTTCAGCCCCACAGCCGTGGATTGCTTAGGACATCAAGTAGTCTTAATCCGGCACTGCTCAAAGTTGTACGTATTTTGGAATTTTGTGTAAAACCATCCGCTTGTTCCCGCAGCCCTTGGGGTATCACAGGGGCATGAGAAGGCTGTGGTAGTCAGGATAGGAGGATAAGGACCTCCACAAGCTTAATGGCCCAGCCACACAACAGCTGCTTCACTTGTTTCAAGCACTAGCTGTCCGTCAGCGGCTTCCCCGCGTAGACTATTTATCCCGTCAAAATTAAAAAAAAAGCCTATGTCAATCCCTGATAATGTAGCATCATTTTGGTGAAAGATTTTTTTTAGTCGGTCCAGTAGTTTTGGAGCCTATTCAATACAAACAAACCGGCACAGCAACCGGACCCACGAAAAATTAATTTGATGAAAGTTTCAATTTACCGCCAAAAAGCCGATGCCAACTGTACAAAAAAAACAACATTATTACACACAGATTGTAAATAAGAATGATCGAAGTAACTGACAGTTCCTGCTTAAAAGTCCTATGTCCATGACTTGAAGGAAAGTCTCAATCTCATTTCCCCCCATTTTTATAATGTTGCCAGTATTTTCTCTTATTAATTTCGACTAAAACTATGAGTAGCCAAAGCTTTATCAAAAATCCTACATGGCTTTAATAACGAAACAAACCGTCACTTTTGACAGCAGAGAACAGGGAACAATAGCTTGTCGAGTTGTACAATGTTCATTGAACTTTATTGTTTTTTTCTGCAATACCGATTGGCTTTATTAAAAGCCTAGACTCATTTCATTGTTTAGAGCAGTTTAAATATAATAAGTAGTGATGTTTCATTTAGTGAAACGCGTTCTACCATGTGTTATTTTGATTTTTACACTAGTTGCTGTACTTGGACATTCACACTCTCACTCACATGGTGAGGAGCAACCGCCAGCGTACAAATACTCGAAAACCGCAAACGAACAATACAAAAAGGAAGAACAAAAGGTTACAGAACCTGACTATGACTTGTACGTTAGAGCCTTATCCTCAACATTATTCATCAGTGTGGTGCCTTTTTTCATACTGTTCTTCATTCCAATCGATGGTTCTGTAGAAAAACAGCCATTACTTAAAATCCTGTTATCGTTTGCATCCGGAGGTCTTCTGGGTGATGCTTTCCTGCACTTGATTCCTCACGCATTAACTTCTTCAGGTGATGGCGAACATAGTCACAGCCACAGTCATAGTCACTCGAATAATAGTGAATCCCATGGACCGCATGACATGACGGTGGGTCTAGGTGTCCTTGGAGGGATCATAACATTCCTCGTAGTAGAAAAAACTGTAAGACTTTTTAGTGGAGGCCATGGGCATTCTCATGGATCTGATAAGAAGAAGGTAGATGATAAGAAAAAGAAAATCAAAGATAAGAAGGACGAGATTAAAGTGGCTGGTTATCTGAATTTGGCTGCAGATTTCACACACAACTTTACAGATGGATTAGCAATTGGAGCATCATTTATTGCAGGAAATAGTATTGGTTATATTACAACTGTAACAATTTTGCTACATGAAATCCCTCATGAAATTGGCGACTTTGCGATTCTGGTTCAATCTGGTTGCTCACGCAGGAAAGCTATGATGCTGCAGCTGCTGACAGCATTTGGAGCTGTATCAGGAACATGTTTGTCAATTTATCTCAAGGGATCAAGTGAAGGGATTGTTTCTTCACTCATACTGCCATTCACAGCAGGAGGATTCATTTATATTGCAACTGTCTCAGTAATACCTGAGTTATTAGAAAACTCTACTAAGCTAACTCAATCTGTAAAAGAAATAATGGCACTTCTAGCTGGTGTTTACATGATGGTAATAATAGCACAATATGAGTGATAGATGTCGTTTAATTTAAATTAATTAGGATTTCCATCTATCTCATTTACCATATTTAAATGATCTAGTGTAAAATGGTTCATCCACTGATCATGTGAACATCACATTCTTAATAAAGTACCTAGTTATTTCCTTTTTGAAACTTCATTTTATAATTTTTGTGAAGTCTTTGGTTGAAAATGTTTTTTTTCTAACTCAAGAACTTTGTTAAAATGAGACATAAAAATTATAAAAATAATTGATATTTTTACCTAAATTGTCTTTTTTATTCACTATTAAGAATAAAACATCCCCTAATTCGGTGTTAAATAAATCAGGCTACCCTATTATCACTTCAAGATTGTGTGAGCGGTAACTAAGCAAAGCTCATAGGTACTGTGTTTCTAGACTGTTATACACATACTAAAATAGATAACAACACCCAGTAAAACAGAATAATATGGCCAAAAAAGTAGCCTTTGACTTACATATCTACTCATTTGAAATACAGGGTGTCCCTGGAAGTAAGGATCAAATCGAAATAGCTCATAGCCGGGGTCATTTGTGACCTTTTAAACCCTATCAATATTGGTCTGATTTCTAATCATTAAAAAGTTATGATTAATTTTAGATTGTTTCAGAAAATGGCCTATCTCAATACAAAAATAGTTATTGAAAAAAGTAGCAAAGGTTTTCACTTAATTTTTTTGCCAAATGATTAGCAGGTGATTTGTCTTACTTTGACTAGTTATTTTATTGAGCTAAAAATTCTTATCAAAAAAATTACTTCAAGTTCAAACAGATGTCGTGAAAAAAAAATTTAGTACCTATGTATTTTAAAAAGTTCCTCATTTAATACAGATTCTAAAGCGGTATCAATTGCAAAATTATTTTGATAATTTCTAAAGTTGTGAGTATTTTGAACAAGAAAGTCAGTTTGTCATTTTAACCAATCAAACTTTTTTTGCAAGAGTACCTTTGACACTTTTTTTAAACAATTATTTTTGTATGGACATATGCGATTTTCTGAAGAAATCTAAAATTAATCATAACTTTTTAAGACTTTAGAAATCGGACCAATATTGATGGGGTTAATGAGGTCAGAAATGACTCCTGCTATGTGCTATTTCGATTTGAGTCTTACTTCCAGGGACACCCTGTTAGTATGTACCTATAGTCATGATGAGTGTATATAAGTATTAATCTTATAAAATCTGAATATTAAGTAATGTAAACATAGAAAAACTGGAAAAAATCGATTTCGGACCTTGATGATCTCGAGCGTGAATCGGGATTTTATATGAATCTTGTTAGATGAAAAACAAGCATTGTAAAATGCTAAAATAAATAAGTAATTTGCTATCCCCGAATAGAATAACGATATCATTACTGTCACCACTAGATTGCGTTTCCTATACTTTACTTCCTATGCCGCAATGTTGGCACCCCCTGATTGTCTAGGACCTAGCAAAAATTTACAGCATTTGACAGCACCTAGACTCTAGGTGCTGGCAAATGCTGTAAATTTTTGCTCATATACATTTTTTAAGGTTTCAGTGTTTGAATCATGCCTAAAACATTTTAAGGTGGTAAAGAACAAATAGTGTTATGGTAAAAAATACTTTTAGGCGTGAAAAACGTCACGAGACTCCAATGATTCCAATAAAATGTGTTTACACTAGTTTACAGGTAAGTGAAATAGGGTTACCAGAAATAGTAATATTTACCTCCCCAACCCTGTGCTGCAAAAATGGGAGACTTCGTATTTTTAATTATACGGAAAAATCTGACAGCTAATAAATAATATCACATAAACATAAGCAGAAATACAAAATTGGATACAGAATAAAGGTCTTTCTTATCTGCCAACAATGGTTAAAGCGAAATTACAATACCATCCTGGCTGTCGCATGCGACATTTGTTTATCAATAGATACGTTGAGTCCCGTTAGACAATGGGGTAA
Source organism: Udea olivalis (assembly GCA_947369235.1). Classification (NCBI taxonomy): domain Eukaryota; kingdom Metazoa; phylum Arthropoda; class Insecta; order Lepidoptera; family Crambidae; genus Udea; species Udea olivalis. Next base: position 15,166,119 of record OX376343.1, read on the forward strand.
GGCTCATATTTGCGCAATTGCAAAAACTTGCTGTCCGAAGAGTTAGAATATAAAAATAAAATACAAAATTATTAAATAATCCACTTTTTATCAAAACAGTAGATACGAATACTTTTTTGCTATGTCTATTTTTTTCATAAATATATTCCTATTATTTACATTCAATACAAGAATATCAAAAAAGGGCTATTTTTTTCTTCCATACAATTTGTTGATGTCTGCAAACGCTCACTCGACACAAATCATTGTCATGTGCAGTTTTTTATGACTATAACTTTTTATTTTCGTATAGAACTTGTTGTATTGGATCGTAACTACAAATTAAACGAATACAGGCTACAATTCATCACTCGTATTGCTTTTATTTACAATTTTACAGGTGTCCCAAAGTTTATTCCGTTAATACTTCAATTGCGTAACGCGATATTTCTCCGCCTTCTTGATAGTATACCATGAAGCATTCATTTATTTAAAGTGGCAACACTGGCCCATCGTACTGGACACATTTCTGAAAGAATCCGCCATCTTTTTTTCGTGTCATTGGAAAGAACGTGTTGGAACCTACTGAGCTGAGTGTAGGAATGCCACGATATATCGGAAAACCGATAAATATCGATATATCGACGCCTAAATATATCGATATTTATCGATATCGACGATACGCCGATATCAATATCACAATATTGAAAAACATATATATCGTAACGAAATATCGAAAAATCCGCCCAATTTAAAATACCCATAAAATCGGGCAAAATGCTGTTACTGGCAACACTTGAAAAAAATCTGTTCTCAACTCTAATCAATTGTTGTAATCAGTGGTGAGCTATGGATGTTTAATCCTAATCTTTTTATTGTTGCAATGAGTCGTCTACCAATCGTGGCAACAAGTGTTCTTTCTGAACGTCTTTTTTTAAAGGCGGGAGCCACTATAGGTCAGAGCAGAAACCGCCTACAAGGAAGCAGACTGTCAAAGTTGCTATTTTTAAGTTCGATAGCTGGCACAAATTACTGGAATTAAACATTTTTAAATAAATTTATGAAAATGTAACTCAATTTTTATTTCCAATTTTTTTATTGTTCATATAGGTAAGGTATAAAAATCCTCTACACGAATGAGCCATCATGCCATGCTGATGATGACCATTCGCTGTACACTGTCGATCAACAGTTGACTTTACTGAGGCCGAATTTCTTTCTAAAACTGTAGTAAACCACAGTAATGTACAGCGAATGGTCACGATCATAGCCCATCGTGTAGCGGGGCTATAAAACTACATTAATTTTAATGAGTCATTAAAATAGAAGAAATATCGATAAAATATCCATATATCGGCGTACTAGACCGATATATCGAAATATAAATATCGCCTTTATTCGATATATATCGATAAGTCGATATTTTTTAAAACTTTGCAACCCTAGCTGAGTGTCGTTATGAAAAGGTAAGATTTATTATTTTTTATTATGATTAATTGAATAGCTATCCTTATTTTGAGTTTAAAATCAACTAAATCATTCATTTCTTCGTTGAATCATCACAGTGTTTGAAGGATAAATCCATGAATGTTAATGTTATGATTTTTTATAAGTTTGGTCGTGTTGAAAATTCTATTCGTTGTGCGACAAAGTGACAAAGAGGATATAATTTAACTAGCCAAAGTGACAGAAATTGTGCGACGTGTCACAACGGAAATTGTAAAGGTAAGTGTATATGTTAAATTTTAGATTATTAAATTTGTTATCGCTACATGTTTTTTATTTTGCCGTGTTAGGTGTTAAATGAACGGGCGTAATTAGTACATTAATACGTTTAGGGGGTGTTCATAGGTACTTTTTAGAGCGTGATTTTACAGCAGTCAGGTTTTACTTTTTAAACTTATTTTTTTGCTTATTTTAACTGAAATTTTACAGATGCCTCTGTCTTCGGCGGAAATGTGTCGAAGATACAGAGAAAAATTGAAGCAGAAAAATTTGAAGAAATGAAAAAGAATAATAGCAGAAATGATTGAAGAAGAAAAAAAAGCGAAACTGAAGCAATGTAACGAAAACATTTTGTTTTTTTATATCAGGCATTGTGGTAACTGTACCCAAATTATGTCTCCTAAGCATCTTGATTGATTTGTGATATTTGCTAGAAGCCAAAAATAATGTACACCTTTAGAAGTTTATTAATATGGAAAAAAAATATATTATGGAAATTAATACCTATGTATTATTAATGTAATACTTAGTAATATTATTTTATTAATTGATTACAAACAGAATAAAGAAAACTAATCAAACAAAACTTACACACACACACACATAAAAACATGAACCAAAATTAAATATCACTATCTAAAATTAAAAAAAAAACAGTATTTGTGTACAAAGGTTTACAAAATCGGTAGTCACATTTTTTCAGTTGTGACACATTCAGTTGTGATCTCCTTTGTGCGATAGCGCAAAAAATATGAGCCTAACCTGGTCAGCGACCTTGCTTTTGAGTATATATACGCATGTATCTCGCTCATGCTCTCCTTATTGACTTAGGACTGCCGACTATATCGCAGTACCTTAAGCAATTGTCAACCCATTTTTTTGTATCTGCTCAGACCCACCCAACCCCTTAGTAGTCGAGGCGGCAAGATATTTGCCAGACACAAATAGTGTCTCAGGGGGACGGCGTCGTCCGCGGGACGTTTTATACGACCCGGACGACCCTATTACCCTGGCCATCGCCAATCACCATAGACTGACCGCGCATTCCACACACATACAACCGAGCTTCCGTCCGCGCCGGCGCGGGCCCGCGTCGCGTTTTCCTTTGAATTCCTTTTCTAGATACCGGCACGTGCCGGGTAGATTCTCTCCCCAAAATGTCAGATTAGACTCAAGTAACGCTCTGAGTCGAGGTTCTACCCCACAAGGGGGCCCTTAGAGTGCTACTTTAAATATTAGGGTTGAGAGCCTTCTGCGCTCACCCTACAGACCGGTGAAGCTGCTAAGGCCGTCGAGGCCAAGCAGCGGCGTCCATACAAAAAAAAAAAAAAAACTCATGCTCTCCTCAGTCCGCACAAAGACATGGTCGATGTAGGAGGCCGTGCGCCGCTCCGCCATAACAGCCTCGCGTGTGACGTCATGCACTCCACACTCTGCAAAACTGTAGTCTACCCTGGCAGCGCAGCTTTGCATTTTCTCTGTGCAGTGCGATGCGTGTTCGGAAACGGTCGTGCGCCTCTGCACGGGGAGAATTTGCGCGGCGACAGCCGTAGCGCGTGTTTTGTAACATGAGTTCTCAACAAATTGTTGTCAATGAGGTATTGGCGTTTATGCAATACGCCATCTACACTACGGAGGAGGTCAGCATCTTGCAGATCTGCAAATACAACTTTAAGGAGGTTCGAGATTTGCAGTGGCAAGGCGCTGCTTTTCCGGACTGTCGGCGAGGCTGACCACATGCCATCTCGCCGGAGGAATGGAACAGAGAAGAGTGTGCAGGATATCATCACCCTGCTGCTATCATATATGGGCCGATTATGTTTAGTTAACCCATTCATTGCCACTTAAATTTTAAACACATCACCTGGGTGCCAATTAATATTTTTATTGATAACAATAGAAAATACTTAATTAAAAAACCCCCTAAATAACAGAAGCCCATCTAAAAATGGTAACCACCAAATGCGTAGGTGGCACTGGTAAAATAATTTAAATCTTAAGTGCCATTCAACACACGCGTTGGGCTTGGGATGAATTTGGACAAGACCAAGGTCATGTTCTAAGGAGACAACGTTGCTGAACCCGCTTCCGTCGAAGGTGTAGCCCTTGAAGTTGTTCAGGAGTACATATACCTGGGTCAAAAATTACAGCTGGGTAGAGACAACTTTGAGAGGGAAATCACCAGAAGAGTTCAGCTTGGATGGGCAGCATTTGGAAAGTTGCGTCACATCTTCGAGTCACCTTTGCCACAATGCCTAAAGACCAAGGTTTGATCAGTGCGTCCTAACGGTCATGACATACGGAGCCGAGACGTGGAACCTGACAGTGAAACTAGCCCACCGATTACACGTCACTCAGAGAGCTATGGAAAGGTGCATGCTATTCCTAATGCCTATGTGCGTTGTAAACTGGAATATAATCTGGGAACCTTGTGAAAAGAAATATATTGTTCTGATCGAAAAAGTTCAACGCAAGTTCACTCGGTGGCTATACAAAAGGATTTACGGATACTATCCATTTTTGTATCCCTCCCTATTTGTTGCCGGTATGGTAGGCCTTGAGACACTTCAACTCAGGAGGAAGTTACTTACACTAGCTCATTACCTTCAGGCTCTTCACCAAAAGCTTGATAACCCTGCAGCTCTGGATAGGTTGGGCCTTATGCTACCCTCGCGAATTCCTCAAGATGCCCAGGGTGCATGCCGCCCGCGTCTGTTGCATAGGCCTGTCACGCGCACACGACACGCTGCTCAAGCGCCCACGGTACGCGCTCTGACTCTGATCGGTGACATTCTCGCTCAGTACGATGAACTTGATTTATTGGTTAATCGCCTAGCGCATATCTGTGCTACGGCCTGTACTTTTTTCAGCATGTAATTTATCTTTTTTGGTTTAGTTATATATATATATTTTTTTGATTATTGTGACTTTTGTTATATTTACTATTTTTTGATTTGTTTTCTCTATTTTTTGACATTTAATTTGATATTCTTTATTGTTTGACATTATGTTGTTGTTAATTTTTTTTTTTTTTTAAATATTGTTTTTATTGTTGACTTGCTGGTGTTTTGGTGTAAACTGATAACTTGCATGTAAAATTGTATGTATAAATAAATAAATGCTAGGAATCTCGTTAAGGGGCAAGGTCCAGAACGAGATAATCCGGCTAAGAACCAGAGTGACTGACATAGACCAGAAGTGTAGCAAACTGAAGTGGTAGTGGGCTGGTCACATGTCGCAAAACCGATGGTCGGTGGAGTAGACGGGTTCTCGAGTGGAGACCACGACTCGGCAAGCGTAGTGTTGGACGTCCACCGGCACGTTGGACCGACGACCTAAAGAAAGTGGCTGGTAGGGACTGGATGGTGGCCACGGCCTCGGTCTTCGAAAATCGAGTTGGCCGCGCCCGCTGAGGACACATTCTGTTTAGTGAAATTAGACTTCATGGTCATAGCAATAAGAATTATGAAAGTGAAAATCACATTATTGACCAGCGGGTTATAATAGAACATTAACTATACCCCGGCTAAAGCCAAGAGATTTATTGTCTTGCTTTCGGTAAGGTTTACATGACATAATTCGGCATTGTCGAGCATGTGGTGTGAAAAATATTAAAATTTAGTAAATTCTATTTAAGTTATGATAAGAGTACTAAATTTAGCCCTTTTAATTTATGATTAATTAAAAAATGTCGTAAATGATCAAATTTTTTTACGCTTACTTTGCAAACGCTGGCTGAACTCTACGAAATAGATCAAAAAAAATTCTGCAGTATTGTGTAGGTACCTTAAAAAGGTCTACAAAAAAGTCCGCGATGGTATATATCTATTTCTTACGGATAACCCACAATAACCATTTTTTATCCTTTACTTTTTACGAGAAATATGGCTTATTTACGAAGCGATTTTAAGCAATAGAGTATTAATTAGATAAGTATTAATTTATCAAATTAAGTACCTTAGATACATTGTGTATTTAATATAGAGCAATACGACCCTTTGTGGCATGTAATTTAAATGAATATTTTCGAAGATATTACAGTTTTAAACTTGCGAAAATAAACTGCCGCGTCGGTCGCGTTCTGCGTGCGTCAAACTCGACTAAATTGTCCACACGGGCGGACCGAGCTTGTAGGTGATTAAGTAAACCGAATTACGTAGTGACACAGGCCTGCCTTCAAAGCACCAACAGTTTTTTCCTTACCAAAACAAGAATGACAGTCCAAAGCAAAAATGAAGAGTGTTTCCACATCTAAAAATTGTTTCTAGCCGTAAATGTTGCCAAATATTTAAATAATTTCTACCGTCAATATATTATGCCAGAAAACGAGTTAATTCAACGCATGGTGCGTTGGTGGCAAATAATTGGTTATGATCTTTAAATGTAATTGGTTGCCTGAAAATAAATGATTATGATGATAATGTTCTGTTACATTACTTTAATGGCCGTCGACGGTGAGCATACGCAAAATCTTTGCCGTATATGAGCGTATAAGCGCGTAAACGCTCGTACGGGTTACGCGTGTAGCAAAAGGCGCACATGCGCTTCCCAAAACGAGTTTTTACGCGCGTATAAAACGTTAGTCTGAAACCGTACATAGGTGTGTAGGTGTACTGGTTCTAACTAATGGAGTTGATGTAGGTGACCATTGTTTGAATATTAAAAACATATTAATTTTAAATTGTTTTATTGTTACATCTTACTTCTTCTTAGACACACCAACAGTTCTACCTCTCCTGCCAGTAGTCTTGGTGTGCTGACCACGCACACGGAGGCCCCAGTAGTGACGCATACCCCTGTGGGCACGGATCTTCTTTAGCCTCTCTAAGTCCTCACGGAGCTTGGAGTCCAAGTTAGAAGAGGTAAGCTGGCTGTACTTGCCATCAACAATGTCTTTTTGTCTGTTTAAGAACCAGTCGGGGATCTTGTATTGCCTTGGGTTTGACATTATGGTGATGATTTTTTCAACCTGCAATCAATTAAAGCATTATTTAAACTAATTAACTTTTGAGGCTGTGTGCACGTGTGCGTGTGTGGGGCGGTTACGGGCCAGATGCGGCCGTGGCGTGGAAGCCGCGCGGTTCATTCATAGCATAGATATGGGACTGGACTTGTGAGTAGCAGCGCGGGCGCATAGATCTGCGGGGCTAAGATGCACGCCCCACGAGAAGAGTAAACAAAAAATCCTTCCAATCAAATTTCGCAATTTCTCGTTTTTGTCGACAAAATCACGGAATGACGAAATTGGATTGGATGATTTTTTGTCTACTCTTCTCGTGAGGCGCGCATCTTAGGCAAGCTGGTCTACGTTGCCGCGCCGCCGCCACTTCCTCTGCCTTAGTGATGACATTATTAATTTGAGATAGCCCCCCTGTCTTTCATAATTATCAAGTAACAAACTAAATTCACTAATCCACAGATACTAACAATCCATACAAATAATAAATCATCAACAGTTTTGTAAAAAAATCTCACTAGTGTTCTCAACACGTATATAGCTTCTGTATGTACCATGAAGGTATGGATAAAGACTAGACATCAGAAGAATTGCAAACAGTGTCTGTTTACATCCTCTGTGTTGACCCCAAACTAAGCTGAGCTTGTAATATGGACTTCAGACTAATAATCATGGTCAAATTGATGCCATTGCCTAATTACATACTTCAATCGATATTAACAGCCAGACAAAACAAACAAATGTTCATCACCCAATGTTTGTCATGGGTGGGAATCTGAACCCAAAACCAGCACTAAAGGCAAGATCATTGCCAATACACCAACAGGCCAGTTAGATACACTAGAGAGTTTATAGACTGCTATGTTATAAAAAATATTTAAATCTAATTATGATGCTGTGCGGAAAATATATTTTTTTTGAAGCTAAATCACGCGTTACAATGAGAATACTGAAAGGCAGCTTGATAAGGTACCCAACCAACCTCTTCCTCGGTGCATTCACCGGCACGTTTGTCCAGATCAATGTCAGCCTTTTTCAATACGATGTTAGAGTATCTGCGACCGACCCCCTTGATAGCGGTCATGGCAAACATAACCTTACGTTTTCCATCGATATTCGTATTCATAATACGAAGAATGTGTTGAAATTTGTCCGGGATTACCAACGACTGAAACATAATGTTTACACATTTTAGTAATAAATATGTACATTCACATATTATTAACGATCCACCCACTGCATTTAGCAATCACAAAACATATTTAACACAAAGATTATGGAGAATTTTACAGATTTTTACCATTTTGGCAAAATTTATTCAGCCCGACAATCGCGATCAACACGAAAAGAGAATTTGGAGTTTGACAATTTGACATAAGTCAAAGATGACTTTTTGTTTCTTCTTCGCTACTTTCGGTTTGAACACAAGCGCTTACACCAGTTACACCAGTAGAAATGAAAATGTGTCAGTTTACTCTGATCTAATTATTAGCACCAGATTATTAACATGGACGACCAGCGGTATGTAAAAACATATTTTTTTTCCTTGTAACTCGCTTATCGCAACCTAATACCTACAATCAACTGCAATATTTGACGGTCACCGTTTCAAAATTCGGTAACAGACTAACAGCCATCGTTGTGGTTAATGTAGACGATGTCGTATTGAGGGAAACCCCTTTCCAACGCGGAACGAGTCTTTAGAAATTGCTAAAAACATTCCATGATTTGATTACTCTTACTTACAAATCTTACAATACAACAATGTCACTCTCTTAACTCACGAGTTCACGGGGTAAATAGATATTCTGTGGTATCCTATCGCTTTTTTATTTTCATTAAAGTGTCAGTTTCGTTACAACAACGTGTTATAAGTTTGAACTATGAACAAATTTTTAAACTGGCAACATTGACATTTTGTGAGTGAATGTTCTATCGTCGTGTGCCGACTGCCGGTTTCTTGAGTTTTTCGGTTACCATTATAATATTTTAGCTTGAGTTTGTTTAAAGAAAGTGGGACACGATGCATACGGAGACGACGTTAACTCTTATACAAATATTAGAAAAGACAATCTCACCTGGTAAGCAAAATAAATCGAAATCGTTGAGCATGGCGTTTCTTGTAACTGTCAATCGACCTATCGCTTTTCATGTCATTGATCTCGTTTTTAGATTATTTAGCTGGGTTTTGGTGCTGTTTGATTGTTGATATAAATAATCTATCTACCCAGACGAAATCTTCCAATATCTTTAGCGCACGAAACATCTCAACACAATAGACTGACATGCCTATCTGTCATGGAAGGAAATTTCTAGTTATTCAAGATTTGGGTGTAATTAACGGTTGCCGCGAAATAGTTAACTTACCTCTACTATTTACAACATAATAATGTTCTCATCTGCACCTAAGAAAACAGAGGACAAGGCCATAAAATACCCTTGCGATTTGAAGGTTAAGATACTATTAGAAACTTCTTACAAAGTCTAATCAGCCCATACCGGAGCTTATTTTTTTATATTGAATACACAATTGTATAGACAAAGGATTAATTTTGCACAAAAATGACTTGTGTGTACCTCTGTTTACTGATAGCCATCATTAAAGCAATTTTAATTTCTCATTTTAGATCGAAATGAGTTGGAAGCGGCGGAGAAATACCTTGATCAGGCTGCGGCCACCAACTTCACAACCTTCATCAAAATGCTGTCAGATATCCTGGTACAGGGTGGCAACAGCCAAGTGGCTCGAATGGCTGCTGGGCTTCAGCTTAAAAACCACCTCACTTCCAAAGACCCTACAATGAAACAGCAGTATCAGCAGAGGTGGCTTGCACTCCCTGAGGACATCAGACTATATATTAAAAAAAATGTAATGCAAAATCAACATCCTTACTGGGTTTTAATTCCATTGAAGGCCTTAACATGTTAAGTGATCACACTAATTAGACTCTTCTTTTCATGATTTTAGATCTTAGCTGCAATAGGAACAGAAAACAGCCGGCCTAGTTCTGCAGCCCAATGTGTAGCATATGTAGCTGTTGCAGAGCTCTCAGTGGGACAGTGGAATGACCTTATCCCCATCCTTGTAGAAAATGTAGTCAACACACAATCCACTGAGCTGAAAAAGGAAGCCACATTAGAAGCTATTGGTAAATAATCGCACCAATACATTTATGAGGTTTTAGGTTTATAACAAGAAGTTTTAAAAAAATATATATATTGTTTATTTATCATTGTGTACTGAATATTTTTGAATTTTAGGATATATCTGCCAAGATATTGATGCAGAAGTACTAACAGAACAAAGCAACCCAATTTTAACGGCAATAATCCATGGCATGAGATCATCTGAACCAAGCAACCATGTCCGGTTGGCTGCCACTCAAGCACTCCTAAACTCTCTTGAATTCACAAAAGCCAACTTTGACAAAGAGAATGAGAGAAACTTCATTATGGAAGTGGTTTGTGAAGCAACACAGTCTACTGACATGAGAATAAGCGTAGCAGCTCTGCAGTGCTTGGTGAGTACTATCAGAAATTTTGGTTCAAATAATAATGATAATAATTTTTAATTAAAATAACACCAAAAATAATTATTAAAATAATTAAATAAATTAGCCATTATTCATCTAAGACAGTAAATTAATTTGTCTTTCCTATGTAGGTCAAAATCTTGTCCCTCTATTACCAATACATGGAGCCTTATATGGGACAGGCCTTATTCCCAATCACTCTAGAAGCTATGAAGTCAGATATAGATGAAATCTCACTGCAAGGAATTGAGTTCTGGTCTAATGTTAGTGATGAAGAAATAGATCTTGCCATTGAAGAAGCTGAGGCAGCTGAAGCTGGTAAATACATCGTAATTCATTATCAGATTATAATTTTAATCAATAATCATAAATGTTATTTTTATCTTTTGAAAACTTTTTAGGACGTCCACCTGTAAGGACATCAAGGTTCTATGCAAGAGGAGCACTTCTCTACCTTGCCCCAGTGCTGATGCAGAAATTAACAAAACAAGATGACTCCGATGATGAATTAGAATGGAATCCATCTAAAGCTGCATCAGTGTGCTTAATGCTTTTGTCAAACTGTTGTGAAGATGAAATAGTGCCTCATGTGTTACCCTTCATTAATTCCAATATTAAAAATGAAAACTGGCGATACAGAGAAGCAGCACTAATGGCATTTGGATCAATTCTTGGAGGCTTGGAAGCAACTAGTCTTAAACCATTAGTAGAAAATGCTATGCCAACATTAATAGATGCTATGTATGACTCTAGTGTTGCTGTTAGGGATACAGCTGCTTGGACCTTTGGTAGAATTTGTGAGATTGTTCCTGAGGCAGCCATAAATGAAACATACCTGAAACCTCTGCTGGAAAGTCTTGTAAATGGTTTGAAAGCTGAGCCTCGTGTGGCAGCCAATGTTTGTTGGGCCTTTACTGGACTGGCAGAAGCTGCATATGAAGCAGCTGGTGGAGATTTAAATCAACCTAAAACCTATTGCATGTCTACTTACTTTGACTTCATTATCCAAAGACTTCTTGAAACTACAGATCGCCAAGATGCAGCTCAACACAATTTAAGATCAGCTGCATATGAAGCTCTAATGGAAATGGTTAAGAATTCTCCTACTGATTGTTATGTAACAGTTCAGAAGACTACGATGGTAATATTGGAGAGATTACAGCAAGTACTGCAAATGGAAAACCATATTTCAAGCCAAGCAGATCGCTCCCAGTTCAATGATCTTCAAAGTCTTCTCTGTGCCACTTTACAATCTGTTCTCCGTAAAGTTACTCCGGAAGATGCACCACAGATATCTGATGCTATAATGACAGCTCTTCTGACCATGTTTGCTGGCAATGCTGGTAAAGCAGGTGGTGTTCAAGAGGACGCACTGATGGCTGTATCTACTCTTGTGGAAGTCCTAGGAGAAGGTTTCCTCAAGTATATGGATGCCTTCAAAAGATATCTATATGTTGGCCTCAAAAATCACCAAGAGTATCAAGTTTGTATAGCAGCTGTAGGTGTCACTGGTGACATTTGTAGAGCTCTAAAAAGTAAGGTGAGTTGATGAAAAAAAGCAACACTGATCAATGATGTCTGAGAAAAAAATCATATTTTTGCCAGGTTAAAGCTGTACTAAATAATATTATGTGAAAACTTATTATTTTACAGGTGCTCCCCTATTGTGATGAGATCATATATTTATTACTGGAGAATCTTGGTGACCCATCCATTCATCGCTCAGTAAAACCCCAAATATTATCTGTATTTGGTGATATTGCCCTTAGTATTGGTCCTGATTTTGCAAAATATTTTGATGTGGTGATGCAAATGTTGCTGCAGGTTTGTGTTATTATTTTGCTTTATTCCTATTTACTTAATGGATATAAAATTAAACCTACTCACATTAAGAAAATAATCAAAGTGTCTTTTTGTTTAAAGGTTAAAAATACAATTAAACTTAAAAGTACAAAGGATGAAAAAAACTTTTTTTTTGACATTATGTGTTTTTTACAGGCCAGCAATGCTCAAGTTGATCGTAATGATTATGACATGGTCGAATATTTAGGTGAACTCCGGGAAAGTGTGCTTGAGGCATACACTGGTATTATTCAAGGACTGAAAGGATTAGATGGCGAGGTATGTATGAATGCAATAAAAGCTTCAGGGAATGCAAATAGAGCTGTGGGTAGAAGACACCCCACACTAGCGTTCTTTGAGCGTCAGCGTCCTGCCGGCGAACCCCCCACACAAGCGTAATTTGGACGTTGCGCTTGCGCTGGTCGTACTCTGCGCGCCGCGTTCCAGCGTTGCGCCTCGCAGCGCCCTGTACGGACAGTGAGAAAATGGATTCCGACGATTTTACCTAAATCACTCATACACATTCTCTCATCAAAAGAAGTACTATTTTTGGGTTCTAGGCGTGAGAAAACCTACCTTTATTATTCATTAGGGCATTTAAGAAAGTTTTACTCAGTTCGAAAAATCATCCAAGTCAAGATTAGGTACTTGTTTATATCATCATTATTTGAGAGTTCTTCGCGTCGTGTTCTAAATTTTTTCCAAAAAGTGCGTAATATGGTAAGGAGGCTAAAAAGGTAAGTGAAATGTACGCTAACGGCAGCGATGAGCCATTGCGTTGTTTATTGTAATGTCGACAAAAAAACTCTGCGCAATCCCGACGTTCGTCGCGCGGCAAGCGCCCAGCGCCTGAGTTGAACCGCGCCGCTGGGCGAGCGTTGCGTCGCGCCGACGCTCAAAGAACGATAGTGTGGGGGAACACTAAATTGTTTGTCATACAGTGACTGTATCCTGTACTCGCTCAGAGCTAAATATGGTTGGGGAAAGAATTAATTTGCGATCTGAGTGAGTTCACGAAAACAAGTTGTTCTTTCCACCACCATATTTAGCGTGTGTAACGTCCACGTCAATTGAGGGATAATTAACACGTATTTTTTAAATATTACTCAGTGGTTTATCAACAGTAACATGACTCGTATTTGATTGGGAGGAACTCAGATTAACAGTTTTCCTAGGGCGTATTACGTCAGTAACCTACCTAGTTAGACAATGACCATAACCTCAGGTAGTCATTAGGGCCTCAGCCCTTGTCAATTAGCACTTGGGTATTAAAGTTAACATAATCAAAATGTCAAATCAAATAATTTATTGACATACCAAAATTCCCATACAAAGTTTCTAGGTTTCTACCAGTCATGAAATTACTCATGCCTTGAGAAAACTGAAAAGGAGTTCACTGTGCATTAAAATGATCAAATAACATGAAACTTAAAGTAAATAAAGTTTACATATCCAGGTTAGATCAGACGTGGCGCTAGTCGAGCCGCACGTGCCGGCGATAGTGAACTTCATGATCCAAGTCGCTTGCGAGCCAGAACGCACGGACGGGCACATGTCCGTGATCGCGGGTCTGACCGGCGACCTGTGCTCCGTGTTCGGCGCGCGCATGCTGCCGCTGTTGGAGACGCGGCCGCTGCTGGATTTGCTGCAAGCTGCGCGCCGCTCGCGCACGCCGCGCACCAAGACGCTCGCCACCTGGGCCACCAAGGAGATCCGCAAGCTCAAGCAGCAGGCGCCGCTCGCTAGCTGGTAAGCGCCCGCACAGATGTCACCGCTCCGCACGCCGCGCACCGAGACGCTCGCCACCTGGGCCACCAAGGAGATCCGCAAGCCCAAGCAGCAGGTACCGCTCGCTAGCTGGTAAGCGCCCGCACAGATGTCACCGCTCCGCACGCCGCGCACCGAGACGCTCGCCACCTGGGCCACCAAGGAGATCCGCAAGCCCAAGCAGCAGGTACCGCTCGCTAGCTGGTAAGCGCCCGCACAGATGTCACCGCTCCGCACGCCGCGCACCGAGACGCTCGCCACCTGGGCCACCAAGGAGATCCGCAAGCCCAAGCAGCAGGTACCGCTCGCTAGCTGGTAAGCGCCCGCACAGATGTCACCGCTTCGCACGCCGCGCACCAAGACGCTCGCCACCTGGGCCACCAAGGAGATCCGCAAGCCCAAGCAGCAGGTACCGCTCGCTAGCTGGTAAGCGCCCGCACAGATGTCACCGCTTCGAACGCCGCGCACCAAGACGCTCGCCACCTGGGCCACCAAGGAGATCCGCAAGCCCGAGTAGCAGGCGCCGCTCGCTAGCTGGTAAGCGCCCGCACAGATGTCACCGTTCCGCACGCCAGGTGACTATTTATACCATAATTAAAATAATTATAATGCTCTGTAAGTGATGTAAAAACTATGTATGCGTAGGTTTATTTTTAGGTTCTCAAACAAAATTAGAATAATAGTAGTTAAAAAAACTTATTTCGTACTTAGATAGTTTCCGTATTTGAGACTAAAATTAAGTCATATCATTTTCCATACGGTATGAATAACAACCCGATATAGCGTCGGTGACGAACAAGCATGCGAACCGCCTGAAAGTAAGCAGCCACTGCAGGAAGACAACAACACTCATTCAATTTCAGAAGTAAATGATAAGTTGTTTTTCAATGTAAAAAACTACAAGCTGTAAAAAAAAGGTGATAATAATACATGGTATAATTTCTTTTCAGATTTGAAACGCAGTACAGCACTGAAGTGTCTAAATATTAAACAACATATTCCTGGTAAACTCATTTGTATTGGCAGGTCATATCATGTCGTTATTCATAAGCCGTTGGGTGCATTTAGTTTTTAGGCTCTAGGCATTTATTATTTTCAGCAAAGCACTGAAATTAGAATTTTTATTTTATTTATATGATGAAGTGTTTAGATGACAATTCTTATTAAAAGCAAGGACGATATTCTGTTCGTTAGAATGAGATATATTTTGCTGAAATCTTAATAATATTCTGAGCCTTATTATCTACTTAAAAATAGTATTTGTATGGTTGAGCCGAACGTAATGCACCTAGCGCATTTTGATATTGTTTAACTATGTCTGACCATAATCTTTCCATATTGATCTTATAAAGTCGAAGCATTTCTCTTATTTGGTATTATAAATACAGACAGTGGCTGTGGTATCTTTACTTATATGAGATAAAGTGATAATTTGAAAGAAGAATAGTGTGCAAGACGACGTATGTTAATTTAGGCATGCACATGTGCAAGGGACTGTGAATTTTATAAATTATTATTGTTTTGTAAGATGTATGAAAGGTAGCATGGGCGGGAAGAATGAGCGTATTGATGCGTGCTTGATTACCGCAGATGTTTTGTAAACTTAGGCATGTGTCAATGTTATTTGAAAGTTGGTGTAATGTATAGGATTCCGTTAACACTCGAGGCGAAGGACGCCATATTGGTGATTTATATTTTTTATTCATCACAGTACTTGATGCGTCGTAATATCAATAGCAAACAAGTTATTATTTTAAAGTTAGAACTGTTATTCTGTTATTTAATACTTGTTACAGAATATATTTTTTTAGTTTTTCCTAATGTGTTGTTTCCCCAAAATCGAGTTCTTGTGATGAATAAAGAAAAACTTGCCTTCTAATCTCGACGCGTGTTATTTGTACATATGTAATTAAAAGCTCTTTTTCCTTTTATATACAAAAATATAATGTTATGCAAGTTTCTCGTATTTATTCTGTTTTATAATTGTTATTTTGTGCTATACACCCAAAGGACATAAACGGTACTTAAATATCTTTACAATTCAATTTAAAATATGAAAACAGAATCCTTCAATACTTACTTTTATGTGCCATTTACTAAAACCTCAAGTGTCAATCATTTTTAAGAGAAACAGGATGCATATTTAACAAATATTCTATACTTGAGCCAAATTAGATGTGAATTTTTTTTAAGAAAAAGATTAGCAAATATTGTGTCGGAATGTAAAAACTAAAGACACAAAATAAATTTTCACAATAATTATGAAATAAATTTCTTAGCACATCTTAAATGTCCACCTAGCCGAAATACTACAATCGGTATCGGGCGCATTTCCTAGTCACATCTTGGCAGCGCGTATCGTTAAAAACACCTTGGGCGAACAGGATTCCAGGTATCCGGTAGTCAACTTAATTGTGGGACGATGCGCTGAAAATAAACTTACCGAAGCGGCAAATACAAATGTTATATTTAACCCTTTGGTTGCTGCTGTCTCTACGCAATGCATTGTTATTAAACATTCCATCCCTTGGTAAGAGTATAGATTCAGAGGTGGTAAATCTGAAATTCTATTTTAATCATAACTAAATTAATTTGTCCTAGATTAATATGGTGACTATTTTCATTATTTACTTATGTACTCATTCAATACATTACATAAGAAGAGCTTGATAGTAACAACAATAATAATATTAAATTTGTATTTTTGAGTGTCTGCTAGTCTGTGAGCATCACTGACAGGGATGATGTTTGCGCGAATTATGCAAGATTTTTTATGAAAAGTTGTATTATTACTTATCTAACCATTTTGTGTTACAGCATAAAAGGATATATATATTAAATTATCTACATATTTTTATTTAAAGTCTTATTTTGGAAATAATTGATAATTTATCACAATTCCAAAAATGTTTATGTACTACTATTTTAAGTATGATAGGAGAATGTGTGAGGACTAGTGCCATGCCATGAAAGGTTCTGAATTGGAATCAGAGGCATCCAGTCGATGAATACCACCCACTTTTCCTGCGCGAATCAAAAATCAATTTAAATATTTTGTTACATCTTTATTACTTTTGGTTTGACTACAACTACTATGTAAACAGTTCTATGATAATTAAAACATTTAGAAATTATCAATCTTTTTTCATTTTGATACCAGTAAGTATACCAACACCATCAAATACCCATCAAACCATATGCATTTTTTTTAAATACATTACCAAAAGTTATAAGAATAGTCACCACTTCTTGGATTTTACTTAGTGTTAAAAAAATCATCCATGTAAGTAAATGCTTAAAATGTTTTTTTTGGAGATTATGGAACATGTAATGTCTTCTCTAACCAAGAAAGTCGCTATTCTAAACACTTTTTGTGATGTATTTTTTTAAAAATGCCTTTGGTTTACCTAAAATTCAGTTTTATTGGCTAGGTACCTATGTACCATTAAATCTTGATGTTTACACTTTCGATAGAAAAGAGGGTATGTTGCCCATTGAAAGGACACCGTCGAAATCGGCCCTAGCATGCACAAACGAATGTCCTTTATTATTATTCTTCTTTTTTCATTTTTATTCATTGGCAATTATGCATAGGCAGTAAACGGACACTGTGGTTATAAACGAAAAATAAAATGTTCTGTAACAACTACTACACAATTTGATATGGTTGGTGGTGGTGGATATGATTGGTGGACGGTTTGTCAAAAGTGATGACAAATTAGTTTCAAGTAATACCAACAGATGGAGTTATACTCCCTTAGATCGCGCTATAATTGTGTTTCGTCTCAAGCATAAATGAACCTAAATTGTCAACACTAATAACAAAATGAATATGAGCATTAATTTATTTAACTAATATCACTTAATTTGTTACATAGATATAGGTAAATAATATATTTATCAGAACAACAAAAAGTGTAAATCGTTTACGATTAAGTATAACCTCAAAATCTAATACATTCTGCTCCGAAAGTTTTCCGTGTTTCATTATATGCCTGATAATAATTTGCGAATGATTCCGAATACAACTAGTATTTTCTCATTGCTGTGCGTTCCAGGGCATTCAATGTATGGGTAACGAGCGATGTCCTTTACGTGATGAATAGTTGATTTAATAATCTATACTTTGCTAACCCCTATTCAGAACAAAGTTATCGATCGATTCGGTAACTTTATTTTAATTATAGTAAGTGATCCGCATAACGTTGGAAATCAATATTTTTAAATATGAAAGCCAAAGGCCTATAATTTGTATAAAATAAATTGTATCAGAACTGACCATACTCAAAAAATTAATTAAAAATAAAAGAAATTAACCGAATCGGTCGATAACTTTGTTCTGAATCGGGGGGCTGATATTTCAAGGAGGAAATATTTGTTGGTTTGTATTGAATAGGCTACGAAACTACTGGACCGATCTTTCACCAATAAAAATCTACACCATCAGGTAGTGACATAGACTATATATTTTTTTATTTATGCTGTATTTTGACGGGAAAGACAGCACGCGGGCGAAGCCCCTGACGGACAGCTAGGAATAAGTATTATGAAGTGGAAAGATTTGTTTGTTTGTACTGAATAGGCTACGAAACTACTGGACCGATTTTAAAAATTATTTCACCAATATAAAGCTACATGGTAGTAGCATAGGTAGGCTATATGTTTTAATTTAGGCTGTATTTTGACGGGAAAGATGGTCTATGCGGACGAAGCCCCTGGCGGACAGCTAGTAATATTTTATAAAGGAAAGATTTGATTGTTTGTATTGAATAGCCTCAACTACTGGACCGATTTTAAAAATTATTTCACCAATATAAAGCTACATAATCAGGTAGCGTAAAATAGACTATAGTACACACAATTCGATGCTCTATTATAATATAAATAGCAAGTTATTTGCTAGGTTGGTTGAAGCGGTGCTGTTGTGGTTGAAGGTGTGACCCTAAGGTGGTCCCTCACCTGGAGCATTTTCCTGTAATGTTACATTTCAGATTAGATTTTGTGCATTACAATACAATACAGTACTGCTTCCTTGACATGCCGAACATTTGCCTGTAATTTGCATTTCAGATTCGATTTTATGAGTGATTTTTCGAATTTCGAATTTGCAACATTACAGTTTGCGCACTGTAATGTGCGGTTCTCCTCCCTCACCGATGTGATGATCGACTCTGTATCGTTGCATAACAGGAAAATGCTCTGAGTGAGGTAGCACCTTTAGATTTTGACGAGAAAGACTGTCTCTGCGCGGGCGAAGCCGCTGATGTAAAGCTAGTAGAACAGTTGTTAAAATATTTGTTATTTAAGACCTGTAACTTACCACATGAAGCATTGAATAAATGAATGAATGAATGAAAACAGTAAAGTTTTAGAAAAAGGTATAGAGGAAAAAGTTTATGTAACTTTTTTTACAGTTAAATAGTTTTCAGTTGTTTTTTTTTTCTAAATTATTATTCAGTGCTATAGTTAAATGTAATTCCTCCTGATTAGGCCTAGTATGTATTTAGTTAACAATGAAAAAAAATAAGCATGTAAGGTGTATTCGGCTAATTCCGAAAATCAGGAAATTTTGAAAACTGCGAATTTCTAGCAAACACGAAAGTATTTTTTGCACTGGAAACCTTCACCTAGCCGCCATCTTACACCGCTCCGATGCTTCAGTTGGCTACGGCCGGTGCGGACCAAAACTGAAGTTGTGGGGCCGCTCTTCGTAGACCTCTGCCAAGCAGATAATGCGAAGATGAGGCCGCTTGGCTATCCGATTTTCCGTGCTTTCACGGCTAACGGACTCCTGCCAGGCAAACCGTAATTCGCATTTTGCGGACCGGGGACTCTGCTCGCAGAGTCACGAGGAGAAAACCTCTATAAAAAACGCCAGGAGGGGGCGGAAACGCCTTCTTCACGGCGCGACGGGTCTGGCTGGTTGTGCTTGCACACGACTGGCGGAAACTGGCTTTGGCCACCGTCGGGCAACCGTAATCCGCAGTCGCGGACCGGAGGTCTTGCTTAGCAGGGCTGCGAGGGTGAAAAACTCTATAAAAAATCATCACCCGTAACCTGCACTGACACCCGTCACTCACGAATGGACAGTTCCCAAAAGCATGGAAGGAGGGGCGCCTCTGCCTGCTGTAGAAAGAGGGATTATCACCCGACACGTCGGGAGCATACCGTCCCATAGTGCTTTTGGACGAAACCGCGAAGCTTTTTGAGAGGGTTAATTATAGCATCGCGGATCGTCCAACACCTTACGAGGGATGGACCCAATCTGTCCCCCAACCAGTTCGGATTCAGGGCCGCGCGATCTACAGTAGACGCTATTCAGGCCCTGAAAAGTGATACGCAGGACGCGATCAGATGTGGCGAAAGGTCGTTGGCGGTATCATTGGACATCGCCAACGCCTTCAATAGTCTGCCGTATGGCACAATAAGGGATAGGCACTGAGGTATTTTAATGTGCCTACCTATTTAGCGCGAACTATTAATCAGTACCTCACAGACTGAGAAGTCACATATGTGGGCCGGGCGGCAAATACTCCCGGAGGAAAATGACGTGTGGTGTCCCCCAAGGGACCCTTGCTGTGGAACATGGGCTACGACTGGGTGTTACGGGGCACGTTCGTCCCCCGATTCCGCGTACTTTGCTATGCGGACCTGGTCGTAGTCCGAGGGGATACCTTCGACGAGGTGGCGAGGCTAGCTGAGGTTGGGACCAGTCTCGTAGTAGGGCGCATCGAGGCGCTCGGACTCAAGGTTGCCCTCCAAAAAAACTAAGGCCCTTCTCCTTCATGGGCCTCGAAGGGTACCTCCACCTGGGGCAAAACTGTTACTGTTAAAGTCGGGGCCCAAATGAAATATTTGGGCCTCGTACTAGACGGCCGGTGGAATTTCGGCAAGCATTTTACAAAGCTCGCCCCCCGGCTCGTCAACGCTGCGGGTGCGTTGGGCCGCCTCTTATCTAATCAAGGCGGTCCCGACGCTGTGCCGGCGGCTATATGCCGGTATTGTGCGCTCCATGGCGCTATATGGTGCGCCCGTATGGGCTGATGTCCTCACGACAACCAACAAAAGGTTGCTTCGCAAACCACAGCGAACGATAGCGGTAAGGGCAGTGCGACTAGTGCGAGGTTATCGCACAATTTCTACGTGGGAGCTTGAGGCCAGGGTCCATGCTGCTGTCTATCAACATCGGGCAGCAATAAAAAAAAATAAAAAAAAAGATAATTTGATAATTTGAAGCGCATTTGTGAGTTCGCAATGTTTAAAAATTAATGAAAAATTAACTACCGTTACTTAAAATACTAAAAGGTATATAAAAAAATAAAAAAAATGTTTCCATACCCAATTAAAGAAGGAAACGTAGGAGGGAGGAGAGGTAGAGGAAGACCAAGACGAAACTACATGGAACAAGTAAAAGAGAAAGTAAACGTCATGTCGTATAGACAGGTCAAGATGCTAGCGCAGTCCAGAGAAGAGTGGCGGTTGTTCCACCGACAAGAGCATGGCTCTCAAGTTTAATGATGATGATGAACGGCCAGAAACAAGTCGTTGATCTGAAGATTGAGTTTAAAAACAGAGGTGCAAAAGCCACTGGTACTAAGGAAAATTTCATTGAAAGGTAACTAAGGGTAAGGTTTTTTAACGTCTAAATTGCAGTTATTTGTGTTTAATTGAGTTGTAGTTGATTAATGTTTATTAATGAAGCAAAATAAACCATGTACAATAATCAACTACAACTCATAAAACACAGAAAACGTATATTAATTAAACATGCTTATCGAGGCTATTTTTTTATTGGAGTAAATTTATCACTGCGAATCGGCTACACGCCACTGTTTAATCGGTATTTATCTGCCGTAGAAAACTTATGTTCTCCTGATTTATTTGCACACATAAGCACTGCACTACACTATGGCCTTTAAGTAAACAGTATTCCTATAATAATGTTGTTAGGAATAAATAAACCAAGAAAACGATCTGAAAATACGAAGTGTATGTATATGACTGACAGTTGATTGATGAACCTAACGCTACAGTGCCGCCATCTCACGCAAGGCATTTCGGAAATCCCCTCATTGACAACTTATGCGGTTGTTACTCTGCCAAGTGCCAACGAATGAGGCTGACAAAAGTTTTTTTCTATAAATGTCATTGTATCGAGGAAAAAATTACGAAAAAAACTGTTTTACTTTTTTTCTATCATTAAAAACAGCTGAGAAAATTAGGATCAAAGTGCGCCATTTCATTTAAAAATATTTAGAAACACGCTCGGCCCTCGAACGTGCTATGATGACGTCAGGAGTCGAGAGGCGCCGGCCGGCCGGAATCGCCGCAACGGCGATGTCCCTGCATTTTAAATCTGTAATATCTTCGGAAATATTCATTTAAATTACATGCTCTAAATTGCCATATTGATCTATATCAAATGCACAATGTATTTAAGGTACTTAAATGGATAAGGATTGGTGCTATATTTCTTAAAAACGCTTCGTAAATAAGCCATTATTTCTCGTAATACATAAAAGATAAAAAATGGTTATTGTGGATTATCCATAGGAAATAGACATATACAACCGCGGTCTTTTTGTAGGTCTTTTTAAGGTGTACAATACTGTAGTACATTATTTAGATCTATCTCGTAGGGTTCAGCAAAGTTTGCAATGTAAGCGCAAAAAAATGTGTTTATTTACGACATCACTTATGAAATCTCTAAAATTATCAGTGTTTCTCTACTATATTATGTATACCCCCCGGCGGCGTGTTCCTATAAATAGCGCGTCTAATACATTATGTAAAATCAACTTATAGGCAATGTATGGATTTGTCACCGGTAATCTGTATAATTCAGGTATTGTATACAATGCCTAGGCAATGTAACCTTAGGGGTTGTACAGTGTACATACATGTATTTGTACAGAATGCATTTATTGGTAATTAGTTTCGTTCAATTTTACTCACAAAAAACTTAATTGAAGAGAAGGTGTAACGCTCTGTAAGAAGGGGGTTTATTAGGTTGCGAGGAGCGAGCGAAGCGAGCGTGCCGCGGCCAGTTAGTGCCAGAGACTAATTGGCCTCATTTTCTTTATGCCGTTTTATACTTTGATATTATAACTAAAGTGAAGATATTTTAATGAAGAAATCATACGAATCGATTTTATTTTTTCCCACCCAAAATATATGCCAAAGGACGATTCTGACAGTGAAATTATTCATAATGCCCGGTAAAACTGATAAATTCAAGCTGTCTCAAACTTTGATTTGTTAAACTGCCTACGAGTAGTCTGTCATTAGTCATATGGTCCAGCCAAGGTCATTAATTTTTCTAATTGACCAATGCCATCATCATCATCCGTGTGGTCTATCCCGGTTGTGAACCCACACTGGTGTGTGGGGTCCCAGGGTCCGCCTAATCTAATTGCCCAATGCACTTCGTCATTATTCATTACCGGCCCCGTATTAATACTGCCCAGTTAATCAAGTAGCCCGTAACGTATAATATGTATACATTCTGTAGTATATTTAGTATCAGCATTGGAACCGTGCGGAGCCGGGGCGAGTCGCTAGTTTTTTTTATAAATTATTGAGCCACCATCAAGCTATCCACTTTTGGCAGATTGTCCGAATGACCTTCCTGAGATACTTCTTCCATAGCGTTTGTCCTAAAGGATTTTATGATTTTTTACAATATTACTAAAAAAGGATAGCTACCAAATGTTAAACGCGCGACATCTCGGAGATTTAAAAACTGGTTTAAACTTCTCGCAGCGATAACTTCGGTAACACTGCATCGATTTAGATGAAATAAAAACTAAGGTAACTTAAGTCGTCTAAAGTATAGATGTCATTTATATTTTAGAGGAACATTTTAACCCTTTTGTCACCCTCATTGTGCGGTGTCAGTTCAACTCTTTAATACGCTTTGATTAGCTACTTTCAAATTTTAAAGTAAATTCATCGCATGCGCGCGGAAAGATCTATCCAAAGATACCAAAAACGTCACATGGCCCTTGTTCGACTTGCGCGGTACATTCCTATTGTTATTCGAGCGACGAAATGCAAGAACTATTTTAAATTAACGCATAAAAATAAAATCAACACGAGCAACAACAACGCCAACAACACTGTTTGCAGCATCAGACTACCACGAGTTGTCACCTTAAATTTACGTTAACGTTTGCGAAAAAAAATGTATTGGGATTTGACAATTTTGACATTGTCATGTCATAAGTGTCATGGTCACGTGTCATCCCATATCCCCAATACAATTTTTTTACGCGCACGGCAGCGTAAATTTAAAGTGGCAACTCGTGGTAGACGTACTGTGCTTCCTGTGCTTGCTTTGACGAGTATTTTTTAGTAACTGTCAGTCAGCTGTCAGTCAGTTGAGTCAGTACTTGTTTTGATTTGATTGTGGCGCGAGCGTCTGGAGCAGGCAAACTTGAACTATTTTTTCTCTCGCAAATCCATCCAATCGTCCGGCCCGGCGCCCGCCCGGCCCGCATTCATCTTTCTGACGTCCGCCGCGTAGCACCAGGATTAAGCTGGGGAAATAGCTTAACGTGAGTGGACTTAAAATGTGTACCAGTGTTCTTAATTATTTTTCATTTAGAGGTATTTATTAGGATTTATCTATTTTAGATTCAACAAAGCCCCAAAGGATAATTTCAAGAATGAAGCCGCCTTACAAAATCGGTAAGCTATAATTCAGATCTAATCCTAAACGTGTTTTTTACGTGTATTTTCAACGCAACCTTTGTATTAATATTATTAATGATTTAGTTTTACGTGATGCCTCTTGATTGGGAATAGTTAACTTATAGGTTATTACCATGCGCTTTTGAGAATCAAAGCAATGCCGAAGTTGAGTTTGAAATCACTTCAAATTCTATAAATAGATAATAATTATCAGTATCAAAACTTGGTGTAGAGATGAGGTGTTTCAAAAGAATGATAGATAGTAATCAAGTAATTGGTATATGTAGTAAAATATGATGAACATTAATTTACAACTCAGATAAGGAAATTTAAATCCTTGTGGCATATATTCACTTTACTTATCATGTCTAGATATGGATTGTGGTTATAGGTAATTAAATGCATTGCCTGTCATAAATCATGTCCATTTGTAAATTAATTCTTATGTGCTTGTGTATTTCATTACTAACAAAGTCTTAAAACCTGAACCTTGTTTTTGTTTCAGCTGATGAGAAGTTGGCAGAGTTAGGGCGAAATGAGATCATGTTGGCAGAAAAAGAAATGCCTGGTCTAATGGCCTGTCGTCGAAAGTATGCTCCTGGCAAGATCCTTAAAGGGGCTCGCATTGCTGGCAGCCTGCACATGACTGTGCAGACTGCAGTACTTATTGAGACTTTAATTGAACTTGGAGCTGAGGTAAGGGTTTACTTTTTACTACACATACATTTTTGATTTTGCTTGTTACACAAAATATTTATTATTGTTAACACTAGTGACACCTAAAATATAAGATAAGATAAACTATATAAATAAATAAATATGCGCTAGACAATACACCTCTTGTAATGGTCTCGAAGTAGGGATTAATATCCCTGTGTTACGAGGTACCACACAAGGAAATAAGCCAGGGGCGTCTCCCAGCACACCCAGACCCGAGTCAACTCAGAAAAGATCGTTTCCTGATTGACCCGACCGGGAATTGAACCCTGGACACTACGGAAATCGAGGCGAAAAACCGTGCTACAGCGCACTACGCCAATTGTGTGATCAAACCATACCTTTACTAACCATATAAACCTTGTGTCTTTCAAAGATCCTATTTTAAAGTTTATTTATTTATTAGATCACCAACA
The DNA here is from genome assembly GCA_947369235.1 of Udea olivalis. NCBI lineage: Eukaryota > Metazoa > Arthropoda > Insecta > Lepidoptera > Crambidae > Udea > Udea olivalis. The sequence continues at coordinate 15,191,747 of OX376343.1, forward strand.
AGGTTGAAATAGGATTTTCATTCTGCATTACTGTCTAGAGACTGCAAAAATTGATAAGGTTTTGATAAGTAGTTTAAGCACTAGTTACAAGTTGTTAGTTGAGAAAGTAATTATCAATCATCAACATCAAATCTGTTACAAAAATAGTAAAAATCAGGAGAAAGGCAAGGAGATACAAAAATGGTTATAACATGTTCTTTGGAAAAAATAAATAAAAAGCGATTAATTTTACTGTTTCAATATTAAAACTATGCTACATGTTTTAGACGAAACGAATAAAAGTAGATATAACTTAAAGGAAAAGTCAAGTGATGATTAGATAAGATTCCTGTTCCTGTCAGTCTTAGCATGTTTCTTTTCGATAATATCATGTAATAGTATCTAAAGACAAGCCCTAGACATAAAGCATTAAAAATATCTATCTTATCTTTCACTTATAAATCAGGATTTAAGTCTTAAAATGGTCTTATTGTCTGTGAAGACCTACTTTTATTGGCTTTGCAAATGAAATGAAACATAACCTTAAAAAAACCTTTGGGGTTATAGGAAGGTCCTATAGGAAGGGCATTTGTTGCATCAACTGACGCCTTACGACTCGACCCCCCAGGAGATACGTCTTTAAAGTCCTCTAAGCTGTTTAAGTAACAGCTCAGTTTTTACGTTAAAAGACTTCGACTAGAATGCTAGTCTTATGACCATGACTTAAGGTTGGACTAAAAGACTGAGTCAGCCAAACTAAGGCGAGCCATTATTAAAAGCCTGAAGGACTGAGTCTCTTTCATCACTACCTCTTACCCTAACTTGCAAATGTAACCAAACAAAAAGTTACTCATAGATAACTTATAATGCTTAAATGGTGCTAAACAGGGCAAATTATCAGATCTCAGCACGCGGTACCTAAGCTTTTTAAATTTTGAAATAACATGAATAAAATAACTTTGTCACATTATGAGAGATGAGGTGGTTTCCTAGTTGTTGTAAAATATGATGCAAATATAATCAGTCTGATTTATCAATTCTTATACCCCGACATGTTGTTTTTAACTGATATGATTATTAAAAATGACGATTTTTTTCGCGTTGTTGCTTTGTGCTGATAACTTTAAGATAATAGTCTTGTATTCTTCACCTTTGATTCATGGTTCATCGATGTTATGTTTAATTAGAATGGTAAATAAATTACAGTAAATACTTAAAAGATAAATCGAGTGTTTTTATTTTTATTGAAAATTGTAGGAGACACATTATTTTTTAATTATTTAATTGATGTGACGCATTCTTTAACTTGTCGCTGTCAACAACAACAACTAAATGCAGAGACGACATAATATAGGGTGCTGTTTTTAAAAAAAAAACATTTTTTTGACCATTTTAATGACTATTTTAATTTCATGTAAGAAATGAAGAAAAGCGAATAAAAACACCTGGCAAAACATAAGGATAGGATATGTGGGCACTTACACATATATTGTGTCACCCGTACTTTATTTACAGTAAATATTTTTTTTAAAACTTAATTTACAAATAATATATTTGTTTACATATAAGTTTACATATTTGAATCTTATTTATTTATTTATTAAACTTACTAATATATACAACATTATTACAATATTTATTATTTACACGTCATTTGTGACGGTCGAACGTGTTGATAATTTGTAACGCGGTTTCGTGCAAACGCGCGCACCGACTTCTAAAATTCATACTCAGGGTACCTATACATTTTTGCACAGCGCATCGGCGCCAAGCAGTCTGAGATTCGCAGGCAACTCACCGGTCATTGTTTATTACCTATCGTGCGTAATTAAGAAGTTGAATGTTGTAAAAGTTCTGTGTTAACTACAACAGTGAAAGGCCTTCTGGCTAAAAACTGTACAATTTCTATGTGTGTATGTTTACTGACTGGAATTATTGTTTATACAATAATTCCAGTCATTAAACACTTGCCTGTATTTTACAGTAAACACTTGCCTGTATTATACAGGCAAGTCCATAGTGAATTGACTATTTGTCTACCTATCATCACGACCCCCACACTGGTGACCCATCATACCGAAGCCACTAATACCCTCTGTATAAGCAAAATAGCATAATAAGTGATGGTGATGGTGATCGGCAAAAACGGCATCATCACACCATTACACGACGGTTCACTTCGACGACATCGGAAAGTGCGCGTTTCCACTGCGCCATCCGATATTTGCCGTGTCAGTGTATGCGTTCCACCGGCCGGAAGAACTAAAAATATGGTTTGCGCATATTGAAGGCCAATTTGGCATTTCTGAGTGCCGAGTGCGAGTTGCAGTGAGAGAAGTGAATGACTTCACCATCGCGTTTTGCGAGCACCTAAATGTCAATTAGTATGGAATCGAGTCAGCGCCATCTAGCGGCAAATTCGGGCAACATTCAGGCCGCTAGATGGCGCTCACTCGATACCATACAAATTCGCGTTTTTTTTCTATCACGAATGACGCAACAAAATTAAATTACGTCATCGGGCACCTGGATCTTCAAGTTTCCAAGGAGGTGAAAGACGTTATAGTGGCCCCACCGGAGAGCTACCTATATCCGGAAAGCCTAAATATTTATGGCATTACCATATGGTCACGTATATCTTAAGATCAACGGTTCGAATCTCACTCACATACATCTATTTGCTAGTTTATTTTTTCCCTCTGCCCTCGAACTATTAGCGCTCTCGCTACGCTCGCGCGCCAAACCATCTCGTGCATTGAAAAGGTAACTTTCTCACCTTGTGTAACAATCTACTATTGAAATCTCGAAAATCACCGCCTTAATTTAGTACTTCACGTTTAAAACCGAAATAATGCTTTTAGCTTAGAGTTTTTTAGCACTTCGTTTGCCTACTCCTTATCAGTATATGAAAACAATGGATGAGTCTGGATGACGATGATATGACTAGCAGATATGTTGAACTAGGTACTTAAAGTAAATCATCACTAGTTGTGTTACCAGCTACCTACATCCTATTGCCATTAGTACCTGTCCTACAGGTTCTGTCTGAACTATACTCACCGTTTAGCTGACTATTGCCTAACTAGTCAGGGGGTGCAGTGCAAATCTATGCTGTACTGTACCATTGCCGCCTAATAAGGTTTACTCTACAAAAGTTTCTCAAAACACATGTTTTCCGTTTGTAGGTCCAGTGGTCCAGCAGTAACATTTACAGTACGCAGGACGAGGCCGCGGCGGCGTTGGTTGCTGTAGGCGTACCTATTTATGCCTGGAAGGGTGAAACCGAAGAGGAATACGTCTGGTGCATTGAGCAGACTTTGATGTTTTCTGACAACAGGGTATGTTTTTAAATAATATGGCAGAAAAATAATGATTAAGCATTCACGTAATGTCTCGTGTCGAACGATCTCGTACGACTAGAAAGATTGATATCGTGAGATCTCGGGTAGGTACTTCTAATGTGGAGAGAGTGGTGGAACACACCATCAATTGAAAAATATATACTTATGATTACTACTAAACACAATAAACCATTGTTTTTAAGTTAAAAAAAACCTTGATTTAGTTTAAACCTATAATAATTTTATTTTATGATATCTGTTCCTTCATAAGTTATGAAGTTATGCAGCGCTCTTTGGTTTGGCTCCTAAGGGAAAAAAAACTGCATTTTTTTAATTATTTTCATACAAAGGAAAACACTTAGATTTATTTCCCACTTAGGTACGTTAAACGTCGTTGGTACATATTACATCATAATCTGTATTAATAATGTGTATTTTACATAAGGTATTATGCGCGTTCCATTGTGCCTAGTCATCATAACAAACTTATTATGGTATTACCATATTAAGGAAAGAAAAACACTCAGGAAATACTGATGGGAAAACACATTCTAATGTAATACAAAAAAAAACTGTATCTGACTTCAAGTTTGTTGATAAAGATATCGTGAATTGATAATGTGGCAGTAATGTCAAGGTCTCCATTCAGGAGCAAGTTCATGCTAGAGTCGTACAGGCAGTGCCAGCCAGCTGATTTATCATTATTAGCTGTGAATTTTGTATTTGTCCTTTTGTTAGAGTGGGTAGTAGTAATTTAGATCCAATCATTCAAACCTTGTCAGAACGAAGCCTAACAAAAACAACTTTACACGGTCTAGGAGCCGATTCTGATAGCTTCTTTGTTGATACAATTGGTAGTCAGACCTCATAACTTTCGACCTTATCTTAAATTGAATTCGTCCACGGTTAAAACTATAAAGGTTGTTTATCCACGTAAATTAAAATTACTTACTATTATTTAACTATAGACTATAGCATGTACTTTTATTTTATTATTATTTCAACTGGGGACGCTGGCAGTGGGCCGGGTGATCGGTCTGCTTGTTATGGGCCATTTCACCCATTTCCCCGGTAGCATGTACTTACCAAAGTTGTATTTATTATTTCAGCCCCTCAACATGATCCTGGATGATGGCGGTGATCTTACCAATTTAGTGCACACCAAATATCCTCAACTGTTGGAAGGCGTTAAGGGTATTTCTGAAGAAACTACCACTGGAGTCCATAATTTGTACAAAATGTTTAGAGAGGGACTCTTGAAAGTCCCAGCTATAAATGTTAATGACGCTGTAACCAAAAGTAAATTTGATAATTTATATGGATGCAGGGAGTCTCTGCTCGATGGAATTAAGAGAGCTACCGATATCATGATTGCTGGAAAAGTATGTGTAGTGGCTGGCTACGGGGACGTAGGTAAGGGATGCGCTCAAGCATTCAAAGGATTCGGTGGAAGAGTGATTGTAACGGAAATAGACCCAATTAATGCTCTTCAAGCAGCTATGGAGGGTTTCCAAGTAACAACCATGGAGGAAGCTGCCGAAGTTGGTCAAATATTTGTTACAACCACAGGAAACATAGACATAATTGGAAAGGACCATTTGTTAAGAATGAAAGATGATGCTATTGTTTGCAATATTGGTCATTTTGACTGTGAAATTGATGTTGCTTGGTTGGAAAAGAATGCAAAGAAAGTCAATATTAAGCCACAAGTGGATCGTTATGAACTCGAAAGTGGAAACCACATAATCGTTCTCGCAGCCGGAAGACTTGTCAATTTGGGGTGCGCCACTGGTCACTCGTCGTTCGTTATGTCTAACTCATTTACTAATCAAGTTTTGGCACAAATTGAACTATGGACGAAGCACAGTGCCTATCCTATTGGTGTACACACTCTACCCAAGAAATTAGATGAAGAAGTAGCTGCTCTACATCTGGATCATCTAGGCGTGAAACTTACTAAACTTACGACGAAGCAAGCTAAATACATTGGTGTGTCTGTTGAGGGTCCGTACAAACCCGACCACTACAGATACTAATCTTAACATCGCAATTTGAATTCGTGTGTAACAGTAATTCTATAATATTTTGCCATATCACATAAACAGCTAGAATTCCACATAAGTGAAAATATTTAATAAGTTGTAACTTTGATGCTACCTGCAAATATATACTTTGATTATATTTGTTATTTCTTTTGACGCCAACCAACAACCCTACTTAGTCAATCTGATGTCAATAATCACCACCGAAATACCCGGTAGCAAATCTTAGTGTGCGCGCCGTTGCGTGTATGCATAATCTATCGGCGTGGATAACTAGGAAATAAACTTTCTATCTGAGATCGATGTAATTACATGAATCTTAGCTACCTTTCTTCGTGGCGAATACACGAAACATGAAAAGATACTTTAAAATAATGGAAGTGCCGAATTATCATCATCTCCTGACTCTTTTTTTTTATTTACTATATCTCCTCCGTCTTCTGCTACAAACTAGACCGTAGGTGCGGGCGCGGCGGCGACCGCGCAAAACTGCGCAAACCAGTTAGCAGTAATGCTGGGGCCGCACCTGCGTGTATCGTCGCAACACAAAGCTTCGCGTCCTGCCCCCCGATTCAGAACGAAATTATCGACCGATTCGGTAAATTTGTTTTAAGTTTTTAAAGTAAATGATCCGTTATGCGGTAGCAATCAATATTTTGGTATGTTAAAGCCAAAGGCCCTAAGTTTTCTTAACCAAATTACAAAAACCTACCCTACGTAAACAAATATTAAAAATAAAAGTAAATAACCGAATCGGTCGTTAACTTCGTTCTGAATCGGGGGGCTGACACGATACACGCAGTGTGACCGGCTATCGTCTCGAACATTCGGGCTGCATGTTTGTTATCGCTCGGCACGTCAAAGGGCTTTAGCGCGCTAACACTTCGCGCCGCGTGGTCAGACTAGCGTTGTTCTTTTATTTTAGAATAGAATAGAATAAGCATATAATTGGTAAAACCATCACACATTAATAAAAATAAACAAAAGAACACAACAAAATAACAATAGGCAAAAGACAAAAAGCAGCCTTCGTGTTCGTGACATCGCAGACAAGCTGCAGGAGTACCGCCTTCGTTAGTATGGTCATGTCTCACGGAGATCGGCAAACTACGTGGGCAACAAATGTCTGGGAATGCAACCCACGCCAGTACCGGTAGAAGAGGTCGACTCAAGAAGCGCTGGCTCGAGGTAACTAAGAGTGTCATTCGTGCCAACAGACTCACCTCTGAGGATGCACGAGATCGTGCAAAATTTGCCAAGAAAGGCGGACCTTGGGCCCCTTTACACCAGTGTGGGTTCACATCCGGGGTCCGGGATAAACGGACGGATGATGATGATGATGATAGGATACTTAATGCGACAACTGTGATTTTAAACTTAAATAAAAACCATAAAACACTTGCGGCTCGTAAAAATTTGTGCCGAATTAAAGAATGTAAGTATTGTTTTTTTTTTTAGCCAATCCAACCACGAAATATGTGCAATTTATAACATCATGTGCAATTCCGATATTAATATTGGAATTCCGATATTGCGGTCTAATATCGCAAATCAGTATCCGAATTGGAAATCCTCCGATATTACACGCCCTAATGGTAACAAGTGTTGTAGAAGCTCTGGCTACTGAAGTGCTTGAGTTTCAAATCGTGTCTTACAAACAAAAATTTAAATGCCCTATTGGCTATTTTTTTATCAATAAAACTTCAGCTAATGTCCAATCCCAATTGCTTCTGACCGTGTCGTAAGAATCTCGCATGGTATAAATATTACTGTGCGATCTTTGACTTGTGATGGTAGATACTATTACAAATCGTTAAACATTTGAAATCTAAGGTTGTAATTTTCACCTTCCAAATATGGTATCAAGTGTCAAACATCCGTTGCAGGACATTTATATACATTACATTGAATATTTGTCCCACCCCACATGATTAATTTGGCTAGAAATATTTTAGCTGAGACAGATTAACTTCTGAGGTTTTTAATTTTGTTAAACAATTACACAATTTGCAAGAAAACGAAGGTTTGCGACTGGGGAACAAGATTTGTAACGCCCACATTAATTTTTTTGGTAAAAAAATGAATGTCAAATTAGCGACGCAACTATTAAGTGCATCTGTAGCAGATTCCCTAGACTTTTTGAGAAAAAGTGGCAGTCCAATTTTTCAAAACAGCGAAGCTACTGTGGATAACATTCGATGGCTAGACAGGTTATTTGATATATTAATGTCCCCCGCACATATCAGAGAAGAAAATGTTGGTATTTATAGTACAACATTTTTCAACCAAACTGAATGATCTATTTGAACATCCAGCGCAAAAAGAATCACATGAAATTCTTCTTGGAGAATTAGTGTCTGATTCGTATTTCACCTTGCGAATATTTCATCACGCAAAAGTTGAAGTCTATGACTTGTTTAGGAAACCGTGTTGGTATGCGCCATAAATTGCACAAGACGATCTTATTTAGTAATGTGTAATCCTGTTTTGTAGAATAGGTATATTCGTTTCTGGAAGAGCTGCGTAATAATAAAACAAAGTATTATAATAATTTATCTCCTTTATTTACCGCCACCTACTTTCTGGCATCCCCAGTAGATCCTACTAAGGAATCTTACGGGAGTGAAACCGCGAACATGATCATCTTGCTATTTTTTTTAGTATGTTATTTCATACATTCGTGTATGTAGGTGAATATTCCATTGCCATCGATTTTTATATCATAATTGCCTAGGTTCAAACTTAGGGCCAGCTATCCCTGAATCCCTTTTCATCAAAACTAACTAACGCTTCCGCATTTTTCCTCCTACTCGCGTCTGTCTCAATGCTGAGGGTCGTGATCATCCATAAGGAGTATCTTGTCGCCATCTGCCTCTGTCCGAAGCAGAGTGAAGGGCATCGTGCAAGGTGGGTTTAAGCGTGATGCGAATCTGGTCGCTCCATCGCATTTATAAGATAATTTAATTTAACTAATAACAAGAAAAACATTTTTTCTTTGAAAACGAGTGAGATAAACTGACCTCGTACCTACTGTCTCACTACGACCGTTTTTTAGTAGCAGTGCACATTCCAGTTGTACGTAAGTACTTACTACCATGGGTCCCATTTAATTTGGTCTAGTTCTGACAGTGGCATCAATGAGAAAACCATATAAGTGTTAAATTTGCATTATAAAATAAATAAAATAAATAAATAAATCTCATTAAGATATCTCATTAAGTGTGTTGTATGTATCTTCAGGGAAATTCCTAAGAGCTCTTCTCTGAAGCATATCCCAGGCATGCTCAATAGGATTTAAGTCAGGGGATTGTGCAGGCCAGTCTAAAGCTAGGATATCATACTGTTGTAACCAACTTGTAACGATACGCGCCGTATGTGGACGGGCATTGTCGTGCATTAGCTGGAAATTTTGTCCCATTTGCTCTCTGTGGGGCAAGATTACAGGCTCATCTCAGTATTTTAGAGCAGTCATATTGCCTTGTATCCAAACGAGGTCCGTTCAACCGCTGAGACCAATTCCTGCCCAAACCATAATCGTGCCACCTTGATATGCATGAACTTATTGTGGGTGCTGCAGTCGATTCCAAGTTCCAACGTCCAGGTTCTCTCCAAACGCGTACTGTTCGCGAATCAGAATGAAATCCAAACATGGATTCATCAGTGAAAAACACAAGTGACCATTGAGAATGGTTCCAGTTTTCGTGTGCAATAGCTCATTGTAATCTTCTTCCTCGATTGCCTCTCCTTAGCGCTGGTACCCGAAGTGGCCTACGAGCACGTAGGTTGACTTCATGCAGTCGTCTTCTCAAAGTTTGACCGCTTACCAGCAAACCATACTCTCTGTAGCCTTTGAACTAATTGCATCGCCGTTACATTTGGTTGACTTCGTGCTGCATTTACTATGAATCGGTCCTGTACATGTGTTGTAATGCGTTGAGGTCCTCGGGGCCGTTCCACCACTTCCCTCGTGACACGATAACGTGACCGTGGCTTCAGAAACCGCAATTTGGGTAGCGCCAGCTTGAATCATGCCCACTGCTCTTAACATTTCGTTCCTGGTCAAGTGTCTACGTGGCATAATTAAATGAATACCGGATATGCGTTTGACAAAGATTTATAGAAATTTATGGAGTTTTATTCAAGTTAGAAGTTCGTGAAGATTTACTTCTTTTTTTTTTTTATATATTGCCCGTCAAGATGAGCTCACTCCACCTGATGGAAACGGTCGTGAGGTCCAGATATGAGGTTGACAAGCCCAGTCATTCAACGAATCACTGGGCTGGCCATCCTCACCTTGAAGGCCTGCAGAAATGCCTTTTCACGCCCCGCTTGAAGAACCCGGGACTATAAGAGGAAGGAAACACATGTGCTGGAAGAGCGTTCCACGTCTGGATGGTACGACAAAGAAACGAGTCACCGAACCTTTTAGTTCGGGCCAACAAATGTTGAATTGTGTGTGGATGACGCCGTAGTCCAGCACGCGTGGTACGGGAGTGGAAAGGTGAGGGTGGGATAAGCTGGAATAACTCGTCAGAGCATTCCCCATTGTAGAAGCGATAGAGAACACTTAGCCTGGCAATGTCTCTACGCAATTGGAGAGGCTCAAGGGTCAAAGTTGCCTCTGGGTTTGCAACAATACGGATAGCGGGCCGCTGCAACCTGTCAAGAGCTTCGAGTAGGTACTTAGCGGAATTGGTATGCGATCCGGAGCGTTCTTTCATCTACCTACATTTGTCCGAGATAAATATTAGCGATTAAAGGGAGAATTACGAACACCACTGATGAGATTAAAGCAAGAAGTTGAGAGAAAGCGGCCGGAATTAATCAACAGAAAGGGTGTGGTTTTTCATCATGATAACGAATAGAGAACAAAAATTAATAGAGTTTGGCTGGGAGGTGTTAATGCATTCGGCGTATAGTCTTGACCTTGCACCTTTAGATTTCCACCTGTTTCGGTCTCTTCTGAATTCTTTAGGCAGTGTCAGGTTAACATCACGAGAGGACTGCCAAAACCAGTTGTCGCGGTATTTTGATCAGAAACCTCAAAATTCCTATAGCAGTGGGATCATGTGCCTACCTACAAGATGGCAAAAAGTAATCAAAAAAAATGGCACCTACATACTTTACTTAAATGTAAATAAACTATCTATATTAAAAAATATTTTGAATTTTCTTAAAAAATGCGAAGAAACTTTTCCCCAACCTATTATGTTAAGGACTTGCGGCATTTTATTGAGCTGACTAAAGATCTCTCAATCGAACAAATGTGCCACTAAGGAATGTCTAGAAGTTATTAGGGATAAATTATTCGCAAATGAGCTTCCTAACAAATATATTTCCATCTTAGAAAATTGTTTGGACGGTAACTATATCTTGTACCGGGGCCAATACTACCTCTATATTGACGGTGTGGCAATGGGAAGTCCCGTTGCACCGGTGATCGCGAACATCTGGATAAAACATTTTGAGCAGAAAGCATTAGCAAGCGGCCCAGGTACTATCAAGTTTTGGAAGAGATATGTTGATGATATCTTTTGTATGATAAATGGAAACCAAACAGAGGTGGAACAATACTCGTATCTGCAACACCTTAACTCTTTTCATCCGAGGGTTAAGTTTACCTGTGAAATGGAGAAAAACAGGTCCATGGCGTTCCTTGATGTGAAGGTAACAGTGAGATCAGATGGAACCTTGGCACACTCTGTTTATCGCAAAACATCTCACACTGACAGATACTTGCACGCCTCTTCGCATCACCATCCTTGTCACTTACAAGCCGTTGTCTCTTCATTGGCGAATAGGGACACAGCCTATGTGACCCTGAGCATGTTGGAGCTGAGCTTGGTCATGTTCAGGAGGTACTTAGAAGTAACGGCTATAAAGTGACGAGGTGACACTTGAAAGAGAGAGAAAAGGTAGTGAGACAACCTTCGGTGAGCCGGGAACCTGCATTTCGACCATACGTGAAGGGAATATCGGATAAAATCGAATCAGTATTAAAGAAATTCTCCGTTAAGTCTGTATGTACTCCGTTTTCTAAAGTAACGAGAGGGATGCGCTCACCAGACGATGTTATACCTTTGCAGACACCGGGTGTATACAAAGTCGATTGCAGCTGTGGTAGTTCTTATAACGGGCAAACAAAGCGTCCAATTGCTGAACGAGTTAAGGAACACATCGCAGCGGTGAAGAATCGACAGACGACCAATTCTGCAATATCTGAGCACCTGATAAATTTAGATGTTAATTGCATGACCCAAATATCCTCTCCACTGATCGGCATTACCATATCAGGATTGTGCCTGAAGCCATTGAAATTAAGAAAAACAAGAATTTCAATAGGGAAGATGGATTTAAGCTATAGTCTGCGTGGAACCCAGTGATTACAAAGTGTCAAACGAGAGTAAGTAGTTTGTCGACCTGACTGTACTACGGACAGAATAATTGAAAATGTGGTGGATGAAGATCGTTCGCCGCGCCCAGCTAGACGACGCTGCTCACCACCAGTCCGCTCGTGACCATGGTGGCATGCAATTGTCACCGAAACATCGAGAAAAATAGGTAAAACAATTTACCGTAATCTTTGACTAGATAATCCTTAAATAGCGCGTTGCGCTATACGCATGGCAAAGAAAACGGACCAAAATTTTTAGTCTTGTGTGCGTGATCACGCACACCAGCTTGGTATGTAGCGGCTTTGTCTTACACGCGCGTCCTGTCATTACCGAACGTGTATAAAGTGGCCAGCTTACGGACATAGGGCACTAAAATGGGGAAAATTTTTGCAACATTTCGAAAAAAAAATCTAACCACTTATTTGAATATGTGCATAAATTAACATTTTATTGCCCACAGAAGTTACTCACAGGAAATAAAATATAAAAAGGACGATGTAATGGAGTTTGTTGATTGAAATAAATAAAAAACGGTACCTACCTAATATTTTCTCAAAATTCGATTTATTGCGTTTAATGTATTTAATGGCCCCTCTCTTTGTATTTGTTTTTTAAACAACTTGCGTTTAGAAGCTACTACTCACTTTTTACGTTGTCTAATTTAGCTAAATGGTAGCTAATATGTAATACTTATTTAAATACTTTTCTGCGACCAATCTTATAAGATTTATTTGATGAAGTGAACCACACATGTGTTCGGATTCAACTTGGTAGTAGTTATTATGGCCATTATATTGTTTCATTACAGATAATAATATTTTAGTATAAATTTGGTTAGTCATAACAAAAATATATTCTGTTACAAAAATTAACCATAAGTCATTCTTATATGCATACCTATAAGATGTAATCACAGCATTTTATTTGGTCTTGGTTCGTGTATTATGTTTATTCACAAACGTGTGCGGATTGTTCGGTATGCTTGGGCAGTCGTAGATAGAAGGCACATCTATAAGCCGAAATATATTTTCACCATCGTCATCTCGTAAATTTTCAATTGTGGTTTCGCTCTATCTTCGTCATCTTTTCGAGATGACGCAGTAGTAGAAATTAATACTCTTGAGTGCTGACGAGCAAACCAAAATACTAACATTTTCCAATGGAACACAATTTCCTGAAATGAAATGAAATATTTTTTTGCCGAATATATGGTAGGTAACAAATATAGGTATAGACAGAGAGTACTTGTAATTTAATTTTAGTTAGTTTTAATCCTTTGTTTGTGTCTTTTATTTTATTTTATTGTATTTTCTGTAATTTTTTTACTGCATTTAGTGCCCAATAAACTTATTTTATTCTTATTCTTAAATAATTGAAATTATTATAACTTATTTATTATAATTTTAATACACGTAAAACAATTTTTAATAAGTATTCAATTCACTTCTGACTAAAATGTAGCTCGTTTAATAAAATCTATGATATAAATAATTATGTCAGTAAAATAAACTTAATATATTTTGTTAAACATAATACCTGTTCCAGCTGATTTCAATTCCATATGACAAAGGAGTTTTCTGTAAATTCCTTCGAGCTGACGGGCATTGGGGTTATCATTATAACCACCGTGCATGCGTATTGCCCCAAAAAATAATTCCAGATGATCCTGGCTGAAGCGATACGCAGTTAAATATTGCACTCCACCAAATGTGCATATAATGCTTTCACACTGGCAATGCAAATTAGCATACCGAGAAATCCCGTAAACGCTTGCGTTTTTAACACGGATGTGCAGGTTTTTAATATAATTTTCCTTTTTGTTTGGTGTTCTTCATAAGTTCTATTTCTAGAAACTTTGAAGTTTAAGTTCAAAATCAATTGGGATGCTTCTTCTAGCATTTCAAAAACATCATTTTTATTTTTTGGATTCAATGGTTGTTTAAAACCATATGATTTGAAATTTCTAAAATTGAAAATATCAAAAACGTTGTTCATCATGCTTAGGAATTTTTCTGTGGCCTCACTGTGATCAAAACCAGAGAGTTTCAGCTCTTGCCGACAAAATTCTATCGCTTTTGAGACACTTCTGCTCAATAATTGCGTTGCCAGTTTAACATTCATAATAGAATTGCGAAATAGTAGATTATACACCAAGGGGATAAAGCACTGTTTTATGTCACGAAGTGAAAAACAGTTTTATCCCGGTGGTGTATACTCTACTTTTATCACTTTATGCGAGACAATAAAAAACCAGGCTTAGTAGATAGTGTTTATCACAGCATATTAAAAGTGCAAATTGATATTGGAGACATTAGCCCAAATTATGGAAAGATAACGTTATATTTTTATTTGGTACGTTTATCGAGGTTGAGCTAGAGTTTATTTGAGTTGTGTTCAAGGCTTCGGACACTTGTGTCTGAGGGTCGAGTTGTTCCGTAAAGGTTGGAGAAGGTCGTCTCTGATGCAGTGGGCTTGATGTAAATGTGACGTGTTTTGAGGAAGATGACTGTGGTGGCAGAGGCGTCCAGGGATCATCAATTGTAGACGATGTTTTCATATTTATCTTTTCACCAATACGATAGCTCGTTCTTTCTTTATTTTTTATAGAATTTTCAATGTAGCCCTCTGCCACTGCATCGGACTTCCAGCCACCGTGTCGTTTTATTTGGGCCATGTCTGCTCCTGAATCTGACAACAGACTCGCAGATGTTCGTCTAAAACAATGGCCTGTGTAAAGCTCGGGATTTTCCAATTTCAGGTATTTAGCAATCTCTCTTGGCATGGCACTAATTTTATTTTTGCCAATGACTTGCCTTGCACATTTCCCATTGTTGTAGCCTACAAAAAATCTGTTGGTGTTTATATTAGAAGGGCGTAAGGCTTGGTACTTTTCGACTATTGTGGTATGGTTTTCACGAATTACAAATGACCGTTCTTTATTTGTTTTTGTGTCCGGCAATTTTACTAGTAATAACTCTGAATGTTTTTCGATATCATTGACTTTTATATTCACGAGTTCATTTTCACGATAAGCACCATTCACTCCAAAAATCAACGCCACCTTAAACAAAAATTTTATTTTTATATTATGATTGTATATTTTCAGTTGTTAACGAGTATATATTTATTAATAACAATATTTGCGGTCAAATATTTACATTGAAAACTAAAACATGAATAATTTTTGAACTGTGTGACATAAAATGTGAAATAGATAGCGTATAAACTCAATCATTAAGTAGGTTCATAGGTTGTACTCACTTTTATGGCAAGAAAACTGTGGTCGGGAGCTTAATTCAAAAAAGTTTCCACGTTTTGTGTTGTAAGTATCTTTGACTTCTTTGCTCGATGTCCATCCGATTTCCTTTTTAAAAATGACAATAACTTGGTATACGTATTAATTTGGATATCATGTTTGACGCTTATTGTTGCCTTGAGCATCGAATAGATACACCACAGGCTGCTTGACTTCTTTGTAGCTGATAAATATTCAAAATAGACCAGAAGCACTGATTCAGACACAGACTTTGCGCCTTTTGCAGTTTTCCATGTGTCAAAATCTTTATAGGCTTTCAGGTATTTTTCCTTTGACTTTTCGGGGAGTAGATTATTGACAATGCCTATGGCATCTAATTTAATAGCTTCTGGAGTCAAAATACTTTCATCACTCGACATTTTTTATTTTTTCTTTGAAATGTATATAGAATCTTCTAAAGCTAGTAGTACTACTAGCTACGGCCGGCTATAGCAACTTCTTTCAGCTGGCGTGGCCTACTCGATTTGACAAACAAATGAAGTTCGTCTCAGTGCGAATCTAGTGGGCCACGGCCTCGGTCTTCGAAAATCGAGTTGGCCGCGCCCGCTGAGGACACATTCTGTTTAGTGAAATTAGACTTTATGGACATAGCAATAAGAATTATGAAAGTGAAAATCACATTATTGACCAGCGGGTTATAATAGAACAATAAAAACCGGCTAAAGCCAAGAGATATAATGTCTTGCTTTCGGTAAGGTTTACATGACATATGATTCGGCATTGTCGAGCATGTGGTGTGAAAATGTATATTATGTTTCTTGAATAGTCGATTTGCAATATGCAGGCCTTTTCCGTCTTGCAATTCTGATAGGTTTTTAACGAACTCCCATTTTATTTCTTTGTCATAATACAAAAAGGTTTCCTTTAATTGAAAGTGGTTTCGAATTAATTTCAGCATATGACAGAAATCCAAAAACACTGTAACATTATAGTCGGCACATGGGTGTTGGAATGTAGTTTTAAGTTGTTGAGTATTATCAAAATTACAACCTAGTATCTTTGCGGCTGACAACTTCGAAGGGTGACCGTCAAAGGTTAATGATACCACATCAACGCCCACATCGTGGCATTTTGTAATTATAGTTTAATAATATTTGCTCTTTGATCACCGGACATACCCCTTTATCATAAAATAAGCAACAGGCAATTTCCAGGGTTCCTCTAACGACACCAATAAAAATACATAAGCTTCTGACGCCTTAATTTTCATATTTTCATTAAGACCCGAACCTATATCAACGAGCCCTTCATCTTGCTTTGTTTGTGCGTTAAAACACTTTTGTTGCCTGATAGCCATTTCATCGGCAATTAAAGCATCAAGTTTTTGTCCGATTACTTTATTATTGCTTCCAAAATTTTAAATGCATCTTCTGTAATAAATAAAATAATATATAAATAAATATGCGCCAGACAACTCACCTCTTGTCATGGTCTCGAAGTAGAGATAAATATCCCTGTGTTACGAGGTACCAGACAAGGAAATAAGCCAGGGGCGTCTCCCAGCACACCCAGACCCAGGCCAATTTAGAAAAGATTATTTCCTGAATTGACCTGACCGGGGATCGAACCCGGGACACTACGGAATTAAAGGCGAGAAACCGTGCTCCAGCGCATTACGCCAACCGTGTCCTGTACCTGGAGAACCGTCGATGTTTGAGTACCATTTCGATGAAGTTTTCGGGTGTGGAAGGCATGTGTCAAATTTACTCCTCGCATATATACGAGTCTATGCTTGTGGCGACAGAAAGTGCAAGGTCAAAGAAAACTTTCTGAACTCTGGTTCATATATTTAGTCATCGGCTTCTTATTTTTCTTTTTCATCTTTTTTTTCATAACTGCATAGGTCTGCAGCAAACATGTTAGTAGATAAAACATTAAATGTGTATCATCGTCAATATATCTCTTTTTCTAAACATGTTAGTAGATAAAACATTAAATGTGTATCATCGTCAATATATCTGTTTTTCTAATGTTTCAAGTTTTAAAACATACTGTTTCTGAAACTTGCTATTTTCTTTCTATGTCTTTGGTTTTTTCGTTTAAGTGACTGAATTTTTAGTTTGTTTTTTTTGGATAATTTTTTCTACGCAATTCTTTTCTGAGTTTTACTTTTCTTGGAGAGTCGAAAATCGAGTCCAGATCTGAAAAATCTTCATTTATAGTCTTAGCATCTTCATTTATAACTGGTCCTGTAATCTTATAATCTAATTGTTTGGTACTAGCACTAGGAGATGAAATCTCGACACCGTCACCATACAATTTTGCTGAGGAGGGAGATGGTTGAATATCTATCGGCATATCAGATATTTTAGGTTGTTTATTTGATGCATGAAGATTCTGAAAAAGAAAACAGCAGTAATTAAAAAAATACTATGAAAGATAAACTTAAATAAGTAAATAAACGTGAACTGTAGTTTTTAGATTACAGTATATTATACATTTACAAATCTCACTAAAAATTAACTTGCCATTGATTTCTCGTTGCCAATGTCATCTTCCAAGGTCTGATTTGCGCCTTCATCAGATATGTCTGATTGCATTGAAAATAAAAAAATCGCCTGTAAATTTGTTAGATGTCAATAAGTAAGAAAAAATGTTGGAAGTGAGTTTCTTAATAACATTTTTTTTTAATGTAGGGATCGAAATGACTGAGCTACTATCATCACCAGCCATTTTAAGGTCCCCACTGCAGGGGCTCAGGTCTTTCTTATGGATGGTTAAGGATGATGGGCCGTCACCCTCCACGCGGGCCCAAAGCGTATTGGAGGGTTTTAACGACTGCATATGCAGCCGGGACCAAAGGCTTAACTTGCCTTCCGAAGCACGGAGAAACTCAAGAAACTCAAGTATTTTTGATCACCCATCCAACGTTCAACCACTGCGATCATTGCTTAACCGCAACGATCGCAGGCTGACGCACTAGCACACTGCGCCATCGAGCTCCTCCAGCTACTATATCATATCATATCATTTGAGCTACCATACCATAGCCACTGCCTATAAATATGTATTAAGTTAGTTACAACTGAAATTGTTGAAAGATGGAGAAAAAATGGCCAGGTAGATTTGCTGCAAGGTGATATTATTATAGTGATCACAAGAAAAGACTCACAGGACGGAAAATGCTCATCATCATACTAATGCCCTGCCATAAGTATGATGATGATGCTGAAATGCTGAAGTGTGGAAAGAAATTCATTCTACCTAATGTATTAATCTTATTAACGAAGTGCCAGCGGACATAGTGCAAGATGCTACATCTGCCTCTAGGAACAGTCTAAAATGCAGACTCAAAAAGCACTACCTGTCGCTGTGTCCGTGACGTTTACTGTTTAATAACTGAACTGAATAGGTACCTAACTGTAGCTTGTCATCCGTCACCCGTTGTGCCTTTTGTGTGTAATTAATTACATAATGTTAGATATAGTTTTTGATGGTTCCTATTGCCTAGTATGTAAGCTTAGCTTAGTTTACTGATATGAGTTAGGTACTATTATGACATGTTATATGAGCTACTGTTATGTATCTAATATGTGAAGTAGGTACCTATTTGATGACTACCTATCTTGAAATTGTCCTACGGGAACTGCTGCCGACAAACTGCAATAGTAGTTTGGCAGGTTTTATGTAATTAGATATTAAGAGTGTTTTTTCGGAATAAATAAAAAAAAAAAAATTATTCATTAAATATTAAGTACTGCAATTAGGCATACTTTTTTTGGTATGGCTCTCTTTTTCAATCTGCGACGTCTTTGATTATTTTATTTGCTTAATATAAATCTTTTTTATTAAAATGATCAGAGCATAATTGCGTGTGTTTTGATGGTTGCCACAGTTCTTCTGCACGGCGTTTTCGAATAATATTCACCCATTGACTTTTATTAATAGGATCACTTGGTATCCTGAAAAAAAAACAAATGCCAAAACAGTTAAATTAGGTTTCGAATTTCGAAGATGTAAACCGTGTTTAATTTGCTGCAGTATTTCAACTTTTGATTTGAATAAAAACTTCAAAAGTGTTAAGTTTGACCTGCATTTGACTGTACCATTAAAAGATTTCTTATTTGGAATATAACTTTGAAATAATATAACATTCAATTTGGTGCAGTAGGTTTTGCGTGATGAGCATACAAAATTCAAACATTCATCAGACAAAAAAAAATACACCTATATTTAGACATGTATTTTATTTAGACATATATTTTGGCTTCTTCTGGTCCTCTAAAAACCCCATAAATCATTATTTGTTAATATCTATCCAGTTATTAAATTAAATCTATTTTATCAAGTGCAGACAGCACCCAGTTACATTCTTATCAACCATAGATACATTTATGGGGAAATTTGTGCGTCAAAACTAGCGACCTGAATAAACGACAAGGAGTCGTAAAAATTTGTTAAAATTGTTGTTGTTGGTTTTGTTAACGTAAAAATAATAAGATTTGGAGATATGTACTTACCAATGGTAGGATATATTACCGGATGCCTTCAAGCGCCCTTTATATAGTTTCTGCACAGTTTTATCGCAAAACTTGTCATTTCCACTGATTAAATTGGACACAAAATTACTGCAAAACGACTGAAGCCTTCAATGTCGCAATTGAGTTGAGACTAAAGAGGGGGGAGCGACTTAGGGAGGGTAACAGTTAGACACTATATTTTTCTACGCTTTTTTGTGGCGGCGCTCTATCTAGGGAGTATTTAATCAAAGCCCGTAATTTTGTTTCGTTGCAAAACCCGTTTTTATTAGACTTTAGTTAAAATGCAACACGAAAGTTATGTTATTTGTTAATGTTATTTGCTTGCATCTATTTTACAATGCTTGCTTGTTTGCATTCATTTTACAATTCTTGCTTGCTTGCCGACTTGCATGTATGCTTACTAAAATAAAAATCAATCTTAAGATAAGTGTAAAGACCCATTTTGCAATGGTTTTGTAAATGTTGATGTGAACGCATGTTACTACTGATACCAAATTCAGCATAAATCTAGCTGAACAGAAATCATTTTAGACTATTTTAGATCTATTAAAAATCAATCATTCAAGTATTTTACTACATATTTTTATTCCTCATTATACCCTAATTAACAATTATCTAGGTAAGCACTTATGTAGAGTAATAAGTTAGTAACTCTTCATCTTTTGGCTTGAGTATACATTTGTCTTTGAGGTTTATAACCCACCCTGGTTCTAAGCCATAGAATATTTGTCTTGGATCTTTTCTTTCACAAAGCATATTGTATTTAGGGTCGCTTTCTAAGTTAGGTAAGTCATAACCATATTTTTGAGCTAATTTCAACCTTTCTTGGGATATTTTTTCAGGATCAGCAAGATAACCTCTTGTCTCTGCACTTGTGTAATATTCAATAGCATCTGGTGGAGGTATCATCCTTCGTGGGATTGCCTGGCCAGTCTCAAAGAATTTCTTAGGATTCTTTATTAAAAATAGACTGTGTGGGTCATAATATGCTGTAGTTATAACACCACCATTTCTCTCAATCGCAGCAATGACTTGCTCACTAGCCCATTGTACTTCAATGTTTATTTTAGAAGCAAAAACATCAGCTCCTTCATCTGTTAGGTTAACACCAAAATGCTTCTGATCTGGGTAAAAATTGTACAGCCCAGACTTTACTATAGTGGCAATATCAATAGGTCTTGATACATCCACACAATCTTTATCTATTATTTGTTGAAGTTTCAGCAGAGATAACGGGGGATACTGTCTTCTGAAACTGTAACAAAGCTTAAAATGAAATGTATTGCCTTTGTAAGAACAACTAGGAATTTAGATATTT
The DNA here is from genome assembly GCA_947369235.1 of Udea olivalis. NCBI lineage: Eukaryota > Metazoa > Arthropoda > Insecta > Lepidoptera > Crambidae > Udea > Udea olivalis. The sequence continues at coordinate 15,212,619 of OX376343.1, forward strand.
ATGGGAAATAATAAATGTTTTTTCTTTCTTTCTTTCTAAATATCAGGTTCTAGGTACATAGTTACAATCTTGTTTATTACAGGCTGCCATTGCCAGGGTGTGGCTCTAGTTTCAGAGAAAAAAAAATGGTTTACCAGTTCTGATGCTGGTTGGTTAGACAACACAGTTATGAATCTGCCTTTGGGTCAGTTAATTTTAAATAGACTTAATAAATTAAAGTCAATTTTTTTTAAAGTTATATTAAAGTAAATGACTCACTGGTGTCCTCGGTAGTATTGTTCTTGAGGGACTCTCAAATAAAATGGATTATTACCAGTTTCATAACCCAGTCTCATGTAATTTTGTCGCTGTCCTGATCCCTTATTGCCTGCACCATGCTTGTCTCCACCGTGCTGGCCCCGACCCCTTTTTGGCTGAATAATAAATCATACATTTTGGTCAGAGGGTAGTAGATTTTAAGGTAAGTTCATAATGCTGTGCAGTAATTTAAGGTGCATGTACAGTAAAACAAACAAAATCAAACTATCATAATAGACTGCACTTACGCTCTAAGCGCCATTAAAAAGATTGCATGGATAATAAGGTGGAAGTAAGGTAAGGAAGATTCAAAGAAATTAATGTAAATGATCATTGTAATCTTACTTTTATTTTAGCACCAGGGTTGTCCCGAATGTTTGCTAGGGATATCCTTGGTAATGATCTAATCAACGACAAAGACTTCTCTGTTATTTGTCGAGAACCCATTTTTTAGTTTATCTATTAATGTCCGAACAAACTCCACAACATTGTTCGAAATGATAGTTTTAGTTGTCACAATATAAATTTCGGCTAAGATATTTTTTGAGGTTATATCAATTTAATATAATAAACTAGCGTCAACTAGCGTCGGGACTCCCATACCAAGAAAAAAAAAGGCAATATGTATGAAACGCATGGACTGCTCAGTTCAACCTTACAAAAACTATGACAAGCTATGCTGCCAACATCTTAACCAACATAATAGGGTTGTTCTAACCAAAGAGTCTGTGTATTGCTGGTATCGATAAAATGAGATCGAAGATACCTGTAGGAACCTACCTATTTCACTTAGGATTAAGGGGTTAAATTCAGAATAAAAGGCCTTAATTTTAACTTTTATTTATTGACAAAGGACGTAAGAAAATATGGGCTCACTTGACATAGCATGTTCCTATACAATCACTCAACCCTTTATGGATCTGCCCCATGATAAACATAATATGGGTAAACTTCGTTTCATCTAAAAAAATGACCAAATCATCGCTTCTCCCAAACAATTTTTCGGAAAATTTCATTTCCCAAATTAATACTTAGCAAATGGACTCTTTGCAAATAATTGTAGACAGCTCTGTAAACTGTAAAATGTATAATTAATATTTTTTCTTAGTTTTGAATTTGTTAATGTAGTAAAAAACAGATGAATAAAGAAGAAAAAGTAAACAGAACAACGAACCATTTGAGGCTTGGAGGTACTGAAGGCTGATCTTTCACAGATTTTTTGGCTATATGGAGTGAAAATTGACTCAAAACTTCATCACATAATGGCTTGGTAGTAATTTCAATACATAGGATAGCATTTCTCCGTAGTTGAGTTTTTTCTTTTTAATATCCTTAGGTCGAAAATGCTCTCCGAAAATATGCTTTAATTGGTGTAGTTTTTCTTTCATTGCGAGTAACTTTTACCTATTGCCTGCATCTGGAAAGTGAATAAATATAGCAAAATATATATTTTGAGGATTAAGAGCCGCGGAGGAATGTAAAAGCTGATAAAATTTACTCTTTGTAATAGCATGACATGAAACTCAAAACTCAAAACTCAAACGTTTATTTGCTTAACATTGTGTAGTACATTGGGATGAGTGACAATGATATAAAAAAGTAACAACAACATTATACCCTAGTTATGTAGGCATGCAAATGTTAATTATATGTTAGTTATATTAGACTTATGCCAACTAATGTTATTTAAGAATATTTTTACTACAATAATCGGAAATTAAAATAGAAGTAGAATTGTTAAATCATTTAGCATTCAAATGTACAAGATACAAATAAATTCAATGTCAGTATTAATAAATTACAAAATATTAAATAATTATTACATAATCACACATTATTGAATTGTTTAAAATTACTATGTCCCCTTAAATTCATTATCTCTCCATGAACTCATTAATGGAGTAGAAGTTGTGTTGTAGCAGCCATTGAGTAATACTCTTTTTAAATATATTTTCATCAAGTGGCTTTTCAGTAATTTCTAACGGTAGCTTATTAAATATTTTAATAGCCATATAGTACGCGTTCCTTTGAAATAAGCCTAAATTACAATTTGGTACTACTAATTTGTGTTTTCTAGAATTTCTAATGTTAGATTTTAATTTGTCCCATTTTATAAAGAATTCTGGGTGCTTTTTCACTAACAAGCAAAGTTCCAGTATGTAAATGCAGGGCAGAGGAAGAATTTTGAGTTGTTGGAACCGGGGTTTACACGATTCCCTTTGTTTTATCCCGCATAAGGCGTGAATGCACTTCTTTTGGGCCCTAAAAGCTCTTTCAGAGTCCACACTGTTACCCCATATTACTATACCGTAGCGCAGCTGGGAAGAAACATATGCGTGGTACACTTGTAGAGCTATTTGGAAAGACGCAACATTCTTGATTCTATTCAGCGCAAATACAAATTTATTTAATTTAGTGCAAACATTATCTACGTGTTTTTTCCAGCTGCAGTGTTCATCTAGTTCTATGCCTAAAAATACCGTGCTGTCTACGATGTCAATTTTATTATTGTTGTAGTGTATGTCAATATTATTTTTGTTTGTTTTATATGTATGAAATTGAATAGCTTTCGTTTTAGATATGTTAATTTTAAGGTCATTTTAATTCATCCAATTAATTATGTCATAAAGAGTATTGTTAATGTCTCGTTCAAGTTCATCAATGTTTTTATTTTTGAATAGCAGTGTACAGTCATCTGAAAATAAAAAGCAATCATTTTTAGTAACATCCGGAAGATCATTGATGTAAAGAATTGATGTAAAGTTCCTTGAGGAACTCCGTTAGTTATTTGTCAAAATTTTGATCTTGCCTTTACTTGTATTTGGTTTTCTATACGTGATATTTCGGTACATTGTTGCCTATTAGACAGATAGCTGGCGAACCATTTAAGTGCTATTCCTCTGATACCATAGTCATGAAGCTTCTGTAGCAGTATTTCATGGCTCACGTGATCAAACGCTTTTGACATGTCAAGAAATACTGCTAAGTCCTAACCGATCTTCATCCAGCGGGAATTGTGCTATACATGTTTGTTTTTTATTTGCTACACTCTCGTTTTAAAACCACATATTTCGCAGGTTATTATTGGAATCTTGATCAAACACAAAATACTTAGCAAATAAATCACTGAATTTGTTAGTTTTACTGGCTTTTAAAAACACTAAAACATAACAAGTTGTACAGAAACAGTTTTATCACATGGCGATAATAATAATAATAATATATCATTTATTTCGGACCAATAATCCATATTAACAAATTATAATGTTAGTAACAATTGTTGCTAAAATTATGTTAGTTTACTAACTTATCTTAACTTAAAATTATTTTTTTGGTACCTAGACCGGCATGTGATGTGACACGTGCCTTGCCACCCAATGCCTGAGCAAGGGGCTGTCGTCCCTCAAACCGATGGTGTTCAGTAAGCCCGCGGACCCGGCGCATCTGAAAACTTACTCTCTTGCGCATTATCGCATGAAAGTCGTCCACGCGAGCCTCCTATAATGACAAACCTACAGATTACGGAAAAGGGAAAAAACAAATTGTCAAATTGCAAGACATGTTGGGGCGGTGACGTCCACCACGACAGAGATTCAAGTTTTGTACAACAACTTTTGGCATAGGCTGCATCTCTAAGTTTCATCATCTCTTTTACTGTATCCGTTATCCAAGGATAACTTTGTTCCATAATGTATGATGTTCTTAGAGGTGCATGTTTGTCATAAAGGTTCTGAATTTTATCATTAATTGCGGTTAGTGAGTCATTAACATTGTCACTAAGTAGACTATTCCAGGCTATACTATCAATATCGATAGCCTAATCCATCGAGGAGCCGGTCTAGGTCTCTTAAGATTTAACTCAAAGGATATAAACGCATGGCTGCTTAGGTCCTGGACGTGATCAACTAAGATTTTCATGACTTTTGTACTACTACAGACTAAGTCCAGCAGCGTTTCTGAGTGATCGGTAAAATGCGTCGGCTGCATCACATATTGTTTAAAATTCAAACACTGTAAAAATTAATTTAACTTTTTAGAATTCGGATCGTCATCTTTCAGTAAGTTAATATTAAAATCACCCACCAGGACAACATGGTCATAGGCCGAAAAGGGTGCAACTGACTCTGTCAATGCATCTATAAAATTATCTACACTTCTTCCCCAGGCCGCAGCCATGTTAAAATAATAGCTACAATATCTGCCCCGTGACGCTGCATGGCTACCAGAAACTCATCACGACGTGTGCCAGGATGTGAGTGAGCCAGGATGATCAAACCTAACGAAATGTTTTTGTTTTTGACGAACTGTAAAACAAAACTGTTCAATACTTGTATGTACCTGCAATAAACTAAATAACGTATAAGCAATGTCATATGACGTCGATCTATATTATAATAAATTATTATCCCAGCGTTGTACAAAGCTCTAACTGTAAATTTGTAGTTAAATAGAAAATCATTTCTACAATAATTAAATCTGCAGACTGACTTAAAATAAAATAGAAACTTTACTTGCCACAGTATCAGCAAAACGTATTAAGAAATACACATTAAAAATCAAGCTTGACAACTGTAACCCTGAGACGTAATTCGTAGACGAAATAAATTCAGTTGACCTATTGATGTTGACAATGATGATTAGGAAAGTGATTTAGGGTGTGCACCATTATATTAGTAATAAATAACTTTAAATCCTAATTAGGTATCTCTTTATTGCACATTTAAATAAACAGACGATTCCAAGTTCTATGAAATAATGATTCGAAAATCGAATCGATTCACCAACAATTTTAAACTACCCCATCTCTATTGTGAGCTGTCAAAATTATTTTATCATCTTATTGTTGAATGTTGAAACTTTAGGCAATTTTAATGAACTTGTTACTTACCTACTTAATTAGTCTGTGATTATATTATTTTTATTCATTCATCATCTTAATAACATTATCAAATCATTTGGTTTGGTTGTGATTTGGTTGCTGTGATAGAGAAAAGTAATATTGTGAGTGACTCTTGCTTGCTGATCAAACACGCATGCAAAGAAATGGATTCAATGTATAATAATCCGATCAGGCAAAGAATAAATAAGATATTCGATACCCATATAATAACAGATAACAGCGAAGTACTAAATACTGTCTCCGGAATATGTTCTTCTAATTCTGCATACACAAGAAGAGTGTTGGTAAATGAAATTGAAAAGAGGGACATGCTAGTGAACAAAGCTGTTTTAATTGAATTTAACAAAGTTAAAGGTAAACTACACGTTCTCTTGGATTCCTTATCGATTTTAGATATTTCAGTAAGAGATATGTCTAATAGACTGCAAGAGTCAAAAACAAAAACTCATCATTTGATCACTCAAACAACTAAATTGAAAGATGAAAGGAAAAAAACTGAAAAGAAAATTGTTTGGGTAAATGCAATTGTTAATAATTTCCAAATTTCACAAGAGCAGAATGAATATTTGTATAATGTCTCTATTAAAACACCGCTAACTTCAGAATTTTTTACAACATTGGCACACATAGAAAGACTATCTGATAACTGCAAAACCCTGGTAAAATGTTGGTACCAAACTTCAGCATTTGATATTATGGAGATCATAGGACTCCAGCAGGAGGTTGCCATTGAAAAGCTATATCACTGGACTATTGGGGCTTGCCTAAGCATTGATTCACCAAACAATGCATTAGTACCAAAAGCTTTGGCCAAATTTCAAAATAGGCAAGTTCTATTCTCAAATATTGTTGATGAATATTGTTCTGCTCGAAAAGCAACTACTGTGCAATCATTCATTGATGCTCTGACTAAGGGTACGGAAGTTGGTTCTAAACCTATTGAGTTTTATGCGAATGATGCTAAGCGTTATATTGGTGATATCTTAACATGGGTCTTTCAAATTATACCAATTGAAAAGGAGAACCTAAATACCTTATTTAAGCACTGCAACATTCAAGATAAAAATCAGCAGATCACTGATGCATTGACCAATATTATGGAGGCCATATGTCCACTGCTAAAAGTAAGAGCAGAACTTATTCTGAAGCCAGACAAAGATCCTTTAGTTCTATGGTCTATCAGTAACTTGTTTGCATACTACAAAGATATCATTCAGTCAGTGATCCCTAAAGGACATCTAATTGACACTTTTGATGATTTATTGAAAAAAAGTGTTGATATTTTCCTTATAACCTTGGATATTAAAATACAGAAAGACCTGAGTCATGGGGTTAAAGCACCCCCAGTTGATTTAAATCCATCTATTGTTGTAACTGACTTGGTAGGTTTCCTACGAGATTTGCTGGCAATTATGAATGCTTCCAACAACATCAACAAGGACGACCGAAAGATTATAGTTACTCACATCTTGGATCCACTCCTCCATGCAATTAATGAAACTGCCTGCCACTTGAGCTCAACTGACATGTCAGTGTACATGTTGAACTGCATGTATCACATACAGTGCACTTTATCCCTGTACACTATAATGGATGAGTATAATGAAAGGTTACAAGCTCAATCTGAAGCACAAATTGATACATTAACATCAGAACAGGCCAGTTTTCTGGTAGCAAACTTGAACCTGGGTCCTATTTATACAATTTTACAAGAAAAATCTAGTGGTCCTTTGTCAGCAATACCTGGTATGGACACTTCTACCTTGAAAGTGTTTTTAAACAAATTTGATATGTTCATTGTGTCTCCTGATGTTTACATATTACCTCAGTTAAATTTGTTATTGAGTCATACTCATAGGTCAGCTGTAAAGAAAAGAGCCTTTGAAGTAATACTAGCTATTTATGCCCAACTTTTTCAGGCAGTTCATGATCCTGTGAATGGTTACATAGAACCACAAACAGTAGTTCGTAGAACACCTGATGAAGTTCAGAAATTATTAAAGTGATTATTCTGTTAAAAATCTACTAAAACTAAAATAGCATTAAGTAGTGAATTATTTATAAAAATAATCTTATAAGTTTACTTGAGTAACACTTAACTTAAATTATATGGCTGGATAAGTACCTACCTGCATTAAGTTTATTAGTTGTAAGTATATAAGTTTCTCAGTAAGTGAGTTAATAATAATTCTTTTGAGAAATAAATATTTTTTAACCACACATGTAAATACATAATTTAATTACCTACGTTGTATAGATTATAAATGTAATATGTAAGTTGTGCATTTTAACACTGGAACCTTAGAATAAAAAAAACCCCATTAATTTAATTTAAAGTGACCAGTGTTAAAATGTATGTTCATACAGTCTTCCACGACTACTTGAGGTGACTACGGTTGTCGCGTAAACCGAGACAAGACACTATCTCTAGCACACATTAAATCACACACACAGATTAAGTCTCTACGGTGTGGTACGTAAGGCGTTGTACGGGGTGTCTCGCGACTCAGATTCGACAGCAGGCACGACATAACATAGTTAAGGCGGCGCAAAGTGGGTCGAAACTCCTTTCAGACGGACTTAGCAAATAACTTTCTTTTTTCACTTCTTTCTTTTCACCAATGGATAGCCTATCATGACCTTACTCGAACTTGTCATGAGGCATTTTGTGCTAAACCTTGTAGTTTAGGTGTAAAAAAATAAATAGTTTATTTAGGTTTGGTACGGATTACTTGAGTCTAAATTGTTGTTGAACCAAGGGTGAACGCGCGTTGAATCGTTTTTATTCTCAATTCTTGACTATTCTACTATAAATAACCACTAAAAGCATGTCTCATCATCATCATCCGTGCGGTCTATCCCGGTTGTGAACCCACACTGGTGTGTGAGGTCCCAGGGTCCGCCTTTCTTATTTTCTTGGCCCACTTCGCGCGGTCTCGTGCATCCTCAGTGGTGAGCTTGTTGGCACGCATGTCACTCTTATCGACATCGAGCCACCGCTTCTTGGGTCAACCTCTCCAATTTATTGCGATCGGAAAATAAACTAATTTTGTACGTTAAAAAGCTTGGTTTTTGAATATCATTTATCAAATTAAACGTAAAATAGTAGGTGCAGGTTAAGTATTACACCATTTGTTCTTAGGAAACAAACAAAAGCAATAACCCACACAATCTCTCAGTAGGTACTTGAAAAACTGAAAACTGATAGTTTTTCTTTAATGAAACGGATTATGTACATAAATGGATATTATTGAGACATTGAAGATGCTGCATTGAAACAATTTTTTTTCTCAATTTATGTCTAACTCAGCATGTTTAGGAGATAAATGGATCAGAAAAATTAAATTAAATTAAGTGTCAATCTCGGAATTTATTATTAAATTAATGCTAATTGACACAAAATATAAATAGTAAAGCAGGTACTTATGAACATAACTTCACTTAAAATTAAGCCAAGAAAAATATACGAAAAATAAAACATTTAAACATTTACACAACATTATCTAACATGTAGCTACACAAAATCATAAAATACAGAGAACTGAAAAATAAACAAAATAATATGTACAGAGCTTACTAATTTACATTTCAACAATACAAGTTTTTACATGTTATATTATTTAATAAATCATCTTAAAAAATCATATCACATAACTTATTCACTATTACTATGATCTTGTAAGTTAACATCAATAAAATCAATAAAACTTCTTCCGACAGTTTACCAATTGGAATGGCACCTAAATGCCGAATTATGGCGGAACCATGTACTAAAAGTTTGTGTAAACTAGAAGGCATATAATACCAGGGATACAGTTTTACGTATAGTTTCGCAGTATCACTGCAAAATTGAGATAATTTAGAAAGGTCAACGCGTTCTCCACACGCAATAGTTTGAAGAATCACGTGTAACCTTTCTTTTAGATTCTGATCAATTCCAGTGATTTTCATTTCCTTGCAGTATTGCCATCGTTAGTGCTCCTTGCTTGACCACATCATTAAGCAAGCCACAGTCTTTTTTTAATGCTTCTTGTATAGCGCTTTTCCGGAGGGTAATTTTTTCTTATCATCACCTCTGCAACTCCATGTCTTAAACTCAAATCAGTTAGCTACAAAACAAGCAAAATTATTATGAAAAATAATAAAAAAAGACCTAGATTAAAATATTTATTTAGCATGGTAAAAATTATAAAAAAAAATGTCTTACCTTTATCCATGCATCATAACCAAGCATGAAGAGATGACAGACCATAATGATACATGTCTTCATTATGCTGTCTTTGGCGAGGGGATACTAGGTCGTTCATCTCCGATGGCTTCGCTTTGCAAATATCACAGACAGCTCCCTATGTCCCTGATAAATAGGAGGCTATCTTGCCGTCAATCATTGTCATATGAAACTGGTGTTTTACTGCAATCTGTTCAATTCTTGACGGTAAGAGTGCTTCTATTTCCCCGGAAATGCTAGCTTTTATGGCTGTAACAGTTGCTTGAGATTCCTTGGTAAATTTAAATAGAATTGGACGGCAAAAAGAGGTTGATGAAGGTCGGTCGTTTTCCCAAATAACTGTTCCATCAGTTTTCTGTAGCCTAATCGGTACTAGACTGGCCATAAAGATACTACTCTCATGAAACTCTGTATCAGACTTTTGTTTATAATTACTTTGACCTGAAGCACCATCAAATCCCTATTTGCTCACAAGCTGTAAGTCAGTGGAAATGTTCAGGTCCAAAGAAATCACATCCAAAAGTCTGTATACTGTTAAATCCAGCAAAGCTTGCAGTTTGATAGATGCTCCGTCTTCAGTAATCACAATGTCTTCTGTCTTTAGATAACAATTCTGTTTTGCCTGTTTAATTTAGTAGTATGAAGGGTACAAGTTGGAACCATTTTCACTAGCTGCCTCTCTTAGGTTTATACGAGTATATCGCCACTTCGAAAGTTTAAGGGAAATTAATAAAGCCAATGCTTTTTCGGGTGTAGGTATAGGTGTTACTTTTGTCTTTACTCTTGCCTATACAATCTTTTACTTTTTCAAGGTCTTCTGGGTTATTTAGCAAATGTTGCATAGTTTTTGCCACATCCTCGCTGCCAGAACTTTTGAAGTTCCTCATGGCAAGAGCATTCGATTCTTCAGTGGACAATGACAGCGATTTGTTTATTTCCACCACACGTCTTCGCTTTTGCCGGGAGCTCAAATCTTCAAAAGGTTTTCTTGGTGTAAACATAGATGTAGAAGGTTCGGATGTAAAAGGTGCTGCTGTAGATGGTTCTGATGTAGAGGGTGGCAGATTTTCTATATTATCAGTATCACATAGCTCTTCATGTTTGTTGCTTACCAGAACTCCTTCAGGCCTTATAACAAGAACCATAATTTAGTACAGTTTGAAATAGGAGACCTAGTGAAACTCTGTCGCGGCGCCTTGTACAGTATATATCGCTAGTTATTATACCCTCTTGAAAACGGCGGTCTGAAACTTAATGTGGTGAAGACGGAGTACATGGCCTGCAACAGCACACATCCCCAGTCCGTCCGCATAGGCGTTGACGTGGTCGAGCGCACGGACCGTGTCAAATACCTGGGATGTGTATTAGGCGCGTCCGGGGACATCGACCGCGACGTCAGAGCCCGAATTTCCGCGGCTTGGGCCAAATGGCGTGAGGTGACTGGTGTCATTTGTGACCCGAAAATGCCGATCAAGCTGTAGGGGCAGGTCTTTAAAACCATCATTAGGCCTGTCCTTTTATATGGCAGTGAAACATGGCCGTTACTAGAGCGACACAAGCAGAAGCTGCGCGTCACGGAAATGAAGATGCTGCGGTGGATGTGTGGAGTCTCACGCAAAGATCGCGTGCGTAACACCCACATCCGCGGCAGCCTTCGTGTTCGTGACAGCGCAGACAAGCTGCAGGAGTGCCGCCATCGTTGGTATGGTCATGTCTCACGTAGATCGGCAAACTACGTGGGCAACAAATGTCTGGCCATGCCGCCCCCGCCAGGTACCGGTAGAAGAGGTCGACCCAAGAAGCGGTGGCTCGACGTCGATAAGGGTGACATGCGTGCTAACAAACTCACCACTGAGGATGCACAAGACCGCGCGAAGTGGGCCAAGAAAATAAGAAAGGCGGACCCTGGGACCTCACACACCAGTGTGGGTTCACAACCGGGATAGACCGCACGGATGATGATGATGAGTTTTTGCGCTTTAGCATGGTGCGGGTGACAGTTTCAGTAACGTTTCGTTTCACTCTTGAAAGTTGCCGCGATTTACAAATTATGACTTAGTATTTCAGCTGTACCACATTCATAATATAGTAAATCACTAATAACTGTAATAAATTAAATTAAACCCAACCAGAATGTACAAGACTACAAATAAACACAAATTGAAAGAAAAATTAAGCAGTGTTATGCGTATAACGTAACGCCGTAGACGTATTTAGTGATGGGATGTACTGCTACGATGGATAATCGATGTTTTTCATAATAAAAAACGTATATTGTGCGTAGTTTTATTTTTATTGTTAAAATGTTTATAATTATAGGTATTAATAAAACCACCTAACATATAGGGTAAGGTTGCTAAAAAAAACATTTTATTCGTTTAAACTCATATCAGAGTCAGGAACATCTGAATTGTCACTAAATTCATCATCTGAATCTGTGACAGATATTATTAACGATGACTCCATTATGTTTTCAATATGTATGTCACGATCCCAATCAGGCATAATGTCCATTTTTGTTTAATTCACGACCTTCGACCAGTCTTCAGGTTGAACATTGTTGATTACTTCCCTCTTGTAATAGGACTAACATCTTATTTTCCGTAAACGGCGGAGAAGTATTATTTCTTGCGGCGTGAGCTAAAAATTAACGGAGTTATGAAAAAAAAAACATTTCAATTCAATCAATCATTCAATAAAATAATCATTTATTTCATGGGTTATTATGCTAGAAAATTCACTTGAAATACGTCTAATCTAGTATCTGATAATGTTTTTAAACAACATGCTACGTTCGGAAAGCTGATTTTTTCATAAAGCTTTAAAATGGGATTTGAAATTAAAAGCATACCTTTTGTTTGGGCCCAAATCAGTTCAATGGCGTTATACTGGCAGTGGTAGGGTGGTTGTCGACCTCTTGGCCTTTTTCTTTTGCCATCTCGTCCAGAGCATAGGTAGGAGTTATCGGCTTATGACGCCGGACTAAGGTTAATGCTGGACGTGGACGTGGACTCCTAGGTCTCAATGCTGAGGATCGTGGTCATCCTTATGGAGTATCTTGTCGCGAATTATTTGTCGCCATCTGCCTCTGTCCGAAGCAGTGTGAAGGGCATCGTGCAAGGTGGTTTCAAGCGTGATGCGAATCTGGTCGCTCCAACGCATTTATAAGTTAGTTTAATTTGACTAATAATAAAACAAGAAAAATATTTTTTCTTTTCATACCTTATGGTCACCTTATTAAAATGAGATAAACTGACCTCGTACCTACTGTCTCACTAGGACCGTTTTTTAGTAGCAGTGCACATTCCAGTTGTACGTAAGTACTTATTACTTCCATGGCTTGAGTAGAGATTTCAAAACGTCAGTTCATACAAAAACGTCACCCAGATCTATACTATTACTACTATAGTAACCGGCAAACTTCTTGAGCAAATGACCTTGACTGCGCAGAACCGAATTTTAGGTGTCATGGGTGGTGAAGGCGGGGCGCGACGGCGGGGGGCATCGTATCGAACGCGCTATTGGTAGATCAGTCGACCCTCGTCTCCCGCGTTGACCTACGTCCCGCTATCTTCCCAAATACACTTGCGTGCAGTGAAAAGTACTTTGTTGCTGTTGTAGACGTTTTTTTTGTTATAATTTTTTGTTGACTTTGTTGTTATTCTTATTGTTACTGTTATTGTTATTTGTTGCGATTCTGAGGATTGTTTTTAAATGAATAATATGCGGCGACAACCTAATGTGGTATTAAAACGACAAGCCAGAAAAATGGTATACGACGTATATTGCTTGTTGAAGAAACAGGGCAAAAATGACATGGAAACGCTGAAACAGACTTCGGAGGCTACAAAAACATCTGTTAGTACTGTTAGGCGAATTATTAATGAAGCCAAGTTTCACAGTTAAAAAAAGAGTATCTATTTTTTTGCACGTAAGTGTACAATGCGCGAACTTTCCCCCACTACGACTACAAATGCTCAAGAAGTTTGCCGGGTACTATGCTACTTTTTTTCGCCAGTGGTTGTCAAAAAAGGAAGACGCGTATATCGACGCTCTCTAGTTTTTAATTTCTAAACAGTGCAAAAAGTGTTTGATCGATTTAAATTTTATGCTGAAATGATCCTTGATTGTTGACCCACAAAGAGGTATACATTTTATTACGAAAAGGTGACGTTGAAGTGCAGCTAAGTGACGCTAAAATATGCAAGTTGTGTGTATAACCCCTTGGTCCGCATGTGTCGTCAATATAATGACCTAGCACAGGATATTGATATTTTTGCTGTCAGTTCAAATGTTTTCAAGAGGCGCCTTTAAGGCCCTTTACCCGTGAATTACTCGCTCAGGTACACGTTAAAGTACAACTACACGAACAACTAAAGTACAACAACTTCATGTTCTGAAGTTGTCTGCACTGTTCAATTTGTTATTTTGAACTAGTTAAAAGTATTTACAGTAAATGTTGTTTTATTTGCCCATCAAGTCAGGGACACATTTTTTTGGGTGATAGTTCAGTCTGTAAGTTTTTTGCATGCATAAATTCATAATGTTCTGTAACTGTTACCTGTAATGTGTTCTTTTAATAAAAAAATAAAATAAAAAAATATACTCAAGTACAGATTCTGTTTTTGAATCGGGCCTAAATGCCTAAGGCCCGTATTCTTAAACAAAATCTGTACTTGAGCATAGATCTGAGTGACGTTTCGGATGAACTGACGTTTTGAAATCTCTACTCAAGTACAGATCAGTGGTTGAGTACGATTCTAGAATACGGGCCTAAGACTAGCCCCCAACAGACTTCGTTCTGTTAAATGTTTGACTGCTGGGAACACTGGTTTTTATGGGAAAAGAAAATTGTTGTTTTTATTACGTCCTTCGTAATTTTTACGTTTTTCCTCTCCATGAACCTTCCTAAGGCATGCCTTAAAAAATATAAAAAAAAATTAGCCTAACTGGTCGAGCCATTCTCGAGTGTTACGCTTTGAGTAACACATTTGGGAATTCATTTTTTTTTATAGATTATCTCCTTTTTTTTATATTGCCCGTCAAGATGACCTCACTCCACCTGATGGAAAGCGGTCGTGAGGTCCAAATATGAGGTTGACAAGCCCAGTCATTCAACGAATCACCGGGCTGGCCATCCTCACCTTGAAGGCCTGCAGAAATGCCTTTTCACGCCCCGCTTTAAGAACCCGGGACTATACGAGGAAGGAAACACATGTGTTGGAAGAGCGTTCCACGTCTGGATGGTACGACAAAGAAACGAGTCATCGAACCTTTTAGTTCGGGCCAACAAATGTTGAATTGTGTGTGGGGCGTCACCCACACACAATTCAACATTTGTTGGTAGTAGTAGTCCAGCACGCGTGGTACGGGAGTGGAAAGGTGAGGGTGGAATGAGCAGGAATAACTCGTCAGAGCATTCCTCATTGTAGAAGCGATAGAGAACACTTAGCCTGGCAATGTCTCTACGCAATTGGAGAGGCTCAAGGGTCAAAGTTGCCTCTGGGTTTCCAATAATACGGATAGCACGCCGCTGCAACCTGTCAAGAGCTTCGAGTAGGTACTTGACAGAACCGTCCCAGAGATGAGAGCAGTATTCCACACACGAGCGGACTTGTGTCTTATACAAGAGACAGAGCTGCTCAGGCGTGAAGAATCGTCTCACTCTGTTCAGGACACCGAGTTTACGGGATGCTTAGGTTGCTACGAACATCCATGCCAAGGCTATCCCTAATCGGTAGTGGGGTGCTCTGAAGAGTGGGAAAGGAACGGCGATGCCTTTGCTGTGAATGCACACACCTGCGTTTTCTTGGCATAGAACTCGACAAGATTGCATGCACCCCATTCTGAAATGAGGTCCAACACACCGTCAAGCTCAACAACAAGACTTCGCCTCTTCTCCTCGATGTCAGTCTGCTTTGCCCCAGGGCGCTCGAAATAACGCGCGTGGACCGTGCTATCATCCGCATAGCGATGAATATTACCAACTTATTAGAACATGAAAAGTGTTGGATAGTGTAGCTTATGGGTAAACAAAAACTACTTATGTTGGATTTATTTTGAAGTAAAAAACGTTAATCATATTTTAATTTTACAAAACAGATCTCCATTTTTAAATGCGCGGGTAGTGACACACGAAACACGGACGGCCATGCCCTGATGTCAGAACTCTGACATACGTCGCGACATAAATGATTATGTTTTGTTTACGAGATTTATCCGAGTTTACAGGCATTTATCATCGCATTCTCTTTATTTCACAAGATAAAATATTTTAAATTAAGAAAAGCAACAAACTGAATTTTACACACAAGACTAAACTCATAATATGAATTTATAATTAAATTCAATGAAAGTAATACACTATATTATAAACATATAATTAAAGTAGTATGTACACGTGGAAAGGAACGGATTTTAACGTAGTGGCGTTTAAGTCACGTGACCCATCGTTTTCGCGGGAAATTCAATTCACGCCGAAAAAACTGTCACTAAGAATGCCACGATATATCGGAAAACCGATAAATATCGATATGCGTTAGGGATGCAACGATACCGATACGATAATCGTATATCGGCGATTATCGTAAACCTTTACGATCATTCGTTATCGTAAATATTACGATACGATATTTTCACGATACATTTATTTCAAAATTATTAAATTTTTACTGTTTCGGGTGAAACTATTTTTTTTCAGATGACACCATTCAAGAAGAAATAAAAACTATTTGAAAACTACTAATTTTGAGATGGACGCTAGTGTTGCTGACTATTGGCACAATAAAGCTTCAGAGTCTCCAAATTTGAAAAGGATAGCATTCAAATATTTATCCCTTAAACCTGCAACGGTGCCATCTGAAAGACTATTCGCCACAGCAGGACTGATACACAGTGATGAGAGAAACCGACTTAAGGGAAAAAACTTAAAAATGTTGTGTTTTCTGAATAAGAATTTGCCAGTAATAAATTACGACTACAATACAAATTTAATAATAGTCAGTAAATGTAACAAATAGTAACAATTTAAAATATAAGATAATGATGATGAAAATTGATAAAATTGATAAATAATTATATTGATAAAAATGCATAATTTTTTTTTATACTTTTACTTTACTTAGTCTTACAATAATAACATACAACAAAGCTTCCAATAAATTCAATAAAGTGGTATTAAACAAATATCGTAATGCATTCGTATCGTAATTCGTTATCGTATTTGGCCATTACGATGTATTCGTCATTTGTATTGGTATCGTAATAGCCGTATCGTTGCATCCCTAATCGACGCCTAAATATATCGATATATCAATATCGAAATAAAATATTTATCGTAACGAAATATCGAAATTCACCCAATTGAAATAAAAATGCTGTACTGGCAACACTGAAATAAAAAATATATTATCTTCTCTACTCATAATCTATTGTTGTAATCTTTGGTGAGTGTTTGTTTATGGATGTTATATCCTAATCTTTTTAAGTTGCAATGAGTCATCTACCAATCGTGGCAACAAGTGTTCCTTCTGAACGTCTTTTTTCAAAGGCGCCACTATAACTCAGAGCAGAAACCGCCTACAAGGAAGCAAACTGTCAAAGTTGCTATTTTTAAGTTCGATAGCTGGCACAAATTACTGGAATTAAACATTTTTTTTTTAAAATATGAAAATTTAACTTAATTTTTATTTCCAATTTTTTTCTTGTTCACAAATGTGAGGTATAAAAAAATTACAGACATAAGTAGTAGTAGGCACAGTACTTGAATTGTCTGGAAGGTACTTGAAGTATTTCTCTCCTCTACACGAATGGGCCATCATGCCATGCTGCCATTCGCTGCACTTACACTGTCGATCCACAATTGACTTTACTAAGGCCGAATTTCTTTCTAAAACTATAGTAAACCACAGTAATGTACAGCGAATGGTCACCATCATAGCCCATCGTGTAGAATGGCTAATTTTTATAAGCCTTTAAAAAAACTATAAAATATCGATATATCGCCGTGCTAGACCGATAAATTGATATTTTAATATCGACTTTATGCGATATATATCGATATCAAAATTTTTAAAAACTTTGCATCCCTAATTCTCACTTTCTGTAATCTTTTGTGAGAGAGAAAATATGTATGACAATTATTAACATCTTTTACGAACATCAAATCACTTTTCGAGAAACAGTTAAAATAGTCAATTGAAACCAAAAGTAGCAATAATCTCAAAAATGTAGAATAATACCAATCCTGCTAAATATCGGTCATCTGAAGAAAAATACTAAGTAATCACAGCGGGCGTGTTCTTCGCTACTATCGTTTTTTTGCGAATGGAGCCTGTTCAATATTCTCCCTAGAAAGTACACTGAATTTTGACTTTTATGTCATAGATGGCACTAGGTCTTTTGCATGAATGTTAAAACAATTTAAATGCTCAGTTTTTTAGTGGAAACCAATATTTGTGCAAGTGTCCACAGTGGGTTCAATTTCGAACAGCGGTGCCTTTACTTTATGCAAGACATCGACGCCTTTGTAGAACTACCTCTAAAATCGTAGTGCACGGTGCAGAAAAATCTTTTTTGTGTGCAATTCTTATTTTAAAAATACACTTTTCTTTATTGTACCAAATGTTATACTACCAAAGCTTACAAAAGCTTGCTATACAATTTGTAGTGTATGAACCTAGTCTCGAGCGCACACGCCGCGAGATGGCGCGTCAGTCAGTGTGTGTGTTGGCGATCCAGGTTATTACAATAATATACTGCGACTTTACACAATTTATACTAAGTATGTACCTATGTATATTTTTAAATTTTGTTCTTTCTGCAGGCCTTCAAGGTGAGGATGGCCAGCCCAGTGATTCGTTTGAATGACTGGGCTTGTCAATCTCATATCTGGACCTCACGACCGCTTTCCATTAGGTGGAGTGAGGTCATCTTGACGGGCAATTTAAAAAAAGAAAAAACTTTACCGAAAGAAATTTCGCATGATTTGAAGGTATTGAATAGGTGTTAGATCTTTATCCTTTGAAGGTTGAAATTAATATTATTAAGGTTCAGTACAGGTATTGTTAAAATATGGTGTATGTATTGAGGTAGCTAAAATTACAGCAAAGGTAGGAAATAGTATATTAATAGTATAAATCATTTATGTATGTATGACATATATCCAGGACTTGGTCTCTCCATATTGTCGGTCACCCCGATCCTAACCACTACATCAAAGTTCTCCAGGCAACTTGTATGTTACCTTACCGCTGCATTTATTTTAAAAAAAGCCGATGAGAGTCAGTCGGTGACGTTGAGAACTTGCTATTGACATTGACAATTGACATACTTTTTCTATTGTTTGTCCAATTTAGGGTGATCATTTTGACAGTTCACGCCTATGAAGTATTGCATTTTTTTCTAAAGTGTACTACAGATAATATCGTACTTTATTGATGGGTACCGCCCACTTAGTTTGCTATTCATTTGCAGTGCCTTCCAAACGGGCGGCTAGCACAACATTTTATTTCAATACAGTTTAACTTCGATTAGTATTAAAGTTATTTGCAATTTTATATCATACTATTGTTCTTAAAAAACATTGATTATCAATTATAACGATTTTGAACTTAAATATTATTTGATGATAATATGATTAGTTTTCCTAGTGAAAATGACGATAATGATTATGAAAGTGATTAAGAGTGTGCACCATAATATAAGAGATAAATAACTTCTTATCCTAATACCTACCTTATTTAATTCACTAATATATTTTTATTTATTTAATTATCTCATTATTGTACATTAAAATATTTAAAAAAAAATCTTTGTTTATTATTTAATTATTTAATATCGTGCCAAAGACATGAAAATAACATTTTAGGAGACCTGATGTATTTTAAGTTTACTAATATAGTTTTTAAGTCCTTTGTTTACTAACACGTTATGGGTAATTCCCGAAATAAATGATTTTTATTCATTTTATTACTACTAACGATTCCAAGTTCTTTGTAATCGATAATCGAATAGATTCACTAACGATTGTAAACTACCCCCCATCCCTATTGAAAGTTGAAAGCTGTCAAAATTATCATCAACGTTGGTCAAAAAACCTGATTTGGTTACGAATTTTATACTATTTTATTTGTGTCAATGCTTCGTAATAGTGGTGGCAAAGGTTTTTTTTAATAACAAGCTCGTTTGTAAAGCGGTGTTTAACTATTGCCTATTTTGTTAACATCATTTATCCTTTAAAAATATTGTTTTGATCTCATACAATGTGACTGAGTAATGGTGTTAAATTATTATAGTTTAATTAAATTTAACAAATATTCCGCATACAAAATTTCTAGAATGGCTAAAAGTAGTTTTGAGTATGTCAAAGCCTTCGAAGCAGATGATACTCTTCTTGCAAACACTTGGATCGTAATTCGACTTGATGGCAAATGTTTCCACAAGTTTTCAGATGACCACAACTTCTCTAAACCGAATGATCTCAGGGCTCTAAATTTAATGAACTATGCTGCCTTCACTGTTTTTAAAGAATACAATGACTTAGTTATGGCATTTGGACAAAGCGATGAATATTCATTTGTATTCAAGAAACATGCAACGCTTTACAAGCGACGAGCAGCCAAATTGCTAACAACTGTTAACAGCAAATTTTCTTCATCATATGTTTTCTATTGGAGTAAATTTTTCAATGATCGTAAATTATTATATCCACCCGCATTTGATGGACGTGTTGTATTATATCCATCAGAGGAAAACTTAATTGATTACATGAAGTGGAGACAAGCTGATGTTCATATTAACAACTTATATAATACTACATTTTGGACTCTTGTCTTACAAGGGAAGCTGACACCAATGCAGGTTTGTTTTAATTTAGATTTGTTATTTCGTAGGCCACATGGTTAACTTACAATAATTGAATATTTAAAAATTAACTTAAGTTAACTTTTCAAATATTTTTCACAGGCAGAAAAAAGATTATGTGGTACTGTGTCTGCTGACAAGAATGAAATATTATTCAAGGAATTTAATATTAATTACAATAAGGAACCTGAAATTTTCAAAAGAGGTACTATACTATTAAAAAAAACAATTCAGGATCAAAATTCAGGAAAAACTGTGAATATTATCACAGATGTTCATGATGATATGCTGAAAGATAAATTTTGGAACAAACATGCAACATTACTATTGAAATCCTCGAAAGAAAGTCTAGTACATGAAGGACCAATTACAGATATTATTAATGAACAACTGAGCAACTAAGTACACAATCTACATTGATATAAGGTTTTTTATCATATTTGGCAGAAATAACAATTGTGTCGATTAGAATCAAAAATGGTCAAATCCATTTGAGTTTAGTATGGATTTCAATACAAAACTCAAATGGATTTGACCATTTTTGATTCTAATCGACACAATTACTAAATGCCAAAATAGTAATTTTATATAAGGAAACACTTTTATGAATAAAGAAACAATTTGAAACATGTTACTATAGTTTTTATTTATGAATCTATGTTTTATATTTATAATACCATAACACTTTCCTGTGTCCTTTAATATATTATATGTATATTAGAATATGCCTGAAATATTTATGATTCTGATTACATTTATTAACACCTATAAGATAGCAAAGTCACAAAATTTATAGATTACAGCTATATATTCATTTTATTACAACTACAATTACAACATCAACTTCAATTTGCAATGGGAATAATGCAATCAAATCAATCCCAATGATAATAATACTTCAAATGGTTATTATTTCAGTACTTAATATGAATAAATTACTATGTTGCTTTGCTAGTGCTAAATTTGTAGGAAGGGCTTAACGAATGCACCCTTGGTTTGGAACTGTATAGAAGTTACTGAAATATTAGAAAATGGGAATGTAGTTATCAATTTTAGCTCGGTGTTTTTGAGCAACACACTCGCTGATCCACACAATGTTTCTGCACTCTTGTTCTTTCAGCTTGAGGTATGAGTAGAACACACCAAAGTGGAATTGCTGTAGGAAGGCATGTACATTAAGGCTGACCTGAAATTGAATAAATAAGTGATGTAAAGTTACTCTAAACTATATTGATTTTTTAAAGAAATCATACACAACATTTTCTTACCTCATGTTCAAAGAACCTGTCTTCCAAAGTTTTGTCACCAACATTGTTGCCAGCCCCTTCAAAAAGTGCAGAGTATTCAGCATAATATTCTGCAACTGCTTTCACTTGTTCATAATCATCTGCACGTGCCAAGGCAGCTAGCCCATCAGGATTAAGTTTTCCACAGCGAGGGTACAACTTGGCACGGTCATCTTTAGACAGTTCAGTACCAAATGAGTTGATGGTTATGATAATAGCTCGGCGGTCAGCTTCAAACTAAAAATAATATATTCATCAAATTAACGAAATAAAACTGGATTATAAGTTTAAACAAAAGCATTTGATAGATACTTACAGCTAAAATTTCACACATGACATCAGCTGTAGTACCACCAATCTGCCTGCAGAAATCATAAAAAGCTTCCAAATAAGCTTTGTAGAGTGTGTTACGGATGATCTCAATGTTCATTTCATCCAGGTCTTGCTCACTAATGCAATCAACAAAGAATGGTGCCAGCGGGGTGTCCACCAACACAGCATTGTAGAGCTCAGCAGGAGTAGCAGCTACATGGATAGCTTCCATCTGCTCAAAAGAACCCAAAGGATGGCACTTTGGGATTAGCTCAGATATTGGGCGCTGGTGCAAGGTACCCGTGATCAACAAGATGATGTTGTCAATCATATAACTGTATGTGATAAAGTCCAGAAATGTGGATAGTGGCTCAACAGAGTGGTTTCTCAGATGCTGAAATTCAATAACAAGTTTCTCACGGAGCTTGTCATCAATAGTTGACACTGAAAGTGGGCTAGGCTCATTGGCAAGAAAAGTTCCATAATCAGTGCCTTGGAGGTGAAGTTTAAGATCTGGAATTAAAGCAATGTTTTAGTACCCCACAGTGATTAGGAAATCGTTCCTGATACTACAAATGAACACTGAAGCCTACCTTCTAATGTTTCACACTGCACCAAGTTCAGGTAGTCCGATTGTTTGAGTATGCCACACTTGAATCCACGGCACAATCCTTCGAGGTAACCAGAATCGATGTTGAACAAACAGCCCTTCATTTTGTGTTTTGCTACTCCGCGTCTTAATAAATTAACTTAAAACACAATTATTGACCAACCCTTCGTCGTCAAAAGACAGAAGGAAGTAAATTGATCATATGATGTATCCAAAGACAAGCACTTGACGTTTTGTTTGTGGTACATCGATATTGAACGGCCCCCTTATTCTCTAACTAGCAACTTGAATCGATTGCTAGTTGCTTGCATTTTCAGAATTTTCATATATCTATCAGCAAATGGAGATGCAGTGTTCGACGTCTATTGATAGCAATAATCTGTCAAAATCGCGATTTTTTTGCGATTGAAGTCAGTGAATAGCTCTTACATTACATCTTTGAGCCCCTAGGATACGGGCCCCTTTTTCTCTAGCTAGCAACTTAAGCTCTATAAAGCAACGCGAATTGATTGCTACTATTGCTAGTCGCTCGCATTGAGACAGAATTAGTTTTTCAAGGTTTTTTTTCTATGATCTGTCTACCTTAACAATACCTTAGGAACCACAGTTCCTTCTAATTAATCTGTTTTATCCATGGACCTAAAGTCTGTGCTTCTAAAGTAATATGTTCTACCGTTAATCTGTGGCCAACAAGCTGATTAAGTTCATGAACCTAAACTTAAAATTCGTGCTACGTCAAAAACTCAAATTAAGTATTTTTTCTGTTATTTAATCTGTGAAAATAAGTACATATTTATCATAGAGCATATTTATAGATTATTTAGTCTTCTTTCTTTCTGATCTGTGGTATTTATGTATTTATTTTGGTTTGGTTGCTGTCAAATAGTGTCAATCAATGGTGTCTCATTTAATTTAAAAACGCAGTTTCGCTAATTTTAAAACTATGATGAGACTAAGGATGACCATCAACGGTGTGTGTAGAAATAATAACAATGGTAAGACTTGTTTTAGCAAAAGACCAATTTACGAGTTCATCGTATTGCATCGTATAAAATATGAATACCTACTGTATTTGCAGGGCACTTTAGTTTTTTAACGAAATATAATTATTCTCAAAACAAAAGTACCGGATTAGAGGATAATATTGAAGCGCCCAAATCGGCAGAATCTAAGAGACTAGCAGAATTTCGGAAAAAATTGCGTGAAACAACTCCTATTGACGATCTTGGTGAGCAGCCTGACATGCACTCAGCACAAAAGGATGACCCATTACCGCCTTTTCCTGATAACACCAATCCACATACAGGAGAAGTTGGTGGCCCACGTGGACCTGAGCCAACAAGATATGGAGACTGGGAGAGGAAGGGTAGAGTCAGTGATTTTTAACTATGACTCAAATTAGATTCACTTTAAAGGAATTTAACACAGACCTCATTGGACTGACACAATCATCCAATGTGGAAATGTCCCATTTGCAATTTAACACAGACCTCACTGGACTGACAATCTTCCAATGTGGCAATGTCCCATTTGCCATTGCCTGCTTTCAGCTTTTTTGGTGGATGATGCACATTTCTGCTTTGGAAGGTGGAAACCATTATAAAAAGATAAATGAAATTAACCGGACCAGTTAATGGTTTTAGACTAACTTGTTATCTCATTGTTATTCTAATGTATCTGTAATAAATAAAAAAAATTGGAAAATCACTTCCTTATTCTCAATTAATAGGACTGGTAACAAACATATTGTCAAATAAATTTGACACACCCCCAATATGTTTAATATCAGTCCTATTATCTCAGGCAACAAAGTGTTTCCTTGTTTATATCTTTCATTCTTGGCATTATAGGTCATGGGTTGGTCCATTAAGGTAAAGCTGTTTTAATGTTTACATTTTGAGTACCTTTGGCTTTACCTGGATTATTAAATTTCCTGTGTATGAGCATAAATTATTTTGTTGTAGCTACATGTACATTTTTCTTAAGTATTTAAGAATGAAATAAAAAAATTTTGCTTAATAAAAATAATTTTTATTTATTTGCAGATTTACCAACTGTTTTAGGCATTTTTTTGTTGGTTGAATCTTCCAATTCCTTAGATTTGTAATAATGTGGAGCAACTTCCAATAGCCATTTGCTTTCAATTTCTGTGACTTGCCTCATGAACTCTTTAGAAGTAAATACAAGTTCATGATAAATTACCCAACGAGGTAACTCCTCAAATAATGCACTATTGGGATGTATCATGACAGTCTGAAAAAAATAAGTACACACTGTTACAACATTTTAGCTACATCATAGTCAACAAATACATTGTCTGACAAAATGATAAACTATTAAAGGGTGATGGATGATGGCAATAGCCTACAAATGATACACAAACATAGTTTGCCTGCCAGGCAACACATTGGGTAGATCTGGCCTTGAATAGCCGTGTCCGTTTGCCCAGCATACTCACCGTTGAAATTCTTTTTCACAAATTTAAAAAAACATTTCCTGAATAGTGCCCAAAGGAAATAAATGCTATATACTGGCTGATTATGAAAAGACTTACAAAATCGATATGGCATACTATATATTTTATTCTGTGATACTACTCAGTAAGTGATGTAGGTAGTGACTATGGAAGTGAACGGAATGCTTTGTATCAAAAACCTTAAAATCAAAGTTACAAATTTTCACTTGCGTAGTTACTCTTACCTACTACATAACTAACTGAATATGTCATATTGCGAGAATACTTTGCCTCCGTCCCTTGGCGGCAGTGCTACTTTGAAGAAAAGGATGCTTCAGAGAGTGCATCTGCTATCGCTGACGAGATCAGTACCGGAATGGAATACTACATTCCTTTTACTGATGTCGTCAGTGCTAGCAAAACTGGTCGCTGGTTCAATCGCGAGTGTGCCGCAGCTGTTGAACAAAAACAGGCGGCGTACCGTGCTTGGTTTAGGGCCCAGGCACTCAATGATCATTCAAACCTGGCCTCCCTAAAAGCAGCCTTTAATAAAGCCACCAAGCAGCCATTACATCAGAGCAGACGCCCAGCGAATTGCACGTGCTGGCCAAGAACTCATCACGCACCCCACGGGTAGCCGCTCCTACTGGCGACTGGCTAAACACGTGCAATCTAACTTCTGCGTGCCTTCGCTGCCCCCACTGAGATTCCCTGATGGATCGTTGGCTCATCAGCCGTAAGAGAAAGCCGATTTACTGGCTAACCTCTTTGCCGCAAACTCTTGCATCGATGACTGCGGCGCTGCGCCGCCTGAAATTCCACAATGCGGCTCCACAATGCCTGATATTCGTATCAGGCAGTGTGATGTTCGTGCCGAACTGCAGTCACTCGATGTCAGGAAAGCCAGTGGCCCTGATGGAATTCCAGCTGTGGTGCTGAAGAAATGTGCAGCGGAGTTGTCTCCAGTGTTCACTAGCCTGTATCGCCTCTCCTACAATTCGGTCTTTGGTCTTGTGCCGCTGTCTTGGAAGGAGGCGAACGTTCAACCAGTTCCCAAAAAAAGGGGACCGGTCTGACCCTGCCAATTACCGTCCAATAGTCGTAACCTCAGTTTGAGCTAAAGTGTTTGAGCGGATCACACGCAGCTCATCTGCTACCTAGAGGATCACTCTCTTATTCACGACCGCCAGTACGCTTCCGACCGAAACGGTCTACGGGTGATCTTCTAGCGTACGTAACACACATCTGGGGGGAGGCTATGGACAAGCATGGAGAATCTTTGGCCGTCAGCCTTGACATTGCTAAAGCTTTCGACCGTGTATGGCATCGTTCGCTTCCTTCCAAGCTTCCGGCATATGGTCTGCCACCTCGCCTATGCGACTGGGTCGCCGGATTTCTGGAGGGACGTAGAATTCGTGTCCTTTGCGATGGTCGAAAATTACGCTTTCTCCAGATTAATGCCGGAGTGCCACAGGGCTCTGTCTTATCGCCGACGTTGTTTCTTCTGCATATCAATGACATGTTATCTCTTGGTAATATTCATTGCTATGCGGATGATAGCACGGTCCACGCGCGTTATTTCGAGCGCCCTGGGGCAAAGCAGACTGACATCGAGGAGAAGAGGCGAAGTCTTGTTGTTGAGCTTGACGGAGTGTTGGACCGCATTTCAGAATGGGGTGCATGCAATCTTGTCGAGTTCAATGCCAAGAAAACGCAGGTGTGTGCATTCACAGGAAAGGCGTCGCCGTTCCTTTTCCATCCCACTCTTCAGAGCACCCCGCTACCGATTAAGGATAGCCTAAACATCCTTGGCATGGATGTTCGTAGCAACCTAAACCAGCGGGACTACATTGAGAGCGTGAGACGATTCTTCACGCCTGGGTAGCTCTGTCTGTTGTATAAGACACAAGTTCGCTCGTGTGTGGAATACTGCTCTCATCTCTGGGACGGTTCCGCAAAGTACCTACTCGAAGCTCTTGACAGGTTGCAGCGGCGTGCTATCCGTATTATTGGAAACCCAGAGGCAACTTTGACCCTTGAGCCTCTCCAATTGCGTAGAGACATTGCCAGGCTATGTGTTCTTTATCGCTTCTACAATGGGGAATGCCCTGACGAGTTATTCCAGCTTATTCCACCCTCACCTTTCCACTCCCGTACCACGCGTGCTGGACTACGGCGTCACCCACACAATTCAACATTTGTTGGCCTGAACTAAAAGCTTCGGTGACTAGTTTCTTTGTCGTACCATCCAGACGTGGAACTCTCTTTCAGCACATGTGTTTCCTTCCTCGTATAGTCCCGGGTTCTTCAAGCGGGGCGTGAAAAGGCATTTCTGCAGGCCTTCAAGGTGACAATGGCCAGCCCAGTGATTCGTTTGAATGACTGGGCTTGTCAACTGGACCTCACGACCGCTTTCCATCAGGTGGAGTGAGGTCATCTTGACGGGCAATATAAAAAAAAAGCCTTCATCTTAAGTCTTTTGATAATCTAATAATCACCCAGTTTATTTTTAAAATTATTATCATAAGTAGGTGAGTATGCCAGGTGCAGGCTATTATCACCTCTTATATCGACCGGATGCGTTAAATAGTATTGTTGTTTCTATTGTGTCTACCATGTCGGCAGACCACGTGTTATTGATTATTTATGAAGCCACTATCTATCTGATCCGACCTAATGCCATAAAGGCTGGCCAGGAAAACTTTATTTTAAGAAGGTTAGCAAACATAAAAAATAAGGGAGCGATTTTTTAAGATATTTCTTAGCCCCTCACCACAAGAAACCATACCATATATCTATAATAATATTATTAAGAGGAAAGATTTGATTGTTTGTTTGTTTGTATTGAATAGGCTCCGAAACTACTGGACCAATTTTAAAAATTATTTAACCAATAAGAAGCTACATTATCAGGGAGTGACATAGGCTATATTTTATTATGATTGAACAAAACATTCAGTGAAAAATAATAGTAAGTATATGTCAATCAAGTCTGAGAAAAGCGGGCGAGATGCGCTGCTTACCGACGCCGCGACGTGCAATGTATGTATGTTTGTTTGTTACTCTTTCACGCAAAAACTGCTGAACGGATTTTGAAGAAACTACAGTAATACAGCATGCATCAGAATTAGGGCATGAAACCGATTTTAACCGATTCCAAAATAATCGGGAAAAACAGATTCTTTTTTGTCTTGTGAGAACCGATTCCTAAATCGATGCTTTTCGATTCTCAAAAAGAGTCCTAATCCTATTGCTTAGGCGCACGATAATCATAATATCATAACATCCGATTAGGCTGTATGACATTAGATTTCTTTGCCAATTTGACCATTTTCCTATTACCAAGCAAGATCAGAGATCAGATAAAAAATTAATGTTTTTGGTAGGTGTATTTTCTTTTTTCATATTTATGTAAGACTGATTTGTTTGACTGTTTTGTTAATTCCTGTGCAATTTTAGTGTTACCAGAATCAAACATTATGTGCCAGTAGGTACTAAATAGAAAAGTAGCTATTCTTAATATCATACTATTTGTATTCAAAATTCTATTTACCTGTTATGTAAGATAACAAAGTAGCTGTTTCTGATGGTGATTAATTTACTTTTATTATTTTTTATTACGTATGTTATGTTACTAGAGTCTAATAAAAAAATACAATAAAAACACATTTCTTCTTCACTGAATAACTATTATAAATATTATAATTATGTAAAAAAAATTTAAACGAATCGAAAAAAACCGATTAACCGATTCCGATCTAGGAATCGGAATCGAAATTTTCGATTCTTCAAAGAGGTCCGATTCTGCATGCCCGAATCAGAGTAACACGTCATAGGCTACAATTTTTAAAGATCTCATCTATGCATCTTTTAGAAATGAAGTTCACGCGGGCGAAGCCGCGGGCGGAAAGCTAGTTGAAATTGATGTACAAACTTACTTGATTGTGTTTAACAGTTTTGTAATGGCCACCTTTAGAAAACTTTGCAATATGGTAAAAATATCCTGCTGTGATTGCTTTGCGAACATTAACATCTTCAGCAATGCTGGACACCATATCTATTTCCACCCTCTCCATGAGGCCCGCCAGCTGCTCCCGCACATCACGCGCCCGTTTCATTGAACGATACTGAATGAAATTTTCATAACACCACTGCACAGAAAATTCTGATTCAACCCATTGATTGTACACATTCATCAGGGTCAAATGATCTCCATGCTGATGAAAAAAGTTTTTCCTTGCTGTGTCTGCATGAATGATTTTATCTTTCGGTCTATAAAACACTGAGCTATTTACAGATAACATTGCAGCAATTGTAACAATTTCCTCTGAACATTTATATCTGCAAAAGAGTAATCATTGTTAGTATGATCCAGTACAAAAGTCAGACAAGCTAGTTCATTAACTTTAAATACAAGTATCTTCAGTGAAATGCAAATCAATTATAGCTAAAACTCTATCATTTACTAACAACAGACCTATAGCTATAGGTAGTTGAAGTTGGCTGACAATGTAGCAGAATCAAAATGTTATCATCTAACTAGAATATTTATAAGAAGCATCCTTACTTCTCACTTGCCAGTATCATCTTAGCAAGCATCGGATCTGTCGGGAATTCCGCCATTCTTCGGCCTGCTTTCGTGAGTTCTCCGTGATGATTTAAAGCCCCAAGAGCGTACAGTTGTTCCAAAGCTAAGACCAGTGTTTCATGAGGAGGAGGGTCAAGAAAATCAAAATGTATTAAATCATTAATACCCAAAGCCTTCAATGTTAAAACAGCATTTCCTAAATTGATTCTTTGTATTTCTGGAACTGTATTATCTTCAAGTTCATATTTGTATGCCCAAGCTGTGTAGAGCCTAAAGCACTTGCCGGGAGCTACTCTTCCCGCTCGGCCCGCTCTTTGATTAGCTGATGCTTTTGAAATGGGTACTACCATCAGGCTTTCCATTCCTGTTTTAGAATTAAAATTATTTTGCTTTGCAAAGCCTGGATCTATGACGTAAATAATATTGTCAATTGTAAGGGATGTTTCAGCAATGTTAGTAGCCAAAACGACTTTTCTAGCCCCTTCAGGAGTTGGTTCAAATATTTTTGCTTGCATGTCACTAGGAAGATTAGCATACACTGGGAGTATAACTAGTTCTCTTAATTTTTTACCAATTCTTTTTGTCCTTTCTTGCAACATTTCAACACAGGTCTCTATTTCTTCTTGTCCAGTCAGGAATACCAATATGTCCCCAAGTGGCTGGGTGGCGTGTATCTGCAGCACTGATACAACACAAGCATCAACGTAATCAGCTTCTGGTGCTTTAGTGTAGTATATATCTACAGGAAACCTTCTTCCCGGAATTCGAAAAATTGGTGCGTCATCAAAAAACTTAGAAAATTTTTCAGCATCTAATGTGGCACTAGATATCAAAAGTTTCAAATCTGGCCTAAACCTAGTGATATCTTTCACTAAGCCAAAAAGAATATCTGTATGTAAAGTTCGCTCATGAGCCTCATCAATAATCATAACACTGTAAGATGCCAAATCAGGCTCTGACAAAAACTCCCTGTGAAGTGTTCCATCAGTCATATATTTAATAACAGTTCTATCAGATGTGCAGTCTTCAAAACGAATGCTGTAGCCAACTTCATTACCGAGTTTAACATTCATTTCCTGAGCAACTCGCGCAGCTACTGACATGGCGGCTACCCGTCGGGGTTGTGTGCATCCAATTTTCTTTCCATCATCTGTGAAGCCAGCCTCATGCAAATATTGAGGAATTTGAGTGGTTTTTCCAGAACCAGTCTCACCCTCTACTATAAGTATTTGATAATTATTTATGGCTTCTATCAGAGATTCTCTAAAAGGATAAACAGGAAGTGACTTTTTAGTTTCTTTTATTGTCATTCTGATTTTTTGATACTCAGATTTTTCTTTATCTTCCTTTTTTTCTTTAGTTCCATCCATTTGAAGAGCCTGTATAAAATCAATCTGCTCATCCAATAATAATTCATATTCATCCTGACCTTTAGCATCTTTTGCCCCAAATTTGAAAAATGCCGATTTTATTTGTTCCTGTTCCCATTTACGCTGTTCTGAATGTGGCAGTTTCTCATTTTCATCAACTTCAACATATTCACCTGTAATTTTTTGTAAGTTTAGTATGGTAAAATTCATGTAAAAAGTAAAGTTATTAGCCTATATACATGTACCACTGCTGGGCAGAGGCCTCCATCATTAAAATCAAGTCATCGCTACAATATATGGGTATGGGTGTAATCACCACACCT
Organism: Udea olivalis; assembly: GCA_947369235.1. Classification (NCBI taxonomy): domain Eukaryota; kingdom Metazoa; phylum Arthropoda; class Insecta; order Lepidoptera; family Crambidae; genus Udea; species Udea olivalis. Next base: position 15,243,851 of record OX376343.1, read on the forward strand.
GCTAAAATTCATGTATGTGAGGAAAATGTTCTATCATTGACACCAATGCTACAAGTTTATCAAGTAATGGGTGCATTGTCAGCCCTAGCTATGCCTAAAGAAACGGTATTTCAAAGAGTGTTGAAAATTACATCTGAAATCTATACTAATATTATAAAGAGGAAAGATTTGATTGTTTGTTTTTACTGAATACGGTCCGAAACGGTGACCTACCTATTGGAACGCATAACGTTTTTTGACATAAAATAACAATGCATACTGTTAATGGCCATATTAGTCATTTGCCATAACCCTATATAGCTTAACTTCATTACGCATAACATCAAATGGCCGAAATGTGTAAAGAATAATCATAGAAAGGCATATTTATCTAGAGGCATAATAATAATAATAATAATATATTCTTTATTGCACACAAAACTTACAGTACAGAAACAATTTACAATAAATGAAAGTACAATTTGGGCGGCTTTATCGCTAAAAAGCGATCTCTGCCAAGCAACCCACAAGCAAAGGAAATTTGGCGAAAAGGGCAAGTAAGTGCACCAAGAAAAATAATAAATAAAATAAGTTTAATTATAAATATCTACACAGTATAGGACTAGGTTTATATATTCACATGACACATACATACTATATATAAAAAGTAGAAACAAATGTATTTAAACAGACAATAGCAATCAGCTCAGTTGCAACTAAAATGATCAGGAAATATAAAGGATAAAGAAGAAAAAGGAAGAACAACAAGGACTGATGTCAAAGTGCAAGGAAATGTGCTTTGACCCTTGCTTTAAAGATGGATAAGGATTGGGACTCTCTGATTGATAGGGGTAAGGAGTTCCATAAACGTCCATACGTTTATGAAACCCATGTTTCACAGTAAATGACTGTGTGTAGGAGTGGGAAGAATGAGGAGGGAATTGAAGGCGGAGTTTCTTGGAAGAACGCATTTCTCGTCCACGGATGGGATACAGAAATTAGAACCGCTCCTTGAGATAACGGGGTGACATTGGGTTGAACAGAATGTTATATAGAAGGAAAAGGACATGAGAATCACGGCGAAGACGAATGGGAAGCCAGTTTAGCTGGGCCCGATACTCGGAAACATGGTCGTACTTGCGAAGTCCAAAAATAATGCGAATGCAAAAATTTTGAAGCCGCTCAAGTTTATTTAGGAGATTCTCATTAAGGTCTAAGTAGCAACAGTCGGCATAATCTAGAATGGGAAAGAGTAAGGCTTGTACAAGAGCAATTTTGGTGGGTATTGGCAGAAAATTACGAAGTCTACTTAGGGAACTAGCAGAAGCAAACATTCTCCTGCTGACCTGACCAACTTGAGTTGTCCAAGCCAACGTACTGTCAATGTGTACTCCTAGGTTTTTCACTTCCTTACTGAACGGAATTTGAACACCATCAAACACAATTGCTGGCAAAACACTCCAATCAATTCTAGCAGTTAGCCACGAACTACCAACAATCAGTGCTTGAGTTTTTGCAGGATTAACTTTAAGCCCGAACGACCTGCTCCAATTAGAGATCTGTTCCAGGTCATCATTTAAGGTCAGAACGACGTTTGGAAGTTCAACAAGGCTGCCTTGGGAGTAGATTTGGAGATCGTCTGCATATAGGTGGTAAAAAGAAGAGATATTATTGGTTATCGAATTAATGAAAGTAGCAAAGAGAAGAGGGGACAAAACGCCACCTTGCGGTACACCGGCACTAACGTCGCACCATGAAGAGAAAGAATCCTCAGCCCTAATGCGTTGCCGGCGCCCATGCAAGTAACTATGAAACCAGTCAATTACCATTGGAGATATATTGAGAGAACGCAACACGCCGAGTAGGATGTCAAGATCAACAGTGTTAAAAGCATTACTGAAATCCAGCAGAATTAATACGGCATAAGTCAGAGAAAAGCGGGCGAGTTAAGTTAATGGACACCAACTGTCAAACATTTGACAGAACGGAGTCTGTTGGGGCAGCTCGTACATATTTAAAGCTACCCCTGTATTTTTCAATAAAATGTGAGTCACACCGTGGCTCTCGCTGAGCGCAATTTTTAACTAAATTCTTAGGGATGTCCTACTCAATTATTCGTTTTCTAATTTTTACACTATATGTATATTCATCCTGAATATTAACAGTCGTCATTTCGAAATGTCTAGCAATTGCTTGCATGTTTCTTGCATATTTGCCTGTATGCTTGCTTGCTTGCCTGCTTGTTTGCTTGCATGAGTGGGCAAAGCATGCATTACTCTTTTCAGTTATTACTTTTATGAAATCAAAAAAGTTTTATAAATTTATTATTTTAGTAATATTAGGCATATTATTATTTTGAAACCCATGTAATCAGAATACCCACCCAAAATTTTGTGGGTATTCTGATTACGAACTTATAATCTTGAAGTTATTTTTTTCTAACTTGAACCCAAATAAATAACTACACCAATAATTTGAGGCACATTTCGAGTACATAATGTGATATAGCATTATTTTTTGCCTTTTCCAATGGTGGTGGCTCACTTTGCTACCCACAATTTAGTACAATGTGGTGTATTTGATCCATTGAGATATCTCTAGAAGTTAAACACAAGGTTTTAGAGATAAACTTACAAAAATTGGTGCAAAGATAAAACACACAACATAATTATGGTTACCGGTACCAACCTTTTTCTCCTTTTCCCAAGTCTTGTGGCATGTGATATCTCTGTACATTTTCCAGTTCTCTAGCTTGTTCATGTTCTTTGGCTAGTTGCAATATTGTTTTCTTATGCTCTCTTTCTCTTTTTTCTCTTTCTGTTAATCTGAAAAGTTTACAATCTGAATAAGTATTATGATAGCACAGAAGTGTTGTTATAAGTTAGAAACTTAGTGCTACATGAGCACCTGTACTTGAACTGGAATTGCAGATTTTAAATGGTATAATGGTATATTATACTCAATCAACTTTATTCAAATAGACTGTATAAAATAAAACAGGCGTACATTAAAATAACATAAAACAGGCGGCGTTCGTCAAAATGCAGACATTTTTTAAGTGCATTAACAAAGCAATGCACATAAGAGCCGTCGTTATTTAAGCTATTTATGAATATACATTTCAGTCTCTGACGCCCATATTACAAGCTCTGCTTAGTTTGGGGTCAGATGATCTTGGTGTGAATTGTCCCAGATAAAAAAAAAACCAAATAGAGTTTTTTTTTTATAATTCACTACAGCATCTTTTAATATTGTAATTATATTAAGGTACTGATCACAAAGTATCAAAATTGGCTGGGGTTCACAATACACGTTTTTAGAATTCATTTTTGAAGTAGAAAACATTGAAATTAAAATCTAATAAAGTTTACTGATATTGTTGAGGGGATAATACAGGGAATTCATCCGGTAGAAACATAATTTGATAAAGTTGGGTCAATAGAATAAATTCACAAAGTTACCTCTTTTCATGACTCTTTGTCTTCTATGTTTGGTTTTATTCCTAAAATAATTGATCTGATAATATGGGTCCCTTACCAAAACAAAGTTTAAAGATAACTGGAGGTATTTCATCCAATGGTTTTTTTTATTACATCTATTAATTTTTTAATGAGATTTTAAATGATAGGAAGTATGCTGTTGGTCTATTACATATATATTTGACATGACAAAAGCCTATGAAAAAGTTTTATTTTGTATTTTATTAAATAAATTCTATGGCATTGGAGTAAGAGGAATAGCTTACCAATGGTTTAAATCATTTTTAAACAACCGGAAACAATGTGTACAGATTGAAAATGTTAATTCATAATCACCAGAAATAGAGTCTGTTAGGTCGTCCGAGCGATAAGTAGACAGTTCTATACCTCAAGGAAGTGTGCTTGGGTGTGCACTATTTTTAATTTATATTAATGAAATCCCGAAAGCCATAAGTGAAACCTGTGTAATATTTGCGGATGATTTCTCTCTGGTTTTCTCATAATATTAATTAGAAATAAAAATAACAAATACAATAAACTGTATTGTTAATTGGATGAATGACCACAATTTAGAAATTAATTTCAAGAAAACTAAAGTAATGCAATTTAGACCTTACCAAAAATCTGAGTTAAACAGTAATATTTTATATAATAATTCAAAATTAGATAATGTCCCTTCCATCCCCTTGCTAGGTATTGTAATAGATTCAAACATCAACTGTAAAGCTCATGTGGAGAAGATTAAATCTAAAATGCCAAGTTTTATATATGCCTTACGAGAAATAAAAAAATTGATAAACTTGCAAACTGCTACTACGATATACTACGCTTACGCTTATGCCTGGCTCAGTTACGGTGTGATACTCTGGGGCAATAGTACCAATGCTCAGGATCTACTAATAATACAAAAAAGTGTATTCGAACACTGACTAATAAAGAGCAGACTGATAGTTGTAGACCTCATATCATTAATTTAAAGATATCAACTCTGCCATGTATGTTGATACAACTCTGCCATATCTATTCGAAATTTGTTAGGAAAATTCCCCAATTTTATAGAAAAGTAGGAGACGTCACCCCCCAATTAAAATATATAAATAAGCTTCCTAACTTATTGAAAAACGAAAGCAATAATAGTATGTTTATAAAAATGCTCAAAGAACTTCTTTAAAAAAAATCCTATTATTCAGTAAAAGAATACTTATATATAAAATAAACTGTGATTATTAATAATTTATTAGAAATTCACATAAATACATTTACAGCATAGGTAATAAGTAAGAATGAGAAATATCTGCCCCTCTCATCCACTTTGCAATGCCTGACAAGGCACATATGTTTGTGTAGGTACTAAAATAAGTTTTGTTTTTAGTATTAAGCTGATGTATCGCAAATTTTATAATTAAATAAATAATCAATTATTTTAGTGATTTTTGGTCCGTGTGGCGCTTATCCCTTTCCTTCGGGAAATGTTGTGCAGAACCACCTTGGCCTGCACAACATTTCCCGAAGCAAGTCATGGCAGTCATTCTATTGGATGCTAATTAACAATGTCACCTTATGTCATTTAAACAAGTTTATTGTAATTAGGTGCTTGTTAGTTTCACATTTGTGCGCACGGAAAGAGTAAGCAATACATCCTCTCGTTGGGATGAACCAGTGCGTACTGATTTGGCGTGCGTACAGCGTAGACTGCGTGATTTCATAGGTGTTTTCAAATTATCAGTATTAATAAATGAGTCCAAAAAGTGAGAAAAATTTATTATGCATTAAGTCTTTGACTGCTAGTTTGCAACAATACCTACCTGTTCTTTTAAGAAATATAGTTTTTGAGTAACTAGAAAATCAGGAAACAATAGAAAATGAATCATTAAAGTTACCTAATTTACACATTTTTTAATTATGTTATTGATCAAAAATCTAAACATTTTGGAAAAACAGCCACAATCATTGTATGGAATGGGAAATATTTTTTTTAGAAAAAACAGTATTCATGAGTAAAAAATGCTTTAAATGTAAGTGAAGTCCTTTAAAAGGGACCTCTTAACGCACATTTTTCGAAACCGCTATGCAATTATTGCCTTTGTAAAGTAAGACCATAACCAATAATTAAGAGACAGGACAATTAATTGTGTTCAGGAGGAGTTCACCAAATCTGAACTATATTTATATGTTGCATTTTGTCTTTAAATTTGCCGAAAGGATACGGCGGAATACAGACATTCTCGCCAAAATCTAGCATTCAGTCTTAATACGAGGCTATCACAAGCACATCCACATACACCAAACCTGAACTTGTCAGAACACCGTGGAAAAAGGTATGGGGAAAAATACATTCTACAGAGCAAGATGTATGTCAGTGTGAGTCTAGCATTATGTGCGTTTTATAATACGCGTATCTAAAAAGGGAATTATACTTACGTGCTTTCTTCAAACAGGTACTCATCGTCGGCAATATCGGCTTCTAATTCAATTACTTTATCCTCTTTTCGTTTCTCTAAATACTTTCGGCGAGATTGCACACGTAATTTAGGCAATAGTTTATCTCTATCTTCAGCTTCCAACTTTAGTCTTTTTGCGGCTTCTTCGTAAGATTTTTTATTAGAAGCATCAGCAACCTTCTTCACCTTTTCCTCGTCACGTTTCTTCAATCTCGTGGCGAACTCATCTCGTTCTTTTAAATCTTTACGACGACTTTCTTCAGCGCTGTCTGAGTCAGATGATGAGTACTGGCGTTTTTTTGATTTATCCATTTTGTGAATTGTATTGTATTTGTAGATAATACAAACATCTAACAATATTTCACTATTATTGTAGAAAACACTGCGCGTTTATTACATTGTCATTAGATCCGTTCCCAAGCCAAGGATTTATTAACTTTTATTAATTATGCTTTTTCACACAATAGTATTCTTTATTTACGCGATGGATGTAATTTCCAATTTTATTTGTGTGGTTGTGATAAAATAAAATAGAACTGATAGACCATTGATGTCATTGATGATGGATGATGATCTAAGTCTAACATTTAAACAGACTGTTCATCACTGTTTTGGTTGCTTTTTTTTTTTTTTTTTTTCGTTCCTCTTGGAACAGGCTAAGGTCTGAGACCATGCTGCCTCGTCATCAGTTTCTTTTTCTTTGTGAATTATATCAGATAACTTTTTCAGTATGTAAAATCCATGTTAAATTCATTAGTTTCATTCATTAAATGCATGATATACTATGTATCAAAATTCCATTTCTATTTGTTTTTTGAATCAATCCTGATAAATCGTTACATCCTTTCAGATCCTGTTTCCAGACGTCTTACGTCATTAAGGAAAATGTCAATGTCACTGTCTTATTTTATAGAAATCATGTCAACAAATGAACAAACACATCATTCTCTGCTAAATTCAATTTTCAATAAATACAAGCGAAATTATTAAAATTTGCTGGAAAAAACTAAGTTAAAGAACACATTCTGGTATCTACAATATATACAACACATTACTAATTACAATATAAACAAAACAATACTTCAAAGTACCAAATTAAATTTGACCAACTGTACCTAAAATAAATTTAAATAAACTGATGAACGTCGAACTGTTTACAAGAAGATCCTGGATGGAGCGCGGTACCAAATCGTGACTACCATAAATATCGATTAACTCATCCATCAGCACAAGGCGCTGAATGCCAAAGGATGAGCAGTCAAAGAAAATGTGAGAAATAGTTTGTTCAACTTGTAAGTGACAATGGTCACAGTGGGAACTTGGCACCATTTTTAAACGGAAGAGATGAAAATTTAGACGACAGTGTCCAAAACGAAGCCTTAAAATTGTTGTATAAAATTTCCTGTTGATGAATGGCAAATTGTGTTTGCAAAACCAGGGCATGGCTCCGATGGGAACATTGTATGTGGCATACCACAAACCTCTGTTTTCTATTTGAACTGTGTGATTCCAATATCTTTTCCAGTTATCAGTAGACCTTTCCTTCAAAATTGATACAATATCTGTACAAGGTACAGAAATATTAAGACAGGCACTAGAATCAGGAACAATTGTGGAAGAATTGGTTATGGTTCTTGCTAGAAAGTCAGCCCTTTCATTACCTAGCACTCCTATATGTGAAGGAACCCACATAAATACAACCTTAATATTATGAACTTTGAACAAATCTAGCCAAGATTCTTTAATTAATGAAATAAGGTAATTAGTATTAGCATTAAATTTATTATTTTTGAGATTTTCAAGAACACTCATACTATCACTAACTATAACCCATTCACATGACCCTTGATTTTTATGTTTTATATGTTTTAAAGCTGCAAGTATAGCCACAGCCTCGGCTGTGAATATACTTGTTTTTGAATTTATTTTATAACCAATACCTGAATTTAATAGCCTATCGAAAAAAGCAAATGAGACTGCTGATTCAGTTTTGGACCCATCAGTATATAAAAATCTATAATTCGAAAATTCCGAAAATTTACTGCAGACTTTTTCTTTAGTGGATAAATTGTGATCAATAATGATGATTATTTCAGGAAATTTACTGTCAAAGTCTCCTTGATAACATGGAAGAAGCGATGATCTATGGATATGAAGAGTTTCAAGAAAATTGATGTATTGAGCAAAGCCCTGAAGTAGATAAAGAGAATAACGGTTGGAATGTGCAGGAGAATTTTGCAAGTTTAAAAACAAGTGATTATTGTTTTTGCTATACAGATTCAACAAAAATTTTTCTCTCAAATAAGAAAATCTAATACTTAAAGGAGGAAGTTTACACTCAACTTGCATGACATTGATTGGGGTACTTTTAAATGCTCCAGTAATAATTCTCAAGCTTTTATTTTGTATTTTGTCCAAGATATCACCAGCAAAACAAAGAAAACCATATTCAAAATGACTCCGTATCAAAGATTTGTATAAAAGTAACAATATTTTAGGATCAGCTCCCCAGGATGTTCTACACAATGATTTCAAGATATTAAAAGCTCTATTAGCTCTTGAGCTTATTAATTCAACATATTTTTTCCAAGATAAGTTTTGTGTAAATGTGACACCTAAAAACTTGGCTTCATAAGAAAAAGGGATAGAATCTTTATTGTAGAACACATTAGAAATATAATTACCAATTTTACCAAAAACAACTAACTTGGATTTTAGCGCATTTATGTCAAGATTCAAATAAGAGAAATAAGTATGCAACCCTTCTAAAGACTTATTGAGACTATTTGTGATATTAGCAATATTTTTTCCAGATGCATAAACAACCAAATCATCAGCAAATTGAAGATTTTTTACTTCTGAACCCAAAATCAGATTTAAACGTCTTATATACAAGATGAAAATCAAGGGAGAGAGAATTCCTCCTTGACAAACTCCAACAGAAGCAAATCTTGGACCGTGTAATTTGCCATTAAACTTTACATAAACTTGCCTCTCAATCAAGAATTCATGAACAAAGTAAACTATTTTATTTGGAATTCCAATGGAAAGCAATTCAGAACAAAGAACATCGACGTTGACACTATTAAAAGCTCCAGCAACATCAAAGAATATGGACATTAAAACATCTCTATTATTTAAGCTATTTTGAATATCAAGCTGTAGCTGACATATGCTTTCACGAGCTGACATTCCTCTTCGAAAGCCAAACTGATTAGCAGGTAAAATGTTATTTTGTTCCACATAAAACTCTAGCCTTTGTTTTAATAATTGCTCAAAGATCTTTCCAACACAAGATGTTAGTGCAACAGGCCGATAAGAATTTGCATCTGCCCTATTTTTTTCTGGTTTCAATATGGGAACCAAACAATCCTCCTTCCATGTGTGAGGTATTTCATTACTAAGCCATAAATTATTTAAAACTTTTAGAAAAATATTAAACCCTGATTCACTGAGCTTTTTTAACATAATATAAGGAACACCATCCAGACCAAAAGCACTATCCTTTCTCGAAAAAACTGCAGACTTCAACTCTGGCATTGAAAAAGGTTTAGTTAAAAAGTTATTTATAATATTTGCTTCACTGACAGGGGATACATTGGATCTATTATTTACATAGTCTGGAGTATATTTTAGTAAAAAATCTTGAACCCAACTATCATCACTATTGTTGCGAGAAAAAGTTTTGTTGAACCTGCGCATGTAATTCCAGATTCTGGACAAAGGAGTACATCTGTTAAAGGAGTTGCACAATTCAATCCAGCTTTTTGATCTTTCAGTCTTCAAAGTAAGTTTTTTGAGAGCTTGCAATCTTTTAAACTCTACATACGAATCATCTGAAGGATTATTTTTAAATTGAATGTAAGCAGACTTAGAATTCTGAACTGCTTCAGAACATTTTTTATTCCACCAGGGGAGAGGAGGGGTTTTGTTTAACTTCCTATGATGCGAATTATTAACAGAAGTATCTGTAGAAGGTGAAATGGGCGAATGACAATACGGAAGAGACTTTACGATAGCAAAATGTAACCTTTCAAAAAACAAACTATAGGCTTCCAGTGGAGAATAGTTTTGTACCTGAAAATTAGACAATTCCAAATCCGCATTTTGTTCATACATTTTCCAATCTACCATTTTAAAATTAGGGCAGATGGGCAAATGTACATTATTATTTTCAAGAAAATTATTTACAAAAACTTTAATAATTACAGGAAGATGATAACTGCCGAGTGGATCATTGTGTACAGACCAATCACAAGAAAGAGCCAATGATGAAGAAACTAACGATAGATCTAATGCATTTGGACGCCATGTTAAAGAACCAACTGTTGTCATTTCGCCACTGTTCAGTAAAACCAAGTTGTTACCATCAACAATTTCCATGATATCTCGACCTCTAGGATTAACAGAATGACATCCCCAGGATGTGTGATGAGCATTGAAGTCTCCAGCAAATATCATAGGTTCAGGCACTGCTTTAATTAAATTTTCAAATTTATGTTTATCAAAAGATGGACTACAATTAGTTGGACAATAAAAACTTACAATACTTATTTCTTTATTATTTACAATAATTCTAACACAAATGTTTTGAAGGGAACTATCAGAATATGTGTATATTTTTTTATAATTTATGCTGTTATGAATTAAAATAGCTACACCATTATGCTTGTTGCCAATATCATTTCTTTCAACATTATATCCTTTCAAATTAAAAGTTTTAATAGGAGTTAGCCAAGTTTCAGAGATTATTGCAATGTGAATACTGTGATCATGAAGAAAATGACTCAATAAAATCTTGTTACTTAGAATGCTTTGAGCATTCCACTGCATAATATTAAGTTCCATTATTGGGAGAAGAAGAGCTGTTACGGAAGGTCTGCTGGAGAATTTCTTTTATTGATGCAGAATTAATGGGGTTATCCTTTTGGTTTAAAACAATTTTGGTAATCGCGTTTGTTAATGTGTTCATGGAAAAGTCAGATTTAGTCAAATTTTTTAACTGATTTTCAATGTTTCTCATTGTAAGTTGTGGGAATGAATTTTCGTTAAACAGTTCAGAATATTGAATGGCTTTTGACTTTATTTTACTTTCTTCTATTTTTATCTTTTTCTGGGGGCATATATTCGAAATGGCAATATGATTGCCACCACAATTGCAGCATTTCGCATTATTAGGGTCTACCTTGCACGTCTTAAAGCTGTGGTTCTCGGAGCATATGGAGCAGACTTCAGCATTTTTACAAAATTTTGCAATGTGCCCGAACTTTAGACAATGAAGACATTGTTTAACTGGCGGCACGTACACGCTTACCTCGTGCCTCCAGGAGTCGAGGTATACATATTGGGGTAACTCAGTCGATGCGAAGGTCACGGCGACGGTCTGAGTGAGCTGAAAGGTGACCGCACCACCCTCACTTCGCACTCGGCGCATGAAACGTCTCACCTGTATCACATTCCTAGAACTGCCAATCAATGCAAAAATTCTTTTGTTGGATAATTCAGTTGGGACTGAGGTAAGAACCCCAGTCACCTCAGTATCATTAGCTGGTATTGTGGCCTTTAAGGCCAACTCTTCTAGCAACTTTTTATTTTGGAGAAACACATTAGCATTATTCGACAAATCGAAAGTGATGCCTATTTTGAATTTATTAATCGATCTTAAATGCAGATGCAAATATTGCGTCACTGGTATGACGCAATATTTGCGTATGGCATGTGATATAGCAAGTCTATCTTTGTCACTCAAAAATTTCTGCTCGTCTTTATGGGAAAGAAAAACAATATATTCCGACTTTTTACAATTGTCAGGATACTTCCGAGAGTACCCTGGAACCTTAAAAACTTCATATTTCCGGCTGTTATCTTCTTCATCCGAGGAGTCTGATGACGACTTTCTTGTCGGCGATGATCCGTCCGGGTCCGGGGGGTCTTTTTTCCGCTTCTTACCTCCGCCCATCTCCGAAACTAAACTGCACTAACTGAAGCACTAATAACTATTAAGATTAAGAAATATTTACAAGAAAAAATGTACAAATTCTACGATTAGTTAATTTTTACAAAATTTGTTAAATTTTAGGCGCCTTTCACTCTGAAGGTTCCCGCGCTTTTTTTCTGTTTTGGTTGCTTGGTTGACAATCTTTTTTTTTATTGACATTTTGCACTGCGGTCCGATTTGGGATTTTTGGCTATTAGCGCTAAACACCTAAAATCACTTTCCGTCCTTGTTGAGCTACGTTCAAAGCAGTAAGAGTAAGACACCATCATCGGATTCTGTTAAATAAGCAATATTTTAGAAAAAAACATTAAAAAAGGGCAATATGGAAACTTTTAGTTTGATTACTTATGCACAATTTATGTTATGGCCTTGCGTGGGTAATGCCATTTTTTAAAAGTGCAAATTGAATAAAAATTGAAATACCAATTGATATTCTACACAATTTGTCAAATACCCAGTGGGTACAACTATTTTGTTTCCCAAAATAAGTTTTGTGAACATAATATAATATAATTATATGTTACACTAAAAAAAAGAAAAGCACAAAAAGCATAGTCTACCACTTATTGAATATCTAAAATAGTAAATTCGCAAAACAAATAAGATGTAACTTGTGCCTGAAAAAAATCTTATTATTGTGTTATTATAACTTGCAGGAATTTTTCGAGGATAAAATTGATGATTTTTAGGGATGGGTAATTCAATACTACTACTAGCTTATTATTGTTATTGGCATTAAGTTGATTTTATGTTCTTAATTTTATATTGTTCACACCACGGAAAATGTATTTAATGTGAGGCGATTAAAAATTCGTCCTATCGCGAATCATCTTCGCGAAAACGAATGCCCTTCGCGTCGGTGTCGGTAAATTGCTGCATAACAAAGACACGGTATCAATAACGGCAATATTACCGGCAACCCTGCGAGCTTCGTCTAGCTAAATTTAACATATTGTCTAGTCTCCGCGATAGAAGATGCCTGTTGGACATGAGCTTCTTTCATAAATTAATTAATGAGCAACTACAATCCAACGACCTATTGTCACGCGTGTCTCTGTCGGTGCCTCACAGATATCCAAGACATAAAATTATCAAGTTACCTACTAGCGAGGCCATTTGCCAGAACCAATTTCGGTCTTTAATCTCCTTTGGCACGTATTTCTAGTGAGTTTAACTAACTCACTAAAAAAGTTCCAGATTTGGATGTATTAGGTTGGTTTCGCATTATCTATGAACTTGTAATAAAATCTCTAAGGCTATACTATTTGTATCTGGCTGGTTTTGGTATCATTAAAAGGTTAAATTTTAAAGAAGATCAATTCATATTAGGAAAATGTGTGATTTTCATTTGTTTTTTTTACTGTCCAGATGAGTGAGCCCCTATCTACTGACCCGCGGAGGTAGGGTTTTCGCAGCTGGAACTACGGGTCTGGCTGTTATGATCAGGGTACCACGGGTGTTGGGGGTCCCAGCCCTGCCTTTCTTACGGCAGGCCCCAACTTGGAGTTGGATTTTGGTTGGCACTAAAATAAATCTCAGTAGTTGGAAAGGGGGTGTCCAGATGAGTGAATCTAATGAAGAAATACGATCGATACATATTACAATTTTGAAAAAATTGCGATGTTTATGGACCTAGTGCAGTGACTGTGAGAGTAGCACAAATTTGGTTTAAGCGTTTTCAATCCGGAAATTTTGATGTCAAAGATGCACGTCCCTCTGGTCGCCCTATTACGGATAATTTTTTTATTTTTATTTTTATTTTCTTTATTAAGGAAAACAAACAGCTATTTCTAATACATTTGCTCAGTTTAACTAAAATAGTACATTAGCATTTAATGTTCTCACTGTTAAGCAATACATAAAGTAGTGATCTAGAAAACACTGCGATCAAAAAGAAAAAGGCTATCAAAACAACACATGAAGACATTAACTAAGTACGTATATGTTAGTTTGCATGCTATTACTAGTGAGGCAAGATTTACTAGATAAGATCCGCTGGCCTTTTCAATAGGCCACGGAATCGTTCTATTCTTTCATGAAATATGTCGATGTTACTGTAAGTGCTGTTGTACTTGTTGCAGACTCTTATTAAGAAACTGTTTTTCCTAAAATTGGACTTGTAAGACGGTGTACTGAAAGCGTTACGGTACCGTGCGCTAGGCCTAGGACATTTATAAAAAACTTTACTTAACAAATATGGAGAGTCGACTACGTTGTTAATGATTTTGTAAAGTAGAACTTGATCCCTGTGCTCTCGTCGAGTTACCAAATTCTCAATTTTATTGGTATCAAAATCTTTGAACCGGTACTTCAAACGTTTTTTAAACTTATTTTGTATACTTTCCAACTGTTGAATATACTTTGCTTAAATAGGATTCCACACAGTGGAAGCATACTCAAGCTGAGACCTCACATAAGCATTATACAGTATTAACAATGTATTGACATTTTTGAAGTCCGTACTTTGGCGAAATATAAAACCAAGCAACCTAAATGCCTTAGCAGTAATTTTATTTATATGCGATTCAAAATATAATCCACTATCCAGCTGAACTCCCAGGTCCCTCACCTCATCGACTCTCTTCAACCCCTTATCAAAGAGCGTATAATTGAAGGTTATTGGATGTTTTTTTCGTGTGAATGTAATTGCATGGCATTTTTCAACATTTAGATGTAATTTGTTAAGAGAACAATAGTTACATAGGCGATTTAGGTCATTTTGTAATTCCAAACAATCATTATCTGATTTGATTACCGAAAATATTTTAGTGTCATCAGCGTACAATAATAATTTAGAATTTTGGAAACATGATATGACATCGTTTATAAAGACGTTAAAGAGCAAAGGTCCCAAATGCGAGCCCTGGGGCACACCGGATGAAATAGGAATGGAACTAGAAGTAAAACCCTTAACCGTCACAGCCTGAGTTCGGTTTCTAAGGTAAGACGTGAGCCACCGTAGCAAATCACCATGTACACCAATTGCCTCAAGCTTAGTAATAAGTAGTGAGTGGGAAATTTTATCGAACGCTTTTGAGTAATCGGTGTACACAGCATCCACCTGAAATCCCTTATCCATAGATTCCTGAACTATGTCCAAAAACTCAGAAACGTTAGTCTCAGTAGAACGTTTAGCCACAAAACCATGCTGGTGTATGGTCAGTAACGGACTAAGCGATGGATAGATGGAGTCATAAATGATTTTTTCAAAAACTTTAGGTAATATTGATAACTTGGAGATGCCTCGATAGTTACGTACGTCATGTTTATCACCACCCTTATGTATGGGGACCACAAATGATTGCTTCCATCGATCAGGCATAACCCCACAAGAAATAGATAAATTGAATATAAGCGCAATGGGGTATGCCAATTGTTTACTACAAACTCTTAAAAATAGGGGATGAATGCCGTCGGGTCCGCTAGCTTTGGAAGTATCAATCTTTGAAAGGTATTTCTCAACGATTTGCTCTGTTATATGTATACTGCCAATTACCACGTTATTCGATTCTGTTGGGCTTGAATAATTAGAGACATTTGTATCTTTTTCAAATACTGAGTGAAAAAAGTTATTAAACATATCAGAAATTGTTTGACCATCATTACCTACAGTATGATCCATTTTCACAGTGTCAGGAATACTATTAATATTCTTTTTGGATTTAATGTAAGCCCAGAAAAACTTGGAGCTGTACTTGATATTAGTCTCAGATCTAATAATAAATAAATTATAACATGAAATCTCCAGCTTCTTCACCGAACGCCTCAAATCAGAGAAGGTTTCATAATCAGAGAGTCTGCCATAATTTTTCCATTTTTTGTGTAATTTTGCTTTTCTTTTAATCAATTTAATAAGTTTAAATGAAAACCAAATAGGATATCTGTCATGATCTTTTTGAATTTTTGTAGGTATTTGTTCATCAATAATTCTATTTACTATTAAGTAAAAACTCTCTAATGCCCTTTCTATATCAGAACTGGATAGGTGCTGCTCCAACTTTACCTTCTCAAGTTCGGTTTTTATAACATCATAATTGGCAGCATGATAACGCCGCACAGTCCTGGGTGGTTGCCGCAGACAAGAGTCGTTGGTGACCACGCTTGCGACTATGCTTAAGGACGGATGATGACTGTCCTCCGGCTCAGACAGAGGCACAGTGCGCTTTACGGAGCACGGAAAACTAGTAAATATTAAATCAAGAAATCTGTTATTGTGATTAGGTATTCCATTACGCTGAGACCATCCTGTAAAACTCATGAAAGTAAATACCTGGGAGGTTAAAGAGTCCTTCGACGGGTTTGACAAAATGAAACTATTCCTGGAAGTACTATCTTCCGACCAAGTTGCATTCCTAATGTTAAAATCTCCGACTACTAAAAATTCATCACTCGGTTTGTCAACGCTCAGTTCCGATATCGACTCAAGTAAAGACAACTGTGAAAACGCCTGATCCCTGCTCTCAGGGAAATAACAACAATACACATGCAACCGTTTACAATCCGGGCCGCGAGTCAACACAATTTCTAATTGAGTCACATCAGCGTCAGGAAACTCAGGGAGTGTTGAGCATCGCGAGTCTACCATAAGTTCTCGTTTGACCGCGATTAAAGTTCCTCCACCTTTTGTCAAACCTCGCCGTGCATAATCTCGGTCTGTACGGTAAACATGATAACGCGAGTCGAACAGCTCGGCATCAAAAATGCCGGGCAAAAGCCATGTCTCACTGAGACAAATAATGTCATAGTCGAAATTAAGAAGGTTACGAGAGAATATCTTAGTTTTAGTACGTAGTCCACGGACGTTCTGGTAAAAACATTTAAAAAATGTATCTAGCTCTGTAAAAAGTAACTATTTAATTGATTATTTTGTATAATGCTTAATTCATTACGAGTTTCTATACTAGGTAAAATAAAAGTATCTCCAATTTTCACAACTAATGAATGCACATAACCACGTTTATGTCTCAACAAAGGACCCATCAAGAAGTCACTGTACATATTATCTTGCCGTAAACAACATCCCTCCACTATACATGACAAACTACGCAGCCATAACATTAAATACAAATGGAGTATTAAAAATTTGAAGCACATAATAGGGATACAAAACACACAATAAGGACCACCTATCATAGCACAGCGACGTTTAAATTTCAACAATACCGTCCGAGTCACAACAAATGAACATTCCAATACACGAGTAAAGACTTTAAAATATAAAATGTTAAAAACGTTTGAAACAATCCTAACACTATTAAAAGAAACTTGTTCTAATTCAAAAAACTCGCTGTACATTGCTGCCCATGTTTCAAGCGCTCGAGCAAACGTTAGCAGATACTCAGCAATGTAAGCCGGGAGCCGCCACGTTTTACACCTACCCAGACAGCAATAGTACGTGAACGCGAACAATGGGATGAACAATGTTATCAGTTCGGCACAAGTTCTCAACTTTTCGCACTCATTCACCGCAAGACAGCGACCGCAAAGCATACATCGACATATTCCACTACAAAAGTTATTTGAATATAAACAATAGATTAAAATAATACTTATACTATTTTGTTTAACGACTCCTCCGATGTTATATGTATAACAGGTGATTTATCGGCTTTTCGAACCATAACGGTGCAGTTTCGAACCCAGCAATAGCTGTAATTTTTCTCCTTAGCTTTTAGTTTGGCTTGCTGGAAGAGATACTTATTCCGGGCAGAAAGATGGTCATTGAAGAATACCACACTATCCAGGCCGGAGAATCCGATATCACTCGCCTTGAGCTTATGCATTTTCCGAAGGCATGCCAGAAAATCGTCTTTCCTATAACGGGATTGCATTTTTAATATGATGGGCTTAGTTTTCTTGCCCTCAATGTCATTTTTTACAGCTACTCTCGTCACAAAGTCGATATCATTCAACGGGTTCAAAGAGTAACCACAGCGGTCCGCCAAACACTTAACAATGCTAACCAAGTTTTCTCCGGTTTTCTGGGGAATGCCGTTTATCTGGATGTTCGACCTGCGCACCCACTGCTCATTTTTGTACCCTTCATTCAAAATTGCAGTAACCTGCGCTTTAAGCTCCTCGACGTCACCTCCCAAACCCTCCACGGCTGAAACTCTTGCATCGATGGTGTCCACACGGTTGGAGAGCTGGTCTAATCGTGTATTGACAGTCGCTTTGAGGTCTGCAATATCAGACTTTACCAGCTGTAAATCCTGCTGAATTGAGTCAATAGCCGATAACTGAATCTGCATTTTCGAAATCTTTGATGATATGTCGTTAAGTAGTGCCAAGTATGGCTGGTCCTGTACATCATCTTTGTTGGCAAGAAGTAATTGCCTCGGAGTGGAAGAGGAAGGGCCCTGTTGCAATGGCAATTCCGATGAATACCTCGAGCTAACCGGTGCGTCGACAGATTGAGCTTCCTCCACTCTGGATATCTCCAGGGCTGTCTGCGATGCATCCCTACAGGAAGTGCACATCCAAGAAGCTCTGCCTGAACCAAGTCTTGTAAACCCACGTTCTGAAATCCCTCCGCAGGAAAAATGGTACGTCTTCTTACATACAGAACAGTCTGGCCCGTCTCCAACTACCTCAGTACAACTTGCACATTTCGAAGTGAACATTTTGACAACCGCTGACTTTCTTAATCGCACAAAGAATACGTGTCTTCTTAAACACTGTTCGCACGCAAATGGATGCCATTTTTGAAAAAGTGGAGCAACATCGGCATATCAGTAGTTACGACGTAGCTGAAAAACTGGGAATTGACCACAAAACAGTTTTGGCGCATTTGAAAAAAAACTGGGTACACAAAAAAGCTCGATATTTGGGTACCTCACGAGCTTACTGAAACAAAACTTAAAGAACCGTGTACTCATTTGTGATTCTTTATTAAACACAATGAAACCTAACCATTTTTGAAGAAGCTGATAACTGGTGATGAAAAGTGGATCACGTACGACAAGAACGTGCGAAAAAGGTCGTGGTCAAAGGCCGGTCAGGCTTCACATACTGTGGCGAAACCCAGGTTAACTCGCAACAAGGTGATGCTGTGTGTGTGGTGGGATTAGAAGGGCATTATTCATCATGAGCTGTTCCCACCAGGCAGGACCATCGATTCTGAACTCTACTGCGAACAACTGATGAGATTAAAGCAAGAAGTTGAGAGAAAGCGGCTGGAATTAATCAACAGAAAGGGTGTGGTTTTTCATCATGATAACGCTATACCTTACACACCTTAAGCCACTCAGCAAAAATTAAGAGAGTTTGGCTGGGAGGTGTTAATGCATCCGCCGTATAGTCCTGACCTTGCACCTTCAGATTTCCACCTGTTTCGGTCTTTTCAGAATTCTTTGGGCAGTGTCATGAGGTGTTCGGCAACAAAAACGGAGGCGCGGGGCCCTCCAATCCCCTCCAATGCCAAGATGATCAGATGCCAATTGATCCTGCGCATTTATTTTGATGAACTTCGAAACTGCTGCCAATAATACATCTCTTTGGCGTGAACTACGCAATTTAGCAACAACTGTTTTAGGCCTGGCAGAATCCTTCTACAATTTTGCGACTCGAGTCGCAAGCTGGATTTCATCTGCAATCAGGGGGTTGTCCACGACTTTAGCAAGCTAGATCACAATATTGACCAGGTTTCCGGATCTGTGCTCAGGAATACCATTGATCTCAATATTGGTCTCTCTCATCTCTTAAGTAGCTCGACAGTACTCAATCGATTCGTAAGATCCGTGACCGTTGATTTTGTTTGCGAACTCATAACGTCACAAATTCGCTTAGTGTTCCCACATGTGTTATTTACCCGATTCGTAGTATATAAATAATGAGAGACAAATTACTGACTACTGTAGTTACGGCTGAAACAGAGCTCGCCGTTCATCATGTAGAATCTCACGAGAATGTGAGAATCAGACTTCAGATACAATTTATTTTGCCAAGTTCTGAAACCAAGCCCTACAAGGTTGGTGTGCAGGATTAAATCAGGAGTTGAAATAAAAATCAGTGTATTGTAGTAATGTAAAGAAGGGAAGAAAATTTAATAACAGGAGAAAAAAAGTAAAACATAAAAGGGCGGGAAAACGCTATAAGTTGATGGCGCGAAACGAAACGTATTTTTGGTACTGAGACGCGCGGGCCGCGTTCTGTTCTTCTTGATCTTGAACATTCCCCCGGGCGCTGGAAGATTGCCTTTCAGCCATCATTCGGTGCAGATAAAACTGGGAGAGGACAGATTTTACTGAATGATCTTCTGACAACTCCATTGGTGGTCCTGATGTCAGCTACTCGGCTGATGCCGTCTGAACCTGGGTGAAGAGCTACGACTCTACCCAGCCACCACTTCAATGGGGGTAGGTCATCATCCTTCACAATGACCAGAGCATCTAATTTAAGTGGTTCGTTGCTCACCCGCCACTTCGTTCTTTGTTGGAGTTAGGTATAAAGAAATTTATTTCTCATAAAAACTAAATATTTCACTTACAATGAGATAAGTACATAAATTAATATTATTACAATTTAATGTCAATTTATTTCAATATTATTATTACATTATTATGATTATTATTGGTTGCCTCTGGATTTATTTACATTTACAGTACATTTTACAACTTTCGGATATGTTTCTTATGTCTATCTTTGTACGTATGGACACTATCAAATTCCTTTATGTCGCTGGGTAAGTCCATTGAACAGCTGTGCTCCCTCGAACAATATCGTTCTTTTGCCGTAGTTAGTGCGCGGGCTAATTAGACTTAGTTTGTTTCTATTTCTTAAGCCATGATTGTTTACTTTCTTAGGTAATTTTATACTAGTCTGGGTAGAACCCGTAACAATTTTCTTGACTAAAATACAGGTGCCAAAAGCGTACAGTTGTTTAATATTTAATAAACCGGTTTTCTCATACAATTCTTTGGTTGGTGTGAGGTAGGGATAATGAAATAGCACTTTGACTATCTTACTTTGGATTCTTTGCAAAGGATTTAGGTTACTTGAAGCAGCTGTGCCCCATATTTCGACTAAGTATTCTAAATGTGACTTAACTAGTGAATTTAGATAATAGTGCTTACTTTTTTTGGAATGCAATTTGATATTTTAAGCAGTGCTTCCAGTAGTGACGTTAGCTTTGTCTTGACAGAGTTAATATGCTGCTTCCATGTGAGTTTATCATCTATCCATAGGCCGAGATATTTTTCCTGCTGAGAACGCTGAATTATTTCATTATTTGTAAGTAAGAGTAGTGATTTGTGGAAGAAGTTTATTCTTTGCAGCAAAGATCATGTAAGACGTCTATGATGCGTTTACGGAAAGCAAATTGTATTTGAACCACTCATTTAACAAATTAAGGACTTTTTGAGCATCGCTTAGTAACGTGTGGGCACACTTTTCGTGATAGAAGAGACATGTGTCGTCTGCATACAGTGTTAAATAACCGGTTAGTCCAATTTTATTTACGTTATTTATGTATATTAAAAACATGACCGGACCGACTATGGAGCTCTGAGCTATGCCGTATGACAGATTTTGAACTGAGCTCGCGGAATTGTCTATCTTGACAAGTTGACATCTATTTTGCAAATACGATGTAGACATAAAGGTCGTGCCTGTTATAACTATGTTTTTAAGTTTTTGTAAAAGCTTTTGGTGACTCACTGTATCGAATGCCTTTTTTAGGTCAATAAAAGCGGAGTTCCGCAACATATTCGGTACTCCATCTCTTCCAAAAATGCTGACGAAGCTTCTCGATGCGTTCGTATCGGGTCAGGTGACTAATGTTACGATCTTCATAATTACGGCATGGAAGAGATGTAAAAGGGCGCCCAATGAAGAAGTGGGCTGGTGTTAATGGGGTCAAGTCTTCTGGGTTTGATGATAAAGGGGTGAGTGGTCGAGAGTTCAACACGGCTTCGATCTGAATTAGTATGGAGCTAAGCTATTTATATGTCAAATTACAGTTTCCCAGCACTCTTTGTAAATGATACTTTGTAGACTTGACACCCGCCTCCCAGAATCCACCAAAATGAGGCGAATAAGCAGGAATAAAGTGAAAATTTATGTTTTCGTTAGCCATACTCTCAGCCAATGAATTGCAATTAGATTTAAGAAACTGACATAAATCATTATATGCGATAAACGATGAACTATTGTCAGAATAAATATTAGATGGTTTTCCTCTACGGGACATGAACCTGCGTAGCGCAGAAAGGAAATTATTGCTCGTTAAATCACCTACCAATTCGAGATGAATAGCTTTGGTTGTAAAACACACAAATATCAAAATATACACTTTGACGATCCTACAGCCTCTGCCTTGTCGACTCAGACAGAATTGGGCCTGCATAGTCGATTCCTACTTTTTCAAAAGGATATTCTCCCGGTGCGATTCGCTGCTGTGGTAAGTTACTCATCAGTGGCGCTACCACACGACCCTTTAGGCGAGTGCATTTTATACATTCGCGATAGCAAGCCTTTGCTAAATTTTTACCACCAATAGGCCAGTAGATTTTTCTAATTGACGCAAGTAATGACTGTGGCCCAGCGTGCATCAACTGTAGATGTGTATACTTAAACATTAATTTAGTTAATCGATGAGTGGACTGTAAAATAATAGGATGTTTTTTATCATATGAAAAGTATGAATTTTCTAAGCGACCTCCAACGCGAATAACATTGTTT
This sequence comes from Udea olivalis, assembly GCA_947369235.1. Lineage (NCBI taxonomy): Eukaryota > Metazoa > Arthropoda > Insecta > Lepidoptera > Crambidae > Udea > Udea olivalis. The sequence goes on from OX376343.1 coordinate 15,266,428, forward strand.
TCATCAAGAAATACATTTAACATCTTTAATGAACTACTTTTGGGTACAGATTTGTTCTCTAATAAAGTCTTATATTCGCTAAACGATTCGCGTTGTGACGTTTTTATAATAAAAGTAAGCGCTGCTTGCAATTCGTCATTGCTGAGATAACTAGTGCTAAACGATTGCTTCTTACATGCGCTGAGAAAGCGCAATACGTACGCTACAGTACGCTGTAACCTCAAGAAATTTGAAAACCGTTTAAAATTAATAACACTGTGATCAGTGTTCGCTTCGTCTATCGTAGCTGATTTACTGGTTTCCAAAACGTGAAAGGAAACTTCACTGCGAGTTTCCGGTAAACAATTTGGTAGTTTTAAGTGACAAGGCCACTTTGAGGGATCCTGCTTTAAAAAACTAGGACCTGACCACCACAAATCTAGTGATGTAATTAAGTTGGCGTCAACACCACGTGATATGAGGTCTGCGGGATTGTTATCAGTTGGAACATGCCTTCAAGTGTAATTACCTGTTTTTTCTAAAATGTCTGCAACGCGATTTCGAACGAACGGTTGCAGTTTACTAGGAAGCATCTTTAACCAACCTAGTACGATGGTTGAATCACTCCAAAATGTGACATTATCATTAGAATTACGAATTGAACTAGAAACCTTATCAAAAAGACAAGCGCCAGCCAAAGCTCCGCACAATTCAAGCCGTGGTATCGTAGTTGGCTTTATGGAGGCTACCCGGCTTTTAGCTAGCAACAAGGGATCTAACACCTCGCTATTATTATTCACACTACGGACATATAGACATGCGCCATAGGCTCGTTCCGATGCATCCGTAAAGATATGTAACTCTAAAGATTTTAACGAGTCACAGACGACCTCACGTGGAATGCGCAGATTGTGCAAGGTGGGTAATTTCTTAATTATGTCAGACAATATCTTATTTATCTCTGGTGATAACTGGTCATCCCAAGCCAGTTTGTGTAACCATAACTTTTGTAACAACATTTTCATTTGGATGACACACGGAGATAATAATCCCAAGGGATCAAATATTTGGGCAATGACTGATAACATGTCACGTTTAGTATTTCCTTTTGAAAGAAGTCCTTTATCGATTGGGAAACATAAATCATAAGAATTACTGTTCCAATTAAGGCCTAATGTTTTGTTAGGCTCGTTTCCACCTATGTTTAAATCGAGAGGCGATTGTGACAAGTCAGAAGTAAGTTGGGGTTCGTTAGACTTACATTTTCTTAACGGCATACAAGCGGAAGCGAGTGCGGCAGTCACCTGTGTTCGGATAGACATAGCTTCACTTAAATCACTGCTGCCAGTAAGTAAATCATCAACATAAAAGTCATGACTTATGATTTCAGCAACTTAAGGATTGTCACATTCAAGCCCTACTACCTGTTTTAGACATCGAGTCGCTAGAAAAGGAGCACTAGATGTACCGTACGTCACGGTGTTTAATTTATAAAACTTAATAGGTTTTGATGGATCATCACGCCATATGATTTGTTGTAATTGCCGGTCGTCAGGGTGCACAGCTATTTGCCGATACCTTTACTCGACATCTGCGGCTATATGTACTTGTGAATGTGAAAACGAATCAAGATGGACAGCAAATCATCTTGCACAGTTGGTCCTACGCGCTGAATGTCGTTACAGGAAACACCTGAACTAGAAGGGGTACTCGCATTGAAAACGACCCGAAGTTTCGTTGTAGAGCTAGTATCGCGAAGTATACAATGATGCGGGATGAAATAATTAGCGCCTTCTAAATAACGATCATTACATTCAGTCATATGACCTAAATTTTCATATTCCGACATGAACTCTTTGTACATTTTTCCTAGTTCGGGGTTACTCTTTAGTCGACGCCCTAAAGAACTAAAACAATGTTTAGCACGCTGTAATGAATCTCCTAGCACGTCAGGATTTTGTTTGAGAGGAATTCTAACACAAAAACGACCGTTCGCCTGACGAGTTGTATTTTTAAGGAAATCATTCTCACATAACTCTTCTTCTGGAGAATAATAGGATGACTTAGGATTAACTTCCTCTAATTGCCAAAAACGTGTAAGATCGGACTGAATATCGTGGATCTTTGTGAAATTACATTTAGGAGCAGAAGTTACCCCACTAGCAATCGGACCAGAAACTATCCACCCTAGCCTAGTTTCAACTAATGCTGGCCTTCCTTCACCTAACTTCAAACGCTGCGACCCTAAGAGATCCCAAAAAACATCAGCACCGATTATTAAATCGATTGAAGCGGGCGTGTGAAAATTCGGGTCTGCTGAGCAGACATCTGAAGGGATTTTAAAATCACTTAAATTAATCTGATGGCTAGGAACTTCGTTTGTTATTGTGGGTATAACAAAGCATTGCAATTTTACCGAGAACCTATCATCTAATGATTTAATAGGTACTCGACACAGTTTACTTATGAGAGATGAGATATTATTTATCCCTAAAATAGACTTGTATATACACTCGGGTTGCAGATTTAGTTTCTGAAGCATACCTTCACTTATAAGACACGACGTACTGCCACTGTCAAGCAGTGCGCGAGCTAAATGCTCACAATTATTATCGTCGTATAGCTTTATCAATGCAGTAGATAACAATACCTCACTACCGGCACTGCTGTGCTCAAGTGGAGGCTCCGCGACGGTAGCTGAGAATGACACGTTACCATTAGCCACTTTAGAGGGTGAAGCCTTCTCTGTAACACTGTTACTAGCAATGCGCGGCGACTCATCGTGTGAAACTGGATGTTTATCAAAATCCGTAATGTGAATAAGTGTGTTGTGCTTACGTTTACAAACCTAGCAGCCTGGTTTCTTGCAACGGTTAGCGTAATGCCCTGCACGAAAACAATTGTAAAATATTTTAAAACTCTGCAACATTTTCAACCGTGCATAATGATGTAAAAGAGCCATTATTTAAATGATTGTTCTCAATTTTTAAATAATGGCTGTGTTTACACAAAGGACATGACAAACTTAATTCAGATTGTACGGTTTTAGATTGGTTGCCGTTGTTTTCCAAAGAAATCATGGTTTTAAGTTTTGTGTTGTTTTTATTATTCAAAAGATTCGTGCATGTGACCGTATTGCGTGATAATTCTAATGTTTCCAGTAAGTTAGACCGATTCCTTAGAAAAGTAATAAAAGTCGAGAATGTTATAGGCTCATTACCGTCTAGTCTACCTTTGAGCTCCTCCCACTCACGGTAAGTCCTTGCATCGAGTTTTTGGGTAACTATATAAATTAAAAGTGTATCCCACTGATTAACTGGTTCGCCCAACGATTCTAGTGCCCGCAGGTTTTGGTTTATTCGGTCAATAATACGTTTTAAAATAGATGACGACTCCTTCGTGATTGTTTCGATGTTAAATAAAGCTGCAACGTAATTTTGAATTAACAAATGCTTGTTATCGAAACGCTCACGTAGGAGTTTCCATGCTATGTTATAGTTTTTAGATGAGAACTCAATTGATTGAATTACCACAGCAGCAGAACCTTATAATGATGCCTTGAGGTAATGAAATTTATTAATTTCGTCTATTTGACAGTTCGAGTGGATGACGCTCGTAAAAGTGTCCGAAATTCGAGCCAATTTGAATTGTAGGTAACTTAACGAGCTTAAAATCGCTACTTTGGCCCTTATTCGAATGGTGAGAACTTATTCGATAACATTCAAATTGGTCTAACAAATCCTGAGCTTGAGCAACTGAACTGAAATACCTGGATTCAAATTCATTTCTGTCTGAGTAAACATTCTTGTCATCAGAATAGCACTCCAATTCCACCCAATGTCACCCCGTTATCTCAAGGAGCGGTTCCAATTTCTGTATCCCATCCGTGGACGAGAAATGCGTTCTTCCAAGAAACTCCGCCTTCAATTCCCTCCTCATTCTTCCCACTCCTACACACAGTCATTTACTGTGAAATCCATACGTTTATGGAACTCCTTACCCCTATCAATCAGAGAGTCCCAATCCTTATCCATCTTTAAAGCAAGGGTCAAAGCACATTTCCTTGCACTTTGACATCAGTCCTTGTTGTTCTTCCTTTTTCTTCTTTATCCTTTATATTTCCTGATCATTTTAGTTGCGACTGAGCTGATTGCTATTGTCTGTTTAAATAACGTCACATTTGTTTCTACTTTTTATATATAGTATGTATGTGTCATGTGAATATATAAACCTAGTCCTATACTGTGTGTGTGTCCTATATTTATAATTAAACTTATTTTATTTATTATTTTTCTTGGTGCACTTACTTGCCCTTTTCGCCAAATTTCCTTTGCTTGTGGGTTGCTTGGCAGAGATCGCTTTTTAGCGATAAAGCCGCCCAAATTGTACTTTCATTTATTGTAAATTATTTCTGTCCTGTAAGTTTTGTGTGCAATAAAGAATATATTATTATTATTATTATTGTTATCTATAGGTTTTAATCTCTCCGTAGAGGTTTTTTCAAGCGCACGGGCCTTAGCCAAATGCATTTGATTTTGACGTTATTCTATATTTAGAAATTTCCTTACTATACGGCAGGTGTTTAATATAACTGCTTTTTGCAGTAATTTGTATGTAGTTGAAGGAATGTTCAATGTGTAAAGACCTTTGTGCAATTCTCTGGGGATTACTCCCGTCGTTGACACAACGATAGGAACAACTTTCACTGTTGTGACTCTCCACTGCGTTTTAATTTCTATAGATAAGTCTCTGTACTTTGCCATCTTTTCTGTGCATGTAGATTGAAGGTTGTGAGTATTACAAACGGCTATGTCTACTAAATAAACTGTTTTATTTTCCTTATCTAATATGGTTATATCTGGTCTATTAAAATGTACAGTTTTATCGGTAATTATTGTCCTGTCCCAATATATTTTGTATTGTTGATTTTCGAGTATGGCTTCTGGTTGGTATTTGTAGTATGGCACCTTTTCCTTTAAAAACTGGTATTTGAAAGACAAGTACTGGTGTATGATAGCTGCAACCTGATCATGTCGATGCTTGTAGTCCGTTTGAACAATAGCTCTACAAGCACCGGTGATGTGTTGGATATTTTCAGAACTACTATGGCATCTCCTGCATATATCATTAGTGGTAGTTTTCAAAATATGTTTTTGGTAGTTTTTCGTGCAAATTACTTGATCCTGGATGGCGATCATAAATGCTTCTGTCTCTGGGAACAATTCTCCATGTTGCAACCACGCATTTGAAGCAGATTTGTCAACATGTGGTAGGTTCAGATCTTGATTATTATTATTGTACCTCGTCATATTTGTTAGAAACAGTTTCAACCTTACCTAAACGCATTCGCAATTCATTCGCCTGAAGTGTGGTCAACGTATCATTTGACTCAGCTCATTTAAATACTGGATAAATGTAGTTAACTGCCCTTTATAACTGCCTCTGATCTTGACTAATTGGCTTTCATCACGTTTTTCAGACATTTTGGGAGACGAGTAGCCAATCTAAAATGTTACAAATAACAAAATAACAACAGAACAAAAATTATACAATAACTTGTTGAACGATAAGATAATAACCGAACGTATTTCAATTACCTACTTATGACAATTACACAACCATATATTTTTTTAAAATGTTTCTACTAAAAAAATAGTTACACACTTATTAACATACACACAAAACGTCAAACCATAAATTCAATTTAAACTACAATGAAATATTTTTATTACCTGCTCATACTTTGATTAATTCTCAATCAAAAATTAACAACAATATAGTATGTTCAAGTTACTCAGTAGTTAAATAAAAAGCTTATAGTTTTTAACATAAATGAAAGTAAAATAACACAAAAATTGTTGATTATGCGGTGGAAAGAAAATAATATTGCTCTAAAGAAACCTAGTAGCAAATTGAGTAGGTTACTAACCTTCTAAAATACACTGCTTAAACCTAAATACTACCTGAATGAGTGTTGGGTTAAGAATAAAGAATTTTTAATAGCTTTAGCACTGTTTTGCTTCGCTTTGTGCTCCAAGTAATCTTCTTCTCTTATTCCTTTATTTCTTGAAAATTAATACCCATTAACACCAAATCCTTATGAATTATCAGTTTAATATTTCTATTGAACTTATCCGGCTTGAAGGACCATGTGCAGGATTAAATCAGGAGTTCCCCTAGTTTAGCGTTACTATTTAATAACTGTGTAGACAAGGGTCAGTTCCCTAATTTAATGAAATTAAGTAAAGTCATACCCCTTTATAAGTCAGGTGAGAAAAGTGACCCACCCAATTATAGACCTATTTCTATTCTACCAGCTATGAGTAAAATTTTTGAAAAAATAATATTGAATCAATTACATTCTCACTTTGCTTTGAATAAATTATTACATAGTAATCAATTTTGTGTTTCAAATATTTCACTTAGCCTTATAGAATCTTACCTCACTGATAGAATACAAAAAGTCAGTATAAATGGTACGAATTCTCCCGGTGCCACCATACGTCTGGGCGTGCCCCAGGGAACAATATTAGGTCCTCTGCTGTTTTTGATCTATATAAATGACCTGCTTTATTTTGTCAAAGACCTATGTGGGATTGTATTATTTGCTGATGACACTTCTCTGATTTTTAACGTAGATAGTAGTAACAAAGCACTTGACGACGTAAATAATACTCTTTCTAAGGTACTGCATTGGTTCACGAGTAACAATTTACTGCTTAATGCTAAGAAGAAGAAATGTATTAAATTTTCTATGCCCAATGTAAGACAGGTCGATACCATTATAAACATGAGTAACGAGCCATTAGAGATTGCGAATTCCACTGTATTTCTGGGAATTACTCTCGATTCCAAGTTACAGTGGGGTCCGCATATTTCTGCCCTGGCAGGAAGACTTAGTTCGGCAGCTTAAGCTGTCAGAAAAATAAGGCTCCTGACTGATATCGCAACAGCAAGATTAGTGTACTTCAGTTATTTTCACAGTGTTATGTCGTATGGTCTACAGTTGTGGGGCTCCGCAGCGGATCTCAACACCATCTTTGTTCTTCAAAAAAGAGCAATCCGCTGCATTTACAACCTTAGACCACGCGACTCGCTTCGTGAAGTATTCAAAGAGATAGATATTTTAACTGTGTACTCTCAATTTATTAATGATAATGTAGTATATGTCCGTAAAAACTTGCATCTCTTCAAGAAAAACAGTGATGTTCATAAACTCAATACCAGAAATAAAAATAAGCTCGTAACTCCCAGTCTAAGACTGCATAAGGTTGGGAAATGATTTGTTGGTCAATGTGTGAAATATTTTAATAAGATTCCGCAAACTCTTGTTGAACTGCCTCTTCACAAGTTTAAGTCACAAATTAAAGCTAAGTTAATGAAGCGAGGTTATTATAGTTTTGAGGATTTTTTAAATGATAAGAATTTGTGGTCATCTTAGGTATAATCTGCTCCTCTGCACACTTTTTTGTTATGACTTTACTCTGTCAATTGAATTTTTGTGTATAAAAAAAGAGTAACCATCGAGTTTCTTGCCGGAGTCTTCTCGATCGGAAACATCCTCCGAACCGGTGGTAGAGTCACATTATATTTAATTATGATATGAACTATCATAGTATTATTTTATGTAAGTTTATTTTTATCTAGTATATTTTTGCTACAATTTTTTTTTGTATATGACTTGTCTTAAGTACTTTTTATAAGTCTATATGAATAAAGATATTTTTTACTTTCCTTTACTTTAGTTGAAATAAAAATCAGTGTATTGTAGTAATGTAAAGAAGGGAAGCAAATTTAATAACAGGATAAAAAAAGTAAAACATAAAAGGGCGGGAAAACGCTATATGTTGATGGCGCGAAACGAAACGTATTTTTGGTACTGAGACGCGCGGGCCGCGTTCCGTTCTTCTTGATCTTGAACAGTTGGGAATAAAGCGAATGGCTATTTTAAGTCCTACCTACCCGTCTGGGCAATAAATTAATATACGTATTATTAAAAATAACTTTGTGGAACAATATTTTTCACCTGGAGGAATTTCAAATCTGCTATCTGGAAACACCGTTAATACCATGCAGTAGATTCACCTAGCTAAAAATCTCACGTATGATACAGATCGCGTCATTTGATTGGTTGATGAAAAGATTATAGTATTTAATACAAATACCTCGAAATGGTTTTCGATTCAGGACATGTTTGATTTTTTCCCCATACCCAATTTAAATGAATTCACTCATATAAGTAAGACTAATACGTTTAAAAAGGATAGTCACTCAATATAATTTCCCTAGGCACGGCTTTTTTTTATTATCGTGGGGAAATCCTCATGGATACCTCGCCGCCCGGGCGAACGACGACGTTATGTCAGACTTCTACCGACTAAAACCCCACGGTAGTCGACCTCAACACTTCAGCGGCGAGGCCCTAGAAAGTCCGTAGGCACGGGTGTCTTAACTTGATGTCAGCTTAGATATGAATCATCGCTGCATGATTTATGTACCGACGGTCAAATCTATCTGATCTCACCTGCTATTGGAGCTGGACCGAACCCTACGGACCAGGGATGTGCACCGCTTACGCATGGTTGTAAGTATAAAAACAATCCGTGCGGTATTCAGCAAACATCCCCGAAGCGCAGCAAAACCGAGGCAGCCCCAGCAGCACCCTCAATGCATTATTGTACTGGACGCGCAACGCACTGTACTGCTTCTTGGTATACTCCACCCACAGGCTACTGGTATGGAAGGACGTACAAAATGCCTGAAAAAGAGTGATTTTGACATCGTTCGAGCAACGAGCAACGAGCAAACCTGCGTGCGATCATATTAGCCCGAACAGACAGCGCCCTGCGTTCCGTTTCAATATCTGCATCATCCTTCAAGTAACCAGGTGTCCAAGATATTTAAAACTTTAAACCCTTCTAAGTGGTGAACCATTTAGTTTGACAACCGGTGTAAATAACCTGGACACTTCCGGCTCGAAAGATCATGCACTCACTTTTTTTAACGTTAGATATATGACAGGCCGACAGCTCCTCTCTTAGTTTTCCGCCCACAGTTGTTACACAAACGTCCGTACATGGTAAAAAACTCATTTAACTACCCTGAACCAGCCGAACATTGAATCCAGTCTTCAGAAGACATTGTTATGTAGTAATTTTCTGTGCATTCAATGCATTTATTTTCATTCATAACCAAAAATTCTTATTCATAGACATCAGTTATCGTTCTATTATCTATATACTCGTATCTATTATCGTTTTCATCGTCTGTTTTAGAAGACGATGAATAAAATATTTTTCTGTTTTTTGGTTGAGCTTCCCTCAGCTTTTTCTTTTCTACCGTAAAATTATCTAAGTAAAAGTAAAAAGTAAAAAAAACATTTATCACTTTTACAAAGAAGCACTTATGAAATATAGAAGCACTAATTTACTTGTTTTGGCTTCTTTTTTTCCATTATTCTTCACCCTCTTTACCTTTGCTGGTTTCTCTTCTTTGCTTCTTCAACGTGCTTACATTTCTCAGCTCGGTTATCATGTAAATTCTCATGTGAAGATGCATCCGGTGACGGAGATAGCTTCGTCACCTGTTGAATAATTTTTATTTTCAGGTTTTATCTTCATAGCTATTTAAGTTACTACTACTTCGTACTTCATACGCAACGCATTGCTTCATCATCTAAATCTTCTGCGCTTCAAAAAGCTCGAAGAGTCTTGCTTTCATATTTACAAGACATATTCTGAAAACAATACAATACAAAATAGTGTCTAATTGAATAGGTACTGGGGCAATTTAAAAAAAACAATCGGGATTGCGCACCGAGGGTTCCGTACAAACCAGTAGGTATATTCATTAAAAATATTTTTAAGGATGAAATAAACATTTACGGTTTTCGCAATTTTTACTTTATCTGTGCTGTAAGACGTTGCTTTGTACCAAATTTTAAGATTCTGAGTTAACGGGAAGTACCCTGTAGGTTTTGATTCCCTTGCGAGTGTCGAAAGTTTGCGGTAATTTGCGGCATAAACGACTGTATCTTTTGATTGCGTTGGCTTAGAAGTTTGATTTTTTCACAGCTTTAAGGGACACTAGACAGTAGTATTTGATATAAATTCCAGCTTGATCCTAGCCTAGACGCTTTCCTGAAAAAATGGGTCTTGACAGACAGACAGGTTCTGTTTTTTTCTATCGAGGTACTAACGGAACGCGCATAAAGCCGCAATCTCAAGTTTAGAACGCTGAACGGACGAGAATGTATAATTCGAAAAACTAAAAAAAATGGGTACTATTCATGGGGTATTTTTGGATACCCCTGAGTCGGAGGAAGCTAAAAAAATGTATTGACCTGTATGTTTGGAACACCCTGTATATAACAATGTCATGTAATACCGGGTGCCCCGAAAATAAGTGATAAGCGTAAGCCCAGTGAAGGAGCATCACAGAGAGGGTTACCTGAATTAACCATAATTCTATAAACTTTTTGTGATCTATTTTTTGAAAAAATGCCCTTGGTTACATTATAATAATAATAAAACTTTATTTCAGACCAGAGATCCATATTGTGTTAGTAACATCTTAACAATCTAGTGTTAGTAATGTAGCAAGAAAGAAAAAACATATTTAATTATGTGCACACCAGGGTACACAAGTCTACCAACCCAGTGTCTAATAAATGGACCGTCTACTTTGTCCGCCAATGTAGCAAGAATACTGTTGGTACTGCATCTCAATCGCCTGAGCATAGAGTCAGAACACTTACGCATGATGGCGTAAAAGTCATCTAGCCTCGCTTGAGCGAACATGCCCGAAGCGCCACAAAACCGAGGGAGCATTGTTATATTGTATGCGCAAGCCGTTGTAGGCTTTTAGCGTATACCTACTTAATCCACAAGCTGCACGAGTAAAATGACTGACAATAGCTCTCAAAAGGGTCAGCTTTAATTCTTTACTACACCGCGCGAACCTGCGAACAAGCATGTTGCATCGGGCCGCCAACGCCCTGCGCTCCTTGTCAATATCTTGGTCATCCGTGAGACGATCCACAACCTCATGACCGAGGTATTTGAACTGAGTGACCACATTTAATTGAGTGTCTTGTAAATAAACAGGTGTTATATTTACTGGAGAATTATTTGGTACTTTAAAAACCATTAATTCACTCTTGGTAGCATTATAACTCAAGCCGTGGGCCTCAGCATACCTCTCACAGATGGCCAAAAGCCTCCTTAAACTACTTATTGATGGCGTGAGCAGCACCATGTCATCGGCGTAGCTTATGTTGTTGATCATCTTTCCGTCAACAGAACAGCCAATCATGGTGTCGCTCAACCCACCAATCAACCGGTTCACATACAAATTAAACAGACTAGGTGAAGTTAATCGTCCCTGTCTGACTCCACAGTTCAGCTTATAACTTATTGAATCAGCATTGTCCCATCTAACATAATTATTCTGATGAACATACCAGTGCTTAAATAAACTTATGAACTCAGCTGGTAGCTCACTTTCATCCGATAACTTTTGCCAGAGAACGTTATAAGAGACCCGGTCAAAAGCTTTAGACAGATCAAGAAAACAAGCATAAACTGTTGTATTCCTGTCCGTGTAGTCCTGGACTGTTTGCTTAAGACACAAAATTGCGCTTTCAGTGACAGACCGACCGGTTCTGAACCCAAACTGTGCGTGATGTAATCTTATGTGCGCCTTAAGTTGCTTCTCCAGCAAACCGTCCAGCACCTTGCCAATGACCGTTGCTAATGAAATAGGTCTATGATTGTTTTTATCGGATGAGTCACCTCGTCTTGTTTTTTAATACCGGTACTACCACAGTTTGGCATATCCCCCGGCAGGTAAGAGTGATCCACACAGAAGTTTAACAGCATGGTAAGAACTCTAGGTAAATGTACACTGGCGGATCTCAGATGCTCAACACTCAGACCGTCATGGCCCGGTGACTTTCCTCGTTTCATACTTTCTATCTCTTTTTGAACTTCCTTAGTTAGGAATTGAACATGCAAGTCACCTTCACACGGGGTCCGAGTGTTTCGCACAGATGGTTTATTGACAATCGGATCAACCCTGTTGTTCACGAACATATTTGCAATGTCATTATTATGTGTTAAGCCATCCACGTTTACCGGCCGACTCGACTTAGGATTCAAAGAGTTTGTTTTTTTCCAAAAAGAACTGAATTTCTTTTCTTCATGGAGAGAAGAAATTATGTTATAATTAAGTTTCTCATTGTTAACAATGAGAAAAAATTAAGTACCTTGACTATTTGCGCCACGGAAACCTAAATAATAGTGACTCAACGCAAGCATTTTCGAAAGTTCGTAATAAAAATCAAAACTCGAAAACTACCAAAAATCGCGGAATAAACATGGGGGTGATTCAGGAGATAAATTTATTTCCCTAAGATAATTTTCCTTCATTTAGGTTCATGAACCCATGTTGTTTGAAAATAAATGATTTATTATTATATTATTATTATTAGGTTGAACTTTACGATACTTAGGATTCGTTCCCTGTTTCATCAAAGAATTTTCGAAACATCCTGTATAATAAAAATTGTCTGTAAAATAAGATGGCATTGGAGTCATGTGAAGGTGCTAGCTTTCGCTCATCGTTTTTAGGATGTGCCTGAAAGTATTTGTGATCTGTTTGAAACATAGGATAGAAACATTTTGAAATGATAACCAAAGAGCCTAAAGCACTAACAACGTTTACTTGTTACTGACTGGACTGACTGACAAATTATGAAACTTGCTTCTCTGACATTGATTTAGTCATCTTGACTTCAACAGCACAAATATTCATGCAAGTTACGGCAACTTATAAAAAACCAATTATTATGACTACATCACTGTACCAGCTTTTCCGACGGTAACATTAATTATTTATATAACTTATGTCGCTAATTATATACTTACCTACTATTAATGAAATTAACCTACTGAAGTAAGTTTTACACCCACGAGAGGCCGAAAGGAGATACCAATATTACCAATGATTTATAACGGTTGCTCTTAAAACTGAAAACAATATTCTTTGGTTATTGCTACGAGTTGTAATTTAAGAACAAGAGCGTTCTGGTCATCTTGACTGGCCCGTTGGTGCAATGGCAGCGATCCTGTCTTTAGCACCGGAGGTCGTGAGTTCGATCCTCACCCATGACAGGCATTAATGTGACGAACATTTGTGTTTGTTGTGTGTCTCATCACCATCATCCGTGCGGTCTATCCCGGTTGTGGTGTGTGGGGTCCCAGGTTCCGCCTTTCTTATTTTCTTGGCCCACTTCGCGCAGTCTTGTGCATTCTTAGTGGTGAGTCTGTTGGCACGCATTCACGCATGTCACCCTTGACGACGTCGAGCCACCGCTTCTTGGGTCGACCTCTTCTAGCAGTACCAGACATGGCATGGCCAGACATTTGTTGCCCACGTAGTTGGCCGATCTCCGTGAGACATGACATACCAACGAAGGCGGCACTCCTGCAGCATGTCTGCGATGTCACGAACACGAAGGCTGCCGCGGATGTGGGTGTTCCGCACGAGATCTTTGCTTGAGACTCCACACATCCACCGCAGCATCTTAATTTCCGTGACGCGCAGCTCTTGCTTTTGTCGCTCCTGTAACGGCCATGTTTCGCTGCCATATAATGTATGTGTCTAAGTGTTGTTATATATTTATATGTACAAATGTATTAAGAAATATTCAAGTATGTTTATCAGTCTCTGACACCCATAGTTACAAGCACTGCTTAGTTTGGGGTCAGATGATCTTGGTGTCCTGGATATTTATTTATTTTATCTGCTAAATGGGTTTTACTACTTACGTATTCACTATGTATTGTAAATATGGGTACATATTAGAAATTTAGAATACCAAAAATCAAAACACCTTGATTTAAAATGACCGAGCCTAAAATACCCGAACTCAAAATACCTTCAGATTTGAAATACCCAAAGCCTTACTACCTATACAATTCAAATAGCAAATTTTCAATCAGCCTTACATTACAATTCCATAATAAGAAATGCATAAAATAGCTCGGTACAGTTTTCTATGGTATTTACTTGAGTGAAATTTAAGAAAACGGACATTAGCTTAAAAAGCTTCAGATGGTTAGGTGATGTTAGAACTGTCGGCGAATGAACATAAGTGGCAAAAAAATAATATCGATATTAGGTATCTAAACAATGTGATACCACAGTAGAAATACCTAATGACGATACATTTATTTGCCACCTATATTCGCTGACAATTCAGTTCTGCCACTCTACGGCCGCTGTCGCGGCACGCTCGCTCGGCTCGTGCGATGTGGTTACAGTTCTAACCTAACCTAACCGACTGAACCTTTTAAGCTAATGTCCGTTTTTTTATTTTAAAGTCGCTTCTGGCTCGCTGTAGTTAGCAAAGAACGAAGCGACGAGCGGGTTAGGTTGACATATAAACGCTAAGAATAACTGTTTCATTAACCGCTGTGGCTAAGTTGCTAAGTTAGTAAGTATGTGTTCGGATTACAAATCGCTAGGAAGAACAATTTCGGGTAGAGAACTTCAGGTGAGCCAATATGGACCCTTTAAGAACATCGTCGGGTAGGTACTACAAATTGTATGAATGATAACTTTAGTAAGATTTTTTTTAGGAAGAGTGATCATTTGATTTATGAACATTAGAAACAGAGTAGTTAGGAATTGTGATTGTTAGGATGAAAAATGTAACGAAGAACATCTTCGGAGTTCCAATTATCGGAGTTTAAAATTTAGGTGAACTTTGGCGCACCCGCTAAATGGGGATGCTCAAAAAGCCCACTAGTTATCTCGAATTGAAACTAGGATCCCTAAATAACGGGCCAAGTACAGGCTTATCACTGGCCGTACATGTGGTTTAAGAACTTATTGTAAAGGTTGCTGTCCGTACTAGCCAAACTGAACTTTAGATCTTTATCTTGCTCCGAGTGCAATCGAGAAGCAATAACTTGACTTGACGTGGGACTCACAGGCAAGCGATAGCTATAATTTGCAGACGGCCACTGCGAGACATGCTCCACCCGGCATGTCTCGCAGTGCCAGAACTAATAACGGTAAAACGAATTAACGGTTACTGATTAGCGGATTTTGAACTGTAGGAGCCCCTTTGAACGCTTTTCGCATCTCAAACGGCGCCATTTTCCGCTCTAAGTATTATATTACGTTTTTGGCGCCTAGAGCCACAAAGCGCCCGCTCCTCTCGTTCGCTCTACACTAGTCTACTTCACGTATGTTTGAGGAACTGTACCATTACCATGCGTTTACACCAATGACAGTCGCTAGCGTCCGCGTTGACGTTTTTGTATGGGACTTTGGTACAGCGCCTCTAGTGATTAGAAATGGAATTAAAGATAGCATACAAATTATCAAATAAATATGGCAAACTCATGGTAGACCTACTGGTCCGCATATGACTAATGATTTTAAGGCTTGGTGGCATCCTATTTACCTGTTTTAGGTATCCGACAGTGAGCCGATTGAACTTACGATTTATATCAGTGGTCCCGGTTGCAAAAAATGTATTGATGTGCTGTGCAAATGCTTTTGAGAAAAACATTTTTAGCCTACATGGTCCCTCGGCTGATGAGGTAATGGTCAGGACTTTTCAGTAATTTATATTTGTGAAGTACATAAGCGGTTATGTGTAAGTGTAGCTGTTCGTTAACTCGGCTGGATTTCGCGCTAGGCTTAAGTAACTATATTTATTCCACTGTATGTTTTTATATTCAGAGACACTAAAGTCAATAAAGTAATAAAGACAGCTGTGTGGTATAAAAAAGCTTCATTAGAGTTGTAGGAAGATTTTACTACTGAGTAAGTACTCAGCGGTTTTTGTTTTCAGTTTCATTTGTTTAACTATTTTTAGATCATAAAAGATTTAGATCTGTCTGGTAAGACGTGCCTGATCACCGGCGCCAACAGCGGCATCGGGCTAGAGCTGACCAGGTGCCTGAGCGCACGCGACTGCGAAGTGCTCATGGCGTGCCGCAACACGTACGAGGCAGGGAGCGTCGTCAAAAACATCTGCGACAAACCACACCTTTTGCGATTCTTCGAAACTAATCTGGCATCCCTTAAATGTGTGAAAAGTACTTGCAACGAAATACTTAACCATAGCAAGTGAGTTAACTTTTATAGTAAGGTCCATAACGTAAGTAAATGAGTAAGGCGTACATTCAGAGCGTGCCCATAACATACATAATATGTAAGCCTCTATTTGAATGAGATTTTTGAAACGAGTTAGGTAGATTTTCCACTACACTCAATCTCTGCCATTAGTTACGATCAAGCCGACACCCATCTTTTGTGTAAATGAGCAATATACGGTGATTTAGATTTCAATCACAGGTCCAGCAGGTAGACAGTAATAATAGGCTTTTTATTTTAATTTCACACTTTTGGGTTATGATTTGTCTTACCCTCGCATTAAACAGCAGCATTTTAAGATATCACTTAGTCATTTGACCGTTCTCTTGTGATTTGTTGAACTGAAAATTCCAGATCCCTATCCTAAGAGACGATTAGCTGAATAATTGGGAACTTGTCGCCTTTCGCGAAAGTTCTGTGCGATTTTAATTACAAACATTTGAACCACAAATCAATTTCTTCAGAAAAATTGACATCGTCATATTGAATGCTGGAGTATTTGGCTTGCCATGGACCCTGACAGAGGACGGGTTAGAGACGACGTTCCAAGTGAACTATTTAAGCCAATATTTCTTGCTAATGAACATAGAGAAGATACTGGCTCAAAATGCGCGAGTAGTCTTTATATCGTCAGAATCTCACAGGTAATCGATTATAAACAGTATCTAGTTATTTCAATTGTATAGTATATTATAGCAATATTTTAAATTGAATCATCATCATCAGCAGACGACAGTGCTGTCTATATCTACATCACTCTGTGTGAATTGACAGCCGCTTTGGGAATCTATGAAGAGGCCTTTACTTCAGCAGTAGAACTGTTATGGCTGCGAATATCATGATGATGATGATCTATTTAGTAAAATTAAACAAAGTATTTTATTGAAGAGCGGTAGAGATAGCGTCTTGGCCTAGGCGTTTAGCCTTAGAGCAGTCTATATAAATGCTCTTAAGCGTTTAGCAGACTTTAGCACCCCAACTCGGATCGTGGATCGTGTGGTCTCGATTCGAGTTCAAATGTGGCCAGAACCCACTTTGTGTTCATTGTTAAATTTCCGTCACTTGCCACTGAATACCCCGTTAGGGATATAGTATTGATGGTATGTTATGTTATTTTATAATATCATTTTTGATTTCAGAAATATTAAATGGTCTTTGGAAAATATGCTCAATCCAACTATCGATTTACTTTCGCTTCCTAAAGAACATTACACCTCAATAAAGGCGTATAATGTGTCGAAACTTTGTGGTATTTTGGCAATGCATTATTTAGGATATCGTTGGATAAATTCCGGGAAACAAGTATTCTGTGCTCATCCTGGCTCATTTGTCAAGACCAAGCTTTGCCGCAATTGGTGGGTGTACGAAGCTCTCTACACTAGCATGAGGCCTTTCTCGAAGTCAATTGTGAGTATTATTATAAAAAATATTTAGGGATAGAAGTTTAAGCCTGGCAGTAAAAAAATTACAATATTAAGTTTACCTAGATAAGTTTCGGGAACCTAATTTGTTTACCCTTAAAATTATAAGTTGCTTGGTGTAACTTAAAATTATAAGTTACACAAAAAAAAAAAGAATAGAGAACCAAAAAAAGAATAGTCAAATATTGAATATCTAAAATAGTAAATAACTTTTATCTGAAAAAGTAATGCGTCAACTGCAGGTTTAACCGTGAGCCAAAATTAGTACCTGAATGTTCACCAAATTTGACACACCCAATTTACGCGGCAACGCTACCCAAATAAAGTAGGTACAAGCAACGCTTGCATTCAAATGTTTGTTTGAGTTAAATATGGTGATCCTCCTCGCGGCTGATTTGAATTAAAACTTTTTTAGGTTTATATTGGTGAGAAATATAGGTACGTAAGTACCTACCTTTTTATTATTTAAAGTGGGTTTGCGTTTGGCCTCTGTCTCGCCTGGTGGTAAGCGATGACGAGGCAGATGGTGGAACACGCTTACCTAGAAAATGCCTATCCACTCTGGCCTTGAAGATACGTGGGTGGTCCTAAAAGTTTCAGACCAAACAAAAAGATAAAAGATATTTTTTCTTAAATTTTTTAATAATTTTTCTACATAAGTCTACTTCTTACTCTACACACTTCTCCAAAACTCGGGATTTATTGCGCCTTAACTGCGCCAACAGAGCGTTGGAAATGATCATTGAAAACGTTTTTTCTTCACGTTGAGGTCGGAAACTTTTCAGACCACCCTAGTAATAAGGTTGTAAGTATCCACTCTCTAGCGGTGCGTACCAGAAAAGACGCAGCAAACCGTTTGGTGCGGATTGTTGGAAAGTCAACCACATGGAGGTGGAAGCCCTCCCAGCGTCTAGGGATCCGGTGTAAAGTAGAGGGTGGTATCAGGTTGTGTTGTTCCTGCGCACACTCTCCAAAATACACCTTATAAAGAACCGATAGACAGGCGACTTTACGCCTATCCTCCAAACTCTGAAGTTTGGTTCCAACGAGCGCATCATCGCCTATGAGTCTGCTAACCCTTCGGCCCGCTGAGTTCATTGCATCCAACTGGTACTTGGCAGAGCCATCCCACAGGTGGCAGCAGTACTCCATACACGTCCCATCTTGTGCTCGATACAAGTGGAGCAGCTGTTCCGATGTGAAGTATGTATCGCCGAACCTTAAAAAGGGTACCAAGTTTTTTGGCAGCGGTTTTTGCTTTTAAATCAATAAAGCTACCAAAGTTGAGGTTAGACGAGAGTTCCATACCTAGGAGCTCGAGCTGGTTGGTTATCGGTATCGGTTCATTCAGGAACGTAGGAGTAAGATTGAATGGCGGAGAACAGACAAGCCTGGGTTTTGTTGGCGTTGAACTCAACAAGGTTAGCTTCGCCCCAGTCGGACACTGCTTGTAATGTTGAATTTATCCGCTCAACCATGGCCGCTCTAAGGGACTCAGTCTCAGCGACACTGGCGCGGGCAGTGGACATATATCGCTCTGTAACAGTGCTGTCGTCTGCGTATCCAAAGATACCTGGGCACAACAGATCATTAATGTGCAGCAGGAAAAGGAACCGACCCCAGAGGTACTTCGGCATTTATAGCCAATAAGTCAAAAGAGCAGCCATCAATGACTACGCTTATTGACCGTTCACTCAGGAAGTCAGATATCCAGTCACACAATGCGGTGGGAATTCCGTATGAAGGAAGCTTGCGACTGTCGTGCGAAACCCTGTCAAATACCTTCGAGATGTCGAGAGAGACAGCGAGTGCTTCGCCGTGTTTCTCGATGGCTTCGCCCCACAAGTGAGTGGCATACGCAAGGAGATGTACATATATGTTATACGTACTGTCGATCACTGAGCAGACTGTTGTCCTCGAGGTACGCCAGGAGCTTGCTGTTTAATCCACGTTCCATACCCACCTACTTACCTACACGTTACCTACTTGTAAATATAGCAGGCATTATTGGCAGTAATTAGCACGAGGTTCCATTTTGTTAGACCACATGTTTATTGTATCGCAAAGCTTTAAAAGAACCCTGTTTAATATTTTTGTCAGTCAAATAAATAATCAAAGCTATTCCTATTCTGGACAACTTTTACTTTCTTAGAGAAAAGCAATATTTAGATAACATCTAGAAAAATTGGAGGTAACATTTTGATAAACATCAACCATATTATGTGTCTTATAGATATCTATTTAGGTGTCAGATGCTTTATTTCGCCAACGTTAACTTAAATAAATGAGTACGTTTTGTATTGAATAGGGTTACTAAATTTGTTGAACCTTTACCAATTTTGGATAAAAATATATTTTTTTGGATGTACCTAACTTTAAATTCAATTTTGGTGAGCAGTTAAATATAAGCCAAATACTAATAAAAATAATGCCGCACTAAGTTCCAAACATTAAAAATATTTGATTTTCAAAATATAATCAACTTCAAGAACATTAAGGTATTATTTTGTTTTTATTACAGTCCCAAGCAGCCAGTACACCAGTTTATTGTGCGACTTCACCCGACTTAACGGGACTCTCGGCTTTTTATATGAAAGACTGCCAGAGACATGATGAGAGTGAGCTGGCTAGAGATTTTCACCTTTCGTTCAGAATTCAGGATTTAACGTACGACATTTTGCGTGATCGCATTTTGATTACCAATGAAACTGACAAAGTTCCCGAGACTTCCGAACTTCAAGACCGAGGTAAAGAGACTATAGAAGATGACCTAATCTCTAGTTTTTCTGGCTAACCACATGCTTGAATTGATGAATATTTATTAATGACCAGTCCTTATATTCTGATTTGTTTGAGTTGTTTCAATGAAAAATCTGTTTCGATATACAGCTTTATTGTTTATTTTAACATTAATAATAAATTACTAAGTAGCATTTAAACATTGATTTATTTTAACTAACATAACATAACAATCACTCGGCTTAAATATAGTAGCCTAATGAATCTCACGGTTTAAAAACCGGGTTAAATATATTTTAAGTAAATGCATTATAAGGCTATCTAAGCTACAAATTTATTTTTAAAATTTTAACGAATAACATGATAAAGATTACTGCGTAAATAACGTCAAGAAATTGATGTGACGGGTTCTTTCAAAATATATATGAAAGTTTATTACTTAATATATAACCTTAGAATAATGACACCTAGAAGGATAGTTCCATACAAAAGACGCGCCAAACTTGAAGATAAAATCGAACGTCTAAAATGTGTCATGGGCATGGCAGAAGTTACCAAATAATGATGCAAGTCAACAGCATTTTCCCTAAAAAGTTGGGAAGAATAAAGTCATTTCTGAACTTAAATTTTGTGGAATTTTTGATGGTCATTATCTAGCGTGTTTAGTTAAAAGTTGTTAATTATATTAATAATATGAATATTTTTTCACAATAAACTGATTGATTCTAAGGTGACTTTTACGTTAGTCCTTTTGATTTTTATAATCACATAAATAATATTCATGCTCGAAAATATATAATATGATTAAATAAATACTTAAATCTCATAAAATCAATTTCGTCCAATTTACTAAAAGTTGGAAAAATATTTTCTCATTACTGGCAACATTTTCAATTTTTTTTACATTAAGTATTACAATATTTATTTTAAGTTTTTAAGTGCCAATATGGTCTTAATATAAGTTTAAACATATTATCTACTGGTGGTGAGTTATTTTTTATCAATCAATCAAAAATTTAGTGCAAGAATACAGAGTTACAAACTTAGAATAATAACGTATAGAAGGATAGTCTTCATACAACCGCCCCGTCAAAAATGAAGCAATAATCCGATCCACACATGCGTGACTATCACTTGCTTACGTGCGGCGCGCTTTGACATTGAACATTGCGGAGCTGTAATGAACACTACAAAGCGGTCCGTTAGGGAGCCATTTATAGTGTTACAAAATGGGCGCGCGGACTTGGTTTCTATATGTAATTATTCTAAGGTTACAAATAAGGTCTTAACAATAATGGTATGTCATAAGTATTCAGTCTGCAAGCAGATGTGCAAATATTCAATTAAATTATATTTTATGAAATTAATTATTCAGTATTATCAATGTCAATTATGAAATTATACTATCTATATTAAATTATGAAAAAAAATTACACCTACTTCAGTGGTCAATATATTCTTTATGCAATCAAAGCCGCTTCTTCGGAGACTGTTTGTCTGATTCTTCTTAGTGCAAAAGCGTAGCGTTCAAGTTTTTGACACAAATGGTCAGCATGAGTTTTCCAATTTAGGTGTCTATCAATGTGTATTCCCAAAAAATTTACATTTTCTACCTCTTTAACGTTTTCATTATTATGAATTCTCTATAAGGGTATTGAAATTGTTTTGTATGAGTTAAACTGACTTCAGGAGGGCTAGCCAAGAGCAACACGCCACGACGATTTCTACAAGAGAAATCATTCAAATGTATAGGGATGACATACGCTGTCACTGGCGCTTATGTCATCCCCATACATTTGAACGATTTCTATTGTAGAAATTGTCGTGGCGTGTTGCTCTTGGCTAGCCCCCCTGATAGGGCTCTATTTGTAGACTTTTGAGCCTTTTCTCAGCAATGCAGGAGCACACCTCACCACTATTGTACC
The DNA here is from genome assembly GCA_947369235.1 of Udea olivalis. Lineage (NCBI taxonomy): Eukaryota > Metazoa > Arthropoda > Insecta > Lepidoptera > Crambidae > Udea > Udea olivalis. The sequence continues at coordinate 15,288,665 of OX376343.1, forward strand.
TAGTGTCATCAGCAAAGAGAATATACTTTTGAGCAACACGCCACGACGATTTCTACAAGAGAAATCATTCAAATGTATAGGGATGACATACGCTGTCACTGGCGCTTATGTCATCCCCATACATTTGAACGATTTCTATTGTAGAAATTGTCGTGGCGTGTTGCTCTTGGCTAGCCCCCCTGATAGGGCTCTATTTGTAGACTTTTGAGCCTTTTCTCAGCAATGCAGGAGCACACCTCACCACTATTGTACCTAGTGTCATCAGCAAAGAGAATATACTTTTGAGAAGTGGCTATTGGGAGGTCATTGTTGTAAATCAAAAATGTATTTTGTGTTTACCCGAATAATTGTGAAACCCATTTACACAACAAACTGTCATTTTGTTGGAGCTCCTACCAATAGACCATGACCTTGATCACTGGCGGGACGTCAATTGGGTCCGGACATGGTGTCCGGATTTCAGTGGCATCAGTAAGCATGCGTCGACTCTCCTTCTAGGCGGAATTATTCTAAGCTTATAACGTATTTTAAAACAATCGGACCTTTAACTACCATATAACAAGCTCTGCTTGGATTGAGCGGTCATAGGTCATATCTTGATGTAAGCTATACACGGTGTCGGGTTTCATGTGGTCCAAACGAAAACCATCGATAGAGGGGTCCAGGGGCTACTCTAAGGACCCCCATGTATGTTCCGCGAAAATTTATAGTTTTCGAGAAAACAGCATTTTTCCAAATTTTTGCTTAGTACCCAAAATTACGCATTTTTTTAATGATTTCTCCTAAAGTATTATTACTAGAACCATGTTTTTTTTTGTGAATGTGAAAAAATAAAAGGCCTTTCATGAAACCACTACAGTTGTAACTCAGGCTAATTATTTTCTGCAAAAAAAAACAAACAGTGAACTTTTTTTATTTGGATGATTTATTACTTCTTTCTTTAGGGTGGTGTAACTCCAAAAAAGCACATAGCATAAAACTTCAGGACCCATTTCAAAAACTTGCCTACTATGTGGACCCACTACTTGTAAAATTTCAATCAGCTACTGCAAGGGCTTAAGTCCCAAATGACCTTCAATCATTGATAGATTCATTACAGAAAATTAGAGGATAACATGAAATAAAGTAGAAACATATCAACGATTTTACAAAAATACTTTATTATGTATTTAAAAAAAAAACAATTTATTTCATTTTATTTTATTTTTTATTTAAAAAAAAAAATTTTTTTTATAATAAATGTTCGAAGTGACGTCCACCTTCAGCTATGCACATACGACAACGTTTAATAAACTGCCTTCTTAGACGTTGAAAGGAGACGTCTTTTTGTCTTATTGTCTCTTGTGCTTCCCTTAGTTTAGTGTTTAATTCTTCGATAGTTGTATGTATTCTTTGTAATACACTAACTCTCTGTAGCATCCCCAGATAAAAAAATCGACAGGGTTTAAGTCGGGGGACTTTGGTGGCCAGGCGATGGGTCCACCGCGTCCGATCTATCTGTCTGGGTATGTTTGGTCCAAATGATTTCTAACTACTCTAGCGAAATGGCACGGAGCTCCATCATTTTGGAAAAATACTCGCTGGCGCAACTCCAAATTAACATCGAGCAGAGCATCCAGCACCTATTAATTGTTCACATTCACAAAAAAAATCAAGGTTCTAGTAATAATACCTAAGGAGAAATCATTAAAAAAATGCGTCATTTTGTGTACTAAGAAAAAATTTAGAAAAATGCTGTTTTCTCGAAAACTATAAATTTTCGCGGAACATACATGGGGGTCCTTAGAGCCCCCCTTAGGGTCCCCCTGGACCCCTCTATCGATAGTTTCCGTTTGGACCACATGAAACCCGACACCGTGTATATCCCAGACTATATTCATTAAAAATCTCGCATTGACTTTCACTAAACAACTGTTGACAACTGCAATTTGCGTTGTAACTATTTATGTAACTTTAAATTTACTGAATATAAAATCGATCCTTATAAATATGGTAAGTCTGATTAAATTCTTATAAATAGTTAGACTTTTGGATACTTACTGATAATACAATAGTAGGCACAATAGAACGTCCCCTTGGTCGTTGGCACCGTAAAAATCTACTTAATGACTTTAAATGAATGTAAAAACAATGTTCAGCTTACGGTCTTCATTCGAGTTCAGGTAGTTTTAGATAAATTGAAACTTAATAGAAAGAAACAGAGGAGTCAATTAAACCTTTTCTTTTGATGTAATTGCATTTCAACCTTTTGTTCCTAGAGACTAAACATACTTGTTTAGTTGTTACTACAATCTCCTCGCATTAAAATTTTACGAATTAAACACATATTAGCAATTTGGATAAAAAGGAGTCCGCCCACTATCCGTACCATACCATGTCCGTGCTATGAACGAATCATGATCGGAAAGCAACACGATACGCTCTACTATGCCCACTAGAGCGTATCGGCGCCGATATACTCATATTTTGCCTGCGCGGGAACGCCAATGACACGCGACGGTGTTGGTCGGTAACGGAACGGTCTTTTGGGCATAGTCTCGTACATTTCAATTCAAATATATATTTTTTGCCTGACACGTTCCTAGCACGGACATAGTACGGTCATAGTATGATACGGTGTAATGGGCAGACGCCTTAGATACTTTAGAAATGGCTACAATAGTGTAAATGTAAAGTAAAACATTGGTTCCTTAGGTATACTGAAGTGAAAAAATTACTTACCTACCTTAGGGAACTATTTTATAACTAAGCATATTGGGTGTAATCATTCAAGTGTGGTCAGGTAACGTTGCATTGCATTGATGATCGCAAGGCCGTAACATACTTTTTCCAAACTTGCGAATTGAACCCAGAACCTCGGGTATCCAGCCGAGTATTCTAGGCTCCTTGGCGTTAAAAACAGTAGTGAATGCGTGAAAAATAAATGGTAACAAACTTTTAAAGTGAACATTATGTACGAAATAATTGGCTGGCCAGTTGCAGTGGCCATACTCCAGGATTAAATACATTTCATCACATTTGTATACGTTTTAATCACTTTTAATGAAATATGAGATTTTCCAATATCATCCTATTATAACAAGATTAGGCATAACATTCAGACTTAATTATCCCCCATTTAACGATAGGTGAGCGACAGGCGTCAATGATTGTCATTTATCCTAATTCAAAAACTTATCGAACAGTTTGAGCATACATCGAAAGTGCTTCTTAGTTCAAATTTTGGATATCTCGAATTGCTACTACTTAGGTATTGCGTTCGTAAGATATATTGAGTAGGGCCTCCATCATAAGTCTATTTAACGTTAGTTACGAATTTATGCTCAATACGAAAAATCCAAAATTCACACAATAGTACAAGTAGGTACAGTACTCAGCAAGAATTAGTAGGTACCTGGGAGCTAGCCAAGAGCAACACGCTACTTTCGTTTCGACATGTTAAATTAAAAAGTGTATGTAATAATGTAGACTGACACCAAATGTCCTTTCAAATAGACTAGTGCTAATGTCATTCCCGTACATTTTTCAATTTGACATGAAACGAAAGAAAGGGGTTGCTCTTGACTAGGGCTTCTGGAAAGTAACTGTCACGATGTCTGATACTATATGACATTATCGCAAGCAACCTGTGGCAGACGTAATGTGACGTGAATGTTTGAACTTGAGATGCTAAAGTCGTGACGCACGAACGAATAAAACATGGTGACCTCGAACATTGATCACGAAACATTCGTTTCGTACGTGATAACGTAAATTACTGAGCGAATACAAAAACAGTTCAACTCAACTCTCACTGCCCCCCCCCCCCCCCTCGCTATTATTTGTGATTAACGAAATATTTCCCTCGAATTAATTTGAACAATGTTGCATCAAATTCGCAACAACCATCATTCATTCAGAACAAACAAATTGGATCACCACGTCGCATGCATGCGTTCACCATGTTTTGTTCATTCGTGCATACACGGGTTAAAGTTTTTGTACGTTATCTGTGGTGATGGATGTAAATGACAATCAGAATACCTAATATTTGTCGTGTAGTGCCGCCTAGTACAGCAGTATGCGCTTCTCGACCTGCTTGCGGCAGATGGGGCACACGGTGATGCGGTCGCCGCACATCTGGCACATGCCGTGCCCGCACAGGAAGATCATGTTCTTCAGCCGGTCTAGGCAGATCGGGCACATTGTCTGCAAAAAGGAACATTGAATCAGTTCACGATTTTATGTATTTAATTGGTAAAAAAATTGTAAATGTCGATAGTACAGACGCGTTGTATGATGCTGGCTTAGGTGACCGCAAGCACCATACAGAAAGTATTTGAAGTTAGTGTTTTCTGACACGTAGTTGACGGCGCTAGATATAAGTTGATATGAGGATGTTGTGGAGAACAGAAAGATTCACTTCACGAGACTTACGTTTATTACGTTAGATGTGCAAGTTACAGTTAGTAGGAGATAAAAGGGTCTTGTCTCGATCGTGGTTAAGAATGAACTCTCTTAGTAATTAAAATATATTTAACATGAAGTAAACAGCTGACGCGCGCGTGACCTAAATTAGCCACTGCACTTACTACAAGAGAATGGACGGTGTTTAACCGTACACGCGTCACATCAACCTTTACAAAACCGTTGCAAAATGGGTCTTAGCATGTAAGTCCCATGGAAAAGGTTTTTTTTTATCTGGCGGCAAAAGTAAAGTTTACAAAAAATTTTTTTCTTCATTTTATTCGAGTAGGTATTGTAGAAAACCTTCAATAACTACTCGAATAAAATGTTTTTTTTATTTAGTATTTTTAATTCACAGTTTTTTACAGTTGCTCTAAAAATACCTAGACTATATATTTAATTAATTAATTAATTTATATTAGTTATGCAAACAGATAACAGCCATTACACGACACAGGTTAAGAAGCTCGTTTACAAGTTGGCACGTTCGAGAGTCAAAGCGGCCCAGGGTATTTCCATGTGCGGCTGTGTTAATGACACTTTCGGTAACCTACTATGCGAGGACCGCGCGGTGAAGGAGAGATTGCGCTCTTATTACCACGAGCTGCTCAACAAGCAGCACAAAGAGGTGCAGCCACCTGAACTCCCTCCAAATCAAGGACTGGTGCCCCCGGTAACGCCTGATGAAGTCCAGTCGGCTATCCGCCGCATGAAGAACCGGAAAGTTGTCGGACCCGATGGAGTCCCTATCGAAGCGTAGAAATCGATGGGCTCTCGTGGTGTGGGCATTCTTACCTACCTTTTCAACCGCATTCTCCTCACCGGGAAGATACCTGACCAAATGAGACTGAGCATTATCACGCCGGTCTTCAAGGGCAAGGGCTCGGTGCAGGAGTGCAGCTATTATCGCGGCATAAAGGTGATGTCCCACACCATGAAGCTCCTCGAGCGCATTGTGGACTATCGGATTCAACAGGAGTGTACAATCTCGGGGTGTCAGTATGGGTTTCGACCGGGTTGCGGGACCGTGGACTCCGTATTTGCCTTGAGAACGCTCATGGAGGGATACAGACTGAAGAATACACCTCTGCATCTCCTTTTCTTAGATAGATCCTCTTTTCTCGTGGGACGATCGGCTGGTCGCTGCGGTCCAGGGCCGTTCCCGAAGTCTTTATTGATATTATCCGGGACATGTACCACGATTACAGTTCCATAGTTAGGACTGTGGTTGGTGACACGCTTCCTTTCCCTATCACCGTTGGATTACACCAAGGCTCCGTGCTTAGCCCGTTTCTGTTCAGCGTAACATTAGACGTTCTGTCAAACAGCATCCGAGACCAGCACGAGCAACCACCCTGGTTGCTCATGTATGCTGATGATATTGCGCTAGCAGACTCGGACAGGGGACGGCTGGTACAGCGGGTGAATAAGTGGAAAAATTCACTTGAAAACGGTGGTCTGAAACTTAATGTGACGAAGACGGAGTACATGGCCTGCAACACCACAAATCCCCAGTCCGTCTGCATAGGCGTTGACGAGGTCGAGCGCACGGACCGTGCCAAATACCTGGGATCTGTGTTAAGCGCGTCCGGGGACATCGACCGCGACGTCAGAACCCGAATTTCCGCGGCTTGGGCCAAATGGCGCGAGGTGACTGGTGTCATTTGTCACCCAAAAATGCCAATCAAGCTGAAGGGGCAGGCAGGTCTATAAAAGCATCATTAGGCCTGTCCTTTTATATGGCAGTGAAACATGGCCGTTACTAGACCGACACAAGCAGGAGCTGCGCGTCACGAACACGAAGGCTGCGGTGGATGTGTGGTCTCACGCAAAGATCGCGCGCGTAATACCCACATCCGCGGCAGCCTTCGTGTTCGTGACATCGCAGACAAGCAGAGGAGACAAGAGGTGTGTTGTCTGGCGCATATTTATTTATATTTTATATTTATTATATAACTAAGAATATATATCAACTTATCAAAACTAGACCGTAATCCTTAAATAGCACACACATCATGATTTAAGTTTACATCTACAACGAGGGTTAAACAATTTTGATTACTGACTGTATTTTTAACATACAATGGGTGTTCTGAATATCCTACATTATTTGTGTACAGTCGGGGACTGGTCGGTTTCGAGAAATTCAGATACTGCTCTTTTGTACTGAGAAAATCTGTCACTGAATATCTGCCGCCTCCACGGACGACATTATTGTACGTTCTGCACATTCTGATTATGGGATTGAAAAAGGAGGTGTTGTTCTTATACACTTTTATTGCAAAAATGTTTGGGGGACGCGTTCTATACCTTCTAGTGAATCGTTTGAATGACTGGGCTTGTCAACCTCATGTCTGGACCTCGCGACCGCTTTCCATTAGGTGGAGTGAGGTCATCTTGACGGGCAATAAAAAAAACAATAAAACAACCGAGTATTCAAGTTGAGGAAAGAGAGCAAATCCGGGGCATCAGTAGCTGAATGCACTATCTTGTGAAGACAAAGCAAGTCATATCTTTTACGACGAGTCTGCAAAGGTATCAGGTCAAACTTTACAAGCCTCTCCCTATAGTTTCTGAGCGAACGTCCATAATTGAATTTACGTGAAACAAACCTTAAGTACTCCTTCTGCACTCTCTCGATCCTGTCGATATGGACACCATAATACGGGGACCAAATCGGAAAACAATACTTTACAACACTTCTAACCAAGCTAAAAAACAGGCACAAGATACTACGGGGTTTGCGAAAAGCTATGGTTGTTCTCATTATAAATCCCAATAGTTTGTAACTCTTTTTCAGAATATGATCATAATGAGGCTTAAAGGTTAATTGATCATCAAATGAAACACCCAAATCCTTAACAATCTCCTTTCGGCCCAGTATCTTGTCCTGAATAAAATACTGCTGAACTACTCGGTTCTTTTTCCTGGTGAAAGAGATGCCACAACTTTTGCTACACTATTTTCATTCTGTTGTAAGAACACCAGTCAGAAATAATCTTAAGACCATTTTGAAGTGCTTTGTGTCATATCACTGATATCTGTGTAAATTTTCAAGTCGTCGGCATAGGGGAGAGATGGACATGTCATACGATCACCCAAATCGTTAATAAAAATAAAAAATATAAGTGGCCCAAGATGTGAGCCCTATGGAACTCCGGATGGTACAGGTATGAGAGAGGAAGCGTAACCTTTTACAGTAACTAGTTGAGTTCTATTACTCAAGTAGGATATAATCCATCTCAACAGACACCCATGAATACCGTAATAGGAAAGCTTATGACAGATCCGAGAGTGATCAACCTGATCGAATGCTTTGCTAAAATCGAGATAGACAGCATCAAATTGCCCTCCAGAAGCAAACACATAGACATAGATAGTATTTAAACTCCAAAAGGTACGGTGTCTATCAGCTGACTTCCTTTTAGGGTAGGTACTTGTTTTTATAATGTGCAATTTCTCCAGTTTCGCAGTTTCTGAGAAAAACATAATGTAGTTGAACCTTACTTTGGTTAACTTACGTCTTTGTTGTGTGCGTATTTATAATACAGATCGCATCACGTAAAGAGAACGATGAGCGACAGTGGTGGGGATTGTACGTACAGGAACAGTATAAAAAAACCCCGGTTCATACCACCAATTTGGCCCTAAATTCGCTCACAGCGAAGGTTCTGGTCAGCATTCTTTTAAAGCTGGGTTAGGAGACCAGACAAACACAGAGGGCAAGAATGTTCATTCGTGATCTTTTAGTGTAAAAGAACAAGAACGAGTATTCTAGCTCGTGTTCTAGAGTCTCCGCAAACAAAGATTGAACAACGAAAGAACGCTCTGTCTCTGTTCACACATAGAGTGATGACTGATGATAGAATGAGCATTCGCTCGTTGGGTCAAGGTGACGGAAACTGACCTGTTCTTTGATGTCCTGCAGCTGTTGCTGCAGCTTCTGCACGTCAGCGGGCGGGTGCACGCCGCCGGGTGCGGAGGGCGCGGGGGTCGAGGGCGGCGCGGGGGTCGCGGGGGGCGCGGGGGGCGCCACCTGCGCGGGGGCAGCGGGCGCGGCGGCCGGGCGCGAGCCGTTGTTCATGTGGTGCGGCGCGGCGGGCGCGGGCGCCGGCTGCCCCTTGTTGACCTGCACGTGCGCGAGGTTGCTGCCGCCGCTGTTGTTGTTGCTGCTGCTGGTACTCGCGACTTCCTTCTCCACTGCAATTATAGTTGCGTTAATGTTCAGTAGCCGGAGAGTGCTCATTTTATGCTTTAATAAAAGCTGAGTTGTTGCCTAGCTTGAATCAAACAATTGATTTCAAGATTTATAAAAAGTCACGTCCCATCGGTTATTATCGTTCTTCAATTTCTGACATTCTTTTTACCAATTACAACAGTTGTACTTAATACAAACGAGTTTGAAGTCACCTTCCGCATTAAGCCCAGTCTCGTCACCTTTCTCAAGTTATTGGTATATTTAGCTGCATCAAGCCATATGTAGGTACCGATAACTTTAAAGGTTTAAAGGTTGTAGTTTTCACTGAATGCTACTGCCTCACCGGCTACGTAACGGGCTTACTTTGACTTTGCAGATATAAAGCCAACGGTTTAGCGTGTTAATGATTATGGCATTATAAGATAGATTAAAATGGATTTGAATGACGTGAGAGTAGAAACTACTTCTAGAATGTGTCTTGTAACCGGCCACGTGGGGACGCCGGAACACTAGACACTCACCTAGCAGCTTGAGTGCGGCGTTGGGCGCGGTCGCTTGGGGCGCGGGCAGGTGCGGCGGCTGCAGGGGCGTGCGGCACTCGACGCACTTGCGCATGAGCGGCGCGCAAGCGGCGCAGGCGGCCACGTCCCCGCACGGCCGGAACACGACCGTCGCGGGCGCCTCTGAGCACACTACGCACTCGCCCACGGGCGACCTTGCCGTTACACCCGCGCGGCAGACCAGGCACTTTTTCACCTGAAAAGGGAAACGCATTGTTCATATTTTGATCATCATCCGTGCGGTCTATCCTGGTTGAAATTCCACACGTGTGTGGGGTCCCAGGGTCCACCTTTCTTATTATTTTCTTGGCCCACTTCGCGCGGTCTTGTGCATCCTCAGTGGTGAGTTTGTTGGCACGCATGTCACCCTTAACGATGTCGAGCCACCGCTTCTTGGGTCGACCTCTTCTACCGGTACCTGGCGGGGGCAGAGACATTTGTTGCCCACGTAGTTTGCCGATCTCCGTGAGACATGACCATACCAACGAAGGCGGCACTCCTGCAGCTTATCTGCGATGTCACGAACACGAAGGCTGTCGTGGATGTGGGTGTTCCGCACGAGATCTTTGCGTGCGACTCCACACTTCCACCGCAGCATTTTCATTTCCGTGACGCGCAGCTCCTGCTTGTGTCGCTCTAGTAACGGCCATGTTTCACTGCAATATAAAAGGACAGGCCTAATGATTGTTTTTTGGACCTGCCCCTTCGGCTTGATCTGCATTTTGCGGTCACAAATGACACCAGTGACTTTGTGGTTCACGCTATTTGGCCCAAGCCGCGGAAATTCAGGCTATAATGTCGCTGTCGATGTCTCCGGACTCGCATACCACAGATACCAGGTATTTGACACGGTCCGTGCACTCGATCACGTTATCACCTATGCGGACAGACTGAGGATTTGTGATGTTGCAGGTCATGTACTCCGTCTTCGCCACATTAAGTTTCAGACCGCCGTTTTCAAGTGAATTCTTCCACTTATTCACCCGTTGTACCAGCCGTCCCTCGTCCGAATCTTCTAGCGCAATATCATCAGCATACATGAGCAACCAGGGTAGCTGCTTGTGGTGGTATCGGATGCTGTTTGACAGAACGTCTAATATTACGCTATACAGAAACGGGCTAAGTAGTGTACTTCAACGGTGATAGGGAAAGGAAGCGTGTCACCAACCGCAATCCTAATTATGGAACTGGAATCGTGGTACATGTCCCGGATAATGTCAATTAGAAACACGGGACGGGATAAAGACCTCAGGAACGGCTTTGGACCGCAGCGCCCAGCCGATCATATCACGAGGGACACAGTCGAAGGCCTTCTGCATGTCTAAGAAAAGGAGATGCAGAGGTGTATTCTTCATATTTTGATTTTTAGGAAAAAATTTAAGTGCAGCTCTTAAAAGCTCCAGCACAAGACAAAAAATAACAGTAAAATAAGATAACAGTTCCGTTTACTGGATCCGTTTTAGGTTAGAATTTTTGAACCTATTGCTTAAACTCAAACCCATCGACAGACTAGGCCCGTATTCTGAAACAAGATCTGTACTTGAGTATAGATCTGAGTGACGCTTTTGTATGAACTGACGTTTTGAAATCTCTACTCACAGATCCGTGCTTGAGTACTATTCTCGAATACGGGCCTAAAAGCGGTAGTCATTGTTCTCGTATGTGTCATTGTCAATGTATTGTTCGGCAAACTACGGTCGGGAAAACGCTTCCATTATTAAAGTCAATTCACCAAACTATTGATGAGTCAAATCAATATGGTATGGTTAAATCAATAACTTTGACATATGTGGTAGATCGCTAAGAAAATTCTTGGCTCAAACAAGTCAATTGCCCTTCTAACTTTGACCAATGAATAATAAATGAACGTAACGAACCCTCGCAGCGCAGACGTTGCAGCAGCAGATGTGGCCGCAGGGGCGGAACAGCGTGTCGCGCTTGGCGTCCGAGCACACCAGGCACTCGTCCGCCGTGGGGTCCGTCTGCGCCGGCGCCGCCGCCTCCGGGAGGCTGCTGTCTACTGCTAAACACGCTGACATTCAATAAATAAATTAATATCTTGACACTACACACCAAGATTATCTGACCCCAAACTAAGCAGAGATAGATAGATAGATTGATAGATATACTTTATAGTACTAAAAAACAATGACAGTAATATTCAACAATACAAACAATTTGTACAATTAAGGCAGAGCTTGTACTATGGGCGTCAGATACTGATAAACATACTTAAATATTTTTAAATACATACTTAAGTAGATAATAACAACAAACACAAATGTTCGTCACTTGTAATGTAAATTTACTGTCATTGCTTGGTTAAAGCAGTTAGAATATAATGACACAGAAAACCTACTTAAATATAATATGTTTTAATTTTTGTTGATCATTTATTTTTCGTCAGACCCACCACACTCTCACACACACACACACACACACACACACGCTTGTTAAGAAATGTAAGTCACCTTGGTTTTGTCTTAATACTTAGTTTTAAGATAAATTTAATCAGTAAGTTTCGGTAAATTAGAGAAATGGCTTTTTACTGTTATTTAATTTTTATTTGATAAGGAAGAGTGGCTCATTCTAACACAGGTGCTGTAGCACTTAAAAGAAAGAGCCCACCTCTATATTTGTTATAAAATGTCTTTGGTTATACGAGTAAATAAGTATTTTTTAATTTTTTAATTTTCCTTTTTCGTCACATAAATATTTGTCATGGGTGAGGATCGAACCCCTCGAAATTCGGCGATAAACGCAGGATCTCTGCCATTGCGCTAACAGGCCAGTCAAATAAAAGAGAACACTTATATAGGACAAATAAAGAGTCGAAAGTTAATCTAGTGGTGGATCTAACGTTGGCAGGGATAATTCGTTCGGCTGTTAACTTACATCGATTGCAATTTTAAAAGTGATGCCATGATGTCCATACTGCATCGCCATTGGCTGAGACGATGTCAAAGTGCAATCGAGTCGCGTTGCGAGTTAGTGAATAAGAGGGCTGTTCACGTTAAATGAACGCAAGACTACAGTGGAGGTCGGGGATGGTCTCGCGCACGGGTACAGTGTTCAGGCACTAAATTGGCCCTACATCCGCTCACTACGCAGGTTCTGGCCGCCTTTTTTTTTACATGACGGAACTAGTGCTATGCCGTGGGCTGCAGCAGTGCTGAAGCATTCTGGCACTATGCACATGAGTTTATAATTTAGCAGATGCATCCGAGGATTGAAATATTATATTAAAATCTATTATGTGACAGCATTACAGTTTTTCATATTTTCTAATACTGGCTAGATGTGGGCTCTGAGGATTCCGTTCACCAGGACGGCATCAGTCAACTTTCCTTTGACTACCTTGTTTGGGATATAGTAGTGAGCGAATGGATGTCTGTTTGAATTGTGATGAATTCAGTTCATAATAAATCGCTATTAATTAATTAACTATAAGTAATGATAAACGAAACGCTTAAATTACCTGCAGCTACCGTCCCGCTGCCGCTGGCAATACTCAGCGAGTTCTGCTCGCTATCTGGCGTGCCGTCGCTGGGGGCGCTGGTGCCCTCTTTGCGACAGGTTGTCAAGGTCTTGCACAGATTCGGGTCCGGGCAAAGATCTAAAGGCGTTTGTCCTGAAAATTACAAGCATAAAATACCCGTTACTAATTCAACTAATTAACTAACAAAAACGAATGTACTCGTAGTAGGTTATTTTCCATAGCCTTATGTTTAACCGATGAACCTTTATGTTATAAAGTAATATACTCGTACAACAGCAATATGTACACTTTGGCCACCTTAAGCCAAGAGCCTAGGTTAACATATTGTTGCTTGTGTACTAAACTGAATGAAATAGGACATCGCACTTCTAGACTTGCGTTTTATCTTCTTCCTATTATTTTTGACGCCACGCACTTTTGTCTCTAGGTAACTCTTGAGACCACTGTGCACAAGTCGGCAAGCAGCGTGGTGTCCCACGCGTCCAACGAAGCGGAATCCTCTATTTAGTATTAAAACTAAATGTGTGGACGTTCACCTTTTTTATTCTTGACGGACAGGTCAGCCCCATGAGAGGCCAGGAAGCAGGCGATCGACGCGGATGACTTCTTGTCGTGCGTGTGAGCCAGCCCGGTGAGCAAGGCGGTGTCCCTCGCGTCCTGGAGCCGGCGCAGTTGCTGCAGGGTGTGGTGGCGCAGCGCTTCGTGAAGTGGAGTGTCTCCATCCTGAAAATATAATTTTAGACTGTATTTACATGTTTTTTTTTATTACAAAAATAGTTATCAAATTCACACTTTAATAATCAATATGTTTGTTGCCGGCAGAAAATTGGCTGAGTAGGAGACTAGGCGGACCATACTCCCTAGGAAAAATGGCCAAAACACAATAACGATTTTATTAATTTGTTGAGCATTGACACGATATGAAACGCTTGTAAAAAATAACCATCACTTATTTAACGAATAACATTCATAATCTTACTAATATTATAAATGCGAAAGTTTTGTGAGTATATATGTATGTATTTATGTTTGTTACTCTTTCACGCAAAAACTACTGAACGGAATTAGACATTTAGATGAAACTTTACTTTTGATGTATAAGCTAAACATAACTTTATGTTTAGCTTATACATCAGAATAACACATAGGCTGTTTATAAATATTTTAAGTATGCATGCTTTAGAAAAGAAAATGACGCGGGCGAAGCTGCGAGCATAAAGCTGTAAAACTAGCTTATACTACTGTAGGAGATGAAACAGAATATGGTGTGTGTAGTGTCCCCGCAACCTTATACAGGTTGTCCCAAAAAGAAGTGTCAAGCGGAAGCCCACAGAAAGAGCACCCCTTGGGGTACTCGAATCATCCCCATGTATGTTCAGCGATTGTTCATAGTTTTCGAGTTATGATTTTTTTTCTGAATTTCTGAGAATTTCGGACCTACAAGTTTAAATGTTTTATTTTTTAAAAAGTAGAAGACTTTTCAAATTTTTTCTTTGCCCAACTGAATCATCATTAATTGCACTTTGATGCATACAATAATCAGCTTCATAACTTTGACCAAAATTATAAAAATGTTGGTATAAAACGAAAAATGTACGCTTAATGAACTTTAAATTAAAAATCTAAGCGGGTGACTGTATGGTTTCTAAGTAAAGCTCAAAAATGCTCCAGAATCTCAGCTTTCATAATCATTACAAAACAGAAGCACTTAATGGGCTACTTTGGCTAAAATCAACCTTCAAAGACAGCGAGGTGGAAAATTCTTAAAATTAGCCATCAGATTAATAAATGTTTTTTGGCCATGTTATCATTCCTGAAGTTCATTAATTTGTTAAATAACCAAAAATTACTGCAGGAAAGTTGATTAAAACCTTTTCTCGCAGATAATGACTGTCACTTTGAAGCAAGGTGTCAGAACCCCTATCAGATTCCGTCTTGATAAATTTTGACAGCGGCGCCTGGTAAGGGGTTATGGACTTTGAGTGCGATTACGATTTAGTTTTGTGTGGATACTGGACTTCGACTAATTTGGCTTTCTCAACGAACTTTCGAGCCCATTCGTTTGGTGAGATGCCTTTCACATCACGTGATTATGCTCTTATGCATTACTTTCATGGCTTTGCAAGAGGAAACGCTTCTGCAGCAGCCAGATTGTACAGGGAGCAAGTACAAAATGGAGGTGGACCTCAACCCGAAACTTGGCCTGATCATCGCATGATTTTAAGAGTGCATAACTCTTACATGGGAGGACATCCACCAGGTAGAAGACCAGGCCGTGTTAGATACACGGCCTGGTGCATGCATGTCCCAGATAGTGTCGAATCAGTGCTCGAAGAAGTGGCAAGAGATTCATCAGTACGTGTGAGAACAATACAACGTCGAACCGGAATTCCAAAATCACTGGCACATCGCATTATTAGGAGATGTTGACGTGTTAACGCTCTATAGGAATATGATTTTTCAAAACGACGGCGCCCCATGCCATTTTGCGAGAATCGTCAGACAATATTTGTCTGAAAGATTTCCAGACAGGTAGATCGGCCGTGGAGGGCCCATTGCGTGGCCGCCACGGTCCCCCGACTTGAACCCAATTGATTTCTTCGTCTGGGGATATTACAAGGAATTGGTTTACGCCAAGGACATCAGCAACGTAGCCGAATTACGAATAAAATTGAGGCAAGCAGAAGAGACGATAAAAAACAACAGAATTGCCTTTATAAAACTAAAAGACAACTTTTTTAGGCGATGTAGAATTTGTATCGAGAACGAAGGTAGACATTTTTAACATTTCTTGTAAATAAATAATAAATAATTAATAACTATTTCTTTTTGTTCTATTAATTAAACTTTCAAATGTTTATTCTTTCTATTATTTCCTTAGCCTTCCTGCAGTAATTTTTGGTTAGATAACAAATTCATGAACTTCAGGAATGATAAAATGGCCAAAAAACAGTTATTAATCTGATGGCTAATTTCGCTGTCTTTGAAGGCTGATTTTAGCCAAAGTAGCCCATTAAGTACTTCTATTTTGTAATGATTAGGAAACCTAAGATTCTGGAGCATTTTTGAGCTTTACTTAGAAACCATACAGTCACCCGCTTAGATTTTTAATTTAAAGTTGAAAATTTAAGTCTTTATTCATCAACCGTACATTTTTGGTTTTATACCAACATTTTCATCATTTTGGTCAAAGTTATGAAACTGATTATTTTATGCATCAAAGTACAATCAAGGATGATTCAGTTGGGCAAAGAAAAAATTTGAAAAGTCTTCTACTTTTTAAAAAATAAAAAATTTAAACTTTTAACTTTTAGGTCCGAAATTCTCAGAAATTCAGAAAAAAAATCATAACTCGAAAACTATGAACAATCGCGGAACATACATGGGGGTGATTCGGGTACCCCAAGGGGTGCTCTTTCTGTGGGCTTCCGCTTGACACTTCTTTTTGGGACACCCTGTATAAAGGGCTGCAGAGCTGCTTAGCTCTCTTTCTGCTGCTAGCCGTCGGACGATAAGGACCTCACTCTGGTGTATCGGGTGCCCATATTATTTTTCGTGCCTTGCTGATAGTTGATTGTGTTAACGTTAGAGTCATAGTTATTTTGCTAATTTAATTGTTATTTTTGGTTTAAGTTAAATAAATTGTCTTTTTAAAAAAGCTGTTTCACTTACTACTATATATATATATTTTAAATGGAATGAATCACAAATACTGTTTCATTACTGGTAAATGGTGCAATTAATTAGTGATCATGTTTCTCTCATGTTACATTTGAACAGTTATGTCGTCAGGTCAAATAACCTTCCGGGAGCCACAAATCACATCGGTCGGTGAAGTGAACAATATTTAACGCATTCCGAAATGTTTAAATACTACTACTCGTATGTACAATTGTACATGTACGAAATACACAAACATATCCACATAATATGCACCGTTCCTTTCTGAGCATGTGTACGTAATAGCATTCTCTGCACATTAATGCCATTAATGGCGATTCGCAACAATTTAGAAGATGCCTTTTCTTGTAGTAACTTAATTACGAGTAGATAAATATGTTGAGGAACGTTAAATTCAATCATTGTTTTATTACCATATAAATAAAGACGCATTATAAAATAAAAAAATGTAAACGGAGCTGGTGGACGGTTCGCCACGTGGTATGTGGCTCCCGATATAAATCTTTGAGTCTGCAACTGTTCTATTTGTATTTTTAGAAGACGCGTCAACGATGCGTTAACATCGATCCCGAGTTAATAACACTCTCGCAGGATATTATCAAAGTCATTTAACCATTAAAGTTTAAACAGTAGGCGCAGTAGCTTGCGGGGAAGAAAAATATCAAACTCACCAATTATTATTGTCAACGACTCGTAGTATGGATAAATAATCCTTGTGTTGTGTTAGGAGGTACCCGACAAAGATTCAAGCCAGGGCCAACTCCAAGCACACCCAGGTCAGATCCAATTTAGAAAAGTTAGTTTCCTGAATCCGGTAATCGAACCCGGGACATCGTCAAAGTGAAGACGAAATGAGCAGGATCAGCGCCTGGGGATTCACAGCGGCCTCCTAAAACAGGGTTAACCTCCTTATACAGTTTTCGTTTCGCAAACCGACCAACCGCTGTCCCTTTTTCATGTGTTGGTTTGTAAAATCTAGACTAGGCTAGACTTTAGTTTACTACTAGTTACCTTGTCGCAGATGTTGAGGTCAGCTCCATGCGCGACGAGCAGACGCACGATCTGCGTGTGTTGCCGCTCCACGGCCAGGTGCAGGGCCGTCTGCAGGTTCGCGTTCTGCAGGTCGGGGCGCGCCCCCCCGCGCACCAGCAGCTCGGCCACCTCGGCGTGGTTGTTGAGCGCCGCGAGGTGCAGCGCGGTGTACCCGTCGTCCTTCGCGTCATCAACTATCCACGGACGAGGCAGTTTGCCCAGCATTATCTTCATAGCGCTGAAAAGAAGAGTCAGCTTTATTCTTTGTGATGACGATATTAAAAAAAAACGATAGTATTTTTCCTGAGCAGTGCTTTAGAATATAAACCTTATAGCCTCTGACACGTCACCCTTTCAGTACTACTGTCATGTTACAGGACAACACCAGCTTTTTGAAGGGCGCTCAATTTTGAGTTATGTTTCCAAATTCAGGTTAGATTAAATTAAAGCTTACAATAGAATTGATGACCAATAAATATTATAACGCAATTTACTTAGTGTCTCTTTGAACAAACACTAATTACCGTTACTTAAGTACAGATGCAGCTAATTGCGAGACTGAATGCGAAAGAGGGAGGCAATGGTGGAATGGTGAGTCTAATTAGGTTAGGGTTGCAGAAACGCGAAGGAAACTACCCATCTCCAAGGAAAAGGCTCATTAGATTGTTCCCTTTCGCGTATAATTAAAAATGGACTGCGTAATTATTTATCAAAGAAAATAACGGCTTCTTAGCTGCAACTTTCATTTACAAGACTACAATTTAAATTGAAGACAGCGAAGTTTAATGGCACGTAGCAGGATGAGCAATGAAAGCTAAAAATGCGTTAGAGTTTAATTCTCAACTATTTCGATACGATCATGCAGAACGTGTGTTAAAATGAGCTGTGAATGCAAGTGTTTCTTTGACTCATCTGGCTTAATTTTTCTTGGCGAAATAACAGTTAAATAGCACTGTTTATTCGAAAAAAGCCGAAGATGTAGGTTGCTGGGGGTAACTTTTTTGCGCCCAAAAAGACTTAGGGTTCCGTGCTAAGTAAAAACAGAACGCTAATCAACGTTTATAACGCTAATTAACATAGTTCTATCAAAGCATTATGTGTTTAACGTTTTCGTGGTTCATAGGTTACATACATGAAAGAGACAATAAAAAAACACACGGACAGTGAGAAAAGCAGCGTTCAATAAAGCATTCGGTAGAAAATCCATACACATATTTATATTATTTAAAAGAAAAAAAGTCTACGGTTAAGATATTTTAAAATAATTTTTAATGTCACTGTAACTAATAATAAATTAATATAAATGTTACAAGGAACCCTCTAATGATTAAATCTTGATAGCTTCAAAGTGATCACTTCGAATGATACGTGCCCCCGCGAAGTAAGACACGGCCCACGGTCCACAGCAAGGAAGGATTAGACTTTTGTTATTTTATTCATTTGACTTGGTAAATAATTTTATGGTATTAACTTAAAAATTATCTCGCGATAGTCATAAATTCAATTTGTACGAATATTGCGCTTGAAAAATTTAAAGATAGGTTTATCGTGTTTACATCTAAAAAAAAATTAACCAATAAAAACAAAAGTAAATGATCAAACACTTTTATTAAGGAAATAAACGCATCCTCTAGATTTTAGTAGTTACCAAATTTTTATAGCTGAATATTTTCCTAGTATTTTTAATAACATCTTTCAAGGCGTAGAATGACTTGTGGATATTAAATTTAGCTCATAGTCGACGACATTATCCCCATGTCATTTATAAAATTATGTATTAATGCCTCTAGTCGTTGCTTGAAATCTGTTTTCTGAAGTAACTAATGCTAAATAAAAATTCCCCAGCTCCACCCTTAGCTATAAATGAGCAAAGCAACAAGCTCCTGTATACTCGTGTAGATAGTTAAATGGCGAGGGCAGTGTTGCTGGCGCAAGTTATTAAAAACAACGCAAACATGTTTGGACAAGCTAACCAATCAATTTGGTAATGTTGTTATACTGCAGAGTTGGATACCGTAGATTCATTTCACCTAAGTGAAAAATACGCGTGCTACCGTGTGACGAAACTTACAAGTGTTTAACATAAGGGTTTTCTTCTGAATTTGATAATACAGGATGGAATAGTTGAGTTCTAAGTGAAGGGTGAAGATAACAAGTATCTGGACTCTGTTGTATTTGATAATAGTTTCAAAGTTATTCGCAAGGCATGCAAGAATGAACGTTAAGAAATTTACAATCTCAGCTACAGAAATCAACTACGCTGTTAGAGGTGGTTGAACTCTTCACAAAAATAGCTCAAGAGATCGCGTTTGCACCACCTACAAGGTTTATATATCTACTCACATCACTAAAACAATCATGTTTGAACGTGCGCTACGCATTCTCGTACATTTTATGTTACTAGCTCAAAGTTTTAGAAGCAAAGTAGAGACTTTAAAGCGTTGGGTAATGAATTTTCAATTCGGTAGTTGGTGCGAATGTACAACTGTAGCGTAATGGAGCTGCTGGCAACAGTAAATTAGACGATACACATTTTAATATGCCGTATTACGTTCAAAGAGTAAAAACGAGCGAACAAATTAAATAAGGTCAAACGTCATCGGCGGGCGCGCGGGCAGCGCCGCTCGTCCTGCGTGCGGGTGCGCCCGCGCAGTCGCGTCGCGCGCGCGCCCGCCCGCCGCCCGTACTGGCGGCTCCTCGCGCTACCCAATATTAGCGCAAACATACCACAATTTATTTCAGTTAACAATGAACTAATGTAATTTTTTCAGTGAAATGGTTCAGTGATTGAACAAGTTTGAATGTAAAAAATGTTTGATCACAAACCGCGGAACAACATGACACATGGGTGAGTTCAAATGATGTACGTTGGATCCATCGATCTGATTCAAACTAAGATTTTAATTATTCGAATGTACTCAGATAATAGCCAGCTTATAACTTCATTATCCTTTGTACTATAATTGATAAGCAATGAGGTTCAATAACTGTAGGTACATATCTAATTACACAATTTTACTAAAATGTTACCATACAAATATGATGCTAATTATTATGTCAGAACATAAATAATAGCCACCATTTTTACTCTCATTTATTCACAGTTCTTTAATTTTATAGAAATTGCTAGATTTTACAGTGCTAAAAACAGAAGAGACAAATCAGTTCATTAGTCAAAAAAATATTCGTTTGGTTAAGTCCTTTCGTAAAAATGGAAATAGTTAAACAGAAACATTATAACGTAGTACAAGAGCATGTCGCTCGGGCTGACAACAACAAGGTTCCCGCGCTTTGCCGCCGATAGCGGTAATCGATTAAGATTCATTATTCAAAGAAGAAGGCGATCAGTCTGATTTTGTATGGAGATCATATTCATAATACCAATGAACGTGACAAAGGTCAACTTTATTCACAGAAAACTCAGCTGAATTACAGTGCGTTTGGTGTAGGTATATCTGGTGTTGTCACCGTCACATTCATCATGTCAGATAGAGACCAAAATGTTTATTTATTCAAATTTTATTTTTCGTTTTGTATAAAGGTGGCGAACTACCGCTAGCCCAAGAGAAGTCTCGTTGCCTGCCTACATAATATACGTAGCCTAACTTGTTGTGAGATCTATACTTGCATTACAGAAGTCTTTATGGGCATTTAACACTTAACTTCGATTGTCATACGCGTATAATGTTATTTAACTGTAAAATATGTAATATGACACAGTGTACAAGACCAGACCTAAAAACATAAATAACGCGGAGCAACCATAATTTTATGCAAGAGGATTTTGGTATTTTTACCACACCCACTATTCCCTATTCTCTATAGTTCAAACTTCAAATAACTAAAGGTTACATACATGACTTGCTCTACAATTTTTTTAAATACAGCAGTAAGTTTTAGAGATACAATATAAAACCCTTATCCTCAGAATATATCATTAGCTTATATAATAAGAAAAGAGTATATAGGGGAATCCAAAGCAACCTGACATAGTCAGAATGCTACAAACTCTCTCACATACATTACTCTCATACATAAAATTACCCGTAGTTATGGTACAAGTTATGGTTTAAGTTAATGTACAGTATGTTTTATTACACAAGTAAAATGAGAAAGGAGCCCGACACGCGTTGGTCCAGACAGTCACGCGTGGCTCCTAAAAACTCCGCATTTAAGGCGACAATTTCTTTTAGAAAACGTGTTCCCATGTGTCGGTAGTAATTTAACTCAAACAGCACCATTCGTAATTATAAATCTCGCCGAATTCATTCATTAACATTTAAAAGGGACTAGGATTCGAATAGCTTTTGTATGACAAAGGGTTCGACCACAAGATAAAGTCCAAAGCACTTTGCATAAACAAATACCTAATTTTAAAAACTGGGTGCTTAAAAGTTTATGGAACTGATTGAATGTGAATCTCCGCCACTTAGCTAGTTTTTCTATAGGATTGAAAGTTAATGAGCATCATTTATTTAAGTCCTGCAGTAATTTTGAATCGTTAAGTCTATTGATAAACAATAAAACAACATTCAGTCGAACAATGTTAAAATCAGTTTACCAAAAACTGCGAAATTTCACAATCCGTCTTGAACTCAGATTGAAAGGTAAATATTTCAAGGATATTTGAACAAACTTCTGTTAGATTCAGAAATAGAAGTAGCTTAAAACATTAGTGCTTTGCACATTAAATTTATGAAAGTTGTCATAAAAATTACAAGGAGAATGACACATAATTGATATGACAAAGTACTAAAACGTAGAGCTACTTACGTTGCTGATCATACCTGGTATGCCGTGCTCCGAACGGTATTAATGTATGAAACATAAATACACTGTGCCTACCACCAGTACCGGAACGCCTATATTGAGAAGATGATCAGTTTAATAAGCATGGTTTTTCGTACACATTATTCAATTCTATCTCAAATTTTTATGCTGAGTTCTAGACAACTTTTCTGATAGTAACCTGCACGCGGCTGCAGCGTGAATGCTGCGCGGCTCCAGCACGAATAATTTGAATGTGCCGTCAATATTAATACCCGGGGTACATTAACTTTAACGTGGGTTGGCTGGAAGAGATCGCTTCCTAGCGATAAGGCCGCCTAAATTGTACTAGACTAAGTTTTTATTAGTTTTTAAGCACTGTTGTAATTATTTTCTTTGTAGTTGTACAATAAAGTATATTTATCTTATCTTATCTTATCTTAAACTCACATTACAATGAACCATATCATCATTAGCCTAGAAATCTTTACCGCCCTTGAAGTTAGTAGTTAGTGTGTAGTTTTGATTCGTGTTCGTTATGATTTAGTGTGAATATATTTTCGAATTTAATAGATTAGATTATTTATTTCTCAATATAAACATAACAATACACGTACATATTATATCAAATTATACTAAAATATTTATTTTACCAATACCTTTTTTTAGGGTGGCTTAAATGATGATATAAATAAATAAGGTTAACACAAATTCTTAGTTTAATCGGAATTGGTAAAACAAATCTCTAGTTTGAAATTCATATTTACAGAAATGTAGTAATTTACGTAAATGATGACATTTGACAATGCTGCTGATGTATGTAACTGACAGGAATCTAAATATTGCTTCAATTTGGTTTGAATACAAGTAATGATGAGTCATAAACCCACATCACTGGGAAAGGCGGTAGAGTGATGGTGATCACGAGAAACGCGTGGGATGGCAGCGGTTGCTGTGCGTCAGAATTATGCTATGATATATCCTTGCCAATGGTTGCAAGTAAATTCACAGCTGATTCTGATATGAAGCCACTTTATATACCCTCTCATTCATAAAAACTTAAACAGTGCTATTAGAATATAATACAATAGAGGAAAAGGAGTTGTAAGACTGGTTGAATTTTTATTAGTAAGGAGGTAAGACTTAGAATAATAAAAAAAATAAAAATCAGTTCTACTGGTGTATAACGAAATTTTATATAAAAAATATTAAATATTACAGGGTATTACACTTTCTGATATTAACATATAAACTCGTGGTGGTGACTCAGATGATTTTGTCATAGTTTAGTGAAGACGGGAACATAGCCAAGAAAGAAGTGTAATTTAAATTCGTAACGTACAAAATGTGTCCCATAATTTAAAAAAACCTGTATGGCCCTATAAAACGTGAAAGTCTATGTATAGTAAAACAAAACGAATAAAGTTTACTTAGTTCAAACTCTATGTTAGCGTTCATTTGTGTGTCATTGCGTATATTCCGCGGCCGTGATGCCGGTTGGCTTGTAAATTGAAGACAAATGGGCATAAGTTATAGCTGCCAATAACAGCTAACTTCACAATGTGTGACGTAGTCAGATGTCTGTATGTGCGAAACAATCAAGTAATGAATCATCGCGCTACGGCACTGTGGCGGGCGACGCTAGAGTATTTCAGAAAACCAACTAAGCTGAATTCACTCACTGATGATGCTGCTAATGAATAATGTAACATAGAGACGCGACAGAATTTACAGGGTAGATGTAAGTGGTCCATGCGATCATATTCCTACAGTGAGCTGATTCCCCACGGATCCAGAATAGTAAGTTATGGAAATGCGCGATTGGGGCAGCAGCGGGCACTAGTGGCCAATAACAATGTCGCATTAATATTCAACAGACGCTCTTTGGACGGCCGGCTGCTCCGCGGACAGCAGCGCCGCTGTTCCTTACTCCTTGGAGCATCTTAGTAGCTGATCGGATCAAATGCTAATATTTATAAAAAAAAGAGTGCATTCAAATAAAGACTTTCTCCAATATTCCACTCTTAGAATTCTAAGCGACACTTTCCGATTGAATAAGCTGAAACTCCTTGCTAACAGCCACGAATAAAACTTGTGTTTGATGTTCAACAATTTGTTAAAAACTAACAAATAGTTCAGGAATAATATAATTTTATTTTCGAATAATGCGAAGGCAAATTGAAACACCTTGTTAGGTTACTGTTAATAATGAATATGTAATACTGTTGCTGTTGTTACTATACTGATTGTGTTTGGACTCTGTTGTCTATACCTATTATTGGCAACCATACAAAAAAAGATTCACCACTACCTTTTTTGTACAAATGTAATGTACGTTTTGCTGTTGCTGTACCTTAATAAATAAATAAATACAAGTTCTGAGTACATATAAACAAACGAAACGTCTTAACACTCTTTCCCTATGTATAAGCTCCTATCAGCAAACATTTCAATTGTAAGTCAGCAGCTTCTCTTAGACTGGATGGACGTGGGGCCGCGGGAGATAACGAGAAGAATCCATGCGAAAGTTTCGAGCGCGGAACCCCAACAGTTGATCGGTAGATACTTTCTTTTTACAACTTTGAAACATTGCGGTATCGAAATGCTAACAAAACCACGTTGCTTTCAAGCAGACAAAAGATGAGTTGGCTGTCGTCCCACTTGTTTGTCTACGAAACTTTGCCAAAATTCTTTTATTGACTGAGCGAACCTAGAGGCGAGCATTACGGATGGCAGCGGGAATTCTTTGCCGCAATACATTGCCGTGTCGCAACATTTACTTTGTACACACAATACATTTAAGCTTTTTTATTAATCGTATAGTATACGTGAAATAATTTAATCAATTTAGAGCCTTTTTAATTCAGAGAGCGTCGTGGCCTAGTGGTTAAGCACTCCAACTCGGATCGCGGATCGTGTAGTCCCGAGTTCAAATCTGGCCAGAACCAGAATCTTTGTGTTCATTGTTTAATTTCCGACTAACTCTCCGGTGATGGAAAACATCGATAAAAACCAAATCAACCCGGATAGCGGCGGAAGATATATGTGAAATAATTTATTGAACTCAGAAAATTTTATTTAAAGATGGTCTGCCAGTTTTCTATTTTGCATCCTCCATTGTTAATATTCATTGATGACTTGTTTTAAACATTTTGTTTAATTACTGACTTTTTCGTTTAATTTCAGAGGTCAGTGAACGGCGGGGCTGCCAGATCTTGAGATCGGAACTATGTATAGCTCTCGTACCCCGCGGGAGGTGACAGTGGTGGATGGTGTTCTACTAATAATAGCATCCCCTCCAGCGCGCGACCATTGGAACGCTGACGGGAGCGCGCACATGTGGCGCCCGGCGGCATCGTACTCGGCGTGCACGTTTATTTTCGATGCGGTCGTCACGCGGCGCGGTTCACGGTGTTCCTTACATAAGAGCCTCCTCGGAGACCGCGGCCGAGGCTCCGATATGCAACTCGCCGCGGCGGTCCCGCGCGTTGCACGTCGCTGCACGTTCGGGAAACCGATCCGGTGGACGCCTGCCGCCGGATCTATTTCGGGAAAATACAAATTTGGAATGGATGGTACTCGCGAGTCGTAAGCGAACTCCACCGGTTGATTCCATTTTTAGAGCTGGTCTGCGCGTGCGCACAGAGCGAGCCGCAGTGCTCAGCGAGCTGCCATCACGCCGCGTCGCTCGCCACCCCCACGTCGCCGGGAGTCACCACTGGCCTCCAAGATGTGGCGTCACATACGGACCGGTCACCCATCCCGCGCACCGAGAGCTGCAGCGGCCATGAAGATTCAAGACATAAAGCCTTGCGCGAGTTCCGTGCTTCCTTACTTCCCATAGTGCTTATAATCGTATGGAATGTAAAGAAGTATGGAGCTGCGCGGGCGTGCCCACAGGTCCGGAAACGCCTCCGACGCTCACATGTGTGACAGAAGTTTTTTCAAGAAATTTTGTGTTGATCATAGTTTTTCAGTGACTTGATTTGGTGGTGTGTTCACCGTCGTACAGTTCGCAGTGCACATTATCTTGGATGTAATCGAGCGTACCGAATTAGTTAGTAAGACAAACACTTTGATAATCCTCTCCAAATTTTAAATATTTTTACTTTATTTATTTATTTATTCGTTTATTGCATATATAACATGTGTCTCTAGCAATAGAGAACATTTATTTGAGCTGTGATAATATTGTTCATATTCATATCTTTTAAAAATGTTACGCCTTTCAGTTAACTCAAATTGCTAGTTGTGAAGTTAGGGCAACGAATCAGTAAGTAAAAACAGGAATTGTTTATTCGGTGGCGAGTTGTCGTAAAATAACATCTGGCGTAGGTTCTGACTAAGGCAACATAAATAAACGTCAGGCCGACGTCGACCGAGCTCGAAACTCCTCTCCGCACTCTAAATTATATTTAGATGAAGAGAGAGAACGCTAGGCGGGGTTTTAATGCATTGAAGACTGACGAATTTGCGATATCTAATTCAATATAAAATCTGCCGCAGATTCAATCAGTCTGATTTGCAATTAGTATATTAGCTGTCGCACCGTGATTTACAAAGTTTTATTAATCTCAGTTTGTCAGTTCTGAACAAATTAGTGGTATACATTTTTACATTTCTTTTTACGCAATAAAAAGTAATTATTTCTTCTTATTTTTTTTTTAATCTGTAGGTTTTATGATCTTCACTCGTATTTTAACCTTGCTGAATTTATATGTGTATACCTATGTTACTGTCTTCTTCTCATTGCCATTCGTTTCTAAAATGTCGAGTAAAAAATCATCATCTGGTAAGTAACCATTTCATTCCAGTTTCTCAGGGCGAAACATATGTTCAACTACATAGTTTTTTTGTTTTTTCGTGTATTGTTTCATTGTCAGGGTATTCTAGCGCGGCGAATGGCAAAAACTGGGCAAAAAAACAAAAGGCGGCGGCGTGCTGGGGCCGCGCCTGCGCCACATCTGGGGGCACACTGCATCTCATTATGCGCGCGTCGCGCCTGAGCGGCCGGCGCCGGGAGCTGCGCCAGAAGCATCACCAAGACACGGTGGTCATGAAAGCGCGGTGAGATATACCCAGAAGGTGGACAGAGAAAATAAACAATTAACCCATTTCTGTTTTTAGTGTTTCTCTAATAAGTGCCAAAACGATCACCCCTATTAAACAATAGTATCACTATGAAGATAAAAACAATGTTCAGGATAGCTAGAGCTACGGCTGCAGTCTTAGTTTGGTGGTAAAGGAAATAAATAATTTCAGCTCATAACCAATCATGATTCATATACTTGGCGCAGATCTTACAACGGGGATCGATTGGTCATAAAAATATCACAGACATCGATACAACCACGTTTATTAATCTCATATAACGAAAACTGACCAAGCGCAACAGCGTTACATTGGCAGTTCAATGCCACACCACGCACCGGTGCGTTCTGTAAATCGATTTACTACTCTCTTTTTTATTCGGGTAGTGAATGGGTTAAGCAATATGTATCCCCGGTACACCAATCCAAATCTCTTGTCAATGATGAATTCTTTGTAAGAGCATACGCTCTTACCTATATGGGTAGATAAAACCAGAATACTGGCAAACATAGGTAAATAATCAGTGTGTGGAATTGTTATAATAATTCTTAAGATGTCAACAAAGACTAACCGTTTGGTGTTATTACTCAATCAAAGATAAATTGTACGGGAACGTAAAGCCATTAGGGTCCCATTAAAAGCATAAGGGTATGGAGCGTATGGAGCATGGCGAGCATTAGCTAAGTTCCGTTCATTGTTTTAAGAGGCGAGGGGCGACAGGAGCGGTGTGCGGCGGCGGGCAATGACAGCGCGCACGCATTGCGATCGGGCTCACGCACACCACGATGCTGGCGGCTGGCGAGGCGCGGCCGAAGCGCGACACCAGCGAGACCCAGACCGAGACCGAGTCCGATCGCGCTTACCAATGTCGCCGGCATACCCATCAGAGCTAGGGATGACCCACTCATGCTATTTAAATTGTTTGAACAAAAATTTTGAGGCGAGAGATAGCAAACGTAGAGTCCACCATGTTTTCAGAACGAAAAGTTTATTGTTAATTGAGTAGAAGCATATTTTGAAATGACTTTAGCGTTAGGTTTATTTTAAGTCTTATTTGAAGTTAGGTGTCGTAGACCAACGCAATGAGAAAATACTACGAGCAAATAATTCAATACTCGTACGGTAAAAGTTACTGGTTGTCTGTAAAATACAGGTTAAGAAATACTTCATACAATGTTATTATTAATTACGTTTAATAACTGTGGAAATTTCACACGGAAACTTTAAAATCTTTATTTCATTTACACTGCTAACTTGTAACTGGCAGAATATTTTTTTATGAACTAAAATTACTAAATGATTATGCAACTTACAGCATAATAGGCGTATAGTTTTGCCAGCCCTGATCATATGGGACATGCATGGCTGACAATTACACACGGACAACGATGCCTAACCGATTTATAATGTAGTCACAAAGGACACGGAGATTCTGAGCTCTCTGGGGCCCTTAGTGTGATTCACTCCGACAGATTCATTAGCTGTAGTATCAGTCTGCTACACACTGTTTAATATTACAGTTAGTGGGAAATAAGTGAATAATGTTCGATCTATCTTAATCCCTAAGTACTACTTACATTATATTTTTTGGTAACCGATTCATAAACAATTACCCTAACAAAGAATTAATAAAAATATACTCGGATTATTTAGTGAAAATTATTACAATATCTCATACCTCTACACACTTGTAATTTTCGTTCAATACTTTAGTAACATAAGTATTAATGACATGTTTGCAAATACAATGCTTTAGTTGAATTTTGTAGTAAAAAACGAGCTATAGAGCACAAAGCATAGACACAGATTAAATAATAATGTTCCGATTCAGAATCAAGCTGATCCGCGCCCTTTTATAGTGAACGCCTTTTACTACCGCACAAAAGAGTTTTCTATGAGAAAGGGATCTTGACCTACCAGTTTGTTCAGAATGTTCAACTCTCAAAAACAATTTATTCATGCATCCATGCAACGACTACGACCAACAAAAGAATTTAAAACTAGACAGGGGGGATAATGAATACTAGACAAAGACCATTTTAATAGAGTTACTTGCGTGCAATTCGGTTTAGTATTTTTTATTCGAATGAATGCTTTCGTGTTTGTTAATAAAAGTTTGGTTTGAGAGAATGGTAGGCTTCCGCAATTTACTTCGGAGATAGGCATTTCCATTCGATTATGTATACGATGGATATCTTGTTATTGGTGGATGACGCGCGAAAATAACTACCAGACGAATATTTGGCATCGCTCCAGAGGCCGCAGAAAGTCTCCTGATGCTTCACCACACTCGACATTTCTATTCACACATATAATAGGTATTGATTTATGTATACGGGAGAACCTACTTGCGACTTTGTTGCATCACCGACTTTGCGGTCGTTGTCTTTTTCAAACTATGAGCAAAAATGTGTTATTATTGCGTAAGTAATCGCAAGGAATTTGAATGAATTCAGAGCTAAAGTAAACGGCTTTTTGAGATATAAATAAAAGTTCTTTTTAATAAATTAGAAAAGTATAAAGTTTTAGATTTATTGCAAGGATTCAGATAATTACTGAGAGACCGCCTGTACCACTTGTGTGGTGTTAGATAACCATATTTAGGAAGTAAATTATGGTGTGCGAGGTTGGATATACTAACAGTTCCCCTAATTAATTTGCCCTGTGAATTTGCCAATCAACAGTTCTATTATGGTCTAGTGGTATACTGTGATGGGTTAGATGTTACTCACATCACTCTTGTTAATTAATGGGGGACGAGAAATGTTTTAGCGTTTAGGTTCGAATTTAAGGATGCTTATATGAGACATTATTACTGTCAGGAAGGAAACCTACTCCAAAGTACGTAAACAACTTTGCTTGATTTGGGTTGTTGTCCACTGGGATGTGAATATCTATTTAAGATTGTATTTAGAAATATTATTGTATCTCAGTGCCATGCTTATTGACATCTAGGGATATTTATGTTTTATAACTTCAGCTAAACAAGAATGTAGCTCCTAATTGCGTTTCGTTGCGGATTACTGCAAGTACGAGTACCTGAGCAATGGCTACTATCCTACTACAGTCCCTGAAACTGCTGTTATCCAAATCGACTGACTATAATGCGCGGACAACGACAAATTAGTAACACTTTTGACAGGAAAGAGAAATATACATTTCAATATTATGAGTATTTAAGAGTTGAATGATACAGCATGTGTAGACAACTGAGCTAACGCATGGTTCCTTACGTTTTCACGACATTTATCAACTTATAACTTGTTAAAACACTTGTTGCAAATGCTGTTTCTCGTGGGCGCCGTGTGTAGAATTCATGCCCACAGCGCATTATGTTATGGGTCGATCTTAACCAGGAAAAAACGTAATATGTGGATATGGCTGTGGTTGCAGATCAACTTGTACGCATACGGCTGGTCCAAAGGGCTAATTTATTCACTCTCATATTTTTAAGTTAAGGAAGCTTTGCATATTATGTACCACCTGTATTTATTCCATACACCCCTAAGTGATGACTAGGTACACCAGCGTTATAAAACCAAAACACTCATTTAATCCTATACTCCATTCATTATAGCATTAGACAGAAGTAAAAAAGGTTCTTTTTGAGGTACACTTTGTGATCAAAGTACAATAAACATCATTGCTTTTAAGATTTATGCCGAATTTATTAAAATCCACATAAATAGTAGCTGTCACACTTAATTGTTCTCATTTAAAGTAAAGGAACTTCAGAATTTATGAGGCTTTTGCTTAAAACATTTATTTTGTCTTGCATCAAACTATATTGTCGATGTAAAAACCTAAAACAGGCAGGGGTTTTCATTTTTACTGTCACTATAACTCTACCAAATCTAAAATGTTACAAAATCCCTTTATACGTTGTGGCGGAAGGGGTTTTCAATTTTGCCAGGTTATACTCAGGTATATTATCGTCATGGCAACGTCAAATGCAAATTGTCATTCATTTTAGCCCCCCTGCTTCTTATTTCTAATGTTATAATGAATGAAGTATAGGACAAATAAAACACTCCTTATTGTAATAAAGATGATACTCGATATAACTAAAAGGTTTCCTATAACTATATAGTTGGTAAGTTGATTCTGAAATGAGTAATTAGTAGCATGTGTGATGCGGGTCCTCCCTCCGGCAGTCCCGGCCATCAGTAACGCGCCGCCTGGCCGGGACTGCGCCCAGCCGCCCAGGGTATAATAAACCGACACCAAATTATCTTTTCAAACAATTAGCCGAGACTTATTGCACAACAAAATCTGCTGAGCGAAATACGCTCGGTAATTACAGATACATTTTATGCTTTTTTGGGATGAAAAGACTGTAATGAAAGGGTGTAAATAAAATACCTAAGTAGCAGAAGTAAAACAAATGGTAACCTATCCTTACTTTCAAAAATGTTTAGTTCGAATTTCAATTTACGAAAAATATACAACGAAGTTTTAAATACCAGATGTTTCTTTTTCCAGATTTTTTGTTCTTTTCGCCGAAGTTTAGTTACAATTATTCATGTGTTTTTATGGTTTTCTATTTGTTAATCCAAATAAGTTATCTGAAATTGTGAAAATTGCAATAAAATGCAGAAGAAACCCGACATGCCGTGGTCAAAGTCTAGGTTAGGTTAGATAGAACTGTGACCAAAACGCGCGAGCCGAGCGTAGCGCGCAGCGGCCGGCAAAGCGCCAGAAAGCTCTATGCTTTATAAATATAACATTTCATATTATTTGCTTTCTAAACAATTTCAATTAGTTCATAATTGTTAATAATACATTATTGCATCAATGTGACAAGAAGTGAAATAGTAAATTTCATTTGCTAAGGGTTATTAAAGTGATGGACTTCAATTGAACGTTAAACTGTTTGTTTTTCAAAATATTGCAAATATTTTTTTTGGAACTAAATCAACTCTCATTCAAAGTGTTAGTCGCTGTTAAGATAGAAATCAATCGTGCTTTTGATGAAATGAAAATATTGTACACAAAAAAAGTTCTTAACGATTTCGAAGATATGAAATTCGTACTAAAACAATTCGAATTTAAGATAGGTAACCAAAACAAATATGTTTTTTCCGCTCAAAATTAAAGATTCGATTTTATTCCGACGCGATATTACTTAGTTGCTTTTTATGACCTTATCAATCTTAAAGGGGTCCCGCCAAATTGACCCCAGGCCCGGCGCAAAAAAGTAATAATAGTAGATATATTGTATGGTATCGCTATGGAATTGGGAATTCAGTGGTTAACTTAGTTTTTAATGCAAGGTGAAGTTTCATAGGCGCTATATGTAAAAAAGTCGACCGCAGTACAGTGTACTCGCAACGCACAAAGTCGACAAAAGTGGAGAGACATCGCGCGACGTGCGGCTGCCATAGAAGCCAACGGCGACGGCGGCCGCAACCCTGTCCATCAGCAGCCACGACCACTCTGCCAAGAGTGCCCGACTAAGAAGAAGAAGAACATGCAAAAAAAAACTCTTTAAGAAAAACTGCATCTTTCTGGGTTCTGTGCTCAACCTATGTTGGGTATGGTTATGTAAAAAAAAAATGACCGGTCAGCTGACGGTTAGTATTTTTACAATTTTTATTCTTGTTTTTCTTACACAGGGTTAAGGTGAAAAAAAAATTACGTAATAAACGAATGATCTCTAAGGCGTTATTTCACACCATGTTTTATTATCTTTAAGATATAGCGCTACAAAACAACATATTAACATTAGCTAAATGCAAGATTAGCTAAATGCAAGATTAGCTAAATGCAAGAGGATTAAGTTTTCCCTTAAAAGTGTAATTTTTCCATGTAGTACCTACGAAAATTTACCGGGCTAAAAAACTATGTTAGCCACCGAATTTGGCTGTAAATAGTTTGCGATATTTCTACTATCATTGCTTTAAAATCTGAGATACATTTCTTTAGCGCCGGTCTTGGGTTTTCTTTGTATGGGATTTGGCGGATGTTTCTTTTCCGATCAAATATGTATTTACTGGTCTGGCATAACACTCTAGCCAAGACCTTAATGGCAAAACTTTACACATAAACGATGCATGATCTCGGTGAAACGATGGAATGCAACGCCTGATGCTTTTCAGCTAGACAAAGCGCACCGAGTTGAAATAACAGTAATGTGCGGTGCAGGAATAGCTCGAAAAGATTTTGTAGGCTGTTGCTTCGTATCACTGTTGTTACCTTCAGAGAATACTAGCATTTCGTAAATTATACAGAAGCTCACTGTTTTTCGACGTCAGGTGTTTGTAATTTTTAATATTTTAATGTTATACAAGAATGCCTATCAGATGGTCCCGTTTTACTGGTAACAAGAGGCGTTGGCGTTAGCGTTAGCGCTAAAGTAAAAAGTTTGTAAGTAATTGGCACTAAAGACAATTAACAGACAACGTTTTTGAGCAACTAGGCTGACATAAACTTAATGTTGTGACGTTTCCTTAGCTAACTACACTATCTTTTATTTCCATTGCTTACGTCATAAACATAGGTTGTAATAGTTCCATCATAGCTGGGAGACGCCCCTGGCTGATTTCCTTGTGTGGTACCTCGTAACACAGGGATATTAATCCCTACTTCGAGACCGGTACAAGAGGTGTGTTGTCTGGCGCATATTTATATTTATTTATTTATTTATAGCTGTGTAATCTGCG
The DNA here is from genome assembly GCA_947369235.1 of Udea olivalis. Classification (NCBI taxonomy): domain Eukaryota; kingdom Metazoa; phylum Arthropoda; class Insecta; order Lepidoptera; family Crambidae; genus Udea; species Udea olivalis. The sequence continues at coordinate 15,322,601 of OX376343.1, forward strand.
TACTCAATTACAACAATAAGTAGTAAATTTATAGGAGGTTGGGAGAAATCCTGTATTGCAACGCCAATCAAAACAAAATTTATAAAACATCAGCGCAAAAATAGAAACATCTAAGTAGGTAGCTGTATGAGGAAACAAATTGAATTGGCAATGAAGGACTGAAAATCATGCTAATATATAAGTATACGAAGAAAACAAATGACTGCAGGAAAAAAACATCGCTGAATTGTGTCCCACAAAGGAATCATAAGCCAAACATCACAAATAAAGAGGACAAAAATACTTTCAGGAAAACAAAAGTTACGTGATTAGATGGAAGGTCGACAGCGGCATAATTGCTGCAGCACGCTAGGCCACAGCCAACCAGTGGCCGCCACAACCTGCGGACCACATTTTTCATACAAGAGGGTATTTGACAACACCATTCTGACATTCACCATTCAGATTCTAAATATATTGAAATATAGTCAACACACACATTAAAAAAGGGCCCTATTAAAAGTTTTAGTTTGTTTACCTTTGTACAATTCATTTTATGGCGATCCAAACTTGGGTAGGAAAGTCCATTAGAAACCATATTCAAAATGTTTTGCAGAAGGCAAATAAAAAGATCGCAAATGACGTCATTTACCAGCGGCAGTTTGTAGGGAGTTCAGATCATAGAAAGAAGTAGAGAACATTTTGGGCAAGGCCAAAAATTTGTTTTTTAAACCTGCTATATCTCGGGGAGTGCTTTTAGTTTTTTTTTAACAATGTTTATATTATTGACAGGTCTTTCGATAATATCACAGCAATAAAATTGACAAATACGCTATTAATATGGCATTGGCAAAAAAAACACTTTCTAAGAGAGGTAGGGTACAGCAGATCAGCTTCGCTCGAATTGAGACGAGACACCTTACGAAAAAACGCAGCTATTCCTGTATCTGAGTAAGATAGCCAGAGCTCATTAGGGAGTTGTTTCAAGGTCAGCCTCAGCCTCGGCCTCGGTCAGGTTATTTGCCTTTGCTGAGTATCCAAAAAATCCTAAAAAGCACCTCAAAAGGGTCGGCAGCGTAGTGTTGCACGTGTTCTTGGGCTGGCTGCGGCAACCGCTTACCATCAGGCGGTCCGTCCGTATGCTTGTTTGCCACCGCGTAGCGTAAAAAAAACGGAGCGTTCGAGGGGCCGCGTCTAAGCCACAAGCTACTTGTGTTTAGTGGCCTGCCTCCCGCGCACTATCGGCCACAGTCGTAGTAGCAACGTCTTGTGGCTCGGTGATTGTGTTTGTGACAGCGTCTAGTGGCTAGACCAAAGCCACTAGTCGCCGCGTTTAAGCCGCCACAAGTGGCACAGTGTGCGGCGGCGCTGAATGTGTTTTAACCATAACTCAGCATCAGAAAAGATACAAATGGAAATTTACTATAGTTATAGTAAATTATATTGCTCAAATTTAAGCAATGAAAATACGAGTTATCATAATTTTTATCGAGGGTATTTTTTTTAAGATTTGTTCCCTTTTTAGATATAAATAGGTGCAAATTGTGTTCAAATGATGTAAAAGCAAAAGGTCTGCGTAAACGGCGTTCCTCACTTTCGGTGTAGCGCATGATGGCCGGAGGAGCACCGCTGAACGAGACCCGAGGCGCGGGCCATTGCTTAAAAATGAGTTGGAAACACTGCAACAACGCCGCAGGGACCAGCGGTACGGCCAGATTTTTGATGTCGATATAACAACACTCCAGAGCCGAATGTATCATATTTTATTTCCCACCAACCTAACCAGGGTTGTTTGAGCTGATATCACATTCACAGACGCCGGGATGCAATGTTCTCCGTGTTTAATTAACCTCGTTTGTCGCTGAAACTAGATACGTATACGTAGGTTAGGTAGGTATCAAATGCTCGGTATTCGTAACTTACTTAACTAACCATAAATTATATTGCCTTCTCAAGTTCGATGAAACTACGGAGGTATTAGGTTTACCTAAGCGTACTCGTATAAAATGAGTGAAGTATTTATTATGTAGAGACATACCTCATCAGCTACTCTAATAGATCAAAGAAACTAAAATAAAAGAGCTTCTCAGTTCTATTTCAATACAAGATAATATGCAGACGAGTATCGGTCCGCTACGCAAAAAGACGTCTTGATGAATTGAAACAGTAAGAAAAGGTTTCTCAAGGAATTTCATGTTGGGAATAATCCCGAAAGCGGCCGACACAATTCTTCATTTCATTCACGTTCCCCTGCGATGAAACTTTTTCTCTGCAATTTTTCTGTGGAGGGCGGGGAGTTATCAGGTGGGGCGCTTTGCGAGTCGCAGCACGTAGAGCGGCCCCGCGCCCGCGCCGCCCTCTGCCGCCCGCTGAATACAAACTTCATTAGCCGTTTGATAATTAGCCCGTTAAACGCCCCTCACTCATCCACCTACGATCTTATAAACCAATCCCTCCTATGTAAACACAAATGTTTTTGTTCCGAAATAAACCTCTGTATATTTAACGTTAATAGAATTATCGATACTAATTACAATACAGAGTCGTTGACAGTAACGGATATTCAGTTGTGATTTATAAGAGCATTCTAAATAAAACACTCAATATTCTTAGAATTTGCTATCGTCCGTCTGTATGTTGTCATGGTAATTCTAGCAGGTTATCAACAGCGCTAGTAAATATCAATTTACGAGTAGCTTATTGTGAGTAGAGACAACTTTGATGCAGACAAAGTTAGGAAAAAACGTCTCGTGTTTGAGAGAGGGATATTATATTAGTTTTCAATGACGAGGTTCTCCTTAATTGTTTTATCTCCTTTGTAATGAACCATTTATGAAATATCTAAGTTCAAAGTTCATTTATGTAGAATTATCTTCGTCCTATTATACACTCATAATTTTATCACCTTTACTGTATTTGTAATCTGCTAAATTACATCACAATTTTGAAGGAAAACTATAACGGATGCAATATGTCTGTGGCTGCAAGTGATCAACTTAAAACAGTTCATTTGAAAATATTTATGGTGCTAAATTTGAATTTGATGTTTTTGAATTTGTCAGAAAATAACATGATTATTAAAATTACGTGAATACGAAAATCCAGTTTTTTGATTATTCAAAACTGCTTGCAAAAACTGGTTAAAAATGCTTACCTAATAATTATTTACTGTCACATGAATCAACATATTTGATGGCTGTCTAATATTTAAATTTCTGTGTTAAGAAATTTATTTTGTGACTCAAAAAGTTGAATACTGACAAAACCTACTGACCTCTATCTGGCCAATTAGCGCAAGCTGGCTTCACAGCAGCAAACATTGTGTAGTCCACGCAGGCGAAGCCACGTGTGAAAAGATTGTATTTAAAATAAACAAATGAGATTCTTGAGTATAACTATTAACTGATGAACAAAATGCTTGATTGTGAAGATGTCATAACAAGCAACCAACAAATAGCCTGATAATTTGTAAATCTCTTAAATACAAAACACCCTTAATAATTATTGTTTATTTGGGTGACTAGGCAAAGGCAACTTGGCTCAAGAACGGATAATAAAAAAGGTGACAATTTGGCCGGAACGTCTCAGGAAGGAAGGCGCGAAACAAAAGAAAGTGCGCCAACGAGGAGCAGTAGGGGCTTAGAAAAATTAGGAAACAATGAAGCAGGAAACGTGTTTCCTCTGCGGGCGTGGTGCGGCGGCGGGCGCAAGGGTGGGCGCAGACGACGCGTCCGAAACTCCAAACGGACTGGCACGGTATAAGCAAAATGTCAAAAACAAACTGTTTTTTTTTCTCTGCCAAGCATGTTTTACCTCCTTTACAAAAGAGATGTCAGTTCGAAATTTTGCTTGTTTCAAGGGTGGTCCTATTTAATTACAAAGATTTTACAGGTTCACAAATAAATTCCTATATACTCGTACAAGCGTCAGACAGACAGAAACAATTGAAACTGATTATGCTCTTTAATAAGGTCTTACTGCGATAGCATTTGTTGGTGTCAGATAAAATAATCGAATAGAGGAATAGGCTAGGTGCTATAAAACGATAGGCATTTTATCGTCAATTTTTTATATTTCAATCAATAGTGGTCATTTTTTCAAAGTCAAAAATATGTTTATTCAACCACATAATATGAGTACTTTTGAATAGCTGTTTCTTGACTTAGAAGACAAAACTTTTAAAAAAAAATTTTTTTTACAGTGTTAAATCAAGTGCTTTATTACAATCGATCAAACGACCTCTTAGAGGTCGAATTTTTGAAATTTTTAAGGGTAACATTTTTACAAAACTTTGAATGCCATATTTATTTATATCTAATCAACAGCCTAACATATTAGTTTTATGCTTTTAGTTCTGAAAATGACAATACTTTCATACAACCTTTCATCCCCCTTTTCAACCCTTTACAACACTTTTTTCCAATTAAAAAGTAGCCTATATGTCCTTTCTCAGGCTCTGTCTATGTACCAAATTTCATTTAAATCAGTTCAGTAGTTTTAGCGCGTAAGCGAGACAGACAGACAGAGTTACTTTCGCATTTATAATATTATATATAGTATGGAAGTATGGATTTTGATGACATTGCAACTAAGTCAAATAGTATTTAAGTAAATGCCCAGAACTTGAGCAGACCTACTGAAGCTACTAAGAGTAAGAAATAAATAAATAATAAGTTATTGAACTTACGAGAAACTGTAGGACTCAGTTTATGCAGCTATTAATAAAGGCAGTTAGTTAATATACAATGAAAATAAAATAAAATAAATCTCATGACAGCCATCTGAATGGTGGTATCGTTAGCGGTAGCTACTCAGCTACAGTGGCATCAGATGGCGTCTGGCCGCGGCCTGCCGTAACGCGCCACGAGGTGCGGAGCACGCGCGCTTAATGCGCCAAAGCGAATTATCCTTTTCACTTATTAAAGTCTGTAAAAGTATACATAAATTTACATAAACCTCCTCATTCACGAAACCTTAATCGGCCTTTAACAATGTCTTATCTTTTTTATTTCTTACTGATTTTTTTGAGAAAATGTCGAAACAGTGCGTTGGCTTTTTATGCCGCAGTTATAGGTGTCCAACCAAGAAAAAAAATGATAGGAAGAACGTGGGTTCTGTGTCTCTGGTCCGTTGATGGTTCTGTTGGTTGTGTGTCTCTACTATCCATCAGGCTAGATGGGAAAGATGAATCGTTAAAGAGATAATAATCGTTTTTCTCTACACTTGCTGTCTTATCTCCGAAAAAATGTACCTGTTACTAGTTACAGTATTGTGAATTCGCACTCATTGATTTCCCTACGAACCGACCAACAAATGATTTCCCTACGAACGAGCTTATTTTTAATTCTAGTATTGAGTTTATAAACATCACTGTTTTTCTTGAAGAGATTCAAGTTTTTACGGACATATACTACATTATCATAAATAAATTGAGAGTACACCGTTAAAATATCTATCTCTTTGAATAACTCACGAAGCGAGTCGCGTGGTCTAAGGTTGTAAATGGAGCGGATGGCTATTTTTTGAAGAACAAAGATGGTGTTGAGATCTCTGAGATGAGAGATATTATAAAAGACTACGACTTTTAGGCCATAAAAACGTCGTTTTTTAATGACACCGAACGGTGAACACTCGTATTCCGTAAGGGGTTCTAGTAAAGTGATATTGCGATACCATGATTCTTAACAGATACCCTGTTGGGGAGAAACCCTGTTGAAAGATTTGATCGTTTGTTTGTTTGATTGTATTAAATAGGAATGTTACGGACTCTTTGACTCTGCTGACCAGCAGATTGACAGATACGACTTAGACAAAATCTGATGACAAGACAGATAAGACTTATTAGTGACGGCGGCTGGCTATATCCTGCTTCGAATAAATGATTTATATTTTGAATCTCAGTTAATTCGGTTCTTTTTTCTCTTTTCCTGTCTTCTTCAGAAACTGCTAAACCGGCTTAAAACAATATTTTACCAAAATAAAGCTACATTATCAGAGAGTGACATAAGCTATGGTATTTTTTGTTTAAGGCTACATTTCAACGGGAGGGAAGCAAATAGTCGACGCGAGCGAAGCCGCTGAAGGAGACAGCTACTCGTAGTAGTCAATACAGAGGTACCATTTTTCCATCTATTTGATCTACGGCCTAAACCAAATATAAGGATATGAAATTTACAGGATTCAATGTGTAGTGGCAATCAAATCATATATGAAAAAATAAAGACGTTGTTTACGATAATTCGGCGTATAAATAGTCTGTAGTAAAGTAACGAAGAAAAGAAAAATAAATAATGCAAACTTTTTACATGTTTTTTTAAACCCCGGTCCTATTATTTAAAGTTATAACCACTGTAAGTAGCTAAGTTGTAGTGATTTTTTCTTTTTTAGCATTACAAAATGCACTATTTTCTACACAAAGATAGAAACTAGAAAAGTTCGACCTGATCCTAGGCACTTAACCCGTCTCGTGTTTCTATTGTTCTGGTTTTTGCATTGTGTGCTATGTTTGCCATTTTTTTCTTAGGGTTTTCTTAGTAACACCCGTGTGTTCCGCTAACACTCAAGGGGATTCAAACCCGCGACCTTCCACAATCCGGGTGGCTGCTCTTCCAACTGAGCTACCGAGGTTGGTAACAGACCCGGCGAATTTATCTAGTGTATTTTGGAACTAAATTGTAAGTTTATTACATGAAAAAATCATGGCTAACAATAATAGTAATTTAAGCCTGCTAGAAGAAATCTCTTTAAAGAGCTAAGCTAACCTGTACTTTTGCTCTCTCAAATATTGTCCCTTGTAGTAAATTATTTGTAAAGGTAGTGATAAATAAATAAATAGTGGAACACTTCAATCTGTATTATATACATACATGCTGATTATGTAGTGAAACTACAATAATTTTACTTTTTAAGATCCTCACATAATAATTATTTAGTTACCCTTCCAAAACAGTAAAAAAAAACTATAATAGATCGATACAAATTATGTACTGGCTAAAAACACACACACACGGCTAAAAAGTTTCCACCTTAAGTACGAGTATATAGAAGTAGGTTGAATGGAATTGGAAAATCCAGACTATATTGTAAGGTAACGTGCACCGAACCTAACATGCACCTATAAATAACGTGTAAAGACATAGGTGCACGCAACGTAGCTTAATATAGGAAGTCCGGTTCGGTCGGGTTGAGGAGGAAGTATTGCAGTTTAGCTTACACTTACGACTAGATTTAGTTTAGCTCGGTTCACCGTTCCTACGCCACGGTACGGGTCTGATCGATATCCAGAATTCCTTGCAGAGAACATTTAAGCTGATACGTCTCGACCCTACACATACACGGCACAATCTCTTCTACTCGTACACGTGTACCTGTCTGCCCAATTATCCGAATATCTTTAGTTATACTAACATGATAATAAATTACTCCAGAATGGTTACTAGCTAATGCCGGCAACTTAATCATTCCTTCCTTCAATGGTCGATTATATTAGTGTCATCTGAGTATCTGAGTTCCTGAATGACACAATTTTTGGAGTGAATCTTTTCCTTTTCGTCCTTTAGTAAGAAATTTTAATATCTCAGCCCAGTGGTTTAAGCCATACGTTTATACAGGGTGGCCCAAACATACACGTCAATATTATTTTTTAGCTTCCTCACACTCAGGGGTGTTCGAAAATACGTCATGTGCGTTACCCGATTTTTTGTAGTTTTCGAGTTATGACTTTTTTTACGAAAATTTGTCAGTTTCTGGGTTGACTCACTTTTTCGGTCACTGTAGCGCGATCTGTTGAGATAAATGCCTAATGTTGTTTTATGTTGATAAAAAGTTAGTCAGTCCAGAAATTTTCAAAAATTAGTAGAAAATCATAACTCAAAAACTACAAAAATTCGGGTAATTATAATTATATGGGGTATTTTTGGAATGCCCTGAGTGTGAGGAAGCTAAAAAAAATATTGACGTGTATGTTTGGACCACCCTGTAGATCACTCACGATCATTTATTCATTCGTGAATCTTTATATACGGGACGGAATTGTCCATTAGAGTCGGGGCAGAAGGAGCAGGGATTTTAACCGCCCCATTACGGTTAAAATCCCTGCTTATTACAATCGCGTCTGTCCAATCAAGTGACTGGACAGACGCGAAAATTAGACATGCGCGGCGCTCTGACAGATAGCCCGCTTAGAACAACACGCCTTTTTTGACGCACGCACACAGAGACATGAGTTTACAAGCGAAGTCAGTGAGCTTCGGTGAGTCGGAAAGTCGCACTGTCGCGGGTGTTTTTGTTTTTGTCGAACTTGGTGCAATTTTTCACATGATGAATTTTGTTTTTGGCCGGTTCTGTCAAGTAGGTATAACATACTTACTTCATTTAAAAAATTCAGAGCGAATATAGTAGTAACCCTAGGTCCTTCGAGCGGTCCTTCTGTAAACTCTTTATTTTGTGGTCAAGTCGAATCCTTAAACTCAGGGTAGTGAGCAGTAGTGCCAGGTAACTGCTGACTGGCTGGGAATGAAAGATAATATTATGAAATTGCTTGCTTCGCTCAGTTTAGGAAATGAACATGATAAGTTATAAGGGTTTGTATTAAGGTGCCTCGTCATACAGCACGACGGCAACGGTCGAAATAGATAATTCGTAAATTTTAATAAGCAAATAGTATTTGTTTAAACGAATCTCACAAGAGCTTAGGTACATTGTATTTGAAGTCCTTCGTACAAAACTCTAATTCAAACTTATTCCGAAAAAAAAGGAACATTGTTTATTTTACAGATTGCAACATACTGTATTTAAAATTGATGTATGTCAATTGCCTTCATATCTATTGAACTTCCAATCTCTATTAGACAGAGAAGATAAATTGATTGGTTACTTTTAGAACATTGCTTCCTCAATGGAGCTTTTAGCAAATGAATTTTTCCTTCAACATAGTAATGTAATTACGGAATGTCCTCTTTTAATTAATTTGGCAAAACTCTCAACTCCTGTTTGTGTTATCACATTTGAAAAACAGGAAACTCGCAACTTGGCAGAATAAATAACTATTTATTCGTTTTTTAAAATCATCGCAGAGTGAAACGCGTTTCTAGATAATCGTTTAATCATAATTAAAATAATTATGTTATTTAAATACCAACAGTATTTCGTTGCATTGAAGAATTAGAGAATTACAGGCTTCAACTTACCCAGATGTTAAAATCAATGGTGAAGAAGCCTCGTCCGATCCGCGCGGAAACCTCCGACGTTGCCAACGCCATTCTGGACGGCGCCGACTGCGTCATGTTGTCCGGAGAGACCGCTTTAAGGGCGACCCCTTAGAGTATATACTGACCATGGCCAACATCTGTAAAGAGGCTGAAGCCGCTATCTGGCACAAACAGCTGTTTATTGACCTCGTCAACGATGTCAAAGGCAAGTTAAGCAAGACCACACGGTGAGTAGACCACAGGGTGGGAGTAAAACTGGTGCTGCACAAGTATCTCAAAAGATGAAATTAACATATGTTTATTAAGTTTTAGCGCGAGGGCAAGTGATATCTACCGAGATCCAGGAATGTTACCCAAGTGATGTACGAGTATGTATAAAGAAAAACGTATATGTAAAAATGTTTCTCGTAACAACATTTAGTTGTAGGCATATTTATTTCCTTATATTAATATGGATTTATTATTTATGATACCAGGAGTATTGTGAACTGTAATGTTGCATGTTTGCGTAATGAGATATTTGAGTAAAGGTACTTTTTAAAGTTTTTCTTAAACTACTCGTAAACGGCAATATAACAATAGCAAAAAAAAAAACTTTTACTTATGTAATCTACATAAAATTTCCTACAAAAAAAGTTCTAGATATACTTTTTCGCTGGAATCAAGATTTAACAACATATTGAAGCAGAAAAGTTGGAGTAGATGTCGATTTGAAAGTCCTCCTTGTGGGATTGTCTTCACCAAATATCAACGTGTTCTTTATGAAACCAGGTCGTGAAGAGGTGGAGACCAAATGGTTTTCAATGCGACAAATTCAACAGCTTCCATTCGCCAAGACAATTCTCCTCCTCCACAGCTTCGCCGGATACGACTCCACCACCACCTCTGCGATCTACGGAAAAAGCAAAGTGGGAATTGCTAAGCTGTTCACGGCTAAACCAGAATTGAGACAAAAAATCTCAGACATTTTGGGTGTGGGGTGCGATGCGGCTGCCGGAAAGCAGGCATCGCCTGCTCCAGTGCCTGTGATAGTATGCTCCAGCTCATGCACTAACGGAGCCTCCATCGATGAAGATGTTGATGATGATATTTTAGATTTAGAACATAGTTAGAATTGTTTTAATACATAAGTTTATTTTATTATTGTCCATCTTCATTCCTTTATATCTCACTAAATATTGATACCAGAGAAGAAGTGAATGGAACATTTTTGTAGAAAATTTTATGTAGATTACTTTAGTACAAGATTTTTTTGTTGTTAAGATCCACCGTTTACGAGTTGTTTAATAAAATGAACACCACACGAAATTGTATAATCACAATTTCGTGTGGAGTTCATACAGTCAAATACACTGCAACAGAAATATCTGCGCGAAACCATTTTTGACCACTGAACTATAATGTAAGTATCTGACGACGTCCAAATAATATCTCAATGTTTTTGACAGTGCGACTGACCGCGACACTGAAACTCACTGACTTCGCCTGTAAACTTACGTCTCTGTGTGCGTGTGTCAAAAATGGCTTGTTGTTCTAAGCGGGCTATCTGTCAGAGCGCTGCGCATGTCTAATTTGTGGTCCCGTACTAAAAAGAGTATTGCTGTACGTTCGTCCGGCGAACGAACAACGAATGGACTATCGTAATTCAGAGATACGACTGAAATTTAATTACTTCTTGAGCCTGTATGAAACATTTTAAATAATTGACGACACGATTGGCGTAGTGCGCTGTAGAAAGGTTTGTCGCCTCGATTTCCGTAGTGACCCGGGTTCGATTGCCGGTCGGGTCAATTCAGGAAACGATCTTTCCTCAATTGGCTCGGGTCTGTGTGTCCTGGGAGACGCCCCTGGCTTAATCCTTGTCTGGTACCTTGTAACACAAGGATATTTATCCTTACTTCGAGACCATTACAAGTGGCATGGTGTCTGGCGCTTATTTTTATAAATTGCATCTACATGCTGATTTAAACGAGAACTATTTTGAAACATATGAAACACACGAAACAAAGGAGATGTCCTAGCGCCCATACATGATTTGCGCAACAACATTTTTTTGTGTTCATGCGTCACGAGCAAACTTATGTCGTTATATTTGTTTTCCATTCTAGATTCATAATTAATGATAGTTTTGGCTCGAGATAGCGGGTTTTTAGAGCACTGAGTATTATTTTTTTTACCTTCAGGGTTATATTTTACATCAAGTGAAAGATTGCACCAAGTTCGACAAAAACCAAAATATAAAAAGGGGTCCAGTTAGATTCAAAAGAGTTTGATGGGTGAATACGTTTAAGAGTATTATTTATAAGAAGTCATTTACTTAGAGAAGGCGTCCGCTTATTAAACCGGGGTACAGGTGCTACCTGCTAGCCTAATGGGCTTGATCATACCGAATCTCCTTAAACCTAGTAGCACAAAATAAAGAGTTTACTTCTAGGACCGCTCTCGTCTTTTTTCCTAAACTTGCCTGATCGCCTAGGGTTGCTACTATATTCGCCCGATAAGCCCGATCTGACAGAACGGGATAAGAATAATGTTCTGACTGAACATTCCTAACGGATAAACTAGTGACATCTAGATTAAATTCATGAACCTTTGCGCCAGATTATAAAAAGTCATTTACCTACAGAAGGCGGCCGCTAAATAAACCGGGCTCCCGGTGCAACTTGCTAGCTTATTGGGCTAGCTAGATCATACAGTTCTTATACCTACCTAGTAGGCAAGTAACAGCATAACGCTTAGGCGGCGGCAGCCCCGACAAAATAATATAGGTACCTTAAATATTGGTGTTTTACCATTGCATGATAAGATAAGTTACGGAAATATTTTACTTACCCATCTACTTATACTACCTACTTGTAAAATTTAAGTGAGTTTTACTTACCTTTCTTCATCATTTGGTACCGAAATAATGAGTAATTACAATTTTGTGTGGTGTTCAAACAGCCAAATACACTGCAACATAAATAATATTTCCGCGAAGCCATTTTTGACCAAACTTAAAAACTTAACTTAAACTATAAATCTGACGTACAAATAATATCTCAATATTTTTGACAGTGCGACTGACCGCGAGACTGAAACTGACTGACTTCGCCTGTAAACTCACGTCTCTGTGAGCGTGTGTCAAAATGTCGTGTTGTTCTAAGCGGGCTATCTGTCAGAGCGCCGCGCATGCCTAATTTGCTTGCTTTTACATTGTAAGAGCGAGTTTGTTTTTTAAGTAACTAGGGTCCAACTACCCGTGAATGTATTTTTATTTTATGTTTTTGTATTTGACACACTTTATATTGTGTTTCTGTGTTCCTGTAATGATAAGAGGAATTGCAGTACCCAGACAAACCAGTAATGGTTTAGGAGTGCGAAGCAAACAATGTTAAAACTTTAATTGTAAGAAGAAATAAAAAAATAAAAAAATAAGTATGTTCCAAGAGCTAAAAGTTCCAACTGATTCATTTTCAAACGTAGAAATGTAGACAAATGTGGTAAATGGGCGTTTATGCTACGGAAATCAGCACTTCGTCTATTAAGATTCTGTGAGTTGCTTAGTTCTCCCAAATGTCTAAGTATAATCGGGCTGAATGCTCTTGCTGCAAATTGGTCGGTGTTTTGTCTATTTTCAAACAATTTAATAAAAATAAATAAATAAATAAGCACCAGCTATTGAAAAGTCAGTCAAATGAATGAATTTTTGTCTATGATTGAAAAAAGCAAAGGGATAACCGCTTTACAGCCGTCTCGTTTTGGTTCGGTTAACAGAATTAATACTATAAAAAGCGTTGTAGAGAAAAAACTATATTCACCTGTAGACTCTTTAGTTTTGATTATATTTATGCACCTCATTAAAACTCGATTCATTTTTATGCTTATTTTTGTATTAAAAACTTTTTACATCAATGCTATAAACAAATAAAATTTATGTCGGAAACAATGGAATGAAAAATTATTGAAATAAATACGTTTATCTTGGTTTTTTAAACCCCGCTAACTTTTAGATTTTCATTCATAAGAATATAAATAATAATTCAAAATAATTGCATCACATTTTTAACGTTAAGTTTTTTCTCGTTATTCTATTTTAAATCGACTGGGGCAATTCTGGGACATCTCCTTTTAATAGAAATACGAGTAAAATAGTCAAATGGCCAAGCGCAGCGCGCTGTAAATTTAATCCAGTTTTTCTTTGGTTAGTAGTAACTATTACTAACGAGATGCAAAAGGATACTTTTCTGCTCGTTTCAATAATGACACTAGAACACTCCATTGGCTTCGTTGCATCCTTTACGAGTATAAAAAGGATTCAAGAAAACCAACAAATACACAAATTTTAGCGAAAACATTTATAAGTTTCAGGGATCTTAAGCAATAAGTAGCACTTTTCAGCTCCTAGCAGGACGCCCAATTTTATTTTTAGAGGTTTACATCTAGATCCGAGTGAAACAATGTGATTCTGATAGGGAATCATTTGCTTTTTTATCATTAAGGGTTTGCAATTTGCAATAAAAGTGTAACGAGCGGGGATCGGGGTGGGGCGCGGGTAACGCGGCGGCTATTTCGACGTAATTAAAACAAACAGGAGGAGGCTCGCCACTCCTCTCTAATTGCGTTGGTGTTGAAATAATCACGAGAACTGTGACAGAGGATACCGCCGTCAATACTGATAGATCGGAACCCGATTTGTCAAGGGGCTCTTCTGGTTAAATACAAACCGTACAATACGAAACGACAGGGTTCATTAACGGTTATGTATATTAATAGTATTTAATCAACCCTATGACTCAACTGATTTAACAACTGATTTAACAACTGTTTAACCATGTTTAACGCTATTTCGAGATTTACGACTAGTAAGAAGAGTATGTTGAATAAACTATAATCAGTAAATCTATCGAACTGTTGAAGTCAGACCCAACAGAGTAAACCGCCATTGCACCGTTAGGGATCAAATAATGTCTGTTCGAAATCTGCCAAGTTCAGACAGAGTTTTATAAATACGTAAGGGCGCACTAAAAGTTTCCGGAATCAATAATAATCATTTTTTTTTATTGTTTCTCAAAATATTCTCCTTTTGCGTCTATGCACTTTTTCATACGAGTAAACCTATTTTTAAAACATTCGTGCCTCTCCTCCGTGGTGACGTCAAATACGTGTTTTTCATACTCTTCGACAATATCTTCTGGTGGTGAAAACCGTTGATCGCGTAGTTGGTTCTTGATTGTTGGGAACAGAAATAAAAACACGGTGCTAGGTCAGGACTGTATGCTGGATGACTCATAAGTTGTACGTTTTTCGTCTTCAAAAACTCATTTGTCTGTCTGGCCGTGTGGGAACTTGGATTGTCGAGGTGCGAGATGATACGGCGTTTACCGTTATTTTCACGGAGTTTGCCAATAATTTCCGGTAAACAAATGGTCGTGTACCAGTCACTATTTACGGTACGACGATTTTCTAAAGCAACAGTAGCCACGTGTCCAGTTTTATTAAAAAAAGAAGCAATCATCCGCACTTTTCACGAGCGCCACTTTGGTTGGTTTCAGCTCATCTCTATAGAATACGCTCGATTGCTGCTTCGTTTTGGGATCATAGCTGTAAATCTATGTTTCGTCACCTTTTACTATGTCCCACACCAAATTTGAAACCCCTTCGTTGTATCTGGCAAGCATAGCATAGCACCAAGTGATGCGTTCCGTTTTTTGAGCATCGGTCAAATTGTGTGGGATCCATCGAGAACACAGCTTTCTCACACGCAAATGTTTGTGTAGGATTGACTGTATTTGAGTCATGCCTATCTCCAAAGATGTCCGGATCCCATGGTACGAGTAGGTCACATGCTTGTCTGTTTCAATCATACGGCACACAGCATCGATGTTCTTGTTATACACAGCGGTGCACGGGCGACCTTCACGAATTTCATAATGGAGATTGACACGACCGCGTTTGGATTCTGCAAACCAGCTATAAATGGTCGTCTTGAATGGTGCTTCTTCGCCAAAAGCAGATTGAAGCCGAACGAGGCTCTGCTGAGCTGTCAAATTACACTTAAAATCGTAAAGAATCATGCAACGAAAATTTTCCCGAGTTAAATCTATTTTATTGTAATCACGCAATTTTTAAAATGACGCCACAATATGAAAACAATTGACAATCAGATCAAACAAATTGTATTCCAAGCCTAAAGAGTTCTATTTTTAAATGTAGTAATACTTTTTAAATATTGTTCATGTAAGTGGCCAATTCCGGAAACTTTTAGTGTGACCTATGTAGTCATCGTGAAGATTTTTTGTGTTTTGGATCAATTACAGGGTACAATATTTATTTTGGGAGGTTAAAAGGAAGGGATTAGAGGTTCAGATCTATTCAGTGTACTCAGAGCAACCTCAAACATTTTTTCCTAATAGCTAAACCAACTTCATTTGCCTGCGTGTAAAATGTTTTCATCCAGTTTCGCAATCCACTTAGAATATTTTCCCCGTGGAAACAGAACTTCATTTTTCTAGGGAATTTGTCACACAACACATTATAATACAATAAAATAACAAACAATTTTGGCAGGTCCCTAAGCACAAAAGTTGGAGTTAGAGTGCTAAGTTAAAGATGCAACACGAACTGCTAGAGCAAGAACGTTGCAAAGGGTGATATAAAGATGCATTTAAAAAATAGGTAATAAAGAATAGGATTGAATGTGTGTAGCGCTGCATTATTTATTGCTATCCGTTCGTGCTAGTTTGCTACAGTGCAAGTTCACTTGCAGTTTTTAAACAACTGCCTGTAGCTAAAACGAATGAAATAAAAACTGTAAATAATTAAACGACTTAATTTTTTTTTCATAATTAAGTTTTTATAGAAGTTTTTTCTTGTTTTTTTTTCTTATTTAACATGTAAATAACGATTGTGATCAAATTTCGAGTAATGAGCAAACATACGAAATTCTATGCAACTCCATAGGGGTGTTATTTTTTCTTTCAGTTAAAATGGTACTAATTGGAAAGTACACCCTCTCAAACAAAATAAAGAGATTTTTAGAAAATCTCTTAATTATTATCGGAGCTCTGAAGACATGAAAAAAAATACATCTGAACTGGGAAAATTACTTCGTTTTTTGAAGTTAGTTAAGGCGCTGCTCAAACGTAGACACTTTTTGTTGCCGACACGGCACACCATCACAGGGAACCGTAGTTGCTGTGTCCTGTAGCGGTGATCGGACACAGTTTAGCGCAGGCACGTGGATGATTTCATACTGGTTCTGGGTGGTGAATATTTGATTTATATAGATAAATTATTGAGATTCAATTTATTTTCGTTCAAGCTAAGCCGTCGTTTTGAGAAGGGTTGAGAGCATGAAATGAAAATCTAACTATTTTAATGGTTATGATCAAACCAACCAACCAATGATGTAATTTTTCTCACGTCATATTAAATTTGGATGGATACGCGGTAGTATTCAAGTATTTTGTGCCGTTATCTCCTCAGGCTTCAGGCTAACTAATTTAATGCGTCGGTTTATTCACACAAATGTGTTTTTACTTAAAATCTATAGTTTAATATACAATAGATTATGATGTGGCTTTTAATCTAGTTCCAAAGTATGGATTTTTTCTTCTAATACTGAAATCATTACGAAGGTACCACAAACACCGATTGTCTAATTTTATCCATAATAGTATATTGATTTTAATCAATAAATGTTTCTTGTCATTGTAATTTATGCTCTAGCGGTCGGTTTTCCAAAGCAGAGGATTACGATTGGAGTGTAGATAAATCCTCCATCTCCCTTATCAAATATAATCGGGGTTAAAGTAAAATTATTTAGGGTATTCTAGACTACTCAGTTTGCTTCTAAATTGTATGCCTAATATGATCGAGAAGTAACTAACGACAAGCCATGTTCGTAAAAATAAACATATTATTTGAGTTATTATTGATTACTAACTAACAATTGAATTAGGAAACTTCAAAGATATAGATAGATATGTCTTTCTGCCAGTTTTAGGAAAACGCAGGATCTGGGGTCAACTTTTTAAGGGAGATTAGACGCGTATAGGCGACGAGATTGGGCTACAGGCTTAGGGCGCGGGCCTCGTTCTGTCGACGCGGCAGACAGTGCGGCTCGGCCGTGGCGACGGCAGCGGCAGCGGCGGCGCCCGGGGGCGACGCGGGGTGCCGCGGCGGGCGCGGGGCGGCGGGAGCACGCGCGGCCGGCGCGGCGCGGCGGCGCGATGCTGCGCGCCTCTCAGTCGAGACGCGAGGCCCGCCCGCCCTAGCCGCACGTGTTCCCGCCCGATAGCCCCGCGCCCGCCCTCACGCGTCTCACTTCGTTCTCACTACTCGCACGATCGTTAATTACTCCTCTATGATACATTCATACAATACGTAGACGAAGCCTTTTACTCCATTCGAAAAATTAAGATTTATCCCTCTTAATATATCAGCCGACGCGCGCGGATAGACCTCGAGTATTTTCGAAGCTTTCGGATGGACCGGAAGGGGGGCGGGAGGGCCGACGGATTCGGAGGGTCGCGGGGCGCAGGGCCCCTCGCGTCGCGGGGTTAGTAGGTTCGCGATGTCGCGTCGCCGTCGGTCGGAATGCATTCGCGGACGTAGAGCGGCGACCTGAGGTGCCGTCGAGTTTTCACCTGACCGGCCGGGGTCGGTCACCTCTTCTATAAATGAATATTCCCCTGAAATCTCTTGCTCTTCCTTGGGATTCGTTTCCTTTTCCGAAAAGAAATCTTCACTGCTGATTCATTTTTGCACCAAACATGACGAGATGCAAGGTCAAATCTGATAGGTGTCAACGAACCCCTCATCCGGTGCTTACGTCAGGTCGATGACGTCGGGTCGTCGGGTCAGATTCTCGATAGTCATTTTGGCAATCCATTTTTACCGGAACCTAATAAAACTAATACGCGACCGGAACTGAAACTGTGTGGTGCTTTTATACACTTTGAAATCCGAAAGCCCGAACTTTTGAAGTGTCGAGATGAAGTACGAAGACGGAAGTGCGGAGCGACCAGCAGCGATCGAGGAGGCCGCCGCGTTAACCCTGCCCGAATTAGTGCAGCGGACGAGACTAAAATAGCAGGACGGCGTGTACGGTTACATGCGGCGCGTCAATGTCGGCGCGCCGGCATCATGCTCCGGCCGGCTTCGGTGGGTAAGCTTACACTGCGTCTGTTGCAGACCGAGCTGACACCAGCCCTATATGTGGGGCTCCGCCGCCTGGCCGCTCCACGGACGCGCGTACTCGCCGCGCCCGCGCCCGCGCGACCTCCCCGCACTATGAGCTATTTCTGGAGTCATCTGTTCCACTGTATACACGCTAAATTTTACACGTTTCTAAATATACTTTAGTGTAGGTGTAATGTATGCCAGCGGAACAACTTTTCACATGTTCAATGCAATCATTACTATCATGATCATTTTGTTGTTTATCAGTATTATGCTCTCTGTTAAAATGCTGTGGAAGGATAGTTGAAGGAACTTCAATGTCACAAGAACAAACCAAGAAGCCTGAAGAAACGTGCGAGAAGATTCGAGAGTGAAAGTGTTAGCGTTGTTCGCTTTAGCTGGTTGACTTCGGGTCAAATTGTCATTTTCATATCATTTGGTCCCCTTCAACCAGCTGTAGTTGACATCTGCTTCGCTTTCTTTCATTCATCTGGAAGATCACCTGGGCGTGTTGAATTTGTTTTTAATAGAAAATTTTAAGGCTTATGTTAATAGACTTTACACAAATTTTGCCGTTAGTGAAATATTGTATGTATTTTTAATGCAATACTCTATCCAATCAATGTACTCGTATGTATCAATATTCCAATGGACAAAATTGCTTCAAGCGCCGAGCGTATGGATTTCAAACGAATACTTGGGACGATCTAATTTACTTCCAAGTCAAGAGGTAATAACAAAAAAAAAATGCCTACTTAGATGTGTTAATTACACGGTTGAAGGGCATTTTGCATTTACTTATCCTCCACAAATGTATCAGTCATGTAAAAAAGCTGTAACATCATTTGGTCATTACAAATTGTTATACTCGTAATCAGTTGCATTTTTTGCTAACGTTCTGGAAATGTTTTTTCAAATAATCGACAAGACGATGACAAAATTCTTAAACAAGTTTAAAAGAACCGGCAGAAAGGTACGGAATCTCGAAATAAAACTGGCTAAATTATTAACTGAGTACTTACTATTCTTTATAACTGTTTTAAAACTACAGTCTGATAGGACTCTACTTCTTTATAAATACTTGCGAAAGAAACTAAAAAAGCGTAAATAAATGAGTGGTCGTAAAATTCAAAGGAAATCTCTTCGTAACTAGTACCTTCTAGTGAGTCGTGAGTTAGTGCCGACGGTTTGATGGCTTTCCAGATATTTTTCAGCAAGTTGCGGTCGTACCTTTGGGAAAACAAGCTTTCGGAAGGTTGTGGATAAAGTCGTTTGTACTCGTGTATGTATAGTATCGATTGAAGGCAACGAGGGTTTTCGGAGTTCGCACGCGAGGAAAGGATCATAACACGCGGCGCACTTTGATATTATAACGAGATTACTCGAGGAACCGCTAAAGTTAGTGTTAGGCCGGTGCCTGGACTACGAGTACTAACTCCACTTCTGACACATTAATAATTTACTTAGCTCGTTACTATTAATTAAAATTAGAATGTAAACTAATAACAGCAAAATCTACCTTATGCTTTCATAAAACATGTGAAACATATTTCATAAATTATTAAATTAAATAATAAAAAAACCTATCTAACTGTATTTATTACAGCGATATTTTTCGCTATCTTCATTTTAAAAGACAGAAAGAAAAACCGTTCATTGATAAAGATGTAAATACAATAACAATATTCCGGAAGTAGAGTGATCGGGAATGTTTAGGAAAGGCGTTTAACTAGAGTTCGGTTTGCCACAAATATGATGAAAAGGACACAGCCTCAAGTGGGTCCTGGTCCGGGTGCACACAGTTTTTGGGAGTGGCAGTTAATTATACCCAACTCTGAATTAAAAGCATGTAAAGGTTGAGACTTGACTAATTATTCATTTATTCAATATGCATCATGTACAGGGTCAAGAGATCTTAATATAAAGTGTAAGTAGGTACATGTACTCTGATAGGGTATTGCATAGATGCAATGGTTTTGCGAGGTTAACATAATTGTATAGTTAACATAATTATATGGAATTACATTGATATTAACTTAATAAAATTCAAATAAATAACTTAAAAATAACTTATAGAAACACTTATTGGTACATAATTATCGTCATTGTATTTTTAATTATATAAACAAAATTTTATTATAAATAAATATTTTTAAAACACGTGTGTACTCGTAATTCGTAATGTGTATTTAATTAAATCTACAATCACATATATTTTATTGTGTTATGCTTTAAAGTGTTTTGTCTGACAGGTATTGTTCAATCGTGTAGTAACATTTGCTAATTAGCAGTTTCATTACTTTTTTAACGTATGCACTAATATTTACCTCTTTTTTTATTTCTAGTGGGATTTTATTAAATATTTGTATCGATTTGTAATACGGGCTATTTTTGTACAGTTGTAGTTTAGGTTCTGGGGCCACTATTTGGTGGTTTCGACGGGCGCTTTTTACAAATTCGTAATGTTGTATGTGTTTTTTGACTAGAACTGCCATTTCCAGTATATATAGACAGTTATGTGACAGACATGTGACAGTTATGTGACAGTTATGTATCTATATTGTGCGCGTGCCTGGTGTTGCAACGGTCTGAGGGTTGCGGAGCTGCTTACCACCAGCGGCGCGGCGGGCCGCATAATTGTAAGCAACATACGCGCACTAAGTACGCTAAATTTACCCGCAAATGGTGTTAAAGGCATGACAATCGGAACAATTGATCTTTAGGCCATACAAATCAATTTGAGCCATAGCACAGCAAAAAAAAAAAGGTAGGAGTTATGGCGACATTTTTTTTTATGTATGGGAAAAAAAAGCCCAAACTTGGTATGTTTAGAAAATGTTTTTTAATTTAATTTATAATAAATGTGACTATGAAGTAATGATGTGATATTATTTAAGAATTTGCTCAGTAAGCCCTTTCAAACGATACCACACACGATAGGTGCAAAGAGAGCAAAAACTGTTTTTTCCCATACAAAAAAAGATGACGCCATAACTCCTCCCTTTTCTTTTCATTTTTTCAGTGCTACGGGTCAAATTGATTCGTATGGTCTAAAGATTCAAAACGCGCACTATAGTGCTAGCGGTACGCTAAATTTACCTGCAAATGGTGTTAAAGGCACGACAGTCGGAACGATTGATTTTTAGGCCATACAAATCAATTTGACCCATAGCACGGCAAAAAAAAGGGGAGGAGTTATGGCGACATATTTTTTATGTATGGGAAAAAACGCCCAAACTTGGTATGTTTAGAAAATGATATTTAATTTATAATACATGTGAATATAATGCAATGATGTGATATTATTTTAGAATTTGCTCAGTAAGCCCTTTCATTCAATACCACACACGCTAGGTGCAAAGGGAGCAAAAACTTTTTTTTCCCATACAAAAAAAATATGTCGCCATAACTCCTCCCTTTTCTTTTCTTTTTTTCCGTGCTACGGGTCAAATTGATTCGTATGGCCTAAAGATAAATCGTTCTAATTTTCATGCCTTTAACACCATTTGCAGGTTTTGACTAAATTTTGGGGTGTACCGCTGAAAATGCAGAATATCAAAAAATGGGATCTTATTTTAGTTAGAGCAAAATAAGAAAATCACCCAAAATTCAAAAAGTCGGTTGAAAAATCTTAAGAGGACAGACACAACACGGTCAAGAGAATTAAAAAATAGGTATTTGTGAAATCTATTGCTGTCTTTTGCAAACCTCGAGCCCCCCGCAGATTTCGATAGAGACAACTGCAAGTCGGACCGAAATTACCTATCAGAATTACACAAAATCGACGCTTTGTAGTCCCCTGATCCCTTTTCGAAAACTTCACCGACTGAATTACTTTTTATAGTAAAAAATAGAAAAAGGCTTTGGCCGTGTTCCTATGTTTTTTTTAAAATAATCTAATTAAATCAATTTTATAGATGTTTCAACACAGCGGAAATTCTGAACGAAGTTTCGATTTGCGAAGGTAACATATCTCTTTTGATAATTAGGTTATCCAAAAAAGGAAAACATGGAGACATGCTAATAGTAGCAATTCCAGAAAAAAAATATTTCTCTACTCGCAATATTCAGGGAGTAAACAGGGGACTACGTTTTTATGGACTCCAACAATAACAATGTTTGTACTACATTATATTATATTATCGTATAAGTTCTAAAAGAATACGCAATTATTTCTGTCCTTTTTAGTGCTTTGTTTTGGAATAGTTTTTTTTGAAGTTGGTTTTTTTTGTTAAAATTTTTGTTTTCAAACGACCTATATTGATTTCCGATCGATGTTTTCGGAGCGCTAGGGGGGTGGATTGAAAACGTTGCATTTTTGTAAGATTTTCGTGAATATTTCATTGAATTGAAATAAAACTTGAATTTTTGCTCTATTATTGTGTGCATGCAATACTATTTAAAAACACATTGAATTGTCTAAAATTAGGTAGTCGCCAATTATTTGGTAATTAACTTAAAAAAACGTTTTTTTTAAATTAATACTTAAAAAATTACTGTACACAGTTCAAGTTATAATTATAAAATAAAAGGTGCATTCAATATAGAGAGATATTAGGTTGGGGAAAAAGTCTTTTCGCATATAGTATGTATGAACTTGTAATAAAATCTCTTTGGCTATACTACTTGTATCTGGCTGGTTTTGGTATCATTAAAAGTTTAAATTTTAGAAGAAAATGGCACCTACATACTTTAGTTAAATGTAAATAAACTATATCAAGAAATGTTTTGAATTTTCTTAAAAAATGCGAGGAAACTTTTTCCCCAACCTATTAATTTAAACTTCATTTGAATTCAGCTGAATAATCACGAAAACCTTTAAAAATGTAAATTTATCCCAAACGCAAAAAGCAAACCCTCTTAAGGAATGGAACCACAAATTTCGCATGAGGCGCGGCGTCTTTGACTGATAGTTTGCTCAGAACAAACCCGCCATTTTGATCACACACACAGACACAGTAAGTTTACAGGCGATAGCATTGAGTTTCAGTGTCGCGGCAAGAAGCACTGTCGTTTCTGTCAAGTAAGTATAACCTACCTATTTCATTTAAAAAAATTAGAGCAAATATACACACACCGGCAGAATTAGCGGAACATTAAAAAAAGGGATGATTGCTGTATTTTTTTCGTAACACAGGCCGGTTACACTACTTTTTTAAATTAAAGATCTAATTTGAAAATGGAACATTAGTTGACAATCACTTTTTTATTCGTTAATTTTAATATTTCATTCATTCATCTATAACCACTGCTTCGAAGTTGATTTCCGTTTTCTATATTGTATTCAGTTTTACGAAGCTTTTGTGTTTTCTCTCCTATTGATCAGTAACGAGCATCTAAGTATGCATGATTTAACGCAATCAGTAATCATTAGGGTTGATGAAATAAGAAGAAATGGTCAATTCTACAGATCGATTGCCACAAGTCTTCGTCGATCGTTATCAACGATTCATCGTAGCATCCAACGCTACAGATTGACGAATTCTCTAGTAAGGAGGAGAGGACAAGGCAGGAAAAGGTGTTTTTCAATTACTTCAAGGAGGGATGAGCGTTTTCTACAACTTCAAGTTCATCGGAACACGAGTCTAACGGCGGTGCAGGCCCGAAATGTATTAGGGTAGGTTCAAAGAGTAAGAATAAGTGAGCGGACAGTTCGCAGAAGATTCGAAGAAGTCGGTATAGGCTCATTTGTGCCCGCCAAAGCACCAAAACTTGAGAGACACCACCGCACAAACCGACTATACTTTGCTCTTGAACATCGTCATTGGGACTTTGACGAGTGGGGACATGTTCTCTTTACTGATGAATGCAGAATTGTGTTAAATCAGATTGATGGAAGGCATCGAGTACGGAGACGCAAAGGAGAGCGTTATATCCAGTCTAATTTTGAAAATACAGTGGCATATAGAGGCGGCTTAGTTATGGTCTGGGAAGAGATATGTTGAGGAGCTCGCACAGAGTTGGTATTAGTCGACAGGGGCAATCTGACTCTGAATCTCTGGCTGAACGGTATATTAGGGAGATTTTAGAAGAACATGCTGTACCATTTGCCCCCTTTATTGGCAACGACTTCATTCTAACTCAGGATAATGTTCGGGCTCACAGTGCTCGCACAGTACAGTCATACCTAAACCATGTTGGTGTAACGGTGATGGAGTGGCCAGCACGGTCCCCAGATATGAATCCTATTGAACACGTTTGGGACTTGCTGAAAGGGCGTGTCAAATCAAGAATGCCACCTCCCAACAATCTGGGCGAGTTGCGAAACGCATTATTCGAAGAATGCCAGAGCTTGCCCCAAGAAATCATTGACAGCATCATCCGCAGCATGCCCACACGGGTGGAAACCTTGATCAGAGCACGAGGACGAAACACTCCAAATTAAACAGTCATTTAATTAATTTTTAATCGTCACAAAATCTTAAATTATCAACTGTTTCTCTGTCATTACGAAATCTAAGAAAATGCGTTTTGTTTAGTTTATGTTTTATTAAACTATCAGTGTGGTGTTGCAATGCAAATTAATGTCAAAACATGTTAATTTAATTGTTGTTTCATGTTTAATTATATTATTTGTTTAAAAATAAAATTAACTTTTTAATATTCTGCCGGTGTGTGTGGTGTGTGGCTCAAGCAATTTTAGGAAAAAGGCGCGAGCCGTCCTTCTGTAAACTCTTTATTTTGTGGCTACGGCATTAATTTTAATTTCATGTGTTTGAATGATGAGTCATTTTTTCTTGTACAAATTTATAGGAATTATACTGAAAAGCGGGCACGGCGTTTCTAGAGAGGGTAAGTTATAATTTACTTTAAATTTCAAAACCTGCACAGCTGCAGTCAAAAAAGCACTGGCGTAACCATGTCGACAGAGCGATATAAACGATCGAGTTCAACGAGATGTACTCGTATGAAGGATCAGTGGTTCAGCCAACGCAGCTTCCATGTGTTTTAAGCGTACATATTTAGCTCTTAGGTTCAAAACAGAGGCCTCGGTGGCTAAGTGGTTGGCATAATCGGTGGCTTTTAATTTGCACTATTTTAAGAAACATATAAAGTATAATATAATCGTAGGCTGGTCATTTTTCAAATGTTTAGTCTAAATATGTTTCATATGTTACCTTTTTTATTATAGCTATCCTGGATTTCTTAAAAGATTCCCGCTAGGACTCTGTTGCGTATTATAAAACGAGACCTGGCCACTGACTCTGGAACCTAATTACGCCGGATTGGCTATACATTAACATCACCATGAATTTTTTTGAATCTTATTGTTTTACAAAGGTTCATACATTTCTAGTTTGACATTTCTGCATGTCCAATGAAATTCTTTTCAAGAGTCAGGCCCCTGGAGCTCAGTGCTTATCGTCGATATACAGAACATACCCTAAGTCAGTTTTTACAATTAAAGAGAGTGGATCGATCAAAACGCCTTCAGTCGCTGTCTGTGATACGCAGGTAAAAGGCACAGAAATATCCACTTTACCGATGGTTTTCACGATTGAAGAGCACTACAATAAGCAAAATGATAAAGTGTACGCTCACGCTTGGAACTGTCCAAAGAAGCTGCTCAAGTGGTCGAAAAGGTACAATGTGGTCATCATCCTGCGTCAGTGATGGTTTGGTGTTGCGTGTCTTATCAAGGACTCACAAAGCTACACTTTTGTGAAAAAGGAGTGAAAACTTCAGTCAAAGTGTATCAAGAGTCTTGGATCGTGTTGTGCAACCTCTCAGCAATACACTTTTTAAAAATGTACCGTGGACTTTCCAGCAGGACTGTGCACCGGTCATAAGGCATGAACTACCCAATCCTGGCTTGAAACCAACGTCCCGGACTTTATAGGAGCTGAAGACTCAAGCCCGGCCCTCAACCCAAACAACTACAAATTATGATCAGTTTTAGAGGACATGGCCTGCTCAAAACGACACGGCGACATTGAGTCTCTTAAAATATCTCTGATGTAAGCAGTGGCGAAATTTCCCATGGAAACAGTGCGTAAATCCCTAGATTCGTGACCAGACAGATTAAAGGTATGTATAAAAGCTAAAGGTGGCCATTTTGAATAAAAAAATTTTCTAAATTTTTGCTGAGACTTTAATAAATATGTACAGTACTTTATAAAAAAAAAGCATTTTCATTTGTAACAGAACTTATGGTTGGACTAGGTATAAAGCAAAGTAAATGCAACGTAAAAAAATCACATCTAAATATAAGTCAATTGATTACAAGACATAAAAATACTAAATATAAATAAAGGAATAGTAGATTGTTACACAAGGTGAGAAAGTTACCTTTTCAATGCACGAGGTGGTTTGGCGCGCGAGCGTAGCGAGAGCGCTAATAGTTCGAGGGCATTGAAAAGGTCTTTCTTCCGAGGTAAACACTCTGCTTTTCATTACGAATATATGGTAAGTAAATAAAAATCAGATACATAAGTTCAACCTAATAAACTTCTCACTCGATTTACGAAACAACTGAATGAAGCTCGAATAGTTGCAATCCCGCCTTTTTTTTGTCTGTGGAATTCAACCATTTTTTAATATTTGTAAATAAGCATACTTAGACAATGATGATGGAATTCCTCCGCCTTATTTTATTTAATTTTTTTTTTTTTCATTTCTATCGTAAGTGCTTAGCTCAAATTTATTCAATTAAATACTAATTAGGTGAAACATACATTATTGAGTATATTCCTGCTTCGATTGTTTAAATATTCATTTGAAATCAAGATAAAGAAATTTCAAATACAGCTGCCGCTGAATAGAATACATCGACTTGCCGCAAAAGGAATGTCAAAATAGAAGGTGACATTTGACAGTTATTTACTATCAGCCCTAGGGCTGAAAGTGAAGCTTTCAACCCTATGCTCAGGCAACTTCAAGCGTACTTTCCGTATATGAGTAATGAAATAGTAGATTGTTACACAAGGTGAGAAAGTTACCTTTTCAATGCACGAGATGGTTTGGCGCGCGAGCGTAGCGAGAGCGCTAATAGTTCGAGGGCATTAAAAAGGTCTTTCTTTAGAGGTAAACTCTCTGCTTTTCATTACGAATATAAGGAAAGTAAATAAAAATCAGATACATAAGTTCAACCAACAAAATTTTATTGAAACATTACCTACAACAAAGTTGATGATATTTCTATTAATGAGTATATTCCTGCTTCGATTGTTTAAATATTCATTTGAAATCAAGATACCACACCACCATACCACAGTTAACGCTTTTAAGGTGAATAACAGGAAACAGTTACTGAACATCCAAAAAATAACGGCTAAATGAAAATGTAAAACCAAGCAGTACCCACTCGTATGACCTTTTGTCCCTGTCATCATGAGATTATAGAATATAGAAAAATGTAAATAAATATGTATTTCATTAAATATATCGTATTTGTAGTTGTTTGTGTATTTTTATCTATGCCTAAATATAGTATCAAAGTGTATTAAGCCATAAATGTATTACGATCTTTTATTATTATTATTTTAACTAATGTGACTACACCATTTGTAGCCTGTTTACTGCTGGGCTACGTGTCTATTTTGTTCGCATCCGCAGAATACCAGTGGCCGTGACGAGCTATCTCGTTACGGCTTATATACTGAGCGGAGACCATTTTGGTACCTTTGTCTATTAGGTTAAGATTCAGAGTGTAATTTCAAATACAGCTGTGGCTGAATAGAATACATCGACTTGCCGCAAAAGGAATGTCAAAATAGGTGACATTTGACAGTTATTTACTTTCAGCCCTAGGGCTGAAAAAAACTTTACAGCCCTAGGCCTGAAAGTGAAGCTTTCAACCCTATGCTCAGGCAACTTCAAGCGTACTTTCCGTGTATGAGTAATGAATAATATAATAATACTCTGATAGTCAATATAATCAATAAACATTATGCGACTATATTATGCGGTTAGGTGAGGTTTTCATAATCATTCACGTATCTTAAGGGAAAGATATGGCATTCAGTAGCTGATGAAGATTCTATATATGTTTAAAGCTTCTTCATAACTTTTGTTTTAAGGATTACAAATCCATACAATCTAGTAAAAAGCATCTATTTTTTGCTTTGGCGACGCTGTATAATAAACTATGAGCGTTTGGCCACAAATTCACGATAAAGCAAACCGATTTACTATCTTCACCCGATTTTCCCCTTTTAAACAAAAGGACAGCTATTCATAGATTGTAAAACAACGATTAGTCGGGAACGTTGGTGGTGTGTGAGACAGCGGTGCTGTAAAAACGGCAGAGGCGGTGGATGCAGCCGGCGCAGGGCCCGGGCGGGCGGGGCGGCGCACTGACTTCAGGTCATAAATCAAAGCACCCACGGGAACAGCCAGATAACACAAAGTAAGTATAAAACATTACAACATATTCTATACGAGATAATAATTCAAACTAAATTTAAATAAAGCGACTACGATTCGTTTTATTTTTTTTATACCGACTGAATAGATCGTACCTGCATTCGTTTCATTACTGAAACAAAAGGATTGCTTTACAAGACTTTGTAGATAGCTGGTAACTGTAAGTTTTGCTTCATTTTTCTTTTTTGCTTAGGTTGTAACTAATAATTTTGTGCAAAAGTTGAAACATTCGGTTGGTTTCAGCGGCATTGGCGTGTTTAGGTGGTGGCGCTTTACTCGAAATACGGCTTAGAAGGAAATCACCTGGCAGGCCATTAACCTAATTCACGGACGCAAAGACAGGGCGGAGACGCGGGTGGCGGCGGCGGAGCGCCCGCTTTAATATCGCCCGCTGCCGGTAATAAGATGGAAATAAGCCAGTGGTGAAGAAACCGGGCCAATCATTGCCATTCGCAACTTGACACCGAACGGAACGTATATACCATACCTCGATAAGCTCAAATGAAAATTTTATTATATTGGTGCTTTAGCAGGAACGTGCCCTATTGTACTTCCGTCTTCTTACTGTGAAAACGTTTTCTCTGGAACGCAATTTTATTTTTAAATGGTTGATATTTTTTACAATATGACAATTGACGAACCAGTTTCATGAGAGACGGCTAAAATAAATAGCCTGTTTTCATAAGTCATGGAGGTTTTTCATATGGACAAAGGTTAAATTCTGTAGCAGATCGAACAACCAAAAGATGACGTACGGAGGACAGCAGGTCAACCTTTAAAAAATCATTGCTAAGCAGTCTTGTGTAAGAAGCAGAAGGGGCCCACCCACATGTTAAGCATATGAATCATAACATACAGTATGAAAACATTATTTGTTGTTGTATAAACAAAACAAAAGGATTAAAAATAATTTATGGATTTTAAATTACATCTGTGCTTTTTGCTTAACAGGACATACTACGAGTTAATAGAAATTTAAAGAGGGTTTGTTGAGGTTACAATTAAAACCGCCAGAAAGGTATATGCACGGGTAAACATTTTGCATTTTGGCTTAAATTATAAGATATATTTAACATAACAAGGGTAAATATACTCCTTAAAGCTTTGTGACATTAAAAGGTTGTGAAATGCGACTAATTAAATAGGTAACAACCCAAAAATAAGCTGAACAACAAGCCGAATTGTTTTGGTAAACCGATACCTGCTGCGTAGAATTATTTGCGAAAAAGAGGATCTGATTAATTACTAATAATAACGGGTAGTTCTTATTTACACGAGATATATAGGTAACGTAAAATACACATTAAGGGCATTTAGTTTAGTCAGTTAAACTAGCTAGGCCTATTATGTATTGCGTAAAATACGGGTAAAATATGATCAAATCAAGCGACTCAATTTTCAAGGGAATCACCTTTCATCAAACACAGGGTAGTATTAAAACGTAAAATATTCACACGTGATCGTAAATGGATGCGTTATCCGCTTTGCATGTTCGATCATTTCGATTTCGGAGTGTTTGTTCAAAAACGATAACTATTGGAATGATAACGCCTGTATTGATTGGTTACTATGAAATATGTATCTGAAATATGCGACTACGGCGTATAATTTTCAAATTTTAAGCTAAATAAACACCAATACATTTCAGCTGTTTGTTTATTTGGGTATGATGTTTGTGAGAGATAAGAGGTATGATAGCGAAATTGATAGAAGAGTGATTGCAAGAAATTATGGCGAAAAGAGCGCAGCGAGTACCGACACCAGTAACAAGAAACCGCCGGAAAAAGCCCGTCTGGAGAAGTGCTAGATCCGACATTCATGCACGGTAGTCATAATCGGGTATGTAGATTAAAGAAAATTAAAGCAGTGAAAATAAAAAAAATCTAGTGTGTTGATGAGCCCGCAAGTGTAAATAAATATACAATGTGATCTACTCGCAATGTATAAAACTCAAAAGCTATAAACTAAGACTAAATTTATCGATAAAAAACATAATATTAGACCGGAAGCATATTGTTGAAAATTTCACAGGGGTTGCAAACTTTTACAAGGCGAGGGTGGATGGAGCTGTTGAAAGGGGAGGGCCTAGACGGACGTACTTAGGACAAGACCAAGACGTGCTCAGAAAAGGTCAGGTCAGGAGTACCCATAATCGAGGAGCATGTATGAAAGGATTAATGAGAGTGAAAGAAGCGCAAGAGGGGTGTCAGGACCGTAGCAAGTGGAAAGATGTGGTCTCTGCCTACCCCGTTGGGAAAAAGGCGTGATGGTATGTATGTATGTACGAGTATGTATGTTGCAAACTTCTCAAAAAAAAATTTCACGTTTAATAACTTGACAATTTGTAATTTAAAGTTCTAGAGACATGTTTTTTCTATTTAAATAGCCGAATCAAAAAACTTTGAGTCAAAATAAATTGGCTAGCAACGACTACTGCATTTGAGAAGAGAAGAATATTTTTTGTCACATTTCCAAAAGAAAATACCATATGGTATTTTTAGCATTTACTTAAGTCTGGTAAGTGTACCCACTAGTCCCACCTAAGTTTTCCTCAACGTAAAAACCTACTCAGTTAGACATATACTAACTACATTGTCTATACATTTATAATTATATTTATTAAATTGAATTGAACAGTATCTTATTATCGTGCATGTCCCACTGTGCCGGATCTTGTCTTGGGAATGCCAAATTTGTCAAATCATGCTTTGAATTTTGACCTCAATACTGGGTATGAACCGATGGAATGGCGATGAGCTTTCATATCCGGTGGATTAAAGCAGGAATGGTTTGGATTAAATATTTCAGGTGGTGGGGCGTTCTCGCGAGTTAGTGCGGAGGTTGATGAAACGACATGCCCCGCGCTCTACGCCGGGGGGAAATTTAATTATTGTTCACTGCTACAGCGCCACATTTGAACACACTTTTAAATGGTGAAGCACCTTTCAGTGTCATTAAAAGAGTTTTCGTGTCGAGTTATTACAATTACATAAGGGCTAGCGGCCGCCCAGGTTTTAAGTGGTTTCATTACTCTCACTTACTCATGCTACGGCTCGCTCTGAGCTCATACAAATTTAAATCTTCACCATAAACAAATTCAAGTTTTCGTTATTGTAGTTACATAAACAGGCTAGCAATCACCCACTGGAATTGTAGTTATAATAATAATTAGCCTTTTTATTTCCATGACACTTTTGCAATTTACAGAGTTAGAAATAAAATTTGGCCCCTTTCGGGTAGAGGCCTCCTCCATGTGCCTCCATCTGTTCCTGTCCTTCGCGACCTCCATCCAGTCTCTTCCTAAAAATTTTACTATTTCATCGTTCCAGCGAGCTCTTGGTCTGCCTT
This sequence comes from Udea olivalis, assembly GCA_947369235.1. Taxonomy (NCBI): domain Eukaryota; kingdom Metazoa; phylum Arthropoda; class Insecta; order Lepidoptera; family Crambidae; genus Udea; species Udea olivalis. The sequence continues at coordinate 15,354,667 of OX376343.1, forward strand.
GCTGTATTTTACCGCCCGGACCGTGCCATTTGGTTACGCGATTTGGCCATCTGTCTCCAGAGGAGCGAGCCATATGTCCGACCAATCTCCACTTAAGACGCTTTATGTGTTGTAATGCATCCAATACTCGGGTATTTTGCTTTATCTTGGTACTGTTCTGTTTTTCTCTGATCTTAATACCAAGGATGCTTCTCTCCATAGCCCGCTGGCACGAACGAAAAGACCCAGGTTTGTGCTCCATACGATAGGCAGGGTAGTAGACTGGAATCCATAACTTTTTTCTAATCTTAAAGGAATTGTAGTTATGAACCTTTGATCCTAAACAAAATAGACACCAAGATAGACGGACAAGAATTTGTTAAACTAGTCACCAATTGTTAACATAGGTTAAAGCAGTATTTGATACACGTGTCTCACTGTATTAAAGTCTGATACAAAGGCCATATTATTACGAAAATATTTTAAGTGTCCCATTTCACACATATTTACAGGATATTTATGGCCACTGTATGAGCTACAGGCATGAAAGACTTACTTTAGTAGAAAAGTTGTTAAAATGAACCGTTTAAAGATTGCATGTTACTTGGTAGTTAACTAAACAGACTGTCAACAGTTTATACACAATTCAGCTTTAACGGGATATTGCAATTACGTGCACATATGCGACTACCACTTTCGCAAATATACCTTATGTATGGTCGAGGACCGGGCCGCACGCTCAAAACAAGGGCGTCTCTTGCATAGGTATTGGATATTTTGACAATATTGACAATAATGCTTATAAACTTTAGTACAAGTGATAGGCAAACACCTGTAGGAGCAAGGACCTGTAGGACGAACCGAATTTCAGTGGAATAAGTTACAATGCCAGGGAAAATAAACTTGACTGTGTTTTAGGACGAACAATTTTGTGCAACCTTAAAATCGCGAGAGTGCATAGGAATAACCTCCTCGCAAAGTAGTAAGTTTATCCCTATGCACCTCTATAGTAGGTCTAAAATGCGAGTGAATCATAAACTACTCATGAGGATATTACAAATAGCTACACTGCGGAGGATATTAAATGCCTGAGTTTTTATTAAAATCACATGCAAATATAAGGTTCTGTAAATACGGATTGCACTTGTAAATCGATCAGCTAATGGGATATGAATGCGCGCGGAGGTAGAGGCTGCGGCGGCGGCAGACACGGCAGATCTAATGGAATTCGCTTGTACGCAAACAAGCCGCGAACGCCCTCACCGGTACCTGCTTGAATCTGCCGACCTAAGTACGCGACGCGATCTACATCATTCGAGCCCGCGCTTCTCTCAAAGGTAAATTCGCCTTTCATTACGATCCAAATCGCTAACCCTCTCTATCAAATACCGTATATAAGACAAGGATCACGCTAGCGGGTCGTGTCAGGAATCAAGCGTCTGCCATCTACGCCAAACCTTTTGCCGTCGATTTAAATTGATGACGTGCACCGACGATAGACTTTGGAAAACAATTTCTTATATATTCCGAACGGAACATATTCACGGAGTTCTTACCTGAAACAAAGAAATTGTTCGGGTTAGTTAATTTGCAAATAAGTAGATATACTTGTATAAGTAGTTCTTCCTTAAAAAATATAAGTAACCTAGTAATAAATGCGTTAGCAAATACATGGACACTTGTATAGGAAATAATTATGGCGATACAGCAATGCTGATTGTTAATAATACGGGTACTCTCCCTATTCCGTTAATTGAGTCGCTTGCCGCAAGACAAGGGATTACTCCGCTAAATATATTTAGACGAACAGGCACAACGATGCGGAGAGATGCCGAGCAGATTTGCTAGGGAGCCGTAGTTGGCCTTAAACCAGATTGGAGCGTTTAGAATTCCTTACATAAGCGCTCTGCTATAATATCGGAAAAGAGATCAGAAGTTAATCTATCGGCAACATTCCACGCGTTTCGCCGGAAGGCTCCGAGGCCCGGCCCGAGCCCGCCAGCCACTATAGCCCTCGACACGCGACCGCGCCCGCTACACAAACTAATCGATCCCTTACTTTGCAAGTATGCACCACACTTTGCGAATACTTTAATATTAACCACCTTTTTGTAACTACTCAAATTTATATACTCACTTGACGCAGATTAATTTAGGGCGGCATCGGTAGATACAGCGCGGTCAGAGTTTACCACTAAATACGACTGCTGATTTGCGTAATGTTCATATTTTCTGAACCGAAAGATAAACAAAATGTAGAAAAGTAACTGGCTGGTAATTGAGTAAAATTAAACCATCTAAAGTTATGCTTAGAAAACATTGCTTTAATTTAATATATTCCTTTCATAAACAAATTATATATCTTTAGCGCGGCTAAGGAAATATTTAGAGAAATCCTAATCACTCGATAATATAACGTGACGCATGTACCATGATTTATCATATGACAATAGAAGCACCTAAACCTAAAGGAATTTAGAAAATATCATTCACTAACAGGCCGTCAAATAGTGGCTAAGACTATTACATTGTTAGTATTTATCAAATTGTATTGCTTCGTTTGAGATTCGCTGAACATAATTTTAGCTTCCGCCATTTCCTATTTTCAGTTGGGCTTCAGTTTAGGTACCCTCACAAACACACGCATATATAATTCCATAGTTCTCGGCGCGAATGACACAGTTGCCTCATCTGGGGATCAAAGTTTCGCCACCCATCCTAAATCTTGGCCGCATTAACTTTGCAACTCGGCGCTGTCTGAACAACTACTGTGCTTCATATTGCGAAAAATCACGGGGAGAGCAGCCCCAGATAACAAACAACGGCCCGGGGTGAGGGGGGCTGCGGGTGCGTCTTCGAAAACTTGACATTTGTTGGTGTCGTAAAAATATAATGGTATAACTTGTATTTTACGAGCGCTAGAAGCCTCCGACGAACGGATCGGATGAGCGCAGCTTAAAACTACGATCGAATTTGAATTCTATGCGACGTATTGCTTGGTGTCTTCGCCCAAGAGCCCCGGGTGAAAAGTGTAATATTTCAAACCCATCGTTTGGTTGATTTATTCAAATTGTTTTTTTTATTATCGTTCACAGGAAACTTTCCTTGTTAAGCTTTACCTATAGTAGTAGATATATAAATAATATATCTGTTAACTTTACAATGTTATTGCATTTTTTAAATCTTTAAATTTACCTTTCAAGTAAAAAAATTGTCAAGTTTTTAACTATCAAAAACAATATAACTTAGTAGCAAATCCCATACAGTTCTTTTTATTCACAATGTATTGTATAAAAGTAATACGAAGTTATTTTTACTTTAAAACGCAATTCACATGTAATAGAGAGTTGTAGCTATTCATGCGGTCCGGGAGCGGAGGGCGGCGCGGCGGCGGCGGCTCGCTACAGGGAATAGATTCCTTTAGTCACATTTATGGCTAATATATTCATGAAAGTTTCACAAAAATATTTCTGAGCGCACTCGCGTCTGCTTTGTTATGAGTACGACATAGACGAAACACATACACGCTCGTATCAACTTCGTATACAGCTACACATTTCTTTATGACGTTTTTTGCAATATCCTACACAAAACGTTCCTTAAACTATTGTTGAGTCTTTTCTTAAATGCTCGGATGTTCTAGTTTAAGCTATTAACAGTGCTTTTAAAAAGCTTAAAAGGGTTATGTAGCGAACATAAATAAAATAGCAATATCGAATTGCCGGGATGCTTGCACGAGCGAGTAAAGAAAGCGTCTTCGAAACGGCAAATGGAAAAGCAAATGCGATGAATGGGCGTAGGTACGCAGCGGTGCAAAGCATTTTCGGTGGTGCAACGACTAGCGGAGTGAAATAAAATAGCTTGCAAATAGAGTGCACGTCACGGACACGCGGTGGCGGCGCACGCGACGCGCCGCGCAATTTCCGCTTCACTATCAGATACGACGCCGCGCCCGCGCCGCACTTGCGCCCGTGTGAACTCGACCGAGAACTAAATATACCTTGCAATTCTAAATGGGAAATAACTGGTTGTATTCGGATGAACGTAAAATCATATTTTATTAAATGTTTACTTAAAAGTTTGCTTTATGCACTACTCCATCACGCCGCACGTTCGTTGTTAATAGTGACCTGTAAACATACTCATCAACATTAGGGAAATATGAGGGTGTGTAGGTAGAGAGCGTCGTGGTCTAGTGGTTAAGCACTCTAACTCGGATCGCAGATCGTGGGGTCCCGAGTTCAAATCTGGCCAGAACCAAAATCTTTGTGTTCATTGTTCAATTTCCGACTAACTCTCCGGTGATGGAAAACATCGATAAAAAACTAAATCAACCCGGTTAGCGGCGGAAGGCTCACCACCTACCACGTTGGGTTCTGATACCATTGGTGAAAAGTGGACTTCTGAGTGTTCCATTCACCATGAAGGCAACAGTCACTTGCCTCTGACTACCCTGTTTGGGACAAAGTCGTGATGGTATGTATGCATTAGAAAGCTCCTTCAGGTTTATTTACATCACATTTAAATATTTCTTACAAATTGTATAATTATCTATTACGTGTGCAAAAATTGCCGTTATAGCTTTAAAAATGTTTGTACTCAGTATGGCGAGTCCTTCGCCATAAGTTATATTCGTTTTGGTGACTTTAGGTCATTCGAAATTTGTAACCAATTATACGAAGTTTGAACCTGACAAAAGGGCAAATAATTTGGCAGAGTTTAAGTGGATGATTGGAGATTTAATTTTATAAATAGTATTATCTAAACAGTAACCTGTTAGTTTTTATGAGTAAGTACACAAGTTATTGTTAACATGCAATACATGTTTTAATTATGCATGAAATGATCTTAAAACATGGCAAGCTGACTGTGTCGTCGTATGTAAGTGGAAATCTAACACCATTTATTAATATTTATCACAAAGTATTAAAAATCTCTTCGTTTTCTAATGTGGTCTCTTTTATATTACCAGTCAACAAACGGAGTTTAGGGGAGGAGTCATTTAGGATATTAAGCAATGTTTTTGAACAGCGTAAATATTTTTGTAATATTCCTTATAGACGTCATGTTTTTTTTACAGCCCGATTCGAGCACGAATAAGTTCTCTGTGCGTAACTCGTGAAAAGGTCACATAAAACAGTGCGCGCGACAGCCTATATTGTGCGACTCTTTATTTCCATGACAACAATATATTTTGCGAAAAAATTCTCAGAAATAAATAAAATAAAGCTTTCGAACACCCGGACTAGAGTTAATTTTGATCTTTTTTCTAAAACTGACTTGACTAGAGTTAATCGAACAAAATAACCCGGCATACACTATACCCTTGCCACACTTACGCGGTTAAAATCAACACTATATTTTCTTAGTGAAATAACATATAATCTATCAATATCACGAATTATATTGATAGATTATAAAAATATAGATATGCGCCAAACAACACATCTCTCGTAATGGTCTCGAAGTAGGGATTAATATCCCGGTGTGACGAGGAACCACACAAGGGAATAATCCAGTAGCTTCTCCCAGCACACCCAGACCCGAGTAAATTCAGAAAAGATCGTGCTCCTGAATTGACCCGACCGGGAATCTAACCTGGGACACTAAGGAAATCGAGGAGAGAAACCGTGCTACAGCGCACTAGCCAATCGTGTCGTCGAAATGACGTCTAAATGATGATGATGAACGCAGACAAGTATGTTATGTGGTAAGACTGATAAATTTATTTGTGTTGATTAACAACTAAAGGATTTGAAACACTAATGTAACCCATTGAGGTAGTAAGTTCAACTGACCAAACTTACGAAAGTGGGATTGAGGAATTAAAATAAAATGAAGGATACGAGAGTTAACTAGTTCAATGTAGAGTCAACTCTGTGGAACACTTAACTAATGGAAATTTGGTTGTTACTAGCAAGAGCAATAATAATTTATACACCCTTAACTCACAAACAGACTAGTCACATAAATCATACAAATTCTGCAAATTTTAACAACCTTACCGTTAACGTTATTAAAGTAATGACAAAAAAATTGTATCGTCAGGTTTTAGATAGATATTTGCAATCACATCGGTACTCGCAATATTTGCGGTAAGCATAAAATAGACAACACAGTACATAATTCAGAATAGTATTGTTATACTGATAATACTGATCCAGATTTTATGGATAAGGGGGATAGTGTTCTAAATTTAACAATTTAGTCGATCGTCGATCTACCTATCAAGTAAGATCAGAACATTTTTGCGGTAAATCCGCTTGCGAAAATATACAGGGTTTGTTATTTATTCAAATACATGCATGCATGTTTATGACGGTCTCCGCTAAGAAACGATGAAAAGGTAAGTGCTTCAAGTCCGGCAGCTCTATTTATTTGGGTGTGCCCCTTTCTTGGCGAGCTCGGAATGGATTTAATAATTATGGGGCAAAGAAGCGAAGCGTGTGGGGTCTTGGCGGAAGGACGGAGTGGGGCAGGCGCGATTAAATCGCAGGCGTTTCGGCATGTTACAGGAAGTGGGTCAAGCGGCGCCGTTCGAGCTATTTATTGCGTTTCCGTCCAAATTGCAACCACTACTTACAATATTTTTTTGAAAATAAAAGAAAATATATTTTTAGAAATGGGTTAAATTAATGTCGCATAGCTTTACAGGATATACTTAATTAGAGTATCATAAACAATGGAAGCATAAAGTCATAATTTTAAATCTTGAATGAATGTAACAGGCTTATCTGCCCCACAGCCAATAAGAGGTGGTACTGCACATACACTCTCCTACAGTGGGCTCAATGTGGATTGTTAGGGAGTTGTATGTAAAACCCAGAGAGGAAATTTCAAAACACAATAATTCGAAAACCAACTTCACAATGCTCTTCAGTGGCTGAGTAAGAGACGGCTCCTGAAATCCAGACATAAATAACCAGATAATCACGCATTGCTAATTCATAAACTACTTCAAAAATATAAATCTTAATGTAGCGACTTATCAAGAGAAATCATTATTATTTGATAAGAATTACGAGACTAATAAGTTCTAAGCAGTCAATACATTTTATGTAACGCGAAATGTATACAGTAAAGCAGTTGTTAACTCGAGCGGCAAGTGCGTCGCGTGTCAAACTTATGAAACACATAAAGGAGTATAACCGGGCGAGGTGGTCGGCCGGCTGGGCGGGTAGTTTTGCGCAAGCCCATAGAGGTTCGACAAAGGGGTACCATTAAAACTTCTTTTTGCCCGGTAACGCCTGCCGTTCAGCGGGGTAAGTCTTAGTCTGCAATTACAGACAAGTGCCTTTAAATGAACCGAGCTCTCGAGCACGGCGCATCGCTTCGCACCCGACTGCGCCCACTCCGCCGTCTTGCCATTTTCACACTAACTGTGTTAATTTGATTTAAACCATTATTCATTGGACAAGTTTACAATCGGATATCAATTAGTCAACACACGTGTTTAGCGAGAAACCAATTATTGTAAGTCAAAATATGGCATTTAATTTACTAAAATATAAAATTCACCTAACTTCGAAATTAATAATATTTAATTAAATACTCGTAGAAGTAATATTTTCTAGGAATTACTCTCGTAATAACTTCTTGGATTTTGACACTGTTGTTGATCTTGTGGCGGATAATATGTACGAACCTACTGTAAATTCTACTCTGAAAAAAATATGTCTACAGTAAGATTCTTTTTTCATGTATTATTCATTCACGCGTCCTTAAGCGTTTTCATTTTGACGTTATATTTCGGCAGTGCGATAATGATATTTGACATAAAATGTTATGCATACTACTACTAATAACACAATAGGTTATAGTACAGAGGCGTTCACATTAATCATTACAAACCATTACATTACAAAACCATTGCAAAATGGGTCTCAATTCAGCAGCATAAGGTGCCCCTATGTAAAGGTTGATGTACTCTACTTTACTACGCATTTGAAAATACAAGACACTTGATAAATATAGTAAACCTCAATCAATAGACTGCAATTTTACCAGTTGGCAGGACTGGTAATGGGCAAAATTAATGTATTCAACTGATCATGATAATCTGCCTGACGTGTAAATAAAAGACAAAAATGTTGCTACTTGCGAAGAATTCTTTTTTCTATAATTTGAATTATATTGATCATAAGAAAAATACCCGAAAAAAAGCTATGCGGCATGTTTGTGTTACTGGTGCGAGTAATTTTTGTGGAGAAAGGACCACTGCATATTTGGTTCCAAGACTAATAAACGAGTTACCTAAAGTATTTAAAGATTCGTTAAGTAAAAGTAACATTAGGTATAAACTAAAACAATTTTTCATCCAATAGTCCATTTTTCAATTCACAACTAAATACCACAAAAAGAAGCAACCTGTACGCATTTGGCTAACTTGTTTCTGTTGTCTATGCTTGATTGCTAAATTCCAGGGTAGTACCTACTCGTAAGTAACTTTTTAGTTTAGGTAAGCTACGGTCCAAATACCCGTGAATGTGTTTTTATTTTATGTTCTTGTATTTGACACATTTTATATTGTGTTTGTGTGTACCTATATTGATAAGAGGAATTGCAGCACCCAGACAAACCAGTAATTGTTTAGGGGTGCAAAGCAAACAATGTTTAAACTTTGAATGTAATAAGAAATATATAAATAAATAATTGCCTTTGTCCCCATCTCTTTGAAAAAGGCTGCGCGGAAAGCATACGTGGAGAGCAGATATTGTTTATCTTAATGATGATTTTATACCCATTATATCTGTTTATCGTCGAAATATACGTTAACTTCAAAGCAGCAGCAGAACTGGCGCAACCGAGTCGGCATTCAGGAATGGCTCGACAAAAGTGGAATACTTTGTGGACTATATATATTTAGTTGCTCAGACTTAAATAGGCAATTAAAACTAAGATCCTGAAAGTGAAAACTTAACAATATAAAGCGGGTTCAATTTAATTACCCAAAGACTAATGGCAAAAATAACGTCTACTTGAATAAATTAGGGTCAAGCAAGGCACATCAACTGAACATATTACTTCTTGAAGAACTGTGACCTTTCAATTAATATAGTGCAGACAGAGAGAGATATTTTTTATTATTTATGTTTATTTATTAATACAGTAAAAATATCATACAGTTAACAATACCCTGCAGAACTGTATTAACAGTTTGACTGCAGGAAGGAGTCTCAAATAATACAGGTATTAACACTTAACAACTTAATATATAGATATGCCTTAGTTAGTTATGTTATTTTCACACAAGCGAATCCAAGAAAAGCTTTTTTAACATTTTCTTGAATGTGTTTTTATTCGGTTCAAGGCGGATGTCCTCGGGCAAACTATTTAGCAGATAAGGTAGACGCTTTTTTAGGGTTCTGTCACTATAATAGTTACCTGTGTAACTGTCACCATAATAACTATCCTTTGTTTCTACTAATAACAATGAATTTAGCGCGTTATCTCAGTGCATGCCGCTTCTTCAGTGGATTAGTGTAAAATGCGCGACGGCCTGTGTATTCGAACATATCGATTTTGGAAAGTAGCCAAAAAAACTCGTATAGCAGGCACGCGTCAACTGCCGCGCTGCCCGATCCCGACGTCAACCCTTTTACGAATATTAAATTCTGTTTTGCCACTTCGCGATTCCACATTTTCTGCGAAAAAATATGATCCGATTCGTAAGACCTTTGCATTATTCACTGTTTTCGGCGAGGCTCCCTAGCGCTGCCGCAATCGTTCCCCGTATGTGTTAACCTGCGTAGAATACAACGAACAATGTGGCTACACATTTACTTAAAAAATGAGATATTCAAACCACCGACTGTGCTCATGAAATAAGGATAATAGATCAAACGCCACATTTCTTTTTATAAATAAATAATTGACTGGCGCGTTTGTTCAGTGGTAGCAACCACGTCAGACGTGGGTTCGATGCGTGCGAATCCAGGGCAGACAGTTGTGAGGCATACTTTTGTATTTATACTGTATCTATGTAAAACTACACGTTAGGCTTTTGGATTCAACAGATTTTTTTTATTGGGTATAACGAACTCAAATAAAAAAAAACACCCCCACACATATTTTCCCCATGGACGGGGAACAAGCCCAAGACTTAAGAATACACAAGACCTGTGCCACTAGCTTAGTCCCCAACATCATTTATGAAAACAGGATACAATTTAGATTTGACCGAAAACCTAAATCTTCAGCCATAATACATTGTAACAACTTTCACAAACACTGGTCATAATATAACTTTTAATAGTGTTATTTGAGTTATTTACTCTGTTCAACTTTTGGGCGAGAATTTCTAAATTATATTTTTTATTCTTAACTTCGAAAGATGAATAAAAATTCTTTTGTAGATACCCTAGCAAATAAATAGATTATGAATTTTCATTTCAGAGTTCAAATTGCTTGAACCTTTAATTACTTTAAGGAAACTTGTACAAACGCGCTCTTAGGGAAAGGGTTAATCCGAGCTTGCCTGCGAAAATAGAACATTTGCTTGATTAAAGACAAGAGACGGTGACTTACTTAAAGGGTGTTAGCACTTCACGAATATCATCTACTCTTCTCAGAGGCAGACATCAAACAGGGTAATATACTTAGCAATGATCAGTTGTTTGCTTTCGGATAAAACAAAGAAAAAAATACGACATAGTAACTATTGTGTTTGTTTGCAAAGGTTCACGTATCTCCAAAGAATAGCTGAAGACTGACTGCCCGCGAAGTTTTCTGTCGCACGAGCGTCTCTACTTTTCTCTATGAGCGGGTCCGTTTCCGTTTATCTTTGGTTCCTTTTTTGTTAGCGTCAGTTTCTTTCGTTTCTCATATTTTGCTGCTGCATCCGTCGCATCGGAAGAGGGTTGCATTACGTCGTTGCAAATACATATCGGATATTTGGATTTCGCCTTTGTACTCTCTTTTGACTACCTACTGGACTTTTTGGGTTGACTTTTAGAATTGTTATGGTGACAACTGCAGATAGGGTAACATGAGCTGTGTAAGTGTTATGGCATAATAATAATTTTGAATGACAAATAGTTACTAGAGTTTGTTTTTAATAACGATATATGACATAGTCTCACAACTTTATCATAGCTGGGGAAAACAAATACATTTAAAAAAAAATGATATCCCATCGCTTATTCTAACTTACTTATATAAATTAGAACACGAGCTAACTTCATCAAATAAATATCTACCGCACTTCCCACAGATGAAAGTATGGTATTGGTTTCTGCGGCTGATGACTGTATCGTTAATGGATGCGTCGCCTAGTCGAGTCTTAAATTGGTGTAAATCCTCAGAGCATAGATCATGCCAACCGGGCGGCGCTCTCGACGTGCCTCCTCCAATTACTTTAATTAAAACAATACCACGGCACCAGTGCTTCGTCGACTCACCGCGTCTGTTTCCCATTTCCCTATTTAAATACGAAAACGAGCTCGCTGAGCGCGCTCAGCATGCAAGATGTTGCTATTCACTGCTGCGAGCCGACACCTACGTACAAATACAGTGTCTTGTACGACTCTAATCCCTCTAATTGTAAGGTTTAGAGTACACCTGCTTGCTGTTTAATATTCATGTTCATAATACACACTGCTTAATAAATTACATATTATCATGTAACCCTAGTGAAGTCAGATTGTGCACAGATACATTTTAAGTATCGCTTGAGATAATTGGTTAAAGCTCCGTTTTCTTCCGTGTTTAGCCTAAAATCTACGAGTACGAAGCTACTTAGCTGGCGCTTGTCTATTTTACAATGAAAAAGATATGACGTAGGTATGTTTCATAAACAAAATCAGACTGACATGACAATCGTATTTTTAAAATTATTATCTCAAAATGAAAGTTTATAACTAATTATCATATTCGATTAGATAGTAATATATTTTACACTACACCTACTCGGAAAGTCCATTCAAACTAATAACCTAATAATTGGGAAGAAAGTTGCTCATTAATCCTCCTTCAAAATCTGGTTAATAATGTTGTATGCGAATCCATTATTACACACTTTACCCGTGTACTAATATTGTGTAGTGTGTGTACACGTCACCCGTATGTGGGCGCTTGCGTTGTAGTATATAAGATTGTGTAATGATATATTTGACACAATAAAGTCGCATCTATTGACATATTGAGTTGTCATTCATCTACTCTCGGTCCCCACATTGCATGGCGACCTTGCCAGTGCTGCCTAGGGGCAGCGGTGTACGTGCAAATAAACGCTAATGCGTTTTGAAAATAAAAAAGGTGATATTGAGCACAAAAAAAAAACAGTGAATAAATGGATTGACGATAATGGATAAAAAGTGGAGAGAGAGATTTAATAATAAAGCTGGCAGCCGGGCGTTGATAGTGCCAGATGGAAGTGATGAATATGCTAGGTGCCGGGATATGCAGGTGTCTGAGGTTGATATAGTTTTGTTGCTGGGCGGCGGGAGGTGTTAGTGTCTGAAGAGGACTCTCAGTGCCGTAAGAAACAGGAAAGGAAGAGGACACTGACTGAAGTCGGAATAGAAGGTCATTTTTATATTAACTACTAAGAACATTAAATATTTATTAAAATTGGTGGCCACCGTTTAGTTCATAAGAATCTATAAAATAGTGCTCTGTCGACACGATTGGCGTAGTGCGCTGTAGCACGGTTTCTCGCCTCGATTTCTGTAGTGTCCCGGGTTCGATTCCCGGTCGGGTCAATTCAGGGAATCTTTTCTGAATTGACTCGGGTCTGGGTGTGCTGGGAGACTCCCCTCGCTTATTTCCTTGTGTGGTACCTCGTAACACAGGGATAATAATCCCTACTTCGAGACCATTACAAGAGGTGTGTTGTCTGGCGCATATTTATTTATTTATATTATCAAGCGGACAGGTCTAGGTCTAATCTTTAAAAGTGGAATTTATTTTCTAACGATTAAATTACCTACAGGTATTTTTTTTTTAGTTTACAGTATTTTGTATTAAATTTTTAAGGCATTTTTCTACAAATAATTTTATTAAACCTACTTAATTTTAAACAAATTCGTGACAAACTTTTCAAATGTTTAATTATTATTTATTTCATTAAAAGAATTCACCAAAATATTAATTAACTAACAAAAATTGTAATAGCATTCAATACCTATGTAATGCAAGCGTCTTGATTGCACAATGTGTAACAATATCCACCATGCACCGCGATGCGATGCAAGTCACGAGGCAATAATCAGCACTTTTTATAACATTGAATAATTTGTGGATTGGATTTTTATTAAAAGTAAAAGATTATCTTCAAACATTAACTGAGTTCTCAACATCTGGTAATTTTATGTTTTCTGAGCATCTTTGTTTTTCATTGCAATAATGACAGTTGACAATTAATTTTTATAAACTTTTTGTTTTAATCCGTGATTTATCTAAAAACGTTTTACACAGCGTACTTCAAATACATTGTATAAACATTCAATTATATGGAAAAGCGTGTCTTAACAACTTAAAAAGGAAGTCATCTATGTTATTAAGTAGATATTAGTTTTATCCCAGACGAAGTATGAAGTACTTTCTTCCATGAAAGCAATCTACGAAGCACCGATGGCTATTTTATACCATTAGGTATTTAATTAAACTGAGCTACTAGGACTTGGTTTTAGCATTACATTAATCAAATCAGCTACTAGGAAATGCAATTTTTGGTTTGTTTGATTTCCAATATGTGGTGTTATTATCACAATAGTTTTTACGTTTGAAGTTGTAATACATACTCGTACTTATCTAGAATTGCACATGGGTTTAAGAAAAATCAGTTAAAAGGATCGAAGATAATTGAGTACTTAATATTTGCTTTAAAAAAATAATTGTTTCCCTTAAAGATCGAATCACGTATAAAATGGCTGTGGTAAATGGAAATAAAAAAATCATTTTTCATCAGAGTAAAAGCAACTTCGAATTTTATATTCCGTATGTACCTACTACATTAATTAGCTTGCTTAGTATTTTTTTTCACTTGTTATCAAATTAATTTTGACTTGATTTTTTTTTTCTCAGATTATTTGCACGTTAGATACATAAAGAAAGTTCGTTTTATGTTTCATTCGTTCGTTTGGTTTTCAATTACTTAATCATTTCTTTATGTATACTTGAAAATACGACGAAGATTACATATTTTAACACATAGCAATAAATAGATTACAATGAATAGTTTAGATAACGGAAGGTTTTAAATTTTTTTTTTACTGTGTCTTGAAAAGGCAAGTTCTATTTAACTGATCAATTTAAATCCATTACAATCAGTTGTTCTCTTTATTTTATTAATAGAATATTAAATCAACATTTCGATTGATGAACTGTTTCTTAAATTAGCTTAATAATAAAATACATACGAAATGTTAATTATGTAACGCAATTTGAGTTTCCTTATTTCGGTATTTTCAGTGTCCATTAAAAAAAACAACTAATGAAGTATTGAATTAATAGACAATGTACTATGCATATTGATCAATAGTTGATCAGAAATTCTTATTCCTTCTTAAGTAACTGCGAAGTAAAGATGATTACCGTGACGCACCGTAGTACTAACATTACAGTACAACACGTGGTAAATCTTCAGCATTATTATTTGTTACCGACAAGTCTTAGAAAGAAATACAAAGCTGGCTTTTTATGGGAATCCAACAACAGTATCGTAATATCAGAAGTTGTTTTTGCTTATCAACGTGTTTGTAATTCGTCAATGATTTCATATGTAATATCATATCTTCCTTAATTGGACTAAACTTAATACGTTTGAGTTAATATACCGACATAGTGGATACCTAAGATTTTTTTCTGTCTAGAAAACATTATATTTGGAAATGTTATTTTTGTATTTTGGTCCATTCATGGTTAGTAATGGTAAAGTTTGGTTTGTTGTATAAGTTAAGAGCGCGGATGTATTAAATAGCTTTTGTACCTGCAGATAGAGTGCATAAGTTACATTCGGAGGTGCATATGTTGAGGAACAGAGTTTTATGAATGTAAGTGTGACGTGGTACGGTATGGAGAGTATATTTAGAAAAGCTGTGACTATTTTAGGCCAAATGTTTTGTCACGCAATTGGACTGATCACCCAAGAGCAAACAATATCATTCATGCTGAAGGAGTCATTTGCGAGGTGTCT
Source organism: Udea olivalis (assembly GCA_947369235.1). NCBI lineage: Eukaryota > Metazoa > Arthropoda > Insecta > Lepidoptera > Crambidae > Udea > Udea olivalis. The sequence goes on from OX376343.1 coordinate 15,369,782, forward strand.
TTTTAAAAATTGGTGAGAGCTTTGACAGTTGAAGAGATGTGTAAATGAGAATATAGTAAATGGAGATGTGTTAAGGGCAAATATGACGGTGTAAGACGGTGTCAAATCCTTCAGTTTGATCATGGTGTAAACGAGGTTTCTCTGTGAAAACCGTTGGAGATCAGATAGATCTTAAATGAGGACCCGATCTATTAGGGTATAATGGTACATACAGTTAAGGGAATCAGATCCTTCATTTGATCATGGTGACGAGCTTCTCTGTGTGTAAATGTTTGGAGATCAAGTGATTTTAAAACGAGATCCTAATAAGTAAGAATCTGCGCATAGCAAATGTCGTTGTTGTTGTTTGTTATGAAAATCGACTATAAAAAAACCTAATAATGATTTATTTTAAAAAAAGGACGGCCGCCCCATAAGAAAAATGTCCACTAAGGTAATGATGTACTAAATTATGATGATGTGATACACGATTGAATATAAAAGTGATTGTTTACTGAGAGTTGACATGAGATTAAATGTTTGATAATGGAAGTATTTTTTCTGACAGCATGGGAAAAATAAAAGTGATGAAAACGTGATACATAGCTTTATAATTAGAGAGAATGACTATAATCTATGATAGTAATATCTAAATTATGAAATCGATAGAGAAATTAAAATTTATTCGATATTAAGTATCCACGTCTTATTTTGTAAAGTAACATTATATCAAATGGAATAATTTTCACATAAACAAAAAAATCGTGCGCCTTTCGTTTCGTTGTAATAACTTTGAGTTTGCTTTTGTGTTTGTGTATGTCTTCAACAAATGAAGCAAACGATAGCAGCATTATTGGAACGCCACCTGAACTATTAATTCATGCTCAACAAGCAATTAACAATCTCCTACCGGAAAAATCCAAAAAATAAATATTCATTTTAATTACATTTTTGTACGAGATTTGTTGTTTTTTTTTCCTCGTAAGAGTACTATAAAGCATTATATATCCCTCGAGGGCAAGTATTGATTACTCAACTTGTGTTTAAGGCCCTCCGTTTCGCGTCGGGCCTCAAATGACCACTCGTTGAGTAATCAATGCCTTACTCCTCTTGGTGAATAAATAACTAAACACCGACAACTAATAAAGTGGAATTCACTCAATCGTCTCATCGTTGATCGTTTTTTAGGAATACTGTAACTAGCATGAAAGCGTTACGAAAACAGCAAGATTGCTTTGTTTTGAAATGTGAATACCTATCTCTCAAGTAAAGCTAGTTCGCACGCAATGTCAATTTGACAGCTTTTCGCACAAAGACCTATAACATGTTTAAAGTGGAAAGCGTCAAAGCGTTATATATATACTTTTAGATTATCTAGACGCATACCATACCCAAGTGTGATCTGCGAGAACACAGCTAATCTTTGATAATATATTGGATCCAATAAAAAAAAATTCAAGATTTCGTTTTTATAATGAATGAAATACCAATACAGAAAGACTGGCAGAATGCAACAATCAATGTCCAGGGAGGTCGAAACTTTTTATTTGAGCGTTTTCAGCTTGTTAAGGCGACACACTATAATGACAGGTGGTAAACCACCACAGTCATGACGCTGACCGTTCTAACACGATAAGTTATTCAGGCGTCCCAACATTCCCATCGTTACAGTAACGTAACAGTAACGTTCCTTGTAACGTGCGATTGTATCGCTGAAAGTAGAAAGGCCTTTGAGCGAGCGGTTCGAAAATCGATTAGAGAGTCGAGTTGATTCAGCGACTTCGAAGCTAGTAATTTACTCTTGAGTTGGCTGAAGGCGACACCTGTCGAGCGAAGTGACGGCTGATAATGCGACGCGAGCGCCATTCATGCGCAACCGAGTGCGAGGCCGCGAACCATGCTGCCAATCGTCCCGCTTTCAGTTGCGCCCACAGACACCAGATAAAACCAATCGCAGATGCAGTTGACTCTCATAAGTCATATCAAGAATCACCAACTCGTAATATTATGAACGTGCACAGCGTATTTCATAGTTGTTACAGGCAACATTTATCATGAAACTTCTCGCGGAGGTAATATAAAGCTGGTAAATCCTGGCATCATCTGCGGGATTACAGTTTACACGACAGCTAGGATTGCGCGTCGCGAGGGCGTGGTAGGACGACACAGCACATCTCCGACAGGAGGCAACTTTGGCAACTTTCTTAAGGGCGGTTAGCGAAGTTTGACGTGCACGCTCTCGTACCGTAAGCTCAGCGAGCTGATACTTGGTAACAACATCGATATAGACAACCGGGTACGCATACTTTAGTAAGAAAAGTAGACGTATCGTAAAATGAGGGCGAAAATGCAGTTTAATGCCATAAAGTAAAAATTTTCCTCGATCTTCTTCAGGTTATAAAAATATGCGCTGAAACGTAATTATTCATAGTTATCTTAATCGTGGTTGAGGAAGCACTCGACTGTGTTATTAAAAGGTGGTGTCGGTGGCGCGGAGGTGCACGGGCAGGTGAGTGGAGGGGAAGGGCGGCTGTAATGTCTACTTTTCTGTAAGGGCACGCGGCGCGCCGGCCGGCACCGGCACGGTAGCGGGCACCTACCTTGAGTTTTATGAGTTTAATCAAAACGTTTTAGGGGTGTCACGGAGTGCCCTAACGGCTGATTGTATGTGCGAAACATGTGTGCTGACCCGTGCGTTTTTGTCCTCTAGACACAAATATACACTAAAACAGGATTGTTACAAAATATTGCTGTTTATTATACGAGAAGGGGACGAGCACGCGAAACGTGTATTAGAGGTTATATCATTTTATGGAACGACGACTTGTATGCGTAGCTGCCACCACCTTGAGGCTATTTCAATAAGATTTAATCGGATAGTATCGTGACCAGCGTGTTTAGTCGTTACTAAAATTTCAAAAAGTTTTGTTTCAATGGGAATTGTATAATAAGACGAAAGTTATCGCCCCCCTAACCTCACATTTAGGTCTGCTTAGAAAAATACCAGGATCAGAAATTGAACGTGTACTTATTTAAAATTTTAAACATCATTAAGAAAATAGCAAAGAATATTGGGGTCCACACCATGTAAATTTATGCTCTTGTAAGCTTATCTCAGCGAGCCCGGCAGCAGTAATTCTTTTCTAAGCAGCACGTAAAGTTATTCAAAATATGTATAAGTTACGTCCTAAGCTGGTCGTAAAACGGTATTACAAACGTTATGAAGGCCGGGGTTCGGCCGGATCTCATCACTTAGGGTTGTGCAGCGAAGACGACTACCTTTCAATAAACCCATAAAATTGCTAAAGCCATGCGAGTTTGGGCCTCGCCTCGCCTCTGCCCTGGTTGCTTGTTGCGAACAATGCACAAGTCAATATTAAATTTTAAGTGAGGTAACTAAATATCGACGCTTAACTTTTAAGAGTAATATCCATCCTCGAGCTCTTCTCTTGACGTCTCAAGATGAGAAATGTTTTCTTGGAAAATCGTCGGTCGTCGAATATTCATGCACCGACAGCGAGATCGTAAGTTATTGGCGTCATCGGTGTTACGAAGTGGACAAATCGCCTGTTGATTTAGTTTTTTTGGTTTTATGAATAATACATAATAGTTTGTAAGACAGGGCGTTTTAAAGTAGTCTGATTTCAGCCAAAGATTATTAAAGTCTTAGCTATTTTGTTCGGGTATTATTTTTAGTACTAATGTGTGTTAATTTGGAATATTTTATCATTTTTATGATGATAAAGTTGCAAAAATATAAGTTGAAGAGTATCCTCTCCATCCCCACCATAGAGTGGATACTATTTCCTAAAATGAACTCCTACAGTAAAACGAAGTTATTTTAAAAACATTAACATTATTCTTATTCTCAACTTATGAATGATGGGATAGTTTGCTATAAGCAACCATTTATGTATTAAACATCGCTATTCTGACTAATAAATAGACTTAAGCAAAATTTCATCGCGCCAACTGTCTCGCATAAAATATAGCAGAGCTTAACATATTGACGCAAGTTATTTTGCGGAAGAGGCTGAGTGGATCAGTGGCAGTCACGTGACACATTCCCTGCGACGCTAATGAGATGCGGGCGGCGACGCGAGCGCCGGCGCGGGCGCCAGCGCATGCATGTTGGATGAGCTGAGCGAACGAGCGCCGCGCGTCGCCCGCGCTTCACGCTGTACAGGTGTCGTCCGCCTTATTTTTAATGCACACCATCCGTTGCAATTTGCCTCCGATGCAAGCATTTTGCAAAACAGCTATCATGAAATGCATTCGGATAGATATTTCTTTTTGTTGTCGGAATTATGGGCGGGCGTCTGTATTCCATTTGTGCGGATACATTTTTTACCAGTAAGCGGAGAAGGGGATAGTTTTATAAGAACTGGTATTTAACAGTCTAAATGGATTTTCATGTATTTTTTTTTATTATTTAAAATGGGTTTGCGTTTGGCCTCAGTCTCGCCTGGTGGTAAGCGATGACGAGGCCGATGGTGGTACACGCATCACCATCGGTATGTGCACGAGGGAAAGCGCTAAATATTGGAAATATCTTGAAGTACCCAATTAAATTTGACTGGCCTGTTGGCGCAATGGCAGTGATCCTGCCTTTAGCGCCGGAGGTCGTGGGTTCGATCCCCACCCATGACAAATATTTTTGTGACGAACATTTGTATTTGTTGTGTTTCTGGGTGTTATTATCTATTTAAGTATGCATTTAGAAATATTTAAGTATGTTTATCAGTCTCTGACGCCCATATTACAAGCTCTGCTTAGTTTGGGGTCAGATGATCTTGGTGTGAATGGTCCCAGATATTTATTTATTATTTAATCATTAAATTAAATGAAAAACACTTTAAATGAAATGAAATCAGCCCACAGTAGCATAAATTGTTTTTTAAGTAAAGTGTTGTTTAGTATCAATAAGGTTTGATTTAACTATTAAAAAAATAACAATGCTCAGAAATCATACAAATAAAAATTTTGAAATACTAAAAAAACGCTGACTTAACATTTTCGAAACACTGTAGGTAACTTTGTAACAATACAATCATATTAAATCAAAATTATTAAAACGTATAGAATATATAATCATAATTATTATAAAAGAAATTACTAGTGAAATCACGTAGTTACGCGCCGGCGATCAAGAAATCAGACCACGTGATTTTTTGATCGCCGGCACGCAACCACGTGACAGATACGCCCAGTGCGTCTATCACGAGTTGCCACTTTAAATTTACATTATCTTTCGCGTAAAAAAGGGTATTGGGATTTGACCTGACATGATGACTGGACGTTTTTATAAATCGGCTCTTAGCGCGACATACGAGAGGATAAGCCAAAAGCACAACGTACACTATTGAACACGTCAAGCCTAATAGGTTGTAGCAATCTTTAGATTAATACAACGTTGAAATAAATTCCGTTCTGCATACTAAGCGTAGCGATGCTGTAGCATAGCGATGCTACAACATCGCTACAAGCGGGGTGGCTACGATCGTAGCTACTATGCTACGACGATGTCGATTACGTCGCTAAAGCGTGAAAATAAGCAGTGATGCTTCTGAAATCACCAAATGGAAAGAGACTGATAAACATACTTAATTATTTCTAAATACATACTTAAATATATAATAACACCCTGACACACAACAAACATAAATATTCGTCACATAAATGTTTGTCATGGGTGGGGATCGAACCCACGACCTCCGGTGCTAAAGGCAGGATCGCTGCCATTGCACCAACAGGTCAATAAGATTCAAGACTGGTATGTATACCAGATAGATTTAACGTGACCACTCTTAACTTTTAAATTGAATACGGAAAAAACATAGTTAGGTACTTTTTATAAATGTAAGGTATAGAGGTAAGATATAAGGTATATAGGCTTCAGGTATCTAAAAAAACTATTACGTTGAACTGCATTTAAGTAATTGTTTCTTCAAAGGGAATTATACCAAACAATTTATCCATTGCTTTTTTGCAGCGGAATTGAAAGAGATGGCTAAGAATTTCCTGTGTGCAACCTAAGCAAGAAGTTTTTATCGAGCCAAGCTTGATCGCTCAGGTGCTCGAAGTTTAAATAGAACATGCCTAACATAAAAAGTTTATACGATCAGGTTTTTTACGAGGGCGAGCGTTTCAGGTAGAGGATTCGTTTAGAACAAGGATAGAAGACAAATTAAAAGAGCACTGGAACGCTAATTCCATTACGATTCGATGGACGGCAAAAGTCGCCTCCGTCGTACTCAAAGCCGGTAAAACGTAATTGCGACTTCACTAAGCTGGGCTCCGCGCGGCCCGATACGGACGAAAGGGGACCTCTCTGTAACGGGTGATATAAAAGCGGCAATAAATTTAACAGGATGAACGCACTACTTACACAGAACGAGCGCGGACGCCGGTGGCCGTAACGAGGGGGCAGCGGCCACGCAACCGCCGACCTGTGTTTTAACCCGCCCCGCGACACAGTTTGCTTTCCACCCGACCACCGTGTTTTTTGTCCTTAAATGAATTACCAGATTATGAACGGATTATATTATCACTGCTTCAGAGTAATAACATGTGAAACCACATGTAATTAAATTTTCGGTAAATAAAACAAATTTTTGACGAGTTTTCCTTCTTCAGTTACAAAATATATCACTTTACTTCACCGTTCACAGAAATGAATGGAAAATTAGAAAAAATGTCGGAATAAATAATGCCCCTTTTTGATAACAATGGGCTGCTTTCAAAAAGTAAGGTAAGAAAAATATATCGTGGCAAGGCGTCTCAGTTTGGTTTACTTTTTCACGCAACGTAACAGTATGTGGTCGTAAAACACGTCTTAATTTTATTTCCGGCCAGCACTACTCTCTCGATGTTGGTGTATTTACTGTTTTTGTAACAAAAGATAAAAAGAACAAACAATGCAGGAAGAAAACAATCGCCACGTGAAATAAAAAGGGACTAAAAGAAAATAGTTAATGTCGTTATTTTGGATACACATGTTTATTGCTATGAAACATGGCAGCCTCATAACAATCCCTTTCACTCTCCACAAATTGGAAGGAGCGCGAAAAGGAAAACATGGCCATAAATAAAACTGGCAGATCAACTAGATAGACGGCCATTACCCGAGATAAGCGCGACTTATATACGCGATACTTTCTTCTCTTTGGTAGATTAACGGAATGGGACTGCGTTTGTTTGCAGATATCGACGGAGCAGCATTTCGGCGAGTCACAGTTTGAGAATTTATTGTGGTGTTCAGAGAGATATCTTCTTACGGACTCATTAAAAAGGAGACACGTCGCCCATAAATCAGGGGCAGGCGTCGGCAGAGGCAGTGCGGCGCGCGCGGCGCGTGGTGTGGCGCGGCGCGGTTGCGTAGCGCGGACCGCGCGGGGCGGCACGGGGCGGCACGGGGCCACCGGGCTGCCTAGATGCCTGGCCGGGCGGCGCGGCGCGCGGCAGCCTCTCTTGTCTGCACCGAGTGCGCCGGCAATAGGCGCTATCCGGTTCCGTCGTCGTTGCGCTATCGTTTCCATTGTACCTCAGAACACCGAAGCGGTTCGCTATCAAAAACCCGACCATCTAAACTTCGTTACATTATCCCCTTATTTGATTAATGGAGCTGCTATTGCTTACATTGCTACGATATTTTTTTTTGCATTTGCCGTTCAATTTTGTAAGAAGAGGTTAATTTATCTTATCATTCGTTGCTAGAAAGAGTAAAATAAAGGTATAACGGAAAGGGGTGTTGGGTTATGTTGGCGTCATTTTTGAAATTCCGCGGCCACTCACTAAACTCTATTATTATGAAAGAACATATCGAGAGGCACAAATTTTATATGGAGCACATATAGTTTAAGTGTATGATTACATTATTAAGTAGTTAGTTAATTAACAAAAAAAAACCAACTTCAAAAAAAACTATTCCAAAACAAAGCACTAAAAAGTAAATAGATAATTGCGTATTCTTCTAAAACTTATACGATAATATTATACAAGTACAATTATTGTTATTGTTGGAGTCGGTGTCAGCCAAGGAAACACTACAATATACCTAGCAATATACCTATTTCTTACATATCACGTTTACGTATGTATGTAGGTAGTTACAAACCTACATTGGCTGACACCGACTCCAACAATAACAATAATTGTACCTACATTATATTATCGTATAAGTTTTAGAAGAATACGCAATTATTTATTTACTTTTTAGTGCTTTGTTTTGAAATAGTTTTTTTTGAAGTTAGTTTTTTTTTTGTTAAAATTTTTGTTTATTTCTTGTTTTTCAGTGAATAGTTCTTATTTATTTTAAACATCGAAAAAGTATTCGTCCAATTGCTCCTAAGAATTGAAGAGTTCCGTTACTTTGTCAAGAATCCCATAATCAGAACCTAACACTCATCAAACTACCCTTGAAGTATATCCTTTCCAATAAAAATGAGTTATTCGTCCATTTGTCGCGCATATGGTTTATCTAGATTTAAGACTTATATGGAATTCCCATGGATGCCACTGTCAGAATTATTAGAATGGGACCACACGGGCAGCATCAGCTTTCAAATAAAAAAAGAATTATCAAAATCGGTTGGCGTAATATTGAGTTACCCGTTTGCTAGATTTAAGACTTATATGGATTTCCCATGGATGCCACTGTTAGAACTGGACCAAATTAAAATGGGACCACACGGGCACCATCAGCTTTCAAATAAATAAAGAATTATCAAAATCGGTTGGCGTAATATTAAGTTATTCGTCCATTTGTCGTCCATTTGTCGCGCATTTTGTCTATCTAGATTTGGGACTTATATGGTTTTCTCATGGATCCCACTGTCAGAACCAGACCAAATTAAAATGGGACCATTCGGGAAGCACCAGCTTTCAAATAAAAAAATAATGATCAAAATCGGTTCACCCAGTCGAAAGTTATGAGGTAACAAACATTTTAAAAAAAACATACAGTCGAATTGACTTAGAACAATTCTGAAATATGTTTCTTTATTAGGGTGCTATAAAACAGGAATAAAATCATTGCTGGCTTCTAATAAAAAAAAATGACGCCACGGGTTCATACAAAGTTACTCAAACCCCTTTGCTATATATACCATGTATCATTACTATTCTCTTGAGTTGATCCGATTTGACTTATGATATCAACAATGATCTCTAGGTTATACCATTAAAGATATAGTTTTATTTAATTTTTCACCTGGGCTTGATTCATGCCATTCGGACATAGGAAACATGCAAGAGCTATCAAACGAGAATCATCTTACAAATTGAATTCTACAGTATCACATTTTATTGGCGCGTACCTACGACACAAACGACCTGCTATATTTTATTCCTCCTTAAGTAGAATAATTACAACAAGAAACACAATTCAGGTATTGTTATACCTTATTCAATAGGTAGCGAATTAAAATAAGTGTCATGATGGTGCGTGTGGTAATATGACCGTCATTACGACGGTCATATTACGGGCAACATCCTGAAATATTCATGACCACACACGGCAAGATGTAATGACATCCTATACTTATGTCTACTACTTAGAGAAATTGGAAGGCACAGGCAACGGTGTACCCTTTTCGCGCTTGCGACTGTTGTCAGTACAAAAATGGAACATGAATGCTTTACAAAGTTTGTATCCGTCGACATAATGCCCCTCGGCAAGAGACATTGAACAGATATCGCGGAGCTGATAAATACGACAGTAAAGTGAGACAGTGTTTATTTTACTGGATTTGTTTTTTTACAAAACGTGGGAAATAATATTATTTATAAAAAAACAGGTAACCTAAGCATTCTGCAGCGACATTGATAAAACGGCTTTAGTATAGAGATGTTTACAGCAACCTTTACTTAGGTCGTACCTGATGCTCCTGACATAAGACCCATTTTGCAATGGTTTCGTAGAGGTTGATGTGAACGCCTCTTTACTAGTGCTGACGCGCACTGGGCCACTAGACGCGGCCACCAAACACAACCGCCGGTGGATGTGGTTTAAGTCACTAGAACTGAGCCTCTAGTCGCGGCCACAGGTGACCGCCACAAGCTGCTAGCGCTAACTGAGCGCCCCCGAGTGTTTACTACTTGCGATCCACAAGCTATTTGTGGCCCGCTTCCAGTTTGTGGCTCGGGCCAACACAAAGAATGAAACCACTGTGACCGCGACTAGTGGCTCACTGTTGTGCAGCACTAAAGGCGGCGCCGGTGAATGTGGCCAAGTGTGCTTGGAGCAGCTCGTGGCTCGGATGCGGCCACTCGAACGTTTAGTCTGCGCCGACACTATATTAATTATATGAATTTTTACGTCCGCAGCTTGGCGGCTACTTGTGGTCGCGACTAGTGGCCCAGTTTGGGCCCTACTTAGTGGGTAAATAAGTTTATACACGGTGTCGGGTTTCATGTGGTCCAAACGAAAACCATCGATAGAGGGGTCCAGGGGCTACTCTAAGAGTTAGTGTATTACAAAGAATACAATACTATCGAAGAATTAAACACTAAACTAAGAGAAGCACAAGAGACAATAAGACAAAAAGACGACTCCTTTCAACGTCTAAGAAGACAGTTTATTAAACGTTGTCGTATGTGCATAGCTGAAGGTGGACGTGACTTCGAACATTTATTATAGTAAAAAATACATGATAAAGTATTTTTGTAAAATCGTTGATATGTTTCTACTTTATTTCATGTTATCCTCTAATTTTCTGTAATGAATCTATCAATTATTGAAGGTCATTTGGGACTTAAGCCCTTGCAGTAGCTGATTGAAATTTAACAAGTAGTGGGTCCACTTAGTAGGCAAGTTTTTGAAATGGGTCCTGAAGTTTTATGTTGTGCTTTTTTGGAGGAAACTATAAATTTTCGCGGAACATACATGGGGGTCCTTAGAGTAGCCCCTGGACGATATCGATGGTTTTCGTTTGGACCACATGAAACCCGACACCGTGTATAGCCGCTCTGATCTACACACTGCAGATATCCATGCTATAGATCATTACTACAAAACCACATTATAGCGAGTGTCTTCTAGTTCACCGGACTAGAGAGAGCCCAAGTTTTCGAGTCTTCCTGGAAATTTCCAACATTACTACCACCCGCTCCCCTTGAATTATTGGACTTACACACCTAGTTACACACCGATGTGAGTGCAAAGTTTTGTTTCTTGTTTGCATGGAATTGCTTTGGTGCAGTTATTTTAGTTGCCCATCTCTGTCCCAAGAGAGTTTGTGGTTTATATAGAGCATGACGTTCAGGTTAATAAAATATATGACTTCAATAGTAATTTACAGCTTGAAAACTATGACACTAGGTTTTATAACTGGTAGTTTCACACCATATCTAAGTTGAGTATAAATAAATCCATATCTAAATAAATAAATAAATAAAAATTAAAATAAAAGTAGAGGTTCTATTAATTACATTTGTGTTTGACTCAGGTAAAACTTTTTACTAAGGTTACATAACATTATCTTGCTTTCTAACTCTACTAAACCTACCTACCTAATTTTTTTTTGTTCCCTTAGTATAAGCTAACTAAATCATGTAAACACAGTTTACGTTTGAAAACTGATCCAATTGTGTTTATTTGGGCAATTAATTTTGGTCTCGAAGTAGGGATTATTAAATCCCTGTGTTACGAGGTACCACACAAGGAAATAAGCTAGAGGCGTCTCCCAGCACACCCAGACCCGAGTCAATTCAGAAAAGAACGTTTCCTGAATTGACCCGACCGGGCGGCGAGAAACCGTGCTACAGCACACTACGCCAATCGTGTCGTCAAGTATATATATTTTTTATACCAAGATCATGTGACCCCAAACTAAGCAGAGCTTGTACTATGGGTGTCAGAGACTGATAAACATAGTTAAATATTTCTAAATACATACTTAAATAGAAGTATAATAGTTGAGAAAAAATAATCGAAAAGGCAAACTGAAAAATTAGTTTCAAACTATTTAGAGTGCAATAATATTTTTTTCATGCTTAATGCAGGTTGGGCTCCTCGCGAGAGTGGGAATTGCCAGTGGGTGCCGAAGGACGCATGGGCAGCAGGACACGCGCGAGTGGATGACTGAACAAGTGACAATAATTGGCGAACAGAGAGCAACGACATCGCGCCCGCTGCCGTCACTCACTTTAATTGACTGGTGATTTCAATTAACACGCGTCGGTGAGTTACGAAACAACACTATTCTCTGAACTGTTTTTGCTATAACAGCACCCGATATTCACTCAAAATGTCGTTGGCAGCTCACTTGCCGTGAATTTACGATACTGAGGACGACCAATAAATGCAAATTTTATTGTTTATGGCAGATTTAACGGCAGTGAACTCTTTTACCGATGCCGTAAAGTGGTCCTTGCATTGCTCGGCGGACAAATCTGCTCGCATTAACTGCGCTTATGGAACGATACAAAAGAGTGAATGAAGGCAAATGTTGTCCATATTGTATCTCACGATATGCCTTGAGCGATTTATTGAAATAATAACCTAATATTTATCTTGCAGGGTGGTGGTTAATTAATTACACAAGAAGTCATTTATTTGGAGAGTAAAGTAACATAAAAAGGAGATTGTAAGAACCTTTGAAGGAGACGGTGGCCCTCTCGTCTTTGTAACTGTTAATAAGGGTTGATGGAGGCGATGCGGCATCTGAAGGAAGGGAGAGACGGAAATATAGAGCGCGCGGTCTGCCCGAGTACTGATAAGGCTATTAAAAGTTACGCTCACAGACCACCGGCTGGATTAAACAGATACTACCAACCAATACTAAAGAAAACCTCTCGAGGAAAAACAAGCTCGGCGAAACGAGGACGAGATTGCAATAACAGAAACGAGTCTTAAACGTTACATCCGCGGTAATGTTGCTGCCGAAGCAAAATAAGTATTTCCTACAATATCGTGCTTATTTAAGATACCGGTTCAGCGACTCGAATATTATTTGATTAAAATACAGAATTTGGTTACGTCGGTTAACATCGCGCAATAAATCTAGGAAAGGAATTAACTTTAGCCTACATAACAGTGAATGATAATTAAACAACAACCACTCGGAATCGAAAATTGAACGCTGTGAAACTAAATGGTTTCAGAATGTAGTTATGACGTTAGCAGAGTAATCAATGAAGGCCGTGATTTATGCTATTAAGTTTATTTAAAAATATATCTTATGAAATTGATTTACTAAATCTAAGCCGTGTAGTAATTCAAATAACGAATTAACACGTTTCAACATGTTAAGTAAGTAGATACGAAACGTAATCTTATTCCTAACATACAACGCATGTGGAACACACACCGTTACATTTTGAATCGTAATAAAATAGAATATGTGAATTGGACTAAAAAGACACGTGCGAGGGAATTTTGTTCAAAGCAATTATCGTGAATAGTGCTCACTTCAGCGACGGTAGAAATTCGCGTATAAATCGCGTCACAGACCACAAACAAAAACGTGCATGTGGACCGGCGCCCATTATTCTCGACTGCATAATCGCTTCGTCCGACGCCCGCATCGCTTCCCTTGCTATTTTATTTCCTCCCTGCATAGTTGTGTTTCGACTAGGCGGAGCTTTTTCAGTAAAGCACAGTAGGGAAATTAAACCATGTTTAATTCTGTTTAAGGTCTGGTTCCGGTTAGTAGATGCAGCGAGCCGATGAGACCGGCGACAGACCAAAGCCACCACGCTACAATTCTGGCACAATGTGTGTCCGTTTTAATAGGTTTAAACTCATTGTTACACACGAGCTGAAAGGACCATGAGCCAAATGAAATTGTTTCTAACGAAATCGATGAGAATAGATAGTATTGAAAGCAATACCGCAGAGCTCTGGAACGCGAAACCAGACGCTCAGATTACTTTAATTTGAAACCGAAATGTTATGGTTATTGTGCTTCCTTTTCAATTCTAAATATTGTTTTTATTCGTCAAATAGCTTTCAGTAAGATTAAGTTACACGGGTAATTGAATTTTCTGCCAACGTATTAAGTTTTCCCAATTTACAGCGGAGTAACTTTGGGATTTCATTTAGGACCATGTCTAAGACTGCAAAGACGTTTCCTGAACTCGTAAATCATTGAAAGGAAGTATGAAAATTCTACGCCATTGAAAAAATCTTCGCGATTTTAACAAATCTCAGTATAGTTTTAGATCAGAGGATAATAAGCAAAGCAATTTCACATCACATGGAGGAGGTCAAATTCCTACAAGCAGATCGCATTCTCATACTACCAAAAATACAGTATACATTATTGTGAAGCACAAGAAATGTTGGGATGGAACATTTATCCATTACCTTAATTGTGATAAAATAATCGATGACATAGACATTCAATATATATCGTAGCATTTTAAGGCGGTGCAATATACATAATAAAACATTCCTACTTTCAACTCAGTTTTAAATTCGCAAAGACCCGACTTATCCCAACCCGAGCTTAGGATCTAAAAGAAACTCAAAGAGAACTTTCAAGCTTTAGGTACACGTACATGTAAGGATTTAAGTGGTACATCGATCACTGTTTAAATGCACAGCACAGCTATAAATAGTTATTTCCTATATACTCAGAGAGTAAAATGAACTGGAGGAATGATTTAAAACGGTAAAAATGTTTTCTTTAAAAAGTTAAATAATCATCCTAAAACTGTTTTAAGAGTTACAGTACATCTGGGCAAAGACCTCTATCACTGAAATCAAGTCATGACGTATAAAATCAGTAGGTAGATACTGCTGCAAAAGTTTGAATCGTAAATTTTACGCAAAGTGCACTAGTTGACTAGTACAGCTACATATTTTCCTCACTTTTACATTAACTTATGTTCACTAAAATGTACTCATATTAAAAAAAAAATCGTGAAATTATTCAATGAGTAAGGCAATAATGAAATTATATGTGTGGAATAATGTCCAGGGATATAGGTATTTTGCAAACTATACAAGAATTCTCAGATTGTCTATAATTACTTACAAAAAAAGAGTTATGTACGTGGCCTGTGTTGACACAAAACACATATTAAAGCCACATGACCCTAAACCGTTCATGTATAGTCTATATTATAGCCCAACTTAGAAATATCTGGGCGCACCCTTTCCTAAAAACATTCAGAAGGAATAGAAAGTGACCAAATATGATTACAAAAGTAAAACAGCAGTAAAATGACTATCTCAATTTCTCGCTAATGAGAAATTGCAATGAATATTCCTCAGTTATTTACTTTATTTAAGTGGCTCGTCAATTTGCGTAATTAAATAGTTTTACAGTAGTTAGCAGCTGAAAGCTTACGTTCCTAGTTCGCCTGATTCGGATCAGTTGCTCGCATAATGCTTCTCGTAATAAACTGAATCCACCGGCGTGACCGGTCCACTTAGACGTTCAGCGGAGTAATTGTTAAGTGAGTACCACAATTGGATTAATGTGCGGCCGCTGCTGGTGAGGTCGCCATCGGGGGTTGTGCAGCGGCTCCGGAACTTGTATGCTATTTTTACACATGTACAGTCTATCAGCTACGAGTAACTACTATGGTAAGTTACATAGGTAATCCGTTTAAATCTAAAATAGTATAAACCAAATCAAAAATAAAACGTTAAGAACTCTAACTATAATGACTCAGGTAGGTAGAAGAAATGAGAAAGAACACTTGTACTTTTATAGTCGACATGAGATCTATTAATCTCAACAAACAAGATTTTTCATTTCGTAACGCGGATCCCGTGATGCTATGAAGGGAATTTGCGTTGCGCTTAGTCAGCTGAGATGAATGATTACGTGTAATTTTGGAACAGACACTTATGTTTTCAACTTAAATTGGATTGCGAAAAACGTCCAATTACGTCAAATTTTTATTCCAAAAAAGTTATTTTGCTTTTTATTTATTTTGTTAAAAGTATCAGAGGTCAACCAAGCCAATTCTAAGATGCTGTCGTTAAATATACCTCCTGAAGCATCGAAATTCACAGATCTAATTTTGCTGAAAGTTCGCGGTTATTTAGTTACTAGTACAAGAATTGAGTCCTCCCTTCGGATGATGAAATTTATTGATAAAATAACGTTGCCTTGAAGCGTAAGATGCTCTAGGAAAATTCAACTGGTGACCTAAGGCCTCAAAAGCTCAATAGTTAGAGAGAGGTCACGCAGCTTCAGAAAGATGCAGGTCCTATTCCTGTCTGCTTTCTGGACTAATTTATTTCTTATAGTAATTCTATGATTCTAGAATATAGCAGCCGGTGGAGGTTGCGTGAAATCCCGCATTTTATGGAGTCATTCTCAATATCAAATAGGGCGTGACTTCCGTATCGTTAGATGAATAACAATCCAACTTTTGATCAGTCTTTTTCGTTCTGAAAATGCTAAATTAATTTCAATTAGTCTTATCAAACCAACTCACAATAAGTGAGTAAACCGATTGAGCCGGAAACCTTTTCTACTACAAAACAATACACTTTTGTCAGAAACAATAGGGATAAGCACTTGTATTTCAGTAATTTTGCTTTTCCAGTGTATTTTCACAGGAAACAATAAAGGAAAACATGAAAACAACACCACAAGGTAAACTAAATTATAATAAGTGTTATTGTCCATGTCGAGTAATGGATGGTTTCCCAGGCGGGTATTGCAAATTCTACCTTTCCGACTCGCATAGCCGCCGCCGCCGCATATTCCCGAATATGCTTGGAACTTAGAACGTGGAAGGGAACGCTTTTTAGGAACATGTACCTATTGACTATCTTGTGGCTACATTCCAGCAAATTGGGGTAACGTTAAGGTTGAATACACAACTCATCAAACGGTGCTAATACAATGGATGCATTACCAACAAGCAAAAAATGCAGTTTAAAATCAGGTGTGTTATTAAGTTTTATGATACTTTATTTATTTAACATATAACGGGATAAACCTGGGTTTATCTGTATGTTACTGGTAACATAATCATGAAAGCTTAATTTTTAATCTTAAGCTTAAGCTTAAATCAATTACACCATTTCTCAACTTTATTAAATAAAAAAGTAAGGTAATCATCACAGTCCCAATTGCTCGACAAAAGCCTCCATCATTAAAATCAAGTCTTCGCTACAGTTGATGGGTATGGGTAATCACCACACTTGCCAAATGCGGGTTAGCTATCACAAACCCGAGCTATGTTCCGACAAATCCGCAAAACACACTTTGAAAGTTTGAATTGAACCCAGGTCTTTCGGATTTCAGGTCGACTTCGGCTACGGGTTTTAATAACTGAAAATAATATCAATTGAAGAAAGACTGCTGGGAATGCATCTGATTCTGAAACCAGTTTAGGTTTAATCGTAGGCTGGCATCCGACATCGAGTGATGGTAAATACAATTACACTTCCTTTTTGCAATAGTCTAACGCGAGAGCCTCCACATTGTATAGTGAAGGGTGAAGATTAAACAGTAGTAAGCCAATAATAACTATTATTCATAAAAAACAACCAATTAAAGCCATAATAAGACAACCTGGTTAAGAATTGAAAATAAACAGTAGCAGTACAACAAACAGGTGTTTTGATCGCTTTGGTTCAGTGATAAGGAAGAAAAAGCGCACAAAGTGAGGCTGGTAACTGGTTGCTCTGGGACTGGAGCAGAATGGAGCAATCAGGGCGAGAACACTTTGACACAGCAATTTGGACGGCGCGCCGCCAATGTGTTATTTTGATTGCGCCGCTTTTGTGCGGTGGTTGTTTGTGCGGCCGCTTCCTTTGCGCTTACAAAAAATATTTATAGCCCCGATGAGACGCGATATTGCCTTCTACTACCTTAATATTTTGCGGCGACTGAGCCGTCCCCTAGAGAAGGTATTAAGGCGTAATGTTGAATAATACCCATGTTGCGAAGCTTTCAAGAACTCTCTAAATTATTCATTGTTTATTACCTTTTGTTGTAGATAATAATGGCAGGAATACTCGCATTGTAATAAGCCTCCAATCAATATTTGAACATTATGCGCGTACGAGAGAACGCTTCAATGGAAATCATTCCTTTACCGGAAATTAAACCATGCACGCGAAGGATAAGCTGCGACACTCTAGCACAAATGTGTAACTATAAAGTCAAATGAGTCTTCAGCAGAAAAAGTGAGAGTCGGGTTATAATATATACTAAGGCCAAGGCTAATAACGTCAAATGCCATATTTTAGTTAAAAACAATTTTTTCTTCATTATGCTGTCAATTATAATGTGCCCATTTTGTATAATTACAATAAAACTGTTCAGTACAGAAAATGTATTCAATGGTCGATGCCATTTTACCGCAAGGATAATAACTAGGAAGTAAGTAATATAAATTTGATAATTTATATAAATAAATAAATATGCGACAGACAACCCACCTCTTGTCATGTCATGGTCTCGAAGTAGGGATAAATATCCCTGTGTTACGAGGTACCAGACAAGGAATTAAGCCAGGGGCGTCTCCCAACACACCCAGACCCAGGCCAATTTAGAAAAGATCATTTCCTGAATTAACCTGACCGGGGATCGAACCTAGTGTTACACTACGGAATAAAAGGCGAGAAACCGTGCTGTAGCACTGTAGCGCACTACGCCAATCGTGTCGTATATAATATTTAATCAAGTTAGTCTGTCTGAATCAATCATACAAGACACAATGCAGATTGCGGAGTATAACTTAAGGGACATGAATTTCCGTTCATTGTCGGTATAACCCGAGGGCCTACTCACTTTCTTCGAACACGTAGTAACGTAGATTTCCAGTCCTTAAAAACATACTTACGGTTAGAAATTGATGTCGATTTTTAGTATTCTAATAACCATTTTTTAATTTTTACAAAATATTTACATGAAACTTAATTATAACATAATACGTTGGTGTCCTTTCAAACCATCCAAAGTTTCACGAAACTTAGTTTTGTACCGAATTAGGCCCCTTGAACACAATTACTGTATATTAACAATGAATTATCTTTCAAGTTTTGTTGAAAGGAGTACCTATCAACTTTATTTTTTATCAGTATTCACTTTGATTAGTAGTGTAATAGGCACTTAACAGAATTGCACACTACTTGCACTATACACCTGCACTAATCTCTCGCTCCTGCTAATCACCTGCACTCGCACTAAGCCTGGTGAATACGGGCCTTTATACATACATACGCTCGCGGCTATATCCCGAACGCGGTAGTCAGGCAAGTTGACTGTTGCTGTCATGGTGAACCAAACATTCAGAAGTCCACTTTTCACCAAGCGTATTAGAACCCAATTATAGCTTCTGATTTTAAATAACTTGCCCTAAGTGCTTTATTAATAACCAATTTACATTAATGAGGTGAATTTAAATAATGGATAATGATAATGATTAATATATATGTTTTTTTTTCATGTAATTTTAATTTATGTATTCAACTCTTGCCTCAAACTCTCCTAAGATTCAACTGTGTTCTCTATGGGTTAGGTTTTATAGTCATCATAACTACGCAGATACGGCGTAAATCCAATAGATTCTACATAAAAAAAAGGGTTCTGATACATTTTGATAGCAAGGCCATTTTTCATATGATATAACAGATACAGTGCCTTGGTAAACGCGATAGAAGCGTTTCGGAAAAGCTAAAACACTCCGCACTCTGAACATACCAGCCTGTTAGTAACCAGAAACCTTTACTCAACAGCGCTGTGATGTATTTCATAATTCACTCTATCAGCATGGCAACAGCCTAGTTAGAGATAGCCGAATACAGAAACTTAATTAACGGATTTCGATTTGAGTTTGTTAGACGAACTTCACAATGGGGATTTACAGTTTTAGCTAATATAATTCGCAACGACTGCATTCTAAACGATTGATTTAGCGGTTAGGCAGTGATTTATCCGTTGGGCGTGAACATATTGGCTGACCTTTTTACATTAATAATACGGTTTAACCAGCACGCTATTATTAAGTGACTATGTTACGTTCCATGACGGCTCGTTTATTAACAAGACTGCTGGTTTAACAATATTACGTGATTGTTTAAAAATAAACGAGTGAGTTTAATTGGGTTTGTAGTATTCATGCATGATTTTCATTATTTGCAGTATTGATTGGTTCGCATCAATCGCGAAATGCAAATATTAGCCAGCGCCGGTGACCGGGACGGTGATTTACGCGTGTCGCGATGCTACGTTATGCAATTACGATCGCTTATTAAAAATTAACCGTCGAGCTGCAGCGGACGTGACAACACAGCGTGCACGCTCGCGCGCACGACATTTTTCACTTAATTTTATTGTTCAATCGGCACGTTTACAAAACAACACAATAGAATTAATGATAACTAATTTACCAGCTAACTTATAACAGTTTCAGAATGAACAATGAACCGGTTGTGTTGATCTATTCTGATAGGAATTTTGTTATTATGGCGCTTATTTGTCCTTCAAAGCTGCTAATCTATAAGCAGCAACTAGAAATTCAGTTCTTGAATTTAAAATCGCTTTCCATATATATTATTTTTAATTGCGCCAGACAACACTTAAAGGTTATTGGTAAATTTATAGGTAAGTATCTCATTACAGAGAAAATGAATGAAACGACCTTACTTATTAAAACACTTTCACTAAAAGTAAAAATAAGAATTAATTATAAAAATTTCAAATCTGTGGCGATCCTATAGCGATACTGCTCATGGGTTTTCTTCAATTACATTTGTATTATTAGTACATGGACTAATATGATACCGGATGATATAATATGACATAAGAACTCACATAATGAAATGATAATAATATGCTCAGATGTTTACTATTATGATAATTAAGAGAATACTCTTAATTAACATAATAGAAACATCATAATCAAAATTATTATTAAAAAAAAAAGATTTATTTTCAAGAATACAAAAAAAATACCAATCTCAGTCTGAATTTTTTACCCTCATAAACGCAAACACGGATTTTTATCCAACTGTAGTTAAAACTCTGCCTTCATCTTGTCCGATGAGTCAATAACCGGATACAAAGAGCAAAAAAAGTCTGACTTTCCCCTTTCATAAAAGCTTACTGTAGATTTTTGTCCATACATACCATCATACCATCACGCATTTTTCCCAACGGGGTAGGCAGAGACCACATCTTTCCACTTGCTACGGTCCTGACACACCTCTTGCGCTTCTTCCACTCTCATTAATCCTTTCGTACATGCTCGTCGATTATGGGTACTCCTGACCTGACCTTTTCTGAGTACGTCTTGGACTTGTCCTAAGGACGTCCGTCTAGGCCTTGTCCATATAGACTGAATAACAATTTTGCTGTAGCTTATTAATATAAATGACTACTTTTCTTTCAAATTGTTATGCCTTATTATACCCCCTTGAGGAAATAATATTTAAAAAATCTTTTTTAATAAGCTTATAGCCGCAATAAGATGAAATGTTTTCTTTCATCTTCAGCGGTCACGACTGGGCGACGATTAGCGAATATGCCAGTGGAATTCATATTCAGAGCATACCCTCTCACACGCATGTGGAAGGACGGAAATGAGTTCCTTTTAGTAGCACCATGCAAAAGAAACCTTTTGAATTTATTTGGCAACGATCAAAAGTTAATCATGAATAAGTAACTGATTTTCCAATTCCCGCTAAGCTAAGTTTTACTGAAAGATGTAGTTTTTGCAACGTTATTTTTGATTCACATCTACGAGTATGTAAACGTATTGTACATTTTGGTTATTCGAAATTAAATCGTCTTTTATTTTATGCGTTCAGCTGTAAAGTAACTATAACGACTTGTTATGTCATGTTAATAATTCTTTAAAGATGAGGGTCATACGAAACATACAAACTTGTCATCACTTACTCGTAACTAAGTACCATGCCATTACATCTGCGACCATGTGGTCATACCTAATGTTCTTATCATGAAGGTAAATTAATCTATATTCCAAGCATCGGCATCGGCGTGTTGTCCGTGTTGCAAATGGCCAGCCTAAGTACGGGAAGGCTGTAAAAGGACCTAATTAAAAACAGCACAGGACCTGACCAGACCGTCACATGGGAGAAATTGGATACTCGTATGTACAACATTATGGTGTCCCGGCACGGGTATATCATCAAAAACGTCGCAAAAAGCCACAAGCGGGCGCTGGGCGTAATAGCGAATATAATGTATGCTAATGAGGGCGGGTGGGGCAGGCGGACGTGACGTCACGCGTCGGACCGCAGCCGCGCGCCGCCCGCGCCTAACGAGCGGGTGTGCATTTTCAATATGCCGACCACTGGACCCGCCACTGGACTGCCTTACAAAGACAAACTGCACCGAACGACTAAAGGTGCCTACTCCATTACAAAACTAGCATGTATTCCAACTGCAAAATTTCTAGATGTCACTTTTAGTTGTATTCTCTAAGAAAACCCTTTTACAGAAATTGAACTGTTGTTTTGTTTGTTTAAAAAAGCTACCTAAGACTTGGTATTTAGGGGGCCGGAGCAAGAGAAGCCATTCGCGATAATAAAAACAGCGCGAGCGCTACAAAAATAATAAAAGTTAGCAACGGGCGCCCGCGAGGCGCCGCCGGGAGGGGCACCGCCTGGCTCGAGCTCGTCACGGGCCTGTTTACTATCACTCCCGAGGGATGCTTATTTCTTCTTTGTTTTAGATTTCTCCTACTTTCAGCACCTTATTAAAAGCATCCCCATGTTTATCCGTCGAAGTTCTGCTAAGATGAGATGGATAACTCAGTTTAGTATCAAAAGTTGTTATTCCGAGTAGCTTTATAAGCGTAAAATAAATGTATCTATTTTGCAAATAAGTTTAAACGTTAAATTAATTGTTTACTAATTAAACATTCAAGAAAAGTTGATAAAACCTAGTGACATTTTCTGCAATTAAAATAAGTTGGGTTGCGTGACAGTATTGTATTAAACAAACAACGACTACGGATACCAAAGTAAGTGAATCATTGTAAGATTGCTAATAAAATTAACGCTAAAAGTTGGAACAGGAAAAACCATTCCAACTAACTGGCTGAAATGTCTGAAGAAACTCTATTACAGATTTGAGTCAGGATAATACGAGATAGAATCTGTGGTTTAATAGGTATACCTCTGTTTTTTCGTCGGGAATGCATCATCCATCAAACGGTGTCGACTGATTTATGGCAGCAGCGTAGCGGGCCGACAGGAGCGGGGCCTACTCGCGATGACGACACGAAAAAGAGCCGAGGTCGGGCGGGACGGGAAGGCTACGACGTGATCACGTGACATGTGAGCGCGCCACCGACTTGGAATCGCGTATTTTACGACACGCGAGCTTACGTCACATCTTTGACTAATCGCGAGGGTAGTCGAGCTCTCTTACAATAAGCCATTACATAAGCGAAGCGTGCAAATCGCGAATCGGCGAAACTCAATATGAGCCCAGGGTAAACGGCGATCTAAATTACGGACAATAATTACGTACGGTCGATTCCAAGCACTATGATAACACTAGGCTACGAGAGTACCGTTTCATCGTATGAACATAATTATGTTGTTTTAACAAGTTTAACTTAAAAGTATTTGCTTAAGGGGGTATGGGTAATGTTGGCGTCATTTTTGAAATTTCGCGGCCGCTCACTAAACCTTATTATTATGAAAGAACATATCGAGGGGAACAAGCTTTATATAGAGCACATATGGTTAAATTATTAAGGAGCTGAGATATTAGGTTTTGTATTTTTAAATACTCGTAGATACTCAAATGAACTTGCAAAAAGGAAAAGATAAAAAAGCGGTATTATTTTTTAATCCTTAATATTGGTTATAAACATGCGACACAATTAGGATTTGAGAAAGCTAGTTTTCAATGGCCAGGTGCAATATTAGGCCATTATTGTTCTTATATTGTGGGTAAAAAGACTTTCAGGTGTTTTTCCTATGTAATGTCGTTACGTTAATATCGACGGTTAAGAATCTGTCCTTTTGATGTCACTGACGTTAAGATCGTTTTTCGTGATAGCTCGTGTTCCACTTCCTTGTGCCAAATTCTTAACATCTACTGGTTTGTAAACAATATTATCAATATTGGATATTTAACTTGTTGTATTGCTGGATGAACTTTTATTGGAAAAACATATCCAATAGGTACATCTTGAGAAGAAAATCTTCCTCTCCTATTTCTGCATCCTTTTTAACAGCTGTTAGGTGGAATTAGCTCCATAAAGTAACATTTCAGAACTATTATTTTAGTGGAACTAAGGCAAAAATAATACTTTAAGAAATCATAGCTCGGCTCCGATATCACTTAAAGCAATTCTGACCACTCAGATGTTTATTTATTAGGGTGCTTTAAAACAGTGATCAAATTATTTAAAAAAAAACCGGCCAAGTGCGAGTCGGACGCGCGCACCGAGGGTTCCGTACAAATCTGTAGAAAATATTTTAATATTATGATGTAATTGAAAATTTACGGTTTTCGCAATTTTTCTTTTATTTGTGCTATAAGACGTTGCTTCGTACCAAATTTCAAGATTCTGAGTTCACCGGAAGTACCTTGTAGGTATTGATTCGAAAAATTTGCGGAAATTTACGGCATAAACGGCTGTATCTTTTGATTGCGTTGGCTTAGAAGTTTGATATTTTCACAGCTCCAAGGGACAGTAGACCTGAGTATTTGATATAAATTCCAGCTTGATACCTGAACGCGTTCCTGAGAAAAAGGGTCTTGACAGACAGACAGGCGGACGGACGTACAACAAAGTGATCCTATAAGGGTTCCGTTTTTCCTTTCGAGGTACGGAACCCGAAGGGTGAATTCCTGAGTTTCAGATCTGTTGTCTGGTTTTTTTAAATAAATATGTTAACGGCTAGATGCAAAGTTATTTACATTTTTGATGTAAAAAAATAGCCCTAATGTTGTATCAAAGCAACAGGTATGTGCTGGTAATACGACGCTAAACATAATACCAGACTAATAACAGTGAAAAGTGGCTATAGAGTCACACGGTTATCACGACCGCTTTTGCGAGAAAATTGCGAGTATTCATCATAATGCGTGACGTTTAAAATTACCTACCGCCCACTCGCCAACCCACTATAAATCAAAGTAAACACTAGATTCGGAAACTAGGCCCGCTTTATTATGTTTCTTTGTGTTCAACGCCGGTATTAACACGTAAACCGGCATTAAGCAATGCCTCAATTTTGTATTACCGAACAAACAATGCATAAAAGAAAATTATTCAAAATACACTCGTTAGGTTTCCCACCAAATCCTCATTTGCACGATAATTCAGGCACTGGTTTGCACATATTTATAGTTTGGTTAACATGCTGGCTGCTGTTTACGCGAGGGAGTATGTAGATTAGGTAACCATCATTTAAACGAGTATTTATTTTCGTAATCGTCTCTGTTACGGTTACATGGAGAACGGTTTGTTGTGTCAACAACACAAATGATATTCTGTATACTGAAAGTTTATATTTGAATAACTAGAATACGAGTTGTATTGTATGTTTAAATTCAAGAAGCAGCATTAAATGAATAGCATTTTAAACGTTTCGAAAGATCAAGAGCGTATTGTATACTTTTGTAAATTCTGACTTAATACGTAACACAACAAATATTAAGTAAGTACAAAGCGAGTTAGCAAATTTTTTTTTTTGCTTGTTGTCTGACCATTTTTTTTTACTTTCTTTTATCAAAAGCCTGATCATGCTTAAAACAGCGTTAGTACCAACATCGGATTTTACTTTTAAGCTTAATTTTTCAAAGGTTCAAAGAACCGAAGAATATGAAAAAAATACTAGCTGAAAATGTGTAATTTAAATTTTCAAAAGAAGGTAGTGTAGAGATCGGATACGCCAGGCGTGTCCCGATTGCGATGCGACGCGCGACGTCGCCAGCTACGTGGTACGTGTGCATGCAGTCGTCACAAGAGCCCTAACGAGTGGCGGCCGCTCAGCGCTCGTCTCGCTCCGCTCCTCGTGCTCAGTGCTCAGGCCCAGCCGCGGTCGAGAACCACCCTCTTGCATTTATTCATGTCGTTACCGCTAACGATAATTTTATCGTGTGCTCATTTGCCGGCGCCGTCTCGCGGCCATCCGTCAGCGCCTCCAAATCGACAATTTGTGCAACACTAAAAACTTTATTGTGACATAATTGACCCCGCTGTAAATATCCCGAGACCGCGGGATTTTAGTGCTTGCTTCGTTTATGGGTAGCACTTCAGTAGATGATGTTCGGAGAAGTTTGCCTCGTAAATAAGTAGGCTTATTGTTTGGTATCGGCTCGAGGCTCGGATGGATGTTGTAGAACGAAACAACTTCGGGTGTTATGCTGTTTTGCTGTCTAATTCTTAGTCATAAAAGGGGCCCAGGGAAACTTTCTTGTACTTACCGAAAAAGTTTTAATTCATATCATTAAATATTTTGATAAAAAACATCCTTTACGTATAACACGGCAACTCATCTTATTATTTGTCAAAAATCGCTTGATTGAAAAACCTTCTAAAACAATAACAATAAAGCTGATTTATCTGAGGTTAATGCTAGTTGTTATAATAGCATTTAACAAATTAGCTCTAGTAATGCAGTAAGCTCCAAGAAAAGGAAAAGACGCAATCATAATAAGGCCATCTTGGAAATTTCTCCCAGAGTATTGTAGGTAATTGAATAGCTAGTAGAGGGTAGTACGCGGTAGTTAAGGACGTGGCTGGCCACTGCACGCCGGCGCCGCCGCGGTATAATTGCAGAAACTTTCGTGTGCTTCGCATACATTTTCATAATTAAAGGGGCAGTTCGCACCAACTGGCGAAACTGGTGAACGTTATTTATAGCCACTCACCTCAATAACGCAAGTTTATCTTGTTACTACATCCGAACTTTGAACGTATATTATACCTATGTCAGAAGTTTCACTTTACATAGACCACGTTTTCTGAATGTTATCTATTCAACTAAACATGTAGGTACCTACTTAGTGTTTTGCTGACATGAAAGATTCGCAGAATGTTACCTTTAGTTTTTCCGAAAATAAACTACCTACTAATAAATAGATATCTTAAGCTTTTAGTGTATTTTTACTTTGCAAAAATGGGCATAAAACAGATTGTCTCAAGATGAATCAAATAAGCATTGGCTTTGTTCAGATTTATAACTAATGAACCACAACACAAACAAAAAGAGTTAGAAACAGAAAGGGTAAAAAGGTCCCGGAACTAAAATAAACAATGAAGAGTAGAGTCACCTAATGAACTCGTGAAATTTGGCACGGGGTGTACACGAGGGGGTTGCTTATTACAAATTCTGCACGAAAGGCGCGTTTATCTGTAACAGTAAAACGGACCGTAAAAATATAAATTCCCTTATAAAAATAAAGCTCGTAAAGCTATATTTACTGATTCTTACAACATGAGTAATTCAGCTCCTAGTAGGTCTTAGGAGCTAAATTACTCATGTCTACTCTCTCACTAGACAGCAGCTTCAAATGCGTAATTTTGTGAATTGTGGATTGATTAATAATGGGAAAGGAAGTTTTAAGGTTTAAAGTAAAGTCCTTCTCTTTAGCGTTCATTACTGCACAATGAATCACCTCAAAAGACTGAGAACGCCTTTGTAAGTCAAGAAAGTTAATATAAAATCAAACAACCAAGTCGGAATCGTATAATTTTAAGCCATAACTTGAGGTAGGTACAACAAGGAAAATGTTAAAGGAAGGTCTTCTCACAAACCCGAAATAAATATCTCGCTTTTCCATTAAGGACATAAAAGCAATTCCGCGAGAGCCGAATAATAACGAGGGGCAGCGCTGTCCGGCCGTGGCCTCTTCCAAATTTTATTTGCATCGCGGGGCTCGTCTCGGGCCGGCCGCACGGCCTAGGGCGCCGCCGATTGCCCCAATAATCGCTATTGTGTAGCGCTCGTGACGCTGCCGAGCGGCCTTCGCGCGGCGGGGGCGCGCCGGAGCCAACTTGGCATACTCGCGCTTACTTCGCCCGTGCCCGCTTCCTCCGCTCCAGTCGACTGGCCGTCCTCTTGTGCAACTTCGAAATTGCATGCGCCCAAGAAAACTTCTACCTTTGAGAAAATTCCAAACGCTCCGACGTGCTCTCGATGTAAACTCGCAATAACCAGATACGTAACCACCGGAATAGCCAATTTATTTCCTACTAGCTGCGCCTGTGGGTCCGTTCGCGTCGTAAAATATTTTCCCTTAAAGGCTTGGGAACCGCTTCAGTATGATTGAATGTTACATTCCATCATTAGGACTTTGCTTTATTAGCTGCGAATTAAAACTATTTATGGAATGTTCCTGTGTAGTCTGTTCAATCTATGGCTAACTACTAAATGATTTAACCGTGGTAAGTTCATCATTATGAATTGCACAATGGACAAACCGTTGCAAAATACATACATTTTATGTTTTTATAGGCTGACGAACCTAAAGAGTTTTTGGCAGCTTACTAATAACATGTTTTAATTACGTGTGGTTAGTAAGAACTATGATATACACTATGTGGGTTAGTTGCAGTGGTCCGGTGCGCTCATAAGATACGTGTACTTTTACCTACTTAGGGGCTTACATGTCAGGTTCCTAAAGATATATGGATGGATGTGTTTCCCTAAATAGGCATAAAAGCTCATGATAACACCCTAGTGAATCCTTCAGCAGTACGTTCACACTTAATTTTCTTGGAACACAGTAGCGGTAAGAAATAAAGTTAAAATTAAGACGCGAGTTTATGGGGCGTTACGGGGTGGAGGGCGCAAGGTGGGTGCGTGGGGCGCGGGCGCGGTGTGGGAGCCCATTCGAATTCACCGCGCGAGCTCTGCCGTAGATAGCGGCAGGCGGAACACGTACTTCACTTCCACTAACTCCAACTATTGACAATATTAATGCACGCTTAGCAGGGCCAAGCGGCGCCGTGCACCGCCTACTGAATATTTCCTAAAAATTGCTTTGTCAATCTGATCCTTAATTGCGATTAATTTTGACTAGAACTTTGTAAAAGGCATCTTTATTTGCAGTTATCGAACAGTTTCTCTTTAAGCTGCTTTCACTTATTGGCACTAATTTATTCCATTGCTAAAGAGAATTCTCCGGAAGTAACGCAAATATTAGACGAGGCTCGGCCCACGACGGCTCCCATTAATTCCAGAATTGAAATCTGGAATTGCGGCGGCGGTGGCGAATTTACATTCATCGCGGTAAGAACTTAAATCAAGTTCTCAGTTACGATTCAGTTGCGATATTATTTTATTAAAATATGTAAATGACGCCGTTCCACCGCGCAGATACTACAGTGAGGACCTTACAATTGCGGGGGTGGATATCTCTAACGACGCAATATTTTCATTAGCGGGCCTATTACCTACTAGCGTTATCGCAATTTTATACAGGTTTCCGTGTTATGTTACATCGGCGACTCCCGTGGTTTGGAGGGAGAATGGAATCATTAAAGTTAACTGGGACAAAAATTGTGATCGTACATTAATTAAGATAATTATATTTACCGACTTTCTTTTTAGCATGTTAAAATGACTTCCTCAACCTCTCGATTGCGGAACATCATACACATAGGTACTATAATTACATAGTCGTTGATGCTTTCAAAGTAAAAAAGGTTGATCTGTACGTTTAAGTGGTCAAGTGTAGGCCTAAGTGTTTTTTATTGGTAAGGTGCACTGTATATGAACCGGCCGCACGAAGCCAAGCGAGCTAAACGAGCGTGCTGCGGGAGCGGGAGGCGAGTGACAGCAGCTAAAAATCGTTGATATTCTAGATTTTTATGTTTTACTTAGAATAGGTAATTGTTGATATTTCAATATATTTCAATATTTTTTTAATTATCAAATTTATACTTCTAAATTATTGCTATTAGAACTGCTTACAATGAGAAATCTTACTTAACAGTTCTAATGTTTACTGCTCAGTGAAATCAGTTTTATTTTTAGTTGGACATTAAGGTTACAGTTAAGGGTCTTGAGTTGATTGATATAATAATTATCGTTTTTTATCTTAGGCTTCTATAGATTTAAAAGTTACGAGTAGGTATATGGTTTTCAAAATTTTGGTAATTATGGATGTTCAAAATAGGCATTTTCAGGGAATTTAAAATAGACGGTTTTTTTAATGGTCAGTCTATGGAAAAAAATGTAACAAATGCCTAATACATAAATAAAATAATAACTACAATAAGTACATTATGATACAACAGTGAACTGTTCATCATAACAATCCTTATTAGAAGAATGTCATGCACCGTCCAGAGGGAGAAGTGTGATCATGCGCGTCTGCGAAGTTAGAAAAACTCAACCCGCAGCCTCAACTGATTCCAAGCACAAAGCAGTTTTCAATTTATCGGGAATAAATGCTTCGGTTGGCAGCTCAGACACCCAATTACCGCGCACAAAAGCTGATTACAGCGGTGCGGGCTGGCTGGCGGGCTCGAGCGTGTCGCCGGCCGCCGCTGCAGCCGGGGCGCTGCGCCACCGGAATATTTGAACGACTTGTAAGGAACTCTTCATTTACTCTCTTTACTTTCCAAGACAGTGACGTCGAACACTCTGCTCTGATTGAAATCGACGTCGCTAAATAGATTTTATGAGTGCGGCGAATTTCAATTGCTTTATCTAGAAATGAATTGTATATTAAAATGCGATAGTGAATAGTGGGAGGATAAATAATTTAGGTTAATGGACAAATATGATGGTGAGGTATTAAGACAGATATTTGGAAATACAAAGGAAGAAAAAATATTATATCAAATTTATTCATGGGTAAACATCGGCTTATTCGATATTGACAGACTGCGAATTATTACAGTTAACGTTCCGAACTAACGCCGCACTGCCGTTCATCATCTGTGGTAAATGTTATTACATTTCCCCCATTCATTAACAGTAATTAATCGTAGACTGCCTGAAGAGAGAAAGTTTGTATTGCAAATAATGACATGTCTGATAACAAACACAAGCATTAAATGGTTCAAAATATAATTCCATTTTATGTTTTTTTGACAATGAAGATGCAATGTTCTTTTTTTTTGATTATTAATTTTGTTTATGTTCGTTTCTATTTCCCAATTTAGTATGCTTCATTGTGTTTGTTCAATTATTATTTTTTTACTTTACTTTTACTCCATCTACTTCATGCTGATATTTGAATTCCTACTCTGTCATTTAGCATTTCACAACTAAATCAATCTTCGGTAGCGAGCTTTCTCAGTAATAAAATCTGTAAATTTATGCAACACAGTTATAATTCAGTTGTGTTTTCGCCATAATCAAGGGTAATTTGTCATATCTTGCTCAGAATACGTAAAAGGGAAACCTATTGTTTGTCGTGTGTAGAATGCTTCGGCGAGGAACATTCATCAAGGCGAGGTGTGTCGCAGCGAGTGACGTGATTGCAATAAGGCGCCGTCTCGGTCGCATCCTCGCGTTGCAGGCGTTGCAGCGCGTGGCTCCTCGGATGAGCTCGAGACATCGCACGCCCTGGGAAATCATGGCCGTCCTGTCGCTGCTTTAAGTATAAAGGATGAAGCTTCACAACAACCCGAAGAGACTTATGCTTTAAGGACACAATGTTCTGTGTCTTCGGTTGTCTTGATCTTCAAGTAGATGAATGATTTGAACAATCTAGGTAGACTATAGAGTTCAGTTTACAGTCACGTCACACGTTTAAGTGTTTAATATTTTACAATATTCTATTATATCTAACTCGTAGATTAGTTTGTAAGCATAAAGTAAGTTGAAGTGACAGTGGGAAGGGCACATAACAGAAAGAACTAATTGCCGTTGGAGCACAACATTTCTAGACTGGATACCATTTCAGGGCAAACGCAGAGGGCGACACCCGCCAGGTGGTTGGACGACCTGGTAAAGGACGCAAGATTCCGTTAGATACAGGCTGCCTGCTACCGGTCGCTTTAGAAATCTATGTAGGAGGCCTACGTTCAACATTGAACGCCATATGAAATAACTGATTATTTCAATAGAATTAACTATATTAATCGCAAATATGTCCTCTGATCGGTACATTATATTATTTATGACGATAATGCACCTTCGAGTATAATTGTAGTCGCCCTTCATTAGCAGTGTAAGCCTCCTCTCTGGTTGAATTATGGTGACATGTCATACGCCTTAGACGTATGCAAACAAGATTTATGTTATTAATTTAGGAGATAAGGGCAGACGCGCGTACATACGTTACGGAGCACAAAGGACACTAACGCCGCTGTCGTGCACCTTGCTTTACCTGACGATAATCTTTCAGGGTTCTGTAGTAAAATTGGATCGTCCCCTGGCACAGTGGATACTATACTGTCCAACTACGATAGAGGTCAAGGGTCCAATTGAAGATAAACCAATACCTATGTGCACCTTGGTGTTGGCTTTATTGGATATCCAATAATTCATGTAAACGTGATTTATATAGTATTTTATAAAGCCCATTTGAACTTTAAATTTAATTGTGTTATATTTACTCAGGTATGCATAGGTTATTATTTAAACGTTTTTTAATATGTTTATTTTTCAATTACTCTAGTAAAAAGTACCTAAACCGATTTACGAAAATAAACTGTACTGGATACCCCATTAATCCTTAGGTTCTTTGCTCTGCGGAGAGGTACTCAAGATTTTTCTCAGTGATGATGCTTTACTTTCTATTCTACCACTAGCTGTCCGTCAGCGGATTCGCCTGTGTAGACTGTCTTTCCCGTCAAACTATAGCCTAAATTGAAAAAACATATCCAGCCTATGTCACTCCCTGATAATGTAGCTTTATCACTCTCTGATATTGTACTTTTATATTGGTAAACCAATTTTAAAAATCGGTTCAGTAGTTTCTAACCCTATTCAATACAAACAAACAAATTTTTCCTCTTTATAATATTAGTATATATATGACCTGCCTTAAAGTTAGAGTTGTACTCCTTTCCCACAACGAAAGAAAGAGAGATAGATACACCATGGAGTAGAGTGCAAAATGGCGCTAACCATCTTCCGTGTTATTATAGCGGTAGCCGGCATCAGTTCACGACCGATTCGACAAAAAAAAAAACATTCTTGAAATATAAAATAAAAAAATACTTCTTAAAGAACCACGTCGCGAAATTAGCTTTGTCGTGCGATACGTCGAAATCCCGTAGAACTTATATACAATCGACAGTGGTTGGATAGTTGCTTCGTGGATTCTACTCTATCACTAGTAAGCGGGCAAAATAGCTAAATGGTCCGATGGCCGACCTAGCTCAGGCAGGCCTGTGTGGCTAGCCAAAGGATTACTACCCTACAGCGCTCCTCACCTGCTATAGTTCGTGAATACATTAAACAGTCGGAACGTTAAATTAGAATATTTGATTATAAATGTATGATTAGATTCGTTCAGACAAATAAATCATTTTTGCAATACAAACAGTCGCATGACCGAACTCTAATTTGACTAAAATTGAACGTTATTTATAATTCTCTAAAAGGGCAGTAAACCCTTTCTCTATCTCTTCTCTCTATACCCATCGTAACTGTTTATTTTTCAAGATGTATAACGAGAACATGTTACAGACACGTGCATAAAAATGTACAAGTGGCAGTAATTCAGACGGCTTCTGAAAGTTTAAATACTTAAATAATATATTTACTAACAAAGTTAGAATCATAAATAACGATATTAGGTCACAAATGCATATGATATGCATAATTAAACCTGCAGCAAGTGGAAGCACCGGCGGTGAAAGCGTCCAAAAAAGCGATAAAGCATGAGGGCGAGCGGGAAGCGGTGAGCGGCGAGTGGCGAGTACCGACAGCTACGGCCGGAGATATTTACGTTTATCTCCGGGTAACGGCTTCATCGCAAGCTTTATTACGACATCCACTCACGTAATCCTCCGCCGCCGTCATAACTCCTCGTTTGCTGCCCCGCTACAATGTACTACACCGCTTTTCCACTAGTGGCGCGAGGACGGTGCATCGCCTACCACCCTCTGTTACCTAGACTACACTTACCTACGTTTACGGGTTAGTTTTTATAGTT
Source organism: Udea olivalis (assembly GCA_947369235.1). Classification (NCBI taxonomy): domain Eukaryota; kingdom Metazoa; phylum Arthropoda; class Insecta; order Lepidoptera; family Crambidae; genus Udea; species Udea olivalis. Next base: position 15,403,741 of record OX376343.1, read on the forward strand.
AGGGAAAAACTTCGACATAATGCTGTTCCCGAGCTCTTGTTTCCGTTGTTGTGCTAACAATATTACGAAACTTTACAAATGCGCTACAGACAGTCTTTTATTTTAGAATACAAATTTTGAAACAAACAGAGACTTGTTAAGAGTTGCTATGAATTCATACGAAATATTATAAATGCGACTCGTGGTAGAAGTACTGACGGTTTTTTACGTTTTCACGCCTAAGTTGATGAACCAATTTTGATGAATTTTGATTAGGAGATATATTGGGTTTTAGGGGACAAAAAGGCTACGTTCTGTTGCGAAAAAAAAAACACTTGAGGGTGTGTATAGTAAATCTATATGAAAATAAATTGCTGTTCGTTTGCCTCGCTAGAACTCGAGAATGGCTGGACCGGTTTGGCTAATTTTGATCATGAAATATTTGTGGAAGTTCAGGAAAGGTTTAAAGGGTGAGGAACAACAATAATAATAAGTAACGAAAATAAGAAACGACTATTTAATTTTTAATAAAAAAATGTTCCCAGCTGTGAAACATTTGCCGATAACTTTTGACAGCACGAAATCTGTCGGGGCAGCTAGGAAATAAATAAATATCTGGGACAAATTAGACCAATATCATCTCACCCCAAACTATGTGGAGCTTGTGCTATGGGTGTCAGAGACTGATAAACATACTTAAACACTTCTAAATACATACTACACAAATGTTCGTCACATGGATGTTTGTCATGGGTGGGGATCGAACCCACGATATCCGGTGCTAAAGGCAGGATCGCTGCCATTGCACTAACAGGCCAGTTATTCGTCTACGTGGACAAAGTAGTGGCCAAGAGCTAGTATCAAATGATAGTCAAATACAAGAAACCTATTTTGAATGTTGGGTATTGTATAAAAACACAACGATACCGGTTTGCATATTATACAATCTAAGATGGATTTTAATTAATTTAAATACAAATATATCATCCAAGTAACGGTTATTTACTTGGATTGGAAGTTAAAAGGGGTAGGTGTAAAAGTGAGTTGTCAAAAATTGCTCTCTGTATTTAATTGAAATTAAAATAAATAAAATAAATTTTAAAAACACTTACATGTGGTAAACTAAAGCCCATATACCTGCCAGGCATTCCTTTATAAAATTCAAGTTATTTTGCACACAATTTAACAACACTACTACGTGACAAGAGAACAAAATGGACACACAGTTGCTGCAAAAATCCCTCGAAGAGGTGAGGGCTATGTGCACTATGAGGATGACAGAGTTCCAGCGCATCTTGGAAGAGGCTAATCCATCTTCTTCGCCGCCTTCAATTGCTACACTTGCCAAAGATTTTATGTCTTTTAAGACATTCATCATGTCAACTCTGACTGGTCTTCAGAGGCAGGTGGAGCTGTTGGCACAAGGCTGCGACAGATTGGAGATGCATAGCAGACGCAAAATGCTGATGGTACATGGCCTCCCTGAGGTTGAAAACGAAGACACGGGTGAAGAAGTGCTTTCAGCATTGGCAAAGTATCTGAGGTTGCCACTTGCAAGGGACTCAATGAGTCGCTGCCATCGTGTTGGTCAAGTCACTCAGGATAAGCCCCGGCCCATTGTTGTTAAGTTTTGCCAGTTTGCTGATCGGGACAAAGTGTGGTACGGGAAAACTGCTCTTAAGGGAACCGGAATCACGCTGTCTGAGTTCCTAACTAGAGTACGGCATAGTACTTTCATGGAAGCCCGAAAGCGTCTTGGAGTCACCAACTGCTGGACGAAAAACGGCGTCATCATTGTTGCTGCGGCGGACGGCAAAAAGCGCGGCTTAACAACGTTAGCCGAGCTTGACACCATCTGCAGCCCGCTGCCGGAGGCCGAAATCCAAGCGGTGAAGCCGAAGAAGACTGCCACCTTGCCTGCCACTACCCTGGAGGCCAGCAGCGGCAAGACCCGCCGTAAGAAGTAGTTTTCCTCCAGTTGTAAGCTTGTTGTAGTCGGTGTCGCTCCGGTTACACTTATCAGTAGGTAATATTAATGTCTCGTCGTTTAAATTTGTACTTTAATTTTACTTTAAGCAGCAAAATGTTACTTCTATTTTCCGTTACCCATAATTGTCTTTAAAAACTATCTTTATATCTAAATTCTTTTACAAAATACTATTACCTACTTTATTTATTTACATGATTATTTTGTATTGATTGATTGGTAAGTTGCCAGGCAGGTTACTCGTCTGAGGCAGTGACATTGACAGTGACAGCTATTTTTTTTTTTTTTTTTCCGTTTCGTGCTCTGTGCATCTGTTGATTTATTTTCAAAGCTTCAACTACTTTTTTTTTTTGTTTTTTTTGTAAACTAACTTGTTTTGTATAAGTAAGTGCGATTATTTCTTCCGGATTGCTGGCACGTGGAGGCTTTAGTGTTTTTATTTGGTCTTGTTCATTTGTACGCAAGTACAATTTTAAAAGTGTAATTTGAGTCTGATATTTATTTATTTATTATTATTGTATTGATATGGTTTCGCCAAAAAGTACCAGTAACCAAAGCGAGCATTTCCTTTCCTTTTCTTCTTCTTCCTTAGACGATGAAAGTTTCCACTCCACATCTGCACCTCTCCTTGATGTCCTACATTCTGTTTTTGCAGATGTCCCCAAAAACTTCAACGTGGTTCACATCAACGCTCAAAGCATCCCAGCCCACCACACTGACATGTTGACAGCTTTTGACAACAAGAACATTCATGCAGTTCTCGTGTCGGAAACTTGGCTGAATCCTAATACTCCATCCACATCCTTCTCCTTACCCGGTTTCGTCCTTGTCCGGAATGACCGCATTGTCAGAACTGGCGGTGGCGTAGCCATATATATTCGATCTCACATTCCTTTTACTATTGTAAATAATTCTCCACCGTCTTCGTCCTCTGAGCTAGCCCAGCACTTAATTCTTGAATTATCACTGTCTCATACCAAAGTACTACTCGGTGTTGTCTATAGTCCATCTAGGGGTGTGGATTATTTCTCTTCCTTCGAAAAGACTTTGGAAGAATTGACCCCGTTATATAGCCATACTATAATAATGGGCGATTTCAATACCTGCCTTCTCAGGAATGACGCCCGTTCCCATCGTCTTAAATCTCTCGTAAATGCAAGTGATATGCATGTGCTCCCTCTTAACGCTACTCACTTCTTCCCAAACTCCGCTCCATCTCTTTTAGACCTTATCTTGGTCTCCTCAACTATCCACGCCGCTAAGCACGGTCAGTGTTCTGCTGATGCCTTCTCGTTTCATGACCTTGTTTATTTGTCTTACAAAGTCCGTCCCCCCAAATCCAAGGCGAAAATACTATTTCAGCGCAATTTTGGTGGCATGAGCACTGAGAATTTGCGGCAGGATGCAATAAACATCGATTGGTCGGTAATACACAATACCACTGGCATTGATGAGAAGGTCAACATATTCAACTCCCTTCTTAAACAGCTTTTCGATAAGCATGCTCCTGTTCGACCGGTTAAGATGAAACATTTTCCTGCTCCCTGGCTATCTGATGACCTCAGAGCTTTGAGAAACAAGAAAAATGCTGCAAAATCAAAGTTCAAGATGGAGCCATCGGACAAAAACCGCGAAAAATACAAAATGATAAGAAACCGCTGCAATAGGTTGTGTAGAGACGCTCAACGGCGCCATATTCACGAATCTGTTGAGAACGGTAACCCTACAAAAGTATGGAAATTCTTGAGATCGCTAGGAGTTGGAAGATTACGTAGTGAATCCACCCCCCAAGATATTAATATTGACCTCTTAAATTCCCACTTCTGCTCATCTACCTTCATTGATGATACTAGAAAGCGTGACACTTTAAATAAACTGTCTTGTCTTCCAACTCCTGATTTTTCTCCTTTTGTCTTCAGTCAAGTTACTGACTGTGATGTTTTGAAGAACGTTAAGGCTATTGCATCTGATGCCGTCGGTAACGATAGTGTTAGTCGTAAGATGATCGTACCCCTCCTCGATGTCCTAAATCCTATTATTACCCACATCCTGAACTACTCTCTCCTTTCGAGCACCTTCCCACTTATATGGAAAGATGCACAGGTAATTCCTCTCCCAAAAAAGTCCAACCCTGAATCATTCTCCGATTACCGCCCTATTTCCATTTTGCCGTTTCTGTCCAAAGTCTTGGAGCGTGTTGTACATGATCAGCTTAGTCACTTCCTTTCCAAATACAACCTTTTAAATCCCTTCCAATCTGGATTCCGTCCCGGTCATAGTACAACTACAGCTTTAGTAAAGATTACTGACGACATTCGGCGTGGCATGGACTGCCGGAGCCTGACTGTGTTGACGTTGCTTGACTTCAGTAACGCTTATAATACGGTTGACTTCGACATCCTTCTTGGCATTTTGCGTTCTCTTAACATATCTCCGGCGGTGCTTGACTGGTTTCATAGTTACTTGCATGGGCGCCGGCAACGCATTCGTGCTGAAGACTCGTTTTCTGCATGGCGCGATATTTCTGCTGGCGTACCGCAAGGTGGTGTCCTGTCTCCTCTTCTTTTTTCTGTTTTCATAAATTCTATTACTCATAATCTCTCTTCTTCTCACCACCTTTATGCAGATGATCTCCAAATATATTCGCAGGGTAGCCTTGAAAACCTTCATGGGGTAGTCGGAACTATTAATGCTGATCTGGCACGTATTCTGGACTGGAGCATGGCCTTCGGTCTTAAGGTGAACCCGAACAAAACACAAGTTATTGTCATTGGCAGCTCGTGGTTGATATCAAGGATCGAATGGGAGTCGATGCCGCCTATTGTATTTGATGGGATCCAGATCTCCTATAGCAGCATAGTGAAAAACTTAGGTGTCTTGCTTGACAGTTCGTTGAGCTGGGAGAAACAGATTGGTGAGGTGAGCAGGAGAATGTTCGCATCAGCAAGTTCTCTCAGTAGACTCCGCCACTTCTTACCTATACCCACCAAAATTGCACTTGTGCAGGCCTTGCTGCTGCCAATTCTTGACTATGCCGATTGTGCCTATTTAGACATCACTGAAAATTTTCTGAATAAACTCGAGCGCCTTCAAAACTTCTGCATACGCATTATCTTCGGGTTACGTAAATTTGATCACGTTTCTCAATTCCGCGCTCAGTTAAACTGGCTAACCATACGACATCGCCGTGATCTTCATATTTTGGCCCTATTGTATACTACTTTGTTTAATCCCCGTTCGCCTCCTTACCTTAAGACGCTGTTTCAATTCATGCAGCCTACCAAAAGTGAAGGCATGCGGTCTTGCCGGAAACTCCACCTGACAGTCCCTCCGCACTCTTCTAGCTATTATTCTCAATCCTTTGTTGTTCGCTCAATTCGTCTGTGGAATTCCTTGCCTTTAACCATTCGTCAATCTCAATCCTTACCTATTTTCAAATCTCAGGTAAAGTCGTACTTCCTCTCTCTCTGACTTCGTGTTTTTTTTTTTTTTTTTTCTTTGTTTACGTTCCTTTTACATATGTTTCTCTCCTAATTTAGTTCGTTACACAAGGAAACTGGTGCTAGGTAATCTAAAACAATATATGTGTGTATACATAGATGTATTTATTTATTTATTTTTATATTAGCATAATATTCAAATGTAATTACTATTTTTTTTTTCCATAGCTTTTGCGCAGCCTAACTCGTCCTCTGTTTTAAATCTCTCTGCCGAAGGTTGTCTGGAAGAGATCGCTCTGTAGCGATAAGACCGCCTAAATTGTACTAAATATTTACTTTTTTGTTTTTACGTGCTGTAAGTATTTGTTTGTGCAATAAAGATTATTTATTATTATTATTATTATTATTATTATTTTATGCAGGGTTAAATGTTATACTTAATGTTTTTATTGAAATACGTTCCACGGCGTTCATGGACGTCTCTATTGATAAATATCAATTTTTAAGGTGTTATTTCAATAAAGGTGGAAAAACGATTATCTTTACGGCAAAATATTTTGGTGATTAAGAATGCATAATTATACTGGTACGAGTTTGTGGCACCTTCACAACGGTTTAATCGTGTAGTCTACGTGAGGGAAGCCGCGGGCTGAAAGCTAGTATGAAAAAAAATGCATTTTCTTTGCAAAGTATTTATTTTCAGCGCAAACTGGTTTTAGTATGGACTGCAGATGGCTTGCACTGAATTCAGTGCAAGCCATCTGCAGATCTGACAGACAGATCTCACGCGTACATACTTAATATAGAATTACTATAAAATGAATATATTATTATCATTATGACATTAAGTTCAGTGACGTCGGTAGTTTACGAATAAATTTAAAAAGCCAAATTAAATAACTTACTTTACAGTTAAAATATGAGAACGAGAAGAAAAATGAATAACAATAAAATTGAAATATGCAGTTAAGTTTCGTGAAAAGAAAATGGCCGTACAAGTTTTATTTACGCGCTTCGCGCAGAGCTTCGACGTACAAGCACTCTGCATTTCGCAGTTTCCTAGCCCGTATATTCTTATATTAAGAAAACGTATGACTTGTTTTTTTTAATAAAGCTTATTTCATAACTGCTTTCGTTATTGCAAATGAATACAGGTGTAATAACTAGAAAAACTGTGTTTGCTGAAAAAAAAACATGTAATTGCTATTATCACTTAAGACGGGGAAAAGACTTCATATTCACGTATGAAGAAAGTCCGTTACGATTCTCGGATTACTCTTCCTATTTGAAATTCCTTTGTAGGCGAACACTTGTTTTATGCTCATTTTCGCTTCCATTATCTTACAAAAAAAGCATTTTCAAGTTTACAATGACATTTTTTTTTTATATTGCCCGTCAAGATGACCTCACTCCACCTGATGGAAAGCGTGAGGTCCAGATATGAGGTTGACAAGCCCAGTCATTCAAACGAATCACATTAAAACAAACACTGATATTTATGTAGCTCGACCTAGTAGTATTTCACGCATGAATGCACATCAGGATTAAATGATCCTAGTCTGAAATAAGATTAAAAAACTTGTAGATTTAGGTTCACAGGCGAGGATTCGATGAACGTTTATCCAAAGTCATTTCCAAGTTTTCGAGACTCCCTCGTAGGGGCTGAGCGTGGATCCGACCCAGCTATAAATGAATATCGGATATGGAATCCATAAATACTCAATCTAAATTCGTAAATTTTCTCCGGGTATCGTAAAAAATGAAGAGGTAATCCGAAATCGGCTTATGGCTCAGGCACTGTTAAAACATTTTCACCTCCAAAGCAATTTATCGAATCGTTCGTCAGAACTGGACGAAATTCATTTTTTATATTGTTTGAAAAGGCCCTGAATGTCGATTAAAGGGAAACCATTATAATCTTCTTTGGATACAAAATAAATAAGTATGAACGAAACGGTTTCAGCACCATCCGATGTCTATAATATTATTTACTCCTGAATGGCTCAGGTTGAATGGCGTTGCAGAAAGGCCGAAATTGAGGAGGGGATTGAAACAGGCAGCTTAGTGCAGCCGCCGGAAGTAGGCCTGTAACCGCCGCCGTATAATAGCTTCCAAATTGACCCTTCCACTTCGGCCTTCGCTGTTGCTTCCTACCAGCCGTCGAGTCGTTATGTTTTACGGCCCATTTACGTATTTATTAAAGTAAATAAAGTAAAGTAAAAACCTTCATTCGACTTGTAGAAAATACTATGACATGAAAAATAAAAAAGAAGCATCATAAATGATAATAGACATAGCTATAATGAATACTCGTAATATGATGTTAAGACCGCTTCGGACGCCTGCTTCTATTGAGGAGACTCCTTTTTAACTCTGTTCTATTTTACAACAACCGATTTCAGAGTACAGTCAAATAAAAAATACATAATGAGCAGAGGAGCAGATTACTCCTCACATGACTACAAACTCTTGTCATTCAGGTAGTTAGTTCAAACACATCATTTAAATTACAAAGTACAACATTAATACTATGTAATATTCTGTACTAACTCAACTTATTGAGGACGTGCTCCAAACTTGTATCATTTTATAAACCCTTACCCACAATTTGTCGCTCTTGCCTCTCAAACATGAAAGACCAAATTAATTTTCATACAAAGGTATTAACACGAAATCACATCGGAAGTTTCGGAAGTGTTATTTCCTTTTATAGCAAAGGCAAACGTCAACCGACCGGCGGAACCGGGTATGAGGATAGTCAAATACATAAAAGGGACGAGGCGCGCGAAATACTGGCGTTGTAGGATCCTAAGTCCTGTTTAGATTAGATCAGACCTTCGAAATAACAGTGAATGAGGACGAGGATTAACTACGGTCCGGGGCACTCTGGGCTGTGCGCCTAATGGGGCACAGTTAGGGGTAATGAGGGGCGCGGGGGCAAGAGGGCCCGCCTCTCGATCTACTTTGGAGCGCTCTCATCGAAAATATTTTCTATTTGGTATTGAATTGAGATGTTCACATTAGCATCGAGTGAATCTAAGGTTGGGTTACGAATTTAACAAAATAAAGTAGAATAGAGACAAGCTTTTTAGTATAATAATATATTCATTTATTTTCTCTCACAAAAATATATATATAGTATGAGTTAAAAGTGTGTAAAGTGAGTAAAAAAATGCATTTTTTGAGGTTGTAGCAATATGTCTTATTAGTAAATTAAATTGTAAAGAAAAAAATAGCAATTCGGCATTGAATCTATATCAAGAAGACAAAAATGTGCCCAAAGGTGAAATTCAAAATATTTATAAAATTAAATAGAACTGGCCGAAATATCACCTAAGTATAAATACACATTCATAAATATTCTTACAATAAATTGTCTTCACAGAAGACGGTGATTTTTGAAGGTACTCATACATACAATTTAATAGCCATATATCTTTATCAATTTGTTCTCAGCATCGCAATTTCAACAAACTGTAAAAAAAACTAGTAATTGGAGAAAAAGTATTGTTTCTGTAACAATTTCATGTAATAATATGTTAGAATGAAGGGTTCTGACAATACCGTTGACCAACAGCACGCCACAGTCGCTCTTGACACTTGTGTGTGATCGCTTGTCGTGATCGCTCGAATGTGAACTGCTAAATTTGGCGTTCTGTACGTCTACCACGAGTTGCCCTCTAAATTTACGAGTACGTTATAGTTCGCGTAACAAATGTGTTGGGATTTGACATTGTCATGTCATGTCATGTCAAATCCCAATAAGAAGAAAATAAGAAAGGCAGACCCTGGGACCCCACACACCAGTGTGGGTTCACAGCCGGGATAGACCGCACGGATGATGATGATGATGATGATGATTTCGGTAGTGTCCCGGGTTCGATTCCCGGTTGGTACAAATGAGGAAACAATATTTTCTAAATTAGCTCGGGTCTGGGTATGTTGGCAGATGCCGTTGGCTGAAAATCCTTTTTTGGTACCTGGTAACACAAGGATATCTTTACTTCGAGACCATGATAAGTGGTGTTTTCACAGGCACATATAAAAAAAAGTTTTTACTCGTAAAAGAGAGTAATATTTTCGCATTTAAAAACCAGGTGTTTGTTTTATTTATTACGCACTCAACAGATGCCCCAATGGCAGAAGCAATACTAAATTCATTTTTCACCGTCAGGCAAGAAAATTCATTAGAAGTTTGAAATTACTAATGGCTAAACGGACGGAGTAAAATTTGCTCTTAATTTGAACCCTAACTTTTTCGTGAATTTTAAGAAACTTTCTGAACGACTTTTGAAGCGAGGGAGATGGGATTGCTAATGATCATTGTTTTGTTCCTTATTTATTAGTCACTTCTGTTGCCAAAAATTATAATTTCCATATGAATTGCTAATTAGTTAGGTCAGGGGCTGTTTATTATGCTTATTTATTAAGATGATGAAGATAGATATAGGAAAAGATTACAAAAAACGTACCTAATACATTTTGGGGAAAAGATGAATAGACAGTAAAGTAAAGTTGTGAGTGACGAATAAGCATAAAAAAAAGAAAATTAAATTAATAAAAACATTTTTTTAATCCCTGTTCTACTTAGGTATGCTTTTATTCTTTAAATTTAATTGGGACCAATCGGAAAGTAATAAATGAAGAGGTTCTGAGGTAACAGACCAACCGAATTGAGATCCTCCCGCGATTATTAATGTTTATTGTTTCGTATTTTATAAACCCGCAAGAAACTAATTCAGATATTACAACTAGTATTTTGACATACAGAGTGCAAAAGCGTCAAAAGAAGGTTACGCATCACAATATTGTTTGAGCTGCTGATAAAGACGTTTTATACCAACAGCATCCTAAGAGTATGATAAAAGATCTTAGCTAGCGCCCCACGTCTAAAAGTAGATCATAAAGTAAAATAATGGCCTATTACTGTCTTTTCACCGGACAAAGGTCGTGATATCGGTACATAAGGATAATCACAAATCTGGCTCATAAAAAATAACGTAACATGACTTCAAAAATTACATGCAATTCATTCAAGTCTAACAGTATTGCTTAATCAAAGTTAAGTGATATAATTTAATAATTTGAACCTTGCGCAGATATAACATTTAAATTAAAAAGTTTCTTCAAATTGCATACTGGCAATGACAAATCATAAAGAGTTACTCTATTTGTATATTTTGCGAAAATAGCAGTGGATTTTACTCGATTACTACCTTTGACTTATTTAAGCCGTAAATACTACTGGTCAAATAAAATGAAGAGTAAATTCTCCCACAAAGTTTGAGTAGAGTAACGGCGACATTCACAGGCGGCGGATGGAGTGCTCATATTAAAAGTAATAAATCTGTAGCGAAGATGACGTCCCAGCGCTCAGCGGCCAACGGCGGTCGTCGCCAGAACAACCCGATATTAGTTTACTTTTCCTCTCGAACTTACTTTATTAGTTATCCACCCGCGATAGCTGACGGTGATAGTTTTCAAGTTATTGAGGAGCCAAGAAGAGGCAGAAAAGATCTTTACACATCTTCCACTACATATATTCTCAATTTGCATAGCAACGATAGTTTTATGCATTTTTAGTTATTATCCTTGTCGTTTTTGTCTCAAAAAGGCGTGAATTGTAGGCTTTATTGATTATCAAAATCTTATCATGAATTACAAATTCCATCGATACCAATCACCAATTTGACGAGTCTACTATCATCACGAATCTAATTTTTGTGTCCAAAATACGTAATATGAGCTGGGAATAAGGAAACGTGTAGGGGTTGTAAGACAAGAGGAATAATAAGCGGATGAGTTATTAACATAGATGCAAATGCGTCGTTACGGCGCTATTGCACATGAGTCGCCCGGGGCGCGGTGGCGGCGGTGCCCAGCTCCCTACTCGCTCAAGACTTGCCGAAACAATGAGATCTCCCAACTATTTCGCGAATATGTTCCGCAGCGGAATATGGAATACCAGAGCATACTCCGGAAAGCTATTTCGAATAATATTGCTATCGGCGTATCTCGTTCTTGTTTTTGAAACCAATACCTAGTTTGGAAAACAGGGTACAAGTACAGTCAGCTACGAAAGAAGCTGAATGAACCTGGTCACATTCACTTTGTTTGAGTTTTCGTAGCAATTTGGAGAGGAATTGCTACTTTGAAGTACTATTATATCCGGATACTTATGTTACTGACCGTACATGTGATTTTTAAACTCAAAACAGTTATTTTAGGTAACAGTATATGATTTAATTTTCTGTTCATGAGTCATCTCTAGGTATACACGCGTACACACCTTATGCTCCTGCATTAAGACCCATTTAGCAATGGCTTTGTAACTGGCTCCGTACCACCCACATAAAAAAACCTTTCCATTCATTTACGAAATAAGAAATTAGACCCTTTGTAATAAAAGTAAAAACAATATGTTTTTTACCCCAAATTCTATTTAAAGGTATAAAAGAAGGTTCGTTGTCGTACATACTTTTTTCTCCTTAAATGTTTTTTGAATATTCGCTGTTGTGTAACTGTGTAACCAACAAAAATTGGTCAAATTCACCACGTTTTTTTTATTGCCCGTCAAAATGACCTCACTTCACCTGATGGAAAGCGGTCCAGATATGAGGCTGACAAGCACAGTAATGCAAAGGAATTACTGAGCTGGCCATCCTTATTTCGAAGGCCTGCAGAAATGCCTTTTCACGCCTCGCTTGAAGAACCCGAGACTGTAAGAAGAAGGTAACACAGTCATGCATGGTTGCTAATGATCATAACTATAGTATCCAAGTGTTATTTTGGCGCATTTAAGCAGTTCCCAAACGGCCCGTGTTTTTATTAGATTTCGGGACGATGACAGGAAAATCCGTGATAGGCTAAAAACAGGTCAGACGGCTTTCCGTTGACAACAACAGCTTTGTTATAGAGGATTTTATTGGTACAAATATTGTCCAAGTCGAGCTGCGGCGCACACTTCTCGTGATTTACCGAGCTGTTTACGTGAGCCTGCCTATGCCGAACTAACAACATCTTTATATGGCCATTCACCAGTAAATCACAAATTTTATACCACATAAATCACGCTAAGTACATATATGGACATAAAAGTCAATTGGAAATAGGAAAAGTTGTCCTTAGAAACAATTAAGTACGTTTTTCTACAAATACCTTGTGAAAATACGATTCTACAAACGTTAACAATAAAGCAGCCTTTAAGCTATCAAACGAAGTTTTCGTTTTAACTTTTTTGTATAAGGAGCAGAAAAGTTGCCAAGGCATTTTCCAATCTCGGAAGAAAGTCCTTGTCATTACGGCGGCACGCGCGGGGCCATCCGGAAACAATCTCACCTCGCCTAGCGCCTCGCGCCGCGTTGGCGATACACTCGTCATACAAACTATTTATTTTACCCCATATATCTTATTTATCCGATACCTACCCATTACATTAACTTCCCCGTTGGTGATATGCTCATAGATTTTCCCTGCTGCGCTTAGGGCTGGTTTGAATGTTACCCAGGCAGGACAAGATTTAGTATTCATGTGATGCAAAAGTGAGGTTGTTTTTTGTGTCGAATAATAATATGTATAAGTGTTAAAGCTTCTGACGCCAATGTAACAAGTTCTTTTTGTTTGGGATTAGATGATTTTCACGAAAGATGCCCCAGATGTTGGATACACGGGTAAGATTTTTTATTGCAATACTGCAGAATTATTCATAATTAACTTACTGAGACAGCTGTGAAGTGAATCTAAGATCACAAAATTAAAAAAACATGTTATATGCTACCCGCAAATGTCTCATTTATATTCAGAGTAGTTCAATAAGCTAAATAGTTTTTGTAAAATTATCAATTTTGGCAACACTTACTAGTGCTGTTGACTGTACATTCTTTAGTTACACCATAGGTAATTTAGTTGAACGTCTACTCAAAGTAAACTATAACGTATTTTTCTTGACATTCATCGTCAAACAATTAATCACGGCGTATTTTCAGTGTGACGTCAACTGATAGACACCGACAGCTGAACTTCGTCGCAGGTATTCCTTTCAATCGTAAAGTTTGATTGGATTATAACGACCGCTATTGTGACAAATAAGATTTAGGGCACACTTGGATTAGATAGAAAACAGATATTTTTTGATTTTGGTTATAAAACGATCTCAATTTCTATTCATAATTAACCTATCACAGTATTATGTGATAGTTCTAATCAAAATGTCTTCTAGAAGGATTCGTAATCGCAGGGTGCTTATCAAAACTCAAACACCAACAGGCGTACGTGTCGAGATTCGAGGATTCGAATGAAAGGATCCTAAGTAAACAAACTTATTCCATTAGTAAGCCTATTTCAATACGCCATAAATTAAGGCCAAACGGTAAGGATGCGCTTAAACCCTATCTAAGGTGGGTGTTCTCAATAAATTCCAAATTTACATCGGAAAGAAATTTACGGCAATAAATTTTACCGAAAACCATTTCACCAATGAAAATGGGACAAAACTTTTTGATAACTCAACATTTATTTTCGAGACTCGTGTATTCGACTAAACCAACTGTTATGTCAGCGTTTTGTTTAGAAGGATTTCTCGTAAGTTTGTGATAGGTTAGGTTAGTAACGTATGATTGGGCCACTTTTCTTTTATCACGACTATTGGTAGGAGTTTTGATGAATGATACTTTAGTTGCAAGTTTAATTTCGATTGCAACTTGGTGTTTGATTGTCCCGATTAGCAACTTATCTAATTAGTTAAAACAATAACATAAATAGAAAACTCAAACCTACTTATATTACGTAAAATCTAGTCACTTTGAATCATAAATTGGTTTTTAATTAGCTATTGTCAATTATAACTTAGTTATGCATTATCTTAAACACTTGTTGATAGTTACTTACACTACGTTTATAGACTTAATCCATCATAAAAACAAATTAGGTAAATAATTGCCAACATTGACAAAAAGCGTAAACGAATAAACTTCCTTTCAGTGTTCTTAAATAACCTTTAGCTGTACTGGTTTTTTATCTAGGATTTAAAAGAAAAAGTACACCTTTCTCAAGTGTAAATGGTGGATATAAGTAATAATGAGTTAGTGCCTTATAAAGGGGAGTAGAAGTCTGCTAATCCTTTTATCTAAGCGCAGCAGCGGTACAGGCTGCGCGGCGGGGTGAGCTTGCACGGCGTTCGCACCTGCCCGGCCACACTCGAGCGGAGCCGAGCGTAATCTGCGCTCTTTTTATCACAGCCGCGTCTCAGTCGCTTAATTAACGAACGACTCGCTTCACCAACTTTTAATGCAATGTATATCTTTTTTAACCGACTGGCAGGGAAATGAAAGGGTTGCGTTATGTCACGTTAACAGAGACCGGAACATTTTTTATCTGTTATTCTTTTGTTCCCGTTGGATAGCAAAGAAGTGCTCATTATTATAATTGGTTTTTTTTTAACATTACTAGACTTAACGGAGATGCTAGTGAGCTGATAATTTATGTTGCATTTGCAACAGAATCAAACCGGATTATTTATCTGGTGTAAGAAAGTATTTAAATGAACCACTTCTGAGTAAATTAAAGTTACGTCACACTAACTAGTAAGCAAATACAACAACAGCTTTCCGGTTGCTATGTAAGTATTGGCTACAAAAGTTTTGATTTGAATTCTACTCAAGAAAGTTCGGAATTTAAAATCAGTTTGTTCTTAATCACACCGCGATAAGAAAGGTACATTAAAAAGGTCTGGCGTGACAACAAATCTAAAGGAAAAATCTCCGCCTCTGAGAGCCCAACGGTGATAAACGAGAAAATCTTTGGAACTAAATGGAGCATTCGAGACGGCGGAGCTGCGCTGCTCTCGCAGAATAATACTTCTCCTGAAGAAATAACACTTATAGTCCGCGAGGCTTAAAATCAAATGTCTCCATTCCCTTCGAGTTTCCACCGCGCACGCCGTATCTTGAGGAATTGTGACAGAAACAAATCCCAATTGTTATGGCAAACTTTTGCGTCTAAAAGCCATTTTGCGATCGGCTGATATTAATGCATTGCATGCAAGTTCAATATAAAGCGCAAGCTAATATATCTACCATTGATTCCATCTTACCTGCAAAAAGAAAAATATTTTTAGCAATCATATCATGGGTGAAGTAAGCTTTTTTCTGATACTGGGTAACGAATTTAAGGACAACACTTATAATTTTGCTTTTCATTTTACATTAAGATATAAACGCAATTTGTATTCATCTAGTACACAACGCTATTCTCAATACTTAGATTTTACAGAGAAAAAAATATATTGTGTAAATGTTTTCCCAGAAAACGAAACACAAAACTTTTTGCAGTCCTGCTAAAATACAGGGCTACGGTGGGGGCGCTTTGTGCCAACGACGGGGAGAGTAAGGGCAGATTACTCCAATTTACATTAATACGACTTTTCTGGGGGACGCAACGAAGCGACGTTGTGTAGTATAGCGAACGTCGAAAAGCGTCGCGCGTCGCTACGGCCAGCCGGCGGACCGTCCGCTGTCAGCCGAACCAAATCACGCGTCCCACGAGGGCACACACCTCACAACACCCTGGATTATGTTATACGAAAATAATTGTTGTGCTGCGACAGTTCACGGACGACCACTGAAATCACCTTCCAAATAAGGGTCGACGTGTGTTTTGCTGACGGAAACTTTCTTTATTTGATTAATTTTAGCGATGGGAATAGGACTCACAAAATGGGAACCATGAGTTGAGCAAACACCATAGTGGCGAATACTTATCAAATTATAACAAAGCGTTGACAAATGCAAACAAATTTGAGGACCAGTTCATCATGTTCATCATGTTGATTCGTTGCTGCCTGACGGTATACCAATTTTCTGTTTTATCATTGCAGGTTAGTACCTACGTATCGTATTGGATATGACTGTGACTAATAGGTACAACAGTATAAGTTGATCGGTGTCATGCAGGCGATAGCATCGCAAGGAGTGGCGGTGATCGGCAGTTCGGCACGTGCGGGACTCGAGTGCTACGGCTGCGTCAGCGAGCGCGCGCTGAATGGCGGCGCCGAGTGTCACGTCACGCCTTCACTACTCATCTGATTGACAACTTAACCCATCGACACCTCTTTTACATCGACAAAGAGTAACACGAACTGATGTTACTTTGTGTAGACACTTGAACTTTTTGTAGATACTAAGAACATTGAACCATTTCAATAATGGTCAAAATAAAGTATAAAAATTCATAAGCTAGCATGGAAATAGGTACAGCAGACCACATAACATACGTCTTGTGGCCTAACAACGAAAAAAGTACATGGTGAACGATTTTATTAATGAACACATTATTACAAGTTTCTTAGAAAGGAGAGGTGCATTCTATTATTACGATATACCTTATTTGCATAGCTGGTTACCAACATTTTTTAAAAATGGTATTCCCTTTTCCTCGACGGAAGATGAATTAGAAGGTAATCCATTTTATATTTACACGTCGACGCGTGAACTAGAAAAAATCTATCTCTTATGTTTAACATGTACGTATGTGAAAACAAATTTCACTCAGAGGGCAATATCATAATGGAGTGGCGTGGCTCGGGCTTCGGATATGAGTAGCTGCATTGCATTCATGAAGCACGCTGCCGGTAACCGCCACTGGATAGCTTGATATTACGATGTCTGAGTGGTAGAAGCGGGCTTTGCTCTAATTCATTTTCCGTAAAAATATAGTTGGAAACTTCTCTTTTATCCGCTCGCATTTCAAACTCTCTATTAGTCGACGTGTGTTTTTCAACCAAGTTCGTAGGTATTATAAAAGTCCCTTTGGTGATTCTGTTCGGACCCCAAAGGATACGAATGACTAAAAGCCCCGCTACGGTGACTTCGCAGGAAGTGGAATAGGCAAATACGTAGAAACCGTTGAAGTGATTTCATTTGAACAAAGTTTCTCTATCAACGAAATTCAGAGTGTAATTTGCGAGCAAGGGAAAGTTTTACCTTATCACAGAATTCCACGTGGAGTGTTTTGTTGGAATTCGTAATTTTATTCACAGAATAAGAAACTTTTTGACATTATTACACATTATGTGTTCAAGATGAAACTGAAGTTAAGACCCGTCGACAAATAATGAGAGAATACGACAGTTTTAATTGAAATTACAGGAATCACAAAATCAATTTTATGACTGTTTAATCCATTTTGATCAATTGTAAACAAATAAGTCGTAAATTGACTGACTGTGCGTAACAAATCACCGATGGACTAAGGATAAAACTGAGCAGCGATCCATTATACATCATACCAATTGGACAGTGAAACATTATCAAAACTAGATTCTAGAACGATATAATCATATTCAACTGCGGATATACGTGAAGTCATCAAACAAAAGTATTTTAAAAATAATACTACAAAGGAATAAATAATCTGCATATTTGTTAAATAAAATATTATTATTTAATCTATACTAATATTTCAAATGCGAAGGTAGCTCTGTCTGTCTGTTACGCTTTCACGCCTAAACCGTTGAACCGATTTTGATGAAAGAAGCACGAGCGAAATGGTCTTAATTCTTTTCAAGAACATGCAGCTTCAAAGTAAACTTAACTATAGTGACTAACAATTTTTCTTTCTTTAATTGTATAAATTACCTTTTGTTACATATTTTTGTTTTATATTCTGCAGCTGAGATGTACAGAGGCGTTCGCATCAACCTTTACAAAACCATTGCAAAATGGGTCTTATATCAGCAGCATAAGGTGCACCTATCTAAAGGTTGATGTGAACGCCTCTGTACCTATTAGACTCGTCTGTACAAAAATGTTAGATCTTAGCAATTTTCTTTTTCAAAATACATAATTGTACTCTACTAACTTGCATTGTAAAAACAGAACATGTTAAAAAGAGTAACTGTTGATTTTCTCGACGGGTCTTCTCAGTAAGAAACAACTTCGACGCGGTGGTAGAGTCGCATTTTGTTTATATACGGTCTATGATTTAGCATATTTTCCAAATATTTAAAAGAAGTTGTATGCTTAAGTCTATTTCATTAAAGTTTTTTGCAGTTTGAGTTCAAACACATGAAAACTTTATTAAATTCGTTAGGTGGAATTTCACCCACAAACAAAGGATTTTATACAGGTATAATTTAGATTTTGGAGCTAAATGTAATTCGAGAAAGCTTGATTTCATATAAGCTGACGAACGACAGACGGCGTCTTGACGACTAAGATGGCATGCTAACAGCGACATTTTGCAATCGCAAAGATTAAAAAATAACTTTCTACTTACCAAAAGGAGTCTCCCTTTTGGTTTGTAGAAGTAGACTATCATTTATAAGAAATTACAAAAACATTTCGAATACTTTCAGATTAACGGACGGTTAATGCGCGGCCTAGTTTATTATCAGTGTTAACTAAATACGCATAAAGTATCGTTTGGCTAGTTTTTTAAAATCACAATTCGGACTGTGCAGTCAGTCTCACTTAATTGACAGGTTAGTAGATTGGCCACAGATGAGACAGTAAAGAAGCACAGAATAAATAGGAGTGCTAGTTATCCAGATTATGGGCCTGTAGTTCTACCAAGTTGACCGTTCTCCTTTTTTTTTTTAATCATTTATTCATCTAGGCTATTACAAAGCACTTATGACATGCCAAAAAAAGTATATATAAATAATAATAATAAACGTAAATAAAATAGTACAATATTAGTACATAATGTGAATCTACCACCGGTTCGGACGTTGCTTCTTATCGAGAAGACTCCGGCAAGAAACTCGATAGGTACTTTTTTGAACTTTGTTTGTTTTACAAAAAATAAATTCAGAGTACAGTCAATGAGAGTAGAAAAAAGAACACAACATTGAGCAGAGGAGCAGATTATTCCTACTATGACCACAAACTTCTGTCGTTCAAGTAATCCTCTACATTATAATAACCTTGTTTCATTAACTTTGCTTTAATTGCAGACTTAAACTTGTGAAGAGGTAGATCAACAAGACTTTGAGGTATTTTGTTAAAGTATTTCACAGATTGACCCACAAATGAGTTTCCCACCTTGTGTAGCCTATGACTGAGAGTTTTCAATTTGTTTTTATTTCTGGTAGTATGTTTATGAGTATCACTGTTTTTTTTTAACAGATGCAAGTTTTTGCGCACATACATTATGTTATCTAAAATATACTGAGCATGCACAGTTTAAAAATATCGATCTTCTTAAATACTTCCCTAAGCGAGTCGCGTGGTCTAAGTTTGTAAATGGAACGGATGGCTCTTTTTTGAAGTACAAAAATGGTGTTCAAGTCTGCAGCTGAACCCCACAACAGTAGACCATACGACATAACACTATGAAAGTAACTAAAATACACTAGTCTTGCTGTTTCAATATCAGTCAAGAGTCTTATTTTTAACAGCACAAGCAGCGGAACTGAGTCTCCCTGCCAGGGCCGTCATATGCGGACCCCATTGTAACTTAGAATCTAAAGTTACTCCTAAAAAAACAGTAGAATTTGTAAATTCTAATGGCTCGTCATTCATAGTTACAATAGTATCAACCTGTCTCACATTAGGCATAGAGAATTTGATGCACTTTGTTGTTTTTGCATTAAGTAATAAATTATTACTAGTGAACCAACATAGTACTTTTGAGAGAGTATTATTTACATCGTCAAATGCTTGCTTACCTCTGTCGACTTTAAAAATCAACGAGGTATCGTCAGAAAATAATACTATCTCACAAATATCTTTGACATGGGTAGGAAGATCATTTATATAAATAAGAAAAAGCAAAGGTCCTAATATAGATCCCTGGGGCACTCCCATACGTATGGTGGCACCGGAAGATGCAGTCCCGTTGATACTAACTTTTTGAGTTCTATCTATAAGATAGGATTGTATTAATTGAGATGAGATACCTGAAACACCGTAATGTCTTAGCTTAATCAGTAATATTTCATGATCCACGCAATCAAATGCTTTTGAAAGATCACAAAATATTCCTACTGCATCTTGCTTGTTTTCCCAAGCATCAAATATGTGATTGATAAGTGCTACACCTGCATCAGTTGTGCTCTTGTGTTTAGTAAAACCAAATTGTTTCTCATGTAGTAAGTTATTTGAATCAAAGTGTGAAAGCAGCTGGTTCAATATAATTTTTTCAAAGATTTTACTGAGAGCTGGTAGTATAGAAATGGGTCTATAATTAGATGGGTCACTTTTGCTACCAGATTTAAAAAGCGGGATGACCTTACTAAATTTCACTAAGTTGGGAAACTGACCTTGGTCTATGCAATTATTAAAAAGTTTAGCTAAGTGGGGTGATATCGTATTAATGATTGATTTGAGTAGATTAATCGAAATACTTAATTTTATTAAGTTCCTTAAATACCTTGAGGATGTCATGAGAACCAACATGATCAAAGCAGAACTGATTTGTGCACCCATAAACACTAGATATTAGCAGGTACTCAGCTATATGTGGACTAGAATTTAACGTGCTTGTAGTTACAATAGGTATATTAGAAAAAAAAGTTTCAAATGTATTTGCTATTTCAATCTCAGACTCAATAACACTATTTTGAATTTTGAGAGAAAATGAGTGATCGCGAGGTTTAGATTTATAGGTTTCTTTATTAATTACGAGATCGTTCAATAAGTCCCGGGACTAACATAGACATGGCGGCTTATATTATAAACTTTTTTTATTTTTCGAAAGCACTGGCCATCAAAATGATATGTGTAATTTTTTTGAAAATCGAACGATAAAATATTGAGCTACACACTTTTTAGTGAGACTAGTTTAGTACATTCGTAAAAAATGGATAACAACGAGTTTCGCGTGTTGAAACAACATTGTTTTTTAATGAGAAAAACCACCGTTTAAGCGCAGCAGTGGCTTAAAAAGTGTTATTTAGAATCTGCTCCGTCTAAAACAACAATTTGTCGGTGGTATACTGAATTCAAACGCTGTCGTATGGATACAAATGATGCTGAACGTTCTGGTCGTCCAAATGAAGCAGTGACTCAACAAAACATCAACCAAGTTCTGAAAATCGTGAAGGAAGATAGAAAAGTCAAATTGCGTGAGATAGCTGAGATAGTGAAGATTTCAACTGGTAGTGTCTTCACCATTTTACATAAACATTTGTCCATGAAAAAGCTTTTTTCCAAATGGGTGCCGCGTTTGCTCACGATTGATCAAAAGCAACAGCGTATTGATGCTTCAGAGCGCTGTTTGGCTATGTTTGACAGGAATAAAAAGGATTTTTTACGTCGGTACGTGACAATGGATGAAACATGGATTCACTATTACACTCCGGAATCCAATCGGCAGTCAGCAGAGTGGAGAGCACCCGGTGAAAGCCGCCCGAAGCGGCCTAAGACACAAAAATCAGCTGGCAAGGTTATGGCCTCTGTATTTTGGGATGCGCATGGAATAATCTTCATCGACTACCTTGATAAAGGACAGAGAATAAAAAGCGAATACGACATGGGGTTATAGGAGCGATTAAAGTACGAAATCGCGGAAAAACGGCCTCAATTGAAGTAAAAAAAAGTGATTTTTCACCAGGACAATGCGCCGTGTCACAAATCAATCGTAACGATGGCCAAACTAAATGAATTGCACTTCGAATTACTTCCACATCCACCTTATTCGCCAGATCTGGTCCCCAGTGATTACTGGCTCTTTGCAGACTTGAAAAAAATGCTTCGAGGTAAGAAATTTGACACAAATGGTGAAGTAATCGCAGCAACGGAGGCTTATTTTACAGCCAAAGAAAAATCGTTCTACACTCATGGGATAGAAAAGTTAGAGAACCGTTGTAGGGAATGTATCGCAGCTGAAGGAGACTACGTTTATGAATAAAAAAAAACGTTTTTTTAGTATTTAGTCCCGAGACTTATTGAACCAAGTGTTACGTTCCAAGTGGCTTTGATTTTATTTTTAGCCTGTTTTATTTTGTCTTGCAAAAAAATGGACTTTGCATTAAGACATGATTTCTTGAATGTGTTCGAATATAATTTAACATGCTCAACTAGTTTTTGACAGTTTGAGTTAGCTTTTAATCCATATAATTCGTACAATTTATTTCTACTTTTATGGATGCCTGGAGTGGCCCAATCACTAAATTTAAACTTAAAATTATCAACAGTTACTTTCTTCTTAGGAAAAATATGGTTATGTTCATGCAATATTATCTCAAAGAGATGCCTATACTGATCATCTATGTTATGATGACCTTGGGGCAGTAGGTTAGAAATATTTTTATTTATATTAGTTTGAAACTTTTTTACTCGACTCTTGGTAACTGGTCTATAACTAATATCCACTGATTGAGAGACATGACGGTGCTCAAATTTGGTCAATAGACCGCAGTGATCTGATTTCAAACAGTTTATAATTGATTTCTCAATAGAGATATTTTCACAAAAAATATTGTCTAAGCAGGTGGCTGATAACTCGGTGATCCTGGTTGGTTGATCAAAAAGATTAAGTTAATCAAATGATTTAAAAATATTTAAAAATCTTACAGAGTCTGAGAAGAATCTAAAATGTTAACATTAAAATCCCCACATACAACCACCTTCTTGTTTGATTTACAAACCTTTTTCAGTACTTCTTCCATGGTCTCTTCGAACTGACAATAATCAGCAGAAGGGGGTCTATACACACACACAATAATAATCTGCTCTAACTCTGCGCATGCAAGTTCAATAGTTCGCTCAATTGAGAGTGCTACTATGTCTTTACGCTCTCTAGATTTAAACTTATTGTGAATTAATATCATTGACCCACCGCGAATAGAGGAACTTCTCAAGAACGAACTAATGATACTATAATTATCAATGCTTATCATACCTTCTGTGTACTAAGTATCGGAAATTTGTCAATAAAACAAAAAATACAAATTATTCATCTAAATTTATTTTATCGCCTTCAAAGTAGGCCCCATCGCTTGCAATACAAAATCACCACCGCTTCACCCAGTCTTCCATACATTTTTCATAGGCTATTTGCGGTATGGCCTTTAGCTCATTCAGCGAATTTTCTTTTATGGCTTCTATCGACTCAAAACGTTTTCCTCGAAGTGGTAATTTTAACTTGGGAAATAAAAAAAAGTCAGACGGAGCCATATCAGGTGAATACGGTGCTTGGTCGAGAACTTTTGTTGAATTTTTCGCTAAAAACTCTTTCACTATAATGGCTGTGTGTGATGGTGCATTATCATGGTGCAGCATCCATGAGTTGTGTTGCCACAAATCTGGACGTTTTCGGCGGATACTCTCACGCAAACGCTTCATGACGCCTAAATAATATTCTTTATTCACTGTTTCTCCCTCTGGTAGGAATTCGGAGTGAACCACACCACGGTAGTCAAAAAAAACTGTCAGCATCACTTTGATTTTGGAGCGACTTTGCTGCGGTTTTTTGGGTTTCGGCTCGTTTTCGAGACGCCATTCTGAAGACTGTTGGCTTGTTTGCATGTCGTACTCATGAACCCATGTCTCGTCGCCGATTATTATACGTTTCATAAAGGTCGGATCCGTAGAAGCTCGGGAAACCATGTCTTCAGCGACATGCTTTCGCTGCGCTTTTTGAACAAACTTAAGCTCTTTTGGAATTAGTCTAGCGGCGACGCGTTTCATGCCTAAAATGTCAATGAGAATGTTGTGGACGGACTTAAAAGATATGTTCACCTCACTAGCCAACTCTCTCAGACTCATACGTCGATTTTCGAGCAGTAGCTTCTTGATTCTGTCGATGTTTTCTTTGGTCGTAGCGGTTGAAGGTCTACCAGAACGAGGCAAGTCTACTACTACTTCTCGGCCTTCTTTAAAAGCCTTATACCATTCATAAGCCCTTGTTTTCGATATACACGATTCGCCGTAGGTATCTCGCAACATTTTTAGTGATTCACCACATGAAATATCATTCGAAACACAAAATTTAAGGCACACTCTTTGTTCAACAATATTTTCCATTGTAAAAATCGCCGAGGACTCAAAACTATCACCAACAAAAAGTGTAGTTTAAAACAAATTAAATGACAGATCCCGCTCAAATTTTGCGCGCTTAATCAGTACAGTGCTACCAACATGCAGTAAAAAAATTAGAACGACCTCTTTTACGCGGGTCTTTTTATTGACATATTTCCGATACTTTTTACACAGAGTAGTACATTCATTTTTTTTCAGCCAGTGTTCAGTTAAACATAAGACATGTATATCCATACAGCCTAAAAATAAACCTACTTCTAATTCTTTGCCAGACAAGCCTTGCATGTTTCGATGCACAAAGTTTATAAAATTATTTTGGAGCTTCTCTTTTGTCAACAATGTGCAAGAGTTTACCTCTAATGTCTCTGAATCTAATTTAAATGATTTGGAGCAAGTTCCAAAGTCTGGAGTACAATTCTGCTCAATAAAAGCAGAGTGTTTAGCCATATAATTGGCTGAAATGTTAAAAAAAATAAGATACCGACATAGCTATCTGTCGTTTATAACAATCAGATAAATTAAATCTACGTTTTGTCAGGTACATATTATAATTAATAATAGGATTAATGTCAATGAGATTTATTAAATTATTTGAAAATGTCACAATATGAAATGTCAAATTGATTTTATGTCTTTTTTCATTCTCTGCTTGTGACATACCCGTACTGTAAGGCAATGTGAACATCACAATTTTACTGACATTAACTAATGAACATAAAGTATTGTAATGTATTTTCATCTGGTTGTTGTTCACAGTACCTCTGTTTCCAATTAAAATAATAAGGGTTGAATTGGGGCTGAAACTATATTCAGCAATTTTCTGAATGATATCACAGTATGAGGCACCCGGTGAACAGTGATTTATAACTGACTTTCCGAGACTATTATATAAAATGTGGCCTATACTTTTTCCAATGTCGTCACTAAACATTACAATGTTACAATCTGGATTTTTAACAGTGTTACTGACAGGGCAGGTATCAGAGATGGAAATGTTGGTGGCTCCTTTAGTGCAGAAATAGTTAGAGCTTGAGAAAAGAATTTTACCGACCCATCTTTTATGCGAAAATTAGACTCATGGGGGATGAAAGTTTGAATGGAAGTTTACCTTTGTGTTTAGACAAATGATGAAAAATAAACAATTAAACCCTGAAATTAAAGAACGTATCGAAATAAGAGGTTCAAATGGACAACATAATATTCCCATAAATTTACACGTTTTTAGAGTCTAACAATGCTAAATAACAAATTAACGGTCACAATAAATCGTCATATTTGTTTGCTGTCATATATTAATGAGTGCCTTAAGAAATTTATTTTGTAACTAAGCACCGCTAAAGCTAGTACCATATTAAAGCACGGCCCGAATAGGGAATCGAATTTAAATCCTTTGCAATTCCCAGAAAGTAGTGCCAAGCCCAGTGGTGGAACATCACTAGAGCTACCCAAATTATCTAGCATTTATAGAGGTCCTACTTTTTAATTAATTCACTCGGCACGTATTTTTGCGAACAAACGACGCGCACTCCTAGGTTTCAGTTCAACTGGCTGAACGACCTGTTATGGTGGCATATTAATATATTTTCTTGGATGGAGACCAATAATTAAGGAATCAATTTAGAAAAAATAAAATACATACAATTTGGTCTCAAGCAAAATAAAAAAGAAAGCATCGAATTACAATATAACGGGCAGTTAATAGAACAGCTTGAACAAATACGTTTTTAGGTGTAATTCTGGACAGCGGCGTGAGCTGGAAACCACATACTACCGCATTGTGTCAGAGAATTAGTAAATTTGTATTCCCGCTAAAGCAGCTGACTCTGACAGTATCTCAAAAAGCGGCGATAACGAAAAAGGCAAATAGTGACCTTATCGCTTTGAGAAATTTCTTCTACGCGCATATGGGATATGGGGAGATTCCGGTAGAAGATTATAGGCCGTTCAAATGTCCTAAGTTCAGTTATTTGACACAAAATACACAAGAAGCCTCATTTTTAGCAGTTTTAAATTAATTTCTCTTTTTTCATTTCGATCTTTACCTTCAAATAACTCGGAAACGTGACACTTTAGGGTACCATATTTACTAGTAATTTTTTGTTTGTTTCGTGTGTCCTCTTTCCATATAAACGAGAACCACTTTCATCGTGCGCGGAAACAAAACAAGAAGAACAAAATGGCGGCTGGCTGATGCCACTAAGGTTCAAACCCCTTTAGTAAGCTCCAAGAAATAAATATCTGAAGAAGAAAAAATATTTCGTGGATCATGCTTGCGGAATTTTTTTTGTACATTTTTATGTTGCAGTATTTCATACTTTTCAGTTTCATATTTATTTCTACTGCGTCCCATGTAAAAAAGGTGAGCCTTCCGCCGTTATCCGGGTTGATTTGATATTATCGATGTTACCATCACCGGAAAGTTAATTTAACAATGAACACAAAGATTTAGATTCTGGCCAGATTTAAACTCGGGGACCACACGGTCCATGATCCGAATTGGGTTGCTTATCCCCTAGGCCACGACGTTCCCACTATTAAAACATGAAAAATTAAAAAATATAATGTATATTATAGCTGCCTTGACAGACTTCGTTCTGTCAAAAGTAATTGCACATCGCAGCGTCGGTAACGGCACATTTCGCCCGCGTTTCTCAGACTTGATTTACATATACTATTATTTTTCACTGAGTGTTTTATTTAATCATAATAAAATATAGCCTACTCGTATGTCACTCCCTGATAATAAAGCTTTATATTGGTGACAGAATT
This sequence comes from Udea olivalis, assembly GCA_947369235.1. Lineage (NCBI taxonomy): Eukaryota > Metazoa > Arthropoda > Insecta > Lepidoptera > Crambidae > Udea > Udea olivalis. Next base: position 15,430,896 of record OX376343.1, read on the forward strand.
TTTAAAATCGACAAATTAACAAACAAGCAAGCAAGCAATCAAATCTTTTCTCTTTCTAATATTAGTATTGATAAAGTGGTAAGAAGTTTGTCGGGTCAGCTAATCTTTCCGATAAATTACAAGTATTTTGTTAAGTTCGTCTTAACTTAAACGCCATGGGATCGACAAAGCCTAATCGTCTTTGAGAACAATCAGACGAGATGATGCGGTTAATTGGCGGTGAGATGCTAGTGGCGGCGATCCAACTAGTTAGCAAGAGGTGACTAATTTAGTAACTTCTAATATTCTAATCAAACTAGTAGTAAGATATGCTAAGCCTGAACTAATTTGATAGATTTTGTACTGCATAAAATTAATTTAATGAGCCAATTACTGTCGCAGTGCTGCGAGACTTACATTCTGACAGCTTTTTGTCGATTATGCCGAAAGCGATGTTATAGCGATGATGCAAGCCCGTTTTTGACGAAATGTTCTGCGATTATTGGACTCATTGACAGAAGCTGTCAAAATATCAAACAGACAGAACAGCCGCATAAGGGTGCGTTTTCACCAGAGATGTGCGAGGATGTGTTGCGAGGAATGTGTTTCTTAAGAACCAATAGAATCGCGAAGCTAGGTGAATGAAACAATTCTATTGGTTCTTAACACACACATTCATCGCAACGCATCCTCGCACATCTCTGGTGGAAACGCACCCTAAGGATTCTTGGAAATCCACAAGGCGGTTCCCGGTCCTCTGTAAATGCGAAAATTATTCTACACGAAATAAGTTCCGCTCACTGTTTCCTTAGAATTGTACGTTCAAATCGAGCTCAATAATTTCGAGATAAAAAATAGGAGCAATTTAGTTGGTGGCAACAAGTTATAGCGTGGTCGGTCCAGATGTTGGTGGCACGTCCCGGTAACGAACGGAGCGCAGCGTGACTCCGCGCCGCAGCCGCGCCATCGTAATTGGAAAGACGCTACGTGGCGCTACGACTGCTGAGCGCCCTATCATTAGCGTCACTCACAATTTGCTATCTACCACCTCGGTCCTCCGTATTCTTGTAATCATTTTTCGTGTCAATTTCATTTAACAGATTTTAAATCATTAGCGTGACAGCGATTTAAAACGATAGCCTAGGCTATCGTTATCAAAAAGTATGACATTTTGACTACCTATCTTCATTTAACATGACAGTAATTTAAAAAGGCGTAATGATACTGACACTGCATAGGAGGCACTGGAAAAATAAAAACCCAAATCGCAACTTAACTTAATCCTTTTTAAGTTTAAATAAGGTTCAAAAAAAGGCGCCCGTTGGAGGGTTTTCGAATCTACTGCTTTTATTGTATTTTCTGCCTGAATTGAAGCACGATTTAGATCGAAAGGCGCGCGTCAGAGCGCATTTTGCACTTAGTAAAGAAAGCATCCTTACTGCGAGTATTTATGGTCCAAAATTTTTGTATTGAAATGGGAAGCCGCTGCGCGCGGATTAGGAGAAATGATATAAATTCCATGCAACTTTGAACTTTACTTCCTGTATTGACGTTATCCTCCGTCAACGTCGCATTGGTATTGGTTGAGAATAAAGTACGATTCACACCTAACAGCTCGCGACGCGCCGCATCGGAACGGATGCGTACGCATGCTGCGGCAGCAGTTGGGCTCCCTAATACGCATGTCGCAGGTGCTGGAATCCGTACGCACTCCGAGCGTTCAAAAGTGCTGCCGAACAGACCCGACGGCAGCCGAACGGACCCGACAGCAGCTAATCGCATGCCGACGGAACCGGTTGTCTGTCGCGGAGTTCGTACGGAACCGTTCGGAAAGAAACGAAAGGTTTCAATATGCATAAGTTGCATGCAAATATAAACAGTATTGATAACACATTACAATTTCGTTTACTGCAATGCAAAATGCCGTCCGGCCAGACGCGATGCGAGCCGGTCAGCGTGAATCGTACCCTAGACGTCATCACTCAAAAAAAGTGTTTTGCTCGGTTGCTCCTAATTTATGACAAACCTAAACGGACGATGCGGCAGCCGTGTTATTTTGGGAATGTCTTTCATATACATCTCACAAGCAAACAAACAAATTAAGGCGTGACTAAAGTTTGAAGTAATCTCAATATGATATTTATGGGCTTGTGGTTAAGACCTAAATAATAATAATACTTCAATGCCAAGGAAAAAAACTTCGTCAATTCAATCAATTGTTGTTTAATGTTTAATTGTTAATGATTGACTCAAGTGGTGCTGGTGCAATCAATTAAATTAAATAACCCCATGAAGTTTATGTATCAATGTTCGTAAGTAACTAAAGGTGTATAAAGCATATAGGTTTAACATAACACAAACAATTTATCAATTAAGTAATCCACAATTTGAAATTATATATTTATAATTATTATAAACAACGTGTTAATGAAAAAGCGCAAAACCTCAGACACCCCACCACAACTTATTTTTATTATAAAAGAATCAAGTAAATTATTAAATTTAATTTTCGCGGATCATTTACGAAGATATTAGCTTCTTTTGTTTTCTTGTGTTTGTCTGCAAATTATAAAGACTATGGTAATAACGCGCGATCTAGTGCGACGTCGCCGCTTCGCGTGCCGCCGCTATAAAAGAGTTAAGTAATGATTAAACACGGCGTAATTAAAATATTTTTTTGGTCAAAATTTAACCCCTGTTTTTTATTAGTGGAATCGATTCTACTCTCGATTCTGAACAAACTATTTTAAGGTTTTGCGCTTTTTCATTCACACGTTGTTTATGCAGTTATATTATTAGTGAACTTACTGTATAGGTTTAGGTATAAATTTAGGTTAACTAGGTCTAATTATTCTTAAAAGTAACTTCTAAATATTTGAAAACACTAAACTGTTGCCAAGACATGTTAGTTTATTTTCAGCGTTGAAAACCACTACTGTAAACTGTTCCAGTTAAACTGAAAATGTTACTTACTGAGAAGCTTATACAGAAAGCCTCAAAGAGAAAGAAGCAAACCAATTAACATTCACAAACAAGCTGTTGCTTTTTATTGTAGATAGAAATCTGATGCCAGACAGATTTCAATAAGTCATACAACTTGGCTGTTAATATTGATTTATCAGAGCAAACAGGCAGCTGTTTACCCTTCTTAATGTGTCTGTAGCGGAGTTGTAACTTCAATCCGAATAATGAGAAAAAAGTAATAAGCGCACCATGATGCTCACCATAAAAGTTAAAAAACACATATATACTATAGACATGAAATAATAATTACTAGTCTAGACAAGTCAGTAATGATCACACTCGTAACAATACATCTCGTTGACATTGGAATTTCCGCTAATACGATTTTGTTGAATTTAGCCTTTTGTCTCCGAATCGTTTTGGGCAGTGTGGTTGATTGAAGGGTTATAATTTATGGTTCATGTCGCACATCGTAAACGCATTATGCACGTGATATTTAGGTTCAAATTTTATATGAAAATAAAGGCAATTTTGAAAACAAAAATAAGCCTAGTAATATGCCTACGTGGGAAAGTAACTAGGAAAATGTTTATTAGTCTTGTTCGGTTAAAGAAATTTTCATAGTTCTGTATAACGTTAGTATTAAGGTATGTATCTAGAGCTAGTTGACATGAGACATGAAAAAGAAATAAATATTACATTTTATTCCATGCATTAAATTATTGGATGGACCGTTTTCCAGTATGGTCGGATTGTCAATTATTAGGAATTTGTTGAAGAGCTTGGGGCTTTGAGGGACATTGTTTGCATATAACGCTTGACTTGCCTCTAACCGGATTTGTTTTCAAATATACTCATGTTTCACAATCACGCTCTTATCAAGCTATGCGTCCAATATTCGTAAAGTTCTTTTTTCGAATTCCCAATATCTGTGACAAGACCGCAGAGTGGAATACAGAGCACAGTTTAGATAGAAATGCTCTGTTATTTTTAAACCTGTACTTCAAATATAGACATATAATGCAATCAGCGTTTACTCCCTCCTTCTGCTGCACAAATGTAACTAATATTATGTGACAGACTCGTTCGTGCAATTGATAGCTCTCACTTCATACACAAGGCAAAAGTCTTGGTATAACTACTATATTAAATCTTAGCGTAAATTGACCTTGCATAAATTAGTTCAAGGATAAACGATAGTTAAAATAAACCAAATGTGATCTAATAAATACGAATTCTCAATTTGAAGGCTCCGAATATAGGATACCCGACAGAATACGTGTCACTCATTCAGATAAATTAAAATCTACAAGTGATCCTACGACATCATTATGTAAAATGACCCGATGTTTTGAAATAGTCGACCGTAGTAACTACAGGCAGAGTACATGTTGAAGAAATCGTTTTACGTAATTAAACGTTCGGGCGGCGGCAGTTTATGTGACGATTAGTGAGCAGAGCGCGCAGAAGGCTCGGCCGTTCAATTTGCCGCTTCACTTGACACAATTCGACGCCTGACTCGGGGACAATCGCACTCGAAGCCCCGTCGACCTCCTTATCTCCCGCCGAGGTAATCTTTCCTTCCCTCGGCGGCAATAACTCCAAGTGGGCAGGATTACCTGCAAAGGGGCTTCGTGAGCCAACCACCTCGACAAAGGTTATCGATTTAAACAATGTGTGCACGCTTCACATACTTCCTTTTCATCACTATTTGCTTTTGACACACTTGAAATACGCGAGGTATGGACTTCTTGAATATTGTCTTTGCTGTATGTGTGTGTGTTCTATTTAATGAGGTAAAATACAACAAAAATTCATAAACAAGTAAATCCGAGCCCAATATTTATCAGACCGGTGAGTAAAAGTTTTCATTGACTTCAAGTCGCTTTAAATAATCTTCTCGAAGAACATTTACATATTTAAGATGAAAAAGCCCTTTTCTCACTGAAATATAAAGTGATAATTTCATTTGGTCGGTAAAACCTTAAAGTATGTTCGGTTCGAATCATAAAATATAGATGAATCGCTAGAGGTACCATTTGCAAATAATTTCGTTGGCATGTAAATCTGCGCACGTAAATTCAGCTGCTGTCTGCGCACGGAAATTAAATCGTTCCAGAAACATGCCAATATATAATTTTAGGCGAAATATGAGTCTGCTGGAGTGCCCGTGATACTCCATGGCCTGGGTTAGAATCAAATTTATTAAAGTGTGTATTTAGACTAATATAATTGTAATTATCATATTTAAATTATAACAAGTTACAACTTGGACTACTTAAGGCGTTGGACGTAATCATTGAAATGAGGCGTTATGGCTTGAATACCTGAAAGTGTAAAATGTAGTTTGGTGATCACAAACCCGGGCTTTATATCCATAAAATTCAACGCAAATTTTACCCGCCCTAGGGTACCTAGGACTTCTCGGTTTCGGGCCAAGAACTCTTAAGTATTTATTCATTTGATTTTAAGAGATGCTATAAAAAAGCATGGAAGAATACAATAGCAGGTCGTAAACATTGCAGAAATGATTAAAATATACTCCCACATATTTAGGATTAAGCCGAGTTGCTTTGTTCATTTCCGAGTATTTACGTAAGAGTGGAGTCAGGCGACACTCGGCCCCGCTCTGTGTGCGCGTGTTGGAAGCCATGGCAGCAGGGATATTTCAATTTGGTCGGAGACGCGACTCGAGGCCCGAGAGGCCGCGCGGCCGATGCACGGCTCGCTGAACCGTAAGCCCGTTGCGGGCTCGGCCAAAGAGCAAACACCGCCTCCGCAATCTTGTGCCACGTGGACCATGCCGAACACTCGACCACGACAATCTACTAGTACAATTACCCACACTCCGCTACAGATATACGAGTAGGATAGAGCGCTTCGAGTGTTCGGCTCGCCTGAATCGAATCGATAGCGAGCCTGGAATCAGACACCCTTAATGTTGACTGTGCACCACTTGTCTTGATGATGAACAAATACATGCGGCAGGATCTATTTTGTTTACATTTACTAATAATGAAGTTGTTGCATATTTAGTATATGAATGCAAAGTGATATTAATTTGTACACTTGTGTATCTGTAACAGTACATAAGTGCCCATTCACTCTATAAAATGAGGTAATATGATGTGCAATTCTAATTGGAACTACACAGCTTAATGAAAATCAAAGGTGAAACAAGTTGCAAAAAAGCAATTTTTTTATCTTTTCATAAGACTTACGTCTTCTGCTTATCGTATCCAATCAGCCCGCACCCACCCACTCTGGCTTCCTTTTTCATACATCAATTTTCCGGTCGGAAGCTTTCAGTTTTCGCTATATTGTGTATTTGGTATTATGTCCTCGCTAATTTTAACATTTTTGACGAACATAAAACAAAGAAATACACTCAAAACAAGGGCTAAATTTTCATAGTGGTCGACTGTTTTAAGAGGGGTAAATATCAATATTTGTTTGGGGTTACCTATTAAAACCAGAATCCTTCAAGCTCAATTATGTGCATCTGTCGTCGATAGCCATTTTGTTGGAACCAGACATCCATAGACGTCTTCTAGCACACCAAAAACTGATAGTCATTTTTTTTTAGTTTATAAAATAGGCTCACTTAAACTTAAATATGTATATTTACTGTTGACTAGGTCCTCAAAAAATAAGACATTCCTATTATTTAAAAAAAAATTAAAATAAGCGTTCTCGCTGGTGCATGCCAACGTTGCCAAATGATATAATTCTCTGTGAATAGGTATCGCCGACTAGGTTAAATTGGAAAAAAAAACAAGAAAACGTTCGCAACAACTAAGCCACCAAAAAAGGTTATTCAAGTCGACTCACTTTATGAATGAGGCTACTCACAAAGAGTGAAAGAAAACTAGAGGCCGGGCGCCGCCCTAAATATTCCCGAGACCTGTGTAATGGCCAGTGAGCGGTAGGCAGCGCGTAATCGTAAAGCTCGCATCAAAAACGGGGGCAATTTCTAAGAAATGGCTCTTAAAACCAGCCCAATATACATCTAGAGAAGGATGATGAGAACTATTATTCCAGTGCGAGTATCGGGGAGCATCATAATCATTGGCTGTGAATAACAATGAATTTGCGGAGCTCGTAAATCCAGCAGGTGCGCGCCTGTTATTGAATAGACTGCGGCAATGCGAGAATACATTAATCATAGCCCGTCGTCGACTCCTTTATGAATCAATACATATCAGCCTCTTAGATCAAATACGCGAATTCAAAATATGTGTATCACGAAACTGTTTTACGGTGAAACTTATTTGACACACAACATTCGGATAAATTTAAGAAAATAACAATTTCAGGTGTACAAAGCTTTATTACTCCTTTAAAATTTAGAACAGCGTAAATACCACTCGCACTTTCCATTGTGAGTGTAATATTTCGGACACTGATGAAAATGTTCTCTATAAGCCAGACGAAGAAAAATTAGGATTTATTCTTCTAATTTTGATAGTGATCATCTTGAAGGTAAAATAAATTTGCCGAGAGCAAATTAAATATAACAATCAAATCTATCAAGGACGGTCTGTAATACTTACATTTATAACTTTTCCGAGATTGATCTTCTATGATGTGGAATTTGTTCGCTGAAGATTTCCCAGGAGTGTTACTTTTGTCTTCAAAATAATTCTATATGGGGAATGCGGAATGTATAATAGTTCACATTATTACGATTTGTGAGAAATTACGACTAATAGTATGAGCCTTGATATTTATTAGCAAACCTACAAATACGAACGTACGCAAAAAAAAAAAACAATTATTGTGCATTATTAAATAAATAAAAATAAGTTATACGACAGTTCGACAACAAATCGTTTTTTCCACAGATAACATGTTTTGTACTAGACAGTGTCAGGTCAGTCCCTCCGTTTGTATGAATACCCAGCTTGCTACTCCTTTGACATTTACCGTCACGTCAAAATAGCGCTTTAGTGACGACAGTGACATTTGAAAAAATTACATTAGTGACCGTATCACGTCACGACGCTCAGCGACGAGTAAAACTAATGAAAGGATGAATTTTTATTGCATGTTTTGAGAAGAAAGGTTCGGTGACTCGTTTCTTTGTCGTACCATCCAGACGTGGAACGCCCTTCCAGCACATGGGTTTCCTTCTTCTTATAGTCCCGGGTTCTTCAAGCGGGGCTGAAAAGGCATTTCTGCAGGCCTTCAAGGTGAGGATGGCCGGCCCAGTGATTTGTTTGAATGACTGGGTTTGTCAACCTCATATCTGGACCTCACGACCGCTTTCCATCAGCTAGAGTGAGGTCATCTTGACGGGCAATATAAAAAAAAAATCTACAACTGTGTAGCAGAAAACGGCAATGACCCATACATTGCACACTTAAGTTTATATTTTTTATAGTAAAACCACAACAAACAAAAAATATTTATTAAAAATAATTAACAAAAATTCAAATACAAAGTAATTTTCTGATCATAGTAAACGATTCACTTCTTGACGAGTTCTTACAAATCAATACAACACTTTATGGGATTTTTCTAAATTTCGGTTGACAGCCGCTGCCAACAATAGCCATACGAGGACTACGCTTAGACCTCAGCTTTCGAAACGAATAGTTTCTCCGCTATTTTACACGGGAGCTACTGAACTCACGTCATCTTGTTTATTCCAAATCTGTGGTTTCTTCAATACACATAAACTGTGGTAATAAAATTGTACTATTTACGACTTACGTGTTTGACAGTTTTGAGTTATTAGTAATTTTTTGACCGTCTTAGATAAAATTAGATCATTAGTTTGACACATATTCTATTGGGTCCTATCTCGTATTGGACTAGTAGCTTATTAGAGTGGTTTATTAATTATTACTCACTGACAAAGTAGTCCTAATGAAATACGAGAAATTTTGTTAGTGCGACAGTCTACATTATTCACCAACAACGAATAATTTTATTAATAAGTGCCTACGGTTTTTTAATCGGTGCCAATTGCGTTAATGTCATTTTTGTTTCTTTTCATGAATGTGTTTTCAAGGTTTTTTTTTCTTATTTCACTATGGCGGATCTATGGAAGATAGGCGAACTGTAACAGTAGGTAACATTTGTATTGTGATTAAAACACAGACAGGCAGTCGCGAATAACAGAGACTATCATAAATGTGCTTTACAATAAGTACCACCTTAAGACCCCTAGAGAGACAATTAAAGAATCAGTTCTAAATAGACTCTAGTACTATTCTAGTATGAACCCTAAAGATAAGGTAATCGTGAATGTTTACTGTAATTTCTAAGAAATTTGCAATCTTTGTGGATCACGCCCTCAGGCCACGCTACTATTTTCCTCTCATTTTCTTTCTTTTGGGAAGTAACGAACTGTGTAATTGGAAACAGGGGCCAGCACGGGTGCCGACGACTCCGCGCGTAACGCCACCACTACACTTTCAGGTTCAGAGTTCTAGTCCATTTATTAACTGCAATTTGAATTTATGTAAGCAAAGTAAGTAATTGGCCTATTCTGTTTCTCTGTCGGGCAAGGAACCTCCATCATTGATTTGGAAGCATGGCTACAACCATAGGTTATCAGCTTGATAACTACGGTTGCTAAAAATGCGGTTGATGATATTTTCAAAACATACTCAAACCTCATTTAATATTTTCAACGATAATATTATGTAATTCCACAAATTACCTTTTAATGTTATATATTTTTTAGTTATTTAATTAAGTAGTTTCTCTCCCGAAATACATCTCAGCGGAATTCTACCCAATGTTTCTACGTACACCCTCTTGGGGAGTGGAGCACTGGTGACCTGTAATACGGGTTTTCTAAAAAACCTATCTCAGGCACCAGTCTCTCCCACACAAGTTGTCGTAAGATAAGACTAGTTTTAGTATACTCCATGTAACAACTTTGTGAGAGAAAATAAATGAATATATTTTTATATTATACTTTTGGCCTGGAATTGAAACCCAAGATATCTCGGTTCAAATGGATCTGGGCCTGGTGTGCTCACTGAAGTAGTTAAAAGGTAGGGCGAGTAGTTAGTAGGAAGAAGTAGTTTTCATGTAAGTGTTTTTCTGATTATGAAGGTTGTAGAACATGAAGAAGTTGGCCAGGACTCCCTCGTAGTCATAGCACTTACTCATATGATAAACACCATTTCTCTTTTCATGAGTGGTCGATCACTAGGTCAACCTGGTAACTGAGGTTAATGATTTGACTTGTTTTGCGATTACTATCTTGCAGCAAGTCTACAAAAAACGTATAATTGTATTAATGTTCGTCATTATTTCGCTTGATAAAAACCCAAAAACACCCATTATATATTCTACCCTCTCTGCCACCGAGTCGTAATAACGATGTTAATGTGCAAAGCGCTATTGCACGCAATAATTTGATTATGACTAACAGGCGTCGTCAAAGCCTCGATATTGTGCATAACCGCGAAAACCAGAGAAGCGCAACATTTCTGTCATACAATAAATATCGGTTGTGCAAATGGCGCGGCTACTGTGCCGTTGTTCATGAACCAACAGAACAAATGCTCTAATCGAACGTGTAAAATAAATGACTGCCGGAAAATATATGCACTTATTGACTGTGCAGCGCAACAATTGTTTGATATTCTATTTGGTTCGCTTGTGAATCTTAGAGTTTTAATATAAAATTCCCGTTTCGTTTATCCTTTGGTGGGGAAGTTTAACCTTTTGTAGAACCTTTATTTTTTATCACTAATGGCATGCAGTTTTATTAAATGGATGCTGAGGTTAAATATTTCCTTTATAGGGTAATGAGAAGCAAAAGAGAATTCCAACACAATTCTACGTTAGCAGTAACGGTTCTAGGAGTAATGCAATAGACACAGGCCGTTGAATGTGATCCCAAGCGCTTGGCAACATACTATCGCGAATGTATTCCGGCCGGAACTTAGGTGTAGTTCATGTTAACACAGTCATAAAACGTGTTTGATGTTGAAACTATTTAGATGAACAGAGGACCAATCTCGGAAACATGGATCCGCTTAATCACGATTACATAAAACCAATATCGTATATAACATGATTCTATAGATGCAGACAAATGTGCGTTCGTAAAACTACAATAAATCCCAAAGTAATATAAACGCGCTGTCGAGTGCGAGCGCGGCGCGCGGGAGGCGGAGGCGCGGCGTGGGCGCGGGCTTGCGGGGTGAAGCGAGTGCGGCAATTTTTCTCTCCGCTGACAACATGATGTAACGCCAATATCGCACGCTGAGCGATTAAGCCGCGCACGCCGATATTTCAGACTTGCCCCTACTAACTGTCAAAGTGTCGGCGAGAACTCTGTATGCGAGCCGTGCACAAACACGCCGTATAGACGAGCTGGAAAACATTTTATCATATTTTGTATCGACTGAAATTAACAAATAACTGTTTGCGTCGTCAGCTTTAATAATAATTGGGGAATTTAAAGCTTACATGTGAAAGGAGATTACGAATTTACAGCAAATTGTGTTTGTAAATTGTGTTTATCGATTTCCAGTAATTGAAGATCACGCGACGGGATATAAAATACAAATAAAAGAGGCTAATTTTAGAGATAGAAGGAAGGGTGTTTGGCTATTCGGATCACGCAGAGAAGCAATCACTCGATAGTAAACGTGAAGCGAGTCGAGTGCGGTGCGGCGCAGTAAGGCCTCACGTACTGCTGACGCTGCCTTCCGGCTGCATCGACAGAGTCGCCAACTTCCTATAATGTACTCCGACTTACAACAATCTGCCAAATCTCATCTTCGAACAGTCAGCACCTTTTGTGAGAAGGTAATGGAAATAATAAAACTGAAGCAAGTATACTCAAATGAAATGTTGTACCATATGATAGTGTGAATTACATAAAATGTTTAATAATTGAAGCTTTTGTAGGTATATCGATAGCAACAAGTGAGTGAGGGATCTTTTAAATAAAGATCTTATAGTATATGTATCCGGCAAGCATTTTCATACCAATATTCATAAATAACGAAGGGCTAGGACACGGCTGTGGAGTCGATGATAAACGACGCGGAGACGGCGCCTGAGCGTCGGCCGCTGGCCGCGAAAAATACAACTGTCATCTTGAGTGATGGAAAAATAACGCCCGAGTCATGCTCCGCTCTGCATGCCAGCAGCCATTGTAGCTCTTTGTAGTCGAGCCCTTATTACATAGATTACATAAAGGCATGTCAACGAAAGCGCTGGGGGACGCGAAATCCGAACATCAGCCGGCGTAATAGTTTCACGCACGAACAAACAGGATATATCGTAATTATTACACGTTGGATATCTACTATGTGTACTGTACTGTCTGAGGCCATGATATATGAGCGACGTGATTGAAAGTATCATTCACTGTTATCTTTCTTTTTTAAAATAAATTAAAGGTTTTGTGATTTTAACCAAATTTTCAATGTCATTTTTGGAACGCATAAAGCAGTCTTCTCAATTTTTATTTTTTGAAATCCTACTCGTACGTAAGTACCAACCTATAGGCATAGTGTCTGTTATAAGGTTATGTGTAGCAATACTACGAGACAAGCAACTATGTAGAGAAGCCCAGTGATTGTAGCATTAACTTGATTGCAATAATTAATTCCCGTTAAGCTGTTAGTCCCTATTTGGCAGTCGGAAAAACAAGTCATATCAGAAGCCTGAATAGGAGGATTGTTGAACTTTGTAGGACATTATAATGACGTTCTTTCTATTTTTTTTTAAATCATAAAACAACAAAATGTCAAAAAAAAAATAAGAATCAGTTTTTTTACTTGCACCTTGAGCATTTAGTTCTGGCCGACCGAATGTCATAGGCAGATATTTTTATGTTTTTCATAGATAGAGTGCCGCCTTTTCGTGGCGGCACCTAAAAGTATCTTCTCTTCTTTATAACAAAACCCTATAACAGAAACCAGACGTGCAGTGGGTCACTACGAGCTAGGAATGGTTCAATGTCAAAGTATAATCGATTTGCTAAAATTTGACAGAAAAACACAAGATCTCATGGAAATTCATTTTCTTGCGTAATATTGACCAAATCACTGTTCTCCAAGAAACACTATCGTATTGCGGATAATAAAATACTAGCGAATTGATTGTTACTATTGCAGTCACGTCGTTCAGTTACTGTTTTCACGTCTGACGTAATAACGTTAGCAACAAAGTTATGGTACATACGTGACCCGTTATTCTGTACTATTCCTTACTATCACTGAACCTTTCATGTCTTCTTGTAGCACTTCGATATAGAAAAATAATAAACCTTATTACTTTCCAAAGTCAAATTGAATATATTTCTTTCATCAGAATGACGCTATGATATTCACTTGCAGAGTATAAGATCACAGAATAAATCTATTTTTTTTGAATACACAGTGCTACCAGCATGAAATGTTTTTATTGGCACCAATTTTTACAGCGCGATATGTTTTCAATGGCATTTTGATCTACGAGTATCTAAAACACGGAAAATTGACCAGTTGGAATAGCAACAATAACGTCAAAGCACAGACCGCGATAACATGTTGTAACACGACCAACGTTTTTCTGGAATACGCCGAGCAAACAAACCAACTGATGAGAGCCACCATGTCAAACGTCGAGGTTAAAAGCGTTGGTTCACATATCGCCGATGTTTTCGTTATTTTACTTTTACCAAAAGTGCGAAAAACGCAGAATTTTATTCAGAATCACAGCAGCAGATTACTCCGTAGTTGCGCCAATGAATAATTCGATCTGAATCTAGAATTTAAAAATCAAACATTAAAACAATATACGTAAGACCATTGAACGTAAGATCATCGTATCACCTGTGATTGATGGCTGCGTCCGTTTCACTCTGGCTGCGAATATTTCATTAAACGAGCTTTGCAGAGCTACGCCATGCATCATAGGCTATGTTCGGGGGAGCCATGTCGACGCCCTGATCCACTCGGCTTAGTATAGAAATTAATAGGCAAAGTGCCGTAACGTGCGGGTATGCGACAAAGGCTGCGGATAAATTTAAAAAATCGCTCTTTCGCAAGTTTAATGCATTTCAATATGCATGAACGTTATTATTGCATTAACGGTCTGTGCGTACGTATGGGTACAGGCATTAAGGCGTGCGGTAGTTAGTTCGTAGCTTAGTTTAGCTGGCAAACGGCGCGGCGGTGCAGTCTCAAGTACTTGAACGTGCAACTTCAATTTGTAGGTAACAAACACGACTCCGCAGTTAAACTGTGCAAAGTTATTTCCGGTCGTTTGTTATTGGTAGGCGATGATTACAAAATAATAGAAGTAGTAAAAATGGTTTCAATAGCTTTATTACAATGCAATGGTTATTTTGTAAAGATTCAAAAATAATTAAGCATAGTATTTATAGTATAGTTCTTCAGCAGAGGTAAATAAATCCACATAAGTATATAAAAACGGCAAACGATATTTTTAAACGTAATTTCACATACCAGAAACATCTAAAACAGGACTAATAAGGTGTGTGAAGAAAACTTTGGTATATACATAAGTGAGCGAGACGCGGGGGAGAGTTTGCGAAGGCGATGGGTTCTGTGGGGGGATGCACGTACAAAACTCAGCAGGCAAATCCAAGCACGCCACACGCCGGGAGTTTATTACTCTACTCATATTTACACAATTCAAGTGGGTGTTAGTGGTCTAGTCGCGCACACTCCAAAGACATGTATTAAGAAGATTTCGTGCAAAGCAATTCCTCGGGCAAGCGCTTAAACGAAATAGAACTCTGGATAACCTATGTACCCACTACAAACTTGTATGTTAAGGTACTAATCAATGATTAACTACGTAATGAATGAAGAGAACAAATGCCTTCAAGAAACGCGCGAGGCCAACTCGGGTGATTAAGTGTCTTATTTAAATGCAGTCTCCCGACGCGGACGTCTCAAACGCAAAGGGAGGGCGCCACTCGCGGAAAACGGAAGACGAGTCTCTTCACAAAAGGAAGGAGAGGTATTTAAATTAGCGTAGTCGCTGAAAAAGTGCACTAACAACATTAGCGAGTTGAACAATGGCGGGCACACAAAGAGGCGGAACACCCCGACAAAACCCTCCATGTGGAGTACACGCTCACTATTTGTGCCGCGTTATGTGAGAGTGTACGTTATACTGTTCAGAAGTTTTCCCCAGTCAATTATTCACTCACTTCAGAATATCTCATAACGTGTGAAGTGATGCTATGAAAGCAGGCAATTAATTTTCACTCAAGCTGCAAAAGAGAAACTTTACTATTTCGCCCACATTAGTTCAGTGAAAACTTGCTAACGAATTTTGGTGGTGTGAAATTAAATTTCAGAGTACAATTTGACAAAACTTTATACCTACTGCTATCCCCGAAAATTTAAATATAAATATCGTTGTTTCGTATTCGTGGCTCAACATGGAAAATTGAAACTTTTGGACCAAACTTAATTACAGGTTATCTATCTGGTTTGTAAACAATTACCTCATCATGTGATTCGCTTTAAGGGTCATTTTGTTGACTTTATGACATTATAAACTTACATTTGAAAATAATAACACATTCATTGTTAGATATAGGGATTATTGTCTATGAGTTGGGAGGCCAACAAGGTTAATCCGCCCAAACAAATTAGAAACAACATTAATATATCCTCTGTATCCGGGAAGTTACCGAAATAAGCAGAACGTATTAGTGTTATTTATCTTAGCTCGAGCGCCAACAAAGTTTTAATTGCAAGCGCCGATACAATTTGCGTACAAATGAATTTATTCGCTGAATCCGTAGTGCAATCGGGTGGCGCAGCGGCGGGCGTGGGCGGCGCGAGCGCGCGGATTATCCGCGTGTGTAGAGCCGCTAATTGCGGGTAACGACGCCACCGCGCACCCCGCGCGCCGCGCCAGAACCGCGCCTGCGTCGCCGAACCGCCGCTCGCGCTGCGGCCCCGACCGCACCGGCTGCTCACTTGTCGCGTAATCACCGCGCGACGTTCAACCTCACATGAAGTACACTATATTTGACGTTTAATGACAACCATATTGTGCACATTGCATTGCTACATCCTCCAATAAAATACTTTAAAGCCTAAATGCGGAGGCTCGTTCTTCATTAGCGTTTTAGGGCCTCCGTATTAAAAATAAATGGACTAAAACCCCCACGTAAATTTTGGACAAAATTAACTCATTATTCAAGTATAGCTTAAAATTAATGTTAAACTACTTATTTTCATTCAAATGCTTACGGAAAATAAGCCTGAAATAATTTCAAGGCGTGTTCTACAGTTTAATTTACGATTTCCTGAAAAACATTAAACACGCGCTGGGCGAAAGGAAATGAACATCGGTAAAGAGCGGCTGCATTCGGGCCAACGGAACTGGCACAGCAGTCGGTATCCGACCTAACAAAAGGGTGATAGCGGTACGTGCGTAAATCAAACGTCGCACAATAACAGAGCCTCCCGCGAGCCACCCCGCCCGCCGTCCCCAGTCGCAGACCTCCCCGTTCCTAGCCAACGGCCGGTCCTCATAAATCTGCCTTACTAAAATGTGCTGTGCCACCGACCACTCGTGTGACGGCAACTGTCGATATCTGTGCCAATAGGTTTTCAATGCCAGTGTCCACTGTTTCGATTCAGTTAGAACCAGCCATCCGTCAGACGCGCCCTTTTGCTATCCGTTACTGTATAGAGAGCCCTTTTTTATGGTATGCCATTAATTTTTCCTGAAAAGCCAATGCCAGCGGTAACGTAAATCCATCCATTCACTGGACACAAAAAGCTATATCCACGTTTGACTGTAATAAGTCTACTGTGATGTAAAGGTTGCGTTTGTATGTTTACTGAATACTGTTGGTGTGTATGTAGCCTATACTCGTAATTCTCACGGGTTCTACCGCAACACCAAGTCGGCGAGGCATACATTTCTCGTTCGGATGGTGCGATACCATCGCACTTCGCTCCCTTCGCTGCAATTAACGCTGCACAATGACCATATAAATCTCCCGTGAATGCTCTATTCGTTCTATATTCCACCTAGGTATTTGTCTGGCCAGTCCGGTAGCTTATAAATATGTATGCGTCTACATTAACAAGCGTACGCTACAGCGAGCTAAAGCTTCAAATATTAATCAATTGTTAGAGTATTTGGCAGAGATAAAACGATGCCAATTAATGAGAACAAATAAGCACGTTGGAGGAAAGAATCCGTACAGATCGGGCTGCGCGGATTGAGGGCGAGCTGCCTAATCTTACCTATACGTCACGAGCCGAAGAACAAACAAGCCGCGAGCTAAGATTACGCTCCGAATAAATCAATGTTACGACGCGTTAAAATATTTAAGCTCACGATTAATGCTGGGCGATGCGCGTCTTATCTGGCGGGCACACCGCACCCAGCGGTGCTCTTTAGCTCAATACCCGATCCACCCAAGGATTCTACTTATACTAATCCATCAAGTTTAGTAACATAACCCTTAAACAAAATATACAATCCTTAAAACAAAATTCAAATCATTAATAGAGCCTCAATTTTACTGCATACTTATACCCGTTTCCCACGATTGACAAAGATATTATAATACTAGATACAATTTTTAAAAAAATATGCGCCAGACAACACATAACTTGTCATGGTCTCGAAGTAGACTCGTAAATATACCTGTATTATGTACCAGACAAGGAATTAAGTTGGGAAAGTGTGCTGGGAAACGCCCTTGTTCCCAGCACACCCAGACCCGAGTCAATTTAGAAAAGATCGTTTCCTGATTTAACCGAACCGAATCGAAGGGACACTACGGAAATCGAGGCGACAAACCGTGCTACAGCGCACTACGCCAATCGTGCCGCAAAACATTATAATGATACTATTTTAATGTTATAAAATGATTGTCAATATTACGACTCTACCATTCAGTTTCACTCCCATTTCATACAATGATGTAGCAAATACTAGTTAGGCTGCCTATTTCATAGATTGGAATTGGAAAGCATTAGCATATCCAAATACTGATACTGCTGATTGCTGATGTAGGTATTTGATTGAATAAGCTATGCAGCTCTAACTTTTCCATCCTATTCTAACAACCATTTGCTTTGGAAATTCATCTATACTATCTATACTAATATTATTAAGCTGAAGAGAAGGCTGTATATCATCGTTCCACGCGGACGAAGTTGCGGGCAAAAGCTAGTGATGTTTAAAGAAGTACTCATGTTCATTTATAGACGAGTAACTACTAACCATACAAGAACGGGTAACTTTTTTAGCGAGTACCGTTTAAAGAAAGAAGAAATTTGTGATAAGATAACTCTTAAACATTGATTAAATCAGAATTTTGGTAATTGTAGTCACGCAGACCATACAGTTCAGCACAGCTCTTAGTTCAATGTAGGGTGTATCATGACATTCTTCGTAAATAAAAAGATGCACAAAGTTAAAATATACTCTGAAAACAATGGCTAAAGTTGATATTTTAGTGTTCACTTATCTGGAAAAGTATCAAACATTATCGTTTAATTTAATCACGTAAAACAATCACAAACTCGTTGATTTTGATAGAAGTTGGTAGAACAATAAATTACATGAACTTTTACAAGCCAGTTCCTCCATATGATCGCTAATAAATGTGCAATTTACGAGGATAATTAACCGGAAGCTTATCGTATCTCTGTAATGTATCACGAAATTGCTATAGAAGTTTTACATGGGCTCGTTAAGGGGGCTGTAACGATAACCGCGAGAGATAACTGTTTCTAATCAGAAGTAATGACACAGCGCCGCGGCAGCGCTGCCACGCGGCACGGGGGTGTCGCAGCCGCCAAGATGCGTCCTCCCATCTCCACTCCAAGCGATCGCTTGTTTAATTTCATTAAGTAAATATTCACTCACCTAATACCACAGGTACCGCATCGTTCTCGACATTACACGGGTTTGTTTCAACCTATAGTACCTATTTTGACCTTAATTTTGTCATGAACTCATGCTACATTCTACATTGAGAGTGAGTGTGTACACTGAAAATTCCCGTGTACAAGCAAGCGCGTCCCTTTGGTTTTCTTCTGAAAAACTCAGTACCAATCGATTGTTTCAGTTTAATGTACACTATCATTTTTAAACATCAAATAGTCATTACGAAGACGACCTATCATATAGGTACTATTATTGAGAGCGGAAATGTAATAAAAGTAAACAGAAAAAAAAAATAAGGGACTGCCCTTCATTTTCAAATATAGGATATTGTGGCGTGCGTGGCGCTTCACAACCGCTACCATTAATTTTGCACAATCGAAGATTGTGAGAACGCGACACGAAAACAGGTCACCGGACACAACACACCCCGGATTACGCAAAGCCAATACGACACAACTACTTACGTTCCAAAAAAATATTTCAGTCCTAATCAACTAACATTAGACAAATAATTATGTCGTATTAAAAAAAATACGCAGAAGATCTTACATAACGAATTTTCAGGCATTACCATAAAATTTAAAGCTGATTTTCATAAGGAACTCTTGCAATCGATGAGGATGGGTTCTCCTGATATAACGATATACTGGCGGAAGTAATAAAATAAAACGATTTTACATCTCCAAGGGGAAACGAACATTTTTGTCGAATGGGAAAAGTCGCGAGCGACTTCTCATTCCGCGATAAAATCGGCAACGTTTTACGACAATCTCCTATTCGATTACCGTTAAACAACAGTCTTAAAAAAAACTCGTTTCTTTACACTCAAGTTGCACGGTGAAGAAAAATTGGCGATAAAAATTAATGTCTCAAACATAAAGAGTTGACTAGGAAGGATCTTGTAAGTAGTATAAGCCTAAAATAGTATTGTATTTTTTTTTATAAAAAACGGTATTGTTTAAAAAAAAGTTAAAGAACATCGAGAATGTTTTCGCAATGTAATAAAGATATCCTTTACAATAAAATGAACATTCCTCTTGCCGAGTTTTATCTTCGGGATTCCCTGGGACCGACGAATAAATCCGGCCGGGTACTAAGAGCAAGAACTATCGGTGATTTAAAAAGAATTCCTAAGGTGGGTGTGCGGAGGCACGTTCAGCTGTTTGTAATATGCGGCTCGGCGGACATACGGAAAGTAAGCGAACGGCGTCGGCGGTGACCGCGAGGGCTTCGCTCTGCGCCGCCGC
Organism: Udea olivalis; assembly: GCA_947369235.1. Taxonomy (NCBI): domain Eukaryota; kingdom Metazoa; phylum Arthropoda; class Insecta; order Lepidoptera; family Crambidae; genus Udea; species Udea olivalis. The sequence goes on from OX376343.1 coordinate 15,450,956, forward strand.
ATAATGAACTGGTCACGTAGCCACATTTCGTATTATTTCCCTGGGACGCATCACGTGACTTGAATAAATGTGGGCGGTCGCTGTGCGGGCCTCCGCAGTTCCAGCGCCTCCTCGGACCCTCCACAAATAAACCGCTTCACGCACGATTTGCCAGTGGAGATTCATTATTCTAACTCTTACTTGCCGATTCATAATATATTGAGGACCTTTCTTTACACCTAACATACAGTTTTCATATTTCTACTTAAAAACGTTTTTTTGCTGTTTTGATACCAACTAATGTTCATACTCAAATACTTCCATCAAAAAACCAATTTCTTCAGTTTCACACCTATCGGCACTGAGACTCTGCCTACTTTAAATGCCATTTGCTTGTAGATAGAATCCATTATCTTGTGAATTAAAAACTTCGAGAGTAAAAGCAATTGGCTTGCGCTCCTTTTCTATTACCTACCTACCACCCCGAGATACACCCACGGCCCACGCACCTACAGCCGTCTAAAAAGACGTTTCGTTTTTATTAAGAGTGCCGTAAAACACCTAGTCTGCTTTAAAAATAAACTATTAAAACATTACGCCCGTTCGTTATTCGTAGCAGTGTGCTACGGTATGTGCTACGAATTTGCAGGCAGACTAAAGTTCATCACTACTGTGGCTCTACACGTAGATATTTTCTTTGCGGTGTTTCTATTGAGTACTTTTTATAGGAATCAATTTCCATTTGTAGCTACTAGGTTGCAAATAAAAAGCGCTTATTTTTTATGTAATAAACCCCTAAATATTTGGGTTAAAACTTAATTTACTTGTAAAGTGTACTGCTATTCAAAGAACCACTTCAGAGCGGTGAATATCGATGGAAAGTCTGTACTATATTAATTTGTTTCATTAATACGATAAGGAAAATAATACCAGCTGGCTCACCGCTCGCAATCTTATTTTGACAAAACATACTAGTGATTTGGGAAGTAATAAAGACATCACGCAAGGACGACGGCACACACTCGCTCGGACCACGGTATTAGACGCTTAAGCAGTTTATTGTGCGGCAGGCTCGCTCATAACTACCCATTCTCCTAGGGATAATGTTGGACAACAAGCGACGTTATGTTTATTTCAGACAAAGTCCACAATGTAGGGTCGCCTCAAGATAAGTGTACCTACCCGAATATTATCTGGCCACATATTTCAAATAGCCAGTACACTAATATAGATATTAGTTCTTTGTATATTTTTTTAGCTAAAGACGAGTGTTTCCACAAATAATTACTTTTTCAGTGTTCGTAAAAAGAAATGGGTACCTTGGGTTGCCGCGTAGAGCCGCGTGGTGAAGCGCATTGAACCCGTTGTTGTTCGTGAGAGTCATGTCAGCGCCATGCTCCAGTAGTAGGGACAGCATGTCATCGCGTTTCTTAGATATCGCGTCGTGCAGAGGCGTGTCCCCTTCGGAATCCTATAAATAAAATAATATTTTAAAATTTCGATGCAGAGCCATTCCACGGATTCCAATGACCAAAAACTAATCCTTCTGAGGAGATAAGCTGTAGATGGGCCTGGAATCCGGTGTCAGCTGCGTCGACAACATTCGAGTCCTGAATTATAGAGCATCGCCCGTCTGGAGTATCGCGACAATTTTCTAAAACATCAAACCGCTCGAATGAATAATTGAGGCGGCGGAGAAGGCGTTTAGGGCGTGGATTATGGCGACTTGCATAATTTATAAGCATCTCAGAGTGGTTAAGGCGAGCTGCGAAAGGCGAGCTCGGAGCCCGGGTGATGCGCTGCCGTCTGCCGGGAGCACGGCAAAATCAGAAAATGGTGTCGAGTTCCGTAATATAGGGCGAGCGGCGCAAAAAGCGCGGCCACCGCGTCATTATCATAATCACCGCCGCTGCGTGCCGCTGCGGCGCCGCCCAAGCCGTTTCGCTTTGTGAGCGTGCATTAAGAGACCTGAGCATTGTGCTCTGTCATTCCGCAATTAATTTGCAAGGAACTGCTAGAAGAGTGATTTTCGTCACTGAATGCCAACAATCATACTCACCTGTTTAATTAATAAAACCCTCTTATTTATAACGTACTGAATAAACAACCTTTTTACTTTGTGTGGCGCCCAATAATAGATGTTACTGAGCCCGTTGTGAAAACAAAATTACCATAACAAAATGTGCGATACACATTCAGTAAGCAGTAATTCAGAGCAAGCTCAACCACAGACACGGGGTAATTCCGCGCAGAATAGCAGCATTAAATATTAATCGTATTGGCATATAGATGGCCATTACGGCCTGTAATTCATGCCACCGGTGCAGTTTAACCATTACATGCCGATGCTAATTATTTGATTGTTGATAAGAGTAAATTATTTACTTACAAATTTAATACACCATGTTGTTCGGTAATAAACATGAACGTAACAGTACGCCATTGATTAGCTTTAACACATGTTAGTACAGGTGTTTGAAAGCTTTAGTAATTTGTTAAGACCTATGGAACTGCCATTTTTCGACCAAATCCAGTGATTTCTACAAAAATAAAATAACAAAGAGAACACAAGTTAGTAACAAAAAACTAGTCTAACTAATCAAGTTGTCTCTCGACATATGAAGTATTTATTAAAACGGATTGACAGGCCCATTAAGGCCACTGAAAAAACCTAAATAGCTAGGGTTAGATTTTCTGCAGAACTCGCCTCGACATGAACTGAGAACAGATTTTCTTAAAAAATACTTACCTAGAAGAACGGGTTTTTGGGAAATTATCTCTCATAAACACAACGAGGTAGGTATACAATGCTTCTTAGAAATTATTTTAGACCGATTTTATATGAGTTAAGGCTGGAGTTGAGAGTCTAGAGAATTTCAAACGCTGTTCTAAATTTTAAAAATGTATACATGAATGAAGCTTTTGTCTGCACTCAAAAGACACTACAAGAGATGCAGTACAGTAATATTGTACCCATCTAAAACTCTTCGAAACATTGATTAGAGGGTTCAAACAGTCCACATCGTCATAGCGCCAAACGTTACGGAATCGACAAGATTATGATTGGTTAACAACGTTAAGACAATCATTCTAGTCGCGCTGATCAAAACCGTTAGTCACTTATCTACCTAAAAGACAACGATCATATATATTTTAATAAAATGGCCAAACTAACCTACGACGAATATATTGCAGCACGTAGTATTTGGTAAATGCGCTAAGGTAGGAATAAGTGTTGAGGCGAAATAAGAAATTTGATTTACGTGGCAATATCCGCAGGTGCACATGAGCTGCAGCCACCGCGCGCCCCGGACGTACGAATATATTGCCAGCCAGTTGACGGCCTCATAACACGTCAAGAAATTTTAATTTAAAGCCTTAGCACGTGCGGGGCCCCAATCAACTATTTTACGATACAATAAAATTTCACCACTGTACCGTGGCCGACTCCATAGTCATGTTAAACCCACTCGAATTAATATACGCACGGGTTACGGAGGTTATGTTTTACGAAATTAGGACAATCTACAAATTACGGTCAGGCCAATTTGCTGATGTTAACATAAAGGATCGTAAAACGAGATAGAGGACAAAGTCGTTCGCTGTGCACTAATCATAACGTTAAAACAAACAGGCACAGCAGCCAGACAATAACAAAACAAAACAACAAGGTAATTACTCAAAGATAAGAGCAACGCGTCGAGCACGGAAAGTGGCGACCCGAGAGCGAGGCGAGGCGGGCGCGCCGCTGCCGTGCCGCCACGGGCTGATGTCAGGGTTGCGATATCGCACCGCTTCTGAAGTATCTAACGTTAAAAATTCGTTAACCTTGATTAAAATGCCAACTCGTCGCATTATTGTGGATGAACAAAAGGCGACAGGTTTATCAGCGGACTTTATGCCGGCTGTTAAAACGAAGGCTCCTTTTCAACGATGATAATCACAGCTTAGCTTTAACACAGCGAAAACGTTATAAGGTGAGCACTTTCAAATTTATTATGGAAACTATTTGTTTTAATGCGAACATTAAGTGATGTCAATTGAGGTGCATTTGCTCAAGACACACAGTATAAATAGCCCCTGTGCGAATAGCTCTGTAAAAATAATGAATAGTTTTAATAGGATCGTAGAAAGCCTACAAAATGATGATCATGATGATAAATTCTACAAGTTTTCATACCAATTTTTATAAAAATTAACTTTACTGCTCTCACTTTAGTCGGTATTTTACATCATGTGGAAATTTGGATTATAATTGATATGTCTATACAAAATGATCCATGAAATCGATTCGGACAAAGTAAACTATTATATTTATTTACCAGCTTTCGCGAATGAAAACAAAGGCGAACCATGACAAAAGCCGGTGCTCAACCGCATCCAAGCGAGGCTTCATCATTGACGAGGCAGAAAGAAAACAACTAATTGTTTAATTCCAACCCATTAAGTCGAGTATTACGGGAGGATTACTCACGGGCCATATACCGCGGCATCAGAGCGCGGTGCCCGGGCGCGAGCGTCGCCCGCCTCCCCGCGGACTAGCTAGCCGGTGTGACGCGAGCGCATAACCACAAATCTGAATTCTATCTCTCGTTTCAATACAACACATTACACACAACGGCACGCCGTAAACCAAATCACCGCTAATTAATGTACACGAGGGTATAATTCTCCGATAGACAGGATAACATAACACCACAGGGTCCTAGTTGGGTTGGTATATCATAGAGAGTTATACGGCCCATAACGCAAGAGTGACTTTCTATTTCCAATAAAGACAAATATTCACACTAGGAATATCTTCATCTGTTCTAGGACAGTGCTAGAAAAAATTTTTTTGAATAAACAACTATGTAAGTACTTAAATCATGATTTTATTACACGAAATAACATGTTTTTTTATGAATTAGAGACTTTCTGCAATGCATAGTATAAAATAAACAATTCTTCTGCCTGCTCCTATAACTCACTTTTGTTTGGGGTTTCCCGGCCACTACACGATACAAAACTTTCAAGTCATTCTAGCAAACCCGAGCTACTGAATATCCTTTATTAGTTATGAAAACTTTTTCGCTTCAAAGTCAAGTGTTAATTGAGTCATTTTTACTTGTAATTTAAAACATCAAGATTTGTGTATATATACACAAATCTTAGCTTCAGGTTCAGATTCAATTTAACTGAGATAACAAACATATTATACACTCGTATGGCTTGACTTTGAAGAAAAATGCTTACCTGATCACAAAAAGTAATAATACACAACATGCAATCCATTTTGCATAATTTTGGTAGGGTAACTTGGAAACAAAAGTCAAAACGAAATACAAGTCAGACGGTCGCAATACCGTGGAAATTTGCCAACACGGGAAGTCCGCTGCACTTTTGTGGAAAATCAACAGAAGATAAAAGTGTTTTCTGAATGTTGAAATTTAATGTGCGTTTAATAACTGAATTAATTTGCCAATCTGTATCGGTAACAAATTATCGATTGGCTGAACGAGTTAAGTAGTGCGGGCTTTGCACTAACAGGCTGCACCCTCATCAGCCGCCTTGATTGATTGTGCGGAAGTAAGCCTCCGCACTATGCCCGTATTCACATCGACACGTATCCCCATCCTAAATGCATGCTATACAGCGAAAATAAAAAGATGAGGATTATGATGTGGGTTCACTAACATATAAGTAATAGCGACATGGATCTGAAAAGGTTCATAAATCCTGGAGTCCATTAGCGGGCCAATATCTCAACCACGCAGTTCTTTGTTATTCAACCGGACCGTCGCGGCGGCGACCACTCCGCCCCCTTGCCTCTTAAAGCGAACACTGCTTTAGATATCGGAAAACGTTAATGTACTCTCTGAGAGATTGAGCGCTAAGCGCTGCATTCGCACTGGCGTCTCGCATCTAGTACTATTCTGGATTTGCACCCACGCGACTACGGCTGCACGTGCACACAATCAGTTCTCATATGCGATTCTTGAAATCGTTAGAATCTCATTTCACAAAATATAGAACTAAATGGTCAAGGCTTACCTTGCTTATAATGTACCTAAACGAGTAAATCGAAGACGAAATAATACATATTTTTGGCAAGCGTGGTGGTTAAGCCAATATCAAAATATGACTTAATTTCAAAGTCAAAGTGAAATATATTTATTGCAACCGTAGGTATACATACAAAGATGGGTCTTAAGTTTAGGTTGTCTTGCTACAGTTAGCCAAATAGGTGGCGTGCAATAGTAAAGTACCTAAAACAGAGTTAATCATTTAGTTTACATTAATGTTCATAACACCGATTTTTACATTATTTAATTTCTTGTTAGTATCTGTTAGTTAATTTGTCCAGGAGGAATTCGTCAATAGTATGCCTTCTCAGTCATAAAATAAAATAATGCCTACTTAAAGGAGATAACATCATCCTTTCAATAATAGTTGCCTTTGCCTAGCAGTAGGACAGCAGGCTAATTATTTGAACGTTGGGGGATTTTATACTTATGGAAAACATTACACATGCTCGTAGTACTTATGTGAATTTAGATAAATTAACTTTTGCATTTTTGATTTCATACGTCTCAGTTTGAATTTGTTGGATAGTATTTGACAGCCATTTAAGAACCCATCTAGGTGGGGTGAGTGACATCTAAGTGTACCATATCTTCTCTATTAATGCCTATTCACTTTCAACTTAAAAATAATTAAATTATAGCGCTCGAGAGCCATATTCATGTGTTAATAGTGTTAAACAATCTGTTCATTTTTGTAATAACCAATTGTGGTACAGAATGTTCGCCAACATTGAATGAATCACGGTTCAGCAAAAATAGCACACAAGTTCACCCTGAAACACGGCAGGGCTGTGTAATAACTAGTTAGGTGAATTATTCGGGTCCGCATTTTCAATAACAGTTTACGAACTTTCAGCAGTTACATAGTGAATGGAAATAGGGTGGGAAAGTATTTATTAGGTGAATATTGGTGTGATACCAGCACCCAGCCCAGATTACTGCGGAGCGCAGGGAGTTTTTCCGTCTATCGGTGCTGTGGCTGCGGCGCAGGTGTCGATAATGTGGCACAAATCGAATTCCGGGTCAGAAGGTTTCACTCGCACCGACACTTCAACTAAAACGATTTAAACTATATGTATATAAACTATGTTTTATTTTCATTACTTCTTTTGAACTTGTTTTTTGACGTACCAATGTTATGCACTGTAACGAAATGGCCAATGAATGAATTGAATTGGAAACAAATACTTACTAACGAAATTTGAGCTATGCTTATCGTTTTTAGGAATCAGGTTAACAAGTTAAGACTGTATAACTTTACTGAAAAACATTTATCTTGGATTGTACTTGTTGAAAAAGACTAGCAGAACTTACGCTGTCGTAATGCAGTTAATCTTAAATAACGTAGGTAGTTATCGAGTTTTAGGAGAAGTACCATTGTAATAAATATAAGTGCTGAACACCGAAGAAGGAAACCATAAAATTTCAGGTGACGTCGGCCCTTCCATAAATTTATCGACAGCTCGTGGTAACAGGCAATAAGGAAAATATTTATGAAGTAGAAAGACCTCTGCGATTTTCATTAGCTAATTATTATAGATTTAGACGAGTTGTCACAGACAAGCCTTATAATACAGATCAATCTTGAAAAGATACCATAGCGTATCATTCGATTTTTAATTAGAGGTACTGCATACATTATATGCAAAATCATTCCCATATCTGTTCATCTTAAAATATAAATATTTTTTGTTAGAATTTTGAAACATTAGGTAATGAAAGCAGGAAAATACACGTTGGTGTTTCCCTTGATGTTGAATGTCCATCAATTAGGCACTCCACTATTTACGTCGGAGGCCTTAAAGTAAATGAGCCCGGCGTCAGACTACTATCCCATGCGTAGCGTTTAACAGAGCTATCTCAACCAAATTGGCACGTTTAATTGAACGCCTGTTTCAGCCATTAGCGTACGGGACAACAGTTATTGGCAGTAGAATCGCACGGAGCGCACGTTGAAATGCTACGATTTTCGAGCGTAGCACCACGTAGCACTGTCCGACACGTAGCTCGTAGCTCTTTGTAGCCCGTTTCGTATATCGGTAAACACTTTTTACATTTCCCACCGCTAATATACGGCAATAAAGATTACATTCCACGAATATCACGCATCATCATAAAACAGGGCGAAATATTTTTTCACGTTTAGAAATTTGATGCTGCGATTGCCTTCGAGCGACACGGATATTTTATAAAAATATTTCAGAAAATATCATTCTTTCTGAATGTGACACGGCCAATAAATCGCATAATGGTGTCGTAAAATTTCGGCGGTATTATCTTGGGAAAACCCGGCTATTTTACATTCACCTGCGAGGTTTCCCTCCACGTCCAATTTATGTTAGTGGGCACAAAACGAACGCTGACAAATGTGGAAATAAAATGAACATACGTTTTATCTCTACGTTCACGGAGTCGGTTTTCGTAGTCGCGGCTCGACGGGGAGCCTGAGAGCCTCGCCAGAAGCGGCGCCGGCGGCGGGGAAGCGGGGCGGGAGCGCCGAGCGTGGCCGAGCGACGCGCGGCACCGGGGATACGCGCACAGCAGACATTTCTGAAGCCGCGCTCTCAGTGCCACGTATTACATAAAAGTTCATATACACGCAGACCTATGACGCACATCCGACAAAGGACTACTTGTCAGATATTTACTAAATTATTGTCTACATATTAAGCTCACTTCAAAGGATGTATTTGAAAGTAAAGCGGATATATATTAGAATAGACTATTCGTTTTACTAAAAGCAAGAAAAATAAAAGAATCGTTGTTGAATAAAAAGGCTATATTCCCTTTGCAGGGCAAAGGCCTCCAACACTGGAATAAAGTCATCGTTATTATTTTAATTGGTATTAGCTTTATCATAACTCTTGCCAAAATGCAGGTTGGTGATTACTAACTCGGGCAATGTTCCGAAAAAACCGAAAACACTTTGTTCGACTTGAAATTTGAATCCGAAACGTCCTAATTCCGGACCCAGCACTGTTACCACTACTGCACTATGATAACGTCAATTTGTTGTGTAGAGAGTAAATTTATTATAGTAAAAAAAAAGTTTTGGCTAACATTTATTAAAAACGTCTTAAAATCCTCGGACTTTTCAACCGCGCGCGGAGTTCTTAGTTAGCTACGGTTCAGAGACGAACGAAACTAAGTGGAACTTCTACCAGGTAGCCCGTACACAAAAAGATTTTTGAAAAGATACTCCACATTGCAACTTAGCAAACAACGTTTTGAACTTTTGAAAGGCTTTCTTTCAAAAGTTCACATGGGTTACATTTTACTCATATATATTTTTTAATCTTGCATAATCTATACTGTAATAATGAAAATTTGTCATAATCGTATTTTGGCATAATGAGTTTAAAGCATAACGATCTGTTGGGCTATATTCAATTTGACTATTGAGGAGACGCATAATAGTCTTTAGCCTTAAGTGGAAAAGTGGGTTAAATAAACGATATCCTTAAGAATACGTAATATTTGAATACCGCACTATGAGCAGGGACTAGTGCGGCGGGGTGGTTAGCTTTATGCCATATCCGATTATGCTTCAAAATGCGAATACAATTATGCGTATAGTTGTTATGCTATAATATAATTATTCCTAAAAACACTATGCCTTAATAAATTATGACAAGTTTTTATGCGAGTAAATATAGAGCCGTTGCACAATATAAGTATGACACGATATAACTATGCTACTATACTATATTAAGTATAGTAGTATAGTTTTATTGTTTCATATCCATATTATTAGTATGTCAAAAATAATTGTTATATGTTATCCTGTAAGGTAAATTTACACATAAGTGTAATATTGCCTGAAATAAATGAACTTATTACGAGAGGTGTTCAATAAAAAGTAATAATGGCATATAAACTCCTTGAACAACAAAAAAGTAAATACTGGCAGGTAAAGCCCAGACATTTGATAAAATAAAAAATTAAATTGAATTTCTTTGCTTATTTTAGAAATATAAGTCATTTGTTTTCGTCGTGTCTGAGTGTGGTACGCAAAATGGATAAAATTTAAATTCGCGCCGTAATAAATTATCTCTGCCTGAAAAAAAATACTACTGAGCAATTAAATCTAGACCTGAAAGGAACATTAGGGGTTAATGCTCCTCCGGATTCTCCGGTTGCGCGGTGGTGTGCCGAGTTTAAGAGAGGAAGAACTTTAACTTAAAGACGACCCTAGAGACGCCCTACGGCGGCAGTTACCGAACAAATGATAAAAAAGTAGCAAAAATTGTTTTAGCAGATCCTCGTGTATCTGTTCGTTTTGTAGCTGAAGAACTAAAGATTTCTATAGGAAGTATCCATAGTATTATGCATGATCATTTGGGCATGAAAAAGTATCAGCGCTCTGGGTGCCTGGAATGCTCACAGACGAGAATAAACAAACAAGACTGCGGATTTTTCAAATCAATTTGGAATTGTTACAACAAGATCCTGACCGATTTTTGGGTCGCTTCGTAACTGTAGATGAAACATGGCTCCACCATTATGATCCTGAAACAAAACAACAGTCCACGACTTGGGAGAGGCCGTCATCCAACTCCTAAGAAGTTCAGAGCAGTTCCATCCGCCGGTAAGATTATGGGCTCTCTTTTTTGGGACAGCAAGGGGGTGATAATGATTGAATACCTCAATCATGTAGCCACTATTATGGGGCCCTTATACGCAGAACAAATAAACAAAACTGCGTCAGGAAATCTAGTGGTTTCTACCTTTTTTTTTGTTTTCCGGGTGAGAAATGCATTACGCACTATCCAACTGCCTGGGTCGGGCAGTGGGGGAGTGTGGGACTCTTCGCCGGTGAAGCCGGCGGCATACCCACTAAAAACACCCGGGTATACCTCGCCGCTATGGAATAGGGCGACATGGAGCCTAAAGGATTACCACGTCGCCCTAGCGGTGGCCCAGCCTATGCGCCGGGCCTCCTCGCGCTACGGGGGCATCCCGGTATACTGGGACACCCCAAGACGGTAGCACCTTTGAATAGGCCCCCCGGCTTCCCTCCAATGAGCCTTCATCTTGTCGTGGCGGGGGGGCTTAGTACAGGTGGCAGGTGGAACCACCGGGAAGCTAAGAAGGCTCAGGCATGGCAGTGCGGTGGACTTCCCACCCACCCACTGCGTGGTGGTGGTATCGTGCCTACCACTGCCTTTTTTTTTTTTTTATATTGCCCGTCAAGATGACCTCACTCCACCTGATGGAAAGCGGTCGTGAGGTCCAGATAAGAGGTTGACAAGCCCAGTCATTCAAACGAATCACTGGGCTGGCCATCCTCACCTTGAAGGCCTGCAGAAATGCCTTTTCACGCCCCGCTTGAAGAACCCGGGAGTATAAGAGGAAGGAAACACATGTGCTGGAAGAGCGTTCCACGTCTGGATGGTACGACAAAGAAACGAGTCACCGAACCTTTTAGTTCGGGCCAACAAATGTTGAATTGTGTGTGGGTGACGCCGTAGTCCAGCACGCGTGGTACGGGAGTGGAAAGGTGAGGGTGGGATAAGCTGGAATAACTCGTCAGAGCATTCCCCATTGTAGAAGCGATAGAGAACTCTTAGCCTGGCAATGTCTCTACGCAATTGGAGAGGCTCAAGGGTCAAAGTTGCCTCTGGGTTTCCAATAATACGGATAGCACGCCGCTGCAACCTGTCAAGAGCTTCGAGTAGGTACTTAGCGGAACCGTCCCAGAGATGAGAGCAGTATTCCACACACGAGCGAACTTGTGTCTTATACAAAAGACAGAGCTGCTCAGGCGTGAAGAATCGTCTCACTCTGTTCAGGACTCCGAGTTTACGGGATGCAGTTCTAATGACGCTCTCAATGTAGTCCCGCTGGTTTAGGTTGCTACGAACATCCATGCCAAGGATGTTTAGGCTATCCTTAATCGGTAGTGGGGTGCTCTGAAGAGTGGGATGGGAAAGGAAAGGCGACGCCTTTGCTGTGAATGCACAGCAAAGGCGTCGCCTTGCGGTCCAACACTCCGTCAAGCTCAACAACAAGACTTCGCCTCTTCTCCTCGATGTCAGTCTGCTTTGCCCCAGGGCGCTCGAAATATCGCGCGTGGACCGTGCTATCATCCGCATAGCAATGAATATTACCAAGAGATAACATGTCATTGATATGCAGAAGAAACAACGTCGGCGACAAGACGAAGCCCTGCGGCACTCCGGCATTAATCTGGAGAAAGCGTGATTTTTGACCATCGCAAAGGACACGAATTCTACGTCCCTCCAGAAATCCGGCGACCCAGTCGCATAGGCGAGGTGGCAGACCATATGCCGGAAGCTTGGAAAGAAGCGAACGATGCCATACACGGTCGAAAGCTTTGGCAATGTCAAGGCTGACGGCCAAAGATTCCCCATGCTTGTCCATAGCCTCCCCCTAGATGTGTGTTACGTACGCTAGAAGATCACCCGTAGACCGTTTTGGTCGGAAGCCGTACTGACGGTCGTGAATGAGAGAGTGATCCTCTAGGTAGCGGATGAGCTGCGTGTTTATGATCCGCTCAAACACTTTAGCTAAAACTGAGGTTAGGGCTATTGGACGGTAATTGGCAGGGTCAGACCGGTCCCCTTTTTTGGGAACTGGTTGAACGTTCGCCTCCCTCCAAGACAGCGGCACAAGACCCGAATTGTAGGAGAGGCGATACAGGCTAGTGAACACTGGAGACAACTCCGCTGCACATTTCTTCAGCACCACAGCTGGGATTCCATCAGGGCCACTGGCTTTCCTGACATCGAGTGACTGCAGTTCCGCACGTACATCACACTGCCTGATACGAATATCAGGCATTGTGGAGCCGCAATGTGGAATATCAGGCGGCGCAGCACCGCAGTCATCGATGCAAGAGTTTGCGGCAAAGAGGTTAGCCAGTAAATCGGCTTTCTCTTGCGGCTGATGAGCCAACGATCCATCAGGGAATCTCAGTGGGGGCAGCGAAGGCACGCAGAAGTTAGATTGCACGTGTTTAGCCAGTCGCCAGTAGGAGCGGCTACCCGTAGGGTGCGTGATGAGTTCTTGGCCAACACGTGCAATTCGCTGGGCGTCTGCTCTAATGTAAGCCCTCTTCGTGGCCTTGGTGGCTTTATTAAAGGCTGCTTTCAGGGAGGCAAGGTTTGAATGATCATTGAGTGCCTGGGCCCTAGACCAAGCACGGTACGCCGCCTGTTTTTGTTCAACAGCTGCGGCACACTCGCGATTGAACCAGGGACCAGTTTTGCTAGCACTGACGACATCAGTAAAAGGAATGTAGTATTCCATTCCGGTACTGATCTCGTCAGCGATAGCAGATGCACTCTCTGAAGCATCCCTTTCTCCAAAGCAGCACTGCCGCCAAGGGACGGAGGCAAAATACTCTCGCAATCCGTCCCAATCTGCCGACGAGTAGTGCCATAACCGCCGCGTCACCTTCACAGGTTGTGGGGGAGCTGCACAAGGTACTGTAGCGCCAACCAGACAGTGATCGGAGGAGCTCAATGGAGCACCAACCGATACTTTATACCCGGCTGGGTGACTCGTCAGCAGAAGGTCCAATAAAGAGGGAGTATGACCGACAATATCTGTTACCCGGGTGGGCTGGTGTACCAGTTGCGTCAGGTCTTGCGTGAGAGCAAACGCATGGGCAGTTCGGCCTGCATGGTCTGTTTTTGATGAGCCTAACCAGTACTCATGGTGGGCATTGAAGTCTCCCAAAAACACCATTTCGGCATTTGGGAAGTGCGCCTGAGCGTTGTCTGCGGCCTGACTCAGATGCTCGAAGAGTCGAGTTGTCTCGGCGTCACCTTTGTGGGAGCGGTATATGCACGCATAGACCCGGCTTGTGGAGCCCAGGTCAACGTGCACCCAGAGAGTGGAGAAGGGTGGGTCTTCTAGGCAGCGGAGACGGCTACAGCAGACGTCCGCCCTGACGAATAGACATACACCGGCTTTAGGTTGGAAGGACTCTTCCAGCACATAGCCGGGGTAGTGCAGGTATGACGTATCGGCAGGGCGGCCTATCTGTGTTTCCGTCAAAAAGAGCATCGCAGGCCTCGCCGTCTCAAGGTGTTGATGGACGGCGTTGAGGTTTGCATGGAGTCCGCGGATGTTAGCGAACTCCACCTCAAACAGCGTGTTGGTGGGGGATGGGGATGCCGCTGTAGGCCGTTTTTTCGTGCTTCTGACTGCCATAGAAGTTGGAGGATGGGAGGGGCGTGAAAGGACGACTGTGATCGAGGCAATGAAAGACAAAGCGTGGTGCCCTGCATTGGTATTAATCGCGTGGAATAGTGTAGGCCGGTCCGCCGGACGGAAGGGCCCCCGTACCCCCTCGGGTGTGGTCGCCGGGCCCCACCGGAACCGGGCACCACCCGGCACGACGAGCCACCCCGAGATTATGCGCGACCTGGTGGGGCAGCCTCCAGAGGTGGTTAACCCATTTTGGGCCCCTGTACTTTGCCGCGGGCGGCCAGCGGCACCACCGTTTCTACGGGTCTCCCTGGCCGGCAGGCCGATACACACTACACACACAATACCGCCGCTAGGGCCCCACTGGTCCAACAATTGCCACGATCACAGTAACCCTGGCACCGGTTAGTGCAGTGCTGATCCCGGAACGCGACCTGACCGAGATAGGTCAGAATCACTTGGCGGGTTTTACACAACTGCATGGTGGTAACAACAACCGACCGACATAAGTCTCCCACCTGAATAGCAGATGGTCTGCTGGAAGAAACCCTTAGTCGCCTCTTACGACACCCATGGGAAGATATGGGGCTGTGGAAAGTATTCTTTTAAAGTGCCGCCACCAGCACGGCACAGTGCCTGCCCAAAGGAGCGCCAACGGGCGCGAGGTGGAGGCTGCACAACCGTTTGGAGGGGGTCAGTGATCCGCGGCCGGGTCCCCCCGGTGCACTGCGGCTCGTCGGGGTCGCACCGCCAGATGCGTGCCTGTACTTGTGTGCTCCAGGTGCTTCCGTGGCCTACCCCCTTCATTGGGGGGTCGGCTGGAGGGGGCCCAAATGCGGGGAAGCACTGGCGGCGGGGCGTTGTGAAACTTTTTAGGGACCCCACCTCGCCGCTGAAGTGTTGAGGTCGAGTACCATGAGGTTTCAGTCGGTCCGACATAACCTCGTCGTTTCCCCGGGCGGCGAGGTATCCATGAGGATTTCCTCACGATAATAGAAAAAGCCCCCCGGCTTACACCCCGGTGCTACTTTTAGGGAGCAGGAGGAGGACGGGCGAACCGCCGTCTTCTTGCTCCCCGCCGTCTGCGTCGGAAATGGGCCGCCAGAGGATCATCCTCTCGGGCCCGCTCCGCAGTCTCTCTATGCGTCATCACCTCCACCACTAGCATCCTCGCAGAAAGAGACAGACATTGCCATCCAGGCCTCCTCACTTCCCAACATGACCTGAACTACGTCTGGGAGTGAGAGGTGCCCTCCAATGGCAGCTAGGAGGGTATGGCGCTGCTCGGCCCATGCTGTGCACACTTGCAGTGTGTGCAGGGCCGTGTCTTCAGCAGCGCCGCACTGGTGGCACCGCGGGGTGGGCTCCCGCCGGGCGATCTTGTGCAAATACTTCCCGAAGCACCCATGCCCGGAAAGTATCTGCGTCAGCCAGTGCGTCAGAGGCCACTCCTGACGTGACCACTGGTTGAAAACCGGCCGTATTGCATCTATGGTGTCCCGGCCATAGAGCGGGTCAGCCAGGTCCTCCACCCACCTCTGCATGAGCACCTCCTGCGCTCTCCTCCGAGCCCTTTTCACCACGTCCTGGAAGGGGCGCTTGCCCTGGGTTCTCGCAGCTGCCCTGTGCTGGTAGACAGCAGCGAGTACTCGCGCATCCAACTCCTACGGAGGCATGCCTGCGAGAACGCAAGCAGCCCCCGCCGAGATGGTGCGGTACCCTCGGATGGCTCTCACCGCCATGACCCTTTACGGAGCTCGCAAGAGGGAGATGTTGTGGGCGGTGAAAGGATCCGCCCAAATTGACGCTCCATAGAGCGCCATACTGCGGATAATGCCAGCATAAAGCCGCCGGCACGATCGATCCAGGCCGCGCTCATTCGAAAACAAACGGCCCAGTGCCCCCGCGGAACGGATAAGACGGAGCGCGAGGCGGGATAAATGTTCCTGGAATCGCCACTGCCCATCCAAAAAGAGGCCCAGATATTTGATCTGGACTATGACTCGCAATGTCGTCGCGTTTAGGGAGACCGAGGCACCAGGCGGTGGTACCGGCCGAGGCCCGTGGAAAACGCGGGCCTTGGCTTTTTTGTAAGGCGACCTTCAGGCCCAGCGCCTCAATGCGTCCGATCACAAGGCTGGCGCTAACCTCCGCCAGCCTCTGCGCCTCCGGAAAGGTGGGTCCCCTCGCTACGACTAGGGTCCCCGTAACAAATGAAGCGCATCCTGGGCAGGAGCGCGCCGCGGAGAACCCAGTCGTAGCCTATGTTCCACAACAGGACGGACCCCTGGGGAACACCACACCTCATGGGATGACGGATGAGGACCCCGTCTCTGCCCTCAAAGAGGATCTCTCTGCCCCGCAGGTAGTCTTCCAACAGCCTGCCAAGATACGGGGACACTCCGAAGTAATGGAGTGCCTCTCGTATGGCGTGATACGAGAGGCACTGCAGGCAGGCAGTTAAAAGCGTTGGCGATATCCAGACTCACCGCCAACGACCTCTCTCCGCGGGAAGATGCCGCTACAGAATACTCCTTCAGGAGTGCCAGGGCATCGATAGTGGAATGCCCCGCCCTAAACCCAAACTGCAACGGCGCCAAATTGGGCCTCACCTCATTCAAGTGCTGGACGAGACGGAACACGATTATCCGCTCGAAGAGCTTGCCCGCCTCGTCCAACAGCACAATTGGCCGGTAAGCGCCGGCTTCCCCTGGGTGGGCGTCTGTCCGCCTTCTGGATTAGGCACTGACGGCCTTCCTTCCACAGCTTCAGGAAACACGCGGATGAAAAAGCGGCGTTGAAAATGTCCCGAAGAGTGATTTCTACCGGTTCCCTCGGTTAAGAGAACAACTGAGATGTCACAAATATGGCAATGATGAGGAAGTGATTGCCGCCGTACATGTTTTTTTAAGCGATCACGATGTAGATTTTTTCAAGAAGGGAATCTTAGGAAGTGTATAAACCACAAAGGTAATTATGTCGAAAAATAACATAACAATAAATAACATATAACTGCTTCATACTCATTATCACTTTTTATTAAACACCCTTAGTATTTATAAGTTTAAACAAAATTAACATGCGTGGTTTTAAATTGGAGTGGCGTTATATTATACAAATGTGGTCCAAAATCCAAGAAAGGCAGTTAATTCTGGTTCTACTCACGATCGGTATAAATATGTTAAACATACTAAGCTAAACTTTGCATATCATTTTAATAATTTGCAATAATAATACGATTGTTGATCAAAAAACTCTTCTATTGACGAGCATTAAATTGGTTCATGTGGCATTGTGCACATATATTAGTATAAAACAAATTCACTACCCGCCGTCTGTACGCTTAGTCCTTAAAAACGTGAAGTACGTTTTAAAGGACTAAGCGATTTTCATTAATTGACAGAATTATTTAAAAGAAAGGTTTAGATGAATAATGCATGTGTATTATAGCAGAGATAAGCCTGACACTACATTAGTATCTACATTGCGCCCGTGCCAAGCTCAGGATCGATAGTAATTTTTTCTTTTATATTTATATCAAATGTAAAATCTGATGAATGTTATTTTGGTAAATATTTTTTTATGATTGTTTTATTATTTATAGTATAGATTCTAAACCTAATACTTTGTAATGAATAAACTCCGAAACCGGACCGATTTAAAAAAATATTTCAACAATAAACAACATAATAACTACCTACATTAGCAGCGAGTGCCAATATTTAGACGGGAGAAATAGCCTACGCCGGCGAAGCCGCTGACGGACAGCTAGTTTTTAAATAAAAAAAGAAAGTAATTAGCCTATGTACCCACTACTGGGCAAATTTAAAATCAAGTTATTGATGTGCCCAGCAATTGTAGCTATTAATCAAATACATACATACATACATACCATCACACCTTTTTCCCAACGGGGTAGGCAGAGACCACATCAAATACTCAGTGATAAATATAACTAAAAAGGTGAAGCAGGTGTGTACCGCAACACCAAGCGGAGCAAGATCCACATAGAGACAAACGGACTCCTCGGTGCGCTCCGACGCCCGCTCTGATAACCATGCATATCGTAAAACTTTATTTACCACTTCCATTTGGAATCGTCTTAGCGAACTTGGCAACTCAGATACGATCACAACTTTCTGCAGTACAAACGAACAAATTTACGAACGCTGACTGCACACGAAGCTGGTATTCCTCTTAATCCAAATTAATACTAAATTAGCAAAACTTCCGATATAAATCGACGTACCACTCCTTAAGCAAAATAGGGTTTTTTTTCTGCCGCCGAGGATAACAATATTTTTACAGACTAATTAATATTTCTTTTTTACTTTTTAGATGTTTGATTCGATTGGGAGTTTGTCTATTCTTTAAAATTATTTCATGGGTGATTTAATCATTTATTTAATAGTAGCAATCATTACTACCCAGGCATTATAAAGACTTCCCCAAGGAGCTAGAAAATTGAACACTAATTTTAAAAAAAGGCCCTAAGGAACTATTAGATTAATTAGTATGTGACCGTGTTCGAAATCCAACAATACGCCTTAATAAGCCTTAATTACGCCTAAGGTCATCTTGGAAGTGTTTTTATTCTGCAGGGAATAACATCTGGCTAGACTGGTATAAGTTGTGGTTTAATTACTATGGACTCGCCTAAACATCACACACTTCACACGGACTGTACGAAGTCCACAGTTCGCTTAAGCTTCTGGCTGAACTCATGTAGTTATAAACAGCAAGGCAGACTAGAACTTAGACACTAACACTCGGGATATGGCCCAAGAGAAATATTTTTAAGTTCTGCAGAAATGCATGTAATATTCACGCGAACGATACTTCGTATCCTCACAGCTATGTAATTTATTAACCGAACTTAATACGAGTGTGTATATGTAGTACTATGCCCAATTATCCTTTAAATTTCAATTATTCGTTTATTTTTATTTTCAATTATTTAGCACCGGAGGTAGTAGTTCGATCCCCACCCATGACAAACATTCATGTGACGAGTATTTGTAATGTGCCTGGGTGTTTTTATCTTTTTAATTGCTTACCTTGGAACTTGAAAAAGAACAATAGAAAACAGACACGAAGAGTCTGCTTCGCAGATAAGCAGTTTAAATATGTATTTAGAAATGATTAAGTATGTTTATCAGTCTCTGACGCCCGAGACGATCTTGGTGTTATTTGTCCCCCCCAGATGTTTGTTTTTATTTTTTATTTTATTCTTTTCATATTGTATATTATTTAATGTTACAGTATTGAAAAATTTTCTTTTTACGAGTATATTTGTTTTCTATCACCACACTGTTTAATGCATTACACTTTTAAGTTTTTATGGCGAGCCAAAGCTGATGGCGCACATACGAGTATTACAAATGGAAAAAATCTTATTTGAAAATGATTGTGGTATCATATTGATCGCTTCCGTTTTTTTAGCCGATTTTAAGTGATAATTTATGAACTTACAATAATTCGCACCCAGCTCGAAATTGGTAGGATTGTTTAAACACTATCATAAATAAAATCTGAAAAGTCCCCCCGATCCGGCACCTGGAAAAAAATCTATTCTGGGTCAAAGGTCACAAAAATGGGTTTTTCGCGATTTTCAGCAAAACGGTAAGTTTTATCATAAAATTAGTTATGGCAAAAATTGTAGATCAGATAATTATCAGATTAATACTTTCTCTATGAGCCACTGTTTCTGAGATATAACGATTCACAAAGTTGAAAGAGTTGTAATCGTCAAAATATGTTTAAACATATATATTATGACTTAACTTACTTATTAACGTAGTTGCAAAAAAGTGGGAATGTTTCGTTCTCTAGCATGCACAAATTGCCAAGGCCGGTCGTGCTCCAATGTTGAATCACCAACAGTTGAGGATTCGTTTGATACCAGCGAGGAGATATAGGAAGACAGAAGAAGAAGAACAAGAATCCGAAATCAGACGGAGTAATTTCCCTATTTTTTTTAAATCTATCCGCTTATCATTTTCAACCCTTGCCAATATCTTTTATTATCCAATAGTTTCAAATTAAACAGAATCACTACAGATCCGTGAAATAAGCCTACCGAAGAAACCACGTTCAAAAAACGCGCTAAGTACACTACCTCAAAGGTGTGCAAATTATGTGTGCAAATTGGTGACGATTATAACTCTTCCAGCTTTTTGTATCGTTATATCTCAGAAACAGTAGCTCTTAGGAAAAAAAGTATTAAGACATTTTTATAGACAATTATCTGATCTAAATTTTTTGTCTAACAGATTTTATGATAAAACTAACCGTTTAGCTTAAAATTCGCGAGAAACCCGTTTTTAAGACCTTTGAACCAGAATAATTTTTTTCCAGGTGTCGGATCGATGAAGACTTTTTACATTTCATTTATGATAGTATTTTGAACAATCCTACCCATTTTGAGCTAGGTGCGAATGATTGTAACCTCACTCCTATTTTATGGTGTAATTAGACTGGGCTTTAGAATCTGTTATGTTATATAAAGCTTTAATAGGCTAACTCGGGTTTTTTATGTCAGAGAGGTCTTTTTTTTACTCTTCATGTGTATTAGTGATACTTGCGTCCGTTCACACAAATTCAATGAGGTATCAGTTACTGTACGGACGAAACCCTTTTCAATTCAATTACTCAATATCTTCTGAAGTGTGGTCTTGAATTCTATATTTTTATAACTGTATTAATTTACAGCAATAATACAAAAGTGCTTTCGCGCCCGGTGAGCCATTTCCCATAGTCCCCGAGTAATTACGGCAAGGCTTACAAAGGCCGGGAGGCCGAGAGGCCGAGAGGCCGAAGCCGAGGAGCTGCGGTGAAGTGGCAGAGCACGCCAGCTCTCGGTAATGAATTGCTCGCATACGTTCGCCAATTATCTAACTAGATAGATATCGAAAGCATGGTCATTGCAGTGCAAATATAAACACAATTCAAGAAGAGCTTTGGTAACAGCCCGTCATTTTCGAAATAACCATTCCAATTAGGCAAAAGCGTTAAATGGGTACATGGAAATACTTACAAAATGGTAATTAAATTTACAGAGTTCAGTTCAGAGATGGCTAAGGCATCTATCCAGAAATTGTGAGATTTTGAGTTTTGAATTAATTGTGAAGTGTATTTTGAACTACTAACTACTAGTAACTAAACTTCAAACTCTGCTTATTTTGGCGTATAATTATATGACCAGAGATAGAAATGACATCAATAAATATCAAACACCTTATAATATGGGCACTGTTATTATACATTAATAATAACCTAAGTAATTTTAGTTGATTAAATTTTCGAGTAACTTTGTCGTTAAGATATAAGACGTAAGTACCCTACAACCTTCGCAAAATGTTCTAACACAATATTAAAGTGAATATTATGAAAACGGGCCCGGAGATAGCAAAGAAAAGGAAAGCGGCTATAAAACTTAAGTATAATTGAACTGCAAACAGTTGGGAGATTTCAAGAGATGTAATGAGTGTAGACATGAGGGGCTCGCGTCGAGTGCGCCCGCCGCGCGCGCCGACCGCGGCCTAATGAAGCCGTAACGCGAAGAGCCGCCCCAGCCAGCGCAGGCACAGCTGCCAATATTGTTATGAGCAATAAAAATAACACGACTCAGCGCTTTGCTTAGCTAGAATTAGGATATTGGGAGGCGCTTAACCAAATCATTAAATGCTGTTTTCTTAAAGAATCTAATTTTTACCCTGCTCTTTCATTCGGGTTCACGATGCATTATGAGAAAGCCAGATAATTACCCTGTAAACTAGGACACCGAACGCTGTTACTACCTCGCCACCTCCCCACTAAAGAGTTGCAAGATTAAGAAATAAAGATGTTTCTCTATTTTGCGGCTGCTGCCGGCGATTGAATAACTTTGAATATTTTACCTGCCTTATTACTATCTCCTCTAGCCAGTCAAGTTAATTTCCTAAACGAGAGTAGCAAGCAATTTTGTCAGAAATTATTTGGCCTAGAGGATGCATTATTGATAGGTAACCGCTGAATGGCTGAAAATGAATGGCTACGCTCAGTTTAGAGATTGAACTCGACAAGTTATAAGGGATTGTAATACGGCTGGGTTTATTACATATTCAAAGCTAAAATTTTGTGTTAGGAATATCCGTCTGTCTGAAATCGATAGCAAATTATTTTAGGTACGTAACTAACCTGAATTTTAGCTCAAATTTTGTTACTTTTATAACTCTCACAGAAGTAATAAGGGACACAATTCCAATTATACAATACTCAACCTTTCTCGACACGCTTCTATGCCAATTTCGGAGACTCATAAAATTTTAGTTTAAGGGTCAAATCACGTCAGAGGCTAAAAATATGAGAACAACGGCTCAACAGGGAATAGCCAAAATGCAGATTCAGATCACGGGGCTAAGTTAACCGGCACAAGCTCGATATTCGGGTGATGGCCCCTTCGCATCGCCGGCCGCACTCCGTAGTTATAATCTAATATTCGCAATTTACGAGGATCGCAGTAAAGCCCCGCTGGGAGCCACAGCACTGTCATCGCGCAGCGTACCTGCCGACTGCACTTACCCCACCGTTAACTCTATTCTTATAGCTTTTTACGAGGGTAATGTTACGTACCTTGGAGAAACAATTTTCTTTATTTATGAAAAAGGTTCAAGTTGTATTAAGTTGCCGTTACTACTTGTCAAATTTTGAATATTTTTCTAAATAACTCTTGCATCTAGCAATTACGGTGAGGGTACTTCAATTTCTTTCTTACTCTGAGTATTTGTAATAACTACGACACATAAAATATAATATTAAATTAAACATTTATGAATGCCATGAAAAACCATGAAAAACCATGAAACATATTAATATAACATTATCTAAGTAGTAATAACATAAATCGGCGGCAGATTATTTTCAAGCTACGAATGGTCTTTTAACACTTTTGCAGTAAAGTCTTGGAAAACCAAATCTTATTGCAATATTCGAACCTAAAATCTAGTAGCAAGAATTGAGCCCTAACTTTCCACGATTTAATAAGCACCTTAAAAGAAGCTGAACGAAAATATACGAGGACAAGATAAATGATGTTAGGGAAGGGAACTATTACCGAAAGTACCACCGGGCTATTGTATGTGACGCTACGATTCAATACGAGAGCTCCGGTCCAAAGTCTTCGCCGGATCTTTTCACACTTAGGTAAATCTCCAATATCCGCCACGATCGACTTCGAGATGCCGAACCTACACATAGTACTCGTACTCATGACGGTGAAGATATCACCGAACATACAGCTTGCTTGTTACATTACACAGCAAAAATGCGCTCAGACTATTACGTTAACGTTATGACCCATAATTGTGAGGGAGGATTGTAAGGAGAGTTATTGTGAATTTGACAAACCATTAATCTTCCTTCCCTTGAGTTGTTTTATACGTATCGAAAAACATCAAACCGTGTTATATTTACTTACAGCGAAATGCGCTATTTGCTATCCTCTGGGACTTAAGGAATGATTGTTAGCATGCCTGTCTTAAATATAACACATTAAACTTAGGAAAATACTTATTTCAATTAAAATATATATTTTTAGGAAAGAGTATATAACAGGTAATGATGACTGTGTTATAAAAGGTTGAGATGTAATAACAACGAACAGGTATTCAAATTATACCCTACATACACCTACTAGTTATAAGCAGTTTAAGTACCAATGAGATCATTTGCAATTTAAGAACACCAATTTAGTCCCGGCGCTAAGAGCTACAGGTCCTCCCGCCCACTGCTTCAAGTTCAATTGGTACGAGGGGTCATTTGAAAAGTTCTTAGCCTAACATACTTAATGAAACCACATGATTTATGATTTTATTTTTCAACATACTCTCCCCTGAGCTCAAAACACTTTTTCCATCGACCCGGTAAGGCTTCGATACCCGTTTAAAAAAAAGCTTTGTTTAAATCCTCAAAATAAGTGTCCACGGAGGCTATGACCTCTTCATTTGTAAAAAAATGTTTACCACCTAAAAAGCCAGCTTTGGAAACAATTAAAAGCCGGATGGTGCTAAATCCGGTGAATATGGGGGATGAGGTAAAAATTCGAACCCACACTGATGGATTTCTGCCATGGATTGCACAGAGGTGTGAGCGCGCGCACTGTCCTGATGAAACAAGACCTTTCTTCTCACTAAACCTGGAAGTTTTTTTTTGATTTCCTGTCTCAAACGACGCAGCAGGTTGCAATAGTAGTCGGAGTTTATTGTTTCACCATTTCTTTAGTAATCCACCATAATTATACCCTTTGCATCCCAAAAAACCGATGCCATGACTTTGCCGGCCGATAAAACTACCTTTGCCTTCTTTAGGGTGGGTGATCCTGCTCTTTTCTATTGTTTTGACCGTTTTTTTGTCTCTGGTGTATTGGCGGTTAACCCAGGTTTCATCCATGGTTTTTAATCTTTCAATAAATTCTAGTGGGTCAGTTTCATATAACTCTAAACAGTCAAGGGAAGTTGTGAGTCGGTTGCGTTTTTGTTCCACTGAAAACAGCTGCGGTGCCTACCGCGCAGACACGTTAGAGAATCCAAGTTCCGTAGTAATTATATGATGTGTTCGCTCAGAAGAGATGCCTACAGTCTTAGCTATCTCTTCGACATTAAATCTCCGATCAGATAAAATTAAATCACAGATTTTTTCTTTGTTTTCATCAGTTGAAGCAGTCGAAGGCTGGCCACTACGGGGCTCATCTTGAATGGTCTCACAATCACGTTTAAACTCTGCCACCCGGTTTTCAACAGTCGCATACGAAGGACCGAATTCACTCAAAGTAGCTGACATGTCTTCATGTATAGCTTTTGGAGTTAAACCTTTCAAATTCAAGCATTTTATCACTGCACGGTGTTCAATTTTATCCATTTTCCAAAAATAGCTCTGGCTTGACTTACGGTATCACGTGTAAACGAACATTGCATTATTGTGAATAAACTAAACTGTGCACACTTGTTACTTAATAATGTAGCTACAAAATGAGAGTAATTCTAAAAAAAACCCAATGACTCTAACTATGTTAGGCTAAGAACTTTTCAAATGACCCTCTCACTAATAAATAAAGTACTTTGGCCACATATATATTCTCAATGCAGTGCTAAATTGAAATTCATTAAGATCTCAATCAATATTTTATAATATTAAGAGCACATTCACATATATGAATCTGTGAGTGTGATCTTAAGTAAGGCATAAAGCCAATGATACAAGTAAATGTATACTATTGTGTATTTTTTACGTAGCGAAGATATGTAAGAAGTATCCCAAATAACAAACGAATAAGAGGACGTTTCCGACCGAATTCGAAATAACCTAAAGTAAATGTAAATACAATAGCGAATACAATAAAGGACGAACGGCGACATATTTACTCAAATTTGAATCCGGGACGTGAGGAGTCAGCAGTCTATTACGTGACCGTTAATAGCATTCAGGCGGGGACCGGGCGCGGGCGGACTCGCAGCTAGCAGACTAGCTCCTCGGCCGAATCGTTACTCCGAGCCCGGGGCGGGGAAAGATCTATAAATTACTGGAACGACAACTCGTTCCGCGCCAGATAAAGCTACGCCGCAAAACAATGCTCCGGACGAATGCCTGAGTCGTTAGCAGACAGAATCGTACATCCTTATGAACTGTTTACTCGACAGTTTCTGAATTGTCTCCAGTAGGTAATTGTTTCAACTGCTCTTTTGTACAGATTTACTTCAGAGTAATCGAATCGAATTTTCGCTGACGACATTTCGACCATCCCCCTCATAATCCAAACTAAAGTTCCCAACCCTAAGCTGGTTTCATTACCTTGAGTCCATAGAGGATAAATACTTTTCTGTAACTCACGACTATCCCCAATTTCGTTTCAGAATTCACGTTCAAAGGCGAACGTTTCTGAACTTCCAATAATTTAATAAAGAAAGTTCGAGAAGCGTGCGTGGCTGGCACGCTCGCCGCAAAAAGCCGAAAACTTTGATTCAATTAAAACAGAAAGTTGGTGAAAGAAGTTACAGGCGCCACCGAAAGTGTTCGATGCTGTAAAGCGCAAGGCATCAGACGGTATTGCGGGCCCTGTGGCTTCTGTTGCATCGAATCTTACCAACAAAAAATATAATTAAAAGTCGCAATCATCTGTGTGCTGCAGTTTAAAATGATATTCACATACATATTGCTAATTAAACTTCAATCAACTTTTTTTTGCAGTCTAAAGCTTATTAAACGCACCTTTTAATTTCACTGGACAGATTTTATGAGGAAAAAAAGTGTCGAGTCCGGTGGGACACTGGCGTGTAGCCTGCGAAAGTCGCTGGTGGGGAATAAGGGTGACGAGCATTGTTATGCAAATTGAGGTCGTTATTTCGCTACGAGTGAGGAAAGAGCGCGACAGCGAACGCCCTGCCGGTGCCCTGGCTGCGCCCCGCGAGCTCCCGCCCGCGCACCGCAACGCGGAAGACGCTTTGCATAATTGGTAATACAAGTAGATAGGCAGAGCGGATAGAGCTCTACGCTACGACTTTATTGTAACTACCGTCAGTGTTAAGCAGTGCTATCTTACTAATAATCAAGAGGGAATAATCTGATATTGAGCCGATATCGATAATTTACATTTTGTCTGTGGGGTACTATAAATACCGATCATAAGCACTGCGGCGCAAAAACAGACTTACAAGCGCTCGCTACCAGACACTAGCTTTTACTTTGGAAAGATGCTGTAAGCTGAAGCCGGTAAATATATATATACAATAGCTTACCAAAATTAAGGAAGTATAACTCGAATATTAATGCTCTTAGTGGAAATGTACCCATACATTCAGTATGTATGTGTCGGCTTGCCAGTTTAACTTAAGCCGAGAACAACCCGAATTATGTCTATCTCTCCATGGCTATTTATCCTACACTACATAATGAAGCTTCTTGTGCGCATGTATCATTATATACCTTATTATGTAATAAAATAAAATAGTAATTTAATAGTAACGATAGGAATCTTTAAAGCCTAAATTCTAGTTTATGCTCTTATGAATAACAAACATAATGCCAGATTTTAAATTTAAGCAAGAATGTTAAATGGGCCTACATTTAAAACTAACAAGGACAGTAAATTGTGGTGAAAAAACAGGGATCTAAATTCCAAATGGTCGGTGCGGGCTCGCCTCTACTTTTTTATTTGTGCTTAAATTAGTGGCTATTTACGCAGACATGTAGAGTTATTTATGATGCAAGGAACTTCGTTACGACTTCCGAGCAAAATGAAAGTCTGGAGGGCCCGGATTACTTGCCCCGGAGACGATTGATGAACCCATCATTCAATATAGCTACAGAAAAACTTACGTATATTTGAAATCTTATCTCGCACATCTGTTTCATACTCATATTAGTTTACTAGCTGTCGTCAGAGATTTCTGGAGCGTGGTGTTCGTATTAAAATTTGATGCTGCCCTGTCACATGTCAATAGAAATGAAAGGGACAGCTATACATGTCAGGACTCCTCAGCTTTGATTGACGTTTGTGGATGCGGGCGATAGTCTCTCTCAATTCGCCTTATTAGTCAATGAGCACAAGATAATTGCCATTTTTTTTTTATAAATAACATTTCAAGTAAGCCATTTGAATTAAAGACGTATATTTAGGCAAATACTGCTACCATCAGTAAAACAAACCTGTAGCTCTGCCTTCTCGCTTCCAGCGTATATATTAGTATAGGCTGATTTTCATATCGCAGCAAATTAGCCTAAGCGCCTCGAGGGGTCATTTTTCAAGGGTAATCGGCGGAATTTTCCCCGTTTCGTTAGAATTACTAAAGTTGTACCCATCATATCCGCATTTTCAGCCGAATTATCCAATATAATAAGTTTAAAAGAGTAAGAGGCGACTTTTAAAAGGAAAAGTTGTACGAAAGCACGTAATAGCTCATCCCGCTCACGATTCCTATGCCCGAGGCGGAACAAGCGGACCGGCAGCGTCAAATAAGTTTCTAATTGCTTATATTACCAAGTTGTATTCGCTCTTGAAAGTAATTAAGTCAGGAAGTGGAAACCAACATTCACGTATTTAAACAGATCAGAAACTGATTTTTCCGGAGCAAAATAAATAAGGAAGTATTAAGATAGAGAATTTAATTCGCAGTGTAAACGTGGCAACGAAAGCACTTAGATATAACTCAACTGCAAAGGTTAGGTACCACGAAACCCATTGAAGCGAAGTGGTGAAATGCATCCGCGTGGAAAAGTCATGAAAAATGCCTTTTCTCCTTTTACGGTGGAAGCCTCTCGAAGAGGTGACAAAACGCCGGCGCGCGAGTCTGGCGGCTTGATAAAAGAGTTGTGCTTTCCTACTAAGTATGCCTAATGTATGACGTGCACCTTTGTGACGCTATGGCTATGTTTAGTGTCACAGCGACTAACGCTTTAAATAGTAGCTACAACATTACTTTAACGAAGATGAAAATATTTTATATCACGAAATACCCAAAAAAGGTACCTGCCTATAAAATTATGAAAGGTCAATGATGTAAAGGACGCATTGCGCCCACGTGGAGATTTTCGAAACTTTATTTAATTATCATACAATGTCCTAAATATTTTTTATTAAAGTATTATGCATCAGCGCTTACGAGTACAATGTGTAATTAAGATTATCTTAAATCTAATTGGGTCGTGAGTTTGTCTGAATGTCAGACTCAACAAGTAAGAAGTTTTTACGGTCCCTACAAACTTTGCTCTAACAGAATCCAAATGGAGCAACGTTACACCTAGCATCTCTATAGATTGTTCAGACGCTCGGCGAATAAAAAGAGAAATGTAATGTTGAAGTGGGCAGACGCTTAAATTCTGGAGATATGAAGGAAATGTGTATGCCATTCTTGCTTTCAAGTTGGCAATAACGGTGTGGATATGGAGCGTGCTCGTGGCGTTGCCGTGGCAGTAAATTAAGCACCCACGGCGGGGGACGAGCGGCTCTGCGGTTGTTATCTCATACTGGGATCATTCACACAGAAATGTGCTAAATAATCTCGTTTTAAACACGAACATGTAAACTTAACCTTAACTATTTTTGCCAATTTTCAAACGCATAAAGAAACAAGATGAGTGAAACAAGATATTAATTTATATGGCGAAATTACGTCAATGCACAGGAGAAACTGAAGTCATACAACTGCTTTTACAAACACTGTTGTACTTTTATATTATGGTCACTAACTACATGAAAAATCATACAAACAAACCATGGGAAATATGGTTATGGCTCAAAAGAGTTTAACGACAGAAAATAAAGAAGCCCAACTTAAATTTAGTATATCTGCCTGCGAGTGTTTACGAGCCAGGCCCCTAAAATAAACAAACCGACAGTAAAACACAAAGGCCAAAGCCCTCGGGAAGAGGCACCTTCATCACGGCTAAATGGGAAATTACAGTATGCTTAAAAGAAAAACACTTATCTTTCTCAACATCGAGCAAACAGTTTTCGTGGAATTCTAAATAGTCATTAGGAGGATAATAGTTCTGATTCATAGGGTATTAACATCCAACTATATGCGCCCTCGGGTTCCGTTACAGTACTTAGGAGTTTTAATGAACGACAACAGCGCCCCAAGGACATAAACATGAAATATAACAATGTACTGTCCTGTGTTCTGTGAAAACTGATGTAGGTAAAACAAGTAGTTGTAAAGGGTAGAAATGGACACAATAGGGTGTGAGTTGGCGGTGAGGGGCGGCATCGGCCGGCGCCGGCTTTCAGTGAGAATTGCTACGAAAAGGCAAAGTTACGTGCGCCCAAACTCGTACGAACACACGTGTGGAAACGAGGTCACTTCTCCGCACTCTCAAGTACCTACCCATAAAAGTAAAACACGCTTAACATTGAAGCATTTCATTTTTATTACTCATGTCAGACGAAGATAATATTTTAGCTTATTATCATTCCACGACACTGCCCTGTTTTAAGCTACGCTGTAACTAAGCAAGAGAAACACATTTCATGCCGACCATGTATGCTGCAATCAGACATGACAGTCAAATGAACCATAATACATAGTGGCCCTAATTACACAGTAATTGAGCGTCTTACATGCGTATGTAGTAACATCACCCGCACGGGGTGAGTAATGTGTGGCTTGAGAATTTGATTCCGGATCCCGTGATTCGGCTTCTTTCTAGTCTCAAAAATTTCAGGGTTGCAGGTGAAGATTTTACAAGTAAATACAATACAAAATAATTAGTATAAAACAACCTTGACACAGAATAGTATTTGTTTAAAGGAGATTTCCTGTGCGTGCCTTATTAGACATCATAACGATGGCATCCATTTAATTTTCTAAATAATAAAACCCGTTTTCTTATCACCAATGAAAAACAATGTTACAGTGGTTGCATGGAATTTCCGTCTTCTTTATGTGTCCGTTCTTGAGATCGAATAATAACTCTGGCTGACATGGTATTATGAACGAGTTGTAGTTGCGTGATTAATAAATCTCTAAACTAAACAATACACGAGCGAGTGCGTCGCGACGCGGCTGCCGCAGCCCGCAGCGTCCGGCCGGCGGAGACGGCGCGGGGCCGGCCGGCGCGTCGCGGAGGGTGACACAAATTAAAACATTAACAATTGGTAATCCCCGCACAGCTAACGAGCGGCCACGGCCATTATCACCCGCCTATGACATTGGATTACTTTATTGTTATTATCATAGTGTTTTCACCCACCACCCATGTAATTAGTGGAATAATGTCATTTTCTTGTGCCGCAGATACTTATACGTTAATAAGCATCTATGTATTCACGAAAACTGTACTTAGGTCAACATTAGGAAGCTACGAGTAGGGAGTAAAAGGGTAGAATAGACCGTCATATTAATATGGTAAAAACAGGAAAGAAAAACTCCTCCATTCAATCAGATCAGCGAACTTTCCCTTCACATAAAAGCAAAGTGTGTCAGAGAGGAAAACTGCTAAGAGAGATAAACAAAAGAAGTGCTTAGTTATGCTTCCAGAATTTCCAAAAAACATATGACGCGTAAGTTTCCTCGAAAATCATAAGGAAACACGCAATCTAAGCTTCCTGTGCAACATTATTAGCCAACTAGGAAGACCTCGACATACAAGTTTTGGAAACTTAACAGCGTCAGCTGCTAGAAGTTTCCCCAATAATAATTTACATAAGCAACAACAATGCACTACTTACAAAATCCTACTCAAACAAAAATGAGCAACACAGAGAAGAAAGCAGCAAAGGACAGTTAGTTAGTTCCGTAGTATTTATAAACCATTTTATCTAATACATTTTTGTTTCAGCAGTATTTAGCCACTACTTTGTTAGCTTTACTACTTGCAGCAAAAAATAAATAAACAGTGATAAACATATTATTTTTATAAAAAGATTGAACGCCAGATCTTAAACGGAAGTGGATTCGAGTGAAATTTTGTGAGTAGTTAGTAGCTTTTTTGTTGATATTGTATCTTTTTTAAGTGTTATATTTAAAGGATAGGTCCAAACAATTTCAGTAGCATACAATATTGATGCAATTTAGGTACGTTGGGTTGTTTGTCAAACATCAAACTCGGTAGTTGAAACTGCTATTATGAAATTACTAGTAAAATCTACTTTTATGTTAACAAAGCTCTATTGATTTATATTCAAATATAATATGCGTGCAAAATGCCCGTGATCGATTTATGCACGGATATGGGGAAACAATGAAGTTTCTAGTCCAGGAGGGAACCTAAAAATACTTATATTCATAAAAATACGAGGAGACATCGCTAATGAGAGAGCATAAAGCGTGATGTCGTAAAGGCAGCGCATTAAGAGCCTGCTGCCAGAAGCTGACCGTAATCTATTCTTAGCTATTTTAATTAGCATCGTAGAAATAATAAAACGGGGGTGAAGTTTTTGTAGCATCTCTATATTTCCCGAGGCGTGGTGTCGCGCCGCGCGGCCACCGCCTGTGCCAGGGACCTCGACTATTGGGAATACTTAAAACAACTTCATGCTCGGCGAACTTAAAGTTATACGAGCTCAGCTCTAATGGAAAATATAAATGTTGGCAAACATCCCGGACGTAAATAACAAATACTCGCTTACTGCTCTCAGGTACCTATCTGCAAAAACATTCTCAGAGCTTCAGTGAATAAACGCAGTTTAATTACACGTAAGTACTGGAAATTATGTGACTATCAGAATGTTATACGTTTATGCAGTAATGCAGTTTCAGAATATTCACTTGAAAGCTACATACTACGAAGCTGGAAAGTTTAAAACAGATTTACGGAATTGGTTTTCCGTACCAAGACCGGCTCTCACGAGTAATCGCTGTAAATTCAAAAAACTTTGTTTATGATCTCTGTCTTTACAATATAGTTGTACGGACTCTTACGTAGGATGAAATAACGATTAAGTCTGTGTGTATGATATGTGAATTAGGATACTATCATATGTACATTTTGAAATTAACTTTCACAATACACATACAGCAGTTTTGCATGAATACATTTAGCTA
The DNA here is from genome assembly GCA_947369235.1 of Udea olivalis. Classification (NCBI taxonomy): domain Eukaryota; kingdom Metazoa; phylum Arthropoda; class Insecta; order Lepidoptera; family Crambidae; genus Udea; species Udea olivalis. The sequence continues at coordinate 15,483,693 of OX376343.1, forward strand.
GGCCTAAGACGACTTATTAAGCCAATAGAGTGGGAGAGTGAAGCTGGCATATTACGAGTATATGGCGAAACATAATCCCCATAAACATCCCAACAAATTAGTTCAGACGTTTCGGCAGTGTCTAAAAATATATTACATATCGACAAATTATATTCAATATGTTATATTACTAACTTGAATAATAGCACATTTAAGAGATAAGAATTTTCCTGATTAGGTTTTTTTATCTGAATAAGTGTTTTTATATGCCAGTTTTCTAATTTTGGCTTACTATATAAAGCATTAGAATATAACTCCAGCTCCAGAAATGGGTATAATAAATTCATATCACTACTTCTATTTCAATAACTTAGCACATGGTATTGTTTGTGTTTACAGCATCGCAAATTATTGTAACTTCCGTCAAGCAATGGTAAACTCTATGCTTTGTTAGTTGCCAAATTTTATTACAAGAACTCTCGAAATTACAGGTAGAGGATAACATTTGCAAAACCAAAAACAACGTTAGCGCCCAGCAGTAGAAAGGTACAAAAGGAAGAACTGAACGCGGCATGCAAGAGAAACAAGTTGCACATTACAGCGGAGCGTATCTCTGTAAAGCAAATCTAGCCGGGCACGAGGTTCCGTAGATAGCCCCACAATCGCTTCCCAGTGGCTCTTGTTTCACGCACCGTCTGCGACTGTAGCGTTAGAATAATACTATCCTCTTGCCACATTTTATAGCACACCACTTTTATAGCTATTCGCAGCTTCTATGGTTACCTCTTTGTTGTTGCTTTTACAACCGCCGATACTGACAATTACCTATATTACTCTTAATAAAGAGTGTTTTCTAATAAATACAGTGGTGGTCATATTATTATTAATCATAGCATATATTTTTTGTCAACGCTTAGAAGTATTATGTTGTGTTGCGAAATAACCAAATGTTGTAAGAACGATTGAACAGACTGTTTGATAATTGTTTTAGATGAAACTTATAGTTATAAATGTACATTCATGGAAGATTATGTACAGTAAAAAAATGAATTCATTTATCTCAGATTTATAGTTAGTAGTTAGTAGTATGTCCAGTGGCTATCGGCGCGGCATTGACTATATACAGTTTTCGGCATTTGGCAATATAAATAAAGTTCCATTCCAAAAATGAAAGCGTCGTTGTACAGCTCTCTCAAATTGTTACACTGTCGATTCGTCACTTGATTTAACTCTTAAGATATTTCATTGGTTTCAAATCAGGGTTGTTCGTACAAGAAAAGTACGTTATTAGCCTAGTTTACTGTCCTACTGCTGGGCAAAGGCCTTCTTCATTAAAATCAAGTCATCGCTACAATGGATGGGTATTGTCTTCATATATTTTTTTTGTAAATAAGGATGCAATAAAAAGTAAAAGGCTGCGTTATTCCCGGTTAGACGAGCTCTACATCGATAGTAATACACAACACAACAGTTACATCGAGCACAGAGCTAACAGAAATGTTCATCACGCATTAACGTTTGTCCTGGCCCAGGAATCCTGGGCGCGGCCCAGTAGATATATGAGATTTAAGATATTCACTCGGAAGTACGAGTAACTATCAAGTTTTGTATCTTTACCTTGTTTGGTGAATCTCAAATGTTTCTCCTGCTGCATGATGATGCCCTTGATTATTACAAAGCTTAAGACCAATTTCTTCTTTTGCTGGTCTATATAATTTAATAATAACCTATTCAGAAAATAGCTTCACTTTCCACCAACGTGAATTTAACAAAATCGATATGTATTTAACTTGCAAGAAGTTCCAGCGTTGTTGAAGTTATAAAGCTAGTAAGCTCATTATATTAAACATGATTAAAACACACGACGGAGTAAATAAAACATTACGATAAATTAATTGAGACAGGCTTAAGGCCCCTAAGGACATAGTGCGATGGAGGGGGCGTTGCTAAGGTAAGAACAGAATTATCAAAGCAAATTAATTACATTATCTTGCAGACCTTGAATAACAGTTTTAAGAGCTTATCGCGAGAGATTCAGAGGTATTTTGGTGTGTTTATGTACGTATATTTGCTTTAGAGACTTTGTTCATGTCAAATTCAACAAGCAATTTGCAGAACAGAAAGTTAAAAATTTCACAGACATTATTATTAACATAAATTAACAGGTTAAATTGCATCAAATATAATACTTGAAATATTTTTCCTCAACTTTTAGCACTAAACACATTTTAATTTAAAATGAGTCCGGAACAGAAATCTACTAACATTTTCTCATAAAAAAAGCTCCATGGTTTCACTGTCTTTGATAGGTGTTTCCGATCGAAGGGACAGCCGGTAACGCTTGATATTAAAAAAGTTTTTCTATAAGAGAGCGAGCGAGGATTCCATTGCAATTAAGCGCAATCTTAAATAAGATTCCGATGAACAACTTAAATAAAAAGAGCCGGAAACTTTCTGAGTGTTCTCAAATGTATGTCACGCATCATCTACAGTGTCAGTAAGTATATAATTCCGTTATATTTTAATTTTAAGGTTCGTCAATTTTATATTGAAAAATAAAGAATAAAAATTTAAATTATATTGTGAACTACAATTTACAATATATTGTAAAAAACAATAGTATGGACTAAGAGAAGACACAAGTTGTTCACATAAAATTAGAATAAACCATAAAATCCTCTCTCGTTTTGCAAGCACATTCGATATGTTAGCAAAACTTTGCGATAGTGTATCTCGGCAGTTTACGAAAGCCGAAGCACGAAGGCGGAATAAGTATCCAATATAAATAGAGACAAGGAGACATTTGTCCGGCAAAATGTCGCTCGCCAGGTCAGGTGGCACACGCTAAAAGCGCTGAAAGCGTTCATAAATTTGAGCGAAGCGAGGCTGCGCGGGACGCAGGTGCCGCCATCTACGAAACCTCCGAGAGAAAGCCTATTACTACTGCTAAGAAATGTAACATAACGCTAACATTATTTTAGTACTCATGTTTTTGCTACGTTACACCGATATTTCACGGTTACCGTGCACATAAAGTCAATATACCCTCACGGCGAAGAAAAATATTTACCTTAATCAGGAGATATCTACAGCGCGATCAAACTTGAGCCAACGTATGTGCGGGTGCAGATAGAGACACGGCTAACGAAGTAAACAATCGACACAGACAATCCGCGTCCAACCCGGCGACCGGGCCAACAGAGAAGCGCAAGACAAAGGGCTGATGAATCTGATTATTTTGTTTCACTGTTTCCACCCCGCATAGAATCTAAACAAACTCCGCGAACCATAGTTCCGACTCGACTCGTCGAATTACCAACACAACGATAGTGCTTTGCTGTAAAACGACTAGGGCATTATCCCATTATGACAATAATGTCCATAACAAATCTAATTTTGTATTACCCAAATGTAGATGACATTAGTTACAAATGATCCTACTAGTAATCATTGTATTCTGGTTATCTAGGGCCATGAACCCAAAAGGGCAAAAAAGCGTTTTAATACATTGCTCACGACTTGTTTGGGAAGAAGTCGTTTAGCATATTAATAAAGATAAAAAAAATATGTTGAAAGTAAGTAGTCTGAAGAATTTAATTATTATAAAATAAACAGTTTTGATAGGCTTGTAGCAAGATTTATTTTATTTTAATCTATTAGTAATTTCGAATCTGGGCTAAAAGGAGAACGGCGAGCTTGGTAGAGCTCCAGGGCCCAGTTTTAGGATGGCTAGCTCTTCTATTTATTCTGTGCTTCTTTATCTTCGTGATTGTAAATAATCGTTGTTAGTATGCCATCGCATTCGTCAGGACGCCGTCTACGTCTGTCGTTAGTTAGCTTACATCAATTCAAGCCCACTCAAATCACATTGGCTGAACTCGGACTACCGCTGCAGCTGTGTCAGTTGTCCAGATCACATTTTTCTTTTTTTATTTGCTACCAGAAGCAAAATCTTCATGTTTAGTTATTTCATTATTTGGACGTTTTATTTTAGACAATCATAAATTGCTTAAGTGCTCCTTTACAAACATACTAAAGTACTCGTTTTGCTAGCTCTAGCACTATCGAGCACTGACACCGAAAATCTGAACCTGTAGAACATTCACGGTTTTCTGAATGACAATTTCAATTTTCAGTTCAAAGAAATTCATCGTGTGTTCTATCTGCCGAAGCTTTGTCGACACAAATTCATTCGAAAATAGTTCGGAAAAGCGCCTAGACCTGCGATCTTTTCAATTCGAGAGTGCCTCCACAGTGAATTCCGTGCTCATGGCAAGCGATCGCGCGAAACAGCGAATGTTATAATACAAATGCAAGCGTATTTTATTATTACTTTCACAATAAAAGTAGGGGGGAAATCTATTCCAATAGCATAGACAAAAGTCAGAATTGTCACATATTATAGCTAACTTACTTTATCTTACTTTATACAGACTTACAAAAAGAGGAGATAAGATAATATAAATAATCTTTATTGCACAAACAAACAAATACAGCAAGTTAAACAGTAAGTAGACATAAAATGTACAATTTAGTTGGAGTTTTATATTATTTTATTACATGTTTTTATTCATGAAATATTACATCGAGTGTAGTACATCTAAATTAACTGTAGATCTCGAGATTATGCTTTACTGTTCGAAACTCCTCAAAATATAACACAATAAATAAGTGAGTAAGACCAAGTGTTTCATGAAGACGCGTTTATTTTTAAATGTGAAATAAAGCCTAATCAACTTTTTCGCACACTCATCATTTTTTCTAAGAAGGCTGAAAGTGGTTTTAGAGATGGACCAACTACGAGTTTGGCCGACTAGCTGACTAAACGTCAGTACGAGATCACGGGCTAGTAACCGTTCTATAATCGCTGACCTTTTAAGTAAGGAACCAACATAGTATTATCGCAAAATCCCGACTTAATTAGCAGCTACGTCCTAAAAAGAACCCCTATGCAAAATTGGAGACTCCTAAAACTTGTAGTAACAAATTTTCATACAAACTATCAACCCCAAAAACAACCCCTCAGAGGTCGAATTTAGCAAAATAATCCCGTTTTAGTGAGCACCTACGTCCTAGAAAAAACCCCCATGCAATATTTGAAACTCCTAGCATCTTTAATATACTCGAATACAGATTTTAATTTGTTTAGTCTTGAACAGACAGAAATAGATCAGTATATAATTCATTCTGACGATGCTAGGATGTACACCTAACCGTCTATAATTCCGCATTCCAAACGTACGGATGCAGCTGTGGGCATGGTTTGCCGCTGCAAGCTCTAACCGACCACGCTGACACACAACAGTGAATGGCGTAGCGCCGCCTGCATTCCACTCTACTACCTCCATACAACATTTCGTTCCGAACATTTTGCGTAGCTATCCGTGTCTAGTGCGCCGCGTTTTGTCACCAGCCGCATACCATCTGACGCCCACAAAAGATGCACAAAAAATTCTGACGCACGTCAGCGTTTCCAGCAGACTCATTCATTGGCGAATGCATCAAATCTGGAATATTTTTCGAAGTCGAAAACACAAAGACCGATAACAATAAATTCAACTACAGGAAGTGGCTCCTAGTTGCGCAACTGGAAGCTGCTCGTCGAAGGGATTTTTAAAGAGTTTTTCCAACCCACACCCCATTGAATGCTGCATTACTTCCATATTTGCGAGACACTAGTTTACCTAAGCTAATGCCTGCCACCATACTACACTGGAAACATGAGCACACAAAAAAGGAGGTAAAGTCAAAAACAAAAAAGTTACACACTCTATTGTAATAATAGACAAAAACTTGGGAAATAAATTATTCTATAGAATAATTTTGAATGTTACTTCCGCAAAGTTGAAGAAATAAAGCAAAAGTGAGGCAGGTTATTTACGACTCGTGATTCCGGCGCGAATGGAACAGCGCAGGAAACCCAGGTGTAACTCGCTGTTGCAGTGCAGCCAGCGCATACTCGCAGACAAACACTTTGCTCAACTTTAATGTATATCTCTCACGCAAAATATAATTTTCCATGTAAATATTACTCACCACCATTTTAAATCCCCAACAATGGAAGGAAAATGTAAAGCTTGTTCATGAGTTTGACCGGCACGTCGAAGATACATTTTTATCAGAGGAATAAAGCCAGCATTCAGGGGCATAAAACCTTACTTAGAGAACCACAAATCCTCGTAACGCTAAGCCGAGATAAAACATTAAGCTCGCGGCACGGCGAGCGCCGCGGCGTCGCTCAAATTTTTCACCTGGAGTTGAGCGCTGCCGGAGTATGTACTTACAAAAGAATTATGCCATTTTATATTAAACAGACCAACTTTTATTTTATTAACTTCAATGCTTGCTCTTCCCAAGCATTTTTAAAACTCAAGCTTTCCCCGCTAAGTATCACAAGGGTTCTTGTATTTCCCCTTTATTCCCCTTTTACTCGTATTTAACACGAGCCAGAAATCTTATCTTAAGACATTACAGGACAGCTATTCTCTCAGAGATAGCAGTTACCGTAATACATTACGTGTTTACAAGTTCCCTCATTTGAAAGCGCTTTTCGGTAGTTTAGGCTGAGCTGTGGACGCGTACCGCGCTCGGAATCCGAGATCAGCAAACAGAGAAGAGTAATAAAGCCATTAATTCCGCTTTACGTGCAAATAACATAAATCAGACTGTAGCGCCTAGCGCCGCAAGACCGCTCCGAGCGCACGCAGCGAAGCCGTGGGTAAATTAAGCGCCTGTCATACGTCTCCGAACGGAGCCGACGCCGGCGTACATACCATCGTCACACCAAGATTAAACCAATCATCGATAATATATGTAGCATATATTTTGTGGTATCGTTTTTCTTGTTACGAAAAAAGACGCTTTTCAGTGGCAAAATGTCATTTTTAACGTAATCATACCTACTCGTACACGCCGAGTTGGCGAAAAACACTGATCATAAATATAGCAGTCAACTATAAAGACGCTGCAGTGTGAACTATACTGGCGAATTTACGTTATGGCCTACAGATCATTACCTTCATAATTTATCACTTAAAATAAGTTTATCTTACTTGCTTCTAGAATAAGAGATACTCTAACGAGAAAACTTTAGAGATTAAAGTCACAGAAAAACATGAGAAATAAATCAATAACGGCAGCAGGAAAAAACAGTAACATAAATATATAGAACTTGTCATTTTAAATGCAAGCCTTTAAACTGTCGATTCCCAAATCCAGTATCGATCAGTGTAAAAAAGTAATGGATAGCAATACGCTTAGCAACAACAATCGCAATATTATGGCAATGGCCCCGGCTTCCCGGTTGGACTCGTTCCGAGGATTAACGAAAATTAGATTTCAATAAGACGCTTGAGTCGAGTCGAGGCAAGGAACAAACCTAAGTCAGAGCCGAGTAATGCACAGACGGTCACGCTCCTCCTTTTAATGCAATGTCAGCAGCCCGCAGTCGTGGTCTGCCCCCTTTGCGGTCCGGGCGACAGGACACACATACATGGGCGTGCTCGCATCGCTAATCCTACACTAAGTTAAATTAAGTTCGCATACTTGTTCCTCCTGTGTAAATAGGTATAACGAAATGCTCTTCAGTTGGGTAAGTTTTATCATTCATATGCGTATCGTTGTCTTGCGTTATGAGCGAACGTCAATATCAAAAACAGTTGAACAAACCACACTTTGCACAACAGGAAAAGCGCTCAGATGATGGCATTTAAGCTTAAGTGAATTAAAAAGTCTTTTCCTAAATACACTATTGCGCAATTCGGCCGTTTCGATTCAAATTGAAAGAGCATCACTGCATAAATATTTTTCTAACCGCGAAAGAAGAGAGAATACAAATAGGCATATAAACGAAAATGAAATGGCTTCATGAATCGCATGGACGAGTCAGTACATTAGCAAAAGGACCATCATTTTGATGACACGATTGGCGTAGTGCGCTGTAGCACGGTTTCTCGCCTCGATTTCCGTAGTGTCCCGGGTTCGGTTCCCGGTCGGGTCAATTAAAGAAACGATCTTTTCTGAATTGACTCGGACCTGGCTGTGCTGGGAGACGCCCTTGGCTTATTTCCTTGTGTGGTACCTCGAAACACGGATATTAATCCCTACTTCGAGACCATTACAAGAGGTGTGTTGTCTGGCGCATTATTAAAAAATAAAAACCATTGTTTATCAGATAGGTATACATACATGTGTTTGTATAAGCATCCAACAACATTACACATGATATGGTAACAGGGCACATTCGATATCGTTAAATGTAGAATCGGGAAAAGTATCTGCTTCTTTGCTTGGCATGATTATTTGTAAAAGTTCATTGATGAGCGAGAGTTAACGTACTATCAAATTACCTTGAGAGAGTTTGTATTATTTATTCATAACATATTCGCACTCTGTTCACGTTTCCGATAGATGGCTCGCATAATTCTCGCAGGGACGCCGCATTGCCCTACGAAACAATAGCAGATTATCAAACAAAACGACGTAAATAGTCCTCGGAGTAGGAGAAATAGGGCGCGGGTTAAGGGCCCGAAGGATATCCGTATCGCGACTCGAATGCTAGATGAGCCACCAGCAATATATCCCGATAAGATTACTTTTAACGTAAACAACCGTAAAAAATGCTTTTCCATTACGCAAATGTTCGGCGTATTCAAAAAGTGTTGTGCACAAAAAAGTAACTCCTCTACATAGCTACAGTATTTTGTAACAATATTTTCTACTTTGCAGTCACCGTAGCTTTTGTAGCTATAGGACAGTTAATCAATACGAATACTTAAGAGTTTTAGAATTAAATTGTGTACACAGTCGGGTCATAAGTATTGTCACACAGTAAAAACTTTTCTTTTAGAATGCTGGCCACAAAAAAGTTTATTGAATTCGAATTTCTCATGAAAATAAAAATGTATACTTTTTAGAATTTTACTCATTTTTAAATATGGAGTGGACGCTTAAAGAAGACCGTGTTGCAGTTCTTGCGTTGCATCGTTGCGGTTACGCGCCAATTCAAATTTTTGACATACTGAAAAATTCGAATATAACAAAAAGATTAGTTTATCGTACCATCAAACGATGCAATGAAGACTCTAGTATAGATGACAGGTCAAGAAGTGGTCGCCCTCGGTCTGTTAGTTAGGACTCCAGCAGTGATAAAAGCTGTGAGGGCGCGAATTCAAAGAAATCCCAAACGTAAGCAGAAACTGTTGGGCCTTCAGATGGGGTTAAGCAGAACCACGGTGAAAAGGGTGTTAAATGAAGACTTAGGGCTTCGGGCATATCGAAGAAAAACAGGACATCGTTTGAATGCTCGTCTAATGGACCTGAGACTGAAGAGATGCCGCGCTTTGTTGAAGCGGTACGCGGTAAAAAAATATCAGGAAATTATTTTTTCGGATGAAAAATTTTTTACCGTAGAAGAGAGCTACAACAAACAAAATGATAAGGTGTACGCAAACAGTAGTGAAGAAGCGAGCAACCGTATTCCGCGTGTCCAACGAGGTCATTTTCCATCCTCGCTCATGGTATGGTTGGGAGTTTCTTATTGGGGCTTAACAGAGGTACATTTTTGCGAGAAAGGTGTAAAAACGAATGCAGTTGTGTATCAAAATACAGTCCTGACGAACCTTTTGGAACCTGTTTCTCATACCATGTTCAATAAGAGGCAATGGGTATCCCAACAAGATTCGGCGCCAGCACATAGAGCGAAGAGCACACAAGACTGGCTGGCGGCGCGTGATATCGACTTCATCCGGCACGAAGACTGGCCCTCCTCCAGTCCAGATTTGAATCCGTTAGATTACAAGATATGGCAACACTTGGAGGAAAAGGCGTGCTCAAAGCCTCATCCCAATTTGGAGTCACTCAAGACATCCTTGATTAAGGCAGCCGCCGATATTGACATGGACCTCGTTCGTGCTGCGATAGACGACTGGCCGCGCAGATTGAAGGCCTGTATTCAAAATCACGGAGGTCATTTTGAATAAACTTTAGTGTCATAAGAATCTATGTTTTGTGAAGTTCATTTTGGTATATAAATGGTTAGATAATGAATAAACTTGTTTCAATTATTTTATATTAAACATGTGACAGAATTTATGACCTGACTAGGTATATTGTATTATGAGAATGATAATAATTTGATTATATTAGGGGGGGGGAGACTTGTTATGTATAATACTTTAGCGCCGGAGGTCGTGGGTTCAACCCCCACCCATGACAAACATTGATGTGACGAACATTTGTGTTTGTTGTGTGTCTGGGTGTTATTATCTATTTAAGTATGTATTTAGAAATATTCAAGTATGTTTATCAGTCTCTGACGCCCATAGTACAAGCTCTGCTTAGTTTGGGGTCAGATGATCTTGGTGTGAATTGTCCTAGATATTTATTTATTTCATTATTTATTTTCAGTTGTTAATGCTCGCTTTATATGTGCACAAAAGGTATTGTTACTATTCATAAATACTTTCATAATTAATGCGGAGCTTTATTAATACTAATGATACGTGGTCGTTCACCGCAAGAGTGACACTATCATTAACCGCAACATCTGGCTAAACCGTATTACCTAACTATCCACCGTAATAACTAGCTATAACGGTACCGAGTAATATTGTATATACAAGTTTATACTATTGGTATTATGCTCATGATAGTAGTAGTATTTCAGATTCCATACATATAAAATTTCTCTGGCTTGGAAAATGAAACCCAAAAATAACTTTTCGAGATAACACGCGGTAGTGTGTTGTGACAATTCAATTATCCTTTAGTCAGGGCGACGCAATCTGGCTGCGTCTCAAAACAAAGACTCTGCTAATAGTATCGCGCGTCGTATAAACAGCGCGACACCAAGTTTGTGTTGAAAAAATAAAGGCGCGACGACGCCCGAATAAATGAAAGCGGCGATAAACAGGAGGATCCGTTCCGAACGGAGGGTCGATATCGAAATACATTATTCCCCGATCCGAGTGTTCCGATTCAAATTGAAAGAGCACCTCCAACATGAGATTTCTCAGGCGGCGAGTGGGCGCAGAATATAAATCGGCGCATAACCAGAAATGGAAGGGCTGTGAATTTCCGCTTCGTGGTAAACAGCCCCGCTGCCAGTGCTACATTTACAAAATACAAATATTGTGTTGCGAGCCAGTCAAGGCATTCCAAACTACACTTTGAATGCTCAATGAACAACTAGGTAACGGGACAATAGAACTCTTAGAATCAAGAAAATATAATGAGCTGAATACAATTAATATCATAATGAGTAGTTAATTAGAAATCATGGAACCACAAACGGCATAATAATAAAAAAGCAAACCGCTAAGTGTCCCCACGCGCGGAGTAATATTCGAAAAGCAAAAACAAAAAACAAGAACTCCGCTTCCCAGAAGTGGCAATGGAAAAGTAAAGCTTTAACGCGAAAAATCGCGCAGTAAAATTTAAAGCAAATTAGATTTTAATGGGGACGCCAGCAATGTTGACCGTCAGCGCATCGTTACAGAGAGCATTTCAAGATTTATAAAATGGATCAGCATTTTCTAACACGATAATTTATCGTTATAAGAAAATTCCCATTTATTTTAACGTGTATGATGCAGAGCTAAAGTTTCTGTCACGTATTGAAGAGATGTAACTTGCTTAACTCGTTTCTGAATACGTTTACTTTACACAGACCAGGCAACACATAACTCGGCTCATCACGTATTCTTGTCCGATTCGCAACACGCCCAACCGATATTTTCGTAACAAGCAAGCGCCTCTGCTGACTGACTTCTATCGTTTTATACATTTTTATCAGCGTAAGATACGCGAATAATGATACTTATTTTCATAAAAATCAAAAGTTAGTTGGCTGAAATTAAAATGTAGTTTTAAATCGCTCAATCTCGCCTGCACCTTATGGAAATATTATGGAGGGTGGACCAGCGGAAGTTATCCTATAATGAGATTTTCTTATACCTGATAATAGAAGGTTACAATTGTTAAGAAGGGATTTGTTGTCAGAATAGATAATAATTAAATATATTTTTACATAAACTTGTTGCAATGTTCGAAAACAAAAGCAAAAGTTTAAACTGCTATCTGCGCAAAAAAGAATTTTCAGAACTTACAAGGGCAACACAACGTTATTAAATTGAAACGTACCCATATCAGTTTTTCTATTTTAGCTGGAGGTGAAAGCTGAATGAGCGTTTCGCACACATCTGTCGGAATAGTTATCATCAAAGGCAGTACATTTCTTTGTGTCTGGTGCAAATAGATTGGTTCATTGCACACATGTCGGGAGGTGGTCCACAAAGAGGATCTAGCTAAGCATTCAGCGTGTTCAAGATGATCCGGAGAGGTGCCGGAGGCATCGGTGGGAGGTGGCCGGAGCGGGCGTCCGCAGGCGACGCCGCTCTAACTTTATTAAGGACGAGACGCCGGCACTGAATCAAGGTGACGGGCCTTCACAATGCCCTATTCAGATTTAAATAGCTTTACGCCCAATTGCGCCTCAATGTGCCTCTAGTTCTCTCAAATAGTTATTCATTTAATAATTATTTTAGAATTTAATTAGGGACTGAGAATATTTTAATAATAATTTCCTAGGTAATCAAGTTTTATTAAATTCAGTCTATTAAAATTATACTTTGCTTAATTAATAACTAATAGAAACAGGCGCACGTCTTTTGTACAATCATTGAAATAACAAATGAGTCCGCAAAATTCAAGTGCTTGCTTAATTACAGCGAATATCTTTAAGCGAAGGCATCTGACACACTCGCTACCATGAGAACAATGGCACGCGACAAGTGGAGGAGTGCGGGTGACTTGGGTTCGAACAAAGTTTGGTAATTATGGCGACCGCATGTCTGAGAGCGACGCTACACTCATTACCGACTGAAACCCAACTCGTCTAGATTAAAAGTCCAAGAGACACAGCCCCGGGAAATAACTCACTGCGTTGCTACACGAAGATAGGGACTTAAAGACAACGCTTTTACAGAAAACGCGACTATCAAAACCAACAAACGTTAAGCTATACTACTTTGAGTTATATACTGTTTCCTTTTTACTTTATATATTGCTTTTCCGTTTATACGAACGCTTTAATCTAAGAAACCAATAGGAGTCTCGTAAAATTAACAAGCTTCGGAAACAGAACACTAAGTTACGTAACTAGCTGGCTCTGCGCGGTATTTCGCTCCGTGTTTCAAGACAACGTCTGAACAAACACCATAGTTGCTACTTTCCCAACAGTTCAAGTGCTCGTTTAACTACGAAAGTATGATAATTTAGGCAGAGTAATTGAATATGTAACTTGCCAACTTCCAGTGGAGGTATGTACCTAATATAAATTTCGGTCGCGAACACGAATAGGAGAGGAAGGATTATTTGTAGGTTTTGTGATTTGTTTGTGTTGTATTTTATATATAACTGTAGCAATATTCAATTTATTGTAAAATGATTTGTAACCTTATACGTGTTGATGTTGAAAATTCAATAAAGTAAAAGTACTGATTTGACTAAAATAGTAGAATTGTCTTTGGCACTACTCATCCGTCCGGTCATCCGATCGTTCATTCATTCACTCGTCAACACGTTAAAGGCAAGTGTAGAGGCGCGCAGGGGCATTCGCTCTGCAGCGCTCGTGGTGTAAACTACTGTGTTAAGTGAATCTGAATATTAAGTGATTATACAGTGACTGTGTTTGATTTACCTAATAAATCAGAAGTGACAAGAACTTTTCGCCCAAATGTCGGACAACAATCGTAAGTAATATCTGTTTCATTTTATTTTAAGTGAAAATTAAAGTATGTGGAAATTAAGTGCATTTGTCAGTCTTATAAGTGCAGAAACATTGTCTGAGTGAAGCCTTATTCCGCTGTTCACGAATTGAGAACGGCTTGGTGCATACTTCCATTCTGACATTGGATCAAAGCATTTGGTCGGGGCTACACCCCGATAATGCTATGCAGTCTGGGGAGTGTGCGCCGATATTTCTCAGTAGTAATACAGTTCTCAGGTGCCCATTTATGATATAAAGCGCTATCGGAACGTGGCTTCACTCGTGTGATGTAATTGTAATACATTTGAAACAATAAGTATTATCTTCTAATATTGCACATATGCATTCGGTCGGGGCACTCCCCGATAATGCAACGCAGTCAGTGGAAGTGCGAATTGTTGTCAAATGTCAGTTTTTATTTCTATTTATTTACTAAATAATAAATTGACAAACGCACTTATTTTCGCAATGAGCATTATGAGTAAAGTTGTAAAGTTATAGAACAATCAAAAGTACGCGGCTGTGCTTGATTTCGAGCCTCGTCGTAACGTAGTTACCCTCAAATCTTAAGCCACGTTTACTTAAAGGAAGCCATAATGAGCTTGATATGAGCCATGTAGGTATGCTTCAATTATAAGGCGCAGGCAGTTTAAGTACAACTTGATAATAATCAGTCATATAACTCATTAGGTGTGCTTGAATCATAAACCTTGTAAGTGTGCTTGAGTGATTACAAGCCATGTATAGTGACTAATCAATTCTATAAGCCATGTAGGTGTGCATAATTGATTACTTTGATGACTATATAAGCCATGTAGGTGTGCTTAACTGACTATATAAGCCTTGTAGGTGTGCTTACCTGACTAGATAAGCCTTGTAGGTGTGCTTAATTGATTAAATAAGCCATGTAGGTGTGCTTAGTTGATTATATAAGCCATGTAGGTGTGCTTAATTGACTATATAAGCCATGTAGGTGTGCATAATTGATTACTTTGATGACTATATAAGCCATGTAGGTGTGCTTAACTGACTTTATAAGCCATGTATGTGTGCTTACCTGAGTAGATAAGCCATGTAGGTGTGCTTAATTGATTATATAAGCCATGTAGGTGTGCTTAATTGACTATATAAGCCATGTAGATGTGCTTGATTGATTATATAAGCCATGTAGGTGTGCTAAATTGGTTAAATAAGCCATGTAGATGTGCTTAATTGACTATATAAGCCATGTAGGTGTGCTTAATTGATTAAATAAGCCATGAAGGTGTGCTTAATTGATTATATAAACAATTCAGTGTGTTAATTTGATTATATATGCCATGTAGGTGTACTTAATTGGTTATGCAAGTCGTCAAGGAGACGAGGACAAGAAGGGGGCCTAAATTGAATAAACACGCCTTAAAGGTGTGCTTGATTGGTCAGGTATTTAAAGTAGAGTGGGACCGTGTACCTACCCGTATATTACATTGATTGGTACCGTCGTCAAAGGCGACGTCAGAGATCCACTTCATCCTCAGAGACTGCAGATGTAACACCTCGAAGAAGACGATGTCAGAGTCTACTTCATCGTCTGCGTCTGAAGATATAACACCTCGTAGAAGATCCCGTAAGAACAGTGATAATGTCACTAACAAGGAGCTCATGAAAATCATAGCAACAGCACTTCAAAACGGGCCAAGTAAGTCTGCACTGTCCTCTAATGTTGTCCCAGAGTTCAATCCGAACAATAAGTCTCAAAATATCGAAAAGTGGCTGAAAAAGGTTGAATGAATGTGTAATAGTAATTTATAGCTAGGACGAGAAACAGATAATTCATTATTCCCTTCATAAATTAGCCGGGTTGGCTAAACAGTGGTATGAATCATTAGCCACGGTTAAACGTGGATGGAATGACAAACCAAATTAACGAAAGCGTTTCCGAGTCACGAGAATTATGGAAAACTTCTCGAAGAGATGTTAACCAAAAGATCACGTGCTGATGAAAACTTAAGAGATTACTTTTATGAAAAACTGTCATTGTTAAGTCGTTGCGAGATTGGTGGTGTGAAAGTTGTCGATTGTATTATTTACGGAATAACTGATATGGTGCTCAGAAATGGTGCTCAAGCGGTAAAATGTCAAGAGCCAGAAGATTTGTTGAATTATTTAGCATCACAGCAAATTTCAGAAGGAGAGATTCCCGTAACTATTCTAACAACTCTAACAAAAATTTGGCTCATAATCCCCAGGCTACCGCTAATAACCACTTGACTAGTTTTAACTGTCAAGAAAAGGGTCATTCCCACTCTAACTGTCGTAAACCATCAATAAAATGTATTAAATGCGGTAGAGTTTGCCATAATTTTGATAACTGTACTAGAAAACCTTTATTTACGAAACTGAACGTTCAAATAACCAAGTTACAGATAAATGATTTTAAAAATTAATCTTAGCTTACAAGTCTCAGATATTTCAAAAACTGAATGTGACGAGTATAAGTCAGGCAAGGCAAATCAGATTTCTGAAACACACTCTGGCCTAGACAGTAATAAAAAGTTTTATAAGAGTGTTGACATAAAAGGATCAATTCTAAAACCTTACGTTGATTTCGGAAGTGATTGTAGTTTGATCCAATGTACGGAAGCACACAAACTTCATTTAAAAGGATCTGATATCAATTTGCCTTCGGAAACAAAAGTATAGAACATGTTTCGCGACTAACATAAGCGAAATAGGCAGTACAAAACAATCTGAGATGACTTTAGATTTGCAGGATAAGACGCCAGCGGTCTACAGACCATATCGATTGTCTTTTCACGAACGCGGACATGTAAAAGATATTGTTGAAGAGTTGGTTAAAAATAATATAGTCCAGAAGTCTGAATCAAATTACGCAAGCCCTTTACTGCTAGTGAAAAAGAAAAACGGAGAATCAAGGTTATGTATGGATTATAGGGCTTTAAACAACAAAACTGTGAAAGACAAGTATCCGTTACCCCTAATAGAGGACCAAATTGCTAATTTAGTCGGTGTGGGTATTATCCTGTGTTATGAGTGTGAAGAATTTGAATATCTCCACGGAAAACTGGATACTTACGTTACAACTTGCAGATCAAGAACTTCTCGGATTTGTAAAATATTAAAACCTGATAATTACGAGGACGTTGTAGAAATTAAAAAGAATTTCGATAAGAAGAACAACGCAGTTTACCGGAGAGTTGGAGAAGAATTAAGACTAGCTGTGCCCGAAAATGCCCGATGGCAAATATGTAAGGCTAACCACGACGAAATTGGTCATTTTGGGTTCACAAAAACTTTAGAACGCATACAAAGCCACTATTGGTTTCCAAAGCTAAGACGTTTTGTTAGGAAATACGTTGCTGCATGTATCGAATGTGCATATAACAAAGACAATGCTGCTAAAACAAGGTCCGGTCTACTTTACTCTATTGAGAAAGTCGCGATACCCTTTCATACATTACATATGGACCATCTGGGGCCATTTGTCAAGAGTAAAAGTGGCAACGGTTTCATCCTTACTATCGTTGATGGTTTTACAAAATATTTGTTTGCTAAGGCAGTTAAGGACACGAAAACTATAAATGTGATAAGGGTTTTAAATAATTTATTTAGTTACTTTGGGACCCCTACCAGGATTATTTCTGATAGAGGAACTTTGTTCACATCCAAACAACTTAAAAAATTCTGCACACTCAACGGCATTATACACGTGTTAAACGCAGTTGCATGTCCTAGAGCAAATGGACAAGCAGATAGATTTAACCAAACCATTCTGACAGCTCTTTCAACCCAGAGTTTAAATAAAAACGAACTCACATGGGACCTGCAATTGGGTAAAATACAATAAGGGATTAAATAATACTATAAATTCTGTTACAAAAAAATCCGCTTCAGAATTACTATTTGGCATTAAAATGAAAAATGTTACTGATAATAAGTTGTCCCCTGATGGCACTGTAATATCTGAGTGTAAGACTCCAATTGTTAATTCTACACTAGAATCCGCAGAAACGGTTGTCACAAGAGAGAATGTAACAGGTACAATTGATCACGTAGAGTCTGAATTGTCTGAAGCCTCTAGTACTGAACAGACTCCACCAACAAATTTAGAGGAAATGAGAGCTACTGCTTTTTCCAATATAAAACGTAGCCAGCAAAAACAAAAGGAGAACTATGACCTAAAACGATCACCGGCTACGAAGTTTTCTATTGACGATTTGGTAAAAATTACTAGAACTAGTTTTAGTAACGATGGCAAAAGCAAAAAGTTGTTGCCCTAGTTTGTTGGACCTTATAAAGTAATTAAATGTCTTGGTAATGATCGTAACGAAATTACCAATATACCAGGCTTTAAAACCAAACGATACAATAGTGTAGTTGCAGCAGATAGGATGCGGCCGTGGATACACATAAAAGCGTTACAAATTGATAATATTTCTGGATCACACAAAAATTCAGAATCGGATAGTTGATGTAAGATGGTTCATCTTTGATGTAAAATCAAGTAGGTACAATTTATGTCAAATCCAAATTGGATAACATAAGTATTGTACTTATTAGGTTTTATATTCTCAAAGTTTAAGTTTTGCTTAGATTACCTATAAGTTGTTTTCTCAAATTATAAGTTATTTACTCAAATAAGTTTAATACTTAATTATCAATCGAAATTTATTTATTTTATTTATTTATTCATTTGAAAATATGTACATTCACATTAAAGATGGTCATTACAATTATCAGTACAGTACATAACAATTATTTTTATATGAAATGTCTAATTATGGTGGTGTTATTATTTTTGCTATATTTAGAATTTGGAATTACTAGAAATGTATCATTCAAATTCAGTAGTGGATGATGTTCATATCATATTTATTTATGTTTTGCACACTTACACACCTGAGCCGAATGTTGTATTTTATTTGTGTGCGCCGGAGACTGCACACAGTCGGATGGCCGAATGTTGTATTTTATATATAACTGTAGCAATATTCAATTTATTGTAAAATGATTTGTAACCTTATACGTGTTGATGTTGAAAATTCAATAAAGTAAAAGTACTGATTTGACTAAAATAGTAGAATTGTCTTTGGCACTACTCATCCGTCCGGTCATCCGATCGTTCATTCATTCACTCGTCAACACGTTAAAGGCAAGTGTAGAGGCGCGCAGGGGCATTCGCTCTGCAGCGCTCGTGGTGTAAACTACTGTGTTAAGTGAATCTGAATATTAAGTGATTATACAGTGACTGTGTTTGATTTACCTAATATTTGTTGTTAAACGAACGCATTATTATTTATTTAGATTGTTAATCAAAATTATGTTACCTTTTCGGAGAGTTATAAAAGCTATTTTATTAATGAGTCCCCCAAATGATAAGCATTTTTGCCAGTACAGACTAATAAAAAAATTCAATTTGTTTTTACAAAAACGAAAAGTTCTTCATGAAAGTCTTTCTCTAGCGGTTGAATTGAGTTTATATTTTTTTTCAAGCTACAACTTTTTTCTTTTTTATCCTAAAAGGCCTTTGTCCAAAAAGAAGGTTCATCTACCGTTGTGATGTCTAAAATACACCAAACGAAATAGATGATAGCCGAAGTAACCCTTAAAACTGGGACTTAAATCTACAAGTATTATTTCGAAATAGCAATGTTGAAACAGGACAAGGGTGAGTCTGACTCGCGCACCGGGTGTTTGTGAAACTTGTGACATAGATGATACGTAGGACATATGGATGCCTCACAAAAATCTGCCTTAGGAACATATCGATGTACTGTAATCGTAATGTATTATATATTCGATCCATCACAGGCAAGTCTCTTACTTCATTTAAGTTTGTAAAGTAAAGGGTAATAATCATCAGCAATAACAATGAAAGTAATTATTATTTTGCTAATGAGTATCTACCTAAAATGTACTATTAATTGGGATATATAGATCTGCCATGTTGGAATGTTATCAAAATATGATGTTAGTTTGATGTACGTAACGCCATCTATGAACCTCTTAAGTAAACTATGTTTGCATTGTCAATGTACAAATATATTTAGAAAAATAAAATTAGTCTATTCCTAACCTATGCCATAGGGCAGTTTCAATTTTTAAGTGGCATCTCATAAGGAAAAATGTTCAATCTGTATCTTAGTAGAAAATTCCTGAAAACAAACTTCACCTAATACAAATGCTTCTTAATTTTATCCACACTTTCAATGAAAAAGTAATAATTTGTTGAAAGTCTGACAACTAACTGCCAACCAATTATCTTAACAGATTTGTCTATAGCACATCGACCAGCTCAGCCCCTCCGTGGTTAGCAGAAAAGGGGCGACGAGCCGCCGCGCCTATGAAACGAGATGCCAAGTCGAGTTTAAAAAGACTCATTACATGAAAGCGTTAACTAATTCATTCACATGCACAGGTTTCGAAGGTAAGCAATGAATAATAACAAGAATTAAACTTTGTTTATGCTTTAGATTTTATAGTTAACTGGCTCGTTAGCGCAGATCCATTTCTACACAAGAAGAACATTCATGTGACGTGTCAATTTTTTGTTAAGGTTAAATAATCTATTCATATATCATTGTTTAACACGCATCATATAGGTTTTGCTCAATTTGGGGTGCGGTAATCTTGGTGTAAGTTCCACTATAAAGTAGTATTATTACAGATGATTTTCATAGGTATGCTTTACCAACCGAAAATCGTCTATTTTCAACCGACTTCAAAAAAAGGAGGAGGTTCTCAATTCGACTATATGTTTTTTTTTAATGTTTGTTACCTCATAACTTTCCACTGGGTGAACCGATTTTAATCATTCTTTTTTTATTTGAAAGCTGGTGCTTCCCGGATGGTTCCATTTGGTCTAGTTCTGACAGTGACATCCATGAGAAAACCATATAAGTCTTAAATCTAAATATACAAAATGCGCGACAAATGGACGAAAAGCTCAATATTACGCCAACTTATTTTGATAATTCTTTTTTTATTTGAAAGCTGATGCTGTCCGTGTGGTCCCATTTTAATTTGGTCCGGTTCTGACAGTGGCATCCATTGGAAATCCATATAAGTCTTAAATCTAGATAAACCATATGCGCGACAAATGGATGAATAACTCAATATCACGCTAACCGATTTCGATGCTTCTTTTCTAATTGGAAAGGATATACTTCAAGGGTAGTTTGATGAGAGTTTGGGTAGGTTCTGATTATGGGATCCATGACAAAGTAACGGAACTCTTCAATTCTTAGGAGCAATTGGACGATACTTTTTCGATGAATAAAGTAAAAAAGAACCATTCGCTGAAAATCAAGAAATAAACAAAAATTTGAACAAAAAGGTAAAATTATTGTTATTGTTTGAGTCGGTGTCAGCCAATGTAGGTTTGTAACTACCTACATACATACGTAAACGTGATATGTAAGAAATAGGTATATTGGAGTGTTTCCTTGGCTGACACCGACTCTAACAATAACTTGTACCTACATTATATTATCGTATAAGTTTGAGAAGAATACGCAATTATTATTTCTTTACTTTTTAGTGCTTTGTTTTGGAATAGTATTTTTTGAAGTTGGTTTTTTTTTGTTAAATTTTTTTATAGAGATAAGTGTAAGGCACCTGTTGCAAGGGACTATTAAGTGATGTGCGGAACCGTGATCGTAAAAATAATAGGCTTGACCGGGAACTGCGATACGTTCCGCAGAATCTTTCATAATGCGAACAGCAAAGGAGTAGAACTTGCTACCCGCGCATGTTTTTCCAAGCTAATGCCATCTGGGTCTCTTCAAGACAAGAGTGAATAGGCATTTCCTAGGCAGACATTATATCACACCATAGACAAAAACTCTTTACTCAAACAAA
Source organism: Udea olivalis (assembly GCA_947369235.1). Lineage (NCBI taxonomy): Eukaryota > Metazoa > Arthropoda > Insecta > Lepidoptera > Crambidae > Udea > Udea olivalis. Next base: position 15,505,300 of record OX376343.1, read on the forward strand.
ACAATGGCCAAGTTCGACAAATTGAATTCCATCGTGTACAGCTGTTTGGAGCATGCCAGAGATTTTCAGCTAGTCCCTCTGTGCGCCGCGTCCTAGCGGGGCAACACCGATAATGTGAAAACAGTGGAATCAACCACCTTTTTTGGTAGCTCGTGGTTGCGGGCCCAGCGTTTCATTGAAGAAGTAAAAAGGTTTTTGTCCAATGCGTAGACCTAGAAACGTATCCGCGTATAGGATCTATATCACAAGAGTATCGCGAAAAAAGGTGAGCCTTTTTTGTATACGTAGTATAAAACGAAGTCGTTTTTCGCGACACGCTGTCTGAATACGCTTCCACCTTGCGTAACGGATTTTAATGCCGTTTTATCAATGGACAGAGTGATCAAAGAGGAAGGTTTTTATGTATAATACATTTATTTAAGTAGAGAAAAGCCTAACACTACATTAGTACTTACATTGCACTCCTGCAGAGCCAGAGTGAGTCGTTAGTACCGATATTTATCAAAAGGTCAACATCCATGTGCAACCCCCATTTTAACTGGTATTTCATCTAACTGTGCACCTTATCATTTACTTAAGTTATTAAAACTACAGTACAGAAAAAAAACCAATTTTCGATGTAGGCGCCGGCACCCGCGAGCGCGCGAAGAGCGAGCGTCGAACTCTGTCTATATAACACACTGACCTGCAAGCTAGGATGGACAGCGAGCTGCAGCAGAGTGCGGACGACGCCGAGGTGTCCCTTGTTGACGGCGATGTGCAGCGGCGTCTGGCGGCGGCGGTTGCGCGCGTTGAGGTCGGCGCCGGCGCCCGCGAGCGCGCGGAGGGCGAGCGGTTCGTCGCCGAAGGCCGCGTGGTGGGCGGCGCGGTCTCCGTCGCGGTCCTCCGCGTCCGCTTCGGCGCCTACGTCGACAAGTGTTCGGATCACTTCGACGTGGCCGTTTTGGGCGGCTGCCTGTTTAGAGATGGATTGTTTAATTTAATTTGCGATACTTATGCAGCTTAACACCTCGTATGTCGATGCAATCAGATGCTGTAAATTGTATTGTTGCTTCTATTGTGTCTATACCATGTCGACAGACGACGTTTTAAGAGGATACAGAAGCGCCGGTTTTACCATACAAAGTAGACCCCTGTTTCCACCCTGGATAATGCTAGTAGAGAACAGTTTTTTTCGAAAAAGCTATGAGGATGTCCCTATGTTTTCCTTTTTTGAATATATCAATTACCTAAAGAGATATGAGCCTTCGGAAATCTAAAAAAATAATTTATATTACTTGGTTTGTGGCAACCCTACGACTTTTGTTCCATAATAACTATTGCTCCGTATGACTACTTCTAACTATACTTTTTTATGTACCACTATTTTTTGTTGGCCGGCACTTTCAGAAAAGGCCCAAAAATTTACGGAGCCAATATGATCTCCTTTCAATAGTTTCTCCCTGAATAGCAATCGGTTCTGTAGGATATAAAGATCTTCCTACCGAAGACGAAACAGTCATCTGAAGTAAAAAAATCGCAAATACCTGCAAAGCTGTGTGTCCCCCATAGACGCCGTTCACATCAGCGTGGGCGCCATCCGTCCGCGCCAATATTTCTGCGCACCTCGTCGCGTCGCCATTGGCCGCCGCTTTCACTAGCTCCTCGTTGGCGTCTCCCGTTACGTGGGACTCAAACAGCTTCTTCAGAAGGGCCGAGAGACGCTCGCCTTAAATAAATAGGTAATTATAGTCCTAGAATCATCAATTTAAAATATCTTTACTTTCCTTATGCTAACCTTTCTCACATAGGGTGTAACAGTACGGTGTCATTTAAAGATTTTACGGATGTTTCATTTGAATCAATGAAATACAGATAATTCAGAAAAAAGGCGAAAAATCATAGATATACTTTCTAATGTTGTCTTTACTCGATTTAACCATAACTTCACTACATCCATAGTAACTTCAAATGAAACCCATGTCACTGTACCCATGCTCTGTGAAAGAGGCAACAATAGGGGTAACACTTATATTATAAGATATTATATTCTATTACATATGTTATTATATCATATAGCTTCATCATTCATATCATTCATCATCGTCAGTGTCACATTTTTTATTTTATTTTTATCAGAAAGAAGGTTAATGCAGACAGACAGCAGAGGAACAGGCATTCAAATTAATCAACGCACACAAGACCAGTTTGTGTGCGTTGATACTATTACAACTATATTCATTGATGCCATGAATATAGTTGAATTAACCCAAGATCATTGATTAATTGAGATTTACAGAAAACTGTATTAACTCAATTAATCAGTGTCTCTTAATAGATGTTATGAACATCATTATCTCATTAGATCAATCAAATACAGATATGAGAATAGCAGGAAAAAGAAATCAAGCCAACCTGACGAGTTTCCCGGAATGCTTCCATCGGATGAGGCAACCTTCGTTACTGCGTTAGGGTTGTAAGTCCAGGATGTATTACACACTTCCACCTTGAGATCATTGTCATGGTAGATTTGTTGCACACGGCCTATTTTTCCAAGCGTCTGAAACAAATTTTTAGCTATAACAATTCTACAAATAATGTTTCAATCCTTACAAGGTGATTTATTTTTCTATATACTAATTCATTCATAGAAAAGGAAAACCTTTATTCATTTTACAAATTATTAAAAACAAAGGCACACAACTAATAGAAACACAAAATAATATGAAATAAAAAATATCAGGTTCCCAATTTTCAGAAATAGAAAGAATTCACTCATTATTAGTCCTTTTGGGAAGTAAACCTCATGAACCTGGGCTTTGTAGGTTGAGACGCTAATTGTCGGTGGGACCATATGAGTGGACGCACAGACATTTGAAGGTGGACACACACCTATGTATTGACTGGTATAAGTGTAATAAATATCGTATACAAGGGGAGGTCCAAAAGTTCGCGGAATTAAGGGTATGGTGGAAGAAATGGTCACTTTTCACTAGCCGTACTAGTTTGGACATTCATTAAAGGTATTAATACAAAGTTTCAATAAAAATCTTAATTTACTGAGATAAAAGGGGCGTGAAAAGGCATGTGAGGATGGCCCGCCCAGAGATTCGTTTGAATGACTGGGCTTGTCAGCCTGTTATCTGGACCTCACGACCACTTTCCATCAGGTGGAGTGAGGTCATCTTGTCACAAAAAAATTTTTAGACTGGATTGTGACTGAAGATGAAACTTCAGTTCATCAATATGACTCTGGCCCCAAACAAGACTCTATGCAGGGTCCCAAAAAGGGTACAACACCCCAAAAGAACATCAAGGTGTGTTCATCAGCTGGAAAACTCATGTCCACTGTTTTCTGGAATACAGAAAGTATCTGGAATAAAGAATAGGATGTCATCCTAACTGGAGTGTACTAAGTTACGTTATTAAAACGTCTCCGAGATCCTGTCAGGTTGAACTGGTGGGGAAAATTGACCAGAGGTGTGCTCCTTCTGCACGACAATGCAACACGCGCAAGATGCGATGCCTGCGGTACAAAGAGTGGGCTTATAAATAAAAAAATATATATCTATAGGTTAGATTGATCTTCAAGGAACTATTATTATCAGTTCCTGAAAAATAAAAAAAAGCTTTTAGGGGGAAAAAACCAGCGATGAAGAGGTGAAGAGCGCAATTTGGAGGACAAACACAAAATATTTTTATTCCAACGCATAAATACATTCATTTATTTATTTAACAAATAAATTAGAGTGAAGGAAGAACACATTGATAAAAATAAACAAGTTTATATTAGGGTAGTAGAGTTGTTATCGAAAGACCTCTCAATGACAGAGTTTGAAAAGCCATACAATTTTCATGCGCTGCAGCGCCTTCACGCGCTTCTGGTCTACGCAGACCTGCACGAGGTCTCCCACTGCGCACCCGCCGCCCGCGCCGGCGTGAGTGCTGCCGCTGCACCCCTGTCACTCTACACACACACTCGCGCACTCACCGGCGCCATTGCCTCGGCCCACTCGCCGTGGCCGCGCTGCAGCGCCTTCACGCGCTCCTGGTCGGCGCACACCTGCACGAGGTCTCCCACCGCGCACCCGCCGCCCGCGCCGGCGTGAGTGCTGCCGCTGCACACCAGTCACTCTACACACACACTCGCGCACTCACCGGCGCCATTGCCTCGGCCCACTCGCCGTGGCCGCGCTGCAGCGCCTTCACGCGCTCCTGGTCGGCGCACACCTGCACGAGGTCTCCCACCGCGCACCCGCCGCCCGCGCCGGCGTGAGTGCTGCCGCTGCACACCAGTCACTCTACACACACACTCGCGCACTCACCGGCGCCATTGCCTCGGCCCACTCGCCGTGGCCGCGCTGCAGCGCCTTCACGCGCTCCTGGTCGGCGCACACCTGCACGAGGTCTCCCACCGCGAACCCGCCGCCCGCGCCGTGCGCGCCGCCCGCGCCCGCGTGAGTGCTGCCGCTGCACACCTGGTTCAAAAATAAACATAAATATCTGGGAAATCGTACACCAAAAAAAAGTAATAAAAAACTTACTGAAATATTTCTCAATACATACAAATGCAAATAATAACACTCTTACAAAGAGCAAACACAAATTTTTGGTTTGGGGTGTGGGTGAAACCCACGACTTGCCAGTGTTATAAGCGAGATCGCATCCATTGAGCTAACAGGCCAGTCAGACATTACATTAACATTATTTATAAATATAAGCATTAATTTTAATGGTAGAAATCCAGGTAAGGGGCTCCCCAACGCCAATGACATTGAGCGTTTAGACTTTCTGACACCCCACCTCACCTCGATTTATTTCCGATATTTTCCCTAGCGGGCTTTAGTTAACACTACGTGAAGGCGAAACGCGACGGTAGTCGTCTTGTAATAAATGGTTGTAACAAGACTTAAGATGTGCTATACGCTAGCGCGCTGCCATCGCCAGTGCTTTGTCAACGCAGATAAGTAGAACTTTGTAGTCAGAGAGCCAACTGCACAACTAATATAATTTTGAATTGAAGTGTAGATAACATATCGCTTCGAGCATAACTCATTTAAAATTTTGTTTTGTTATTGTTTCATGAGCATCACAATAGGTTATAAAAGTAATTTACGTAGGTGGACCACTCATAGGAATGACCACTTCAGACATTTAAAATATACGATTTATTTGAAATCACGTTGTTTTTATTTAATAAATATAAACAATGTATTAGACTTCTTTGTTAAGTAGGATATGTTAAGAGCATTAACGCGAAACGAGCCGCGTCGAGTTTAGGTAAATGAGTGAGTTTCACTCGCACGGACATGCGCTCAAGGTCAAGCGTAAGCGATGTCTTTGTATAGTCAAACTAATCACCTTGATCCTTTTGACTTAAGTTGAAATAATTAGTCGATATTTGAAATATAGTAAATAAAGTATAGTTTTTATATTTTATCCTTACCTACTTACAAAATCATAACAGGGCATAAATGTATGCTGTAATCTAATGGGTTTACTACATTGACAATATTTTACTGTTTAGGTGCATGAAGTAGATTGCCTAATACTAATAAAGTTATTATTCCCAAATGAGAATGTAAGTACATACTTACTTACTTACCATATGTAGAGTGTTACTACAAATATTTCAGGTATACGATACGTAATATAGAAATGAAATACCAATTTCAAAATCCGTTTTTATTACAATCTGACTTAGATCTATAGACCGTCTATAACTAGTCTGGCCATAAATACTTATTTATTTCTTTATTCTTTATTGCACATTAAAATAAAAGTACAACTGGCGAAATTAATGCCTAGAGCATTCTCTACCAGTCAACCGAAAGGTTTAACAGAGAACATAGGATATTTGGGCTGTGCAACGTATATAAATTTATTGTAAGAAAAGACACAAGAAAATTAAGGTGTTTCATCTACTAAAACGTTGTAGTCCGTAGTGGCATAGACCTAGATTTTCGCGGGTCAACAATTTCTGGTAACAGACACATATTATAACAATCTATAAGTCTGTTTTTCATTTGATGTTGCCAAAAATCATCGTCACGAGTGATTTTTTCTACTTTCAAGGGCAATTCTTCACCCGTCCACACAGCTAACAAACATAAGCTTTTGGTCTGTGATGTGTAATTGCCCTTGAACTTGATAAAACCACTCATGACGATGGTTGACAGTACCATCAGCATTCCAAAATTTGATTTTCTTTTGTCAAACTTGTACATTTAGTACCTCTTGTTGATGTTGCGATTCGCGTAAATTAGGGATAGTACTTGTTGTCGCAGTATTTTGTACCGCATCTTCATTTAATACTGATGATGTTTCTATGTTAATTTTCTGAAATTTATTAAAACAATTTATTAGTGCTATGAAACTACATTTCTTGTGTGAAAAATAGTTATTAAAACAAATTATAATAAAATGCTAAATTACGCAGAAAAACAGTTTATCGCTTTGAAGAATAAAAGCCCAAATTACCTTTGCTTCCTGTTCAATTTCAATATTTTCTGTTCTAGCAGCACCGTCACCTAATAAGCGTTTCTTACATAACCTGAAGTTAAAGCATGAAAACCTAGTTAATAAAGCAAAACAACGAATATACAAAAGAATGCCCCAACATTAAAATAAAAGCTACATACATAAACTGACGATACAGTTTATCCGCGAAGGGGTAAGTAGAGATAGCGCTGACATATACGATTCGTCAGCTATGTTTTAATTTCATGTAATATCACCGGGTTAAGGAAGATAAAGAAACGAAAAAAATAACGATTTTGAGGTAGGAGCAGTTTCCATTGATCCTTTATCTATTTATTTATTTATTTATTCTTTATTGCACAAACAAGTAAAGTACAATTGGCGGACTTAATGCCTAGAGGCATTTTCTACCAGTCAACCGCAAGGTATAATAAATAAATAAATAAATAAATATCCCTGGACATTACCTGGTATAACCTGGTATAACAGAAACATCGAAATTTTGGGCTGTGCAACATTTAAAAATGGCAGCAAGAACAACAAATCTCAGATAGTAATACTTAAATATTTTAAAAATAATAATCCATATATACATATGATATTATACCAATCATGCAAATATGCATACTTAAATATTTCAAAATAAATATACTACATTATTTTATAATACATCATATTGCCATAAAGAAAGTTAAACAAAAAAGGCAGCATCTGAACTCAATGACATAGTTGACTTAGACAGGATACATCAGCGGCTCACTTAAAGTAGTCACGCAACGACCTCTTCAGAGCAAATTTGGAGGTAGATTTTTGGATGTTGATTGGAAGAGAGTTCCAGAGTCGAATGGCAGACAGTCTGAACGAGCTTGACATGTAGGAGGTAAAGAAAAGTGGAAGAATCCACTTGATCAATGGTAACTGCTGACTCGGAAAGACAAGCCCTTTTATTTGATACCCATAATAAGGGGGTTGACGAAGAAATCATCGTCCGCCATCATGTGGCGGCAGTCATTTCGCAAATATTGAAATATAACTTACAAAAACGATACGGCATATTACGCAGGTAATGTAAAAACTATCTAAGTGAAAATAAAATTTATTGAATTAACTTTCAATATAAGGTTACCTTATTGAAAGTTAATTCAATAAATTTTATTTTTATATACAAATCAGTCGAACAATCAGTGTTTTTTGTACGAAAACCTTAAAATTTAAGTAAATGGAAAAAATCTAATTCTCACTTACATAGTTAGTTCACCACTTACTGAGTATGCCATATAGTTTTTGTAAGTCTTTTAATAATCACCCAGTAGAGTACCTCATGCATATTTTATCGTCAACACCAGAAACAAAGGAAAAGGTACCTATAGAAAATTTCAGCCCAATCTGACGTCAAGAAGTGGTCAAAATTTAACCTCAACAAACACACATACATTGCAATTCAAAAAGATTGGAAAGAATATTGCGAAAAGCACGTGGCAGGCCATGAAATATTGTAATAAATAAAGTTCTCAGACATAATGTACACTTACCACTCAGTCCTTGCCTTTACTGAGCATTCTTAATTTCTTCGTTTCCTTTTTGTATTTATATATATACAGTTTAGTTTTATTTCCCATGGCAACTGGAACATTTTTTCATCACATTAATAAAGTGTATTTAATAATATCATAAATTCATATCAATATTATAAAAAAAAAATACTCACCAAAGGACTAAGAAGTGTCGATTGCGCTTCAAACTATGCCACGCTACGCAACACACTGCAAGGGTGATTTGAAACGTTTTGCGCGGAGCGTTTTATAGCACTTTTAAAAAATATGTATAAAAATAAATGATGCACATAGGTACTTACCGAAGGTTTTTTATGTTTTTCAGTCTTGTTTGTTGTAAACGTTTCATTTTAGAAAACTTTTTAAATCTGGCCTTCCGCTTAGTTAAAAAATTAATTGAATGTATCCTAACTAACTAATATTGTTCGCACTGACTGACTAATATTGTTCGCACTAGCACTAAAACACAAATTAAAACTAAAGAAAAATAACCCAAAAATGCGTCCTTTCGCTTTATAAATAATAAGAATAAGAAAATATAGTCACTAAGTGTCACTTTATATAGTCACTGCACTATAACACTACACAATATAATCCTGATGCAAATATTGAACAATTGAAAAAGAAACTCAAATTCGCGCGCGTTCGCGGCGAGATTAGACACAAGTTACCCGTCTGAAGGCCGAGAGCCGCCGTCTGTCGCCCGTCGCCCGCGCAGCCCCGCGCAGGGCGACAAAGCATCGAAACAGAGCATAAAACTACAAAATATAACTGAAAACGGCTGGAACAGAATTTTCCACTAATTGTTTCCGTGAGTTGAAAAATACGGAAGGATTTAGCGTTTTTGCACGACAATAGAGGTTCGGGGATTTTTAAATATCTTTCGTAATATAAATATATTCACAATATCTGTTGATAATATTGAAGGACACATTCCAAACTACATTATATATTTTTTAGAGAGATTTAAAACGGCCGAAATTGCCTGGTAGCCCCTTAAGTAGAATTGCAGATCCAGCTTGAAAAATAAGGAGCACAAATAATCAGCGCCATACCTTAGTCAAAACAGCAGGATTGAACGTCCATCTATTACCACTGGCATAAGTGACCACAATGTCATGATCTTCATCGATGCCAACCACTGTGCCAGTGGAGCCAAGACACTCAAACATTCCATCCGTCCATCCTCCATGGCCATGTTGCAGAGACTGCACTATTTCAAGATCAAGATCTACATTCACCTGTAATAGAGAATATGAAAAAAGTTAAAAAATAAACAACAATAGCTTAATATCATGTTGTCTCAAATAGGAATCAAAGTGTTTAGGTACTTACTTGATCACCAACTTGTAAGCCATGTGGCCCTGTTCGGCCAGGACCCAATTCTCCCAAAAGAGGCAAATGCTCTTTATAAACATTCTGTCCTTTTACATCATTAACCACCTGAAATTCAATTTATTGACATGAATATATTTAATTTTAGCAGAGATAGATTTACAGATATTTTTGGATAGAAATATGTCTCAAAATCTAATTTTGACACAAGAATTTTTGCCATAGAATACATTAATCGTTTTAGCGAGGATTCAACAGTAATAAAAATATATTATCATTGGACTTTTCCTTACATCATTGCTATTAATAATAGAAGAACAAAATATAGTGTGAACTTAGTGAACTATATGCTGAGTTGAAGGATTTTACAAAAGAAAATGTTAAAAGCAGAATATTTTTATCACATATGGTTTTACTAACTACACAGAAATAACAAAAATTTAAGTGCTACCTTTAAATCAGCCATTCCTTCGAATCCAACTCTGTACAAGTTCTTAGTGCCATTGTCCCACACCACATATGCAGCCGAACGGGGGCTAGCAGCTGACCAGTCTTGTATTTCATTTACTTTTCCTCTTCTGCCATTCCCCCCATCTTGGTCTTCCCACTGCCAATCCACCTAAAGAATGATATGTATGTTAAATGCTACAAGTTCTCCTTATTTCTTCTTACTCATTAATAATATTCTGTAGAAAACTATTTTTGTTACTAAGTTGTTAAAATATATTTTTTAAGTATACTGATATATTTTTTTACACATTTAGAAGTGAAGAAATATTGAGCCATGCTTCCCCATGGTTGCTTTGCATGATAATAACACATAGATGTATACCTCTATAACAAATTGTGAGGTGGGGGTAGGTGTAAGAAGACTCGATACAGTTAATAAATAAAAATATTAAAATGAATGTACATGTGAATTGTTGGAAATTTGTTATGTGGTTAAATTAACTTACCCCCCTTACAACTCTTGCCCCAGGGAAAATACCTCTAACTGCCTGTTTTTTACTTTTCCTCCTAGGTTCAACAAGACACCGCTGTGCGCCTGGTGCACTAATACGATAGAACCTGTGACGTAAATGGTGCTTGTCCCCGTGGTAACAAACAGAGCACAAATCATAGTTGCTACATTCTGCACATTTCCAGCGTATACCTTAAAAAATTAAATGAACAGCTAGAAGTACATATAAACAACTTTCAATGAAAATTAATCCTGCCAGTAAGAGCACACACCTTTATGATTTAGGTTTTAATATGAGTAGCATATAAAGAATACATAATAGAAAATTAAAAGGTGCAATTGATAGCACAGCAAGTAACATACCAAAAATAGGTTGCTGCCTGCAGGTATCACACATGGTACCTTCATGCTTAACACCAGTTGGAGCACTGTCTAAAATACGTAGGTCATAAGCTCCAGAGCATCTGTAATTTGCAGCAGTTCCATTGTCCCAAACGACTACTACTTCCTCAGGTGACTCAAAATTTCGTACAGTACCAACATGTCCCTCCCCACCATCCTGAAAACGAAATCCAATAAGATGAATGAAAATATCTACAACAAATTAAAGTGAAAATTATGCTTAAACTTTTGATGTTGATTAGTTATGAACTCCTACTAATTCAATTGTTGGTGTAAACAAATTGTTCACACTAGGAAAACGAACCTGTTTGCCCCACTTCCAATCTGGACCTCGAATTACACGAGCTCCGACGCCTTCCATCATGAATCTAGTTGCTCTAGATGATGTAGATGATCCCGAAACACTAGCCTCCATAATTTTTTAGGAGTATTTAATAAAAATTGAATAAAATAATACAGAATCAAAGTATTCCCTTGCAAACAAGTTGCATTCCAAACTTTTGACGTTGACGTTAGGTTTGACAGCAAAGGTGCGGTCCGAAAATCTAAAAGGTGATAAAGCACCTTGTTTGTTCTCTATTGACTTACAACGCGACTCGATCGCACTATAGTTTGTGCCAGAAAAACGTGAAATAAAGCTCATTGCTTCCACCTGTACCAAAATTTCGTTCCCGATGAAACTGTCGCTGATTTGTCATACAAACTGTCGCTTTCCTTTCACTTCCTGATCTCGTCCCGGTTTCATAATACCTTAGGCAAATACGCAACCCAGTACCCAAAAGCTATAAAAACTGGGTAAAAGTATTGTTAACTTTTTAGGAATCCTTTTTTTAAAGTATTGATTGATAAGATACGATATTGTTACGGTTTAGGTACTACAAAATATATTTTCGTCATTTTTTTTCTTTTTTTAAATATTTTCGTTCTTTTCAATTATTTGTTCCATAAAACAACACAATGAGAATGACAAAAGTTTTTTTTAAAATGTCATTGTATTGAGGAAAAAATTACGAAAAAAACTCTGTTTTTACTTTTTTTCTATCTTTAAAAACGACTGAGAAAATTAGGATCAAAGAACGCCATTTCCATAGTAAGGGACCACGTCTCACTCCCATAGGTCATTACTGGCAACACACACTGGTCAAAGACTTTTGTCTTGAGACACTGAGGTTTTCGGACGCAAATATATGCCGGAGCTTCCCGAACGCTGCCCATCCGAGCTGGATTCGACGAGAGATGTCTTTCTCGAAGTTGGACTTACCTAGCTGGACTGTCTGTCCCAGGTAAACATAGTGGTCAACAACTTCGAGTGTAATGTTCCAAACGTTAACTGGAGCAGGTGCAGGGCATTTAACATGATTTTCGTTTTGTCCATGTTCATCTTAAGACCCACTCTTTGAGAAGCATTGCCGAGATCTTCGAGCATTATGTTCAGGTCTTCCAAGGTCTCAGCCATAAGAACTACATCATCGGCAAATCTCAGGTGTGTTAGGTACTCGCCATTGATGTTGAAGCCGCGTCCTTTCCAGTCCAGAAGCTTGAAAATATCCTCCAACGCAGCCGTGAACAGTTTCGGAGAAATAACGTCTCCTTGTCTCACGCCTCGCTGTAGTTGGATCGGATTAGAGCTCTGGTTCTGTAATCGGACCGACATGGTGGCGTTCTGGTATAAGTACCTTAGCACCTCAATGTACCTGTAGTCTATTTGGCACCTTTGGAGAGACTGCAGTACTGCCCAGGTCTCAATCGAATCAAAGGCTTTGTCGTAGTCCACGAACGCTAAGCAAAGTGGCAAGTTATACTCTTCGGTCTTCTGTATAACTTGCCGCAGCGTATGAATGTGGTCTACGGTACTATAGCCTTTTCGGAACCCTGCTTGTTCGGGAGGTTGGAAGTCGTCGAACCTGCGAGCGAGACGATTCGTAATGACTCTCGAAAACACTTTTACTATGGGTCTCATAAGAAGGCTCAAGATCACCCAGCGAGCAATGGAGAGAGCGATGCTTGGTATTTCCCTGCTCGATCGAATCAGAAATGATGAGATCCGCAGGAGAACAAACTGTCGACAAACCTGTCAACCGACATCGCTCGAAGGATTGCATCGCTGAAGTGGCAGTGGGCAGGACACATAGCGCGGAGAACCAATGGCCGTTGGGGCGGAAAGGTTCTCGAATGGCGACCGCGTACCGGACAACGTTCCGTGGGCAGGCCCTCTACAAGGTGGACCGACGATCTGGTCAAGGTCGCGGGAAGCCGCTGGATGCGGACAGCGCAGGACCGATCGTTGTGGAGATCCTTGGGGGAGGCCTATGTCCAGCAGTGGGCGTCGTTCGGCTGAAATGATGATGACGCCATTTCATTTAAAAATATTTAATAATTAATCATAATTTGATGTCACAAGTCGAGAGGCGCCGGCCGGTACTGCCGCAACCGCGATGTCCCTGCATTTTAAATCTGTAATATCTTCGAAAACATTAATTTAAATCACATTCTTTAAATTGCTATATTGATCTATATTGACGACACGATTGGCGTAGTGTGCTGTAGCACGGTTTCTCGCCTCGATTTCCGTAGTGTCCCGGGTTCGATTCCCGGTCGGGTCAATTCAGGAAACGATCTTTTCTGAATTGACTCGGGTCTGGGTGTGCTGGGAGACGCCCCTAGCTTATTTCCTTGTGTGGTACCTCGTAACACAGGGATTTAATAATCCCTATTTCGAGACCATTACAAGAGGTGTGTTGTCTGGCGCATATTTATATTTATATATATTTATATTAAATGCACAATGTATTTATAGTAGATTATACACCAAGGGTATAAAGCACTGTTTTATGTCACGGGCGCTACATTGAATCCTGAACGTAACGAAGGACTCCAAAGTTAATTCCCGAGCAAAGCGAGGGGATTAAGATTGAGTCCTGAGTGCAGTGATGGATTCAAGCGCCCAAGAAAAAAACAGTTTTATCCCGGTGGTGTATACTCTACTTTTCTCATTTTATGCGAGACAATAAAAAACCAGGCTTAGTAGATAGTGTTTACTACAGCATATTAAAAGTGCAAATTGATATTGGAGACATTAGTCCAATTATGGAAAGATAACGTTTTCAGGTATTTTTCCTTTGACTTTTCTGGGAGTAGATTATTGACAATGCCTATGGCATCTAATTTAATAGCTTCTGGAGTCAAAATACTTTCATCACTCGACATTTTTTATTTTTTCTTTGAAATATTTATAGAATCTTCTAAAGCTGGTAGTACTACTAGCTACGACTATAGCAACTTCTTTCAGCTGGCGTGGCCTACTCGATTTGACAAACAAATGAAGTTCGTCTCAGTGCGAATCTGGTGGGCCACGGCCTCGGTCTTCGAAAATCGAGTTGGCCGCGCCCGCTGAGGACACATTCTGTTTAGTGAAATTAGACTTTATGGACATAGCAATAAGAATTATGAAAGTGAAAATCACATTATTGACCAACGGGTTATAATAGAACATTATAACCCGGCTAAAGCCAAGAGATACGAGTATAATGTCTTGCTTTCGGTAAGGTTTACATGACATATAATTCGGCATTGTCGAGCATGTGGTGTGAAAAGGTACCTTATTGGATAAGGATTGGTGCCTTATTGCTTAAAATCGCTTCGTAAATAAGCCATTATTTCTCGTAAAACATAAAAGATAAAAAATCTTTATTGTGGGTTGTCCCTAAGAGCTAGAAATATACAATTGCGGTCTTTTTTGTAGATCTTTTTAAGGTGTACAATACTGTAGTACCTACATTATTTAGATCTATCTCGTAGGGTTCAGCCAAAGTTTGCAATGTAACCGCAAAAAAATGTGTTTATTTACGACATCACAATAAAAATCTCTAAAATTATCAGTGTTTCTTTACTATATTATGCATGCCCCCTGGCGGCGCGTTCCAATAAATAGCGCGTTTATTACATTATGTAAAATCAACTTATAAGCAACGTATGTATATGTCGCCGGCAATCTGTATAATTCAGGTATTGTATACAATGCCTAGGCAATGTATCCCTAGGGCTTGTACAGTGTACATACATGTTTTTGTACAGAATGCATTTATTGGTAATTAGTTTTGTTTAATTTAACAACAAAAAACTTTATTGAAGAGAAGGTGTTTCGCTCTGTAAGAAGGGGGTTTATTAGGTTGCGAGGAGCGACAGACGCGAGCGTGCCGCGGCAGCGGCCAGTTAGTGCCAGAGACGAACTGGCCTCATTTTCTTTATGCCGTTTTATGCTTTGATATTATAACTAAAGTGAAGATATTTTGATGAAGAAATCATACGAATCGCTTTTAATTTTTCCTACCCAAAATATATGCCAAAGGACGATTCTGACAGTGAAATTATTCATAATGCCCAGTAAAAGTGATAAATTCAAGCTATCCCAAACTTTGATTTATTAAACTGCCCACGAGTAGTCTGTCATTATTCATATTTTATGGTCCGGCCAAGGTAATTAATTTATCTAATTGACCAATGCACTTGGTCATTATTCATTAGGACCGGCCCGTATAATACTGCCCAGTTAATCAAGTAGCCCGTAACGTATAATATATATATATTCTGTAGAATATTCAATAGCATTGCAACCGTGCAGAGCCGGGGCGAGTCGCTGGTTTTTTTTTAAATTATTGAGCCACCATTAAGCTATCCACTTTTGGCAGATTGTCCGACTGGCCTTTCTGAAATCCTTCTTCCATCGCGTTTACCATAAAGGATTTTATGATTTTTTATTTTTACTAAAAAAGGATAGCTACCTAATGTTAAAAATTTATAAAATAACCTATTTCTGCAAAAGAATCACAACTCACACAGTGCGCGCAAGTAGTTTTACTCGAGTTTGAATACGGCGGCGGGCGGCGCGGCCGGTACCACTGGACTAGTGATGTCGCGCACGAAGCGCGTAAGATCTCGGAGATTTAAAAACTGGTCTAAACTACTCACAGCGATAACTTCGGTAATACTGCATCGATTTAGATGAAATAAAAACTAAGGTAATCTACGTCTTCTATACTTTGATGTTATTTATATTTTATAGTAATATGTTAACCCTTTTGTCACCCTCATTACATAAACTTATTTAACGAATTAAATAAAAACTTTAAAGATTCAACAAAACAAGCAATTTCTGATTTGTTTCTATAAAATAATAAATTTTAAGTAACGCGGACCTATGAATGGCTCAGTGTAACGTGAGTGCTGGCCAGATTTCGCCAGAGGTGCGTCACCGGTGACACTTCCGCCATTCTGAAGGTGATATTTTTAATTGTGATTTACATTTATATATCCTACTCGGTCTTGGGCTTGTGGAATACGTGTGGAATTTTGCGATTACGTTGTTTTTGTCAATTCGCTGTTAATGCTGTTATTTAGTTTGTTCTGCTATTAATTTGTTTCCGGTATTGGTTTGTTATTATTTTGTTACTCTTATGAGAAAAATATGGAATATTACGGGATAAACATAATGAAATGCTTGAAATCCCATAACCTAATAAAAATAAGTAATTTTATGTTAATTTAACTCGATTTATTTTTCATGAACCACAACAAACAAATTTTCATCTATTTGTCAAACGACAAAGACTGCCAGAACATCAAACTAAAAATACATGAAAGGAGTATTTTAACAGTAACAGTGGTATGGGTAAATTGACAAGCCGTCAAAATACAAGTGTTATTGTTACATCATCACATGTCATTCTAATCAAGCTTTATTTTACGGAAGAAATCAATTACCTCTCCCTTATTCTCTAACCAGAGTTGATTGCTAGTCGCTCGCATTTTCATAGCCTGTCAGCCAATGATGAAGAAGTATTTGACGATAAATAGCAATAATCGATGTCAAAATCGCAATTTTCATGCAATGGAAGTTGGTGAGTAACCCCCTACCGTTGCTTGTAACAGAATAAGGTAGCGTGAGCGCTTTTGGCCCGATTTGGACCGCAGCCCTTTTTTAAGGTTCTTCTGACAATAATTGCTCTCTTTGCTTCTGACAGTGACGTTGACATGTGTCAGCCGCTGACCAGTCCGTCACTGGGTTTTGGGTTCGCATTCTCTCTAATTTCGCGGAATTTTGTTTTCCATGGTTGAATAATACTACAACTTCTCTTTAGACAGTAGAGAACTGCGTTTTGCTTTTAGTTTTTCTCTTATTTTTATGTGTCCGACGGTTTTAAAGAACTGTTTCATTAGACAATCAGACGGGTGGTTAGTGTGGTTCTGTATTATATTTTTCCTAATTTTAAAGGTGTTTTGTTTCATAAACCAAGAAACAATTATTTGCTTGCAATGTCCAGTAACAGAAGTAAATATGAGAAAGCAAGAAGAAGACTTGCCGCTGTAACATTTCTATCCAATATATCTCTCGATGGCACCTTCAAGGACACTGAATTGGTTCAGGTTGTGCAGAAATCGCTCAAATGCGATAAAACGGACGCCGCTCGTGATGTACATAACGATAAAGACACCAATGTACGAAGTAACTTAAGGAATGGAAGCAAAGTGCCTCATGTCAGCCCAGTACACAGAGTTGGTGCTGACAACAATTCACATAGTTCTGATTCAGAGTTAACTACAAATGTGACTCCTATTAAGAGCAATGTGAATCCTTCATTTAGAGACAGGTACAGTTAATTATTTAACTCAGCTTAAACATTTAAATAAAGAATGTATGTTTAGATTGATAGAGGTTACCTTATTTATTCACAGATGTTCATCAGGTAACACAGATTCATTCAAAGATAAACATCTAGCTAACAAGAACAAGAAAGGTCACTTTGTGTCACTCAGTGGTGTTAATGCTGATGATAAAAGCAGCTCTGAGAGCCTCAACTTTGGTAAGTACAAAAAGCCTGTGAATAATGTATTGATTTATGAACTTTTGTATGTACTTAATTATCAATAATTACTAATTTCTGCTATAGGAAGGTTTCGTAATAGCAACACTTTCTTACCTGAAAGTCATGCTTTGACCAAAGAAGTACGGTTGGTACGTGCAACTAAAGGTGTATCATTCAAAGATGAGAGACTTGCATTTGCCCCTGGGCAAGGTGGACCATGTGTGGTATTTAGTACTATACCATATTCTAAAACTGTCCGTACTGCACGGTAAGTTTATTATATTATTTCTGGTTTTAAGAATATTCCTTTAACACGTTCAACACCAAGGAATAAAAGCAAATTTTTCTAAACAGGCCATGACCGACACTGCTGTTCGGCACTTGCATGTCTCGTTCGGGCCGTGGGGGACAAGCCTGTCTGACATTCAGAGCTATTTTCAAACTTCTCCTTTGTGCTGCCGGGCATTGGTTTTAGGATGTTTCGTATATAGCATGACCCGCACGGCTCCACAGAGCAGTTTGGATATTGCAGCACTCAGAGGTTTTAATTTCTAAATTTTTGCCACTTTCTACATCGATTTTTGTCCAACTCTAGTGTAGTCTAACAAACTGTTTATTAGATGTATGATGAATTGATGATGAATAAATTATTGAAATCGAATACCAATAGGATTGGTGAAATACGTAACACAGGAATAACCAATGAAATTGAGCTTTGATTTAAAATGAATTATACGAATTATCTTAAGATATAGCAACAAAACTGACCGCGTAAATTTCAGAATTTTTGTCGAGTGTAAATTTGTTCGTTTTTAAATAAATCTAATAAGAATGTCCTGTGACAGTGAAGAGTTTGACGTTGAGCAAAGAGCAAAATACATACTATATAATCTTTGTCCGCCAAAAAGATATACCTAAAAACTTACGAAAGTTTTATGGACTGGAGGACTAAGAAACATTTGTGATTTTTTTTTATTTTTTTTGAAATGATTTTGTACTAAATTGACTATTTTTCTCGCACTCGAAGTGAAAAGTACAGTTTGCACCTCGAGACTAAACGCCAACTTAATATATCCTCGGTTTCTGAGGGAGTCAAATCACCTCTGGTATATTATGGCTTTGTTTAGTCCCTCGATATAAAATATACTATTAAATGAAACTATGTGCTTTAATAAAGCAATCCAAACACAATAACGGTCTGTTTGGACAATCATCACAAATCGTATTTTCTTGTATATTTGTCTGCGTACAAAAAGACTTCACAATGCTTTTTCTAAAGTCCCCTATAGGTATCTTTTTATGTCTGACTTTTCCATACAAATTATAGGCGTTCACCAATGTAGTATTGAGCAAAAATTATTGGCCTTCTGCCACTTACGAGGTTTTCTCAAAGCTGTTGAATAAGCAGCCAAATGATCAGCCAAATCAACTGCACTTTTGGCACGTTTATTGACATCATGAACTTGTATTGAATGCTTCGTGGATAGTACATATACGTCACGCTTGTCCTTCCATTTCATCATAATTATTCCATCAAAGCTCTCGGCTGCAGCAAACTCGCCTTTTCTGAGTTTAGCAGTAACAACGTCTTCTATTTTTGCGAATGGTGCCTACCAGGTGCGTTTCTTGGTCTATTAGCTTTCGTGCCAAATCTACGCTCGTATACCAGTAGTCCGTATAAAGAGTATGTCCTTTATTCAACAAATCCATAACAACATTTGTCAGTGTATTATTATTAGTTTCGTCATTTTTACCTGCGTAAATGCTTACTCTAACTAAAGGTATACCTTGGACTCGTGCATAGTTTAAAGTAGTTTAAACTCTTTTATGCCATACTTATGCCGTTTTTGTTTATTATATTTTCGAAAGATTATCCTTGCTCGGAATGGATGTCTTCAGCAGTAGTATATTTTTTTTTAAATTAGCGTTTAGATTTTCGAGTAACTGACGAACTTGATGCAATCGGTCTTCTTTGTTATGGTCGTCATCGACAGAAAAATGAAGCATTTGCATAAGCAGTTCAAAACGGTTCCGATTCATCACAGTTCTGGAAAACGGGTGCCCGTAAATTTCGTCTTTTGACCAATAATCTGCCAATTTAACAAGCTTCACCAAACCCATAAATAAAATCAAGCCAAAAAATTGTTTCATCTCTGTCAAGTTAGTATCATGCCACTGTTGAATACGTGCACCGGGTGTAGCTTCATGCTTAATCGTTATTTTGGCAATAGCATAGCGATTAGTGTGGTTTACTATTTGTTGAAGTATATCATCGGTTTGAAACAGTGAATAAAAATCTACGGGTGACTTATTAGACATTGATAATTTGACGTGCAACGGAGCACCCGAAATTTCGGTGAAAGGAATAATTTTGCGTTGGTTACCTTTTGGTTCAGTCCAAACATTCGTTGAAGGTGTGTGGACCTGAAGTATCTGGACCGACTGCCTCATGTTCGCTGATCTCGCTATCCGATTGAATTATCCGACGCCTCTTTTTTTTGTAAGTAATATTTGATAGTCATTTTGATCCTCCGAACTCAATTGAAAACTATTGTTTAACAATGATATTTCATTATCATTGAGTTGTGTCAAAACGTCGTCTGTGATTCAAAACCACCATCTACAAGGTCAGCCATTATAATGTAAGTAGTGTTGCTCAAAAGCAAGAACAAGACGAGCCTTAGTCAGTCTTGGTCTTGCGCCAATATACCTGGTCTTGGTATTGCGCTCCCAGTCTTGGACTTGGTCTTGCAGCAAGAGTCTAGCTAGTCTCGTTATTACCTATAAGCCTATTGCTATTTATAAAATGTTAATTTATATCTTAGAACAACGTTACAGAGTAGGTACATTTTGAGCTTGAATGAGCAAAACCAAATTAATAAATGTCTAAACATTTAATGAGAAATTCGAAAAATTAACTGACACCGGGTGGGGTTTGAACCCACGACCTAAGCGATCCGTGCCGATGCTCTAACCAACTGAGCTATCTACCGTGACCTACGGAAGTCAGTCTGTTCCTTAATAAACGTTTACATTTAATTAGCTTACATGTGCTAAAAGATGGTTAAAACAGATATTAAAACCAATAAATGACATTGACTTGACTTTTAACTTAACTTTAACAATTTTAGAAACATTATATGTCTAGAAAGAGATAGTTAGACAGCCAAGGCCTCACCTTAAATGCAATGGAATAAAAGAGTCATACAATTTACCATTTATTTAAATAAAGAAGAAAATAACTATAAAAATCAAATTACAGAACAGTACACAATAGCTTTGACATTACTGTTACCTAAAGTAACTAAGACCAAGAATACAAAGTAATACAATTTATTGAATTAACCATTTATTTAAAGGGTAGTATTTAACTGCAAATCAAAAAATCTTCCTTTTGTATGACATAAAAATCCCAATACCCATCAAATATACTGATTGCACAGCAAAATAGCTAGGTACCTCAAAATATTAATATTTAAGCATCAATTCATGTTCGTGACTCATTACTATTTATTTAAATGTAAAGCATTTTAATTAACGTATACCTAATAATTACTAACGTACAGGAAACTATATCTTATATCTTTTTTTATTAAACAGAGGGTCTATTTTGCTATCGTATACTGCAGTTTATATGAATAAAACATCTTTTTATTTGAAAAAAAGCAAATTATTAATAATTAGGACATAATGAGATCAACAATAAAATTCTAAAATCACATACAAATCTACTTTCTGTAGATTTGTTGAATAATGAGAGCAGACCTTGCCTTGGCTGGACCTCCGCGCCCCCTTTTCTGGCCAATAGGTATATTTTTAGGGTAAACTACACTACACTACATAATTCCGAAAAACATAACTCCCAAATTAAAAAATCCGCAATTTCAATACTCCGAATGTTCATAAGTCCGAAAGTCAGCATTCTGAATCAACAATAATCCGATCTTTCATGAATACGAATTCCGAATAATTAAAACCCCGAAAAATCCCAAATCCGAAATCTATTATATTTTTATAAACATTTTACATGTTACTTTGCCGACAATTCGGTTCTGGCACTCGCCGACAATTCGGTTCTGGCACTCGCCGACCGCTGCCGCGGCACGCTTGCTACGCTCGTTCGGCTCGTGCGGGCTCTTGAAATACACTCTAGTGTGTAGGGCAGACTAGTGTCACGGCGGGATGACCACGGCGAGTCGGGTTTTGAGCTTAATTGTAAATAGTTTTTTTGATGTAAACTTTTAAGAATTGAAATGAATTTTCGGAATTTTGAAGTTCGGAATATCGTTTTTCGGATTTTGAATTTTGAATTCTTCGTACTAATGAAATTCGGAAATTTGAAATAGCTGATTTGTGACTTTCGGAAAAATAACTAATAATAATTGTCGGTAGACTAAACATAAACAAACAACTATCCCGTGGTCTGCATGAAGCATAAACGCAAGAGTGAGATAAATATATCCTTCTCACTCGCTCTTAGATCCGCGCGCACTTTGCCGACCGCGAAGTGATAAGTAAGTAAGCGCGTGAAATCAGTTTTCAATAAATTAAATAATAAATAAATAAATATCTGGGACAATTTACACCAAGATCATCTGACCCAAAAAAAAATAATTAAATAAATTTGATCGATTTTAAAAAATAATGCTACTTGAAACTCATTACTTTGTTATAATGAATAATAAACTTGCTGGGCGTGTCTTCTGAAATTCTAAGACATTTATGTCAAGCAGGGTTTGGAATGCGCAATATGAAACTAGTCGTCAGAATAGTTATTTTGTTATGGCTGTAAATATTATATATGTGCGCCCAGGTTAATTTGCTGTGCAATCAGCATATTTGATATGAAAATCGTTTTTTTGTATAGCAAAAAAGTTTATTGTCGCGCGTCTGAGGAAAATATTCTGATTTCTGATTTCTGAAAAAATATGATAAAATATTGATGTATTATATTCGAAATATTTTTATTGCTAATTTTGCTATGCAATTGGTTTCCTTGCAGTCAAATGATATATTTGATGAGAAAATAATTAGATGATAAATTGATGAATATAAATAGATGGATGATAAGTTGTTTGCTGTGCATTTAAAAATAAGCCTTATTTAACTAAAAATACAACACAAATTAAATTACAGAACAGTACACAATATAGCTTTGACATTACTTTTACTTTATATTAATTCTTTTGACCAAGAATCAATACAAAGTAACCATCTGGCTGACTCATCACTCAATCTATTTTTATGTTTTCTAATTACTAATGACGCTTTAGTTAGAGAATAATCTCTCAGCAGATACTGAAGTGCAGTAAGATAAAGTATGATATTCTGTCTCATGCGTCCTTCACCACTCTAAATGTCTTCCGAGCTGGCTGCTCTGGGTTTACTTAGGTACTCCTGCAACTCGTCAATGTCTAAGCCTTGAAGACAAGATCCAGATCCAAATGACGTTGAGGGACATGCATACAGTTTCTCAAAGTCTATTACGTCTTCATCTTCATCATATTCAGTCCAATTTTCCAATATTTTTTTTTCGGGGTACTTCTCGGCCGCGGCGCGGCGTAGGTAGAGTGGCCCAGAGTGGGCGACAACGTGACCCGCGCGGCCCGATGCGTATGAAATGCTGATGATCATACGCAGGGGGCCATGTGGGACAATGTTTGGCGACATGTGATTCTACCGTTATTAGACTGTTGTCGTCAGTTTCCTTAATATTGCAATAGTTTAAAACGCTTAACTATTCATATGCACTATTAAAACAAAAAAGGACTTTTCGACATTTTACAACTTTTTGTATGGTTATTGGAGAAAGTCAAGTGTCGCTCAACATTGCCCGACACGGCGTTGAACGTGTTAAATACATTTCAGTTACTTCTAACTTTTATTCAAACAATGTACAATTTTTTAAAATTGTTATCGGCAAACTCTACTAAATAAATATTGGGATACCATAACTAAATCAGTAAAAATTAATCACATATTTTAAATCTTATATTCCTGAAAGGCCTGATCTGCGGAAAGAAGGTGTACGAAGACGCAATACATCGGGTCCTAGGCCTCTGTCTGCAATCACTGACAATGGAATTGATCCCTTTGATCTTCTGGGCCTAGAAAGAGAAAATGGCCAGGATATATCATATTCAAAGCTATTGGTGCCATCCAGGGTTTGCACGCGAGAACAATATAAAAAGATGTATGAAGGTGATTTCACTGACAAAGGCAATTGGAAATTGCTAAACCGGCATCCACATGTTATAGCCAGGTAACTATGACTTTCATGTGCTACCTACTATGCAATTTATTAATTACCTACTTGGATAATGTTCAAGAACTTTTCATAAAATGGCTTGGTGCATGACTTTAGATGTTGATTCAATTTATACTACTGTTTTTGATCAATGAAGTGTATTTTTGGTGTGAAATATCTTTTATTGATACCAATGCAGTTTCAGTAGTGTAAAGTTTGATAATTTTTATGTTGACCCTCTATCGAGCAGATAGTTTTCTATCATTTTAGTCTTTTTATGATTGTCTGTTTAAAGTTTATAATGGTGGTCACACAAAAAACTGATATTAATAATAATTAAAAAAAAAGCTTGTTCAAAAAAGTTCGTTATAAAATCATATAAAGTTTGCAAAAATAACATGGCAATAAAATTATGTCATCAATTTAAGAATCACCATGTAATTATATTTTTTATGCTATAAATAACACATTGGCTACTATGAAAAAGTACTCAAGTGTTCATGTTACTTTTAAAAGATATGGTAGAGTTGATTCTAAAGCACAATGAATATCTGAAATTATATTTATTTAAGTAAATATTTTCAGATATTTTTTGTGCTTTGTAGAAAAATATTAATGTAAGGTACCTTGTTTCAAAACTGCACTATAAAGGGTTAAATTCTACACTATTCAATTAAATAATTAGCTTTTAAAAATATTTGTCTTGTGTTGGTAATAATAAACAGATTATATTTTTGACAAAAGTAATCATCAGTTGAACTAGATAATTTATAAAATTTAAAACTCCTACTCATAGTCTTTTCGGTTTTTGAATTGAGTATCATGTTGTAAATGATTATTACTTTAGTCAACAGTCACAAAACATTCATAATTAATAAAGCATTTTCAACACATTTTATAACAGCATTTTGGTTAAAAAACGAATCGCACAACCATTGTGCATTTTGTATTGACCTTCATGAAATGCAGTGATCATATCATTTCATCACTAACAAATTTAAATTTCAGGACTAAAATAATGACGAGACACAAGAATAAAAAATGGTAAAAGCATCTACATATGAAATTCATTATGCTATGCATTTATTCATTGCATTAATTAGATTTGGCTATTAACAATTAACGCACGATCCTTATTAATAAGAACTAAAATTGTGTCTTAAACTAACATATTTAGCAAAGCAAGTTTTTTGCTATCTGACCATTTCCAAAACATAATTAAGAAAACATTATACAGGGTGGCCCAAAAGGTGACACTAAAAAATTTTTTTTGGATTCCTGACATCTAGGGGTACTTGGAAATACCCCATGTATGTTACGCGATTTTTAGTAGTTTTCGAGTTCTGATTTTTTCTTTTAATTTTGAGAGTTTTAGACATTACCTACTTGAATATTTTTTTTCTCGGAAATTATGCATCTTTTTTTTTTTTTTTTGTATCATAGTCCTCATGCCTTGCACATTCACACATAAAATACCGAGCTTCCTGCCATTAATGTAAGTTACAAAACTATCGTTCGAAACTAAAAATTAAGGTGAAAGCGAGTCACAGTTAAATTTTCAGCTTAAAATAAAAAATAAAAAAAAGAAGTTCCATGACTTCTAAGTAATTTTAAAAACTTCGCAAGACCCTAAGCTTCAATTATAATAAAAAATAAGTGGTGCTCAATAGGCCTTTTTTAGCAGAAATCTGCCTTTAAATGTACAAAGGTGGAATTTTCTAAGTTTTTCTATTGGCTATTTTGTCAACCGGAAGATTATTCTGACCAAAATTAACATTACAATGATGCCGTCTATTGCATAAATAATTAAAACAATATTTTTATTATGTTATTACACAGTGGTAACATCGATTTTGTTAATAGTTATTTTGGTTATTTCAAGGATCATTAATTATTGACAATGAATAAAACAATACTACAAATTTAACTATTAAATTTATTTCACAATAAGTTCTCGAAATGTCTCCCTCTCGCAGTAGGTTATGCATAACCTACAACGCCTTAAAAAAATTGTTTTAAATTTTGGAAAAAACCAGTATTTTCTTTAATTTTAATTTCTGCTTGTCTGTTTTTCTCGCAGCTCTGCTTCGCTCTGTAGCGCTCCCCCTTCCTTAGTTCGGTGCGTGCGAAAGCCAGTGTCTACCAGAAAAAAATAAACCGGTTGGAGGTAGAGACCATTTTCTTTGTACATTCAAAGACCGACTTGTGCTTGGGACCTTAAACTTATTTTAAATACTAATTTATTAACTTACTAAATTTCAATTATGTCATATCAAACCTAATTAACCTTAGAAATTAACAGTGAGGGCTTTTAAAATAAATGATTAAATTTAGAATATTTCACCTTTGTGTATTTTGAAGGCAGATTTCGGCTAAAAAAGGCCTATTGAGCACCACTTATTTTTTATTATAATTAAAGCTTAGGGTCATGCGAAGTTTTTAAAATTACTTAGAAGTCATGGAACTTCTTTTTTTTATATTTTATTTTAAGTTGAAAATTTCTCTCTCTCGAGAAAAACTCGCTTTCACCTTAATTTTTTAGTTTCGATCGATAATAATAATAATAATAATAATAATAATAATCTTTATTTTCTTCACAAAAAGAAAGAAATACAACAATGAGATAGTACAGTTATGTTCATAATTGTAACACTTAATGTGAAGACTGGTGCTTGAAATAGGTTATTAATAACCTGTGCTACAAGACACCAGGTTCTCCACCTCATAGATTTTTTAACATTATTAAAATGAATAGTAAAACAATTGTATTAGGTGCTAAACTAAATAGTTACATAAGTAAAATTAAACAGTAACGTAAAATAAAGAAAATATAAGTAACTTAAACATTACAAAAGTTATTCTCAATTAAATCTTCTGTGAAGTTTACAATAAAAACTAAGTTTATATTTTTGTAACTCTCTTAACATATAATGAAGTAAAATTAAAACTATTTAAAATTAAAAACAATAGATGTCACTCTCATTCTAAATAACAAGAATATGTATATATAATTAAAGTGTCACTCTCACAGGGCTACAGCACAAACACAAAGGCAAATTACATACATATTTATAAAAAGACAGAATAGATATTTTACTGCGTTCATTACAAGAAACTGCGATACTCACTTGTAATATACATATATGCAAAACCAAGGTACAACAGGAGTATGTGATCATCATTATTTAACTAGTAATAGTTTTGTAACTTACATTAATGGCAGGAAGCTCGGTATTTTATGTGTGAAAGTGCAAGGCATGAGGACTATGCTACAAAAAAAAAATTAAAAAAAAGATGCATAATTTCCGAGAAAAAAAATATTCAAGTAGGTAAAGTCCAAAACTCTCAAAATTAAAAGAAAAAATCAGAACTCGAAAACTACTAAAAATCGCGGAACATACATGGGGTATTTCCAAGTACCCCTAGATGTCAGGAATCCAAAAAAAATTTTTAGTGTCACCTTTTGGGCCACCCTGTATAGGCTGTTCTCCCAGAGTGAAGCGATGAGTTACAGCCACTAAGATCGTGACTAAGGCCGAGATCTTTAAGGCATGCTTAGCTTAAACTTGTCTTAGACTTTGAACAGCTGTATCTATCTCTACCAGTTATTTCATATCGTTATTAAATAATTTTTGTCCTAAGTAAGTAATAAGAAACATCAAGTTAGGTATTCTGTAGTAATAAATTATAACAATACTTTTTTAAAAGTAAGAAAATTTTTAATGTGATAAGTCTGTGCTCCTAAGTAACGACTATAGATTTCGGCTTTAGTGCCTACCTATGAATTCCGATTGCAAACCCATGTATTTAATAGGAAGGTATGTGTTCTTTGCTTTACGGTTGTAGGACCAGTTAATCATTAGCTAATAAATTCTGAAACTATTGGAAAGATTTTAGTACGCAAATAGTCTATAATACTGTAATATTAAATAATGTGGCATGAAATGCACGAATGAGTCTAAGGCTAAGAACTGACGGCGCGGTTTTCTGCCGCGCCCGTCGCGGTTGCGGGCCTGCAGCTTCTATAGAGTGCAGAAATGTATGAAAAATTTAACGCAGATTTAAACGCGTTTAATTTCCGCGGCGGCCGCGCGCTCGGCAGTTGTCTTTGCGGGCGAAAATCGCAATCGGTTGCGGCACCGCACAAAACTCCGGTCTCGTGAGTTTGGGTAAAAGACCGGCGAACCGCCGCCGCGGCAGGCGCGGCAGAAAACCACGCCATCAGTTCTTAACCTAGGGTGGCCTTCACTACCGTGTAATAACCGTTCAGGCCTTCAAATAAAGAATTTTCCAAATTGTCCTCGCGATGCTATGTCTGCGTGACATATTTTTATCTGTGTGACATAGTTAAAATACTTGCCCCACAAATTTGAAAGTGTCATTTAATCTAAACAGCACAATTAATAGATTGTCCAGAAAACCATTTTTAAACCTTCTTATAAACAAATTAGTTCTATATTTTTAGGCTCACTCAAACCAGATCCAACTTGCATGTCGTCACATATTAACGAGAATATTTATCCTCTTTTAATAATTAAGCAGAGAATATTAAAATTTGTATTGGTAGTGCGCACGTGGGTTTTAGACTTTTTAACCCCCTTATTCAAAAAAAAAAAAGTCTTATAACTCTGTTTTCAGCATGGTAAAGTCTTAATTTACTGTTTAAGTTTTTTATGAATAAGGGAGTTAGGATTTAATTTAAAAGTATATTTTTACATAATTCATACAAAAAAAATTAAGGCGCTCATTTCACATATTAGATCGAATAACCTAGACTTACAGCTGTTTTCGCTGACATCGGCCTTCACATGGTATTTTTCATGGTGTAGAGTTGATCATCATCACTTTAATTTCCCATAGCCAATATAGTTAGTTTCAAAGATAATGCTAACTGGTATTCACCTATTTCTTGACAGCGGCATACTGTGGGAGATCTACTATAAGCGTTATTTTTATTTTAGGACTCAAAGCACGAAGAACCTGAACTTTCCTATTCTAAGTGCTCATGGACACCCTTGACCCACCTCACTTCTCTCTATGCCGCTGCTTGTTAAAATCCTTGTAGTACCTAAATAATATTGTAAATACGTAAATGTGGACCTATACCTAGAACACCTACTGTTGGCAAAGAAGCTTTTGATACAAAGACCATTGATAAACAATGTAATAATAATGAATGTTTGGCTTCTGCATGAAGTTCACTTAGAATCTTTCCAGAAAGATAGTAATATTTCAATAGTCCATAAATACTTACATATTATTATATGACATATGTCCCAGGTGCTTCTCTTACGAGTCGTCTCAGAGGACGAATATAGCATCATCGCCTCCGCATTCTTCGGTTGAAATGAAAGCCTTTGACTGGGACGAAGGAACTATTCTGGCACAAAAAATTGTAAGTATTATATTGTAGGGATTGTAACCAGACATATAAAACATAGTTAATTTAGTTACTGTGATGGAATAAGACAGCCTTGCTTCATACCAGTCAGACATCTAGGACCATAAATTGTAACAGCAGTTGAAAATCTCTGAAACGTTACGAGAGTATGTAAAAAAAATTGTATTAGCAAAACACTGCGAGAGGGTACATGCTAGGCTGGTATGCAATAATGTTATAGATAAAAAAGTCCAAACATGCATCCATAGTTCCACACCATAGAAGAGAAAATAAAAAACATAACTATTTGTCATTTTGCGATCACGACTGCTGTAAAGGAGTCAAAACACAGGGTTAGAAAATGTGAAAAAAACATCCGTACTATTTAATTTCAATGTATGGAGTTCGCGTTAATATTAGAAAACAATAAGAGATAATAAGCAAGTTATTATTTATGGTTATTTCCAAATCCCATAAGACATTGCTCATTTTACATTATTTGTTTTTTTGTCCTAAGGTTCACTACTGCCCTAATGTATTGGACGATCCTGAGTTAATAGCTGGTAAACATAGAACCCTGCTGACGTTCACCTCTTACATGACTTCGATCATTGACTACGTACGTCCACAGGATCTCAAGAAAGAGTTAAATGACAAATTCAGAGAGAAATTTCCGCACATTAAATTAACTCTTAGCAAACTACGAAGGTATCTATTTCGCTGTTATTGTGAAGATGAGAAAACCATTTATTCTTTTGGGAAGGTTGCTTTAAATCTGATGTTTTTACAGCATTAAAAAAGAGATGCGTAAAATAGCCAAGCACGATAGTGGCGGAATCGACTTATTGTCGGTTGCTCAAGCGTATGTCTACTTCGAAAAACTTATTCTTGCAAATCTTATTAACAAGGATAATAGAAAATTGTGTGCAGGAGCTTGCCTTCTGTTGTCTGCCAAACTAAACGATGTCAAGGGTGAAATGTTGAAGGCGCTTATTGAGGTAAGTCATTGATGGTATACCGGGTGATTGAATAACATGATATTTGGCATATACTTATGGAGGTGATGTAGACACTATCTAAATGAAAATTAGATTTTTTGAACTTTTATTTTAAAGTTTTTATACAAAAAATACAAGTCCGACTTTTTAAAAAAACCTCAAAATAAAGTTTGTTAAAAAAGTATAATTTTCATTTAGATTTGTCTAAATCATCTACAGAATATGCCATATAATTTTCCTAAACATAAATGATCACCCAGTATAATCACTAAAGAATTACTGCCTGCATAAATTGGTTTACCGTTTCTTTCGTTATTTAATTGTTCACAAATTCCTTGGAGGCTTAAAAAGCCTAATTTGTGAGCTTGGCTAGCTAGGCGCACTAAGTATGGTTCCTTTTTACTTCTGTTGCCTGAATGGTCAAAGGTAGCCTTTTCGTGAAGGGTTATAATGCAAAGTAGGTTTGCTTAGGCAACAAAATAGGTCGAGATACTCCTAACTTAAGTTTTTCTTGTTTTTAGCGCATCGAAACCACGTTCAGAGTAAACAGAAATGATTTAATGAGGTTTGAATTCGCCGTCCTCGTTGCACTAGAGTTTGGTCTGCACGTGCCTCCGTACGAGGTGTTCCCGCACTACCAGAGGCTGCTCCACGACTCGTGACCCTGGCGAAGGCTGGCCTACGAGCCATACATCAGAGTGGCCCATCGCAGGCGCGCGAGCATCGTGGACAACCTCAGGGCGAGTGCTTGGATGTGAACTGAACACTTCAAAATTTGAGAAATGCCCCAAGAAATGCTTATTGCTTGCTAACTACGCACATACTAATAGTGTTCGCATATAAGTGAGTATACTGTGAGTGTGAGCGTCGTGATGTGTCCGATATGATTGTAAGAATCACCCTGCTAAGAACAAAAACTTGTTATCGTCTAATGCTGATGTTGATATTTTGCCGTGAACACTGCAGGCTATCTTTCTTACTCTATTCAAATTTTGAATGTTGAAATAAACGGTGTGTTCTTACTATTATATGATAATTATAGATAGCAAATTATGCTTTACCTACTGGTAAAAGTTTTTGTAGTATAGGTAAACAAAATCGCGAATCTTATGATTATTCTCTGTCTTGTAGGCGTGGCAATTTTTTCAGCGAGACCAGCTGCAATATAAGCGATTACCTAATATTTAAGAGCGTTAGCTGGGGGTGGATCGAAAACGTTGCATTTTGTAAGCTTTTCATGATTATTTCTTTGAATGGAAATAAAACTTAAATTTTTGCTACTTATTATTGTGTGCATAATACTATTTAAAAACACATTGAATTGTCTAAAATAAGGTAGTCGTCAATTATTTGCTAAAATATATAAAAAACCGTTTTTTTTTAATTGATAAGACACTTAAAAAAATACTGTACACAGTTTAAATATATAATTATGAAATTAAAAGGTGCATTCAATAATAGAAAGATAATTTATACGTAATTTGAATTCAGCTAAATAATCACGAAAACCTTAAAAAAATGCGACGTTTACGATCTACCACAAACGCAAAAAAAACCCCTCTTAAGAGTGGGTGGGAATTTTATAGAGCGCGGCAGGACCACCTGACACCCCACTCGCTACGCCTATCAGGACAAGGACTGCTTATATTATTTAGTTCATTTATAAGTATCTACCTAAAAAAATATTATAGCCCAAATATGAATACCTATCTATTATAAAAAACACCAGTAAATGAAAAAAAAATTGTTGCTGGTACCAAACTTTCATTGCTAAGTGACGAGGATTGTAAATCTTACTTCTTACATAATATTATAAATGCGAAAGTTTGTGAGGATGTATGTAGGTATGTGTATGTTTGTTACTCTTTCACGCAAAAACTACCTACTGAATGAATTTAGAATTGGATGAAACTGTACTGTAATACAGCTGATACATCCGAATAACACATAGGCTACAATTTATAAAGATTTTATTTATACATGTGCGGGAAGCTAGTAATAGAATTTACTTCAGAACTATGTTGGCTGCAACTTCAACAATAATAATCAAGCTACTTGAAAAAAACGATATATTACAGTTATGTCTGCTGATAATGTCAAGTACATATAATACATAGTGACTGTAGATGCTCTACCAAATAATAATACTAGCATTACGGCCGCTGCTTAACCCGCCTTTCGTCGTATATTATGGCCAAATTACATTAAATCTATATAAATTGTAGCCCATGTGTTATTCTAATGTATAAGCTGTATTACTGTAAAGTTTCATCCAAATCCGTTCGGTAGTTTTTGCGTGAAAGAGTAACAAACATCCTCACAAACTTTCGCATTTCTAATATTATAGTAAGATTATTGATTTTTTTATAATAATTAACGCCTACGATTTACCCTTATATATTCGGAGATTTACTGGTAGATGACTACATAAGTTGTTATAAGATTTTATCGAATTGAATTCGATATTCAAGTTTAGTAGGTATTTAAAGTATCCGTTACAAATAATAGTGCATATGTACTGAAAACATTTGCCAATTTTAAATGGTCTATATTTTTTATTGTGTCCGTTTGCGCATCACTCTTTTATAATGTTTGATAAATATGAATTGGTAGAACGTTTTGCACAACAGTTGAATGTGTATATCCATGTTCGACACGCATCAATAACTGAGTTGATACTGACACATTCAGGTTGCGCCACTATTTAATGGTCCCTTGGCCTTAGTAAAACTGAAAAAAGAAAATTAAAAACCTTTTTTGGAAGTATTACATTCTGGAATGAACATAGTAATATCGTGTGATATTCTTTCATGTTTTTTCATATTAGTAATGCACATGAATAATATATTAGTGCGGCATGTAACAAAGAAAATCCACAATTTTGATTTTCGAATTAGGACTGTAAACAACTGCTAAATGTAAACAATACTGTAAATAATCCTTGTATTCACTAAGGCCTGCTGATTACATAGCTTAGGTTAGGTAGATTCAAAGGATTGTCTTTCAAATATTTGTGGCGAATGGAGAATATAAGCTACCTGAATGAACATAAAAATGAATTTTCAGCATTTGCTCTAAACTAAAACCATTATTGGGAATAAGATAAATCCCAATCATTTAAAAAAATCTTGCTAGTCACTAAGTAAATGCTCAATTTGTGCACTAATGTAATTAGGTTAAAACAATGCCTGTTTTGAATATTTTATGAGGCTTCTATCATACATAGTAGATACTATATACTAAATTAAATACATTTTAAATAATATGCAGAAAAAATGCCCCGCCCATTACAATCCGGCTCAACGTTACGAGTAGGAAACCGCATTACAAAGCGGCGCGATTATTTGGTGAACCTTTTTGCGAATTATATGATATGGCTGTGACATATTTTCCAATGAGTAACGTGCTCGTGTTAGAATCCCTACTGGTAGACATAATATACATCCTTAGCTACACAGATTATCACTGGCGAAAAAGCAGCCTTCCGCCAATTCGGCTATTTCTTAATAATGCTAGTAAGATATTTGTGTTGTATTGGTTGTCTGTACTTATTTAAAAATATGATACAAACGGTACGAACCGTTGAAAAGATAAGCAGATAAATTATTTTTTACGTGTTTTATCGCAGAATATATGTAAAATCACAGACATAAATCGCAATAGACGACGCCAGTTTACTTACATACACTTATCTTCGTGTGTTATAAGGCAGTGCAATGCTCTTCTTTCGATGCTGCTTCATTTAGTCCGCTCTCTACCGTTAGGGCAACGAATGACAAAAATGAAGTATACAATTATGATTCATCAATCAATTGAGAAATGGCAAAGTCCCATCACTATAGCCCTAACTTCACGTCACAGTAAACAGCAATAAAAGTAAGTATCACTTCTGGTTTTCTCATAGACGCGGAAGGGGCGACTAGCGTTATTTATTACGATTTATGTATGAGTGTGAAATTAAGTATAATATAAAAAAGCACGTTAAGTAACTGTGATAATATTAGCTATGCCGATAAAAAAGGTACTTGCCGTTAAATGTTAAATACTCTATTATACCAAATTACTCTGCATTTCTTTTTGAATTGGTTCTGTAGAAATTAATTAATTAGGTTGTGATAAACATTTTTAATTAAACGTTATTTTGTCAAAATATTAATTTCGTGAATTGTTTTTACTAAAATGAGTTCTGTGTTTGTAATGTACGAGTATTAAGGAACTTAATTAAAAAAATGTTATTTGTTTTAAATAAAAATCAGGTTGAACTAAATTTCTGTTTGTAGTTTTATTTTAAGGTCAACCCTAAATGGAAAATTATACAAAAAAGAAGCGCCATTCTCGGTATTACCGATCTACTCGTACTGGCTGATAAAGTTGTACCTCAACCAATCTCAATATCACATAGCATTATCTACGGCCAGCATCAAAATTCAACGAACATTCAAGTACCTAAATACCTAATCATAGTATTGCCATTTCTAGAGATCAACTCTAAGAAAGTAAATATATAATAAGAAGACACATTAAGACCCATTTTTCAATGGTTATGTAAAGGTTGATGTGAACGCCTCCGTACATAAATATCTACTTAAGTTATCAACTGCTCACGTTGCTCACTATTTATACATTATACTTATGTTAGTTGAGATATGTAGTGCAAATAAACAAATATTTACTAAGCATTGCGTGTGTTGGTGAAACAACGGGATTTTACGCGCCGATTAATAACTAGCCTGGCGGGCGCGGGCGCACCGGCTAGGAGCACAATAAGTAAAGTAGGTACCTATTTCATAGTAGAATAGGAGTATCTACAATTTCTTACTTTTCTTCACCTATTAATACTTTCGTAAAAGGCAGGTTATGGAGTATTACCTACCGACTATTTTTGAAGGTAGGATCTGTTATTATTGCTTTCATAACCGGTATAAGTAGGTACCGGTTGATAAACCTAAGGACTAGCTAATGTAATATTTCCGTGGAAGAGCGCTCCTCCAAAATGCTAAGGTCCTATTACTGGGTTCAAATAAAACCAGCGTCGTAGATTCGCGCTGCGACCAATTATGCTGAGCGGAGGCCTATTTGGCCCTTACTTGTAATTTAATTTAAGTTAGTTTTCATCCTTTTAAGTCTTTTATTTTATTGTATTTTCTGTTATTTTTTTACTGCATTTAATGCCAAATAAACTTATTTTATTCTTATTATTATTCAAATCCTAAGGTCCAGTGAGGTTAATCATTAGATATCGGCCTTTTATACAGAAGGCCTACAGCAGGTTATGCGTATTCGATATTCTTGTAAGTAGGTATACCTGCATGTTCTGGTTACGCGCTAAGGTAGGTAGGTAATCATTATGTTTGTAACCAAAATAGATTAAACTCGCCCTCAACAAACCTCAATGTCGCCTTAATGGAGTTTAGTCAGTTTTCCGAACGGCTTATTAAAAAAGGATCATGTACTACTACGCCGTGCCAAGTTCAAAAAATCGGGGTATCTACTCAAGCGTGTTAACAAAATGTCTTCATTATTCATGATCATAAACATTTACGATTAAACTTCCATCAGCAGTTACAGGTATTTAACATCATTACAACATAGGTTTTAACGTTTTGGTTCGCTGAAGTTATTACAGTGAGTTTATGCCGCGTGTGTCTTAATATATGAAACAGCTATCCGCTCTAAATTGCATTGTTCATTTAAGCGATGTAAAATAATTTTTCTATTCATTCACGCGTAGTTGTAAGTAGGAGCTACTGAAATAAAAAATATTTTGAAGCCAAAAAATCAGTAATGAGGTATCCTAAGGTAGATTTTAGTTTGTGCTATTTTAAGTTAAATAGTCGTTGTGCCAGTGTTGTGTTTAGGTAGTGTTTTGTGCTCACGTTTAAATCATTCCGTTTTTGTGATTCATTCAGGTTGTGCTGATGCTGTTAGGACTATCCCTTTTAAGCGTTTGCTGGGGAATGGAAGAGGAATCCAAAACATTACATCATCCTGAACCTGTTCGCTCAATCGATTCTCAGGAGTCTGCTTCTGGTGGCGACCTAGCACATGACGCCACCGTTTGGCGCCGCTGGAGACCATGGAAGCTCTGGAAATTGGGTTATTTATTCCTTTACTATTAAAGTTTACTCACTCTATCCATATATTGTAATATGAAATAATAAATAATAATTTTTTCGCTAGGTCGTTCTATGTTAAACAAAGGGTTAACACACTCTAATTCATTCGAGAGTGCACTGGAGAGACGGCACATCCACGGAGATCGATCTAGAGGCAAATTAAAAAACAAAGTCAAATTTCTTTTTAAAATACATCAATTTGAAACTTATTGCTGAGCGTTTTAGTTTTATACTTACCTTGAAGCATCTTACTTACTTACCTCAGTTAAATAGCCAGGCTAAGAGCCTTATTACAATACCCAGTTAAGTTAATTCCCTAAACTGACTCGCTACCCTAAGCAATTTCTTCTGACTGGCTTGTAATGAAAAATCATATTACGAAATTGCTCGCTTCGCTCAGATTAAGGAATTAACTTGACAAGCTATAATAGGGGATTGTAATAAGGCCCCTTCTCGGACTGAAATAATGTGGTCCTTTACTTACTTTTTCGATGGGTAGGTAGGAAAGTAGAGTTAGTAGCTTTGAGTGAAATACGTGTGAAATGGATTAGGGAAAACTGCCGGCATCACAGACATACATTGACATCCTACTCATTCCTGTTCCTGTTCTACCTTCTCAATTTTTTTTATTTTTTTATTTATTCAGACCAACCAACATCTGCTTACACTATTACATGCTGATTATACCTTAAATACCTAATATATATTTTCACTTCTCATGTTTTAAAAGTACGCCAATATAGCTCTACGAAGCGGTACTAAAGTGACCACTTTTAAGTGAGTAAAAAGCAATTAGTTTTTTTTAATTTCCTTCATGTGACGAAGACAAACTCAAACAGCCAGTAAATATAGGTATTATCTATGGAGTGTGGACCATCTTTATTGCGAAAATGTTGAGAGGCTTAGTTCTATGATTTGTCCGCAAAGAAGGTGGCGCCATATGATTTTTGTTGATCTGTGACTGGTTTCTGTGAAAATTTCAGAATTTTTGTCGAGTGTAAATCTGTTCGGTTTTAAATGTTTTTGTACTAAATTGAATATTTTTCGCACTCAAAGTGAAAAGTACAGTTTGCATCTCGAGACTAAACGCAAACGTAATATACCCTCGGTTTTATTGACTGGCTTCGTTTAGTCTCTCGATATAAAATATACTATTTTAACTAAGTGCAACAAATACTTCAAGGTTAACTCCACTTAGTAAAAATATTTTTTTTTGCATTCGGTCACCGAGTTATATTTTAATTTTAAAAAGTTCAAAGCGGTTTTGTAGAACTTGCCATATGAATCAAAATGTACGTACAATAATTCACAGCATGTATTAAGGGACCTTCTAAGCCTAGGCACAGTAGAGTTAAATCTCAGTACTGTTCTACGTGAAGGTGGACACTGAGGCACTATGATCTTACGTGGTATTCTAGGTGGTGCGCGTAACAAGAAAAAGCTAAGCAGTCTGGGGCAATCTATTTTACCTCATATCAATTTATACAGGAAAAACAGTTCTTTATTCATATCCAGTGGAGTTAGTCTGAAGTACTGTAGCCTAGACTTATAAGATTTTAGTGACCTTGCTTTTCCTGCACAGAAAGAAAGATGCCACTAGAAACGTTTCTGTAGACGCTCCAGACGCAAGGTGTGCGCAGCATAGTGTCGTCTCCACACCACACTACAGTACTCCAAAGTACTATGCACTAAACTATTGTAAATAAGGAGTCTCAGCCTTGCGAAAATCTTTTACATTCCTAATTACTACGAAACCTAAAATCCTAGATGTTTTACTGGCCAGGTACTCAATGTGAGGCCTAAAAGTAACTTTTTTATCAAAAAGAACACCCAAGTCTCGAATAGTTTCCACTTCCAGCACTGGGTCACCGTCTATATGGTAATTCGAACTAACTTGATGAAGGTTTCCTGAAAAAAAAAAACATCTATCTTTATCTGGTAATGCAATTGTCCCTCTCTTGTACCATATTTTAGTCTACCTACTTACATGTTACTTTTTCCTTATACCTATGTATAATTATATTTTATAATTTTCTTATTTTGTTTCAAATCTTTAGAAAACGTAAGTTTTGGTTGATTAGTAGAGCATGCCTCTAGGGCATTAAGTCCGCCATTTGCACTTTAAATTCTGTGCAATAAAGAATAAATGGATGAAACGTCACTCTGTCGCTGCCTCATTTAGTCCACGCTGAAACATTAAAAGGCAAGGGATGTCAAAGTCAATTGAATTTAGGCACACTTATTATGCCTCTTTCGTTGCAATAATTTAAACTCCGTTGAAAAGTAATGGCGGACTCATAATCACTAATGCCGAGATCTAAAGTGTTACTTACTTTAGCTAAGCACGGACTTATCAGATTATTTATTAAGTACCTATCTTACTTATTGAGCAACTATAGTCCAAAGAGACCATTGAGCACAGAAAGCAATTCTGTTGTGATTATGCTGCATCTTGTAGATTTTACGAGTGTTAATTAATTTATTAGAAATGGGCAAATTAATGTTACAAGACAGTTCCAAGCAGATGGCAGGACCGATCTCGGAATCGCACCTCAGTCTTGAACCGGTTTTTCGTGTTCGTCGAAGCTCGAACTTCAATTTCAATAAATTGAAAAAAATAATCGAATCAGACTGAAACTTTTACTCCCTGAAGGTAAGTTAGTCATGATCTTATTACAGTATTGTATTCTCACATGTTTTTAATTTTTTATGTTTATAATTTTAATTTTACTTGATTTTTCGTACTTTGTTTCAAACAATAGTCCAAAGGATTATTTGCGTAATTTTTTTTGTTCCAAGAGCGAGAGTTATTACGTAAAATGTCGCGCCGGAAGGTGGGGTAGGTCCTAAAAAAAATATAGTGACCGCCACATGGATCTATACCTATCTGAAATTGAAAATAAGACTTTAGCGTAATAAAGTAATTTTTAATTATTCTAAGCTACAGAACAAGAGACTGCATTTAAACATCATGCAATGGAAATGTGCCGATATGATTTCCCTTTAACAGTATTTGATTCACGCTGTATAGACTGTATAATTAAAACCTACCTGGACAAAAAAGGTCAGTTTGTTCCAAGGTTCAAAAATGTGGATACTAATAATTTGGTCGACTAATTAACAGATATGTTTTTTTTTATTGAATACATAGTATTGTACAAGTTTTTCTGTTATTTCTTGTACTTTACTAGGCCACGGATGGATTATTCTTATAATAATCGTTAGTTACCTACTATAGTCCAAATGAATGTTTTCATATGAGTTTCATCAAAGTTGTAAACATCAAATACCTACAACAATGGTCCGAAATTAAAAAAAACATTTTGGTAGTAACTGTAACTGTCTGACCAATATTAATGATGTTAAGCTATAAGTTATCTATTTTTCCAAGTAGTACTCCATTTCTGGGCAATTTTAAATCAAATAGTTCTTAGTATTTTTAGTTGTGAATCAAGAAAACCGTAAACCTGGACTATAGTTGTATGGTTTTACGGTACTTATTGTTATAATATTTACTAACGAATACCTAAGTTGATGTTTAACTAAGGCAACAATAATTTAACATCGATGAGAAGTAGCCGATATAGATAGATTTAGGCACTTCGCATTTAGGCGAACGGTAGCGCGACAAACGCGCTACAGTCGCGCTGCTGATAATTTCATACTCTAAACGACAGTGCGCGCGGCAGCGGCGCGCTGCAACAGAATAAGTCGCTAGTGATGTACAAACCTCGAGGCGTCGAGTTCTACTTTTTTGAAGCTAGTGCTAGCGGTACGCTAAATTTACCTGTAAATGGTGTTAAAGTTATGAAAATCCGTAGCACGGAAAAAAAGGGAGGAGTTATGGCGACATTTTTTTTTGTATAGGAAAAAAAAATTTTTTCGCTTTAATCGTGTGTGGTATCTAATAAAAGGACTTACTGAGCCAATTCTAGCGAGCTCATGGCTTAGTGCTAGAATAAGCTTCGAGGCGGATCGGCGGGACTCAGTGAGCTCGGTCGGACGCTGGGAGAGCGTTCCACGTCTGGATGATTCGACAAAGCAAAGAGTCGCCGAACCTTTTTGTGCGTGGGAACAAATGCTGGACTGTGTGTGGATGACGCCGTAATCCGGCACGCGTGGTACGGGAGTGGAAGGGTGTGGGATTGAGGATGGAACAAGTTAAAATAACTCTTCAGAACATTCCCCATCGTAGAAGCGATAGAGAACACTTAACCTAGCAATGTCTCTACGCAATTGGAGAGGTTCAAGGGTTATAGATGCCTCTGGGTTTCCGATGATACGGAAAGCACGCCGCTGCAACCTATCGGGAGCCTCGAGCAAGTACTTGGCAGAACC
This sequence comes from Udea olivalis, assembly GCA_947369235.1. Classification (NCBI taxonomy): domain Eukaryota; kingdom Metazoa; phylum Arthropoda; class Insecta; order Lepidoptera; family Crambidae; genus Udea; species Udea olivalis. Next base: position 15,545,952 of record OX376343.1, read on the forward strand.
GTCCCAGAGATGAGAGCAGTATTACACACACAAGCAAACTTGAGTGTTGTACAAAAGACAGAGCTGCTCAGGCGTGAAGAATCGTCTCACTCTTTTCCGGATTCCGAGTTTACGGGATGCAGTTTTGATGACGCTCTCAATGTAGTCCCGTTGGCTGAGGTTGCTACAAACATCCATGCCTAGGATATTTAGGTTATCCTTTACCGGTAGTGAGGTAAAAGGGAAGTAATGGTGACGCCTTGACCGTGAAAGAACACACCTGTGTTTTCTTGGCGATGAACTCGACGAGGTTGCATGCACCCCATTCTGAAATGCGATCCAACACTCCTTCGAGCTCAGCATCAAGACTTCGCTTCTTCTCCTCGATGCCAGTATGCTTTGCCCCAAGGCGCTTGAAATAATGCGCGTGGACCGTGCTAACATCCGCATAACAATTATAGTGATAACATGTCATTGATATACAGAAGAAACAACGTCGTCTGATCATGTTTTATCTTTTTATTTTATTTGTTTGGCTTACTAACAGTCATCTTACTCATTGAAATCAACTACTTAATACATATAAAGTTATTATGCTAGTGTAGTGACTACTTACTAGTAAGCACAGCATGCACTATAATTAAAATGAATATAAGTTCAACTTCATGGTAACATTGGTGAAAACGTAGTTAAAAAAGTTGAAAAACAAGCGATTATAATTTCATAATTCTGCCAAGGTATATACACAATAATTCGAAAAAAGAACAGTATCTACATGTGTCTACCATAAGTTGACACCATTGACAGCCGCTATGCGTTCGCGTGAACCATTTTGCCGTATTCATATGGGATTTCGGTAAAGCCCTCCCTAGTGATTTTAAAAGGAACCAAAAATGGCATACAAAGGAAATCATTCAGGCTCCATACATTTTTAGACCTTTTCTGAAAGAAACTAGTCATACGAAGCAATAGTTATTCAGACGCAAAAGCCGAAGGGTTGCCACAAGCCAAGTTATAAGAGTTCCAAGATTCGTCATTTTCATACATTTATTGATTTTTGAAAGTGCTGGGAATCATAAAATAATGATAGATATTGCTAGAAGTAGTAATCTGAAGCATTTTTAAAACAGCGCAAAGATAATCATCTAATTAAAACCCCGTCTTTTTCACAATTAAACGAAAAAATACCTTGCTCAGCATTATTATAACCGATTTCTTTTCTGAAAGTGCCGGCCAATGAAAAAAATTGTACCTTAAGACTACTACTTTTGTGCCGTAACAACTATGCTCCGTATGACTAGTTCTACCTAACTTTTTTTTCTTGGCCGGCAGTTTGAGAAGAGGCCCAAAAAAAATTACCTCCTTTCTGAACGCAACGATCGCCGTAAATGTAATGGCAACCTATGGTAGATATAGACATATTTTCCATTATAATCTCACGAAATCTGTATGCGGAATCACAGTTAATATCAATGCCGCTTTTATATCTATTTAGCGGATTACACAGTCTGGGTAGTGGAGAGTGAGAGCTTAAAACAGTCCAGCGGAATGGTGGTAGGTATCAAAGGCGCTATTGGTTGACGAAAAAAAGCTCAATAACTGAGGACAGCTAGTTTTATTATTAAGAATTTTATGTAAAAATATCGTTTTCAAATTATGTTGAGCAAATATTTAAAACTCGGCTGATCGCGATCCCGTGTTATCTTCAAAGCCAGTAACTCAGTGCTGCTTGCTCACCTCTTTACAAAAATAATGAACCTGCGACTGGAAATCAGGACAATCGACCATGATAATGATAACATAAAAATAACTGACAGTGACATCAAATCTGTCCTTCATTGAGTTTTAACAAGATTTCTGTCTGTTTTATTTAGTTGATATTACTTATATTGGTGTTTGTAACATGTATTATATCGATTCTCAACGAACCGCGACAAGACGCGATAGTTCTCTAATTGTATCGCGTAGATCTGCTATAGGGGAGGACAGAGCCGACAGTGACTCTGCGCCTCGTGGGCCGTATGCACTGCCCTTTACCAGTGAATCGGGAGCTTCGCTCACAATGCGACCAAAGGGATCTATCCAAAAGGAACTGGTAACTATGATGTTCGAATCCATGTTGGACAGCATTGTGAGCTCGTGGGAAGTAATCGCCCAACAGAAACCAGAAGAAAGTACCCCCAACATGGAGTTTGGAAAGACGGCAAGCGAACTCACCCTTACAAGTAAAAAGAAAAAGAGTGGTAAGGTATTACCATGTTCTCAAGTTCCTTAACATTTGAAAGAATGGTTTGGTCATTAAATGAAAAGAGGGGTTTTAAATATGTATCTAGATCTAAGCTTAATAATCATAAAAAGCTTAGTGAAGTAATCAGGGTTTAAATATCAAAAATTCTGAAAGTTCTGAATAGTACACTAGTTGATGTCTTAAATTGTATTCATAGGTTCCTATTCCTACATACATACTAACATCATGAAATGTATTCACTGTCTAACTAACTTATCATGTTCTTTTAGCTGCAAGAGTACCACAATCACAATCGTCAAAATCCAGAAGATCTAAACAAGAGTTAACAGATGTTATGCAGCAGGTAAAACCAATTTAATATACCTACCTATTTTGAAAGTCGTTAACAGTCCCAGGCGTTCAAATATCTCTGCACAGAGAAAAGTGGAGTGTTAATAAGTAAGTTGTTAGTTACAATTACGCTAAATCACCAAAAGCAAAAATGTACGATTAAGTAGCTAAAACAGTTTAACTACCAAACCGGTCGGAAGCGAGCTTATAAATCAGGGGGAATCAATCTTCACCGCATTCTTAAGCACCGCCTCCATTTTTACCATGGACGTGATAGCTAGTAGTGTACACCTACTGTTACATAAAAACCTTTCTTTTTTTCATGTTTTATTTTTTTCAACTTAAGTGAATTTGGAACGTGTTTATTATTTTAAAAACTTCTTTCGATTTCGCGCCATTTAAGATATTTTTTCATGTTCAATAGCAAATTACATGCATGGGGATAGGATTGCATGCAGTGATCGCCTTACACAAAGTGGGTAAGAGCACTACAGTAAGCAAAATCATAAAGTGTACGCTCACAGTTCTAAAGAAGCTGCTCAAGTGGTCGGAAAAGTACAACGTGGTCATCATCCTGCGTCAGTGATGGTTTGTGAAAATGGAGTGAAAACTACAGCCAAAGAGTATCAAGAGACAGTCTTGGATCGTGTTGTGAAACCTCTCAGCAATACAGTTTTTTAAAATCTATCGTGGACTTTCCAGCAGGACTCTGCACCTGCAAGAGGCACGAACTACCTAAGCCTGGCTTGAAACTAGGCTTGCTAACTTCAAAATACGAACTTGCGGGAAATAGCATATTTTATATCGGGGAATAAACGAAGCCATAGGTGGTTTGACTCCCGAGCGTGCGAGGGAGTCAATAAAACCGAGGGTATATTATGTTGGCGTTTAGTCTCGAGGTGCAAACTGTACTTTTCACTTTGAGTGCGAGAAAAATAGTCAATGGTGTACAAAAACATTTATAACCGAATAAATTTACACTCTCCAAAAATTCTGAAATTTTCCCCGTCAGCTTTTTCTTCTGAGCCAGTTACAGATTAACAAATTTAAAACACATGGCGCCACCTTCCTTGCAGACAAACCATGGAACTAAAACTCTCAACATTTTCGCAATGAACATGGTCCACACTCCACAGATAATATAGACTAGTATATTTACTGGCTGTTTGAGTTTGTCTATGTCACATGAAGGAAAATTAAAAAACTTTTCACTCCCTAGTAGAGATTAAAGTGGTCACTTTAGTCCCGCATCGCAGGGCTATATTGGCGTACTTTTAGAGCATGAGAAGTGAAATATTATATTTACTGGTTGTTTGAGTTTGTCTTTGTCACATAAAGGAAATTAAAAAACTAATTACTCCCTAAAGACTAAAGTGTTCACTTTAGTCGCATCGTAGGGCTATATTGGCGTACTTTTAGAGCATGGGAAGTGAAATAATAATTGAAAATGCGGGACAAGGATTTAAAAAGCGGGTTCCAACTAGTATTGTTTAGAATACAAAAAAACGTAAGCTTTTTTTTTAGCAAATCAGGGTGAAACGTAAATAAAACACCATGTAAGATGGAAAGAAAAAAATATTTACTAAAAAAAAGGTTATAGGCTCTATCTTATAGTGCAATTTACACTTTCCAAGGAAACACTACAATATACTTAGCAGTATACCTATTTTTTAACATCTCACGTTTAAGTAGGTAGGTATGTATGTAGTTATTTACAAAACCTACATTGGCTGACACCGACTCCAACTATAATAATAAGTGTATCTTCGCTATAGTATCGATAGGTTTCAAAATAATACGCAATAATTATTTACTTTTTAGTGCAAATTCATCTGTTTTGGAATACTTAGTATTTTTTTTTGTTAAATTTTTTGTTTATTTATTGATTTTTAGTGAAACGGTTCTTGTTCATTTCATACATCGAAAAATAATCGTTCAATTGCTCCTAAGAATTGAAGAGTTCCGTTACTTTGTCATGGATCCCATAATCAGAACCTAACCAAACTCTCATCAAACGACCCTTGAAGTAAGGATGTAACCGAATGAACGTATGGAACCAAACCTATGGAAAGCCATTAAAAAAAGAATCATTGAAATCGGTTGGCGTGATATTGAGTTATTCGTCCATTTGTCGCGCATATAGTTTATCTAGGTTTAAGACTTATATGGTTTTCCCATGGATGCCACTGTCACAATTGAACCAAATTAAAATGGGACCACACGGGAAGCGTTAGCTTTCAAGTAAAAAAAGATTTATCAAAATCGGTTGGCGTGATATTGAGTTATTCGTCCATTTGTCGCGCATAATATAGTTTATCTAGGTTTAAGACTTTTTTGGTTTTCCCATGGATGCCACTGTCACAATTGGACCAAATTAAAATGGGACCACACGGGAAGCGTTAGCTTTCAAGTAAAAAAATATTTATCAAAATCGGTTGGCGTGATATTGAGTTATTCGTCCATTTGTCACGCATATAGTTTATCTTGACTTAAGACATAATTGGTTTTCTCGTGGATAACACTGTCAGAACTAGACCAAATTAAAATGGGACCACACGGGGAGCACCAGCTTTCAAATAAAAAAAGTATTATCAAAATTGGTTCAAATCTACACCCTAGTCAAAATATGTGTCTTTCGCTTTCGGCTGTTTCGCTACCGTCAGATAGACGTAAGTTTGTACCTAAGGTGAAAAATTCATTCGATCTTTTTTTTTTGTTAAAACGGCCACGCCACATATTTTTGACTAAGTTGTAGAGTGAGAAGTGTGGCTCTACATCTGATAACTTTTTGACAGTCTAAGCGAGATGGTCTGCTCCTGGCAATATTTAAACTAAAAGTATTCTTGATGATACTAATTTATACTGGTGATAAACAGGCAGACCCTATGCAGCAAATTTGGTGGTCTTCACCAGATGAACGAGCTGTAATTCGATTTAGAAATGGTAACGTTTACGAAGGAAGCATTTCTATGAAATGCATGCATGGCGAAGGACGTTTTCAATGGGCCGATGGGACTATATACTTGGTAAATATGCTTACTCTTAATACACCTACGTACGTCAGAGCCGGAGGCCTAAGAGTTTGTAGAACGACCACTTCATGCGGCACCTCTTTCCTATTTGGCACTTAGGACACGTGCCCAGAGCCCCGCGATCTTGAGGCCCCCCGCCCCCTTTGTTTTTCTTGCAAGTTTAATAAAATTTCCCATCTTCCTAATGTGCCCAGGTCCTCAAGTAGGTTAAAGACGTTGTTAAATGTTTGAGGTGGCTGGTTGACACGGTACCACCGACGTATATAAGGGGGGGGGGGGGGGGGGGTCCTGGGGGTCTGGACCACCCCGATTCATACCCATCTTACGTGTACATCAGTAAAAAATATACCGCCTGTAGCGAACGATAGTTGCGGCGTGTCTACGACGGATGTAAAAGATTAAAGTTTTAACATTGTTACGTTTAATTAGACAATCGATTATCATGCACCTATATCACTTGCTATTGACTGTACCCGGCTGACTTTCATTGTTTTGAAAAATTAAGGTCCAATCTGACAATCTGACCACAACACGCACTACGCAGTAACTTTTTGGCTCGCAATTGTGTCTCGTGTGTCACGTAAGGATCATCCTCGCCCCAAATGTGACAGTTTCGTTTCATTTCCTTACCCAGTCGAAGGGAAATAAGCGAAAATTACCGCGAATGAATTACCTCCTGCAGAATGTCGAGAGGAGGAAATTTGACTGTGGCTTTTTTTAAATAAATGTAAAACGCTAAATATTACACCAGTAAAGAAATAACTGAAACAAAATTGCGCGTTGAGTTATTTTTTTAAATAAAAGTTCAGAAGTTCGAATTGGATCACCCCTTTTTTCAATGCTTACATTCCATATTACTTTTCATTTAAAGGCACCTACTTAGAGTAACCCAAGTTTAAAGTTACCTATACAGGGTGACCCAAAAAATTTTTATAAGCGGAAGCTCAGTGATAGAACATCACGAGGGCTACCCGAATTACCCCCATCCGCGATTTTGTGTACCTAGTTTTCGAGTTATGATCTTGTCAATTTTTTTTTAAATTTCGGGGTTAAGTCACTTTTTTGTCACTAGCGCGAATAGGTTTAGTACATGCCTAATTTTTTTTCATTGGTAAGTAGCTGAATACTAGGCCTACCTGATCCAGAAGCATTCAAATTTATAGCACTGAACAATAATTTAAAAAAAAATGGTAATCTGAAATAGTGGAAAATACTGTTTATTTAACGCCATTTAAAAAAAAGTTACGTACATAAACTTTTCCTCTAAACATTATTCAAAAAATAATCTTTTTTATCAACTATTCATCACGTAAATTTCAATGACATACTGGTTATGGGCAGCATTTTTACATTTTCATTCAAAGTGTCAGAAGTGTAAAAGGAGAATGCTCAAGTGACTATGGAAGTTTGTTTCGCTATCAAATTTATTGTCCCTTAATATAATATAGCTTATTTTTCTTATTAATTTTAGTACTATTTATTACAGTCATTATTATTTTTGAAACTCTCCGCAGCTTTCGGCAATTTAATTTTGAATTTAGCAAAAATAACGACTTGGAATAGATTACATGTCACCTTTTTGACAGATTAATCGAAAGTAACTGTCGTTCTTTTTTTTACATGAGTATATTGGAGAGGTTTTACCTCTCCAAATTACTGGGCGGTGGGGACGGTAAAGGAAATGAAAGTGTACAAATAAAAACGATTCAGTTTAATTGATTTTTTATTCTTCATTTTCATAAATATACTCATCAAATTGTCAAAGCTAAAGCTACGTCGTGCCGGTACTAATAATTATCTACCTTTTTTTAACGGCCTCACATGACGAACAATTTGGCAATGACTCAGCCCACGTCTAACTGTAATTCATCCAGCAGCGAGATATGCACTGATTTTCAAACTATGATATACTTAGGTAGGTACTCAAAACCTGTCCAACTCTCACCGTCTTTCCACTTAAACTTCTAGGGTCAATTTAAAGATAACCAAATGTATGGGAAAGGCGTGATACAATGGAAAGACGATACATGGTACGAAGGAAATTTCGTAGGCAACCTACGACATGGAAGAGGCCTGTACGTGGATTCCAGACTGCAGCGTTCTTACGCAGGCGGCTGGTACTGCGGCACCAAACATGGTCAAGGTGTCATATATTATTCAAAGACATTCAAAAACTCTTATGACGGTGAATGGGTTCATGTAAGCTATCAGTTTTTATTTCATATTTCCACCTTATCGGCATTTAACCACCACAAGTAGGTACTTTTCTTTTCCATCGTTTATGTATGTTATTGTACCTAGTTACACACCTAGTGACGTAGATACTAGGTACCTAATCTCCGAGGTTTTTGTTTTATAGAACGTTCGTCATGGATTTGGTTCTAGAGAATATTGTCCTCTGAGTGGATACAAAGGCGAATGGGATAAGTATGTAAGAGAGGGAAGAGGGCTGTTAATCTGGCCTAATCATGATGTAAGTATTCTTCTGTACTTTCTCATTAAGAAAATTATTTTTTAGTCTTCAAGATAAAATCATCATATTCTACTACACATATTTATTTTAGTTTTACAGAGGCGATTGGAAAAATGGAGTAATGTCTGGGTATGGTATTTACATATGGGACGCCTATTACAATAATACTTTGTCACTGCCTTCTATCGCTGCTTATCGTGGGCAATGGATCAAAGGTCAGAGAAATGGTTACGGAGTTTTGAACTTAGGACTTGGATTGGGCTCATATTACAAAGGCGAATTCAAAAATAATAAGAAACATGGTTTCGGAAAATTTGTAACAAATAGTGGTTTGATACTACAGGACCGAAACTTATTTACTGATGATAATCTGGGGCCAATAGCCCCAGAAGACCAAGAAAATGGATGTGCTTTACTTGCAAATAAACGTATACAGCTGGAAGAACCGTATAAATTTGACATTTGTGATAGTACTGTAGGTCTTCTGTATCATGTACATGATGTCATTAAAAATATTGATAAGCAACTAGAAATTCGAACAAATATGATAAACGACTATATTCAGAATAACAAGATTGCAGAAGCTGATCTTACGATGGTTGCGCGTGTACAAGATCGTCAAGAAGTTGGCGCGTTAACAAATATAGAAGACCTGATTGATTTTGAGGAGTGCTCTTTGCGAAAATCATTGAGATGCTATGAAACTGATTTAAAAAATATATATTACAAATATGCCACTATATGCAACAACGAAGAAATATATTTCACACCAGTCCTTATACGACTGTATCTTTGGCAGTTATATTACGACTGTAATGTTCATGAAAAAGGTTTGACGTTAGTTGAAACAGATAGGATGTTTCATCGAAATCCACAATGGTTATCGACATCGCCTCATAATCCAACCGAAAAAATATATTTTTGGCAGTTCATGCACAGCCTCATTTCAGTAGCTAGTAGACTATATGCCAAGAAAGAATTACCGGGACCCAAACCCGATACAATTTTAGCTAGTGCATTCAGGACATTTATGGAAAGGGATATGTTACCAAATGTTGGTAGAAGGAAAGGTAAGTAAGTAATCTGTACATACAGGGTGGTCAAAATTACACGTCAATATGTTTTTTTTTAGATTGCTAACACTCAGGGCTATCCAAAAATAAGCCATGTAGGTAGGTTTGTTACCCAATTATTATTTTTTAGTTTTCGAGTTAAGATTTCTTTTACGAATTTGTTATAATTTCTGGGATGAGTCACTTTTTGGGTCACTGACCACTGTGGCGCGATCTGATGAGGTAAATGCCTGATTTATTTTTCACTATTAGATGAATACTAGGTTTCGTTGATTGCCTACATCCATAGCGCTTATCAAAACACAAGAATTTTTTTTATGGAAGCTGGCAGAGCTACCTGCCGCCATTTTGTTTTTTTCACGATGTTTTCGAGCACGATGAAAGAAGTTTCAGGAGAGAGGACACACAAAAAATGACCTTTTATACGGTACTCTAAAGTGTCACGTTTCCGAGTTATTTGAAGGTAAAGATGTTGTTTCTTTGTCTTCTTGTTGTTTGTTGTATCTTTACCGGGATAAATCCCGAACGGGGTAGTCAGAGGCAAGGCAAGTGACTGTTGCCTGGTGAATGGAACACTCAGAAGCCCAATATTTTACAAATGGTATTAGAACCCAACGTGGTGAGCTTTTCGCCGTGATCCGGGTTGAATAGGTTTTTTATCGATGTTTTCCATCACCGGACCGACCAACTTTGGAAACTTAACAATGAACACAAAGATGTTGATTCTGGGCAGATTTGAACTCGGGACCACACGATCAACGGTCTGAGTTGGGGGGCTTAACCACTAGGCCACGACGCTCTCCCAAAATATATTGTTTGTTGACAAAATAATAACATGAAAAGCCATTTATTTAGCCAATTTTAATTAATATTACTTTTTTCTTTCGATCTCTACCTTCAAATAAGTAGGAAACGTGACATTTTATTAACCTATTTCCAATCGTATGTCATTTTTAGTTTATGTGTCCCCAATCCAAATATACAACTATTACCGTGCACGGGTCTTTTAAAAAAAGCAAACTTATGTAAGTACTTACTTTACTACTTAAAAAAACAGAAAAAAAACTGGTATAATGGTACCCTAAAATGTCACGTTTCAGAGTTGATGATTTTGAGTGAAGTTTGAAGATAAAGATCGAAATGAAAATGGTAACATGAATTAAAAATCTACTGATTTTGTGCGTTTTCGTGTTATTTTGTTAACGAGTAAAAGATTTCAGGAAATTTCAAACGTTGGATATGCGCATTGTATCGTCCCCTATTAATTTTTTTTTTGAATTTGTGAGTGCTCAAAATAATAAAGTTAATAAGGTTTTTACCTGTTTTTAATTAGGTTACCTATTTAAAGTAATTTGGTATGGGAAAAAAAATCAAACATGCCCTAAATCGAAAACCATTTCGAGGTATTTGTATTTTATACCTTATTTAAATATTTATATTTTTAAAGGCAAAGGATCTAGGATATTTTTAATTAAATACGTTGGCAAACTGGGGTTAATCATTTGACCTCAGATTGCCAACGTAAAGAGTACTAAGGTATTGGACTCTTGACGGTAATCAAATTGACATCTCACAATTGAATCCTATTGGGTCGTATAAACGTCCTTTCACATGATTGGTTGATAATCTATCCATCAACTAATTAAATGACGCGATCTGTTTCACACGTGAGATTTTTAGCTAGGTGATTTTTGTGTATGGTATTAGTGGTGTTTCCAGATAGCAGATTTTAAATTCCCCCAGATGAAAAATGTTTTTCCTCAAAGTTATTTTTAATAATGCGTACATTAATTTACACACATTGCCCAGACGGGTAGGTAGGACTTAAAAAAGTCATTCGCTATAATCCCAACCCTTTCAGGTAGGGCTGAGATGATACATGATGAACGGCGAACTCTGTTTTAGCCGTAAGTGCTGTAAATCCGTAAGTGAATTTGTGACGTCATGAGTTCGCAATGTTTACAAATTAACTACCGGCAAGATCAACAAAAAAATCAAATTAGTTACTTAAAATAGTAAAAGGTATTTATAAAAAATTGTTCCCATACCCAATTCAGTGACGATAAATTTGAGGAGTTAACTTACTTACATACAAAATAGAAATTGGTGAACAAATAAATGTATGAAATTAAATCATTCAATGAAATTGATTAAAAATATACGTTAAAATTTAAAAACACAATGTCAAGTCATCATCAAAATAATGTCATTAATATTATAAAAGCATTTTTCAATAAGAAATTTAAATAGCACATTTTAAGATTTTTCATTACTCAAACTTCTTTTATCAACAGGTAGTTTATTATACAAACGTGGAGCCATAACTACTACTTTTCTGTAACATAGCTGTTTTACATATCTGAGTACGGACAAAAGGTTTCCCGGGGCGAAGGCGAAAGTCCTTAGCGGATTCTACTACTTCAAATAGATGTGTATGGCATTTAACAAACTTGCAGCATTTTGTATAGGCATTGAAAGGTTAAAAGTCTTCAAGATTTGAAATAGGGCTGCCAGCTTTAAGGGTTTCAGTCCACAAATGGCCCTCAAACACTTTTTTGTGCCTTAAATATGATATCCCTGTAAGAAGAATTTCCCCAAAAAATAATACCATAACGTAGAGTTGTGACTACATGACCGTGATACGTCATTAATCGTGCATTTTGATTCACTATTTTCGATAACTTATGTAATGCAAACGAAAAAGTGTGTAGTTTCTTACAAACATTTACGGGATGAGATTCCCAAGACATATTGTTGTCCACGATAACTCCTAAGAACTCAGCAGTGTTTGTATTATTGATATTTGCCCCTTGAATAACGAATTTGTTGTTAAATAACGTAAGTACTAATTTCAAGAATGCCTCAAAAAAAATCAAATCTCTCCCAGGGCAGTAGAAATGCTAAAAAAATGAGATTAGTTCGATCACAAGATCGTGAGGCGAGACTGGCTGCATTTCAGGAACGTCATGACATATCTCGGATTCGCGTAAACAATAAACAACGTGAGGGACGTTTATTATCCGCCGATCGTGAGCCTCTTGCCCTATCGCGTGAATCCGATACCCTACCTGATGAAGAAACGCGCTTGAGCGCTCAAAAAGTTGGAACTCTGCAGACTAGAGAACTGTAAAATAGTTCAGAACTTGAAGCACGATTAACAGCTGATCGTGAGCAACACAACAATGCTAGAATGCTCGAAAATGAAGACGAACATCGACCAAGATTGCAAACAGCTTTTGAAAACTATGAGCTAACCCATCAGAGTGAGGAAAATAATTTATTAGTTAAGAGAAAAAGAGTGAGGAGAATACAGCATGCAGAAACTAACTGCAGACCAACGTCAGTCACGGCTAAATGTGGATCAACTTCGACATGATTTTAATCAATAGAATGTCATCAAGCTGATCTGACACTTAAAAAATGTGGCAGATATCAATATACCTCGATGGGTCACCAAGGAGTGAGCAGGATATTCGTATTTGCCCAGAGTGGATTACTCTGGATTTGCATTTATAGGAGGTATTAAACAAATCGAATATTCTGTTCAGGTGGAAAAGTTCTTATTGAAAATGTTTAAGACACTTTAATTTATAAAAGATTTAGTAAATGGTGAGCATCCTCAATTTCAAAATTTTTCGGACAATATCCGTTTATACAGGGTTACATTTTAAGTGTATCCTTGATAGGGTTGTATGTAGTTGACATCATTTATTTTACTCTTTTGTCTATTTATTTTGTATTTTGTGCTTCTACTTTACCATTTTTACACAAAAATGGTAAAAGTAGATCGTTTTTACCATTTTTATGTAGCTGGTGAGTGGTTTTATTAGTTTCAACACCAAATTTGCAAGTGAATGAACAAACTGGGTTGTGGAAGACAATTGATACCAAAAAAAGGATACCTTTCCGGTATATTTAAAAATGGCAGTTATTTTGTAGATGTAACCAAAAATATCTCTGTTTCTTCAGCTATCAAACAAGGTATAAAAGTCAAGGGTATTATGAGATTTCATATAAATCTTAGATGAAAGACTCCCAGTTAGTAGGAAAAGGTGACGTTTTTGAGCCTAGGTGTAAAATAAAACAATTCAAATATTTACATAATGTCAATTTCATTATTATACTTTTCACGGGTATAGTGTAGGGTTACCGGGTAAACGGTAGGACAGTTGGGTACATCATCATTATCATCCGTGCGGTCTATCCCGGTTGTGAACCCACACCGGTGTGTGGGGTCCCAGGGCTGCCTTACTTATTTTCTTGGCCCTCTTCGCGCGGTCTTGTGCATCCTCAGTGGTGAGTCTGTTCGCACGCATGTCACCCTTGACGACGTCGAGCCACCGCTTCTTGGGTCGACCTCTTCTACCGGTACCTGGCCGGGGCGCATGGCCAGACATTTGTTGCCCACGTAGTTTGCCGATCTCCGTGAGACATGACCATACCAACGAAGGTGGCACTCCTGCAGCTTGTCTGCGATGTGTTATCGTCTAGTTCCGGTATTACTACATCACACCCGGGAAGTGCTGCCTATTAGCAATAATATCTGCTCCACCGGATCTAAAGATCACAGCGCCACCATACACAATTAATTAAATTGATTAATGTAATTTTAGAATTAATTATTTATTTAAAATAGCAATCATAATAATTTCATAATAGATTGGACTTTGGAGGTACAGACTGACGACTGTTTATTCGGGCAGAGCTTCGCCTTACGTGTTTCGCGTAGAAATGTGACACAATATGAAACTAATCTTTCTTTTATACTGAAACTACTATGAACACAAATGATTACTTTTAAATTACATTTCGCCTAAATAAAATAAGTTTCTATAAATAGAAGTTACTCTCAATATGTATTATTAATTATTGGCCTACCTGACCCACACTTCTGGAACAGATGTCACGAACACGAAGGTTGCCGAGGGTGTGGGTGTTCCGCACGCGATCTTTGCGTGAGACTCGGGCGTTAGATACTGATAAACATACTTAAATATTTCTAAATGCATACTTCAATAGATAATTCCACCTAGACTCGAACCCACGACCTCCGGTGCTAAAGGCAAGATCGCTGTTATTTGAACCAACAGGCCAGGTGAATAGTAGCCGATATCTGTTTATTTTGTTACCCATTGTGTATTTTTTAGGTCACCTGGTGGACGGATACGGGTTATTTATACCCATAAAAGGGTTGTATGATTTATACCGCCAGCTTAATGAACCCCACACAGTGCGGGACTTCCTGCGTGCTGTTCGTCGCGCGCCGCACTACACTGACTACCCGCAACCGCCGCTCATCGAGGCACCAGACGAATGCCTCCCATTGGGGCGCAACGTTTACATATTTGGAGACGAGATGACATTTGTTTCCGGTAAGTAATCATACACTATGTAGTTCCTAAGATTTCTGGCACCTCAAATCAAACAGAAATTCTGTCACAGAACCTCATTGTATAAGTTATTTAAATATAAAAAATAAATATATATTATATGTATATATAAAAAATAGATATAAGTACTAATATATTGTTTATATTTTACATTTAAATATTTTAAGATTTTCATAACGCTTTAATTTATTTACCTACGTTATAAATAATCACCCGGTATGAAAGCATAAATAAACTACATGTTTAAGTAAGTAGGTACTGTTGTTTCAGATGAGGTGTTGCCTCTGGATTGTGAATCAGAAACCGCAGAAGAATATGAAGATCTCAAGCTGTTCAACTTTGGAAACTTATCTAGTAAAGCTGTGATAAAAATATTTACCAATATATTCCCACAATTGTGTGAAAAGCATAAAATAATGAATTTAGATATACAAATTACATTTTTTGAATTTTTCGAGGCTTTCATGGCCTGTGCAGAGGAGAGTATTCGAGTTAAGGATGAAGAGATTCGTTTGCGAGAAAAGTACTCGATGAGTAGCGCGGTGCCTGTGGGTCATCTACCTAAAGGCAAATAGATTTATTCTCAGAACTTCAATAAAATTATTAAACTACATTCCATAATATTAAAGCTTTTTACTGTAGAAAGTAGTTGGCAAGTAATCATGCGAACCGCCATGATGTACCTAAGCGATAGGTACCCTACCTTTTCCTACAATAGTCAATAATATTGTCCCACTGATGGGCATTAAGTAAATATGTCTCAGCATCTATTACATAATCCCCGCGCCTGCAAATGCAGGGTACCTACCCAATACGGCTTCCAAATACCGGATTTTTTAAATACCGGTAACGAAACCGGTATTGATACCGGTATTGAGGTGAAAAATTATAAATATCATTGCAGAATAAGTTTTCTGAAAAATAAACAATTTCAGTAGTTTGTTTAATACGCTTGTAATCTACAAGTTGAAAATCAAATTCTTATAAAAATCGTCTTATTTTACAGTACATACATGTCTAACTAAATCATACTTAAATTTGCTTCATTGATCCATATTTTAATGAAAATGGATTATTTTCGAATATGTATGTGTTAGTTGATCCATAGAATACAACATTGATAAAAATAATTTAGAAATATTTTTTCAGGTGCATGCTCTCTTTAACAAACTGACACTGGAATGATCAAATAGTGTAAGGGTCAAACCACGGCTTTTTCAGGAGTGCCAAGAAACTCCTTTTATTTTTTCGTGATTGTTAGTATGGCATAACTTCTGATATTTACCTCCGCTTTCAGGCTAAAATATCGTAATTGCATATCATAAGGGATATGCAATTACGGTAACAAACTTGGTTTAGTTTTTTACTACCAAAATTTTATAGTTACCTACTCAAACGAGAAAATTATCGTAAGTTTCATTATGGTAAAGGAAATAATTTTATTGCAAACAACACTCAAAAAACGCGTTTGAATTCACCAGTTTTGTGCTGGTAAAATCAAACGCGTAATTTGAACCGTATTTATTTATTTATTTATTCATTCTTTATTGCACAAAATCAATGATTCAATTGGCGGACTTAATGCCAAAGAGCATTCTCTACCAGTCAACCGCCCGATCAAAGTGATAAATTTAACACGGTGCACGAGATTAAACTAAATAAATTACTTTTAAAAACAACAACAGATGCTAATTATAATAAAATACCAAACCAACAAAATAAACTTCAACATAAATCGATAAGAATAAACATACATAAATAGAAGACATAATATAAATAGAACCAACCAAACCAACAATTGCTTGCCACTAAAATAAACTTAATAATAGCCATATAAACCCCTCAGAATAACCTGGTATTAACTTTGAACCACATTCACCTCACAGTGACTCAGGGCCATTCCTAATGCGTGACCCGTAATAACAACCCGTATTCCTATGGGTACAGGTTTATGTTTTGTATATACTAATGTACTTAAGGAAAAAAATTATAGCTATGTTTCATTCTGCTGTAGAAAGTATAACAGCTGAATTGATATTAGTACCCCCAAATTTTGTATTCAAAAAATTAAAAAAAAGTTTACTCCTTTTTTTACTCATCGAAATGTTTGCCAACCAAAATACTATCAAAATCGTAGTCCTTCCATTTTTACCTTCCATAATGGTCAGACAAAAATTACTTTTGAAGGTTTTTGTTAAATTGTCAGCTTCACGCCTCACAATAAATCATCAGTTTTAAACCTTATTACATCAATTGGTTTATAATTATGATCGATTATGGTCTATTCAAAGGACAAATGCCTCAAAAAACTTATTGTAAAATAAAGAAAGAATGAATTTTGTCAAATTACAGTCAAATATAAGGTCGAAAGAATACAATTACTGCGACTTAATTCATTTATTTAGTTTAAAAGGTAATGTAAGGGACTACTACCTTCCTTCAGAATGTCCATTCTGCAGTTTATTCGAAACAATTCCTGGCATCACCACTTACGTACCTAACCGGTTTTAGATTCCAATACCAGTATTAAAAAAAGGCCATAAAATCGCCTAATACCGGTATTGAGCAATACCCGGTATTGGAAGCCCTAGTACCCAACGATCACAAACTTAGACAACCTGGGAATCTTCCCTCAGTAGGAATTAAATTACAGATACAACAGTTCAGAGTGCGAGTTCATTCGATCATACGCACCGAGAAAGGAAACGCGGATTATAATCTATATTGTACAAACAAATAAATAAGGTACTTAAACACAAACGAAACAAATATGTTTTCAAGTAAATTAATATATAAATATCTGGGACACTTTACACGAAGATTATCTGATCTCAAACTTGTAGTTACTATGGGCATCAGAGACTGAACACACTCAAATATCACTAAATACATACTTATACATATATAGATATTAACACCGAGACACACAACAAACACAAATGTTCGTCACATAAATGTTTGTCATGGGTGAGGGGCGATCGAACCCACGACCTCCGGCGCTAAAGGCAGGATTGCTGACATTACGCCAACAGGCAAGTCAAGTACAATTTAGGCGGTCGTAGCGCTACTGAGCGAATTCCTCCAGACAACCTTCCTTGCGTAAACGTGCCACCAGACGCGACACCCTTCATGCCATACAAATTCGCGTTTACTTATTCGCTAAACGAGTAGTCGAGTACCTACCTACTACTTAGGCATTCTGAGCGCTAGGAGTGCGGTTGGTACCTAACTACGAGTAGGTACGGATTACAGCGCGCCTGCCGCGACCACGATGCCGACTGGCCCGGGCCGGTGTGAGCAGAGTGAATCGTACCTTAGCCAAGAAAAAGAGATAAGTAGGTACCTTGCAGACAGAAATCTACCTAGTAAGGAGTGAGCATATTCAATTCAGAGTAGAACAACTTAAAATAGCCTGATGAAGCTAGCAAACAGCAGCATCTGGCTTGAAGTGATATTGAACACAATTCATCTGTTGGAATAGTTATCAGTTACCGGATTTTTACCAATTTGCGGCAAACGTAGGTAATAAAAGACTTCGAAAGAGGGTAGTCGGTTATGTCCGCCAATAACAACTCACCCGCAAGATCTTCAGTTATTCCGTGATCATGGCACTTGCAACAGTGCCGAAATATCGGAAATACGAAAACAAAAAACATGGTAAACATTAAGATACCTATTCTTATGTTAGTTGACCATGAAGGTTTAAAACAATATATTCATGTTGAGCTTGGGACGCCCATCAAATGAAGCACTGGGGGTGTTGTCCCCAATATACCGGGGCGTAGCGTGAGGAGGCCTAGCACGTAGGTTGTGCCGACCGCTCTGCGACGTGGTAATCCGTATCGGCTCCATGTTGGGCGACATATATCTACCTATTCCAAAGCGGAAAGAGAGAGTGGATTTGTACCTGCGATTTAGTGAACATGGGAAGCCTCGTGGCCTCCTTTATATAGGTAATCATAATTACCAAACGTAGGTACTTTAAGCTGCACACACACGCACACAACACAACCCTACTTTTTAAATGTATGACAAATAAAAAAGATTGTGACAATCAGTGACGTCTTATTTATCACTTTATTCTTAACCAAAGTAAAGTTTTTATTAGGGAATTTACATGCGATTTATTTACATTGTATAAAATTAATACTCTCCTAAAGATAAAAGCGATAGGACTAAAATGAGGACTAAAAACCCTATGGCTAAAAAGCCCCAGCAAATATTATTTTCTAAAAACTTTTACGGGCCAAAGACCAAAGTTGAGAATTGGGACTTCGCTATTCACGCCGAGAAAAAAGATAATTATGTGTATCGCGATAACTTAAGCAATCACGTGAGCACATACGCGCGCTGGGGCAATGAGGATCAAGGCGTGAAGATGACCGAAACGCGGCACATGCTGGCCCAAGTGTTCACCAAAACAGATCCCATTTATTCTTTCAAGCCATTAGTAAATTTTACTTCCTATCCCTGCACAGAGTAAGTCTGTCCTTATACCTCATCATTATCTATCCAGGACAACAGGTAAGTCGACCTAGGTCCTAGGGATTGTATTCAGGATTCCTGACTCAGAATTCAAACGAACTGCAACCGTGGCCCCTAATGAATCTAGGTCGACTTAATCTGTAACCCTGTATATTATTGAATTCACTATTAACATTATCTCTTTGGTAAACTCAGCACACCTGGAAGAAACAAATTGATGAAAAATGCAGATTTAGCACAACTACCCCCTGATTTTGGTGTCATGGATTATCTTTCCACCCAACAAGACGATTACAGGAACCCTTACCCATCTGTAGCCAAACCGGTACCTACCTGTTATACTTATTCGTTGTTACGTTCCAGGTCATAAGTTGATTGTCGATATTAGATAGGTAATCAATTTATATGTATTATTATAACTTAATTATTTAATATTTTGCTTTTCCAGTTGATGATGGCGAATCCTCCTTGGCTACTTAATAGGGTGATTCGATCAGACCTCACTCACAACCACGGAACGGCTCCACCACGTGGTGACTACCAATGCCTAGACACTCACACACCTATCGGACACATCCGCCAGATGAGACTCTTTCGTTATCAGTCTTTTGATCCTGCCACGTGTCTGCAAGATTTTCCCACCCCCCAAAAGTCTTTGGACAACAGTGAAACTAATAATTAATTCAATCGGTTTAATAGGTACAATCATTCAAGCACAAATCAAAATTCTCTAAATAATAAAGTAAAAAACATAACATAAATTAAAAACAAAACATGTAATGTGTAACACCGACTGTCAAACAACGATTTCGTTCAATTCAGGTAACTTACCGGTAACTATCCTATGTTAACGTTGCAAAATATAAAAACAAACTAATAAACGTTACCAAACGCAGGCACCTATTTAGAAATAAACGGCTGGATACTTGTGTAATTTTTTTACATTCGATTCTAAGAACTAATATGAAAGTAAATGCCTTACTTAAAAATTAAACTAACATTGGCATGGCATTGACTTATCCGTATCTAACTAATAACGCGGTAAACTTATAGATAAAGTTAATAGCAGAAAACAAAATGTTTAAATATCTACCGGTAGGTTCCGTTTCCATAAAATTATAAACTTTCATCAACGCTTACTCAGAAAATGTAAATTACAGCATAATTCAAATTTTCTAATGACGTAATATTTTTGACATTACATACTCACTATCAAAAACACCATGTACTATTGAGTAATAAATGTTTAAAAATAATTAATGTATCTAGTTTCTTTCAAAAAGTTTTCCCTAATTCTGAAACGTAACTCAAAGGTGAGTGAGCGAGCACTCTTCCAACGGATGCTGCCCTGATACATGGCAGAAGAACTAAAAGGGACGCTTTCTACTTGTTGTTGATGAATTAAGGTACCTACACAGCACATTCATTATCTCGGAAAAGTATCGTCACCGTATCGCCTTTCGCCTTGCACTCAACAGGCGTCAACCTAACGTAGAGATGAATGCTTTGGCGCGTAATCTGAAATGACTCGACCTCCACCGCATTCATGCACAAATATAAAGTAAATGAACGTGAAGTAATTAACCTATTTACTGTCCCACTTCTGTTCAAATGCCCCCATCATTGAAATCAAGTAGGCTACAATGGATGGGAATTGGCTTCAAACAAAAAATATCAATATGGGCGCAAAAAATAAGTAGTGGGGCGCACCATTTCTGGTTGGACAAGCTCTAGGAACGTACTCGGTTACGACGACTAGGCGACGCTCCGCGATACGGCTCGCCGGTCTGGCTGGCATCAGCCCCCCGATTCAGAAAAAAACACTAAAAAGTAAAGAAATACTTAATTGCGTATTCTTCTAAAACTTATACGATAATATAATGTAGGTACAATTATTGTTATTATTGGAGTCTGTGTCAGCCAAGGAAACGCTACAATATATCATTTTTTTACATCTCACGTTTACGTAGGTTTTTTTTTGTTAAATTTTTTGTGTATTTCTTGATTTTCAGTGAATAGTTCTTATTTATTTTATACATCGCAAAAGTATCGTCCAATTGCTCCTAAGAATTGAAGAGTTCCTTTACTTTGTCATGGATCTCATAATCAGAACCTAACCAAACTATCATCAAACTACCCTTGAAGTATATCCTTTCCAATAATCGAAATCGGTTGGCGTGATATTGAGTTATTCGTCCATTTGTCGCGATTTTGTCTATCTAGATATAAGACTTACGTTGTTTTTCTAATGAGTTTATTTTTCGTGAAATGATCGGCTGGGCGCTGCGGTCCAGAGCCGTTCCCGAAGTCTTTATTGACATTATCCGGGACATGTAACAAGATTCCAGTTCCATAGTTAGGACTGCGGTTGGTGACATGCTTCCCTTCCCTATCACCGTTGGAGTACACCAAGGCTCCGTGCTTAGCCCGTTTCTCTTCAGCGTAATATTAGACGTTCTGTCAAACAGCATCCTAGACCACCATGAGCAACCACCCTGGTTGATATAGCGCCAGCAGATTCGGACAGGGGACGGCTGGTACAACGGGTGAATAAGTGGAAAAATTCACTTGAAAACGGCGCGCGGTCTGAAACTTAATGTGGCGAAGACGGAGTAGGTACATGGCCTGCAACAACACAAAAACCCAGTCCGTCCGCATAGGCGTTGACGTGGTCGAGCGCACGGACCGTGTCAAATACCTGGGATCTGTGTTAAGCGCGTCCGGAGACATCGACCGCGACGTCAGAGCCCGAATTTCCGCGGCTTGGGCCAAATAGCGTGAGGTGACTGGTGTCATTTGTGACCCCCAAATGCCGATCAAGCTGAAAGGGCAGGTCTATAAAACCATCATTAGGTCTGTCCTTTTATATGGCAGTGAAACATGGCCGTTACTAGACCGACACAAGCAGGAGCTGCGCGTCACGGAAATGAAGATGCTGCGGTGGATGTGTGGAGTCTCACGCAAAGATCGCGTGCGTAACACCCACATCCGCGGCAGCCTTCGTGTTCGTGACATCACAGGTGCAGGAGTGCCGCCTTCGTTGGTATGGTTATGTCTCACGGAGATCGGCAAACTACGTGGGCAACAAATGTCTGGCCATGCTGCCCCCGCCAGGTACCGGTAGAAGAGGTCGACCCAAGAAGCGGTGGCTCGAAATCGTTAAGGGCGACATGCGTGCCAACAGACTCACCACTGAGGATGCACAAGACCGCGCGAAGTGGGCCAAGGAAATAAGAAAGCGGACCCTGGGACCCCACACACCAGTGTGGATTCACAACCGGGATAGACCGCACGGATGATGATTGTTTTTCTAATGGATGCCACTGTCAGAACTAGACTAAATGGGACCACAAGGGAAGCACCAGCTTTCAAATAAAAAAAGAATGGTCAAAATCGATTCACCCAATCGTAAGTTATGAGGAAACATAAAAAAAAACATAGTCGAATTGAGAACCTCCTCCTTTTTGAGAAGTCGGTAAAAATATTGCATGCTACCGTTCGTTCTGTAGGTAATTTACCATAATTAAAACAAATTTACCGATTCGGAAGGGGTGATAAGGGCAAGCAAGGGAGAAGGACGAGACGTAAGCGCGGAGACGACTACCCGTAAGGCCTCTGCCTCAAATTTTGCGGGCAGCGGGGAGCGGCCGCGGAGGCACGGGAGCAGAGCGAATACCGCAGACCCGTTCTCGGAACCACGCAAGATCACGCGACGCGGCACTTTAGCGGCTTTGTTCGCGAACGAAATGTCTAAACAACGGCAACATCTTTTAGATTCAAATTTATTCCTAACGCTCGATTTATTGTGGGCAAAATGCAGGCGCGCGCGCGGGCGGTCACCGCTTGATTGGAGTGCACCGCTCGTCGCCCGCTACCGCCCCGCTGTTTTTGAGGGCTGGTCTAAGATTTAATTTAACGCATAAAATCGTGCCGCTCCCGCGCCGCCGCCGCCGCTGCCCGTAAAATTCGAGGCAGAGGCATAATAGCGGAGATAGCAAGTTGACCACGCACCGCATCTCCATTCGCGAGCTTGCCCCGATGCAAGGCGATTACATTACGATTTCGATTAGTGTGCGTTGGTAGCCGTTGTAGTAGGGAGAACCAAATAATATGACGGCTTGAGTTGATACGGTTACGATGCCTTTCCTAGTCGATATGTGTGTACGACCTATAGGCCTGGGCTAGACCCCAAAATCAGCGTGCATGGTCAATAATGAGCTCGCAGAACTCGCAACGTTAATCTTCATAGTTGAGGCTCGACCGCGAAAGAGGCCAGCGGATCGAACGTAGGCTACTAGATATTTAATAGTGCTTTTTGCCTATTTACAAACCGCAGGCTTAGCGTTTAGCGTGTTTCAACGCACTTTCACGCCGTACATTCTGCTGCAACACCTTAAGGACCGGTTTGCTTTTGCAATGAACCAAAAGATTAAATTATAGAAGAACAAAACCCATTACGTTTGAGAGCTGCACTGCTATCTCCTAACCCTGATGTTCTTTACGCTGATAAGCCTACGCATTATAGCTGCATCAGCTTTAATAAGCAACTGCTTATTTTATACCTTTTTTTAAACTCAAGACATACTTTTTTAATAGTGGCCAAGTTTAATAAGAGGGTTTGCTTTTTGCGTTTGGGGTAGGTAGATCGTAAACGTCGCATTTTTTAAAGGTTATTTTACTGAATTCAAATTAGGTACAAATTGTCTCTCTATCATTGAATGCACCTTTTAATTTCATAATTATAACTTTAACTATGTACAGTAAATTTTTAAGTGCCTTATCAAATAAAGAAAACGGTTTTTTATTTAATTTAGCAAATAATTGGCGACTACCTAATTTTACACAATTCAATGTGTTTCTAAATAGTATTATGCTCACAATAATAAAGCAAAAATTTAGGTTTTATTTCAATTTAATGAAATAATCACGAATTTCTTACAAAAATGCAACGTTTTCGATCCACCCCCAGCTATCGCTCCTGAGTCTGCTTTGACCACAAAAGTAGGTTAGTGATGGTGAGTGCTTAGCCGTTCTATTGTTGTAGTTTTAGAGCGCTTTCACATTTAGGCGACTTTAGCAGCGCGTCAGCGGCGCGTGGCAGTCGCGTGCGCTCACTGCTGCATTCAGTAGGCGCCGAGCTAGTGTTGCAAACGCATGTTGGCTGCTGTCGCGCGGCAGCAGCGCCGCTGTTTTTATAATGTGCAGGCAGCCGCTGCTGCCGCGCTGCTGACCACCTAATGTGAAAGTGGTCCTAAAGACCAGCTCTATTTTGTCGACAAAATCGAGAAATAGCGAAATTTGATTGGAGTATTGTTGTCTACTGTTCTCGTGGGGCACGCATCTTAGCCCCGCAGAATGTGAATAAGGCAGAAACAAAGTTCTCTAATTTTGTCACATTGGAAATGATTACTTTTCTCATAATTAGTAATTGTTAACAAAAGGCTTTAGAACCTTAAAGTATGTTTAAATGAAACTTAAGTAGACAATGTAATGCTTTTTTATTCCTTTCAACTCAAACCTTTAGGAAACAAGCAATCACAAAAGGGGTAATGTTAAAATCAGATTAAGTAGGTAATTATCAACATTAGCAATATTTTGTCCAATGTAAAAAATAACCCTGCAATTTGAATGGCAAATCTTCAATTATTTATTTTAAAATCTGTTTGTAATTGGGAAATATCCATTTTAATTATTCAAATAAGGTAGTTTGGTTGTACTATATTTGCAATTGTCTTACTGAATTTAATGAAAGATTTCATATCTAAACTTTCAATTACTAAACCAGATACAAGTGGTATTAAGTCATTTAAATGATAATCATGCTTACTTTACTAATAAAAAAAATATTACATTTACTAGTGTGTCCTCCTTTTTTTGAAACCTTTACCTTTTTTAGACTTCATCTTATGCTTCCTCCCAACGCTTTGCCCTGTGACTTCATCAGCCAACATACCCACAGTTGTTAACTTTCTTCTGCGGTTTTTCTCTGCTTTTGTAACAGGAAGTCGAGTTAAATAATTTTCTTCATACTCAGTCTTTTCCTGTTCAAACTTAGATATTGTTTGTTTAGCTTGGCTTCCTGAACTGACTTCAACTGGGGCCTCTGAGTACTCTTCACGAAGCTCACGCATAACACTAGAATTTAAGAATTGCTTTCTTGTCTTTTCTTTGTTTTTCTTTTCACTTTCACTCTTAGACATACTATTGTCATAATGTACAGCTGCCAATTTAGGTGGAACATAAATATTTGATTTGTTTCCCTTTTCTTTCTTGCTATTTTCATCTTCAGAACTTCCACTAGATTCTTCATCATTTTCAATCTTACTAACTAGATTAGATGGATTAGCATGATATGTCTGGGGGTCATCCTCAGATGTTGAACCAACAACAGCAGTTTTAACTAGTTTGTCAATCTGGTATTTCAGCTTGGAATCAATAGGTCTAATTTTTTCAAGCACAGTTCTTATTTCAATAAGTCGGTCAATAGAGGGATCAGACTCAATTTTTTCCCCAGAACACTTTCTTAAAACAATGTAGGTTAAATTTATTAGGTAACTCAGCAACATTTGATATTTCATTTCAAGAAAGCTTAATCCTTTATCAGTAGTAACTTCGCCAGTGTTTACACGAACTAACATATTATCTACAAGCTGTGTTACTTGCTGAATATTCATATTCATTTCTTTTAAAAGTCTAACAGCCTGAGGCAGGTCTGGTTGCTCTACTTCTTCTGCGGCCTAAAACAAAAAATAGCACTTTTAGAAATTCTTCATACTCGTCCCGTACACTGTGCATCTTTATACCTAAGTGCTTTTTATTTTATCATTGGCTGCGAACTACCTAAGTTAGAGAAATTAGATTGAAATTACATACCTGAACCATGTTGTTCTTGCTAACCTCAATCAAATATCACAAATCTAAATTCGTTGAACTAGTTAAATAGACAACAACATATATATATTTTGTTAATTTTATCAAAAATAATAATGTTTCTTCAACCTAAGGATTAATTTCCTACACTTTCAAGAAAATTCAACATCAAAATAAAACAATAAAACGACGCGGTCGACATTTCTAAGGCTGCGTTCCAAAACGACTGACATCATCATGACTGACATGTGAATGACAATCAAATTAAGCGCCTATTACACAACCCTAGGAACAGAGACCTTCCCATCATGCAATCCGCGTCACCAGCGTGCGCACGCGATGAAATCCGAAAGATATTAAAAGCACCATTTTATATAGACCTAAGCGTAGCCGACGGCGCCGACGCACACTCCGACTGACTGACTTAATTAGCTTACACACGTGCTTTTGATACTATTAATCACACAGTTCTTTTGTCTCATCATCATCATCCGTGCCGTCTTTCCCGGTTGTTAACTGACACTTGCGTGTGGGGTCCCAGGGGCTCCCAGGGTCCGCCTTTCTTTTTTTCTTGGCCCACTTCGCGCGGTCTTGTGCATCCTCAGTGGTGAGTCTGTTGGCACGCATGTCACCCTTGACAACGTCGAGCCAGTGCTTCTTGAGTCGACCTCTTCTACCGGTACCTGGCGGGGGCGGCATGGCCAGACATTTGTTGCCCACATAGTTTGCCAGTCTCCGTGAGACATGACTATACCAACGAAGATGGCACTCCTGCAGCTTGTCTGCGATGTGACGAACACGAAAGCTGCCGCGGGTGTGGGTGTTCCGCACGCGATCTTTGCGTGAGACTCGGGCGTCAGATACTGATAAACATACTTATGTATCCACGCCTTAAGTATCCACAACACAGTACAGCTGCTTTTCGTGGCAGCTCCTGCTATGCTGCCACGAAATTCTGACACAATCTTCCGCCACCGATCAGAAATTTAACATCACCAGCCTCCTTTAAACTACATCTCAGGAAATATCTGATCGATAGCCAAATTATTTATAATTATTGAGTAGTCGTACTATACCTATTTAAACTCGCATACATGCATATCATAAATGAATATGATACATACATATTTTACACCTATTAAACTATTTAAACCCATTACATTATACATACCTATACATACATATTGTATACTTTCATTTACCACAAACACGCTTCATCTTGAAAACATTCATTTACACAAAACAAATACACATTTCTTCCACATTCCACTTATCCAGATACACATACCTACAGGAACCATTAAATCTTCATACGAGTAAATATTATGTCAGGCCGAAAATAGTTCATGATTACAGTTGTAAAAAACCTGTTAGCTACCGTTACTTAACCAAATTTATGGTTAACTACCGATAAAATGATTACGGTTAACGGTTATTAACGGTTCATAATCCGACTGCGACCGAAAAAAAGAGTACAGTTCTTCAAGATAAATATTGGGCATCGACTAACTTCTACTAAGTCCTTAATTTATATTACCCGGGACTATACGAGTACCTACGTCACGTGTAATGTATTACATAGTCACGGGAAATGTTTACGTATTTTCCAATTCATAGATTTTGGCGTAAGATGTTTTTTTACTTTGTGGGCCCCCCTTGTCAAAGCTATGAGTACTTCCGTGGCTCCGCCATGAGGCCATGACGTAGCAGCTGTAACCATTTTCGTAACATTGTCACACATGTTTTATTGGTAGTTATTATTATTTTTTGTTTTTGACTTTTGCAAATTGTTATTTTGTTGTCTTCTTTTGTTTATTTTTATTAATGTGTGATGGTTTACCAAATAAATGTTTTTTCTATTCTGTTCTATTCTAAATGGGGGTCAATGTGTAGGAACGCACTGAACGCAGCTTAGTGAGTTAATTGTCAAAGTGACAGGACAGCTGTCGTCCATACTAAACAAGCAGTCGATAAATTAAAATGGTCAATATTGCTATTAATTTCCTTTTTAAAATTGAAAGTTGATAAGTAAATATGATAACAGTAAGTTATACTAATAGTATCGTTATATATCTTAAAATTGTGTGTGTTATAGAATGTATTCTTTATAAACTGGTATTTTCTAGGGTCTTTTTCAGAGTATCCTAATTACCAGCTCAATCTTATTTTGCGATGGATTCTATGTCCCCGGGGTGGCTCCAGTGGAGTTTAGAAAAGGTCAAAGAATCGAGGTTAAAGCTGTTAAAATGACTAGCATACACACGCAATTGCCGTACGAGTATTATTCTTTACCATTATGCCTGCCCAAAAATGGAACGTTTGTTTATAAATCTGAGAATTTGGGTGAAGTGCTGCGAGGTGATCGGATTGTAAATACCCCATATGAGGTACACATGGCAGAAAACATTAAATGTCGGCTGCTGTGTCACCATAAAAATAATCCGATTAATTGGAGTGTTGAAGAATCAGAAAAAGTTGCAAGCCGCATTGAGCATGAGTACTTCGTACATTTGTGAGTAAATGAACTGCTCTACGATAATACTTAATTTTAACCAAGTACCTATTACTACTTAATTATTTGTTTAGATTGGTGGACAACTTGCCCGTGGCTACAAAGGTTATCAACATAGACACTTCAGAAAGGATTATAGAACAAGGCTATAAATTGGGTTTCATGTCAAAAGGCAAGGCCTACATCAACAATCACCTTAAACTTTTATTGAAATTCCACAAGCACAGCCAGTGAGTATATGTTGCATTATTAAAATTTATTTGCAATCAACAATGAACCATTAGTGATCACTACTGTATTTTTTCAGAGACTCTTATAGAGTAGTAGGATTTGAAGTTGAAACTTCATCCATTGATAAAGATGATTTAACCTTTTCGGATGATTTTGGATGTCAATTCCACGCTGATCCTAAACCCCAACTTGTGAATGAGGATACTGGAACAAAATTATACTTCACATATTCTGTTGAGTGGGGTGAATCAGATATTAGCTGGGCTTCGAGATGGGATATATATTTGGGAATGAAAGATGTCCAAATCCATTGGTTCTCCATTATAAATTCTATTGTAGTTTTATTTTTCTTATCAGGTAACTAAGATTTACTAAGGTTTGAAATATAAATATGATTTAAATTGTACATATCAAATATAGTTTACCATCATTGTTTGCGATTTTTTATAGGTATTTTGACTATGATCATGGTGAGAACTCTGAGGCGGGATATTGCTCGTTACAATTCGGATGAAAGTGTAGATGATATGATGGAAGAAACAGGTTGGAAATTGGTTCATGGTGATGTATTTCGCCCTCCACCGAAGCGAATGCTATTTGCTGCTGTTATTGGAAGTGGTATACAGGTGTTCCTAATGGCACTGATAACAATATGTAAGTGTGTACACTTAGAATTGATTTCTTAAAATGAAAGAAAAATTATATTACTAATAATCCTCATAAATTACTAAGAATAAATAATGTGCAATAACAGTTTCTTTTTAGTACTATTCAGGGTGGTCCATTTTCAGTGATCTGATTTTTTTAGCTACAAATGTTATAACTTTTATTTGGATGTTACGACTTTAAAGAAATTAAAATGGACTGTGGAAAAAATTAGATTTTTCATAAAGTTACTTTACAATTTATGATGTAATTTTTGACGATGTTACAATACTTACATAACAACGGTTCTTCGTCCAGTGGATAAACACATATTAAGGCACCTTTTAACACTGTGAACAAATCTTTGATAGTTAATTTTTAAATATCATAACTTAACATACCATCACGACTTTATCCCAAACGGGGTAGTCAGAGGCAAGTGACTGTTGCTGTCATGGTGAACGGATCACTCGGAAGCCCACTTTTCACCAATGGTATTAGAACCCAACGCGGTAGGTGGTGAGCCTACCGCCGCTATCCGGGTTGAATTGGTTTTTTATCAATGTTTTCCATCAACGGAGAGTTAGTGGGAAAGTTAACAATGAACACAAATATTTTGGTTCTGGCCAGATTTGAACTCGGGACTACATGATCCGCGATTCGAATTGGAGTGCTTAACCACTAAGCCACGACGCTCTCAAAAAAAAACTTTCTTTAAAATCATACAGAAGATTACAAAAAGAGTAAAATAAGTTGATATGGCTTACAAATACAAACAAAGAGTGCACGCTAGCTACATAACTAAACTGCGCCTATACCAATTTTCAATAAGTTTAATTGAATGATTTTATCTGGACTAAAAACAATCCAAAATGTCTGAAGAAAATACAACTTCTTAATTACTTATTATTTACTTACTTTCATCATAATTTAGAAAAATCATTAGGTACGCAAAAATCTATGGTTTAGTTACCATAATTTAGAAAAATCATTAGGTTCGCAAAAATCTATGGTTTAGTTACCATAGATTTTTGCGAACCTAATGATTTTTCTAAATTATGATGAAAATAAGTAAATAATAAGTATGGACTCTGTTCAGATGCGTGCGACCCGGATTGTCGACCCCAAACTGACAAGCGGTTTAGAGTAGAATGAAGTCCGCGGGAGAAGAGACTTCACCTCCTTAAACAACGGGTTTTGTTCTGATAAATAAATAAATATGCACCAGACAACACACCTCTTGTAATGGTCTCGAAGTAGGGATTAATATCCCTGTGTTATGAGGTACCACACAAGGAAATAAGCCAGGGGCGTCTCCCAGCACACCCAGACCCGAGTCAATTCAGAAAAAATCGTTTCCTGAATTGACCCCCGACCGGGAATCGAACCCGGGACACTACGGAAATCGAGGCGAGACCGTGCTACAGCGCACTACGCCAATCGTGTCGTAGTGATAAGTTATGATGTTTCCTAGGTAAAAAAATATTTTGGACCACTAGATGAGTCACCCTGATACAAACTCCATATATTTCAAGATTCAAGTTATTTTTGAGTACTCTCTAAAATTCAAGTTTTGTTACAGTTATAGCTATGCTTGGGATGTTATCCCCAGCTAGTCGTGGAGCATTAATGACTGCAGCCATATTTCTCTATGTGTTCATGGGTCTGATCGCTGGTTATGACTCAGCTCGGCTGTATACTACAATGAAAGGAAAGCAATGGAAGCAAGCTGCATTCCTAACTGCAACAATTTATCCAGCTATTGTCTTTGGCACATGTTTCTTCTTGAACTTCTTCATAATGGGCAAACATTCCAGTGGTGCAGTTCCCTTCTCAACTATGATGGCTCTGTTGTGTCTATGGTTTTGTATATCTCTACCATTGGTCTATTTGGGATATTATTTTGGAATCCGGAAGCAGCCATTCCAACATCCAGTGAGGACAAACTTCATACCGCGAAAAGTACCTGAACAAGTCTGGTACATGAATGTTTTCATATGGTAAGCTTAAGATGGACCAGGTCATCCATTTTATGAGTGGTTTTTTGACAGCTCGATTAGGTACTGATAAGTTAGTGAAGTCCTACAGATTCTCGAATTTGAAACTATTCCGATTGTATTATTATCATTAACCCCTAGGCCACGCCACTCTCGTGTGGCCGCCCCCTTGGTAATGTGCCACACCCGTACAGTACTTATTAATTGTGTGAAATTTTAACGTAAATAATACGAAACTTCATGAACGTGAGCTGTCAAAAAACCAGTAATAAAGTTCACTTTATTACTACTCAAAAATACTGAAAACTAAACGTTGTTCACAACGTTTAGTTTTCAGTATTTTTGAGTATATTCAACCACAGCCTGTGCTTTGCGTAACAATTTGGATTGATCACAGCGGTATGGACGCCAAAAAATCAAACTCGACATCTGTTTTATGCGTCGTAACGTAACTAATATTATTATGTGAAACGGTCATCTACTGTTTAAATTTATTTATATTTAAAAAAAATCACATTTATAAGAACTAACCACTTAAAACTTTGAATATGTATTTATTAAAATACAGAATTTCAAATATCATTCACTTCATAGTAGGTATCAATATAATTATTTTGCCTGCCATCATCACATCAAGCTTCACATTTAATATAGATATTTTATACATTATACACACAAGATTTGATAGCCATTTAGTTTTCTTAAAATCATATTGATATAATTGGTGCAATAATAGTTTTATAATAATGCATTTTGATGGCTGATTAAATATTTCCCTTTACGAAACAAACCTTTATACATGAAGTTTGCATACCATGAAATGAAACCAGAAAATGAAATAACGAACTATCTGCGGAGCCATTTGTTACGCACCCGACACTACGGGCTCGAGCAATTCTTTTAATTCTAATAAAAATCTCACGGAGACTTAGTAACTACCACCACGGTCGTTGGAACCAAACTCCAGAGTTTGGAGCAACGAGCGGTATTATAATACCGAAGTACAAAAGAACGAATTTCATAATACCTATGAACGGATGACCGAATAGTAAAATGCCGAATGCCCGTACTGAAGTAGGTATATGTCTAATATCGTAGAAAAAGCAAATAAAAATCGAATGCTATTGAAAATCGAATCATTCGACCTCGACTCCACGTAGTCTTGTCCCTGTGTGAAGTAGAGTAAAGTAAAAAAATTATTTATTCATATTATACTTATAAAAAGTACTAATGACAAGTCAAATACTGTGTGATTCATAGCCGCAGCGCCGGTGCCATGACAGAAGCCATATCTACATGCTGCATTGCTGATCCTTGCAATTAATCCATAGGTATCTTTCGTTATTTTGAACTTTTGGTATTTCGAACATCGATATAATAACTGTCGGTCATATGAAGTTTCGGTATTTCAAGACGTAACCGAAGCATCGGCGGGTAGCCGCCCGGGTTTTGCGGAAGACGCGGGTTTGAATCTCGCTCGACACCTAGCAAACTTGATTTATGCATTGTAAAATGCTGTGTTAAATTACGGTATAAAAATCATATTCTGTATTGTTTAACATCTGCTAAATTGTTGCAGCATCCTGATGGCTGGTATTCTTCCATTTGGAGCAGTGTTTATTGAATTATTTTTTATATTCAATGCATTATGGGAAAACCAGTTTTACTACCTATTTGGGTTCTTGTTCTTGGTATTTTGCATTCTGGTGGTATCTGTATCCCAAATCTCAATTGTAATGGTTTACTTTCAACTATGTGGAGAGGTAAATGTTAAAATATTTTTTAATTACACCTATATTTTGGCCTATACTACCCTATTCAAAATTATAATAAAAAAAAACATTCGTTACAGGATTATCACTGGTGGTGGAAGAGTTTTATCGTTTCTGGCGGATCTGCAGTTTACATTTTGATTTACTCTATATTTTATTTTTTCACTAAACTGGAAATCACAGAATTTATACCAACTCTTTTATACATTGGTTACACAGGTAATTATCTCTCAAACAAAGAGCTTACAATTATGTACCTTCTTAAGAAGTTTTATCACACATTTTTTAATTTAAAATTTAAGTATGCTTTCATGAGTTGTTTGCTGTACTTACTGAATCGCTTCACCTATTAGGACGATTTAGCTACCAATATAATGTTGGGCTGCTGATAGATCAATAAATTCTAACCCCAAACAAAATTCCACTCGAAACATACCATTTCGTTGTCTTGTTGTTTTTGTTACTCTATCATTTGTTTTTGTTACAGGCCTCATGGTGTTAACGTTCTGGCTTCTAACAGGCACAATTGGATTTTTTGCAGCTTATACTTTTATTAAAAAGATTTATGGAGCTGTCAAGATTGATTAAATTTTTATAAGATTACCGTGAAGTAACTTGACGATCAACTAATTGCTTTCTGTTTACCTCTGTTGCGTGTAAATATTTGCATTTAGGCTTTTACGATTTATAATTGTCACTAAGTTATAAAATATTTTTTAAGAAATATTGTAAGTCTTTTGTTATGATTTGATTGCCTAAGAAATAAAAACTAAATTTGGTTTACGCAAAAGTAGTGTAGTAAAGTAATTGAAAGTCTTTCTAAATGGTTTATACCTGAAGGAAACTGAAATGACATACTTTGCCATTGGAATATTAACTTTGTGTTCAGTCTTTGAAGGAAAGTTAATTTGTAGATGGCCATCCGATAGTCCCCGCGCCGCACTTCCGGTTACGATACTTAAGTAGTATTTTTACGCACTCAGGCCAAGTTTGAAATCTTGGGTTCAGTGGGTATAATGGGTATAGATCAAACGGACACACTTGTTTTATTGCCCTTAAAATAGGTACAGTGTGCCATATCATTTTCGCTTACGGCATAAGAAATCACCCGGTATGTGTCTTTACTACTGCGCAAAGATCTCCTTCGTTGTGATCAAGTTAAGGTTACAATTGATTAATATTGGCTCTATTCGCCACGAAGACGAATAATAATATAATAGTACCTACTACCTACCTATTTGGTTTTATGATATAAATGTCGACGGCATATCAAGATCTGAAAATTAGCTTTATTCGTCGGAGCAATATATTTATGTTGACACTTGATACCAACTGTCCAATATGTACCTTACATTTGTACCTACTGCGATTGACCATACCCATTTTAGATTTGAATCATATTAAATTTAAGTATTAATGTTACTATATAATATAAATAACATTTAATGTCCTGAAGAATAAACACGAATTGATCTGGAACAATTTTTAATACCTTTTCCTAATTTAATGAGGGTGACAAAAGGGTGAAAATGTTATTCTGAAATATAAATAACATCAAAATTATAGACGACGTCGGTTACCTTAGTATTTATTTTATCTAAATCGATGCAGTATTACCGAAGTTATCGCTGCGAGAAGTTTAGACCAGTTTTTAAATCTCAGAGATTTCACGCGCTTCGTGCGCGACGTCACAAGTCCAGTGGTACCGTCCGCGTCGCCCGCCGCCCTATTAAAACTCGAGCAAAACTACTTGCGCGCACTGTGTGAGTTGTGATTCTTTTGCCGAAATAGGTTAACATTAGGTACTTAGCTATCGCTATCCTTTTTAAGTAATATTGTATAAAATCATAAAATCCTTTAACATAAACGCAGTTGAAGAAGGATCGGACATCTGCCAAAAGTGTA
The DNA here is from genome assembly GCA_947369235.1 of Udea olivalis. Lineage (NCBI taxonomy): Eukaryota > Metazoa > Arthropoda > Insecta > Lepidoptera > Crambidae > Udea > Udea olivalis. Next base: position 15,580,894 of record OX376343.1, read on the forward strand.
TAGCTTGATGGTGGCTCAATATTTTATTATTTAAAAAAACTAGCGACTCGCCCCGGCTCCGCTTGGGCGCAATGCTGTAGGGCTATTCTTAAAACCTCACCCAGTGAATCCGCCGTGAGATTCAAATTTCGCATCTTGTAAAACTGGATAACGTCGAAATGTCACCTTTCTGATGAAAGTGTTCATAAAATAAACAACGTTTAATGAGATTTTGATATCAAGTTTATATAAATTGTGTGTATTTAAGCAAAAGTGAGTTCGATCGCCTTAGTGAGATCGGGTTTCGAATTTTACAGAATCACACTACTGAAACTAAATAGTTTCAGCATTGCGCCATACAATAATAACAAACAAAGTATAAAACGGCATAAAGAAAATAAAACATACAATGCCTTTAAGTTGATTTTACATAATGTATTACTTAAACAAAAACATTAAAGCTTAATTTGTTCTATTATTTGCCCAAGACAAGTCACAGGACTTATCAAGTGGCCCGTAACAACATCAACGTTCACAGCTTTTTTGTCATTCTATCACACCAGGCGATAACAAACAGGTCTCACATAGAAAGGCTTCGAATTACGGCACAGTATTTTCTTAATCTAACACTTGCCTAATTCGAAGCCTTATTTCATTTCTGCCGGTGTATGCGAAACATAAATATGAAGCGAGCGCTTGATGCCGTCGACGCTTAAATTAACCAACCTTCAAAAGCACAAGCAACTGCAGGTGTGAAATAGACGGAAATAGGAACTGACGTAGGTAGGAACAAGACAAATGTATAGGTACCGCCACAGCTAACGTAAACAAGTAAATCACTCACATACAAAGGCTTCGAATAAGGGAAGTGTTTCAGTAAGCGATTTATTGATAGGTAAAACGCTGTCATTAAGTAATAGCGGTAGCAAAATGAGGTTATTTGTCCGGTTGAAAGGTCATTCATCATCATTTCGGCATTCTTCGCCCGTAGGCGGCTTCGGGCATCGAGCTATCGCTCATGGCCCGGGCATCTTCTTATGGGGGCCACGCCCCCGCGGTGTTCATTTCATCAAATAAATATATAATTTTGCAAATTAAATTTTACCATTATGGTATTTACTCAGCCCCCCTGGCTGCATGGTGCGCCGCCCTCAGGGCGGTCTGCCTACAGGATGAGACACTGTTCAGTGAGGCCCGGTAAGGGCCAGCGAGCAGGCGGCATCTTACGCCGGTACTCTACCTAATTGCAAGGGAGCTGAGTGATGATTTTCCTCTTCACAAAGGTAGGTTCTCTTCACAATCTAAGGGGTTATAAAATTACAGAGTTGACGCATTTCCACCTCATGTGAGAGACTGGTGTCCATACTAGGGTAATCCCTGTGTGACGGATGGCCAGGCCCCCACCCTCCGATTCACTACAAATTAGGCTCCAGATATTTACATTGTAAAATTATCTTAATAGACAAAGAAAATAATTTGAAATATTCTTAATAGGGAAATTAAGTAGTAAGTACAGGAATATTTTATAAGAAAATATCAAAAAGTGTGCGATCATGTTAGTTGTGGATTACTATTTATGCGTTTGTGTTTGTACGTTGATGTATGTGATAATGTATATTTTGGATCCATCTGACAGTTATTTCAAAAGTTATGTATTTGTGTATGTTTCGTGTGTTTGTGTATGTGTGTGTGTGTACGTACATTTTATAATAATATTGTTATATGGTGTGTCATGTCCGAGTTAAGTTATGTCAGGTGTTATCCAGCGCGAGGTCGAGGCCATGGAGGACCCATGGCCGCCCTACGAGCGCTGGACAAGGCGGAACCGCGGTCTAGGGCAGACCGGCAATGGCGGTGGCGGTGACGGCGACGGGGCGCGCGGGGGCGCCGCCGACGAGTTGGGCGAGTGTAAGAGCGCCCTTGGTAGCGGGTGCTCTGTCGGTTCGGGCGGGCGGGCTTGTAGAGGCGCCAGCTTGTGTAGGTGGCAGTGGGGTCCGTGTACATACCAGGCGGACCACGAGCTCTTGTAGGGTGGGCACGCGGACGGCCCGGGCGATGACGTCATTCCTGACGTAACGCCCGGCCCCCGTCAGCATGCGTAATGTGGCGTTTTGCGCCACCTGTAGGCGCTTCTTCTGCGTCTTAGAGAGAAGGGCGTACCACGCCGGGGCTGCTTAATTGAGTCTCGGGCGAATGTGAGTTTTGTAAATACCTACTTTTGCCCGTAACGGCAGCTTATCAGTTAGGACGGGCCTTAGCATGCCCCGCGCCATCTCAACGACGGTGCGGTTGACACGGGGCATTAACATCTGAAGAGTGCGGTCAATTTTGCAGCCCAGGTGGGTGATGGTGGGTCGCCACTAAATGTCCTCGCACGTATACAGAGGGGGGGATAGTTGGGATTTATCCCCCCCCCGAAATCTGACTGAAAAAAAAAACCGTTTTTAACAGTCTGTTTATTATTCGCTTCCGTGTTCTTTCAATAAGTAGGTAAAATAAAAATATAGATAGATCTTGGTCTGATTATGCTAGCGACGTTACTAGTAGCGCCATCTAACCTATCTAGAGAGAAACCGAGAACGAAGCCAATAACGACATCTATCGTCGAGTAGAAAAACTAATAGTAGAAAGGTAGTCGAGTAGGACGTAGGTTGACTTCATGCAGTCGTCGTCTCAAAGTTTGACCGCTTACCAGCAAACCATACTCTCTCTGTAGCCTTTGAACCAATTGCATCGCCGTTACATTTGGTTGACTTCGTGCAGCATTTACTACGAATCGGTCCGGTAATGCGTTGAGGTCCTCGGTGGTGTTCCACCACTTCCCCCGTGACACGATAACGTGATCAAAGCCTGGATATAACGCTCTGACTGGTCCTCATGGCTTGAGAAACCGCAATTTGGGTAGCGCCAGCTAGAATCATGCCCACTGCTCTTAACATTTCGTTCCTGGTCAAGTGTCTACGTGGCATGATTAAATGAACACCGGAGATGCGTTTGACAAAGATTTATAGAAATTTATGGAGTTTTAACCAAGTTAGAAGTTGGTGAAGATTTACTTCTTTGGAAGAAATTCAATTAATGCGAATTTATCATCTTATAACAAAACCTTTTATATACAAATTTGAAATTAAAAAAGGAACCTAATATTGTTTTTATAATCTGTCATTAATAGTTTTTTAGTAAGGCCAGTACTTTTTAAGTTATTTAAAAAAGTTTTATAAGACCATGTTGTTGTGTGTACGAGGGTCATTCAATAAATACTTAGCCTACAAAAAGTAAACGAAAATTTTGGAATAGTGGCAATTTATTTTTCAACATAGTCTCCTTTTAGTTCGATACACTTAGCCCAGCGATGCTCTAACTTTTTTAACCCGGCCGAAAAATAGTTTTTGTCAAACTCTGCAAAATAGGCCTCCGTGGCGGCGATGACCTCCTCATTTGATCCATATCTATTCCCGGCGAGTGATTTTTTCAGATTAGGAAACAGAAAGAAGTCACAAGGGGCCAAATCTGGAGAATACGGTGGATGGGGCAGCAATTCGTAGCGTAATTAGACCAATTTGGCCATGGCAACGGCAGACGTGTGAACCGGTGCGTTGTCGTGGTGAAACAGCACTTTTTTCTTCGCCAGATGGGGTCGTTTTTTCTTTAATTCGGCGTCGAATCGGCCCAATAAATCGGCATAGTAAAGCCCTGTAATTGTTTTACCCTTCTCGAGGTAATCGATGTAGATCACACCTTGTGAATCCCAGAAAACATTGGCCATAACTTTTCCGGCCGATTTTACAGTTTTCGCCTTCTTTGGAGCACGTTCCCCGGTCTGGATCCATTGTTTTGATTGCTCCTTGGTCTCTGGTGTGTACCAGTGGATCCAGGTTTCATCGAAGGTCACAAAACGACGCAAAAACTCCGCTGGATTCCGCTTAAACAGCGCCAAACACGTCTCCATTGTGGTCTCACGGTTGCGCTTGTTTTCCGGTGTGAGTAAACGCGGCACCCATCGCGCCGACAGCTTTCTCATGCCGAGTTCCTCGTGAAGAATATGATGCACTGTTCCTTCTGAAATGGCTACAGTCTCAGCTAGCTCCCGAACCTTCAATCGGCGATCTGCCAATACGAGATCATGGATTTTTTAAATGTTTTCCTCCGTAGCAGCTGTTTTCGGTGCACCTGGACGTGGTTCATCAAAAACCGACGTACGGCCACGTGCAAACTCGTTGAACCAATTCTTGACGGTGGCCATCGATGGAGAAGAGTCACCGTACACAGCATCCAAGCGCTCTTTGATTTCGATGCGCGTTTTCCCTTCCAAAAATAGGAATCGAATCACCGAACGATATTGCTCTTTTTCCATTTTTGTAAAACCGATCGACACGTTCGCTTCCATAAGTTGTCAAATTAAAACAAATGAAGGGATTGGAATGAAAATTTGAAAAAAGAATTAAAAAAGAATGTGCTACACTGTGGTAAAACTCTTTTGAAACTACAGCGCCCTCTGGCGATGAGGATGAGGATGCTTATTGAATGCACCTCGTATATCACGCCTGCTGCAAGATAGCGGAAGATGTCCTGCAAGTAGAAATCCAGCGTCCTCGAGTTACTGCCCACCAAACTGCACCAAGCAACCCTCCCAGCGATACTCCTGAAGAATACTTCAGAAAAAACATTTTTATATCGATACCGATACCGGACGATTTGATATCTGCCATGAATGATAGATTTGCGAATCAAAGAGAGCTGCTTTCTTCTTTAGAAATTATTCTTCCTCCATATATCTTTCCTACCAATAACAGGCTAATACATATTTTGGCCACCCTTCCGGTTTTAACGGCATCTGTGGAGCGGTCGTTTTCATGCTTATTATCGTTTAAAAGAATAAATAAACCAAAAAAATAATCAAAAAATACGACAACTGTATGTATTTGACAGTTGATTGATCCTACCCAACGCTACAGTGCTGCCATCTCACGCAGGCCATTTCAGAAAACCCCAATGGATTCGCGTTGGGAGTCATTCTGAGTACGTAAAATCATCTTTATTATGTAATCTGTGGTATATTGTTTAATATCATTGACTGACAGGCCCACATGACAGACATGAATGAAAAAAAAAGAACGTCAAAAATGACCGGGAGGAGAAAAATGTCATTGTATTTGTTGGTGGATTATTAAAAATTAAAATACCTTTATTTATCTTTATAGCGTAGTATTTTCTACGTAATTTTAATACAAATTTTATGTACAAAATGGCAACCAAAGTAGCAGTAGTAACAGGCGCTAACAAAGGCATTGGGTTAGAAATTGTAAAAGGCCTATGCCGAAAGTTTAATGGAACTGTGTACCTCACAGCTAGGAACGAAGACAGGGGTCGAGAAGCCGTAAAGAAGTTAGAAGAGGAAGGTCTACACCCTGTTTTCCACTGTTTAGATGTTACGAATGAAGAAAGTTTGCAAGCTTTTGCTGCCCACATTTCAAGTCAACATTCAGGAATAGATGTTTTGGTCAACAATGCCGGTATTCTCGACTTTGATAAATCTGTATCATCCTACGAAGATGCGAAGAAACTAATTGATACGAACTTTATGAGCTTGTTGACTATATCTAAAATATTGTATCCGCTGTTGAAAAATGAAGCTCGGATTATCAATCTAAGTAGTGATTGGGGCCTATTATCGAATATAAGAAAACAGTTATGGCTTGATACATTGGCTAAAGAGGACCTTACCGTTGAGGAAATTGTACAGTTTGTAAATGACTTTTTACAAGCAGCTGAAACCGGTAAAACTGCATTTGTGTCTTTTGCTGGCCATTATGGTGATTATAAAGTATCGAAAGTTGCTCTATCAGCATTAACCTTTGTGCAGCAGCGGCAATTCAACGAGCAAGGAAAAGATATATCAATAAATTGTGTTCATCCAGGATTTGTTAAGACTGAAATGACTAAAGGCATGGGTGACTTTACTCCTGAGAGAGGGGCTCGAGCCCCATTGTACTTGGCACTAGAGGCACCACAGACCCTTAGAGGCACGTTTGTGTGGCATGACTGTCATCAAGTCAACTGGGACGACTAAAGATGTAATGGTTTTATGATTTTTACTGTTACAACTATGTTAATCCTGTGATAACAGTGTCACTTACACTTAAAACCTTGTAATATATTATTTCTTTTAGTTAAAATGTTGTTTAATCTATATACCACTCTTTGAAGATGATTGTGGGTAGGTAATTGAGTTATACACTTACCCACTTACTCATTCATAATACCACACATAATACCACATTTCCAATGTGTAGAGTACAAATAATATTTGTAAAGGCTCACAGTGTGATCACCAGCCCCCCGCTACAGAACAAAAGTATTGACCGATTCGGTAATTGAATCAGGGGCAGAACTATTACTATAGTGGTGAGCCATATGCACCTGCCTACTAGAAATGCATGTTGTGAGAAATGAACTCCAAGGCGGAAACTCGAGCTCTGAGTCGAAGTTACTGAGTCTTCAAAGTTCGAGCTCTGAGGGTGCGTGAGTCTAAAAGGCTCGAGCCTTAGGACCTCGCACCTTGAAGGCTCAAGAGCCTTAAATAAAGGACTCAAGTCAAAACTCAAGCTTTATTTTTATACCTGATAATATTTATAATAAAATGTTTTTGTTCTAATGTGCTAATATGTATGTATAAAATGAAATTGAAAGATAAAAAAACAAAAAAAATATTCTAGAAAATTATTACAAAACAGAATGGAAAAATAATTATAATTCTTTTTCAACCATGACGAGTAGCACATTGATGCTTGGATATTTTTGTTGCTCAGCCTGTTTCTTTTTTTTGTACTTAACTTACCAGACTTCGAAAAACTTGTTCACTAGGAACGCTAGTCGCTAGTATAGAAAAGATAAAACTTTGAATGCTATTTGAGCCAGGGTTGGCAGAGACAATTCTTTTTGACTTTACCACCACATTAATACATTTGTGTGTTCAGGCTCAAATCTCAGTAGGCATATTTATGTGTTTCCACTTCATCTGCGATATCTACGCGTTTCGTTTCTTCTATAGCAGGAGGTACAAAATTATTGTAATAAAAATATTTAATTAAGTAGTCACGTTAGCGTGTAAATAAAAATACATTATTTTAATAACATATATTCGATTTATTTTGGAGATAATGCTGTGTTGTGAGCCTTTAAAACAGCTCGAGTCACGACTCTTGCCTCGGAACTAGGGTTCGAGTCTGGGCTCGAGCCTTCGAAATAAGGCTCGAGGCTGAAGCTCGAGCCTTCATAGGAGACTCGAGCCTTGAATGAGTCAAAGACTTGGAGACTCGAGCCTTTCAACAACACTACTGCCTACCCATTGTGTTATGTAGGTTGTGGGTTCGAACTTCACCCTGATTTTGATGTGACTAGCATTTGTGGTAAATCTGTCTGGGTGATATTGTTTATTTGAGTATGAACAGTGATTAAGAGTAAAAGTACAGTGACAGTACACCCATTACTTAGTTTGCGGTCAGCTGTTGTTTGCATTCTCGATTAATTCTAACTGTAAATTTTATCAATTCCTTTTAACTTATGAATTACTAGTTATATTTTTTTGTTCAGCCTCAGGGCTTTATATTCTATTAGGTAGGTAAAAAAAAACTTAACCGATAACTGTATGGGCAATTTAATTAAAATAAAAAATAAATAAACATTCTAAATTTATTGTCACTGACGTAGGTGGTAGTGGTGTAGGTAGGTATGAACCTGTGGTATAGGAATCTGGAGCAACCCCGAAGATAATGTGTAAGTATTCGTCATTTGTAAAAAAGTGAATTTCACCATATTTAAAACTATGATTACCTATAAATTGATTTAAATAAGTAATAGGTTGGGGTAATAGGTTGGTCGTATTAGAGAATCACAAATGAGTACACGGTTCATTAGGTTTCTTTCAGTGAGCTCGTAAAAAAACAAATATCGATCTTTTCTAGCAGATACCCAGTTTTTTTCAGCTGCGCCAAAACTGTTTTGTGGTCAATTCCCAGTTCTTCAGCTACCTCGTAACTACTGATGTGCAGATCTTGCTCCACTTTTTAAAAAATGTCATACATTTTATCCCTAATAGGGCGACCAGAGCGACGTGCATCTTTGACATCATTTGCGGATTAAAAACGCTTAAACCAAATTTGTGCTACTCTCACAGATACTGCACTAGCCCAAAAAGCCCAGGCGCTCTCGTCACCTACAGTGAACGCGCCGAACTGGTGTTTTCTGATGTTTATGCGCGAAAACCCCTGTCGCTTTCGTCTCTCCGTGAGGGGACGTGGTAAACAAGGTAAGCCATATACGCCGCCGGGTGTGGTGTCAATACTCTACTCATCTCAAATTGCCAACTTTACTTATTCTAATAAGTTAAAAAAAGGTTTTTTTACGGAAGCCAAAATTGTCATCATCATCATCATCCGTGCGGTCTATCCCGGTTGTGAACCCAACGGACGCGCTTAACACAGATCCCAGGTATTTGACACGGTCCGTGCGCTCGACCTCGTCAACGCCTTAGTGCAGTCATTGAAGCGAAAAATACGGTCTTACCTCCGAATTTTTTAACTGTGAACCGATTTGCATGAAATTTTGGAATTAGGCTCATCTTACCCTTAACTTCAAAAGTGAAAATGATCTGAACTCCGCCTATTATTTTTAAGGGGTGTAAACAACCCCTTAATGGAAAAATTGACATTGAGCCATTTTATCGCTAGAAAACATGTCTAATAGTAAGTGGTGAAATTGTAAAGTATTTTCTAACATAATTACCTCATATTAAAATCATTTTCAACCCCTTGAAAATCTTACAACCCTTGCAAACAACCCCTAAATTGAAAAAATCCCAAAAAAATACTTTGGTATGACATAAAAAGATGTATATAGAGTAAGTAATATTTTATATTCTCTATAATAATTATCAAATTTTTAACCCCCTTTCAACCCTTAAAACTACCCCTAAATTAAAACAGTAAATATGTATGATTACATATTTAAAAATAATTTAATTTAGAGTAAAAAATTGCCATTTATTGAATAAAATATTTACAAATTATATAAAATTGTACTATTATTATTAAAATATAATATTATTATTCATGACATTCAATATAATATAATTTTATGGCACAATTTTAATAAGATATTATTAAAAAAAACAGGTTTTTTATCTACTTACATTTTTTTATTAAACAAAATGTATTGAAATTGGGTGTCTAGTTAAAATATTATATTAAACACGTGCTCATTCCTTTGCAGACGGAAATATACTGGTCACATTATAACGAATAAACGGAGCACGCACAGCTGATCACATGGCTTTGTGTTATATATACATATAAGAACGTTGGAATGTATTCATGCCTACGTTTCCAAAATATATGAGCCATATTATGTATATATATATACACATTACAATAGTTGTGGGTCTCTATTAAACTGCGTACTTTCACATTGCTCCAAATATTCACACTCCGAAATTTTCAGTTACTAAGTAGAAAAAAATATGATAAGTTTTTGGACCATAACTCCTTCAATTTTCATGCTATCACAATTTATAAAAAACCATTGTAAAGGTAATTAAGAGAGCTACAACATCCTTTATTGCAATATATAGTAAAAAACCTTTTTCTAAAACGGTGAAGGGTTAAAGGGCATAAGAGAGGCTGTGATTGCGCTGCCACGCGCTCTTTAAACAATCATATCTCCGTCAATTTTTGTTTGACAGAAAAAACAAAAAAACCCAATTGTTTGTCAGAAAAATACCTAAATTTTTAATCCGTACACTTTTATACGTATCTGTCGTCATTTTTGAGATATTATGAAAAAAAGTGGGTTTTTAAAATTTTTTTTTTTTTTTTAATTGTGACTTTTTTGAAAAATATGTGTCCTGAAGCAGCCAAACTGATACTATCTATCAAACTCTTCATAATAAAGTTAATTCTAGGCGGAATACGATTAATTTTAATTTTGGTGGAAATGGCACTTATGAAACCCATTGATTTAAAAGAAAAAACATTAGATGCTCCCCTTATTTGCAATACAGCTCACTTATTTTACCTGCAAAAGACTTTTAATAGTGCTCATTTTAAAGCTTATTTCAAGCACTACAAAACCCTTTTGTATTAGAATGCATAAAATGCATCTGCTCGCCGCTAGATGGCATTGACCACATCGATTAAATTTCAGACAAAATAAAAAACGGCTTTGATCTTTAATATCTAGCTTAATATTGCACTTAGAATACTTTATAAAAAACGAAATTGTTCATTGTTTTACCTGCTACAATTTTGTTATTCGTAAAATTTTCGATAAAACGTATATTTTTGGAGATATTTGCAAAAAACCGATGAAAAACGTGAAAAAATTGCGAATTTTCAATTGCCAATAACTTGAAAAGTATTGGATTTTTTGAAAAACTTTAGAGAAGATTTTTTGCTTAAAATTAGGCCTTCTATCGATATCCGAGGTTATTTTGCAAAAAAAAATTCACCCCCGAGAAGGGGTTCAAATCATTTTCACTTTTGAAGTTAAGGGTAAGATGAACCTAATTCCAAAATTGTATGCAATTCGGTTCAAAGTAAAAAAATGCGGAGCAATAATGCTTCAATGACTGCACTACCTATGCGGACGGACTAGGGATTTGTAGTGCTGCAGGCCATGTACTCAGTCTTCGCCACGTTTAGTTTCAGACCGCCGTTTTCAAGTGAATTTTTCTACTTATTCACCCGTTGTACTAGCCGTGCCCTGTCCGAGTCTGCTAGCGCAATATCATTAGCATACATCAGCAACCAGGGTGGTTGCTCGTGATGGTTTCGGATGCTGTTTGACAGAACGTCTAATATTATGCTGAACATAAACGGGCTAAGCACGGAGCCTTGGTGTACTCCATGGGTGATAGGGAAGGGAAGCATGTTACCAACCGCAGTCCTAAATATGGAACTGGAATCGTGATACATGTCCCGGATAATGTCAATAAAGACTTCGGGAACGGCCCTGGACCGCAGCGCCCAGCCGATCATCTCACGAGGGACACAGTCGAAGGCCTTCTGCATGTCTAAGAAAAGGAGATGCAGAGGTGTATTCTTCAGTCTGTATCCCTGCATGAGCATTCTCAAGGCAAATACGGGGTCCATGGTCCCGCAACCCGGTCGAAACCCATACAGACATTCCGAGATTCTACACTCTTGTCGAATCCGAGAGTTCACAATGCGCTCGAGGAGCTTCATGATGTGGGACATCACCTTTATGCCGCGATAATTGCTGCACTCCTGCACCGAGCCCTTGCCCTTGAAGACCGGCGTGATAATGCTCAGTCTCCATTGGTTAGGTATCTTCTCGGTGAGGAGCCATCATTATAAACTGTATTAATTCAATCAACTAGAGAGTATTAAGATAGCAGCTGTAACGTCAGAGAGATAAAGTCGCAGCTCGCTGCGGCGATCTCGAACACGTAGTGTGTGAATAGTATAATAAGCAAAGAGGCGTCGAAATACAAAAAACATTGTGGATCATTATAAACTTAAAAACTCCTGCACCGATTTCAGCAATTCCCTATCCAATATAAAGTTACATTGTCCGCGAGCAACATAAGCTTTATATAAACCTTTATACAAAAAGGTAATCAGAAATTAGCAGTTAAAAAGCACCGGTGCATGCGTAGTTCGGCAGCGAACGTGCCACGGGGAGACAACGTTGTCACGTTAGCATGTAATCCACACGGGCGAAGCCGTGGGCAGAAAGCCAGTAATTAGAATACCTAATAAATACCTCAAAATGTTGTTCAACTGCACACAATCTTGGAGTAATAAAGTTCATAGCTTTGTTTTTCCATATTTAAAAATGATATATTAGCAAAAACAGCTCGTTGTTACCTGTAGGCCATTTAAGGGATTGCCCAGGCGATTTCAGCCGCCAACTAGCGCCACCTAATTTATTTATTTTTGTAACTTCCAAATAAGACATTGCTGTTAAAAACTGAACAGTGAATATCTCAAAAAATACTTCTTTTTGTTGTTATTATGTTTTTTATGTTTAATTTTTTTTTACTCGGTTCTTGTGTTATCTGCTAATAAAGTCTTATTAGTATTATTTTATTTATTCAGTATGAAACTTAGGTATACATTTTTCACAGTATTTCTATAAAAACAAAGATTTATCACAATAAAACAACTTAAGAATTATAATGATAAAAACTAAATAATTTCAATTATAAAACCTAAGCTTAAAGTTACCAAAAGAATGATTCATAAAAATACTATAAAAACCTTAGCCTAGGGTGCCGCCGGCAGCGGGGCAGGCAAGGCCCAGACTACCGGTGGTTAGGGCTGCCGAGAGAGGAACCTCCTGACAATGCGACCAGTTTCCAGGATCACCGCCTTCTGCATCTGATTCTTGACCCAACCGCTGAGCGAGAGCCTCTCGAGGTGTTGGTCGAGGCTCTTCGCTGTTACGCCGTTCGCCGATACAAATATCGGGACAATGATTTAGTTTAATAACAATAATAATTGTTATAAACCACTCGGCCATATAGGCATAACCTACTTACTAAAGTATTTTTTTAATGAAATAAAGCTGTCAGAGGGCACAAATAAAATCGAAAAGCTCATCCGTGCATACGAGTATTTCGTTACAAATAAATGAATATCCACTGTAGTTTAAAAAGTCGATTTCACAACGCTTACGTAAACCACGGGTTTTTTACAGATCCCTAAAATGGTAAACCTACGAGTTGCCAGGTATTAATAAATAGGTACTCATTCAAATAGTAATCTCTGGTGGAAACGCACCCCTAAACTCGAGACCCTTTTCGTTCGCGTCTTGGCTCAATCGACCCTGCACGTTTACTGTACGTTGCACTTGTAGTTGTGTTGCAGAGGTGGGGCATGTTCGTCTGCTCGGTAGTGTGTACCGAGCGTCCCTCCTCGCGCGCAACGAGCATCTAAGTTCACTGGTCTAGGGCGTTGGGCCGCTAAGTGTTTAGATGCGGGGTTAGTGAGGAACCCTTATAGCGGCTTGCCGCTCCTCCGGTACTTGAGTGGATAGCAAGGAGATGGGTATCCGCTAGATTGCCTATCCGGCCACCCTGCTGTAGCTAAGGGTAGATGTACGGCAGTGCATTGAGATGTGAGCGTGCTATACAGCTCCGGCACCATTCTGGAGAAATGGTAGTTGGCTTCTCTGACGTCCCCAGCGGGGATTGAAGCCGCTAGCATTCTTTGGATGCGCGTGGTGAGCGACTATAACTGCTCCGGTACCATTCTGGATAAATGGGAGTGGGTTATGCCACGAGCTACTCGCCTATGAGTACCATAATGTGTAATGCATTGTGCATTGTGCTTTGTGGCGGCAGGACCTACCGCAGATGGTCCCTGGTACATCCTGGTACTGTGCTAGGAATAGTGTGCCTTTCTGCTTAACCGGGAGGTTGGTCGGGGGTGGCCGCTAAAATAAATCTCTGTAGTTGGGAAAGGGTCTTGTACGTTCAGAGCAAACTGGGCAAACAAAATAATTACTGACTTCCGATTCGTGGAGCTATACAAGAATGTAAGTATTTTGGTTTTTTTTTCTCACCTCATTCTACCACCTCAATACTCAATATTTAATTTCTTATCTAGGCCAGTTAAAATAGGCTGTTAAGGTTGCCTCTTGCCCCCACCATTACTCAGTACAAAATCTCATTAGGGATTTTCCAACGCTTGTATCGTTCTTTGTATGGATTCTGATGTGCACTATCTAATTGTATTTAAAAATCGTACTGGGCGGATGGAAAGGGGTAGGCACTGCAGCTTAAGGCCTAATGCGTTACGATACAGAAGCCCTTCTGTGCTGTGTATGCACATAATAATGTATTAAGGTAGGTATGACATCTAGTATTTGTGTCACAAGGCTTAAAAGTGAATTTAATAATACCTACCTAATTATTCATTTAAAATTTTAAATTAATAACTGATTAAGGTAGATATTTGTATCTTGTAATAGTATTTATAAGTAATATCTTGTAATAGGATAAACATTGCGCTATACTGTTATCAAACTATGTATAAATGAATACATTTCTTGGATAACTTTTACCGAATTTGAACTATGGGTACCTGTGACCGATATTTAGCATATTTAGTAATATTCAAGTAAGTTCATGAAAGTTTGCCCTGGCTCTTGGGTAGGATCGACGTTATGAGTGTACCTTTAAGGACACATTCAAACGTGCGAATTTACAGCTTGATAATATTCAGTTTCGAATAAATCGTTTTGCATCTCGTACGCAATGTAATTTTATTAATTTCATTTCATAAAACATAAGAGTTCGTGATTACATTGTGTGTGCAATAAATTATAATTGACTCTATCACATCGTATGTATTGATATTTTTTTAGCCCACAACAATTTATGGATGTGACGACGAAGAACGACGAAGTTTATGTTCTTTGGTCTCTGGCACCCGAAGTAGCTATACATAACAGCCCGCCAAGCTATGAGGGTCCACCTAGTACTGCCAACATAGGACCCATTTTGCTATGGTTGTGTAAAGGTTCACCTGCTGTCCTCCGTACACGCGCTTAGTTTCGGGTCGATGATGGGTTAGAGGTGTTCATGTCCCAGATTTTTCTTTAAGCTCTTGATTAACTAAGCAATTTACCATTTGTACAGTATTATTACAACATCAAGAATTTATAAAAACTACATATGAAATACTCACCTATTTATAGCATTGTTACAACATGTAATTTAGGTTTAAAATGTGTCAACATTTGAAATGTAGCTCTCCAAAGTTTCAATAAAATCCATCTTATTGTTTTCACGTGACGGCGACACTAACAAAAATCAAATATTTTTTTACCAAATAATATTCAATGTACAGCTTGAAATTGCTTACGATTTTATTTAATGTAACCATAGATTGTATAAATAATTAACCACCTATCAAATGAAGCTATCGCAGTAATTGCGTCATGTGAAATTACGAAATACCATAAGCGCGATGTTGTAGAATGTAGATAAATGTACAACAGAAATTAATGAGTATCACGCGAGGGTCGTTATTTTGATTTCCTTAGTACATTACTCCTTGGAATGAAATGAAATGCTATAACAAACACTATTAATTTGGAATGAGTGGTGGGAAGGCTGGTCTGCAACGTCGCTCGCTTGATATCCGTAATTGTTTGTTTATTGTATCTACCGCCGCTGTGCTACGACTGTGGTGTATGTGTCCGGTTGATTGCGCTGTCACCGCACTTAGCGTAATATGTGTCCCCTACAGACAAAATATTCCCACTTGATTATAGGGTAGGGGGACAAACTGCTCTTGAATAACTCAGTTTTATGGATCGTGATTGCATGTAGTGGCGATTGTTTGATTGCTATGATTTAGTTGGAAACCGAAATAATGGCAGAATCGATTTTGATTACACGCTATCGATAACATGTAAACGTAGGATGTTTCGATTTTTATCTTTTATTAGGAACGCTATTTCTTTCCATACCTACCTGAGAAACGTGAATGCTTACTGCGTGAGTGGGGCACACTGAGGTTGATGCGATTTTTGGGTTGGTTTCAGGTACTCACAATAATATCTATCATCATCATCAGCATACCATCATCAATTATCACCACAAAAGCCTTCTCGACAGGATATATTATAGTACTATATACATAAGGAAATATAGTTAAGGTATGGACGTATAGTCAGCCTTGATGAGGTAAGTTGGATACCTAAACGCATCTTGCCATTTCAGACCCTATTTCTTAGTGTTAGGAAGAAAATCAAGTTGAGTTGAGAAGTAAAAAACATTTTTTTCATAAATATCAATGTATATTAAACTGGCTAAATAAATTACAACTTATGATCATACTTACAAAAATTGCCCTGACAAAAAGTTCGAACGCGACAACATTTTCAATGTGAATAATGCTCACTTGCACTAAACTGAGGCATGCTCAAACAGACAGTGCTAATAATTGACAGTCTGATAACATAACTACAAAGTAAAGTCTTAAAATAACATGGCTGCAGTAAGTTGAGGCTATACCTAAGTTAAGTGCAAACGGCATTAGCTACTAATATTACATCAAAATACGGTTTCACCGCTCATCATTCGTTATTATGTCTGGCTGTATCTGGTAGGTGGTTTGATACAGACATAAATTGGTCCATGCTACATAAGATAAATCACTCAACAATCACAATCGCAAGTCATTAACGGTAGGCTTATGAGATAAACAGTCATAGTATACTCTTTGGTGTTCTAGCCGCTAAGTCGACGCGTGTAGGCTCGTAGGCTGAACGCGTAGTCGCCGTCACTACGCTTTTGTTTAACTTTCAAAACACCTTCATTTATATATTAAGGCAAAAACTAAACTTGATATAAACACAAAAATTAAATACAGTTCAAGCATGACATGCTTTAAGGGCAAATACGCAGGTACTGCAATCCAATTTAAGACGGTATGAGTCTACATTCTTATACATGGGTAACCCATAGCCTCTTACGTGTTAAACATTAATTAAAAGAAATACAGAATATTAAATCATAATCATTAAATGCACTTTAATAGAAACAAATGTATATTTACTGATGTTTTCTTAATAGTGATAAGTAGCTATTAAGTGTGATTCATATTTTACATGCTTAGGTAGTCACGCAGATATCTAAACATATCAGTAATTGTTAAAAAAACTATTTTGGTTAACTTAGAATCTATTTTCAAAAAGGTAACTAATTGCGCCAAGTTACGTGGTTTATCAGTAACCTCCCTAAATTATCAGATCAGGGGCCTGACCCTTGAACAGTTTCATTGGACAAGCATTGTAGAAATGTCAATCAAGGAATTTATAAACCTTATTGCAAAAAAAATGTTGGTAACAGTAATGTAATGTCAATCCGGCCAAATTAGATTCAAGAGTCAGGAGCCAGGTAAGTAGTAAAATGTTTAAAAAAGCCTTTAATTAAGTTCGGCCGTTCAATAAAAAACAACTGACTCGACGAATAACTTCATTTAAATCAGGCGGGGGTTTGGAAAGAGATTGTTTGAAATCTCTTCAAATTATTAAATAATGGATGGTAACAAACAAAGTGCAATTAGGAATAGTTGGTAACCAGTGGTAACATTATCTACCTTCCACTATTAATGCGTTTAATTTAAATGTATTTTACATTTTAATAAATGGTACACACTGATAGATACGCTTAGGGAACGAACGGGTCGAGAGACGTTATTGTCGCCGTATGAAGAGCAGTTGCAAATACTACATGTTTCTACCCATTCGTTCATTTTAGTTAGAGCACCTTCAAATATAAACCTTGCGCGACTACAATAGGATGTTTGTTAGTTTTTACAATTATAACGTAGTTACTATTCTTCCAAAACACTTGTAAAGAAAGAGCTACCAAATATGAAATTGATTCTCTTGTATCTTTTGAGAAACCAGGCAAGTAAGAATTCATTAGACCTAGATTTGCCCAGTCTTATACCTACCTACTTAACGAATACAAGGTTTAGTAAGGTAAACCTAAATAAATAAAGCGTTTGACACTCGACTAATAAGACACTTCACTTTGGTTTGTGTTAGACTATACTTAAAACTAGAGTTTTAACTTGACTACTGTCAAACAGGACGTGTTGAAAATGCTGACGTTAGACTGATAAATAAATATATTACCTATACACACATATCACTGCACCAAGGGACGGATAGTTAACTACCTACTTATGTATCGTGTCTCTACTTTGGGAGGTAAATTAAAAGTACCTACTTTAGTGTAAACTACGGCTAAAACAACAACGTGCAACACGTCTCACTGGTATTTCACGTAAGGCACTAAAAGGTAACAAACATTTATAATAGTTATTTACAATAGCATTCAGATATACTTATAGACACCTTTACCACTAAGACAGTACCTTAATTTTTAGTAGGTAACCGGTAAATTCACAAACCGGAACCGCTAAATTGGTTTCCACAAAAACGTTTCAAGAAACCTTTCTACTGAAAAATAGATATTTAAGATTATTGTTTCTAAAGTTAATTATAAATGATACTAAACTTAATATTAGAAAATCACGAAAGTATTGTAAAACTACTATGACAACAAAATTTCAAATGCTCTTGTAACTCTTAAACTTACTTACTAATTGCAACTACAGGCAATGATATAAGTAAAAAGAAGAATTTGTATAAAATACCATTGCCAGTAGGTAAGCAGGTAAAATTATATTAAAATTAAGTGAAACATTTTACTATAAATACAAAAACAGTGCCATTATCTTCTTTGGACACCATTGATCCATAAATAAATCAATGTTTTACAATTTATACATTTGAAGAGACAGGTAAGTGCACGTTGTACCAACACCGCTCAAGCGCTGCTACGGCAAGGTGTGAAGCCCGCTTAAGGCGATTTTAGCGGCTAACTAGCGCCACCAAAAAAAAGTGGCCACTTTGCGCAAAAACGCGATTTAAAACTAAAAAACAGAATGAAAAGTCGTGGCCAGACAATCAATATTTAAAAGAAGTATTTTTTGAGCTATTAATTGTTCAGTTCTTAAACACGATGTTCTAATTTGGAAGTTATAAAAATAATCAACTGGTAGCGCTAGTTGGCGGCTACAATCGCCTTTTGGCGAACACAAGATTTAAAATCTTAGTATGTATGTATGACGTGTAGCGTGCCGGACCGAAGCTAAGCTGAAGCCGGCCGGTTATGGTGAGTGATGTCTTTAATTATCACTCCTTTGGTTACACTTTTACCTGTAAATGGTTATTTTTGACTATCAATGTTTCAGCGAATCTGGTAACATATGTTCGATAGAGCAGCTGTACCTATTCAATGTATTCCGATGATTTTTTCTGTTCTCGCCGCGTAAAGTTATCAAAACAGAGTAAATAAATTTGTAGATTCTGCTTCTGGACAAAGAATCTAAGGAGTCTTAAAAATCTATTGAAATATGTACATTTGTAAGATAATAATGTTTAAGACACAAACCGAATGAAATGATAAGGAACAACATTTCAAACTCAAATGTACATATTTACACAATACATGAAAAACTTATAGAATCTGTACCCAATTCTCGAATGAAATACGAAAGAGCTACATTTTGTTGAGAAAATTCTTCGAAATAAGGTACGTTGTAGAGCAATGCACATTTTGGTGTGACTGACTTAAGAAAGGTAGTAGTAGTATGTAGTCCTTGCTCAGTTGGTGATGAGCTGAGCGAGCGGTGCCGGTTCCTCGTAGAACCGATATCGGTGGGGCGCGGCGACGGGCAGCGGCGCGTCGGCGGCGTCCGAGTGCTGCGAGTCCCTGTGCCGGCGCAGGTCCACCTTGCGCTGGAAGGCCTTGTCGCACAGCCCGCAGGAGAAGGGCTTGTACCCCGTGTGCTTGCGCATGTGAGTGATCAGGTTCGAGCTCTGGCTGAACGCTTTTGAGCACACCACGCATTTGTGCGGCTTCTCGCCTGTAACAAACAGTTTACCTTGACTAATGTGACCATATAAATTCGCATCAACTGACAGTCACCAATTAGGAATGGAGAATTTACTGTAGCTGATAAATAAAGAAGTGTTTTAATAAATTAGAAAAATAATCAAAATTTAATTCATGCAAACTACTTTCTGTAGTGTTAAATTATTTTGCTAAAACGATGTTGAAAATCCATTTTGATTTTCGTTTCGAATACTCGAAAGTGTTGTTATCACTTAATTGATGAATCTATTTAAAACATGAATAAATATTTCATTTATCTTAATGTTCTCCAATAATTATTCTTACAGCCTAGGCATTTTGCATCTTAACCAACTAAGTTACAAATAGTAGATTGTTACACAAGGTGAGAAAGTTACCTTTTGAATGCACGAGATGGTTTGGCGCGCGAGCGTAGCGAGAGCGCTAATAGTTCGAGGGCATTGAAAAGGTCTTTCTTCCGAGGTAAACACTCTGCTTTTCATTACGAATATATGGAAAGTAAATAAAAATCAGATACATAAGTTCAACCAAATAAACTTCTCACTCGATTTACGAAACAACTGAATGAAGTTCGAATAGTTGCAATCCCGCCTTTTTTTTTGTCTGTGGAATTCAACCATTTTTTTTAATATTTGTAAAAAAGCATACTTAGGCAATGATGATGGAATTCCCCCGCCTTATTTTAATTAAAGAAAATATATATTTTTTCATTTCTATCGTAAATGCTTAGCTCAAATTTATTCAATTAAATACTAATTAAGTGAAACATACATTAATGAGTATAATCCTGCTTCGATTGTTTAAATATTCATTTGAAATCAAGATAAAGAAATTTCAAATAGAGCTGTGGCTGAATAGAATACATCGACTTGCCGCAAAAGGAATGTCAAAATAGAAGGTGACATTTGACAGTTATTTACTTTCAGCCCTAGGGCTGAAAAAACTTTGTAGCCCTAGGGCTGAAAGTGAAGCTTTCAACCCTATGCTCAGGCAACTTCAAGCGTACTTTCCGTGTATGAGTAATGAAAAATACATGATTTAATTTGCAAAAAAGTGTATTAAATTGAATCATTTTCAGTTTCGTTAGCGAGCCAATAGATGGCCTAAACACAAACATGTTCCAATAGGTGGCTTGTATACATGTTATCCGTAAGCACAAATAATTTGAGATTTTTTTTAACGACAAAATCACATTATGTCATATTTTAGATATGAGAACTCCATTATTTACGAAAAAGTCTTACTGTGATAACTTTAAAAAGCTATAACTACCTCTGATTATAGTTTAATACTATAGTTGCTAAAAAAAGTCCGTAACGGTCGACATATAATTTTATTGACACATTATGAACAAAAATATCCACCGCTGTAAAAAAAGTTATGAATTTCCTCAATTTTCCCGAAAAATAGGTCAAGTTTAAGCTAC
This sequence comes from Udea olivalis, assembly GCA_947369235.1. Classification (NCBI taxonomy): domain Eukaryota; kingdom Metazoa; phylum Arthropoda; class Insecta; order Lepidoptera; family Crambidae; genus Udea; species Udea olivalis. Next base: position 15,601,782 of record OX376343.1, read on the forward strand.
CATCGATTTCTGTTTTAAATATAGCATAACTGCTGATCTTTATTTAATCAAAATATAAAGTTTTATTTACAATCGAATCAGTTAAAATTAGACCTAAAAACGTAATGAGGAGACCCCAAAATTTGTAATAAATCACGATGCACACACGCGCGCTCTTGACGTGCGTAATTTCGTTTCAGGGCCCTTAATAAAACTATCGTTAACGTTTAAATATCAAACGCGGAACAGTCGCTAAAATTATCATCATTTCGCTACTTCTCGCATAGTTTCGAGCGTAAGTTGTCTTATTTATTTATTAGGATTCAACAGCAATATAAATTTGACTTAAAAATAATAGCTAGCAATACTTCAACAAATTTTGAAATACAATGTCAAGAAATATAGAAAAACATGCAATGGTTTAGAAATAATGTCAAAACAAAAAATAATCAAAAAAAGGGCATACAATGTCAAAAAAAACAGATATTCATTTAATATGCACAAGATATTCACATTATTATTTCTATTTCTCACAGAAAAAACAAAAGTTAGGCACAAATATACGAGTACCTTCCTACACAAGAATATGAAAAACATATACTTATTTTTGAAACACTTGCAAAAATTTAATTAATATTACTAATTCCTTATACATTGTCTCATCTTAACCTCAATTTTTTCAAAGATAAGTTGAAAATAGTAGTAGTAGTAGTGTATGTATTCCAAGTAATTTTTCCGTTATATGTCTTAAGACATATAACGGGAATATTACTTAAGTAAGAGTTAGAGTTTTATACTCGTAATGGCTGCTCTTAGGGTGACATTATTCCGCGGTGTAAAGAGTAGATGATGATCCTTAGAAAAAGGTTAAAAATTGAAACCCCGAAAAATTAAAAGTAGGTTGTGCTCGTAACTTGCCATAAGTCATTCAATGATTACTCTTTATTGTATAGCAAGTTTAGGGATCGTAATTACTTTAGTGAAATGAGTACGGAAATACTTTTTTCAGATTGAAAATCAATTCTTGATTTTTATTATTTCCGTCGACCTAATTTTCCGAGCAAAAGTACCAAAAAATCACTTTAAGCCACGTTAATGCGTATTCAATTGAATCAGAGTACATATTAAAGTATTATGAATAATTTATTTCCTATAATTCGAGAATAATTAGTTAAACGGAATGTCGTTACATTACAATCGCGTTGTTTCGATTTTGTTTCTAACTAATTCATAAATCATACGTGACACGTATCGCATCGTTAAGTAATTAAAGCTCCTATGGGCGAACCACAGTAGTTGTCATATCATCGGCCATTTATTATTTACCGCACGGTTTTCAAACTGATTTAATATGCAACATCGTTATGTCGACCGGTATTTACCAACTTCAGCGATAATTGTTTGTCGTTGTTCGGTAGCGCCCTAATAAAGTTTTCGTGTGGCTCCTCTGTTTTCTCGCGTTAAAAAGTATTGTTAAAGTAAAAGAAAAAATTGAAATGTCATTTTATAGATAGAACAGGATTTACGTATGTTTTTTGTTCTCGCCGTGATCGGTGCACGTGAAGGCCTGTGAAGGCTACGGCTAATTGCGCCGAGCCGCATTTTGGAATATTGATGATGAGGCATTTATCGGGAGGACGAGCTCCTTGTACGGCCGCTGTAAATCATTCGGAACAGCGCGGGGACGTGACGAGATGTCTCCGGCCGAGACAAATATGTCCGCCACATTTTTTAGCTGCTTAATTCGTCTTGTTGAGCTTACTGGAAATAGTCGCCATTGAAAAATAGTCGCGGCTTTTATATTCCTGTTAAGCTGCTTTCAGCTGCGAGCCACCTACCTACTCACTGCTAAATAGGGTGCTTGCTGGGAACAATTAGCGTTATTTTATATGCGATTGATTGATAATGAAAATAATTAAGTACGATTCTTGTACTTGAGGCCAGTGAAGACCAGCAACTATTTAACGTATTGATAGGAGCCTAATATAGTGCATTCTGAGAGCTTCAGATTGGACCTGGTTAGAAGAGAAGATACTGTACAACATATTTCAGATCATTTATTATTGAATTTCATAGAAGTGTTTTACTCATATCAGAAGGAATTTTCTAGTAAAATGAAAATACGACCTTATTTTCCAAGATGCAGATATTGAGCTGATTACTTTAAAAAAAGGTGAAGAAAACGGCGTAAAATATGATGATCGCGACCTCAGACAAGGGATGGCGGAGGGCGGCCGGCCGCCCGCCGTGGCCGCCTCGCGCGTTTTTTGCTCATTGGAAATTCATTAACGCGTCCAACCGCTCGACCGCTGCGATTTGCCGTCGAAAAGGTAATTGTACAGCATTTAAATGGTAAATTCCCAAGACAGCGTTGTTCAACTTTTTTTTTTGGGCACACACGCCTTGTTTAATGAACTTGTCTGTGTTCCGGTTGACACTGCGATTTAAAGGAGAACTTCCTCCTTAAAATTATTTATTCTTAGAGTTATGAAAATTACCTCAAAAGGGAACCATTCAGTATAAAAGTAGCTAAAAAGCGATTATAGAACGATTACGGTCTGTATAGCAAACTTCACACCCCACCCATAGGTAGCGATTAAATTCAGTAGAAATGGTTTCATTTCAATAAATCTATTCAAAACTTTTCGGCATTACGGACGGGGACGCTATTAGTTAAAATAGACATTTACCTATACGTAGGTACTTAAATTGTACTTGAAGAATTCTTCCAGTCCTTGGGTGTACATACGCGGTGAGCAATTATTATTACCCGTATTTTATGACTGGCGCTCATAGCAGATCAATTATACGGTATTTATGGGTCGGTATCTTTAAAAGTTTTATATTAAAAACAGTGTCTCATTATCATCCAATTTTTAGCAGCCACTAGCTCATTCTGACCAGATTTTGTGCTCTGTGCCAGACATGTAGGCGTGGTCAGATGACTTTCGACTAATTAGTACTTAGAATATACAACATCTTTTTATTGTGTGTAGGTGTTAGATATATTAGAGCATGAATTTAGAAATATTCAAATATGTTTATCAGTGTCTGATACCAATAGTACAAGCTCTGCTTAGTTTGGAGTCAGATGATCCTGGTGTAATTTGTCCCAGATACTCGTATTTATATTTAATAAATTTAGTTTTTAGCAGAACTGTGCATTTATGATTGAATTTCGAATACTTTCTCATCACCAAAAGTAGGTACAGCTGAATATATTTAAACTTACGGGGTAGTAGGTAATTTGATTTCACGCATTTCAATGCTTATCGCGTAGTTTAATTTGCATTGTTTGTTAAAGTTTAAGTTTGCTGTCTGTTTTTTAAAAGCGTTGACTTAATTACCACCAATTAGTAATTCTTTCATGCCAAATTGGTGATGCGCCGAAATGGAGACGGAGCCAATTTAGGGTGCTTTCACGCGGCTGTTATTGAGACTTAACCGTAATAACTGAAAATAACTGCGTATTACTCACAAACGTCTTCGCTTGGATTTGGTTAAGATGCAGCATCTCACTTTCTGCTACTTGTTGTCAACTTACAAAACAGTGAGTCTACCGAAGCAGGCTTATCAATAAAGTCTTTCCGCGTCTCCTCGAGTTTAGTCTTTCTATGGATAACTACTGACCTGTGTGTATGTATGTGTGTTTCTTCATGTCGGACTTCTGGTGGAAGCGCTTCCCGCAGTACTGGCAGGGGTAGGGCCGCGTGTCCGAGTGGATCAGCAGATGTGTGGACAGCGTGCTCGACCGCTTGAAGCACTTACCGCATTGCTTGCACTGCGAACAAATATATCAAATTTATGTTCATTTCTTGATTTTCAGTCAATAGTTCTTATTTATTTTATACATCGAAATATTATCGTCCTATTGCTCCTAAGAATTTAAGAGTTCCGTTACTTGGTCATGGATTCCATAATCAGAACCTAACCTAACTCTCATCAAACTACCCTTGAAGTATACCCTTTCCAATAAAAAAAGAAGCATCGAAATCGGTTGGCGTGAAATTGAGTTAATCGTCCATTTGTCGCGCATTTTGTCTATCTAGATTTAAGACTCATATGGTTTCCTCACGGATTTTTTTTATATTGCCTGTCAAGTTGACCTCACTCTACCTAATGGAAAGCGGTCGTGAGGTCCAGATATGAGGTTGACAAGCCCAGTCATTCAAACGAATCACTGGGCTGGCCATCCTAACATTGAAGGCCTGCAGAAATGCCTTTTCACTGAGGATGCCACTGTCAGAACTAGGCCAAATTAAAATGGGACCACATAAGAAGCACCAGCTTTCAAATAAAATAAGAATGATCAAAATCGGTTCACCCAGTCGAAAGTTATGAGGTAACAAACATAAAAAAACATACAGTCGAATTGAGAACCTCCTCCTTTTTTTTGAAGTCTGTTAAAAACTAGAAAAAGTCGAATTTCGGACTTTGAAGAAAACAGGCAGGATTCCAACCCGCGTCTTCCACAATCCGGGTGGCTCTAACCACTGAGCTACCGAAATCTTACTGAACCTAACGAATCTTTACTTTATATTTAAATTTATATTTTTACTTTATATGCTTACGTTGCAAGCTAATGTTATTTTCATCAATCTAGTTTTTTAATAAAACTGTAAGTTTTATCATAAAATTTAGTTTGGACAAAAAGTGTATAATATACTCGTATGTGATCCGATAATTATCTATAAAAAATGTCTTAATACTATTTTTCCTGAGAGCCACTGTTTCTGAGATACAACGATTCAAAAAGTTGGAAGAATAATCGTCAAAATATGTTTATACTCGTACATATTATTATTTTGACTTAACTTACTTACGAGTATTAAATGTGGTTGCAAAAAAGTTGGACTGTTTTGTTCTCTAGCATGTACAAATTGTCAATGCCGGTCGTGGTCGAGGAGACATAAGAAGACAGAAAAAAATGTATCTGTAAACTTTTTATAGATATATATATATATACATATATATGATCTACATTTTTTGTTAAAATAATTTATGATAAAACTAATCGTTTTGCAGAAAATATCGAGAAACCCGTTTTTGTGACCTTTTACCCAGAATATTTTTTTCCAGGTGTCGGATCGATCGGGAAGCTAAGAAGGCTCAGGCATGGCAGTGCGGTGGACTTCCCATCCACCCATTGCCTGCCGCCGGGCGTGGTGGTGGTATGGTGCCTACCACTGCCCGCCTGAAGGGGGGCCCACGGGCGCAGCGCCTTAGGGCGCGAGGTGGGAGCCGCGGTGCACAACCGTTTGGAGGGGGCAAGTGATCCGCAGCTGGCCCCCCCTGTGCACTGCGGCTCGGCGGGGCCGCACCGCCAGATGCGGCAGCGGATCCACCTTTTAGGTGGATCGTGGTTGCGGACCTAGTAGGGTCCGCGTACGGTGAGAGCCAGCGGGCTTGAGTACGGGGGTGCTTTTGCCCGCAATGCACAGCTTTCACCGCGACGGCGGAAGAACCTGTGTGCTCCAGGTACTTCCGTGGCCTCCCCCCTTCATTGGGGGGTCGGCTGGAGGGGGCCCAATACGGGGAGGCACTGGCGGCGGGGCGTTGCGAAACTTTTTAGGGACCCCGCCTCGCCGCTGAAGTGTTGAGGTCGAGTACCGTGGGGTTTTAGTCGGTAGTAGTCCGACATAACCTCGTCGTTCCCCCGGGCGGCGAGGTATCCATGAGGATTTCCCCACGTCAAAAAAAAAAAAAAAGGTGTCGGATCGATGAGGACTTTTTTGATTTCATTTAGGATAGTGATAAGATAAGATAAGATAAGATAGTGTTTTAAACAATCCTACCAATTTTCAGCTGGGTGCGAATTATTGTAACCTAACCCCTATTTTTTGGTGTAATTTGACCGGGCTATGAGAAAAGCGGGCGAGATGGTAATGGATTCGCTGTCAAACATTTGACATAACGAAGTCTGTTGGGTCAGCTCGTTATTAGAATAACTTATTAAAAGTATGAATAACATAAGTATTTATTATTTTATTGTCAGTTCTTTGTTCAACATACTTCGTTTAATAAACCGTAAAAGGTAAATTAGGTAATTGTAAAGGATTTGATTGCTAGTCTTTTAACGCATAATTAGGTATCGACGTGGACGGCGTCCATCACCTTCAGCGGTGACAGCCCACTACAAATAATAACAGGGCCGGACCTTTCTACACGTTCGTTTGATTTCCTTCAAGAGTCGCAATAGCAGCTCTACGATTTCTTTTTTCGTAGCCCAGTAATTAAGAACGCGAACGGGTTATTATGCGCTTTTTAACAGAAGCGTACGAACCGAGGGACTACAATCAAGTAGTCTCAAATTATTAAAAATGCCACTTCTGTTGAATAGATAATATAAAAGTTCCACGAAAAACACGTGAAAAATATTTTCACTATGAAAAGGATAAAACTCTACACTACATCACGTTTTTGAATTTGATTCGGTTCGGTTTTGCTTGCTTAACACATTGTATCGGGCTTCTAAAACACATGATTCTATTCAAACCGAAGTGTGTGTACAAGATGTTAGAACAAGCTTGTCAAAAGATTTACGTATTCAACTATTTCGGCTTTCGGCAGATTTATTTATTCAACTGTTTTAAAAATGCCTAGAATATTAATTTTGTATAGAGTATGTTTACTTATGTAAAACTTAAATTATCAAAGGTGCGTCATATGGAGTTTTGAAGGTGAGTTACACAATAAGGGCGTCTATGGCTTCACATGGACATGTGTTTAAAGTTGATTCGGTGAGAAATATGTTCCTACTCGTAGTACAGAATGTCATGTTCGTTCATTAATTTGCAAAAAACTTTTAAATTACAGCAAAAAAACTTAAGAAGGCTCAAAAGTATCCGAATAAATACTTTAACTGTTCGACATAGCACAAGGAGACTTAGGTTATTCATGATGTAATCATATATGCCTGTGTAGGTACTTAGACCCCGTCGTTGGTGCACACCAATGTATGATAATCCTGGCTCGCGACACAAATCGGTAGGCCGGTGACAGTTGGCGGGCAGCTGCAGCGACTCGCGCCTCACAAAAACACCCACTTTTTTGATCGCCTTTTTATACCAATGCACTCTCTTATAAACAACACAGGTGCTAGGGTATGACTGTCCACATATGGTTATCGGTTTATTCCTCGTGGGGAGGTGATTTTTTATGCTGGCTATTATAAAAACTTTTTTGGAGTATCGTTAGAATGCACCGTTCGTAACAGTTAGGTGCGGGTTGATGACGACATCAACAGCTATTCTTTAGGAAAACACTAAACTACTAACTTACTGCCAAAGAGATGTGAGCTTGGTTTCTGACGTAATGTGGTGTAATTTATCTACAAATAGAGATTCAACAGCTAATTCGTTTTCTGGTTACGCTCTACAATAACTCTACATCAGGGAAAGAATTGAGCAAACCTGAGAAGGCACTCGGTAGGCTTTATATTTACAAGAAATATTCAACCACATCATAGTTAAACGACAACGTCGGCGCGTCAAGCTATCAACAGGACACAATGCCGAAGCAAGTGATGGTACCCACTTAATTTAATGATAAAGTGTGGAAAATATCGGGTGGCGCTGCAACGTTTTTATCGCCGTATGACACAACGTAATTATTCGTCCAATTATAAAACATCGCACCGTGATATTAAAAGTCGGAATTTTGATTAAAACCGATGCGGATTTTTATAATGGCATCGTAGAAAAAACGAAAGATACAAAAATGGCGAGAAGACGAGCGGCCGCGTGGCGAGCGGCTGGCGCGCGACCCGTTCCGATACGCGAGTACTTATTAAGACAGGGGCAGTTTTTGCTATTTGATTTGTTAAAGAGACTAAAACAGATACTGGTTTGCTATTTTAAAGCATTACGAACGGAAATTGTACAGTTACTCTGGCTGGACTTAAAGGATGTCGCTGTCCGCCGAGTCGCATCGTAGATTCTTTAACGATTACTTATTGGATATTGGATTTTAATGAAAAGAAGGCTTACCTGGAATGATTTTTCGTTTTTGTTTTCGTTTTTGATGAGGAGGGAGAAGTTTAGATCTTGCTGTGGGAGTGTGGGAGGGAAGGTTTGGTGCACGGGGGCGGAGGGGCAGCGGCGCGGCTCGGCGCTGGAGGCGCGCTCGTCGTCGGGGCTGCTGCGGCAGCGCTTCACGAGCTCCAGCGGCGCCTCGCACTCATCCAGCTCCCAGCGCAACGAGGGCGAGTCTGCCTCACGTTCGCGCTCACACGCACTTCCCGGCGACCATATCTGGCGATTCTTTGTAGATAAATTCAGCGGCAACTCCTCTTCATCATCTACGAAAAAGGTGCGACGTTAATATCCGACCTTCACGCTACAAAATCTAAAGTCACTTGGGTTATATAAGTCGTCCATTATATGACATATAAGATCTATAATTAAACAGGTGTTATTGGCAATAAAGGTTTGTTATTTTTCCTCTTCTTTCTGTATAAATTAAGCTTTTGCACTGGCTAAAAGGATTTTGAATTTCTAACATAACAGTTGGCAGGGTGGCAAATTACTTCTCTCTATCTGCTTGCAAGTTTGCGAAAATCCAGCACTAAAGTAAGAAGTTGGGGATTTACAGCAAATCGTTTTGGTTAAATCAAGCACCTAATGTTCGAGGTTGGATTCCTTGTTTCAGCCGTTATCATTGAAGTTTGGTCGTAACCGGAACGCGGATAAGGGGTAATTTGAATACTTGAAGCATTTGAATATGTCGACAGCGACGCGCTTGTTTGCTTTCCTTGGAGCGCAAGAAACACGCCAATTCGCTTCGTGTAAGGAGGTAAACGACATGTAAACGACTGCGTATCAGCGGCGCGAGTTATTAATCGGTACCTTACACTGATAGCTATTCTAATGAGCGGTTCTGGAGAAGGCGTAAGGAGGACGAGGCGAAATGAAGCTACGGTGACGACGAACTGATTAGCATGTTTCGGATTTTTAAACAGTTACCTGTGTAAGTACTTTGTTTTTTTCATTTTAAATTTAATTTATACAGTTTCTGCTAAATGTGTTGCTTTTAAAGTTAGCATCGCAATTACAAGTATGTACCTACAGCACCAAATTATCGAAAATAATGCGTATATAAATATATAATAATGACTAAGCGCCAGTCAACACACCTCTTGTCATGGTCTTGAAGTAGGGATAAATATCCCTGTGTTACGAGGTACCAGACAATAAATTAAGCAAGGGGCGTCTCCCAGCACACAAGGCAATTCAGAAATGATCGTTTCCTGAATTGACCTGACCGGGGATCGAACCCGGTACACTATGGAAATAAAGGCGAGAAGCCGTGCTACAGCGCAGTGCGCCGTATATAATAATATTTAGCGTAATAACTAGCGGTTGAATAGATATTACATTAATTCAACAATGAGAAGGATTCTACACTTTAATTTGATAGTGCTGTGCTACTTGCTGTTTGTTAGCACTAAGATTCTGATTATTTCTTAAATAAAGTTTAAATGGAAAATGGCGGCCGACCTGATCCAGACTGCTGTAAACGACCAGAAAAGCTGTAATAAAACTGTCTGCTGCTCGCGTGAATGTCTCATAGTCATGAAATGTGAGTAGTTACCATCTCTAGGCGGCGTGTGCCTGGCGGGGTCGAGCGCGTGCGCATAGTGCGGCGACGCGCGTGGCAGCAGCAGCGGCCACACGCCCGCGCCGCCGTACAGCGCGCCCAGCCCGCTGCAGTACATCAGCGCTCCCAGTTCTAATAAAAAAAGAAGACCGTTATTTCAAAAACGTAAAAAGAGGCTGGAATTTTGTTCACCAAAAAACAGTCAAAAATCGTGAATGTCCTTGCACATTTAAACAGTTGTGAAAGCTTCCACGTTTCCTAATTACATTTTATTTTAAGCTGGTTAGCAGAGCTGAAAATTTGGGATGAAATGAAGCCTTAGACTGCCTGAATCTACATGCAATAGAACCTCTGCTTTTTTGGATATGTATTTGTAGGCAAAGTTAGGTGTAGCAATAAACTTACTTACTACTTTTTGTAAGTCTTACCGGTAGCACGTGCGTACTGCTTGAGCGCTCTGCCAGCTATTTCGATGTCTCCCAGCCGTAGCATATCCAGGCGATGGTGAGCCAGAGAGTCGGGGGAGTGCGGCGGTGAGTGAGGCGACGCAGGGGAGTGCGGGGAGACGCTCCGCTCGGGCGACGGGAAGCGATGCGCGGGCGGCGGCGACGACGGCTTGAACTGCTCCGCCAGCCGCGACAGCAGCACGTGACGAGACATGCTGGAACAATATTAATGCTTTACTTACGTAGGACAAGACATGTTTATAGGGACCAAATACACAAATGATGTTGCGTCATAAATACTGTCTGCTAACTTTATAATTGGGTTCGTCCCTACTTGTAAAACTTTGCCTGTACGTCTACCACGAGTTGCCACATTAAATTTACGTTATCGTTCACGAAAAAAAGGATTGGGATGACACATCACACATTTACGCGAATGATAATGTAAATTTAAAGTGGTAACTCGTGGTAGACATACTGATTGTTTTACATAGCGTAAAAAAGTTATTGATACAAACTTTTTGATGCAGTTTTCAAACTTAACTTCGATATTTTTATTAGTTATTGTAATTATTTCACCCACAGAATCAAGTCAGGAGCAGAGGAACCACCTATGACCCCGGAATATGAACTTCAGGTGGCTATGAACAGATATTTAGGTAACGTAACTTTGATAAAGTAAATGAGTTAATTCACACAAAAGATAGTAGTTCGCGGCTTAAGTTTGTGAATAACGGATGACGAATGAAAATGTCGCGATTAAATTATGAACAAAGAAAAGCAGTTTTTAGAAATTTACACTAACTAAAAATGTTATAAATTTTGTTATAAATATCAAAAAAGTTTACAGATAATCTCTGGCCGTCTATTTGCAGAACACGCGCAGCCGTACGCGGCCTAGGCAAAGTGATCAGTTTGATCAATTTAATAATAACGTTATCATTGTTTTCACGTGACGGTCGTCATTAGTCGCGTCTATTTGTTGACAGCTTTCGCTCTGATTAATCCACGCGGCGACGGGTTGACAGCGAATCGTATTAAAAGCTCAATCAAGCAAATGAAGAATCAGAATAATGGAAGTGCGGCCGTTGCGCAAGCGCATTAATAATGCACGGACTCGCTTGAAACAATCTTCATTACATTAACACATTAGATATTTACGGGACAAAGGCACGCCGCCATCAACGTGTGGGAAGGAACAACAATGACCACCTATAGGTGACGTTGTCTACCGTTCGTTTGTCAGTTTCCATGTTTTATATGTCAGCGAAAGCAATCCAACTTCAATTCAATAAAATAAAACAACCTGATACCACCGTCTACTTTCTACCACCGGACCACTAGACGCCGGGAGGGCTTCCACCCCCATGTAGTTAACTTTCCGACAGTCCGTACCCAACGGTTTGCTGCGTCTTTTCTGGTACCTACGCACCGCTAGGGAGTGGAACGCTCTCCCTGCGTCTGTGTTTCCGGATACTTACAACCTTGGTGTCTTCAAGGCCAGAGTGAATAGGCATTTACTGGGTAAGCGTGTACCACCATCGGCCTCGTCATCGCTTACCACCAGGCGAGACTGAGGCCAAACGCAAACCCATTTTAAATTAAATTAAAAAAAAAACAATTAATATCTGGGACAGTTCACACCCACACCGAGATTATCTGCCCCTAAAATTAGAGCAATTTGTCAGAGACTGATAAGCTTACTAAGATATTCCCCCTTAAATCCCTAGGATCAGGTTGAATTTTTCTAGTTTATATCTTTGTGTAGAAAATACTGCATTGTTAAATGCTAAAAATCAAATATTAACTTACTCAGATATTTCTAAATATGTACATACTTCAACAGATGAAAACACCCAAGACACAGGTCAAACACCAACTTCGTCACATGCATGTCGAAATATGGGAATCGAACCTATGACCCTGGTGCCATAGCAAGACCTAGTTAGATATTACTCAAAGTTACAACTAACATCTAAATTATGCAATGCCATCAAGTGGGTTGAAAACAAAAGAAAATGATTAAGGAAATTTTAATCGTTCGCATGATTATGGCTAATCATTCACCGGGCATCAATTGTTATCATAACAAATCGTAAGTAATGAAGATAGCAATGAAACGCAAAAAACACTAATTACCGTGATGTACCGATGTGATGATCTACGGGGGGCGTTAAGTAGGCATCTAATAATAGTGAGCTTTTAACTGATAAGGGCGGGATTATCAATATTGATACACTTAATGATAATGATGTAATGTTTATTTGAGGAGGTTTTTCGAAGGAGCTTTAATTATACACCAATTTTCAGCAGTTGAAAACGAGTATGTCGATGTATCAAACATGTTCAAATTAGGAAAAAGCTCTTGACGGCGGCAACGTTATTAAGGTAGGTATACTATTATTAGACATTTCGTATCAGCAATTTGATAAAGTAATTTTCCCGGTATTACCTCTAATTGGCTAACGAGTTGGATTATAAGAGGGTTGTGTGTCGCAATTTCTTGTTTCAATAAAGCAAGCCTCTATTAGAATCGGACTGGTAATTATGGAAGCTTGGTCGCCCCCGGTTTCAATGGGAACCCGTGCAAATGTTTTGAAAATCAATCATTGCGATAATTATTACTGTTATATTATATATTTTTTGTGCAACTAATGACTGTAATTTATTAATCGCATAATAAGCGCCTTCACAACTCAGACTTTTCTTTTATATACAAGTTAAAGTTTTAAATTGACATTTGAATTCCTAACATAGCAATGAATAGTTAATTAGAAAATTATTTAGTAATTTTAGGTAACTTCATTTTCATATAATTAAATAAGTAGCAAGTATTAAACCTGTTTCGCAATAAAAACTTTTTTCATTTCAAACTCAGATCACATTTTTCAAACACATTACTATTGTGATTTTCAACTGTATGTAAAGAGATTTACTTATTTTTGTGAATAACATTGTATAATATTGTTTGAACAAAGACGTTTGAACACCTGAGTAATTATAGACATGTCGCAACATTTGTTGTAATACGGCTTCTCGTCTTGCCAAATATTAACAAAATATAATTACTTCAGTTATTGTACGAGTATGTTGTACATTCTAATTTCGTTAGGCCTTTATGTACTGAGACTTAATCTGAGAGCAGTACTCTACTGAGTGATTAGCCTACATACTGTCCCACTGCTAGGTGCACGCCTCCAGCATTGAAATCAAGTTATCGATAATATTGACGGGTAATGTCTTATCGCTTAATAACCACGCTTGTCAAATGCGAGTTAGCAATCTTCAATCCGGATATGTTCCGAAAAACCTGTAAACACACTTCGACCTGAGATTTGAAATCAGAACCTACGGATTTCGGAACTTAGTTACCACTCAGCCATGAAGAACTTACTGTTTACTCTTAACCTCAGTGAAAAATATTCTTAAAGCTTTTTCTCTTCAGTATTTCATTAATTACTGTAAGGCTAGACTAAGTTTCGTAAAGTCAAGACAGTTATAGAAAACGACTACTAAATCAGTTACCGTTTAGTTAAATCAGATCGGCCATTTAAGCATCATTCACCTACCTACTGAAAAGGGGACGTGTTACTTGGAAGTCATTGCTAAGTGGCGTTGTCACCTGTGTGCATAATAGGTATTTTAATGCAAAATAAATTACATTACATTCATCTACGTCATTGTACACATTTTATAGATTGAATAAACAATCATCGTCTTCATTTTATTTATGAGTAAATATTTACTTAAGAAACCTACTTAGGGTATAATAGGGTAAGAGATTTATTCTGATGTCGTCTGATTTCTAGTCATTTGTGGTTATTTTCTAATAAACCTTTTGTATGTAATGCGCATACGGGTTCAGATTTCGCAAAATATCTATTAGTTTCGAAACTAGGCCGGGGTTTCATAGATAGGAGGTAAAATAAAATATTTTACAATCTGCTGTGCATAGTCATGATATCAGCGACTGCTGATGTAGATATACTATTTACAGTGACCCTTTAAATTGAAAGCGTTTTAATATCATTTTGAGTTGTAGACAGATAATCATTCACGCTATTTCTGAGCCACTATCCGCTATTTTTTTAAGAAACGCCGATGGCAAACAAGCATGCGGACTGCTCGATGGGACACGGTAACCGCCGCCTATGAACCAGTAACACCAGAAGTGTACCTCGCGTGTGTCAGACCCTGTAAGGCTACACAAAGCGTGGCAAACCTCAGTTCCCCTAGTTAAGATTTAATTGTGAAGTCGGGATATATGCCTAAATTAAGACGGGCAGCTTGAACATTGTGACCTTACTTCTCTAAATCAGAATTAGGAGTACCTATTTTAATGGGTATCTGTGTTTTTCTAGTATCTGTTCTATGTTTTTCTGTAGCACTCGTGCCCACTACAGGTCGATGGTGAACAAGCACACGGGCCTGCTGGTAAGCGGTTACCGCAGCCTATGGACGCCATGTTACGAAAAATGCCAATGTTAAGCACAAAGTTAATAAGATGATTACTATAGAAAAAAAAGATTGTTTAAAATTAAAAGTCAGTTTTTTTAGACTAAAAAACAGCAGCAGCTACAACCATATTCTCGAACATATTTTTTGTCTTATTTAATGTTTGTGTCAGGGTTCGATTACTGCAAAATTGTTTATGAATGAAGTACTTAGTATAATTAATTAATAATTTTGTAAGTATGTAGATCGGCTTCAAATTCCCCGAAATTATATTTTACAGATTTATTTGAGGCTGTCTGGTTTATTAAGTGATATGGTATATTTAAAACAGTTAATCCAATCTTTGCTCAAACAACTTTTTTATTAAAGGTGAAAGTATATTGAGAGCTTTTTTTGAAACCAAATCAAATATTTTAGGTTGAAAATTTTCAGCCATTAATTTGTTTACCGTTTATTTACAAAATACAAATGATTTTAAACAAAATATTGTAATAGAACTATGTAACAACAAGTTACGTTTACTTCTATTAGAAAAGGGAATAGATGTCTGTTAATATATAATTTAACTTTATCTCATAGTAAATAACATCTATAATATTTAACAAATAATAATAGCAATAACATTAAATAATCACAGACAAAACAAATTATGATCAATTGAACTGATTGTTTTTTTAAACTCAGATTTTACTAACCCTGGGCGGAAAATCTGCTGCGCCTGAAGATTTCCTCACACACTGCCGAAACTCACTTGTGTTTAGTAAAGTACTTGTGATTAAATATATAAAGTCAATTAAAAAGCACATGAAGTCATTGTTTAAAAGTGAAGCAAAGTTTATGAGGTCCTAGGATCGTTCGCGTGGGAAAGGAGCGTGTAAGCGTCCGCGCGGCACGGTGCGACTCGCTCGGCGCCGGCCACCTGACTGAGCGAAGGCTCGCGCGCCCCGACCTACCCGACTCATCCATATTAACGTTCTTTTTTCAAAACTCTGCTAACAAAAAAGAACAGGTCGAACGGAGGCTGCGCAATAAAGAAATGATTTGATGAAACGGCTACTTGACAGGTGGCTCGCGTCGCATCCTCGCATACATTATTTAATTGTTGGTTGTGCTTACGCTGACGGCGCAGAGGACGCACTGAAAAATGGCTTTTAAGTATTAATGCCCACAAATAAGCGGTTGCAGCTCGTGTGACATTAAAGCCGTATTATTATGCATAGCGACTGTTAGTTGCGGATAGACCGGTCCTGGAACTAAGCCGCGGCTACTGGGTTACTTAGAGCACGGAGAAGTAAGAGTGATTTAATTATATTATGTTTTTGTGTCGAACTTTGTTTATGAATGGTGCCGAAATCAGAGCCGTGGGCACACAACGGAGCTTAGATTTGTTGGCGCCCCGCCCACCGTGCGCTATTGGCGCGCTCTAGCGCTGGGCGGGGCGACGTTAGGCGTTTGACTTTTGTTTGATGAAAGACTTTGTTGTAAACAAATCGTTTGTCAGTTTCACTATTGACATTCAAATTGAATTTACGGCATCTTCAAAAGCTGTTTTAAAAAGATGTTTCATTCGTCGATTAAGTTTATTTGTGTCTTTTATCCAAGTAATACGTCATGTCAATTACTATTTACATTACATATTTAAATATTTAGTAAGATTCGTTTGTAAAAAAATATGATTACCTATTTGATGATGTAAAAATATAGCTATAAATTTTTAAGAATATTAGACTTCTCTACATCAATCAAGAAAACTATCAGATTCACAGATAAGTGGTTTTATTTTGATATGCTATAATTCTAAAGCAAGTTTTAGTAAGACTTCGGAATTTTCCTTATTATAATTCGGGTTTTTTCACAAATGCGGAGGCCCTTAGTTGGTACTCGAATTTTGGTTTGGCATGGATATAAAATCAGGCTTACCTACAATGTGGTAAACTGAGATTTTGAAAAAAGGTCTCTAAGTTAACGAGTTTTTAATTGTCGAGCCACTATAAACCATGCGTGGCCTGAAACACACTTGGTTGTTTTACTTTACCTAGTAGGCAAAGTTTCATTAAAATCCATCCCAGTAGTGATGCTGGAACATATACAAATACAAAAAAAATCGAACCTATTCAATAATGTTCATATTTTATACATTTAGGTAGAGTAATATGGCAAAGGTTTAGGTTCTTTTAAAGATGAACGTTTCGTGTCGGTTTTGTAGCTTACTCTGCTCATAAATGCTGGAACGGCATAGTTAGGTAATGTGTAGGTACACCGCCTATACCGAATACCATTTCAGTTTCAAAACTGTACTTATGAAGCAGCTAACGCTTCAGATTTGGGGGTAGGCACTACCTAAAAGTGAGATGAAGGAATAGTCTCATTTGTTGTCATTGACCTGCCAAATTTGGCAGGTCAATGGTTATTATTGGTTATTTATTGGCAACCATTGAGAACCACGCCACTGTATCTCCATCCTTTTTTCCAGCATAAAACTGTGTCCTTTATGTGTTTAATTACTGATTTTAATTGTAGCAGTTTTCATTGTTTTTTTATTGTGAAATCTGTAGGTTCAAATTTAAATATTTAATGCGAAGGACTTTGAAGCTTAATCACAATGGTACACGTTAATGCCCTGCAGAGGCATAGCATTAGTATACTAGTACTTTAGAAGTGGTATTTCAAGCAGTTAAGCTACCTACTACATAAATAGTGAAAACAGGATTCCACAGATAAATTCCAAGGTGAAAAAAGCTAAATTCCTATTTGTTAGCAGCAGACAGATGATCTGGTAGCGGGTACAGAGCATCTCCAATTCTCCATACATTGCTCCCAGCTGTCGCGTGCGGAGCGCGGGGTGGAAAATACCTCATAACGCAGTTACCACATTCTGGTTTAGCGTTTAGAAAAACTCCACTTTTTATGCGACGCAATTTGTCTTATATAAAACTTGTATAAATATTCCAGATATTTTATATTAATTTTATGTATACACCTCACGCCAAGATCATCGGACCCCAAAATAAGCAGAGCTTGTTTGGTTCTCAGAGACTAAAAACAAACTTATATACGCAAATACATAACTACACCAAACTTTAAACAAACACAATTAATGTAAATCGCAGATGCTGAGTTGAGATCAAACCCACACTCTTCGGCGCTAAAAGCAGGAACTCTACTTGAGGCTGAGCCCTAGGATCAGGTCGAATTTTCGTAGATTCTGTCTTAGTGTAGAATCTCTACTATTGTGTCTCAAGCCATTTTGGGGCTTAATTGTTTTTTAGCCTAACAAATGCCATAATGCCTTTTTTCGTAAATTAAGTCAAGTAAAACGTTTTTAGGTTACATTACACAGCTACAGCTCAAGCACAACATTTTGACAATTAGTATCAACTTATTTACATTAAATACTATAAATATCACCATCAGCTAAGTGGGTTAGTATGTAATTAAGGTTAGAAATTGTAAACAATTTTTTTTTCACATTTTTCCAACCTATTGATGAGAAAAAATAAGTTATTAGTAACAAAGTTGTACAACGGCTACCTTCTTGAATTTAAAAGTATTTTGAAAACAGTTTCACATCTCGAAATAACACCAGTAGCTTGAGCTTGATATTGATTAGGAAACATATTGGACTTTCCAAGTATAAAAATAGTTCTGCACTTTTTTTCAACTAAACAATCGATTTTGATAAATTTTTCAGCTACATGACTTTATGTGGTTACAAGGGTTTTGGAGTAATATTTAGCAAATTGCAGTCGAGCTAAGTCAGGGTGGTTCGCTTGTTATGCCCGGAAATTATAATTATTTACAGATCCAAAACTCATATACCTATATGCATTACAACTTGCCAGTAATTGCGACACCTATTGGAGGGATTTCTTTCTAGTTACTTTAATTTTAATTTAAGATAAGTAGCACTTTAATTCAAACCATAAATCGAAATGTAGAGACTGTGTAATGTGTAATTATATTTTATGTGACGTGACGTAGTGTAATGTAGAATGTATATCATATTATTAACTAAGTAAACATGCAGGTTGTTATTCACTGTCGAATAAAAATAAGTTTAATTAACTGACGCGACACAGCCACTATCAATTTCCTGTAAGGCGTACCTACATTAATCACGTTTATCGCTTGATTAACCAATTGTAATAACAATCTCGGGAAATTCAATTAAGCGGCTAATCTGCTTTGGTTACAGCGTGTTCTGTTACGTTGGGGCAATGTATGGTTTCAGAGGGTGATTTTCAGGGCTGGCGAGGGGTGCGGCGGCGCGTGCGGTGCGGGGCGGGCGGGCTAACGGCGAGCGCGTGCGCGGGCGCGCGCGGGCGGCGCGGAGGGGGGAGGACGCGCGTCACGGCCCGTTAGCGCGGATCCTCGGCGCGTGCACATGTCGCCCCGGCACGCGCCCGTGCCACTTTTTATAATTCTTTTTCTGTCGTCCTTTTTGTTTTCTCCCTTTGTTCGAATTTTGAATTAAAGCCTCCTTTTCGATTTCGGAGGGATTTAATGAAGCCGGATTGCTGATATCGCGATCGTATTTATGTGATTCCGATGTGTTTTTTTGGGAAAAAAACGGGAACTTGTTCGGCCTACGTAACGGTCGACTCGATTCATCGTTTGCTATCTGATAATGTGGCGAAATTAAATTTAAATGAGTTCTTGCTTTAACGTTGTTATTTAAAACGAAATTAAAAGTCATGAATGTAGTCTCAGCTTATGTTCATGTGATTAGTGATTACTGGAGTCTAATAAAAATGCTGAACCGGCTAGATATGTAAATCAAAATAAAACAGTTGAAGGGTTGGCGGGCAGTGGGCTTCAGGTGATCGCAGAACCGGTACTAGGTTGCGCGGGCGCCGGAGGGAGCGCAGAGGGGCGCGGGCGGGGACAGGCGGCTGCCGCTGTCGCCGCTCGCCATTCCTCGCAGTCAACTTTTATTAATTGGGCAGATGAGAGCCACGGTCTCCATGATGAATGCTTATCCCATATACGGGCAACAGTTCGCGAAACCTTTTATAGATTCTCAATTAAAAGTGTCTATTATAGTTAATAGGGCGATCGGACATTGTAGCGTTTATAGAAACAGGAATATTTGCTTTAAGTAGGGATAAAAACAGGTAATATAACGGAAAGGACGATTAAGTGGAATAAAATATAGCGTGGGGGTGCGGGCGGCAGGTGGCTCCTTGTAGGGAGGGGCACGTCGATATCGACAATTTTTTTGTTTCTTGAAAAGCTTGATCCGTGCGTTTAGATTTATTATACAGGTAGCTCCATGCTAAAGTTATATAAAATGTCTTAGTAATTAACTAATTGTATTTCTGAACATAGCTGCCCATGAGACTTGTTATGTCTGTTTAAAAATACAACTGAAAGAAGAAAGGAGAGAAAAACTATTTATTAGCCCAAGCTTGACTAAAGAAAAGAAATAACTTACTAAAAAACTAAATCAATAACATGAATAGTGGGTCAATTAGGTCCCTGCTTCATTCAGCATGTGTCGCTATAGCGCAAGCACTACAGAGACGCTGGTATTCTGGCAGGACCGATTGTGGTAATCTTCCATCTCACATACAGTATAGTAAATAATTTAAATGTGAAGTGTATTTATTGGAGAAAAAAATAACTATGTGTTAGTGTAAAGTGTTCTCTGGTGTTTAAGGACGAAATTTTTTGCACGATGTGTGGCAACATATTAAGAATTCTGTTCTATAAATTAATATGCTAAGTCATAGTTGCAAAGGAACTTGGCGTTTTATGCTTAGAATGATTATAGAAGAACCTTTATTGCATTAATACGAGTTCATAGCTGACAAAAGATAAATATTGACAATCAAAGGCTTTACGCTGCAATAAAACATTTTGATCACAAACTGTTATTAAGGGAATTACGGTTTGTATAAACATAAATATCGAATAATACGTTTAAATTCAAATAGCATACGAGTATTAGAACTCAAATGGTTAGAAATATTTTATGCGATCCACATTGACAAGTTTTTACTGTCGCAAAAGAGTTCAGTATAAATTAGCACAAAAAATCTCAATTTAAAAATTGTAATTTCTCTAATTTACACCGCGCCACATATTTTACTGAAGTTTTTTACGATGCAACTATAAAAGAATACGCTGTCCGTAAAGTATCGATAAAAATAATCCGCTAGAGCTCAACGTTGGCAAGTCTCGTCGCCCACGTCGCGGCATCTGCACCCTTAACCGATTTATTCAAACGTCTGCGCGTGCGCCGCTGTCCTCGATGTCCAGATCTATTGTGTAATTTGAATAAAGAAGCTTTATTTATAAGGTCATGAACTTGGGCACCGACGCAAGACCTGGTTGGCTTAGTAAGTTGAAGAGGCCATATCGCAAAGATTGAATCGCAATTCAGTGTAGAGAGTTCTAAATTGGGACTAATAGAGGCCATCGCAGAGTAAGATCTCTATCGGTAAGGAGGACGACCCGCTAAAGTCACAGAAATACAAAGAACTATGAAAAGAATACGCTGTCCGTAAAATATCGATACAAATAATCCACCAGAGCTCCACGTTGGCAATTCTCGTCGCCCACGTCGCGGCATCTGCACCCTTAACCGATTTATTCAAACGTCTGCGCGTGCGCCGCTGTCCCGGGATTGATTGTTAGGTAATTCAAATAAAGAAGCTTTATTCTTAAGGTCATGAACTAAGGCATCGACTCGAGACTTTCTTGGTTTAGTAATACACTTGCATTTTTTCCTTGCTCTGGATAAAGTCATCTTTTATTTCTTGCTATGTAAACGAAAAGAAGAGCTTTTGGCTAGTGACTAATACACTAAAGTTTACAACACAATCACATGATCATGAAATTTTGTTTAAAAAATAAACAAGCACATATTATTATTTTCATCGATTCTACCCAATGAAAGCAGATTACTTATTATTAGGTAGGTACAACTCATAGCTATATATTTTGGCTAAATTGTGTCATTCATTTATTAATATCATAAATGCGAAAGTAACCACTGAAACAATTCATGATGAATTTTGGTACCTATAGATAGATTTCATCATGGACACTATCTTCATAAAATACTCGTACAATACAAGCACTTTAAAGCAAAAGCTAGTTGTAGTACAAATATAGTTGTATGTAATGTAAACAAAGGAAAGCTCTCAAACTGAGCTTCTTCCCTCTTTTAAGGTATTTCTTATAAAACACAAAGAGATAAGCTTAGGTGTGAAGCTTAACTACCTATCAGTATCGTTATTTTGCAATCGTAACCTCATATGAATACGAGTACGTAAGCCGCAGCCACCACACCGCACAAAGCCCGTCATTTGCGTGTGCCTTGATAGGCATGACCTATTATTTTATAAACACGAAACACATTCTTTAAAATAAGCATAACAATACGTATAGCTTAAGGAAGTCGACTATTATGTTTTTTCAATAAACGTGCGATTTAAGAATATTATCTTTTGTACCGTTCCTTATGAAAGGATGATCGATCTTTGCCAAAAAAAGGCTTATTTTTTTTTTCCTATGCTTATAATGAAGTTCTTTCAAAAATTGTTTTTTATTAAATTATATCATATTTTTTTTGTCTGCCTGAAGCATGCAAGGGGCGAGTAAATTTCATTTATCGTAGACTAGCTGTCCGTCAGCGGCTTCGCCTGCATAGCCTGTCTTCCCGTCGAAATATAGCCTAAGCCTTAAATTAAAAAAGAAAATAGCCTATGTCACACCCTGATAATGTAGCTTTATTGTGGTGAAAGAATTTTAAAAACCGGTCCAGTAGTTTCAGCGCCTATTCAATACAAACAATCAAACAAACAAATCTCACCGCTTTAATATATTAGAATTGTTAAAAGGGCATAGGATATATTAAATACCTACTAATTATTCGAATGAACTCAATCTCTGGCCTTAAACTGCTGTAGTTACTAGACAGTTGTAACCTTATGATAAAGCTTTTAAAAAATTCAAACCAGTTTTCGAGATGGAAATTGCTTCATTAATACAGCCAAGAGATTACTGGACATCATTAATAATTAAACACTTATTTCTGTTCTACATCACTGTATCTCAATTGTACAATTTTCTGCTCACACTTAATGACCGCCGATGTAAAAACTAAGCATATAACTTAGTAAGCGCCATTGATTTATTTTAACAAGCGCAGCAGAATGCATCACCAGTTTATACTGAAAGATAATTTCTCATATTAATGATCAGGGGCCATATTAGAATCTTTCCAGCCCATCCTGCCTCCTGATATCAATTGAACTGCATTGCATTTTGTATGATGATCTTCTCCAGGAATTCATTGGTCCTCTGCAGTTGCCCATCTTCTAAGCGATGGTTACCGGTTTTTACAAGGGTCAAGGTCTACTAATCCCTTTCCTGTCCTATGTACCAATGTGTTCCAACCTATTGTTTTTTTCTATTGTGTCTGCGTTTTTGATGGTGTGTGTTAATTAGTACCAAAATAAAGCAGGTATTCAATTTACGACCACAGTAACTTAAGCTGGATCCTTCGTAATATTCTTGTAAAGAGAATTAATGCACACACAATGCAGATATCATTGTAAGTTAGGTTTTTACCTTTTGATAATTAATATTTCGAGTAAATAAAAATGTAACATTGCAGTTAACATTTGAAAATATTCATTTATTAGGACATCTAAGGTTGAATTATAAAACCAGCTCGTTTTATCTTTTCCTTTATTTACAAGGTTATTCAAAAAGTACAGGCTATTATCATTACTTACAGCTTGCATTAAGTTTTCTTATTGTGTATTTGTCTTACCTTCTTTGACTACACATTGTCTGTTAAGTAGTTTCTCAATGAGACATGAATAACGGCTAACAGAAGAATAAGTGACCATAATTTAAATTTAATCGATGATAAAAATCTTCAAGAAATAAATCAAATGTAGGTAGGGTGAGCGAGGTATCTACATAGCATAAATTTAAATTTTACCGTGACATCTCAACGAAATAAATTACACTACTGTAGATCGCAATTTCTTGGTGGCCAGCATCCATCTGTTAATGTTTTAATTTAATACACGAAGTATTTAATGAGATCTACACCCGCTTGTCTTATATTTTAGTAGCTTAGTATTAGAAACCCAGCGCGGGCACTAATTTTGATGCCACAAATATTTAGCCTTTCCGGTTAAATATGAAGGTACCTGAGTGCCCAATGTCAATTCTTGTGGTAAAGGTAAGAGCTATGACAAAATTGCCATTGGTGCATTAAAATATATAATTTTCACTTCTCATGCTCTAGTACGTCAATATAGTCCTACGAATCGGGACCAGAGTGACCACTTTAGTCTCTAGCTAGGGAGTGAAAAGTAATTAGTTTTTTAATTTCCTTCATGTGACATAGACAAACTCAAAGAGCCAGTAAATATACTATTATCTGTGGAGTGTGGAGAGACCATCTTCATTGCGAAAATGTTTAGAGTTTTAGTTTCATGGTTTGTCCGCAAAGAAGGTGGCGCCATGTGTTTTAAATTGTTAATCTGTGACTAGTTTAGAATAAAAAACTGACAGCGTAAATTTCAGAATTTTGTCGAGTGTAAATTTGTTCGGTTTTAAATAAAATTATTATGTACAACATTATGGTTTGCAATAAATAAATTGAAATTGAAATTGAAATTGAAAGAATGTCCTGTGACAGTGAAGAGTTTGACGTCAAGCAAAGAGCAAAAGACATAATAGATAATCTTTTGCTGCCAAAATCGCGGAAGATTTACCTAAAAACTTACGAAACTTTTATGGAATAAGAAACATTTCTGACTTTTACTTAATAAGTAATATTTACTAAATGTTTTTGTACTAAATTGACTATTTTTCTCGCACTCAAAGTGAAAAGTACAGTTTGCACCTCGAGACTAAAAGCCAACTTAATATACCCCCGGTTTCATGGACTCTACGGCGACTTCGACTCCATTATGGAGATTTGCGTTCGTGTGCCCCATGTGGCCTAAGTAGCCAATCTTTTTTGTAAAGATGTCGCACATTGCGGGCATGTGAGCACACCGTTGATACAATTGTAACTGATTGCCGTTGGTGGCCGGGCTTTCAGCTCGTCGCGCTTTGTGTCTCAAATCTCGACGTTTGCATTCGAAGTCAGACCTTTAGTTTTAACCAAAGTCCTCCATTCCGTCCGTCTCGCTGCCTGTTGCTCCCATTCAGAAGGCTGCATAATGTATTTGTTCATAATGGACGTAGTAACTAACTACCTAATGAGGTGCATGCATGGTTTGATATTTGTTTTAAATAAAAATTAAGAGAGAGAGTAACTATCGAGTTTCTTGCCGGAGTCTTCTCGATAAGAAGCAACCGAACCGGTGGTAGATTCACATTATGTATATTCACAATATGTACTAATATTGTACTATTTTATTTACGTTTATTATTCTTATTTTTATATACTTTTTTTGACATGTCATAAGTGCTTTGTACAAGCTTAAATGAATAAATGATTTTTTTACTTTTACTTTTTACTTTATTGTGATGTTAGGCCTTTTTTATAACTGAAATACCACTTTTTATGAACTACAAGCTAAAACACATTAGCTTGCTACGCACGGCGGGAAAATCGTCGGAATGACTTCATTACGGCTCGCGTAAGCTCGTAACCAAAAAAGTGAAAATGCGTACGCTACGGCGCAACAGTTAGACGAGTCATATGGTGGACGTGGGGAAACCGTAAAAGCTTCGCGGCGCGCATGCGCGCAGAACCGCACAAAGCTGCGCATTGTCTGTTGCGCGCGGAGGCACGCTCGCGCGAAAGGCTCCGCTTCCACTGATACCAGCAAAAGCTGTGCTAATTTATAAAAAGCTGGGTAAATTCTACAGAGAGTTTTGAAAATCTTGCCAAACAGGCCAACGCTTATTTGGGATTACGTTTGAAAAATCGTGAAATTCATAAATACAGTTACCGTAACCTTAGCGTGGAATGATAATATATATAGCCTGTAGCCTTCCTCGATAAATGGACTATCTAACACTAATATAATTTTTCAAATCGGACCAGTATTTACTGAGATTAGCTCGTTCAAGCAAACAAACAAACAAACTCTTCTGCTTTATAATATTAGTATACTTAAGTATAGATTTGGCTTTTCACCCGGAAGCCCTTAGGCGTTAAATTTCGGGACTTCCTGCATAGAAAATTGTAATAAGTACCATAATCGTTTTACGATTTTGTCAAAGGGTTTTAAGTATTTGTAGTGAGTATCTACACTATAGTGTTTATTTAAGCTTCAGAAAATAATAAGATTTTGTTGCCCTGTGAAATCAAGTCAGATGGACGCCAGGTTAAGGGCTTATATCTCCACTCTCCTTCGCTAATTGCTTTCTTAAGCGGTCCCATAATGAGTGAGCACATGTTCCGGAGGCCGCGACTGCTGCTGGCTTGCGGTCGCTGTTCACTGCCCCTGTAATTGTGTAAGTTTGAGCACACTCCCGGCAAAAACTACTTTTACGCTCTTCATATCTTATTTTAAACCGCTTATTAATAATTTAAAACCCACAGCCACGGTTTTGCGGTGGCCTTTGCGGGATTTACAGTGAACTTGCGCTTGTAAAGAATGTAAGGTTGTGTTTGAGAGTACTCGAGTGCATGCTTGACTTTTGATATTCGTATGTGTAGCTATCAAAGGCCTGCGCGGTGCGTACGTGTGTACTTTGACAATTTAATAGCATATGCACATGCACCTGCCATTGCAAAAAGTGTGCGCACGCTTCAGGCTGTGAAGCGCGGAATTCGTCGCCGCGCTGCGTCCTAGCCTATCTTATACGCTATTTATTGGTAATTGATTGGAAAGGTGCGCTAGTCGTTTGCGATATGTTTTTATAACTTTTAACCATACTTGGATGTTTCTTTTGATCCGTCCTGTGTTCTCTGTATGCATGTGGAAGAATTATAACTGTACTTACCTAACGATACGCATGCATTTATTATGATTAAACCATCATAAGTCCACACATTTTGCATTTTAATATGATAGCACCTGCTTTCATTTCGTCGTTATTTGATGAATAAGAAGATTTAAATATGTTTTTTGTAGGTATTTGTCAACAGATTATGCAGTACCTACTTGGAGGCACTGCTATCTTGCATCATAACCCAGGACAATTGACTAAACGTTAGAAACTCGAAATGAATGATAAAGCGTTGACATAAGTATCTCATATCATAAGAAAAAACAGTAGGGTACATCCACCTGGGTGTCAACACCGACATCATCACATAGATGATTTTTTTTATCATGTTAATTTGGATAACTGACAAATAATCGTGTCTAATTAATTGGTTGATAAATAAATAAGTATAGAAATCATACACTCTTTTGATTCACAGATGCCTCTTAATAGCTACTTATCATTATTATTTTCCTACAGGTTAAATTTAATTAGGCTTACACGTACGTGTATTTAATAAAACCTCCGGTATAAAAACATTGAGATGACGTAATTACTGCATCGGTGATCACCAAACTAATTACGCGTTTCTGAAAGAGTTTATTATAAAGTTGTTCGTGGGGAATATAAATATTTATTAAATACCCAAAATTGTTTATTTAATGGAGATCCTATACAAGAGATCGGTTGATTTGATATCATGTACTTCATTTGAATTTTGCAACTACTTACAACATACCTAATGTGTATAACGAGGAAAGAGTACCTACGCGTAATACTCAACATGATTTTGAAAGGCATATTTTTTCATCCCCTTCCCTGCTAGGTCGTATGAATTATTTTTCGCTTATCTCAAATTTTGAGTACTTACGTAATGTAAAAATACCATAAATCGGTAAAAAAGCTATAAGAAGTACCGTTAAAACACCAATGATTATGTCAAATTTTATGGTGGAAAACTTGGAATTGCATTATCACATTACACATTACATATTTAAGTTATGAAAAAAGACAAACTTCGACATTTTAATGATCATCTGTGATATCAGAAGATCTCCACAATTATTCTGTTATTCCAAGTCTTTAGCTGAGCTTTCATTACTTATCCGAACACTTGCCCGAATGTATTCAAGGATATAAATGGCAGAATTTTAATATGCCGCAAATGGGAAATTCCATCGAAATAAAATAAGTTGTGGTCATTCAATGGTATATTAAGGGTATAAAATCTTGTTGCGGGCTGTATATTCTTGGCTATGTGACATGCAGCATTTACGCAGGGCTGGATTAAAAACGTCTTATTTTGTTTTCTCTTAGGCGATGCGGCTGAACGCGGGAGGGACGGCCGCGGTGGATGCGCGGGCGCAGTGAAGATGTCCGGGCGAGTTAACTCGTGCCCTGCGGCCGCTGCGGTCTCTGCTCATGTCTATTTAATGAGAGTTTTAACTACTGTTGGTAAATCATTTTCTTCAACGCATAACATTCCCCTGTAGTCAGAAGATATTTGTGTAAAATTTTTATGCATGAAATGAGTTTTTAATTCCAGTTATCGTTTGGCGAATATAAACTTGTATCGAACAGGCATAGTTATATATATCCTTAGTTAAAATGGTATCATACATAATATAGAATGTATGTCCTCGTTTGACTTACGCTTATATTTTAAACCAACAAACCAAATTAATTAATGACTATCATTACCAAAAAAATGCATTTCATCTCACATTTGACAGAAATACTGTTAATTTGTTATATCGATGTTACTTCCTATAATTTGATTCCCGCATACATTTTATGTTACAAAATTGTCTTCAAAGAAATTTTAGTTTAAAAACTACTCACTGTTATGTATGGTGAGAACGGTGACCAAGCAGGACCGAACTTCAAGCGTTGTAATTAAGTAATAAAATTCTTGTAATCTGCCAGAATATTATGTAATTTTAGGTGTTTCCATGAACAGTTATATCGATAAAATAAACTAATACAAAATATGTATTAATACATAATATTATTGATGAACAGTTGTTGGGGCAGCGTAAGAAAAGTGTTTTTTCATTAAACATAGATTGATGAAACGGTGTTGATTAGTTAATAAAATAAAGCATGTAAAGAGATCCCTGAAACAGTTCAGTGTTATGACATGCCATGTTTAAAATACTGTGCGTTAGTGTGCATCCACCTAGACCAATCTGACGCGTCTATTTTTGGTTGTGGTCAAGATCTCAGAGGTTTTACGAGATAACACGAGCCCCGCGGCTTCAGCGGCCTCCTCGCCATTTAACTAGCTAGACTAAATGATCCATTAATGCAGGTATTACGTAGATACACGCAGTCAAAGTGGGGAACAAGTAATGTTGAATGTCATACAGACCCATACAAAGTATTGAAGAAGTTTTTGCACTTTTTTTCCAACCTGCATTCATATTTTATTTTTAAACAAGTTGTGGTTTTTAATCGTTCACATTTTAATTCCATCTCTAGAAGGTATAAAAGAACCCTTACCTATATTTGGGCAACCGTGCTTGTGTCGCCCTATATTTCCCAAGAGCCCACCTGCCATAACTTTTTTACCGCATACAAAATCACAGCTTAAAAGGACTGAATGCACAAACAACAGAACTGTATCTTGAACCATTCACAGTTCAAAAATATTTGGGTTACAGTCGGTAATTAAGGAGTAAAGGTGCCATGATTCTGCATTGAGATAATGAATGGGCAATCACGCTCGTCTTTGGTATGTGTTGGCCATTTCTTTTGGAGCCTGTGGTTGGTTGGAGGTGCCCCGGTGCGGTGAAGCGTTGTAGGTGTTACGCGGGGTGGGATAGGTCTGGTTGGGTCGGTCGGTGTTTCTCAGTAGGGCGCAGCGGTGTGCGCAGGCGCAGGCAGGTGGCGCGAAGGCCGCGAGGGACCGGGAGCGCGGCTGGCGGTTAATTGATTCCAATCTGAGACGAGCCTTGCGATAATTCACTCGTAAGTACGACCACTCTCGCTCTCCGGCAATTACGAGGCGGCCGGACGATAGCGAGGCGCATTCATGAAACTGCTTTTTAGCGACATTTTACGTGGGAACGGTAGTTGGACTATTTCATGAATCACTATCATGATAGCCAGTATACGAGGTGAATCTTGGTTAACTTCAAGATTGCCTACGGATGATCTGCCTCAGGTTTCTGGCCAGCGCGTTACGTATAACCGTGCATCTAGCTAGTACTTTCACTTTTTGGGAATATTAGTAGTTTTTATTATTGTTACAGACAATATGTTTTTACCTATTTTCTCATACTTACCAAAGTTGAACAAAGTGGAAGATTAGTAGATTTGGCTAACGCTAAAAGCAACTTAAATCTGTTAGCGTACTAACTACACTGTACGAATATTATTATATTTACGCGCTCATTTTCCGTCCTTTTCTTTTTACAGCTCATTTTCGACGCAAATTTGGCACTCTGAGCTGCTGTGTTACATTGTTCTTTTTATTTTATTTTCTGTAAGCATAAATTATTTACATATAAACATTTATTACTTATTTAATATTATTTTTTAAACTAAAAAACAAAGAATTACACATTTTGTCTTATTTTAAAGGTCATTCTAGGAAAATAGAGATATTCAGGTAACTAATTTAATAGTACTTGTTATAATAATATGTTTAGGGAAATGATTTGCATTACTGCTGACGTTGTACTCGTATTTAACTCGATTTTATGTACCTTTCCCAAGTTATTACGAGATGTTATGATGCTTCCTGTGATTGAGTCTATTGAAAACCCTAGCAGTTGTAGCTGCAATCTAGACCACTTAAGCGGTGGAGCCAGTAAATAATGATTTGTATGCCGTAGTATTTTTTTTAAAATATAGCAATAAAGACAGTTGCAAAAAGGTCCAAAAGCATGACCGTCGTTAAGGCGTCTCGGTTGCGCCGCCGAAGTGAATCGATTTAATTACGTC
The DNA here is from genome assembly GCA_947369235.1 of Udea olivalis. Taxonomy (NCBI): domain Eukaryota; kingdom Metazoa; phylum Arthropoda; class Insecta; order Lepidoptera; family Crambidae; genus Udea; species Udea olivalis. The sequence goes on from OX376343.1 coordinate 15,632,126, forward strand.
CATTAATCTGCAGGGCCGTTTCCTCTGCACATTGATTATTTAAATCACACACGTAGTTTTTACCGTCGGTCGGCTTAATGACAATGCCAATCCCATATTTTGCAGACTCTGTCTACTCAAGTAGCCTCCAGCGGCTTCGCGTAAACGCTACTTATAAGAATAACAAGACAAAAAAATAACGGTCCTTCTTTGATTTTAATTATCAAGAAATATATGTCGATACAGCGTGAACTGATCGTTATGTATATCGCCCAATTACATAATCTTCATAAATTGTAACCTATGTGTTATTCTGATGTCTAAGCTGTATTACTGTAAAGTTTCATCTAAATCCGTTCAGTAGTTAATGCGTGAAAGAGAAACAAACATTGATAAAAAAAGATAAGAATTTATTGTGATAACTGTGTACATTGGTTGTTATAGGCTTAATGGCATCAGCAGTTTGGCCATTTCGAACGTACATACATACATCCTCACAAACTTTCGCATTTATAATATTAGTAAGATTAGTAAGATGTTCTATAGATTCATCAGACCAAATTAGGTAAGTAATGGAGCACTTTTGCTCACTCAATTAGGTGAATTACCAAAAAATGTGTTAGATACTAACGAAGAATTTAACACGCAGTTACGTATTAGGAAATAGCAATCAGATTTTTTTGCAAGTAAAATTAATTAATTACTCTCATGTATATTTAAATACAAGCCCAATTTTTGCTGTAGGTGGTATTAAACATTCAATGTCAAAGGAGTCACAATAAATGTATGCATGTTTTTAAATGCTATCCATCGTTTTTCTTCTTTCTTATTTCCATACCTGTTCTTTCTTAGTTTAAATAAATGTATTTTTTGCGAAGATAAACGGCCGATTGGTGTTTTTAAAACACTGTTAATAGTCCGATTAAAATCAAACGTAAAAAGTGCTAATCAAAGGGCGAGTGTGCTGTGAAGTAGCACTTTCCATATCTGTAAAGCAGACAGCAGCGGCTAGCCCTGAGTACACTCAACTTCACAAAATTATAGCGATGAGATTAATAGAAAATTCAATTCTATAAACAATTTCATACAATGGAATATATTTAAAACAAGCATTGACGACACGATTGGCGTAGTGCGCTGTAGCACAGTTTCTCTCCTCGATTTCCCTAGTGTCCCGGGTTCGATTCCCGGTCTGGGCAATTCAGGAAACGATCTTTTCTAAATGCCCCTGGCTTATTTCCTTGTGTGGTACCTCGTAACACAGGGATATTAGTCTCTACTTCGAGACCGAAAAGAGGTGTGTTGTCTGGCGCATATTCAAAAAAAAAAACAAATTGAGCATATTTGTCTCCGTTATTTTAGTTTAATATTTAAACATTTCTGTCAGTTATGCAGGTCTAGACAGTCACTTACTCTTATCTGTAGGCCTACTTCTAAGTCAATTTCGTTATAAATGATTCAATATCACTTAAGAGCAGATGAAATGCTTCGAAACAATGACTGCCTTCTACCATCTTATCATCATATAGTAGTAGGAAATCCAAGGCTTAACCAAAATCTACTTACTTCCAGAAACTTCCAAAGCGGCCGGTGGCCTGCATCCACTAAAATATTGTGAACTTTATTCCATTATAAATGTCAACCTTGTAACCTCTCGTTTAATTAAAAAAAGTAATGACAGAACAAAACGAATGCTTGCGCGTCTGCGCCTGCGTTCTTAAAAAAGTTTCATACAATCTCTCTAACCATTTTATATACGTGGCGCACTGTACGCGAAGTGCGCGCGGCTGCGTGCGTCGAGCGGGCACGCGCACGCGCACGTAATTACGCGCAAAGGTCGCGCGCGCACATTGCGCCGCCTGCGCAAGCCAAGCGGTGTCGGGACGCCCCGGGCTCTGCGTCTTGATCAACGGATATAATCCCTTTAGATTCGCTCGGTTCTGTGTCAGTAAATATGATACCGTTTGTCATGAAGTTATTTAAGGCGAGGTGGTTCTGGCAAACACGTCCTGAAGGACACTGGTGAGCGCCACGCGGACAGCGAATCAATAAAATAATCGATTAAAAAAATAATATGTAGATGGAATAAAAAAAACCATCGGATGAAATCCCTCCAGTTATCTTTCAACTTTGTTTTGGTAAAGGACCCATATTGCCAAATCAATTATGTATTTTAGGAATAAAACCGAAAATAGAAGACAAAATGTCACGAAAAGAGGTAATTTTGTGAATTTATTCTATCGAGTCAACTTTATCAAATTATGTTTCCACCGGATGATTTCCCTGTATTCTCCCCCCAACAATATTAGTAAATTTTATTAGATATTTATTTCACTGTTTACTACTTCAAAAATGAATTCTAAAAACGTGTTTTGCAGAACCACCTCGCCTTAACTGTGGAGTCAAACGACGCTCGGTTCCTTTGTTGCACTTTCTTTTCTGGGCTATTTTCGGAACAGATTTATTTCCGATTCTGTGAAATTAAATCAGAGATTAAGCCTCTAGTAGTTGCTTAGCTTAGCCCCTTAAACATTTAGGTTAAGTTAGGAAACTGTCGAAATTAAACTCCGTGACCGAGGTAACCGTTTCAATTCAAAAGTTCAAAGTTTAAGTTTAAATGAATGTATTTAATATATTTTTTATTTACTGAAAATTTGTATATCAACTAATGGCTTAACATAGTGGTTTAACATAGTAACCTTTATTTTTAACAACTTGTATTTCTTTTTACTGTCTTAACAAATGAATTGATGAGATTTTGATTTGATTTGAAGCATTCTGCTAAGAGGCCGTCATCAAAATTACCTACTCGCGGCCATAGCGCGCGTGTGGCAATCGTGATTAATTGCTAGTTTTGGGGTCTTCTATGTTTTTAGTTCTTATTAAATTGGATTTGTAAATAAAACTTTATATTTCGATTAAATAAAGATCATAGGACGATGAAATATTTTGCTTTTCATGTCGAAATTAGCTGCTGCTAATTTCCTACTGGTTTGACTTTGGTTTAATATTGCCGCTCACCAGATCATGAGATGAATCACCAAAACACGATGTACTTTTTTCAAAGGCACGAACTATTTTCACGAACGGGGTTTAACAATTAAGTGACCCAGCACAACTCTTTAAAGTAGCACCCTCATGAACAGATTTTAATCAAATAATTATTTGCAACATAAAGCGCAAACACTACCTAATCATAAGAGAAGTTTACAATTTTTGATTTTGGCATTGCACTATTTGTGCATTAGTCATGTGCAGATTTAAAGGTTGGGAAACGAAAAGGTTTACAGCAAGGTAGGAATCGGGATAACATTTGAATACGATCAGAAAGGTTTCGAGATGGCAGCTACAAAAAGAAATGTATTATATTTGTCAAAATAAATAAATGTATAATTTAATAATATTTTTTATGATATATTCAGATAATGTGCTGTAGATATCGCTATTGTTCAAATGTCATAGACATATCATGGATGTTAGTTATGGGATACGGAGAGAAATGAGGGAAGAAAGAAATGAGGATCGATTTTATTTAAGACAAGTAAAGAAAATAGGATTTAAATTCCCAACGCCGGTGCCACATTCACATATATATATATGTTCAAATTAAATATATATATATATATATATATATTTAATTTGAAGCTTCACTGAACTTCGCCTGAATGTGCAGGCGAGCATAAATGTCCAAGATGCATTCGAATTATTGCTGATGTGGCAAGTTTTCCTAGTTTTATTTTAAAAAACCATGGTTTGTTCGGTATATTTGGTTATTTTTGTTTAAAAACTTCACCTTTCAACTGACTACTTTGTTCATAATATCCCTAGCTGGCAAAGTTTTATCGAACATTTTCTTCTTAATATTCGCTTTTTTATGTGGTCAGGCGCGTTCAAGAAGTATGCATACGCCTTGATGCCACAAATCTATGGCGGTTAGGAATGTACAGGTAAAACTGGCCAATAACTAACGAAGCCACATTAATTTTTTATAGAAAATATGCAATAACCCTCCGCGATTTAAACCGCACTTAATTAAATGAGGCATGCACTCTCGCTTATTTAGCACGTCTTAACATTTCAGACAGCAGTTAATTTTAATTTCAACTGACCTAATGTGCAGTGATGGTGACTTTGACAGTGAAAACATGCGAGCCTTACGGAAACTGGCTTTTAGGAGCAAATGAGGGAAGCTCACAAATATGAACTCCGGCAGCAGACTTGTCACTTTAAGGTCACTACGAGCCAGGCTAGAACTCGAAAATGTCTTAACACCTGAGCTAACATTGATTCTATAATTTATGGACTCGCTTTTCAACAGCAATTTTCATCGGTAGATTTCAATAATCGTAACAAAGAAGATTAATTACCTAATAAGAACGCCTGAAACTAATTTCGGTAACTGCTAATAGTATGTGCTTATGAGTAGTAGGTACTTCTTTAGTTTTAAATTAGTTAATCAGCTTTTTCAGAATCGTGCTGCATCAATGCACGGCGTATCAGCAAGTGTCGTTTATATGCCGATAATCCGCTGTCCACCCGAGCCGTCAGCGAAATAATAAAGATGTTTTCCGATAAAAAGTTTGTCCGCTGAGGCTCGTCCGGTTAATTATCGTAGGCAATTGCAGTGACGTGTCGGCGGCATGTGTGGACGAACAAAGCCACAATTACACTCGATTGTGAATTTCATGTGTTATGATTGTGAGCCTTGCTGTAGTGCTGGCTGTAACGTGTGGTGTTCCCTTTTGATTAAAGATAAAGTTCAAGAACTTTCAGCTTTTCAGGACTAAATAAAAATAGGAAAGTAAAAGAAAGAGTAAAATTATTAGTTCTAGGTACTATCAGTATTTTAGCCACACGAATGCTCTAAAAGCGCCCGGTGTTGTTAGATTCGATAATTTTCTTGTAAGAGAACATCGAGCATTCGTCGTTTTTAAATTTACTTATACCAAATTGCGAACATAAAACTCGAGGTTATTTTACAACTTGATTTTTAAAACCAACGAGCGTGTTGGTGTAGCATTTTATCGAGCAAACGCACGAGCGCGGACTAGATGACAGCGCTACATAAAGTAAAATAGCGAGACGGCTATCTATACGTCAGTACATATTCTTATCTATGAAAGAGTGCATGCAGAAATGTTACAGGGATATGCTCACTCGCCTGAGCATGACTTCAAACACAGCGTCGACCATTCGCAAGAATGTTACATTAAATGAAAATGTTTTAGACAACTGAGCACGTACCCGTTCTATACCATTTGTAAAAACGTTTCAGTACAACGAAATGCTCTAGCAAATGTTCTAGTCTAAAGCCACCGTTTTAACAGTTTTCAAAATTATTTGTTTGGTTTTAAATTTTCCATTGACATTTTGGACTTTATTAGGCCTGCCTTCGCCGATGTGAAATTTACAAACTTTCATAAATGTTTGGGAGGCTGAGAGCACATTCAATAGTTTTTTTTCGTGTTACGTACAGTAAAAAATTAAGATTATGATAACAAAAAATCTATCATTTTCAACTGTCAACACCTTGAATATTCACGCCAACGACAACGTGTTTGGACGTGCGAGAGTAGGCCCCTAGCCCCCTTGGTCTCAAGGCAGTATTTTTTTTTTCTGTTTTATTGTTCATTTAATCCGCGTTGACACAATCGGAATCAAAGAATGCAACACAACACTAGTGGGGCCAGGCAAGTAGTCGAACCAGCGGCCGCATCTGCCACCACATCAAGTCAATAACAAACTTAATTATCTACTAATCTAGCCGTGTGTAGAAGACAATTTTATTTTTGTACTGAACACAAAAAAGCTACTTATTTAGGGCACCGCAAATACATATAATACAGGGGCCAGTATAATTAATTATAGCCCTGGGGCCAAGCTCGCTCGCTAAAGCCTGCTTACATGGCACAAAAATAAATAAAATCTCCGGGTAAAATGATGGCATAGATGGAAATTAATTCTGTAGTATAAAACTAACCTTACAGAACTTAAATCCCGTTAGTTATGCAAAATACGTTGTACCTCGGCTGTTTGAATTATCTTATCTACTTACCAACTTTTTTCATATAGAAAAAGTTAAATATTTCAAGATAATTTGCTGTGTGGCCGTTCAGCTAGGAATTGAATATCATATTTTATTGCACTATTTTTAAATTCCAACTTTGTGAATTTAAGAATGCCTATCGTGTTTGCCCTCGCTACCACAAGATACACTAAATGGATATCAAATTGAATGTTATAATCAGGTAATCAGTTGAAATGTAATGTTAATGGAAAGTAATAACACTGGTTCAATTCGATAAACCTAGTTATTTTGTTGCGATGTTCCTTTGACGGTGGGAGCCACCAAGATAACGTTTACGACAGCAATCAAATAATCCATAGGTATTCAGAATGAAATGAAATTCCTTGGTAAAAGGAATCAAAGATTCCTTATTCTTTACTATACGTATAGATATGCTCCCTCCTACTTTGTATTCTTTGCAATTATTACACCTAAAATAATACTGTTTGCAACTTCCGTTAATTGTTGTGACGATTTTCTTTTGTTCACTTGATTATTTAAGTTGTAATTATATTTGGTGGGTAAATGTTCTAATCTTACTGTCTTACTTCTTACTTAATATAAGTGATATGTAATATCAATATTTTATCTTACTGATATATTATTAATATTATAAAAGTGAAAGTTTGTAAGGATTTATGCATGTTTGTCACTCTTTCTCGCACAAACTACTGAACGGATTTAGATGAAACTGTAACTGATACACATAGGCTACAATTTATGAAGATTTTATGTAATTTGGCCATGTTTATATAACGATAAGTTCACACGGGCGAAGCCGCGGGCGGAAAGCTAGTTAATATTATAAATGCGAAAGTTTGTGAGTCATATGCATGTATGTCTGTTACACTTTCACGAAAAAACTACTGAACGGATTTAGATTAAACTATACACAGTAATAGGTACAGCTTATACATTAGAACAACACATATATAGGCTACAATTTATAAAGATTGGATATATGCATGTTAAAGATATGAACCACACGCGGGCGAGGCTGCGGGCTAAGCTAGTACTAAATAAAAATAACAAAAGTGTAAAATTTCACTTTAAAAAAATCCTTATTGTATTTTTGTCTGGTAAGCAGTATGCTTAAAGTAATTATGAAAATTACATTTCGGGAAAATTATCAACGCTTTTATATCTTTGTCTGATCGAGCATCACAATGTAAATAAACCAAAAACGACATGTGCATCAGCTCGACAACGTTAACCAAAATGTGTAATTTTTCCAAATTACGAGTGTTTGTGCCGTGTAATCGGTGCGCGGACGCACGCAGCTATAAATAAAAACTTTCGCGGCGCAAGCGCGTTAAAACGAATCCGGCGTTGGCTGAAACTCGTCCCCGCGCACCTGCGACAATTTTTATAGTATAAATTTGCATTAATTCATTTTAGTCCTGTTTTCAACGCGGAGTATAAATGGGTTAGCTGGTAAGTGAAGTGGCAGGATCTAGTCGCGCGGGTAGGTAATTGACGGATGCGCGCGCGCCGCCCGCGCCTTCGCGCGCCGCTTGCCCACAGCGCGACTGGTTCTCCCGACCATCTTGCAAGTGTCTATTACGTTTGATATCAGTACACGTCTAGAATAATGGGTCTCAGTTTCTAAGACTATTGTCAATCAAGTGTGCAACTTAACATGCATTATAGCTCTCGAGCGCCAAAGCGTAATCTTACTTATATGTTACTATTCTATTATGTATGTATTCATGTTTGTTACTCTTTCACGCAAAAACTCCCAAACAAATTTAGACGAAACTTAATAATCTAGCTTAAACATCAGAATAACACTAGGCTACAATTTATACAGATTTTATACATGCTTGTCATAAAAATGAAGTTCATGCGGGCGAAGCCGTGAGCGGAAAACTAGTTAATACCCAAATGATCTTGTTATTCAAAACCTCACCTGTCAGGTTGGTTTTCATAATATTGAAACAGATTCCTAGTCAAATCGTGGTTACCTACTTACTAAATTTCTATTTTTTGGCTTACTTTATCGAAACTAACGCTAGTTTTAAAATATGCTACATTGATATATGGGTAATAGACGAAACGTGTTACTGGAATTTAGTTTAATTGTAATAGCCTCAACATATCCTTTATACATAATAATTAACAGACTAGAAATCCTCGTGTGAATTTGGTCTAGTCTCACACACGTGCAGCGTACAGGGAAATGCACTTAGCGACGCCAGCCCTTATAAATAACCAATCGTCATTGTCGGTGTTTGCGCCGGCGCATAAAGAAGACGTTACAAGGATCCGGGCTAACCGTCGCCATTGTGATGCAACACCGAGACAGTTTAACCGATATATTCTCAGGGGTCTCCCTGAGAATATGTCGTTCATCGGTTAGACTTTAGACGATATCATACATAAGTATTTGCCTATTAACACGTTGGTTCTAACAACGTTTCCGAACGTCCAAACCTAATCTACATGATGACGCACATAGTCTAATCACGTCCTTAGAAAATTATGATTTTTAAGCACAACGGCTAGCAACCTAAAATCTCCGTACAATCCTTTGGTAACTACGTCATTGCGCCGCATCGTGTCAAATTTTCAAAGTTCTAGTGGCCACACGTCGTTTTTTTTTTACCTGAACATAAGTCACACACACATTGACAGGGTAACGTCATTTTTGGAACAACGTCGTCAAACGTCATTTTTGGTAAGAGCCGCCATACTGCCAGTCTTGCTTGCGCGCCATTACAGTGACGCAAGTTTCTCGCTACAGAACACTTGCAGGCCGTGCATTTATTGTGAGTTATCGTAAGTATTTTTTTGGTTTTCTATAGTTTTATAAGGTATGGTGATAGTTGTTATGAGTGCAGTATAGTATATATTGAAATTTTGTGAATTTTATAAATGGGAAATAGAAAAAAAAAGCAGAAGAAGCCAGCTAAGAACAAAGACGTTGAAGTAGGTATCGAAAAAAAATGAGAACCTGGACCTGTGCCTGGACCAAGTGGGATATCAACAAAAACACATAAATGTTATTACACGTTGTGCAATAGTGTAACAACATTTTGTTTGTGATATGGCGATGCGAGTATGGACGTCCTCAAACTTTGTATGGAGGGATGATGTGCCACGGCGTATAAGTTGACTATTGCGGTATGCGAGCTTGAACGTGTTAAAAGACCCGAGGAAATGATAGAGCTACAGAAACCGTACAGCAAAAATAAAGTGTCGCATTTGTGTCAATAGACAATCTCATCAAACGTTTTAATTCTATAAAGCTGCCATGCTTTTCTTTTCTACCATCAATCGATACCGATTATGATACTGTAATGTGTCATCATTAATTATAGCAAGTCTTAATTGTAAATAAGCCGTATTATTAATTAGTTCTTGAGTTTTGTTGGATATGCGACGAAGAACATATCAAATCATAATGAAAATAGCAAATATTTTAATAAATACCAGAATTCGTATTTTGTATGAATATATGAATTCTACCCGGTAGATTCCAATTGTTTCCAAACTGTCCAGGAACCCATTGAAAAATACACAGAAAATATCATCCAAATCGGTCCTGCCGCTTAGGAGGAGTTAGGTGACAAACACACATACAGAAGATATTTTGTATATGTACATTATTAAGATATTTCGTAGCGTTTTCGCTTCAGTTTAACTTATATTTTTGAAAGAGTACTAGTTTTAAAAGCCATTCTTAATTCGCCTGTATCATTTTATCGGGTGTAAGGGGGTCCTCCAACATCTTCTGACCCCAAGCCAACCTCGCCTGCAAGCTGGTGCACCCTGCTGATCAACGAAGGAAGCTCTGACAACGGCACCCCTTTATGGGTTGGGAGGTCAGATGGCAGTCATTCCCGTAAAGCCAACTCAATCCAAACACAAAATGGACAGTCAGCAAAGAGTACCCGACTTGGATAGGGCGTTGCCGGAAAACTACGCGCAAGGGGATCGTCCTACTCCTGTGGTTAGGGCTACCGGGTCATGGGCTGGCCCGGTTAAAGACATTAGTCCAAAGGAAGGTCCGCTTCGCATTGTGGAATATTGGCAAGCTGACGGGACGCACTCGCGAGCTGGCCGATGTGCTCACCAGGCGGAGGGTGGCCGTGGCGTGCCTGCAGGAGACTCGCTGGAGAGGCAACACAAGCTTATCTACGACGGTTCTCCTGGTGAGGCCAATGGAGTGAATGGGGTGGTGCTGTCCGAGGAAATCCAGAATAGTGTCTTGGAAGTAAATCGCGTTAGCGACCGCCTTGTGGTCGTGAGTGTGCTTGTCGAAGGGGTCACGATCAATTTGATAAGTACCTACGCACCGCAGGTCGGTTGTAGCGATTCGAATATGGCACTGTTTAGGGAGCAAATCGACCAGTATGCTTTATTGCACTGTCCCAAGGCGTCGTTCTGGGTGGCGATCTGAACGGTCATAGGGTTGAACAGTGTGAGGAATATGGGCGTGTTCACGGTTGTTTTGGTTTTGGCAGTCGTAACACTGAAGGAGAAGAGATTCTCCGGACGTGTGTGGCTGCCGACTTGGTTGCGTGAACACGTTCTTTAAAAAGAGTCAAGAGCATCTGATCACCTACAAGAGCGGTAGGAGCGCAACCCAGATCGACTACTTTCTCACCAGGAGAGCCCAGATCGGCAAGGTAGCCTATAAGGTCATACCCGGAGAGAGTCACACTGCCCAACACCGTCTACTTGTGATGGACCTGCAAGTGAAGCCTCGAGGCAAATGCCGGGAGCGCTGGAACCAGGTGGTGGCTGCTTGAAGGAGCCAAATCCCATGACTTTGCTGCCGCTGTCAGTGACCTGTGCAATGCAGCGGATAGTGAGTCCGGGCAACAGCTCTGGGATAGGTGTCAGGTAGACCAGGGCGGCGAGAGTGGCGTTGGGAGTGTCTCAGGGTAGACGTAGGCTTGTCAAAGAGACCTTTTGGTGGAACGAAGCAGTCCAGAAGGAGATCAGGGTAAAGAAAGCCCTCTTCAAAGCGTGGCAAGCGTCCAAGTCACCTGAAGGGATAAGGGAAAGGAGGGTACAGGGACGCCAATCGTGCCTCTAAACTATCTGTAGCCAGAGCCAGACGTGACCACTTACGCCCTTTGTACGATAAGTTGGAGTCGTCTGAGGGGCAGTAGCTCGTTTACAAGTTGGCACGTTCGAGAATCAAAGCGGCCCAGGATTTTTCCATGTGCCGCTGTTCAAATGGCACTCTCGGTAACCTGCTATGCGAGGACCGCGCGGTGAAGGAGAAATGGCGCTCGTATTTCCACGAGCAGCTCAACAAGCAGCACACAGAGGTAAAGCCACCTGAACTCCCTCCGAATTGGGGACAAGTGCCCCCGGTAACGCCTGATAACGTCTAGTCGGCTCTTCGCCGCATGAAGAACCGGAAAGCTGTCAGACCTGATGGAGTCCCTATCAAAGCGTGGAAGTCGATGGGCTCTCGTGTTGTGGGCATACTTACCCACCTTTTCAACCGCAATCTCCTCACCGGGAAGATACCTGACCAATAGAGCTCGGTGCAGGAGTGCAGCAATTATCGCGGCATAAAGGTGATGTCCCACACCATGAAGCTCCTCGAGCGCATTGTGGACTCTTGGATTCGACAGGAGTGTACAATCTCTGAGTGTCAGTATGGGTTTCGACCGGGTTGCGGGACCATGGACAGGGACCATGGACGGGGATATTTGCCTTGAGAACGCTCATGGAGGAATACAGACTGACCCCTGAGGATGCAAAAGACCGCGCGAAGTAGGCTAAGAAAATAAGAAAGGCGGACCCTGAGACCCCACATACCAGTGTGGGTTCACAACCGGGATAGACCGCACGGATGATGATGATGATTTTATGAGATACGAGTACTTATTACTACCCACGGAATTTTCACAGAATCAGAGATTGATAAGTGAGCATAATAATATTATATACTACTAAGAATATATAATTTACTACAAAGATAAGATTACACAACAAACTAGAAAACCTTTACCAACCTCCAAAAATCATGAATATTTAATCGTAAGGATAAAAATGCATGTGCTGAAGAGATTCTACGCAGATAAAGAAAACTTACTGTAGATTGACTGTCTCACTAAGCATTTTACAAAAGCTGGGCATCAAAAGAGTAAGATCTACGATGAAAATGGATGAATACAGTTATACAATATAACTGCGACTTAGCCTCAAAATATGATAATGTACTAAAAATAAAGTCAGAGCTGCCGCAGAGCTGAGCTTCGGCAAAAAGCTTCACACTTTAAGTTGTCGGTAGCTTTACTTTCAGCAGGTTTATGTTTCCTTTGATCGCATTACGCGATGGTGACCATTTGCGGCCAGGTGCAGGATTTTTTAAGTTGATCTGTATACGAAAACTAACCGTTACACGAATTTCCAGATTAAAGTTTATGAAATTTACATATTTACTCGTAAAGGATTCGGAAATGTACCACTGTCGTTTGGACCCTCGAATTTGAAATTAACCCTTTGACTGTTGACTGCCTGAAGTAGCTGCCTTTGCACATCAAAATAAGCATCGTTGTTTCGTTTTCATTCTACTCGACAGAACAAAACAAAATAAGTTGTACGTCGTGTACGTACAGCGACACACACTTAACTGGTTTCCTGTCCAAGAAATATAACAATTGAAAATTAATTGTTATGTATCATATGTGATACATAGGACAGGAAAAGGGTTAAGGGGATTAAGCTAGCAGTTATTTAAACTTTATAAAGTGAAACTGACGAATTTAATTCTTCGAAGTTTTAATTTATCGAGAGATTTAACAAAATATTACAAACTAAAAGTTTTTTTAGTTTTCAACTAATTCTTATAAAAGACATCAACGAATCAAGGGTTGTTTTTTAGTTTTTATCAATAAAAACTTTCTCTCGATGTTGGGGCATGTGGAAAACAAAACCACGACAGTTTTTGTAAGATGCCTTATGATATTCTAAAAAATCGAAGAAGTCTTTCGTTATGCTAAAAAGTTAGGGTAACGAAATTGACAAAGATGTTTTATATTTTGTACCACAGTCTAGAAGGAACAGTTACTGATTCAACTTTGAAACTGATTTTAACTTTATCAGAAACCTTGATATTTTTCATTGAATATTAACATTTGTTTACTAGTTTGCAAATACAACGAGCAACAGCATCCTGTCGGGCGGACGGTCGATACAGGCGGGTTTAGCAGCGGCTCGGGCGGCTAGGGCGGCCTGAGACAGTGTATAACTGAGTGTAATGAAGGAAACCTTCGGCTGGGGATTTTTCAAATAAAACTGTCTGTTCAAGAAATTATCACAAAAGCCAGCATTGATAAAAAATGTTTTTTTTTAGTTTAATGCTTACTCAAGTAAGTGCATTGCATTCATTTTTAAATAACACAGCTATGATATAATAACTGTATCAAGTATATTCTTCTTTCGATGACTGTTCTAGAATCTAACGCTATATCTCGAACCAAGTTAGTAGTGATCCGTGGCGGCCATATGTCGCCACATGCGCCCGCGCCGCTTAAATTGCAGGTTGCGCGCGTTCAACGGGAAAGAATAACGTTTGAAGCTAAACGGAGGGTGCCGAAAATCCTTGGATTTACTGTTAAGGCTTTATTCAAAAGGTGGTTCAAAAATACACTTAAGTACTTCTTGTTTTAACGTGACAAAGGACATTGCCAAAGTTTGAACCAAGTGCTGCCTAGGAATGGGAGTTGGTCGAGTGGTACTGTAGCAATAACATGAACTTTAAATAATTGGCACCAGGAAAAAAAAAACATCGCACAATTTTTTTTCCACTACAAGTATTCAAAACAAGAGGCTGTTTTTCTTTGGACTCTTAGGATATATTTTTATGGGCTTTGAATTACAAATTAGTGATAGTCTGAGGAACAAAATGCACTATGTGAGCATTCTAGGCAGCAGCCTTGATCCAACTTCCATACAAAATTAGGTAAAATTCTTTTGTTTTTTAAAATTCCTGGATACCTAAAGTTCGAAAACACTATATTGGGTGTGCGTACTACCCATAGCGTCGTAAAATACGAACCATACTGAAAAATATAAATCTATATGCCAATTATCTTATTATTCAACATTCATCACAACCAAAATTATTTTAAATCAAAAAACCTTTGCAAATATCTGAACGACATCAATAACATTTTGTGTCGAAAAGCGTAACCAATCATGCGCGAGAGTGCGGACATTTTAATTGTTACACATTGTTTTAGATCGCAGTATGTCGGAGGCGGTGGGCCGTTATCTGATGAGTTATGTCCGTTATGATTGGCAAACAAACAGTATGGCGCCGCCATATGCCGCGGCACGTGCGCCCGCGCATCCCCGCGTGCTGTTCACTCACCGATGAAAATATAGACCATAGCCATGCAACTCAACTTAATGAAATATTCTTATATAGCATACAGTAATTAAGTTTATCATTAAAAGAAAACCTAGTTGGCACAATGGGTAGTACTAATTACGAACTGTGAATGTTATTCTGTAGATACAAATCTAAACAGCCAAAGTAAATATCGGTTCGTGGTAAGGGGATCTTCACGGTTGTAAGACTATATGTAATATATTAAACCATTATGTACTCTTCTAAATAAATGTTTCTTTCTTTCTTTCATATTGTGTAAAAAATAACCCAAGTACTTTTCAATAATTCAGTGAAAGTAAAAATTCCACTGCTATCTTTATTAATAACATGATTTAGTAAAACGCATTATCCTTTTGCTAACAGGAGATATCAAGATTAGAAATGCAATTTGCATCTCTTTACTCGGATCTGGTGCTCGTGGCCGAAGTTTATTAATCCTTAAAGCCATAAAAGGGGCTGTTTTAGGCTACACTCGTATCTGTCTGTACAAATACTATCTCTCTGTGCATCGTAGTAGCTTTGCAAGTAGATGGACTGATTTAATTGCAGATTTTTAATTTCAATTTAAATTATGATGGGAATGGTTTTCAAGTACATTTAATTTTGTTGAAATTCATCTTAATATTATTGTACAGATCTAAGCGAGTGTAAGATCTGTGGATAGAGAAGCCAGTGCGCGCGCGCCGCCCATCCGTCAGTGTAATCGCTTGTTAATCATTTTTCGGTCGACGGGTTCATTGTGCTGCCAGGATTATAATACAAACCATGCAAAATTTTTCAAATTGCTTCCTCTGCCGTGTTATTAATATCAGCTATTTAGCTTGTCATTCAGACGTCGAATTTTGCTTAAATATTAGTCGTAATAAAATTTTGATACATGCACTTAACAAAACAAACAATTATTGGGTAAGTTTCACAACATATTAACTACCACCAAAGCGGTATTTATGTAATACCATTAAAAAAAAGTTATATTTATTAACCTATTACGAGTAAAATACTGCCCAAATGCTGTAATAAGGTCTCCATTACTAAAATCAAGTCATCTCTAAAATTTATAGGTATTGGGTTAATAATTAAATAATTACAACGCTTGACAAATGCGGTCACAAGCCCGAGCTATCTAAACTTAAACAAGGAGTTGTTTACTTAAGAGGGCGACGCCAAGGAACATTTTCGCGTGTGCAAGGTCTGTGGTAATAGTTTTATTACTGTGAAACGGCAAGCCTCCGTCATGGTAATACATAATATGTATCAGTATTGTAACACGGCCCTATCTTTGAAATACATGCCTACAGCCACGCAGTACGTAAACACGCGATAGGGCTGCCACATACAGTATTTTTAATTACATCTGCCTACTTTGAGTTTCAATCTAGTTTTGTAAATGTATTTTGTGATTGCAAATATTTCATTTTTTATTTAAACAAATAAAATACGTTTTGAATGAGATAGGAAATGTTCAATAAAAATGCATGTTGTTTTTTTTTGACTAGTATATATTAAAAAAAAAAACCATGGTTATAATTTGTTTGATTTAAGACTTTATAAATAAATCAGTTTTATAAATTTGCGACCGAAGAATATTTACGCCTCGACTGAGACGTACGAAATGACTTATTATTAAATTTAATGGTACAAAAAATTCGCATTCGAATGTACAGCTTAATTAAAAATTGTTTTGGGAAACATGGACAAGGAGGAGAAGAAGGAATATCTTTTACAGGGTTATAGATACCTGCAGCTATTTTACAATTTATGTGTTTTGTTTTAAATAAAGTTCGAAATATTTCCTCCATTTTTTTCTATATATTCCACGAAATCATCGCTGGGTACAATTAAAAAAGTTTGCGAATTAATCTTACTGTGTTCCCGGTACCTTAAATACCGACTCTCTTTGCTGAAATTGTGGCTCCTTTGATTGGGCTTCACGTACGACTTCAAAGCCTGACAATCAGCATGTTTCTCCAAACAACGCTTAAGAAGATACCCACAAATATAAAAAAGAGCATTTTTTTTGGCATATCTAGCTGATTGTAATCGGAACTAGTAATTTGAACGCTGGCAAATTCTTCATTATCTGTATTGATATTCCGTTGGTGGATACCGGTGATGCACAGCTAGTAACTTTATCGTTAGTCGTTTGAACAAGAAGTGTTCCGAAATCATCTGCACAATTTCCTCCTTTTGGCGGTTTTATGATTTTGCAGAAAAATAAGTTTTTAAATGCCGATGCAAACTGTTTACACGTTAGATTTACAGCCGTGCCATTTTTCGTTCGTATTTGACCGAATAAATTTTTAAAGAGTGTCTTGATTGCATCTTATTTATTTTTCATTGCACAATAGGCGGACTTAATGCCAAAGGCATTCTCTACCAGTCAACCACACGATCAAACTGATAAATTGAACTCGGTGCACGAGATTAAACTGAATACATTCCTTTAAAACAACAACAAATGCAAATTATAATTAAAAACCAAAACATAGATATATATATATATATATATATATATATATATATATATATACCTATACAAATATAAAAATGAATATACATACATAACTGTATTTACTAAACGATTTTCTTACTGGAACTGGAAGATTGTTCCAAAGACGAATCGCAGATACAGCGAAAGAACTAGACATGAAACCGGAAGAATGAGAGGGAGTAAGAAGAGAAAGAGTATCTTCAGAACGCAGCTGACGACAATGTAAAGAATGAAGAAATTGAAATTTACTTTTCAGATAAGACGGAAAATTGGGAGCAAAAAGAATAGAAAAGAGAATATTTAACATTCGAATGGACCTACGCTGACGGATAGGCAACCAGTTAAGTTTCGAGCGGTAAATAGAGACGTGATCGTATTTGCGCAGTCCAAAAATGAAGCGAATACAGTTATTTAGAAGTCGATCCATTTTGTTCAAAAGCTCCTGCGACACGTTACTTAGCCAGACATCACCATAATCAATTAACGGCAAGATAAGGGCTTGCACAAACAGTGTCTTAGTTGATGACGGCAAGAAATTCTTCAGGCGAAAGAGAGCGCGAAGAGTCCCAGTGCCTTTCCTGCTCACTTCACTAAGTGCTTGGTCCAGCTTAGAGAGCACTCCATATGAACACCAAGATTTTTTACGCAGGGGGAGTAACACCGTCCATTAAAGCAGGCGAAACAGCGCTCCTATCAAGCTTCATCAGTTGTCGCGAGCCACCGATAATTATGGCTTGTTATTTGTTAGGATTCACCTTGACTCCAAATTTGGCAGACCAGTCAGAAACGCGCTCTAGGTCGCGGTTGACTCGACCAATAGCACTATTGATGTCAACAGTCTCTCCCTGCATGTAGATCTGCAAATCATCTGCGTAAAAATGGTGGGGGCATCCAAGTTCGCCAGCCAGAATATTAATAAAAATTGAAAATAGCATAGGCGACAATATGCCACCTTGTGGAACACCAGTATCTAAACCCGACCAATCTGAGAGAGTTTGCCCAACTCGAACAGCTTGGTGGCGATCCAGGAGATACGAAGAATTTCTTGTCATAGGAAAATTATACACTTTCACCCGCAAGTCATCCAACAAGAGCATTAAAATGTAATAGTAATTTGGAAACCATCAATGAATCTAACACTTGATGTGGCGTCACTGTCATTCTTTGGGTTTTTTAATTTAAACTCTTGGAAAAAGTTTATCATCTGTTTGAAAAATTCCTTTTGTGACTCATTGCCTTCATACGCTCTTTTATATTCATAACTATGTCTCAAATTAGATGTATTCGAAGAATCAAACAAATCATTCATCAATATTAAAAAGTTAGCCGTGTCTCTACCGGATTCTTCAATTTCATTGTCATCTATATACGTACGAATGCCATTTGCAATGGACTTACTAAGAAGTTGTGTTGCATAGCAAACCTTCATTTTTTCGAAGTTTGTGGGTTTGCTATGGCTGTTGGTAAGTTTAGGTGCAAGCCTTAAACTCTTTTTTATATGCTGATTATAAAACTTTACAATAAAATCGTATTTTGCTATAGAATTTCCGAAGTGAAAATTATATCGCATCAGGTTATTCCAAATTTTTTTAATAAGATGCGGTGCATCAAAAATGTAATAAATGTTTCTATTATTGATAAAAAAATAAGGTCTTTCAATATAAAACTGATCATCATAGTTTCGACATTCTGAAATTAATGCGTATGATATAGGCTGTTTCCAGTTCACAAATATACCACGAACCATTATTACTAACGCATTTTTAGCGGGTTCAGGAGACTGCAATCCTTCAATTTCGTGGAATCCTGTAATTTTGTCTTCTTTAATATTAAAGAATAGATTTACTTTTAATGACATACTCGTAGCATCTATCATAACTGAACATTTGTTTTCTACTTCTGTCATTTGTGCAACTTTGATTTTAAGAACAGACACATATTCATTAATCATTTTCCTTTCATTTTTCCTTTTCCTTAAAACCAGCTTGGCCGATGTTGTGAGCAAGTTAGAAGCCTCAAATAATACCATCAGTGAACTGCGTGCTCAAGTAGTGTTATTAAGCAACACTGTTTCAGTGAGTAGGTCACTCAAGGCATCTAATGTAAACACTCGTCGCGGGGCGCAGAATGCATCCGTCGGCAGTTTTGAGTCGTCGTATAATATGAGAGCGTCACCGGCCATCGACACCTTGCGCGATGCTCCGTTACCTGCCGCCTCGCCGGAGACGATTCGCGTCTGCCCGTCCACTCCTCAACGTGCTTACGCCGCTGCAGCTGCCAGCCGACCAGCCACCACCTCCCTACAATCTGAGCGTCGGCGGCTGACTCAAAAGGGGAAGAAAAGTAACCAGGAGTTTATCCAGGTTGCTGCGCCTGTTGCAACGCCAAAAAACCTTTGCGATGATGAGGGCTTCCAAAAAGTGGAAAGGAGGAAGAAGAAGAAGCCTGTTCGTGAACATCTGTGTGGTGTTGCACCGACCGGACCGAAGCACCTCTTGCGTCCAGTTATACCCGTGACGCTACTGTACGTGTCTCCATTACTCAACAAAGGCAGAGGAGATCGTAGAGTAGGTACATGCGAATTAAGTCCAAATTCACTTTGAGGGTCGAGTGTTTGGAGTCCCGCCATAATCTAAATTTTAACTCATTTGTGGTGAGGGTTCCCACTGAACATCTTTCGACCTTCATGAAAGAAGAGTTCTGGCCGGAAGGTGTCCTGTATCGGCGGTTTCGAGGGCGGCTACCGGACACCAGCTTGCGTCACACGTCGTCTGATCCTACGAGTAATACGTGTAAATTTCATAAGTAGTTTTATTGTTTATTAATAGGTATGTATGTTAGTCTCTAAGTTATTTATTATATGGGCCAATTATATTTTGTAACATCTGAAAATGTAATTTTGTAGCCTGAAATAAATGATTATATTATTATTAATTTCAGTTGTAATTGGGAAATAATGATTGTACAATGTTGAAGAACAAGGAAGACATAACGCACTTTGCAAATACCGGTATGCTTGTGGGCTGATGTAGTATAATAATAATTAATAATAATAAAGCCTTTTATTTCCTTAATATAATTAAATTTACAAGTATTAAGGGGCATGCTTTAACATCAATTTGTAGTCTTATATTTAGTGAATTATTTTATACAAAACAAATTAAACTTAACTTATAGGTATAAATCTTAAATTCATGCATTATATATAGAAATTTCGTTCCTTTACTTAATTTATTTATTCATATCAATATAAAATAAATTCATTTTTAATTCTCCCAAATATTCGATAAATATTGTAGTAAAATATTTCCTATTTTTTTAATCATTCTTCTTTTATTCGTTTATAAAGGACCTCTTTGGAGTTAAGGCCTCCTCCAGTTTTTTCCACTTTGATCTGTCACTTGCTATTTCAGCCAAATTTTTTCCCGCTACTCTTAGTATTTCATCAAGCCATCTCTCTGCAGGTCTACCTCGAGTCCTCCTACCATCAGGCCCCTTCCATAGAGTTATTTTTCTTGCCCACCTGCTCACGTTCATTCGAGCAATATGGCCAGCCCACTTCCATTTAAATTTTTTAGTGTTCCAGAGCATCGATCAGATTAGTTGTTTTTCTTATGTCTGTGCTTCTCTTTTCATGTTCCAATCTTATAGATTTAGAATGCTCCTTTACATTGCTCTTTGGGTAGTTAAAAAAAATTCTCTGGTTTTTTTGTTAAATATCCATGTTTGGGATGCATAAGTGAGAGATGGCAGGATACATGAGTCCAATACAATGTTTTTCATCTTAATTGAAATATAATAAATAATAAATAAATAAATATCCCTGGACATTATTCCACACAGCGCCATCTAGCCCCAAAGTAAGCTAATTAAAGCTTGTGTTATGGGATACTAGACAACGGATAAACATACTTAAATACATTTTCTTTTGTAAATACATACTTATTATACATAGGAGACACCCAGACCAGTACAAACAGACATGTTCATGCACACAAATGTTTGTACTGTGCGGGGATCGAACCCACCGTCACTGCGGCACAATCGCGACTGCTTGCACCAGTTGCACCGCGAGCGCACCTCGAGACCCGAGGCGCGTGGACAGCTCGCGTTTCGTACGTTTGTATGAAGTTACAAGACTGATACATATTACCGTGCCTCCGTCCCGGTGCACCGTGAGCTACGTAGAACAATTTCTGCTCACGCGGTTCTTGTTCTTCGTTGGCCCAATTCTTGGCTTGAGGGGGACCGCTCCCATATACCTCTCCCGGGAGGAATTACCGGATGTGGTCCTATTGCGGAGTCCTCTTCGGAGTCCGCGGCTGCTTTTGGTAGCGTGGGTTGGCGGGCCTGCAAGGCATGCGCCGGCACGTTGCCGGGCGAGGGGGCGGCCTGACTCTAGCCTTTGGGCTCTGCGCCGTACCAGCAGATGATTAGCTCTCCGTAATGGGAGCTCGGCACCCTGGACGCGGGCTGGGTCCTTTAGTGGCCGCTTTGACGGCGTGGAACGGCGTATCCCGCGGTTGGTTCTTTTTTGCCTGCCGCCATTACCCAGTGGATCCAGCGGGGTCAGGTCGTACTGAAGCGGGAGCTGGGCTTAGTATCAGGTCCGGCCGCACCAGGGGGACGGCGTGGTAATGCTGGTTTCTCCATACCGTCTCCAAAAGTCAGGTTTATAGTCGGTAGGAGTCCGACATAACCACGTTGTTCCCCCGGACAGCGTGATATCCATGAGTGTTTTCCTGACAGAAAAAAAAGGAGTTGTTTACTTACCTATGTATTTGTTGTTATTATCTTCTTTTAGAAAATATCGCCATTTGACTCCAAACTGAGTAGCCTGTATTATGATGACTGTAATGTTAATTCACTACTCAATAAAGCCGGTGCAGGTGGCTAATCTCACCCACCCCACCCAAACAATCACATGTTCATCATAGAATTGTTTTTTTTATATTATTCCCCTGGCATGGGTGGCCAGAGTGGCAGAGACATTTTCTTTATTATTTATTTATATATATATATTTACTTAATTTAACAGGCTGTATAATGTTGATGTGAGGTGGGTCAGTGATATTTATTTAATTTTAGCAGTGTTGAACCGATTTCTTAATGTTAGTAGCATTTACATTAGGAGTCATGTAAACAGGAACAATACAATCCGTATAGGCACGACGCGACGCGCCCGTATGCCGACCGCGGCCCTACCATTGACATTGAACTCGTGTAATGGGGAGGGTAAATTGGGGAAATTTCAACAGTAAATGTAATAATGTACCTCAAGTAAAAAGAGTCGATTCGAATGAGATTTCATCAACGATTTGGCAAAGAGTTTATTTTACATCTGCGGGGCTAAGATGCGCGCCCTACGAGAAGAGTTGACAAAAAATCCTCCAATCAATTTTCGCCATTTCTCGATTTCTCTATTTTGTCTACCGTTCCTAACATGGCAGCAATTGTCGTGACTTAATATTTTGTATGGGAATTTCAATTTTATCGACAGATCCTAACATGGCACCTTATTTTTGTCGTGGTTTAGAAGAGATATCTCGTGTATGAACTCGTCGGTCATTTTTGTTAACGACAAACCAATTAAGCATTCAAATAGCATGAAACAGACGTTGCGGTGCATCAAAATGCTGACATTTTTTTATAGTGCAGTAATAAAGCGATGCATTTATGAGCCGTCGCTATTTTAGCTATTAGTGAGTGTAAATTTTACATAAAAATTCAAATAAAGAGGACTAATTTTTTTTGCGAAAAAACTTATTTAGGTATAATTTCTATAAAAACAAGTGTTATATATATAGTTTGGGATATCAATAGTATCGATAAAATTATTTATCTCGATTATTGGTTTCTTTTAAATCGATTTTATGTATCGATTAATTGGATATTCATTTCAATAAATCGATTGTTATTCATCAATTAATTAAATATTCAACGATTATTATTTCGAATCGGTTAATTGAATCGATTAGTCTAATTGATTAGTTGAATCGATTAGTCGAATCGATTTGTTGAATCGATTAGTTGAATCGACTTGTTTAATCGATCATTTCGATTCTCTGTATCGTTTAGCGGCATCGATTACATCGAATTTAAATCGGTTAGTTTAATCGATTTTTGTATCGGTTGTTTATATCGATACTATCGTGTCTTCAAATCAGTACTATTGATAATATCGATTATAATATTAATAAATCTGTGTTAAACATGTCTACACCCCTTTGTCATCCGACGAAACTTGTCTTGTCTACCTCTTTTGTCGACTCTCAGAGACGAGAAACGAGAAATTGCCTTATGTTGCGCATCTTAGCTAGGCTGATCATTATTTCAAATTATAGTACACATTTAAGTTACATGTTTCAGTCTTTACGAACATCATGTCTTCAAGAAAAATATTAAAATCACCTGAGTTAA
Organism: Udea olivalis; assembly: GCA_947369235.1. NCBI lineage: Eukaryota > Metazoa > Arthropoda > Insecta > Lepidoptera > Crambidae > Udea > Udea olivalis. Next base: position 15,655,445 of record OX376343.1, read on the forward strand.
CTCCCTCTCATTGGAAATACAACAATAACAAGTTAGCAATTATACCGCAGTCGTGCAAAGAAGTTACAAGTTTTAGTGATTTGGACAATAAATTGTACATAACACATTTCCTATCGGTAGGGGCCAGAAACGAGTGATACTCGAATTGTTTAAAGGAGGCGCGCTATCACGATATTCGTGTTCGTAAATACGATAACATCGTTGTCGCCTCAGTATTCGTAAAACTCCGTTTGCGCGAAACTATGCTGATTATTGCTCCTGGTAAGCTGCTAACATAGAACAATTTATTATGCGTTGCCAACCTGTAAGAATGTTTTTGGTTACTTTATTTTCTCAAGTTTTCGATATTCCAGCTATCCGCACAAAGCGTTTTGCCGATTATTTTATAATGCGAACAGAACAGAAGTGGAATTAGCTGTCCGGTCCGTGCATGTTTTCCGGAACAGTATACCTACCTACAACTTGGATCTCTTTACGAAAAGAGTAAATAGGTTCTGGGCAGATTGGTAACATCATAGACCACATCGTCACTCACCACCAATGTGCGCGTGTGTTCGAATGACTGCCTAGTCTTCAGTTGAAAAAAGGAACATTCCTTATCCCAATAATTGCACCGTAAACGCGAGGTGCAAGTGTGCCAGACGTCCCCGTGCGGTCGCGCCCGCATGCGGCCCGCGCGGCGGTGATTTGCATGCTCCTCCGACCGGCGATACCATCGGACATTACTCTATGTTTCACCGCGCTTTACATTCCAAAAATAAAACACCGCTCTTTACGCGGTACCTATCCTTTATTTATTGGAACTTTTACGCAGGTAGTAGGTAAGGGCACGATTATGTAGGCATGTGAATTTAGGCTTTATTCCGCTATTGATGCTTCACGCGATAGGTATAATATTCATAGCGTGTTCATACCGATTTAACTACAGAACAGACAAAAAAAAGACATTTTTATTTCTTTGTTGACGTTATACCAAAATGAAGCGCCAGTTTGTATGGTAAAAATATTCAAAATCCTTTTGAAATATTCATTTCACCAACTTTGTTTGGTAGGTACCTAAGCTATCGATTAGTATTCTAAAAGTACTTATCAATGAAATAAAACGTAGGTAGGTATCTCATTCATGTCATCTTATGGGTATGTAATTATAAATACTCATTTATTAGCCTCCCAATACGAAAATACACGTAGGTAGTATTTGACTTGGACTACTAATCTACATTTTATTTAATTGCCCCTGAAGTCCACACAGATAATATTAACCGAACTTTAAAAAAGTACTGTATCACGTGCAAGAAATCCATTAAAATTGTCTCCCAATATTTTATAGATAAAGTTGTACAAAATAATTAGAAATAAATTCTAATAATATCGCGCCATATCCCCCTAAATTAGGCTCTTTTATAGGTTCCCACAGGAAATCAATTTGCCTCAACAGCAGTATCCAATAAATAGATAAGATTGCAAATGCGTCCTCACAATTAATATACCCCATAAAAGCAATTCAATATCGATTAAGATAAAATGTGGCCCAATATATGCGGAGGATTATAAATATTTGCGAGAAAGGAAACATTTATCTTGGTTCAGTGTCCAGGCGAAAGCGCTGGAGTGCGATAAAGACAATAAAACAAATGAATTGTGAGGTGCATCTATTATTAGAGGATGATATTAATTGCGCACACGCACCTGGGCGGCGCGGGCGCAGGTGACCGCTTCAATTTGGGGTCAGGGTGTTTTGACACAGCCTATCGTCGGTGGGAACAGGACAGGATCGGGACATCCCTGTTAATTGTAATTCTTACATTTATTACTGTAAATCACGCGAGAGCTGCATGTTGTAAATCTCTAATTCGTAGCAGTGTCCGCAAGTAGGTATTTAATCAAGTTATTGTAAACGTTACGGGTTTCCCTAATCTTATAGGTCGAACCATAACGTAAAAACATTTATAATTTCTACGGTAAAATCTTCCAGATCTTCTTCTCGTTTCCAGAATGCAGACCTAGACCGAACGCACTGGGAAGCCAAATCCATCACTTAAGTCAACACCTGCAAACGAAGAGTACTCAATATATCATATAATAGTAATAATCGTGACTTTATAAGGTGAGTATAGACTAGTCACTAGAGCATTACCGCGACTACCGCGAGCATTTCATTCTAATGTAAACGTTTTTCGAAAGGCACAATACAGGCAAAATGATTAGTTCTCTATTCAAACACGACTAATGCTCGATGTTCTGTTACAAGTTTAAGCTCTCATCTATCAGTCTAGTTCTAGTCTAGTTTCGATCCTCACCTAGGACAAACATTCATATTCATTATGATGACAAATATTCGTGTCTGGGTGTTACTAAAACAGGAACTTCCTTTATTAGGAACTCCGTTTGTTTATCAGTATTTGTTCCGTTATTTTTTGTCTGCTTAATTTTGGATCAGATGACTACCAGTTATAATGTCCAGCGATAAGTAGTCAGTAAATGACTTACTGTTTTTTTTTGACACCCGAGGTAAGTCGTACCTAGTATTTAGTTACATAGCGAGAAGACTTCTGAGGTACCTAGATGCAAATAAAACCAAGATTTAAACACTTTCTCCTTTATTTAGAATAGTACAATAGTATTTATCACATGTCGGTAAGATTTCAAGCGCGCCAAGCATTCTCTTCGCCAACAGTAGTTAACGATCTACTTTCAGCTGCTTAGATCAATACCTCGAGTAACAGAGACGAATCTAGGCTTTAAGAACACTGCCCTGTCAAATAACATATTTCCTTACAAGTAATGTGCATTATAAACACAACTTGGTACATAATAAATCACGAAATCAACTGTTAACCAGTTCTAACTCCGTCTCTGGGGTAACATTAAATTGAGACAAAATACCTGTAAATATAGTACATAATGAAAGATGACAGAACTCTGCCTAATCATTTGTAAAGAAAACAGCCATTGTTCTCTTCACAAAGTATACACCTTAATGGTTTAAAATGATTTACATAGGCAAAGGTGTCCTTAGTATCTAACAATTTTAAAGGTTTTTAATGTCAACGCAGCCACATTTCGTCTTCAACGGTTTACCAATGTGATAGGTTTTGATCAAAGATACGGATGCGAAGGCTGGTTTATTAAATATGACTAAACCGTAAATACAGATGTGTGCAAGTGCGTACTGGCCGAATGCGAGACGCGAGCGCAGCTGCAGCGCGCGCATGTGCGCCGGCGACACGTCGCGTCACATGCCAGTACAGGCTGTTCCACGCGCATGTCTTGAGGGAAACCTTTAAAACTGATTTTAGAAAATTTCACTGGTTCAAGGACAGCATTTAGTTTTTGATAATTATTGAAACTGGACTTAAGTTTTTTTTGTCGTTCTACGAGTCTGTAATTGAACTGTCATATTTAGAATTTATGATGCGGTCAATTGAAAAATATACCAGTGTTGTTAGTATTTAAAAACAAAATGGGACATGTCTTAATCTTCTTTCAATTGAAAGTATTCACCCTCTGTGCGGAATTAGCATGAGACAACCTTTCCATACCTGTGGATAATTAGAATGAGGTACTACAGCAGTACAGTAAGAAAATCGCTACGATTCATTAATTGAGTAGGTAATACAAAACAGGATTTGTCTGCAGTAATAAATATTTTAAAACATGATTGAGACGGTACATAAGAGGGTCGTAAAACTTAAAGAAAAAAGGAATTAAGATATCATAATGCGGCCCTGCCTTTTACATGTTGAAGATTTACAACATTTTACGGCCGCTAACATTATAACCATATGGTTAATATTTTTTGCTCCCAGTTTTAATGTCGTGAATTAAAGTAAAAACTTACCCTGTATGCAATTAAAGATCATGGTTTGATCACATATAAACCATTAAAAATAAACTAAATATATGTAGATCTTTTATACTCAGCCACCATTGTAATTCTTATATGATAATATTCTGGTGATTGATAGTTCTAAATCTATACTTTCAAATAATAAAAAGATTCGGGAGCAGATAAACTAATACTACGTAACACACAACAGGAGAGGTAACTATTGTAAGTAAAACTAGCAACCTAAATTAACAAGAATAGTAAATTCAAGCTTCAATATCAGGAACTCCGACAAATATCATATCATGGTAAAAAAACTAAGAGATCCCAAGTTGATAACTTATATACAAATAAGAATAATACAATACTTCCCCAAAAACCTTACGCAAAAGCATTCTGATCTGCGTAATTAGTATAAAACAATAATTCACTATGTAAATACACCTGGCTTCAAAAATTCTTAATGTCATGTAGTGAAGAGTAAGATCCAAAACTTCACACTTGTCCGGAAATGTGCAAGTAAGTCAGATCTTATGTTATACGATGATATTTTTTTACGTTTCTATTAAAGAAAGGAGTAAACTGACAGATGACTTACTTGCACCAAATCATTTTTGTAACAGATACTAAATTATCTCCATTGAGATAGTTAGAAGCCATGTTTCAATGAAGTAGATTAACCTAAGATTTAAAGGTTGTATTATAATATTTCGCTAGTGTACAATTATTCTATCAACAACAAAATGAAAGAGCTCTGCACAGGCCAGTCAACGTAAAAAATAACTTTCCTATACCAACCAAAGCGTTACGAAAGTCTACATTTGTAAGCTTTAGAAAAAGCATAAGGTCCATAATAGTCTAAAACAACATATTCATGTACCTGCGCAGTGTATTCATATTAGTTCAATGTTAAAATTACGATTACTGCAGAGCCAACTTATTGGGATATGGCTTGCAACAAGCGACACTGAAAGGGATTCTAAGATTTGGCGTCTGAATGAAATCTGAACAAACGCAAAAAATATGAATCTGAATTTTCTAATCGAAAACAATAATTTAAAAGCCAATAATTACTTGACGAAGCACAGTTTTCAGCCTGTGCCAATTTTCAGTCACGGCTCTATAATATTTAAACTGATACACTCGTATTGCAGCAAAGAAACAAAAAGATTTGTGTTTTTTTGATGTGTTTGTAAGTACTTACAGAATTATATACCTGCCATGTACTTACATAATTATTTAATGTAGGTAGCTGCAGTACACAATGGCAACCAATTTTGAAATCTCTTTGACTTCAACTGTAAAAAAGTATAGAATTGAATAGCTCAACAATTCCATTTTATGTTTAATGTTAATGTATACTCAGAAGAAATCTTCAACACGAATTCAAACTGGTGAGGAAAAGTTTCACATAAGTTTTTACAGCAGAGATCAAGTTACCAAAGTTGGACAATATTGAAATCAGGTAAGGCCTATACTCGTTCGCACAACCGGTGAAGTATTTTCATTTGTAAGGCATAGGTTTTTTTTGCTTGTCTTTCTCTAAATCAACCATTCATTACAACCACCAAGGTTACTCTAAAGGAAATAATGTAAACAACTAATTGAATATCGAGATTCATTATTGCAATATCCATATGATCGAAATGGATTGATACCGCTGAAAAATATTTATAATTGGATGATGTGAAACAAACTCAGGCAAAAACCAAAACCAGGGTAACGGTGGTAGACTTGCCAATTTCTTCGTCGAGTTCTTATACGCTCAGACGTGAGTGAATGGATAGATAGCCGTATAGAAGTTCATTTGTGAGTTTGTTAAGCGTATACATCAATATAATACGTAAAACTCGTCCGTTATACCGACCAATTGAGTGACGGACAGACAACGCACTACCGAAAGTACCTACTGGGCGATGGAAGCTGAAATCCGCCACAGGCTTGTAGAGGAGCATTAGATAAGATTTCTCGAAATTCCAGGATTTTACGTTCATGCGCGTACGAAGTCGCGGGCAAAAGCTAGTTATACGTGTTATAATTCTGTAAGTGCATCAAACACAAATCGATTTCGCCTCCGTTACCTCCTCGCGGACTACATTCATAAGAAACAAGCCTCTCATAAGATCATAATATAGTACGACCGTGGCATGTGCACCACTACATGCCTACCTAATATAAAGTGAATATACTACACTTGGCTCAGTTTCGCTTAGGTCTGCGAAATGCAACACAGGTGGCCATTTTGTTGAACCAGCCGCTAAACCGATAATGTATTACTTATTTTGTCTCAGTTTACCCATTGGTAAACTTAATACAGAATAACAATTGAAGCTTTCATACTAAATTTAATCACTTTCTGTCTAGGAGTTTCGCTTGGCGTCTCAAGTTGTCTGTGAATTTTAAGCCCCGTTTCCATTAGGCTACATTTGACGCGCGACATGTTACGTTGTTGAACAGCGACGCGGAGTTTTTTAGTTCCTTCAGCGACCTTACGTCACGCGTTGTTGTCCAACGTTGCCGAACTTGTTGAGCGTTACGTGTTGCGCGTCAAATGTGGCCTAGTGGATACGAGGCTTTAGGTACTTAATTCGCAACTTTTCATTTGACGTATTCGAATTAGTCTTCCCCCCGCGCCCCGCACCCGCAGGCGAGGACCTAACTAAGCGGTCTCACTATAGCCGCATTTTGTCGACTAATAATATATCTCGTTTTAGAAACTGGTAACGAGAATTGCTTTGTTAGATAGATAACATCCATTGTACCATTTAAATGCGGTGCTTTCTTATTATTTTAAAAAAAAGTTTAATTTCTAGGTAAAATAGCACTGCTAACTGCGTTCATAAGATTTTTCTAAAGTTGTGTATTGGTGTTTAGTAAGTATTCTTTATATAAATACAATATTATCACTTCATATTCGAACACAATGACATGACGCACGCATGAACCTGGTCGCATGCCTAACTCTATTTTTTCAGACCAAAGCGAAAACTGATCAAATTTATAACAATGAGCACTATTATGAAAAAATATTTTATCTAATCTGCGAATAATCACAAAATATTTAATATCTCTAGGTGGGCTAATCTATTTTAAAGCGGACATAATATATGTGAAATATATGTACTCCAATATGTTTACAACGATATACGCAATTATATTATATAGACAGGAAACTGTGACGGAATTACATTAAGATTTATAAGTAGGAGAAATCTTATTATTAGTAATAATAACAGGTAGGTAACATTCATTCGAGACAGTATATTCGAGGTTTTCCTTGTGAATAATGTTACATTTAAATCCAGCACAAGCACATTTTCTTGCAAATCTCAGTTACCTAACCTATCACAACTGGTTTTTGTGACTTACAGGAGTTTTTTTCTGGCAGCGATATCGCCGACATGGTATATGTCACAGAATAACTTCACAGATAATTTGCAAGAAAACATGCATTAAGATTTAAGTCTTAATATATTTAAAACGCAAGGATATATTAAAGGCGATTTAACTATTAGTGAATAAATGTCTACAAATATAACTTTGTAATATCTGCAATGGAATAGTATATCTGAGATGTATTACTTAAAAGTAACATCTTATCAATGTACATATGTTGAATCCCTTTTAAATTGTTTTACACGATTAATTTTACCCGACATACATACGCCGCTTTGTATGTACTTTAAAATTTACGACAGGTATATTGGTAATAATTCTTTAGTAACTATTTACAGAACGAGTACTTTTTACAATAAGCGTTTAAAATTCGAGCTGAATGTAGATTCATGATTATAACCGCTCTGTACAAAGTTAAAAAATTACAACATGTATACCGCCGTCGCCTAACATTAAATAAGTTGTTCAACGCAACACAAGGCTTATTTGTGCACCAGCGCCGAGAGCCGCCTCACTCCCGACTTGGCAGCGCCCTTGGTCTTCTTCGACTGCTCTTTGACGCCCCTGTAAGAGATTTTCTGTAATTATTACATTAATATTATTATCACTTTTACAGGTACCAAAAAATATGTTAATATAAAAAGCAATCAATCAAATTTATTACAGTCCACCTTCAATGAGCGATTCTTATGAGGCTTTTTGCGTTTGAGGTAGATCGTAAACGTCGCATTTTTGAAGGTTTTGTGATTATTTATCTGAATTCAAATTAAGTATAAATTATCTCTCTATTATTAAATGCACCTTTAAATTTTATAATTACAACTTTAACTGTAAATAGTAAATTTTTAAGTGTCTTATCAATTTTTCAAAAAAAAACGTTTTTTAGTTAATTTAGCAAATAATTTAAAAGACGCAACGATTTCGTTCCACCCCCAGCTGACGCTCTCAAACGATATTTAAAAAAATTAATATCGATCAAATAAAACACATTATTAGGTTATCAGTATAAATATAGAGTTGGATAAAGTATACGTTGAGTTAACATATAATTTCAAAAACTAAATTTTATTTCCTTCATTTTAAATGGTACTATAAAAAATGCTATTTTTAACAAATATTACCGATTAATATTATAAAGACACTATATTATGAAATATACTAGTAATGTAAGTTTCATATACAGAATCACAATTATTTATTCTGCTGCAAAGACGTTAAAACATTACAGACAGTTATTATTGTCCGAGTACAAATAGTCGCCAAGTGATTTGTTTTAAAATGCCACAGAGTCACGCAAACAGCAAATCTTACTAATCTTATTTTAATATTATAAATGCGAAAGTTTGTGAGGGTGTTTGTTACTCTTTCACGCAAAAACTACTGAACGGATTTGTAGAAACTTTACAGTAATCCAGCTTATACACCAGAATAACACATGGGCTACAATTTATACAGATTTTATGTAATTTGGCCATAATATATAACGATAACGCAGGCGAAGCCGCGGGCGGAAAGCTAGTTGATAACAATTTGTAAAGATGGATAATACGTACAAATATCTGGTGAGGTCCTCGATGTCGACGAGCATGGAGTCCTGCCCCATGTGCAGCTCGTCGCGCGCCATCAGCAGCTTCACCAGCGAGTCGTTCAGGGACTCGATCTGCGAGTGCAGCTCGTTCACTATCACCTGTAACAAGGTGATCGCGACTGTTCAACTTTTATTTATTTATTCTTCATTGCACAAAGAAAAAGTAGTAATAGGCGGACTTAATGCCTAATGGCATTCTCTACCAGTCAACCACTGGGCGAAGCAGAAATCGTGTTGGCGGTGTCTCGTAAAACCGGAATAAAATATACTATTATTAATACTATTATTATTAATACTACTATTAATACAAGAAACATACTTATACCAAAATTATACATATAATTATAAATTTTTATAACTTTTGTGGGTTTCTATTAGGCACCAACCTACCCTGGCCCCATCTAACATACGCTACAAATCTCAATATGCTACAAATATGTAGCATATTGAGAATGTTTGCTTATCATGGCTTGTCTCCGTACTGAAGTAGGTTTAAACGAATTGGCTCCTCCTTTAACCATGCTCATAAACCAATCCTTCGACGAAGGTATTTTTCCAAACGCTTTGAAAACTTCAATAATTACCCCCATACATAAAAAGAAGGATAAAACAGATCCTAATAATTATCGTCCCATAGCACTCCTACCTACTGCCTCGAAGTTATTTGAAAAATCAATGTGCGACCGTATTTACAATTTCTGTGAGAAGTTCAAAATCTTTGATAATTGTCAGAATGGTTTCAGGAAAAAACATTCAACAACCTTAGCTGTTCTCAAATTTATGCAAGAAGCTCACAATCTAATAAATAATAAACAATACGCAGTCGGCTTACTATTAGATATGTCGAAAGCATATGACAGGGTCCGTCATGACATTCTATTAAAAAAAATATACAAGTTAGGAATACGTGGCCAAAGTCATAAATGGATAGCTTCGTACCTACAAAATAGAGAACAATTTGTTAATATTAAATATTTCAATGAGGTAACTTCGCGGATAGAAAACATTCGGTCTGAAGGCAAAACAATAAATGCATCCATTCCACAGGGCAGCGTGATTGGATGCCTCTTGTTTTTGCTCTACATAAATGATCTGCCTAAAATTGTGAACGACCACTGTACATTATTTGCAGATGATATATCAATACTTACATCATGCCAGGAGACCTCACACTTAGAAACTAAAATTCAAAACATTTTACAACAAATAACAGATTGGATGAATAAAAATAACTTAAAACTAAATTTACAAAAAACTAAAATCATGATATTTCGACCCTATCAAAAAAAACCGATTCAAATTAATAACCTGAAACATAATGGTGTAGAGTTAGAGCACGTTGATGAATACACATTGCTAGGACTAACTATAGATACACATATTAATTGGAAACCTCATTTAGCTAATTTAAAATCAAAAATTTCCAGATTTTCTTATGCTCTACGCGAAATTAAAAAGTCTACAGATAAAAAAACTGCAATAACTACCTATTATGCATACGCTTATTCATGTTTCATCTATGGTATCATACTGTGGGGAAATAGCACAGATGCGCCAGGTATATTTACCCAGCAAAAGAAATTAATCAGAATATTAGAAAATATCAAACAAACTGATAGTTGCAAACCCCATTTTAAAAACAGTCAGTCGCGCGTTTTTAAAACAGTCAGTCGCGCGCGCACTGTGCACCGGTGTGACGCGTTTTGTTGACAGCGCGAAATTATTAACGATTAAAAAATGACGAATACAGTGAAGTGTACTAACTGTAACATTGTTATTGATGAAATGTTATCGTACGTGCAAAATAAAGTGTCGATTTTAGACGAAATGACGCTGGTGCGCGTTTGTACTGCGTTTTATACCAGTAACGAAATAAAAACCTCGAAGTCTTTATTGTTTAGTTCTGTATCGATGGAACTCCGAAAAGTAACAAGGAAGAACAAGGGCAAAGAGGAAAGGGACTTGGCAGATATCTTAAACCTCTTCAAAAGTGCGGAGCCGGATGAAATACCAGTGTTTGTAGCCAGACAACTCGATAGGTTACCACCTCTGGATTTTGAGCACCTGGACTGCACGAAGCTTATTAAAGACCTTTCAAAAATGCAAGCTACTATTGAAGAGATCAAATCGTCTTATGTAACGATGGACTATGTACAAGAATTAAAAAGTGAACTGTTACAATTAAGAAATAATTCGCTGCCGCCTGCGTCGGCATTCGGAGTGAATACAAAAAGAGGCGCCTGGGTATTAGACAGCGGTCCGGTAGGCCTTTCAGACTTGCATAGTTCATGTCTAGACGAGACAAATAATAAACATGACTGTGGCTCATATGATAAATCACCTCAATTTCGTGAAATTATGCAGGTACATCGGAAACAGTTGGATCAGGATTCGAATGCGCAACAACGGTCGGCTGATAACGAGCGACAAACGGCAGCCGCTCCGAGTTGCGAGCCGAGCGAACTCGAGTGTGTTGGAGTGAAGAGCGCAGCGGTATCGCTGTCGCGCCCGAGCAGCTCAGCTGTGTCGGTAAAACAGTTACCTGTCACTGATAGTGAGCCGCGACAAGAGTTAAATGTAAACAAACAAGATGACGAATGGCAGAAAGTGTCTTATCGTAAAAAGAAACATAATAATTATCGTTACGTTGGAAAATCGGGTAAAGCGAGAGACGCAGAATTTAATTTTAAAGCGGCGGACAGAAGGATTCCAATTTTTATCACAAATATACACAAAAACACGACGGAAGATGACATTATTAGATACATACAAAGTAAGACTAATGATTTGGTATCCTTAGAAAAAATTAATATGAAGATAGAAAGAAATCACAAGGCTTATAAGTTTCTAGTACTGGAATCGAAATTATCTTCTTACTTAGATGAGAATATATGGCCTCAAGGCATAGTGTTTAGACGGTTCAATAGTTTTAAATACAGAAACTCGAATACAGTTTCTGTTGACGGCCAGACAAGAGAAATTAATGGATAAATATCGACTAGCTAGTTTCAATTGTAAAGGCATCAAGCGTTGCGTTGACAGCGTCAGAGACTTATGTCGAACCTGTGACCTCATAGCACTGCAGGAGACGTGGTTACTCCCGGAGGACATCCCATTCCTAGGCACGATTGTAAGTGGTTTTGGATACGTGGGCGTGTCAGCGGTCGACACATCAGCCGGTATACTCGTAGGAAGACCATATGGAGGCGTTGCCCTGTTATGGAAGAGTAGTGTTTTTCGAGAAGTGTCAGTTTTGAGGTGTGACAATACTCGAATATGTGCTATAAAGATAGTGACCAATAATCGTCCAATGATTGTGGTGAGTGTCTATATGCCTACGAATTCTAATGAACACCTGCCGGTTTTTATAGACTGCTTAAGTTCGGTAAGTGCTCTTATTGAAGAATACGGCGTTGAGTCAGTTTTTATATTGGGCGACTTTAATGCTGACTTATCGAGTTTGTTTTATAGTGAACTTTCGAATTACTGTATGGAACAATGTTGGACTTGTATCGATGTTGATTTGTTGGGTGCGAATTCGGGTTCATTTACGTTTGTTAGTGAGGTGACCGGAACTTGTAGCTGGTTGGATCACTGTGTAGTAACTCAATCGGCAAAACGATCTATTCTAAATGCTTGTGTCGAGTATGACACGCTGTGGTCGGACCATTTCCCACTCATTATAGAATGTAATTTTGATCTTTTAACGCCAACCCTGGTTCACAAAAATATGGCTAGTCACGAAAACGTTTTATGGGGTTCTCGTAATAAGGAACAGATTTCCAAATTTACCACGGAGTGTCATAAGCGGTTAAAATGTATTGACTTTCCTTCCGAATGTGTAAACTGTGCTGATTATTATTGTAGCGATCCAAATCACCGGTATGTTCTTGATAGGATGTACTCCGAAATTGTGACCGCCCTGAGTGATGCGTCTGTGATGAGTCGGGGGAGCACGAGGACGGGTGGGCGTGGTGCGCGTATCGTGGGGTGGAATAAACACGTTAGTGAGGCTCACAGGGAGGCTAGAAGGTCTTTTTGTGAGTGGATTGCGAGTGGTAGGCCTAAATGCGGGATCATTTACGATGAAATGTGTAAGCTCAGAAGGGTATTCAAATCACGTCTTAAATGGTGTCAAAACCATCAAGACCAAATTAAGATGGATGCCTTGGCTGAGAAACACTCGAAGGGCAATTTCCGCGGTTTGTGGCAAAGCACTAAAAAACTAAACTCAAAACCTGGTCTCCCTGTGAGCGTCGATGGCGTGTGTGACCATAAAGGTATTGCAGAAGCTTTTAGGTGTCATTTTTCGGTTAAATCGCCTTTAGGTTCGCGGGTGGAGGAGCTCAGTTCTCAGCCAGAGAATGGAAAAGTAGGGGTACATTTCTTTGCTAAAGATGTATTTAAAATCATTAAGGGGATGACGAGGGGAAAGTCCCCTGGCCACGATGGTCTGAGCATTGAGCATCTTCAGCATGCGGGACCGCATATACATAGAGTCTTGTCAATGTTCTATTCGCTATGCGTGAGCCACTCCTACCTGCCGGTGGACCTTATGAGAACTGTCGTAGTGCCTATAGTAAAAAATAAAACTGGAAACCTTGCTGATAAGGGTAACTATAGGCCTATTTCGCTAGCCACTATTATAGCTAAAGTCTTTGACGGCCTGCTCAACACTCAGTTAGACACATATTTGAACTTGCACGATAATCAGTTTGGGTTTAGACCCAAACTATCTACCGAGAGTGCAATCCTTTGTCTAAAACACATTGTAAGTTATTATACGAGACGTAAAACACCTGTTTATGCATGTTTCCTCGACTTATCAAGGGCATTCGATCTGGTATCATATGAGATCTTGTGGAAAAAGCTCGAGGACATTAATATACCATGTGAACTTGTGTCCATCTTCAAGTATTGGTATAAGCACCAGATCAATAACGTCAGATGGGCGGGAGCAATGTCGGAGCCTTACAAGCTAGACTGCGGGGTCAGGCAAGGTGGATTAACCTCACCCTCGCTGTTCAATTTATATATGGATGCATTGATTGTCGCGCTCAGCAGCCAATATATAGGATGTCATGTGGATGGCGTGTGTGTGAACAACCTCAGTTACGCCGATGATATGGTCCTGCTGAGCGCGTCAGTCTGTGGTTTGAGAAAGCTTCTAAAGATTTGCGAGGATTATGCTGGCGTCCATGGGCTTGAATACAATGTCACCAAAAGCCAATACATGGTGTTTGAGGATGCCGGTGCGAAGTGTCCGCAAACCTTACCACCTGTTCGACTAAATGGTGTCCCTCTAAATAGAGTAAATCAATTTACTTATCTGGGCCATATAGTTACCGCCAACCTCAAGGACCATGCTGATATCGAGCGGGAACGGAGGGCATTGTCTAGGAGAGCCAACATGTTGGCCCGCCGATTTACTCGATGTTCCACTGCTGTAAAGGTTTCTCTTTTCCGGACATACTGCACATCTTTGTATACGTGCAGCTTGTGGGCAAAATATTCGCAAAGGGTATATGATTCCCTCCGTGTCCAATTTAATAACGCGTTTAGGGCGGTATTGGGACTGTCTCGTTTCTGTAGCGCGTCAGGCATGTTTGCAGCAGCGAACACCGACTGCTTTCACGCAAGTATGCGCAAACGGGGAGCCTCTTTGGTGCGCAGGGTTCAGGCCAGTTCCAATGCCGTCCTAGCTATGATTGCCGGTAGGCTGGACTGTCCCTACATCCGACATTGCTGTGATAGACACATCCCACAATGTCGGATGGAGAGACTATTGTAACTAATTTATTTTAATGTTTTAAATTTGTGTTTTTATTGTATTTTATTTCTTAATTATTTTATGTTCCTATTTATTCTAATTTTAATTTCAATTGTATGTCACAATATGGGTTTTTTATCACCTGAAATAAATGATTTAATTTAATTTAATTTAAAAAAAAATAAAAGTATTAACTCTTCGAGGCCTCTACATATTAGAAATTTGCAAATTCGTAAAAAAATACCCAGGTTTCTTCACTAGTCGTCAGGACTATCCGTTAAAATATTCCCTACGCCACAGAACTCAAACGCGGTTAATGCTGCCCTCTTCGAGATTGGCCTCGCACTCGAAAAGCACCTTGGTCATGGCAGTAAAAATTTATAATAAACTACCGTTACCTTTTAGGGATATATCAAATGAAATAGAATTTACAAAACAGTTAAAAGAACTACTAATTGGTAAAAGTTATTATAGCATAGATGAATACTTTAGCGATAAACTTTAATAATATATATATATATATTGAAACATTGCACATGCCCTCCTCTCTTCTAATTTGCTGTGCCCGACGGGGTCCATGATGATCTTAATACCATACTTTAACGCCTAATTGTTACATTGTGGAATAGCAATAAATAAATAAATAAAAATAAATAAATTACACTTATAATTCCCCTTTCTATCAACCTTACTGAAACACTACCGTCATATATACAAACAAGGAACCAATAAGCATAATTAGAGGGAGCCATAATCAGTCGTTTCGAAACGATACCGTCGTGTTTCCGTTCTTACTGCCACTTTGTGCAGTTTTTATTCATAAAGCGAGTTAGGGAGTTTGGTAAATCATTATTACTCACTTCGTACAAATTATAAGTAAATTAGCTGACTTTATCTTCAAGCAACATTTTACGTGAAAAACCGCGGAAGCTGACCTTGACTTCGTTACCAGATTTTGCGTTTCGATCTGTTACGCTTCAGTTCGTGAGCCGTCTTGCCTTTATATTATTATGATTTATTTATTATAAATTTTATTTGCTAATTATTCTAAACAAGTTCTTTAACTTGATGATTTAAGTACTCATAAGTTATTAAGAATTCATGAATATAATCATCATTAAAAGTACCGCCTTCACAGCACTTTTCGTAAGACAATAATACGAGTGCGATTTCATGTTACAAAAGCATCCGGACTGTACCTAGTGTTTAGGACGGTGTTGAAAGAATAACAAATCTTGCATTGCCGGCGAACACTATTTAGGGTAAACTTATTTTTTGAGCAAATAATTACTGATGTAACCTTAATAACTATTAAACTAATCTTACTTCTTACTAATATTAGAAATGCGAAAGTTTGTGAGGATGTTTGTTACTCTTTCACGCAAAAACTACCGAACGGATTTGGATGAAACTTTACAGGAATACAGCTATACATCAGAATAACCCATGGGCTACAATTTATAAAGATTTAATGTATTTTGGTCATAAAATATAACGATAACGCGAAGACGAAGCCGCGGGCGGAAAGCTAGTTGATCTAATAAATACACATTGTTATTTCCAAGTAATACTTTACTTATAGTGCAGTCATTGAAGCATTATTGCTCCGAATTTTTTTACTGTGAACCGAATTGCATACAATTTTGGAATTAGGTTCATCTTACCCTTAACTTCAAAAGTGAAAATGATTTGAACTCCGCAACCACCCTGGGGGTGGTTGCCACCCCTTCTCGGGGGTGAATTTTTTTTTTGCAAAATAACCTCGGATATCGATAGAAGGCCTAATTTTAAGCAAAAAATAATCTCTTAAGTTTTTCAAAAAATCCAATACTTTTCAAGTTATTGGCAATTGAAAATTCGCAATTTTTTCACGTTTTTCATCGGTTTTTTGCAAATATCTCCAAAAATATACGTTTTATCGAAAATTTTACAAGAACAAAATTGTAGCAGGTAAAACAATGAACAATTTCGTTTTTTATAAAGTATTCTAAGTGCAATATTAAGCTAGATATTAAAGATCAAAGCCGTTTTTTATTTTGTCTGAAATTTAATCAATGTGGTCAATGCCATCTAGCGGCGAGCAGATGCATTTTATGCATTCTAATACAAAAGGGTTTTTTGTGTTAGAATGCATTAAATGCATCTGCTCAAATGTAGTGCTTGAAATAAGCTTTAAAATGAGCACTATTAAAAGTCTTTTGCACGTAAAATAAGTGAGCTGTATTGCAAATAAGGGGAGCATCTAATGTTTTTTCTTTTAAATCAATGGGTTTCATAAGTGCCATTTCCACCAAAATTAAAATTAATCGTATTCCGCCTATAATTAACTTTATTATGAAGAGTTTGATAGATAGTATCAGTTTGGCTGCTTCAGGACACATATTTTTCAAAAAAGTCCCGATTAAAAAAAAAATTCAAATTTTTAAAAAACCCACTTTTTTTTCATAATATCTCAAAAATGACGACAGATACGTATAAAAGTGTACGGATTAAAAATTTTGGTATTTTTCTGACAAACAATTTGGTTTTTTTGTTTTTTCTGTCAAACAAAGATTGACGGAGATATGATTGTTTAAAGAGCGCGTGGCAGCGCAATCACAGCCTCTCTTAAGCCCTTTAACCCTTCACCGTTTTAGAAAAAGGTTTTTTACTATATATTGCAATAAAGGATGTTGTAGCTCTCTTAATTACCTTTACAATGGTTTTTTATAAATTGTGATAGCATGAAAATTGAAGGAGTTATGGTCCAAAAACTTATCATATTTTTTTCTACTTAGTAACTGAATTTCTTTTTTTTTCAAGGGGTTGAAAATGATTTTAATATGAGGTAATTATGTTAGAAAATACTTTACAATTTCACCACTTACTATTAGACATGTTTTCTAGCGATAAAATGGCTCAATGTCAATTTTTCCATTAAGGGGTTGTTTACACCCCTTAAAAATAATAGGCGGAGTTCAGATCATTTTCACTTTTGAAGTTAAGGGTAAGATGAGCCTAATTCCAAAATTTCATGCAAATCGGTTCACAGTTAAAAAATTCGGAGGTAAGACCGTATTTTTCGCTTCAATGACTGCACTATTAGCAATAAGACAAATAATTAATTACAGCAACCTTACAATAATATGTGAAGTCTCCGCGATACAACAACAGATCTGACTTGAGCGTGAATTACTTTTACTACGCAGAAATCTGAATCCTGAAGAATCTTACGCCTGTAATCTAGCTAGACCTTTATTTAATTAAGTCTTTGACTGCCGCCAAACCGGACACAATAGAAAATATATTGTTTGTCGGTCACCGGTGACCCCCATGGCGTTCACCGTGTAGACCCGTCACTTTCATCTCGACTGATATTCTATGAAAGCAACAGCATCAGTAAGCTATTTGAACTTTGAAGGTGCTGAATTTTAAGTTAAATTGCAGAATATTATTACCTAGTTTTTTATGATTGGCGAGTGTTATCAACCGCATTAGAACTGTGTGTTTTCAAACAAGCGATTTAATGATAAAAGGGACAAGTTTTGATTTAGCAATCAATTATCGTCGAGACGTTGGCGTAGCGAAGCGGCACATCGCTGACAAAGACGAAACTCGTTACACAATAGGTATTGTTGTTAAAGAACAATCTATTGTGCATAATGGTCTTTATAGATGCGTCATCATTCCGACCCCAAAAATAGCGTATAGCGTTTCATTCGTTATATAGCGAAGGTCATTTTATCGCTATTTATTTATTTAACACACTTTTGCTCGAGAATTTATGTTATAAGATATAATTGTTTATGGCTTAAATGTAATATCCTTGCTCGGGCTTTAGAAGTTCTTGATAATGCATGTGCTCTTAATAATTATGTACAAAAATATAGCTTGCTCTTGGAAAACTCAGTTGGTAGGAAATACGCTACGACAATTAACAAAACATATTGGTTTAGACAGTGTTGTATAAATTTAAAAAATGCCCAACAATCCATGTAAAAGATAAAAAATAGGCAATACGGTAGTGCTAAGCTTTGTGACGTCAGTAATGGAACATTTTAGGAACTGTATATCATTCGTCATTAAACATTGTTTGTTTGATAATACAACTTTTCTTCTTTAATTTACTATGTTTGTGTAATAATTTCGTCAAGATTTAATTTGTTAGCAATAAAAAACCGTTCTGATAGGCACTTAGCTACGAGTACAAGTGCCGGAAGACTTTCTACTAATTTCAAATTAATGTATTATTCTAATAACAAAGCAACAGCATGGAATGGTGTTTATTTTTTTATGGCACGAAATTTAGAAAGGCTGTCTTATGACCATCCGTAACAACAGAGGTGTACTCGTAGCGTGATGCAAAACACAACGCTGTATTCAGTTGTGTGATGTGTAATAAGGTAACGTATTAATTTTTTTGCTACAAACAAATTGATACGTGAATTAGAAGTTCCGTTTTAGTGGTGCCCTTCCAAAACGGAACTTCTAAATCGTGTAATAAACTTGATAATGTAAACAAAGTAGCAAAAAATTTATAAGATACCATATTACATCACAAAACTGAATAGAGCGTCGTGGTAATCAAATTAAGTTGCTAACAAAAACAAGTTATCATAAAATGGCAGCCCCGACAAACTTCGTTCTGTCAAAAGTTATTGGCAAATGCTTGACAGCTGTGAACATTTAGTATGGACAAATGGTTTGCTTTTATTTATTTTTTTGGTTAATTCCCTAATGTTTTTAATACTTATTATCCTATTCCCGATGTAGACAAATCCAAAACACGAAAATCATAAATTTGGTCCACTCATTCTTGATTATAAGTGGTGTAACTAACTAACACGAATTTCTTTTATATATTTTTATAAATTGCGAGTTCCTGAAGAACTATCAGCCTACCGAGAAGGGTTTCAGGAATTGATCGAAGAAGGCCTATTCATAGGATACTGAGAAGGTATGGCCCCACAGTATATCAGCGAAAGTGTACCAGCGTGCCACTTTTTCTAATTAATTCTATTGTTTTTATCTTTAGATATAAATTGTTTCTGATTTGTTGCAACTATAAGTTTGTTTTTACTGAAGAATAATAATGAAGCGAAATAGGAACGCTCATGCTACGCGATGAGTTTCGATTCCACTTATAAGTCTACTCCATTACCCTTAACTTGTCTTTTGTTCCAGAACACGGACAGTTACAAAAATACTTGTAGTTCTTGCAAATCACGAGCGTGCGTGAGTCTAACAAAACTAAACTTTATTGTTTGGTATTAAGAGCGTCGGCACGCGCGCTTGTAAAATGATTGTACTTTATGAGAAAAAAAGTTTTTTACTTGTCTGTATTCGAGAGTGATCCTACTGTACGGTACTTATTCTGTGCTCTAAGTTTAACGGCAGAAAACTAGAAAAACTCGAATTTCGGACCTTGAAGATATCCAGCGGCATATCTTAACGAAATCTTCAATGTCCAAAATTCGTTTTTTTCTAGTTTTTTATCTTTAGATATGAAAACAACCATTGTAAATTGTTAAAATAATTAAACTTATAACAGACTCTAAGTTACCTGCAACTGCGCGATGTTCATGTCGGTGAGCAGCTGGCGCGAGACGCGGCGGCGGTCGGGCGCGAGCGGCGCGCTCGCCTTCTCCATGCTGCGCCGCAGCATCTGCGTCACCGGAGACACGGCGCGGCTGCGGCGCTCGCGCTACAAACGATTTTAGGCTCTATTATACAGACGTTTAGGGGTTATCATTGTTGTTTAGAAATGGACAACTTTGACATAAACACTAACAGTTACCACTGACATTATTTCCAAGGGGATGCTGGCAGTGGGCCGGGTAATCGGTCCGCTTGTTGTGGCCCAATTCACCCATTGCTCACCCATGCTCGATTGTAGTGTATATTACACCATCGTTAGGAAAATAAGTCATTCTTATTCAAGCACAAAGAATTTTGACATAATTATTTGGCTCACGGTCACACAATTACTTCTAAGATTTTCTTTCTGCATCCAGACAGCTCATTGGTTTTGTTCAACCTATAAAGGTTGAACAAAAAACAAAACCAATTTATTTATTCTGCCTTATATGCGTTTAGATAGAAGTTTTGAGTTTTCTCTATATTATTGTAAATATTATTTCGCTGTACATTTGTCTGGATTCAGAAAGTCACAAACGTTTATCGCCTTCAAATGCACTTTCAATGAATTTTTGAACTTTCTATATTTTACTAGCTCCCCCGACAGACTTCGTTCTGTCAATAGTTATAGGCAAATGTTTGACAGCTAGGAACATTATGTATTGGACGTTACGTTACTTATTCATTCAGCCATTTTCGTGTTTTATACAGATTGTCTCATCATCATCATTCGTGCGGTCTTTCCCGGTTGTGAACTCACACTGGTGTGTGGGGTCCCAGGGTCCGCCTTTCTTATTCTTATTGTCTACTACACTCTAACTCAGGTACCCTTACATCAAGCTTACCTCCATTTGTATGCGTGCCATTTCCTTGGCTTGCGCTAGTGCCATCCTAGCCTCCGTCTGGAGAGTGGCTTGAAGAGCATAGAAGTCAGACTCTTTCAGCTCAATGTGTCCCAAGGAGTGTGATGATCGAGATTTCGTTTTCATTGATAAAGATGATGGACGTAATTTTGCAACTGCAAATATAAACAAAATAAGTAAGTATGTATGTTTTTATTTATGGCCTTTAGAATTAACTTTTAAATGGTAGAAAAAAATTAGCAATAAACTTTAGGATGCTTAGTATTATCTGTGGCAGTCATAAATAAAACTGATATGTATAGTTTTAAAAGTGAACTTCATGAAGTTTTGATATATGGCAATGTACAATCAGCAAAAGAAGTAGCTTGACACTTAAGTACTTTGTCACATTAACTACAAGCTTTTCGCCCGCGGCTTCGCTCGCGTGAACGGAATTTTTACCCATAAAATCTTTGAAATTGTAGCCTATGTGTTATTCTAATGTATAACCTGAATTACTGTGAAGTTTCATCTCAATCCGTTCAGTAGTTTTTGCGTGAAAGAGTAACACACGAAATTTTGCATTCATAATATTAGTAAGTAGATCAAAGTTGCAATTACAGATGTAGTAGATAGTAGAATGGTAACCTCTATGACAAAGTACTCAGCTACTTCTGTTGCTGACCAAAGAACTTTGTATAGGTAGGTATACAGATATTTATTTTCAAATCCTGAATAAAGTAAGTCACATTTCACAACTGGGTTAAGGGATTGCCATTACCATTGAAAACAAGACTTGATTTATTGGTTTTATTTTGACTGCATCACAATGGTTGCCAAAGACAGCCTAATATACAATATTCCTAACTTGCATTACCTTACCTAAGTATGTGTTCTTTACAGTTGTATATTTTGTCACAAAAGTTAAAAATTACAAACCTCATAAGACACATTAACTGTATTGATGCAGAACATATAAATATAAATAAATAAAATATATATCTGGGACAATTCACACCAAGATCATCTGACCCCAAACTAAGCAGAGCTTGTAATATGGGCGTCAGAGACTGATAAACATACTTAAATATTTCTAAATACATACTTAAATAGATAATAACACCCAGACACAACACACAACAAATACAGATGTTTGTCACACAAATATTTGTCATGGGTGGGGATCAAACCCACGACCTCCGGCGCTAAAGGCAGGATCGCTGCCATTGCGCCAACAGGCCAGTCATATATATATATAGAAAGAAAATATCAACCATGATGAAGAACTTAGTTATCAGAGAATTGAAGGAGCCCAGATAATAATCCACGTTTCGAACAAACAAACATTTAAATCAATATTTGATTACAGATACTTCCTATTTGTAATAAAACATATGAGTGATTTGCAATTTAATAACGTGTAAGTTACAATGACAGACACAACACACAGAAAAGCACAAAAAACATGATAACCCACTTCAAGAAGCAAACTAAATCATACTTACCACTTTGAACTGTGGCTATTTTGTCTGCTTTTGTAATATTTACTGACAATGGCCTCGTTTGATACGGATGGTTATAGCTCGATTTGCTAAAAAGGCTTGTTCGGGATGAACTTTTGCTATTACTGTTTGTGTTTCTCTCTATGTCCGATGATTGAGACTCATTGTCCGAGGCTGTCTCATTCATGAAACAAATTTGTAGATTCATCCCTGCACATTATGGTACACAAATGGTTAATTACTTAATAAATGAATAAAAGGCTATAAATGAACAACAATATTACGAACACCATTAATTTTAAATTTGTTAATACATATATCTTGGTTTCATTGCAAGAGTTTTATAGAACTCATAAATATACATTTTGTCAGAATAATTACTAAGTAAGACAAAACCCAATGGGAAACTTTCAGTTACAGCCTTTTAATTTTGATTGTGTTATGCACCATGTCACCATATTTTTCACAATGAGGAAGGAAAGTTGAGGACAGAGCACCCTAGCCACCATGTGAAACATCTATTGTTTACAACGCGCATGAGGGGCCCAGAAATATATTGACACATGTTCAAGAATATTGATAACTATTGGTAGGGCAGCTATGTCCTCGATTTTATATAAACATAGGAAAAAAACATAGCTTAAGAAACCTTTGTCCCAAACAATATTTAGCCTAATGTTAATGTTGCAATATTATAAAACTCACCATTTTGAAGTCGTGAATGTAGGCTTGGTTTTTTCCCTGGACGGTCAGTGTGTCCCAGGCTGTAATACTCATCATTATTATCAATTCCCATTGCAAGCCGTCTTCTAATTTCTTCCCTGTCATTGCGTTTCTATGGTAAAAACATTTTGAACAATTAACAAAAAAGGAAATTAACTAAATTAAAATTACTCTTGTAAAAAAAAATAACCCTACTTTACTATCGTCAGGGCCATAGTCTGTTAAAGTAACGATGCGAGTAAATTTTTCTAAAATATTAGGATTATTGTCTATCAGCACTGGCCATTCAATCTCAGTTTCTGCACACTCTGCTGTACCAGTAGCTCTCGGACTTAGGGCTGTATTATCACTACAAGCGGGTAGAAACGTGGTCACAGGTTCAGTTTTCAATAACTTCGATTTGAACAGCTGCAACCTTCTTTTAAACCCTGGCTTCTCAGGAGATTTCTTGGCAACAACTGTTTCATCTGATGTTTTACTGAGCTTCCTCCTAATGTTAGTAACTAAACTTTCGAACATCTTAGAACTAATCAGTCTTAAAATATTTGGCAAAATTATGGCACAGCTGTCGCAAGCTCGCGTGCTTCGTATCGTGTTTTTCGTAAACAAAAGAATATTTATCCTGTTGGCTGTCAAATCCTTTCCTACGACGACATCCTTTTCTGTCATAGTGACATTTAGGGCAAGGTCATTGTGTGTGTTCCATTTTCTACGATTATCCTAAAAAATATTAAACACTGTTGTTTTTTTTGAACTTAGTAAAACTTACGAGGCAGCAAATGTTATCCACCGATTCATGATTATCATATGTGATCGTGTACAAATCTAAAAGAAATCTAGTGTCTTTTTTATAATGTCTCTGTTCAGGATTGAAATACGGCATTGACGCCATCACTGTATCACAAAAGAAACGTAAAACTTAAACAATCGTACGCGCACGTTACGGAGTTGCTGTGTTTAGAGACTGGCAGTCTGACGGCACTGCTCACTGCACCGTTGAATCACCTTAGAAAGCTGGTCCCACTACTTTATTGGTGGACGGTGGGTGATCATTAACTGTTACACATGGTCGATTCGAACGTGGAGCTAATGCGAGTGTACCGTTACTTTGCTTACCGCGGAAATTCGAAACAAATTAGTGGTTGAACGATATTTGGTTTAGTTTCTATAAGAAGTTAAGTATAGTTTGAACGTACCTATAGCTCAAGTTAACTGGCTCCATCGACGTAAATAAATCCATATAGATTTGTAAATTTAAATCAATCATCCGCGTTTAATTATTTAAACATCAGCTTACCCGTCTTTCTGCTTCCTTTGCCGCTTTTATGTGATTTTCAATTGCATCCAAGTCTAATTTAGGTAACGCTGTTTCTATGTTGTAGACATCAAAACTTCCTGTAACATAAAATTACAAATTGTTTTAAGTTAGTTTAAAACGTGTGTCAACAGAATTGATATCATGAAGAAACTGTAATAAGCGTAGACACATAGGGACATAGGTACTTGGGATTCATATTAAGCTGCATAAGTACCTATCGCAAATTTAATAAATAAATAACCTTCAAGGTAGTCACTCGTTAAATTATAGGTACCGGGAGATTATCAGACGAGCAATTTTTGACCCCGCTACCCCCATGTAAGGGCACGTGAGATATTATATCGGACCCCTCCCTATTCTTACGTAAGATTCTATTTTGTTTTTCAAAACAATTAAATGTCGTAAGAAAAGGATCAGTTACACTAAAACTCCTGAAAAAATAATTTGGATTTACGTCAAGTACTTAAATCCAAATTATTTTTTTACTAATACGCTTTTTAACTTAGGTTTAGGTTTAAAGACATTTTATCTCATAAACATAGAAGTTCACTTAGAATAAGACATTAATAGACTTAATATTAATTAAAATTAGGCGCAGCGCAACTGCATGCTAGATGTTCCTAGACTTCTAGACGCAAATTAAATATGATCCCTGCAAAACCAGTTGACCGCGCGATTTCCAATATGTAATTTATTTAATTAACTTTAATTTCAATTATACCATACAAATCAGTCGCACCATCAACTGTAATAAATATATTTGACTTTGACTTTGACTTTGTATTTGTTGTATGAAAACCTAAAAATTAAAGTCATTTGCAAATATCAAATTTTCGCTCACATAGGTAGTTACTACATCACTTAACAGTTACCGAGTATGCCGTATCGTTTTTGTAAGTCTTTTGACAGTCACCCGGTATAAATTTACCCTAAGTTATTATGACATACACTGGACGAGAGCCCTACGTCAACAAACAAGGGTTTGCGCAGGTATGTACTTCATTTGAGTGAAGATGTACTAGCAAAATATGAAAGGGTAAAGAGGTGGGTGGAGTAGGTACTCGTACCTATAATAATTTCGGACGGATCTTAATCATGATAATAACATGAACTGCTTAATTTAACATATAGGCTAATTTGATATTGTAAATGTAAATGTGTGTGTATTTCATAAAACTAGTATGTAAATCTATTCATAAAGTTAGAAATTAAAATATCTTTTTTAAAGATTTGGAAAAACACTTTCACTACCTACTTAACTAAATGTATGTTGTTAGCGTTTTTGTTTGAGACAAGTACCTGATTATCAGGTAATGCAGTAGAAAAATTAACATCAGTACTTACTTAATCTTCGTACCTAAACCTATCTACCTTGTGCAAATATGTGCCATACTCTTAAGTGTGTATAGTGCAAGTCGTAATACACAAATCGTCGCTGACGCCGCCCTTTACGATTGTAAATAAATTACGTAATGTACTAAATAATAACCAAAATACTATATTTGTGAAATTGTAATGTTATTTTTACTTACCTAAATAACACTCCTTAGGACTGTTTTTATGGACGGTTAGATCGTTTTGAGCAGTTCGTGTACCATCTTTTGGTGAGCTTATTTCTTTCTGGCAATCCCTTGATCCTCTTGAATCACTAAAAGTACAAAGCATCACTTGTTTTGTATAAAAGTACTAATTTTACTTATTAAAGTGTGGATACAAGAGAGACAAATCTTGAATTGAGTTGTAACACGCCTTGCTATGAGTAATACTGACGTGCAGCTTGTTTATTCTACGACTAATTTAAGCCAGCGTTCCGCACCAAACATTAAATCTGAAGTTAACTCCGGAATTTAGTAGAGTTACCACTGCAGCATCAAATCTATTTTAAAAATGGTTTACGTATATAAGTACTCACTGCCTATGCTTGATTTTACACCACAGTTTCATATACAGAACTACGTGTTTGCAGGCGCGCACCGCGACAAATTCTTGCAGGGAAAATTATCTAGTTTTCCGAGCGTTAAATAGTTTGAGTGTAAACAAAAAGACTAATTAGTAATATCTTGATTTATACTCACGGCTTGGCCTTCAAAGGACTTCTACATTCTACATAATTATCAGTGGTACTTGTATTCCCAACAAAGCTTCTAATTCCTGGGTTACTTTCTCTAGAGCTGTTTAAATTGTGACATGACGAATTTGCTACTTCATTAGAATTTCCATCAGTGACCACTGTTCTTTTTTCGGGCTCGATCTTGCTTTGGGCCCAAATTTTATCTCGTTCTCGCATTTCATCGAGTTTAGGAATTATTTTTCTGAGTTCTGTGCTTAGTTGTTTTATTGTATTTTCAACTTCATTACTAAGCTTGTCTGTATTATATTCAATGTTTTTAGAGTCGATGTCAATTTCATCTTTGCCATCTGAAAGATGAGCATCTACAATCGTCGTATTCCTGTTTTCAATAAGCAAAAATGTAGGTCTGCTGAGACTCATTTCTGTTCTTGTATTTGATTCATTTTCTTCGTCAATGATATCACTTTCATTTTTAAATTTTTCGTCCTCGCTATCGTAATCTTTTATTTTATCTCCGGCTTGATCATAACTATCACACTTTGTTTTAACTAATTTCTTTATAACGTGATTTACAACCTCGCTAATATTATTTATTGTGTTTTCTATAGGCTTAGCAAAGGTATCTTTAATATCTTTCCTCAATTCTTCTAAATCATCTTGAATATTAATATTATAGTTAAGTAGCTGTTTTATTTCATCCTCTATTTCTTTGTTAAAGTCTCCTATGATATCTTGTGTGTGAAAATTGTTTTCTATGTCCGTATCGGAACAGTTAAAATCGCAGTTTAATGTTGTAGCATTATTATTATTTTTTGTTATGGTTTTTATGAGATCGGGAATATCATTTTTTGCGTTACTATCTAACTTTGTTAGCAAATCATTTTGTGATGGGTTTAATGGTGAGGATTTTAGGTTACAGTAGTCATTGTTGTTGTTATTGTTGTTGTTGATATTTTTGTTTTCTATAAATGTATTACCTTCATTGGATTCATTTTCATATGCTAATTCTGTTATTTCAATGTCTAAATCATCGTCAGTCATTTCATTTTCTGAATGATAAAAGTTCTCTATAGTTGAAGAATAGTCCTGCAATTTGAAAATGCATATCTTGCCGTTAGCGTTTATACGATCATTCAATACCACAGGTAGGTATTAGTTACATAAGTACTGTAACATGTGTCAAGTAGGTACGTAAGAATATGGCTTCTCTTATGCCCCTATTTGAAGTAAACACTTTCAAGGTTTCTTTAACTGATTGGGAGTAAAACTTTACCTGTAAAGTGTGTGCCAAGTGTTGGAAGCCAGGGTAGTTAGGGTTTACAATGCCTCTAGGTAGAGCTTGTAAGCCGTTTTCAGACATTTCATCCGTATCAGAGTGTTCAAACGCCCTTTCTTCTTCACTAGGTGATGTATTGGGATATGCATTAGAGTCTTCTGAAAAATATGAAAACGGCTTGGTTTTGATTAAGGAGCGTTACAATTAACATTCATTTGGATGATAGCTGAACATTGTGCGCAGTGAATCTGTGACATTATAACTAATAAATTGTAAAAAAAACTAGGTTTGTTAAATTTGGGACTTCAAAGAGTTTTATTTATTTTCTTTGTTATTATTATTAGTATTTGTATGATTTTCTAACGTGGTATTCAATGGTAACCTAGAAAGTAAGATAATATATTTTACTAAGAACAGACCTGAAAATATTTCACTGGTGATGTTAGCATTGACCACACTTCCCGCCAGATTGGAGCCTTCTTTATTAATATAAGATTTAACTATGTTCGTGTTATTTAGGTTATATATTCGGTACTGTCTATTACATACATCTTCTGTGTTTGTATCAGTATTTTCCGAAATACTATGCTCAGGAATTACAGAGTTTGTATTATTACTATTATTTTCAAACAACTCTTGACTTCCTCTAGGTTCGTAGTTGTTACAATTATTGGAGTTTACAGTATACTGCAAGCGGTCCCTGGAACATCGCTTATCTGATTGTGTACTGTTCGACGTATGCCAACTACTATTATTTATAATTCTATTTGATAAACTTTCATGTCTGTTTATTGCTGCTACATTCCCGTTGTCAGTTGCTTGATGGATCCTCATGATTACCTGAAAATAACAAAAATAACTAGTTAGAAAAATTTGAGTAGGCAACAACGAAAAACTAACGATTGGCGTAGTGTACTGTAGCACGGTTTCTTGCATCGATTTCCGTGTAAGAATAATTCCGAAATAGTGTCCCGGGTTCGATTCCCGGCCGGGACAATTCAGAAAACGACCTGAATTGACTCGGGTCTGGGTGTACTAGGAGACGCAACTGGCTTATTTTCCTTGTGTGGTACCTCGTAATACAGGGATATTAATCCCTACTTCGAGACCATTACAAGAGGTGTGTTGACTGGCGCATATTTATATTCATTTATTTAATAATCCAAATCAGCCAGTGACAGAGGTCAGCTTTAAGAAAAACAAATGACACGAGAATTCTGTACTATACTTAATATTATAAAGAGGAAAGATTTTATTGTTTGTTTGTTTGCATTGAATGAATAGGCTCCGAAACTATTTATTTATTTATTTATTTATTTATTTGCAAGTCACATTACAAAATGTTAAGGTGGTATTAATAAAGTAACTAAGGTTTACATGGGACGCCCCGCAAGGGCACAGCAATAGGAGAGGGCTAACATTGTTTTAAAACTTTTGAAGCATAAACATATTCTTAAAATTAATAACATTATTAACATTATTAAAAAAATCAATAACATTACAAAATAATATTACAAAATAATACTAACTAACCTTTAAATTTAGAGTTTGCTAAATACAAATACATCCCTTACTTTTAAAGAGGCGCATTAAATTTATTTTTTGGTTTAATTTGATTTGTCGTCGAAGTATTCTTTTAAATTATAATAACATTTGATGGAGAGAAACTTCTTTAATTCTTTATGAAATAGCGTTGGTTTTTCTATATTTTTTAAGTAATTTGGTAAATGGTTGTAAATCTTAATCATCATAGGATGAGGGCTTGATGCAACTAGCTTTAATTTTGTAAATGGTACCTTGAGTTTATTTAGATTGCGGTTATTTCTTTTGTTATTTACTACGGGACAATATAGGTCCGGGTGTTTCCTCACAAACTTACAGGATTCACAAATGTAAATACAGGTAAGGGTAAGTATTTCATATTTAGCAAAATGTGGTCTACAGGATTCTAATTGAGTTATATTTGTTAGTATTCTTACACACTTCTTTTGTAAAATAAAGACCTTTTCCGCATCACAACTGTTTCCCCATAAGATTACGCCATAGGAAAGTCTAGAATGAGCGTATGCATAGTATGCCGTAAGGGCAGTCTTAAAGTCAGTTACTCGTTTAAGGTGGTAGAGAGCATAAATAAAGGAAGATAGTTTATTTAATAGTTTACGTATATGGGGTTTCCAACTCATGCTTTGATCCAGGTCTATTCCCAATAGAGTCGCCGAGTTTACCACTTCAAGTTTAATGTTTTTATAGTGATATGATATTTCTAATGCTGTTTTCTGATTTGGTTTAAATTGAATGATTTTAGTTTTATTTAGGTTAAGTTGTAAGTTATGGATTTCTAGCCAGTTAACCATAGTATCTAATGACAAATTTAGTTTATTTTCTAATTCACTGGTGTTAGCACATGGGATAAGTACAGAAATATCATCTGCAAAAAGAATACAATCGTTAAGTATATTTGGGAGATCGTTTATATAGATGAGAAACATAATACATCCCGAGACGCTACGATTTAAGAAAGTCTTTTACCATTAGAATAAAACATTACCCTGATGAATATAGGCGATATACAATATGTTTTGTTTTTGTTAATAACCTGTGCGCACCCGGGGCCGGCCGCTAGTCATCTATAATAGAGGCACCTTGAACCTTCTAAACTTTCACACGCACATGTAAAAAGTACATTGAGTTTCAGCACATAGTAAGTAAAATAGTATGTACTCCGTTTTCAGTCCAATTACTTTCACTGTTTGTACGCAATACGGCTTCGATCCCGTACCGTAGCCCTATGAAAATACCACCGACATGGTCTAATATTGGAAATGAAATAAAAAAACTTATTTTGTATTACGCAGTGAAATGAGATTATGTAACATTGTTTTAAGCCTAAGGTATACTTAATAAGATAACTAACATTGATCAAGAAAACTAATAAATTACATTCGGATGTTGAAAAGAGGTGCATTAGGTCCTTCTGCATAAGGTATGGTTTTCTGCTACTGAGTGTGTCATAAGTAATTGTTTTGCTTCCTTTGTACCTTGATGAAGTTGGTTGGGCTTGTTACCATTATTTTAGATCTACTGTTAGTTGTAGTGATGATTTCTACAGAAAAACCCTTTCAAAGTATCGGTCGAATTTCCCTGTCAGCCTGTATTTTTTCATCACCACAAAACACTTAAGTACCTACGTTAAACGACACTGTAACATGACGCCAATTGTACATAAAAATCGGGTCGTTCCACTCATAACGTTAAGGTAATAAGCAGCTTAGCTTTTAAGGGTTATGCCTAATCATTGAATTTTATGTTCAAATCCATACAGAGCGATATTGGAGATCAGGGGCGGATATTGCGAGTCCCGCTCTCTTCCGGCGAACGGAGGCCTCAATCCGATTATACTTACATCCCTCTGATAAACCCGAACTCATAATATTTTGCCATATTTTTGGTAAACATAACATTTTCCTAGAACTGAAAACGTTATAGTATTTTTAGTATCATCTTGACACACATGCGTCAACCATTTTAGAGGAATAATGATAAAAATGAAGTATCTTAGTAGGTAATAATAATTTAACCTTCTATGAAACCATGAAGCTTGATAAAATTGATAAAAGTAATCAATGTCGACAACCCTCGCTTAGAACCTAAGCTGCATGTTTCAGTTCATAGTAACGGAGTTCAGTCCATCAGTAAACGCTGGTGTACCATAACATAAGTCAATACCATAATTATTCGCAGGCATAAATGTCCACTGCTTAAAATAGGCCAACCCCGTATATTTCGAGAGCAACTGGTTTCAGGCGGTCAATATCAAAATTCAAAAATCATAACAGTTTCTCCATCCACCAACCAATTACGTCATAAACAAAGGCGTTGTCCGTTGAATGAAATTATTGCTACACTTTCATGGGTTTTGAAGGTCACTACGCTTGCAAGTGGTATAATAGGTAATATGTTGGTGATCACCAAGCACATTTTACTCTATCTAGGATTCGAACCTACGCCCTCTGACTTTCCGTTCTGGCGCTCTAACCAGTGCAGCGGCCAAAAGGGCCCGTCTTATTCACCTATTCCGCCTTGTAAAACTGAAGTAGGTAACTGATAATCCTGTTCGAAAGCATTTATACTCTAAAACAAACAAACAAACGGGCACAATAACTTGCATGCTTTATTCAGTTTAAACGTATTCTCGTTAGTATAGTTCATTTCAAGCTTAAAGAGTAGATCCAACCAGAAATGCATGCGGCACGGCGCCTCTGCCTGACAGATAGTCTAGAGGACTATCTGTCAGGCAGAGGCACCTCTTAGAACTAACCCGCCATTTTGACCACGCACACAGACACAGTGAGTTCACAGGCGAAACCGATTAAAACCGGTTCTGTCATATAGGTATAACCTACCTACTTCATTTTAAAATTTCAGAGCGAATATAGTAGTAACCCTGGGCGGTCACGCAAATTCAGGAAAAAGGCCCGAGCGGTCCTTCTGTAAACTCTTAATTTTGTGACAACCCTCAGGTCAATGTTGCAGATTAAAGTTAAACTGGGATTAGCATTGTGTGCACCTACATGTACTTAGCCATATCTTATAGAATCTATCACACAGTGGAAATCTCTAGATAGAAAATAAAGATAGCATTGTAATTTATTTATTTATTTATTCATTGCATGCCACTGGTAAAAAAAATACAAATACTGGCCTGTTGGTGCAATGGCAGCGATCCTGCCTTTAGCACCGGAGGTCGTGGGTTCGCTCGGTACCCATGCACGAGCATTTGTGTTTCTGGGTGTTATTATCTATTTAAGTATGTATTTCGAAATGTATCAGTCTCTGACGCTCATGGTACAGAGGCGTTCACATCAACCTCTACATAGGAGCACCTTATTCTACTGACATAAGACCCATTCTGCAATGGTTTTGTTAAGGTTGATGTGAACGCCTTTTGTACAATTTGTGCTTAGTTTGGTATTTGTGAATACATTGAGAAGAGAACTTCACCACGATAGCCTATGCTACAGTTGAATTTTATTTCAAAAAGAAGAAAATATTGACTATTTAGCAACATGAAATCAGCAAAAAATTCTTGTAACACTGATCACGTTTTCACATCTCTTTCATAATAATTTCTCAGAATCGGAGTGATAGGTACATTAGGTACTAAAGTTTAAAATAGGTTGAAATGGCCAAAGTTAGTCTTGCATCCAAAGTTTTCGGCCGAGTAGAAAAGTTCCAGTTTTATATCCACAGGCAAGCAAACTCCTTAGATAAGTAGGAGATTTAATTAATTTTAACTTTAGCAGCAGCAACTCGCGGTAACGGTTCTTGCAAATTTCTCAGAGAGATATAAACACGATATTATTTTCCTTAACGATCCCTAATCTAGCCACTTCGCTTTGCTGAGACCGAAAATACAACGCCAGTGCGAAGATATCTATAGGTTAATCACATCTTAGTTATATTATAAAGCAAAATGACTACAATTTTATTAAACAAAGAAATAATTATTTGTGATGAAGGACAGGGGCTGTATTACCATCTCTTAAAGCCAGTCAAGTTAATTTCCTAAACTGAGTGTACCGTGCAATTTCGTCAGTAAACAGCTGGAGTATAGGATGCGTTACTGACAGGTAACCGCTGACTGGCTGAAACTGAAAGATCATATTAGTAAATCGGTCGCTACGCTGAGTTTAGGGAATTAACTTGGCTGGCTGAGATGGTAATACGGCCCATAAACTACTGAGAATATGTCAAATCATGATAGTTATAGGCGCAAACCAATCATCAACTTATTAGATTATTTTGTTCGCAAAGTTTCTTCCTTTACTAAGTAAGTAAAATCTAAAAACAGACTGAGAACAAAGAAGTCTCTTTACACGTGTACGTAACTGTGACCTTAAAGCTTTAAAGCCTTGCCGAAACACTAAACTTACTCGCGGTAAGGAACTCGTAAGGGATTTTCGGAACAGCAGCTCATAACCCGGCCACACACTAGCCTCGAAGGGATAAATGTATTTTATTTTTATAACTTGAATTATTGACTTTCGCGTACAGAAAATAGAAGTTGGACACCACTGTGTACTTTTTTTTGTTCTATGCCATACCCGGATTACCTGGTGGTTTCCGATCCGGTGTAAGAAATTAACGTTTTTGAAACGTTCCGAATGGTTCCTTGCAAAGCATTTTGTTCGGAAATCGAACAAAATGGGAACATTTTATGAGAACGGAAAAACCGATTTTTTTTACAAGGAACAGAGGTTGTGGCGTGACAAAAAATCATATATATTGACACTTTTTATTTATCTGAGAAACAAATATTTCGTGGCGATAGATCTATTCGTTAGATGATACTAGTTGATGACAAAATATATCTAAACATTGCTAACAAAAATTAAAATTCCCTAATTATCGCTTCAATGTTCTTTAGTTCAAACTTTAACGACACGACCCCTTGACTATGCTGCGTAGTTGTGAAATATTATTCCTCGTTTCGTATGGAACCTAAATAAATATAAAGAAACCGGTTAGAAATGGTTAAAAATGTTACATTGTGCGAGATCGATTTACATCAGGTTCCTCTTCTAAATCGATTTTATTACGTTCCCGTGCGAACAAAAACAAGACCAATACGTTCTTAGGCATTTTAGACGTGAACGGTTTGAAAAATAAACCGGTTGCCAGGCCCTGTTATAAATACCAGCATATGATAAATGTTCATTCGAGCAGTGATGTTCTTTTTAAATAGTGTTCAGATTGAGGTTCATCTGACCAGGAATAAAACCAAGGATTTAGTTAACCGAGGACCGAAAAAAGAACATAGTTAATTCATTATATGAGTAATAGTTTAAATTGACATTTAGATTACCCTTTAATAATAATGAATATTTGATTTTTATAGCAAGTAATTTGATATTATAAATACTAAATTGTGTCAGTAGCAAAGCACACATGAGCCGTTAACACTAACTGCAGTAGTCACAAATTATAGGTACGTGCGGCCGCGGCGCCTCTGACAGATAGTCCGCCTTAAAGAAACCCGCCATTTTGATCACGCACACAGACACAGTGAGAATAATGTTCCTTGGATTACAGACGATACCAGTGAGTATCAGTGAGTCGGCCAGTGCGAGTGTTTTTGTTTTTGTCGAACCTGGGGCAATTTTTCACAAGATGAATTTTGTTTTTGGCCGGTTCTGTCAAGTAGGTATAACCTACTACATTTTAAAAATTCGAAGCGAATATAGTAGTAACCCTGGGCGGTCAAGCAAGTTTAGGAAAAAGGCGCGAGCGGTCCTTCTGTAAACTCTTTATTTTGTGCTGTAGTCGTTGCGACTAGACACCTATATCTCGATATACTGACAAAGTAAATACCTCCGTCGCCTGCCTACTCTCCAGATATTTCAGGGCGAAGTGTGGAGACGTCGCGTTAGTCCGGGGTCAACCTAATGGGTGCCCATCCGGCCCTTTCTAGCCTATAAATACCCTGACACGCCCTCGTGGCCTTTATTAACCGGTAACAGACGTTACTTTACTATAATCCCATTCTTTTTTGGTGAAACTTCTTGATAGAAAAATAGACGAGTATATCCCTAGATTATTGGGGACGGAACTTGAGAGATAAAACCATGAACACGTCACTTTTAAAGGCCGGTCAATATTATTAAAACAAGCAATTTTGTAGTAGCTGCATAAATAATAAGGGTACTATTAAATAAAATCAATTAAAGGTATTATATTATTTATATTATATATGTTTAGATACAGTCCTTGCAGGGTTATATACTTCTTTTAACTATGTCAATATTATATTTCATTTATATTACAACCCGTTTAGTGCAGTGGTTCAAACACGCCGGTTGAGACCCTTTGGCCGCGGGTTCGATTGCCGCGCCAGCTTAAATGTTGCTGAAGTCAGAGCCTTACGTCTTTTACAGCAGTATATTTAAAACTTAATGTTCCATTGCACAACTAAATAACTACATTCACACGAAATTAACATTTTCATAATCAATCTTCCACCAACCAGTTCATATGACCCCAAACTAAGGAGTTGTTGCCTGCATGTGCATTGAGTGTCAGAGATTGATAAGCATACTAAAAATAAGGAACGGGATAAACACAGGAGCTCGTCGCACAAACGTTAGTAGCAGTTGCATGAATTTCTTTTCCAATCCTATTTAACATTTGCATTAATACCACTAAATATACCATTTTGTTGTATAGGATGTGTAAATAATAAAAAAAATTGTTTGGTTCCGCCAGTGGATACAATCCCATATCAACGGTTCGTTGGTTGCACTAACTCGGCGCCCGTTAGGTACGTATACACGTGTACATCACGTAGCGACTCGCCAACAAATTGATTTTTCACTTTCACCCGGACACTAACCTTATTAACGAGGAAAAACTTCCGTGTCCCTCACAAAAACTCATTAACGCAATTCTTGTGCTACTTTAAATATAAACAAGGCTGGAGGTCTGAGTGAAAAGGTAATACAACATCCACGCGTTAACCGTGTAGCGCAACGGGTTGCGTTGCATTGGGCGACTTAACATAATAACGTTCATCTTAAACCGACTTCAAAAAAAGGAGGAGGTTCTCAATTCGACTGTAGGTTTTTTTTTTATGTTTGTTACCTCATAACTTTCGACTTGATGAACCGATTTTGATCATTCTTTCTCATTTGAAAGCTGGTGCTTCCCGAGTGGTCCCATTTTAATTTGGTCTAGTTCTGACAGTGGCATCCGTGAGAAAACTATATAAGTCTTGAATCTGGATGGACAAAATTCGCGATAAATGGACGAATAACTCAATATTACGCCAACCGATTTTGATAATTCTTTTTTATTTGAAAGCTGATGCTGCCCTTATGGTTCCATTTTAATTTGGTCCAGTTCTGACAGTGGCATCCATGGGAAATCCATATAAGTCTTAAATCTAGATAAACCATATGCGCGACAAATGGACGAATAATCGATTTCACGCCAACCGATTTCGATGCTTCTTTTTTTATTGGAAAGGATATACTTCAAGGGTAGTTTGATGAGAGCTTGGTTAGGTTCTGATTATGGGATCCATGACAAAGTAACGGAACTCTTCAATTCTAAGGAGCAATTGGACGATACTTTTTCGATGTATAAAATAAATAA
Organism: Udea olivalis; assembly: GCA_947369235.1. Taxonomy (NCBI): domain Eukaryota; kingdom Metazoa; phylum Arthropoda; class Insecta; order Lepidoptera; family Crambidae; genus Udea; species Udea olivalis. The sequence goes on from OX376343.1 coordinate 15,692,526, forward strand.
GAACTATTGACTGAAAATCAAGAAATAAACAAAAATATTTACAAAAAAAAAACAACTTCAAAAAAAATTATTTCATATTCTTCTAAAACTTATACGATAGTATAATGTAGGTACAATTATTGTTATTGTTGGAGTCTGTGTCAGCCAATGTAGGTTCGTAACTACCTATACATACGTAAACGAGAGCTGTAAATAATAGGTAAGTATATTGTAGTGTTTTCTTGGCTGACAGCGACTCCAATAATAACAATAATTGTACCTACATTATACTATCGTATAAGTTTTAGAAAAATATGCAATTATTTCTTTACTTTTTTGTGCTTTGTTTTAGAATAGTTTTTTTTCGTAGTTGGTTTTTTTTTTGTTACAATTTTAGATATCTTTTTTTAAGTTAATATCGCTAAACCTATTGGTTCACAGGAAAATAATTGTATTGCAAATAATATGTTGATAGTTCAATAGTTTGCTGCAGAAGTCAATCAATTGATTAAAACACAAGTTAGCAGGCTTTCAATATGAGGCTGATCAGCTGACTGAGTGATAACTTTATTACTGAGCTTGTCGGTTTCTTAGCTGGACTTGCCCACTTTCCATCAGGTGGAGTGAGGTCATCTTGAAATGCAGAAAAAGTATAAGCACGGATGAAACCTGGGGCAGTCATGCATGAAAGGAATAATGTAGAGATATTTAAAACAAGTAAAAATCAGATAATGGAGTGTGGGAAATATTCAGATAGGAATAAAGTAAGTAAAAAGTAAAGTAAAAAATATCTTTATTCATATAGACTTATAAAAAGTACTTATGACATGTCATGTAACAAAAAAAAATTGTAGCAAAAATATACTGAATAAAAATAAACTTACATAAAATAATACTATGATAGTTCATATCATAATTAAATATAATGTGACTCTACCACCGGTTCAGAGGTTGTTTCCGATCGAGAAGACTCCGGCAAGAAACTCGATGGTTACTCTTTTCAATCTTGTTTTTATACACAAAAATGGAATTGACAGAGTAAAGTCATAACAAAAAAGTGTGCAGAGGAGCAGATTATACCTAAGATGACCACAAATTCTTATCATTTAAGAAATCGTCAACACTATAATAACCCCGCTTCATTAACTTAGCTTTAATTTGTGACTTAAACTTGTGAAGAGGCAGTTCAACAAGAGTTTGCGGAATCTTATTAAAATATTTTACACATTGACCAACAAATGATTTCCCTACCTTATGCAGTCTTAGACTGGGAGTTACGAGCTTATTTTTATTTCTGGTATTGAGTTTATGAACATCCCTGTTTTTCTTGAAGAGATGCAAGTTTTTACGGACATATACTACATTATCATAAATAAATTGAGAGTACACAGTTAAAATATCTATCTCTTTGAATACTTCACGAAGCGAGTCGCGTGGTCTAAGGATGTAAATGGAGCGGATGGCTCTTTTTTGAAGAACAAAGATGGTGTTGAGATCCGCTGCCGAGCCCCACAACTGAAGACCATACGACATAACACTGTGAAAATAACTGAAGTACACTAATCTTGCTGTTGCGATATCAGTCAGGAGCCTTATTTTTCTAACAGCATAAGCTGCCGAACTAAGTCTTCCTGCCAGGGCAGAAATATGCGGACCCCACTGTAACTTGGAATCGAGAGTAATTCCCAGAAATACAGTGGAATTCGCAATCTCTAATGGCTCGTTATTCATGTTTATAATGGTATCGACCTGTCTTACATTGGGCATAGAAAATTTGATACATTTGGTCTTCTTAGCATTAAGCAGTAAATTGTTACTCGTGAACCAATGCTGTACCTTAGAAAGAGTATTATTTACGTCGTCAAGTGCTTTGTTACTTCTATCTACGTTAAAAATTAGAGAAGTGTCATCAGCAAATAATACAATCCCACATAGGTCTTTGACAAAATAAGGCAGGTCATTTATATAGATAAAAAACAGCAGAGGACCCAATATTGATCCCTGGGGCACGCCCATACGTATGGTGGCACCGGAAGAGTTCGTACCATTGATACTCACTTTTTGTATTCTATCAGTGAGGTAAGATTCTATAAGGCTAAGTGAAATATTTGAAACACCGTAATGCCTCAGCTTAATCAGTAAGATTTCATGATCTACGCAGTCAAATGCTTTTGATAAATCACAAAAAACTCCTATTGCATCTTGCTTGCCTTCCCACGCATCAAATATGTGTTTGATGAGCGCAATACCTGCATCGGTTGTATTCCTATTTTTAGTGAATCCAAATTGATTACTATGTAATAATTTATTCAAAGCAAAGTGAGAATGTAATTGATTCAATATAATTTTTTCAAAAATTTTACTTAAAGCTGGTAGAATAGAGATAGGTCTATAATTGGATGGGTCACTTTTCTCACCTGACTTATAAAGGGGTATGACTTTACTAAATTTCATTAAATTAGGGAACTGACCCTTGTCTACACAGTTATTAAAAAGTAACGCTAAACTAGGGGAGATGGCATCTACGACTGGTTTAAGTATATCAACAGAAATACCCCATAAATCCTCCGTTTTTTTTATGTTAAGTTCTTTAAACGATTTGAGGATGGTATGAGGAGATATATGATCGAAGCAAAAACTAGTGGCGCACTCATTAACACTTGATGTGAGGAGATAACTAGCTAGCAGTGAACTAGAATTTAGTTTACTGGTAGTAATAAAAGGTATCTCAGAGAAAAATGATTCAAATGTATTAGCTATATCAACGTCAGACTTAATAATATTATCTTTAATTTTAAGTGAGAAAGAGTTATTGCGTGGTATGGACTTACAAGTTTCTTTGTTTATAATGTTCCAAGTCGCTTTGATTTTGTTTTTTGCTTGTTTTATTTTGTCTCGCAAAAACATGGACTTGGCAACATTGCAAGATTTTTTAAATATCTTAGAGTAAGATTTAACATAGTCTACTAGTTTGGGACTATGAAAGTTCGCTTTTAAATCATATAATTCGTATAATTTAATCCTACTTTTATGAATACCTGGAGTAGCCCAGTCACTGAATTTAAATTTAAATTTATCAACTGTCACTTTTTTTTTTGAAAAAATGGTGTTATGTTCATACAATAACAGACATACGTAACGTTCATACAAATGCATGATAAACGTATGATGTCATTACGCCTTATAAAGCAATAGTGCCGTCTAATTGCTACCGTTATGTTCTTTACTCAGTACAATTCGCGCGAAAGGCCTGCTTCGACCCGCATCCTTAGAATAAACACGATTACGACCAGTCACGAACCCACCCTACTCCGCCGACTCTTTATTTCTGTTAGCAAAACAATGTTAAAAAATTTCACGAGTAAAAATAATGGTTCTATAGGTAAACACAATATGGATTTTTTTAATAATAAAAGATATATGCTGTGAGCGTTATTTCCCTTAACTTATTTTACGACCTCTAAAAATAAAATTGTTTCTCAAATTAAAGACGGAATTAAATATTGTGACTACTCTAATAAGTAAGTAACTTTTAAATGCGGGTTACATTCAATAATTACCATAGGTAGATATCTGTTTTGTGATGTATCAAACTGAAAGGTTATAGATGAGATTAAAATAATCCAAAAATAGACAAAACTAAGAGCCAACCTATCGCTGTACTAACCTCACAGCCTTTAAGTTTGATACATAGTTCCTAAATTTCTATTTTTTTTTCAGAATTAGCCGTTAAAGGATGAGCATACATCAGCTCTCCGATGAGCTCTGGCTAGAACACGACGATGCCAAAGCGGTGTTATTTGGCTGCTGTTTCCGCCCGCGTTATCGTTATATATCATAGCCAAATTACATAAAATCTTAATAAATTGGAGCCTATGTGTTATTCTGATTACAAGCTGTATTACTGTAAAGTTTCATCCAAATCCGTTCAGTAGTTTTTGCGTCAAAGAGTAACAAACATACATACATACATCCTCACAAACTTTCGCATTTATAATATTAGTAGACCCCACTCTCTACTATTTGAGGCCCCTTTTTGCACCTATCACTGGATTGCGTCAAGAAGCGTTCTATAGCCCTATCTTTCTTAAGATCCGCAATATCGGCGCGTAATCTCGTAGCCCCAGTCGTAGACACGTCGCAGCAAGTTCGTAGCAACTCCTAGTACCCGTAGCGACTTCTATTTTGGTAATGTTAAGGTCATCAAGCATGGGTCGGATGGGTGGCCGAATGAAAATACCATATTTGTACTATACAGGCAGCTAGTTCCTATGTCTATTTGAGTTCATTACACTTGCACTGTTTGTGTTGTGACACTAGGTATAAGAGTACTGCACTAGTTATCCGCTTACTAAAGATCACTATTCTTTTTGCAGACTGCACAAGTTCAAACACTTGTTCTGTCCAGGTCGTGGCACTAGCACGGCAATAACCTATTCTCAACTTTACTTTCCCTAATCTAGGTATAAGTATACTGCACTAACTGTGTGTTGGCACTAGCACTGTACGACCTATTCTGACTTTACTTTTCCTAGTCTAGGTATAAGAACACTGCACTACGATTTTTCACTGTTTTCTTGAGGTGTTTCTTCTATGGAGGCTTACCGTTGACTACTATTTGACCCCGGGATAGGCCTATTGATATTCCCATTTTTAGCTCCCAATCGGTAAATGTTTTATAAAGAGCAAAACACTGGGAACATCCTATCAAATGCTTCTAATTTTTTCCCAAGGTCTAATCAGACAAGGAAGCCTACAACCTATGTGACTGACAGAGATAGAATCAAGGCCACAGTAACTTTCTAATTTTAACTGTCTAAGTCAGAGGACTTAACCTCACAAGAGTGTGAGGGTGTGCACCTATGAATAACTAAGCTGCCGATCTTGATTGATGTAAAGTAATCTTATAAACATAAAATCTTAGCTATAAACCATTAAAACAAATAATAATTAACTAACTGACTATAAACTATAAAACATAAGCAAACTTTTACTATCTATGCTAGGTGGACTGTATCAAATATCAAATTTACGCTATTTTCATAAGTAAGAGTAACAAACAACCAAATTAACAAACTATTAATACGAATTTAAATATTTCAAGCTAAATGTAAGCAGTCCGGAACAAGTAGGATTTGCATTCAGAGGGAGAGCGCAATTACAAGGGAATCTGCTGTACCTTCGCTCGTCTGTTTTTTTATAGTACTTACAAATCGAATACTTCTGTATAGTTTTGCCTAATTGCTTGTAACTTCACTATGAGTTATCATCCCTTTTACTCGTAAATTGCAAGGCGTTACTGTCTTGAAAATGTTTTACTTCAAGTATTACTACATCTGCGAGGCGGCAGGGCCTTTCTGTATGAACTACACAACAAACACGCTCGCATTGGCTTCAAAACTTTCCACGACTGTAAATTTAAATAAGTAAAAACGCCTATAGCGACTACAGCATTTCAGAAATGGTAAGTAATGGCCTCATAGCTAGGCAGAAGTCGCTTTATCGATCAAACTGCTAACTTAACTCATTATAAGGCCCCATGCGCGCCACAGCGTACGTTCCGCAAAGAATTATAGTGACGTCGCTATTTTATTTTATTTATAAGCGTAAACGCTACCCTAACAGTCTCTCGAGGCTTTGCCTCAGTGCGTTCGGGTACATTACCCGTGTTATTAAAATGGGTGGGTTATTTAAGTGGCACATGTGATGGGTATATGGTATTGATTCTACTACTTCCCTTTCTCGTCTTGCCATGGCATGCTTAGGGCTGCCAACTTAAGAAAACACACGGCAACGAAAACAACAACGAACAAATCCACCGCCGCGCCGATAACAAAACTGCTATAAATAAACAAAAGCCAATCTTAAGTGTTTTGCATTATGTATTATTCAATAGTTAGTACTGTGTCAGTAAATGAACAAAATATTCCAAATAACCTGGGAAATTCTTAAGTGATTTCAGGATCTAGTAGAAATTTATGAGTTGGGTTCAGAAAAGGTCTCGCAAATGTAAACCTAGCAATGCCCTTCGTCTGCATCAAATATTTAGACAGGGAGATAGGAGGAGGTGTTCCCACGCAGCGAGTGGACGCAGCCTATCGGCTCGCGGGACGACCGCCATCAATCGCCTAGAACATCATAGACCAATGGTGGATAAAATTGCCTACGTATTTTAAGAGAAAACCTCGTCTATCACAGATGAGCAAACTCCACAAAGGGCATGGATGAATGCGCGCTCGGGCTCAATGGAGTGTGTCCGAATGTTTAATCGATCGTAAATTCTGCTTATACAAGTCACATTTCCGCTTTTTAACGTGTATACTTAATTGTAATTTATGGAGACACCACTGAAAAAATCGGATGATCTCATTAATAAATCTTGTATCATCATATTTTGATGCGTTGGTAAGGATTCTTTAACTATTTCAATCAGAATTTATAAGTACTATATAGCTACGTACTGTAATGTCGAATGAGCCTCTTTCACAAAACACTTCAACTAAATTACTTTCAGTACTATTAATGGCCCGCAGATGCAGAGCTATATAAACATTCCTCCTTAAAAAGGAGTTATTAAAATGAGTCTCATTTATTTTTTAGAGGATAAGTAATAAGTATCACTAGTTACTCTATACGCCTGTTGTTGTTTGAGTACACATTCGTGAAGATATATTCGGTTGAAAGTAAAGTAATTAGCCTAAACACTATCCCATTGCTGAGCAAAGACGTTCATCATCACGCCTGCCAGATGTGTGTCTATAATCACAAGCGGACTATCATTTTTTGGAGCGCACGACCACGTCATGTTTACAATGTATCATTTCCAAATAAAACATCGAACACATTTTTTGGATTTTTTGGGAAGATAGGCAAAACAATACCTTGAAATTATTATTAGTTGTAAACATGTAGTGGCATACCCGCAGTTCGGTCAAGATTTGTCGCCACCTTATGACACAATTTCGATCATTACCTATTCTCCTTGAAGGAAAAAGTGCAGAAAATACGTCTGACAGACGATATTTAAATCAATTTTGAAGTCATAAGAGAATGATTCTGTAAAAACGAAGATCGGATCCATATTCAGCGCAGCGACGGTGTGCAGTGAACCGTTTATACTTAATGCACTCACGGCGCCAGTGCATAAAGCATCTGCGACCACTCTGCGAAACTTGGCATGATCGCACATTTACACGAGTCTGCAGTGATTTTTCTGCCGACTTACTTGGCTGGAATGAACACTAAACCTGAAGCATATATTCAGGTCCAGGTTTTTTAGTTCAGTCAGGTTAGACGTGCAGAAAGGTACCCTACTTGACTTAAGTTTTTAAGGGGTTGACATGCTAAATGTCCTTAAAAGATCGGCTTACCTTGATTGGAACATCTAAGTAAAAGCTCAATTTTTTTAAATATTCAAGCCCGATATAAGAAACGTGGTCTAAGATAAGCTAGCTTTCCAACAGATTGTTTTAGCATAAGTTAACATTATTACGGTCACTTAATAAAAATCTTACAACGTCCGTCAAAGAAATTTATTAAGCTAGATTTTGAGCCGTGGGACCACAGGGACCAAGTAAAAGACGACGTAAATAAGATTACTGTTGTTGATGAAAAAGTAAATGTACTTATTAGATAGAGTATAGCAAAGGCATTACCTACGTCTGTTGAAGTTACATTTTATTAGAACACATCCAGCTAAGTGGAAAAAGACGAACAAAGCTCTGTGACCCCATTAATATTTTGATAGCTCTGATACTTTTTATAAAACTTTGTTCGTGTTCCGAATGACATGCAAAGTGCTCTGTTGTCTAATGTTTTGTTGGCCATTTGCCATAAGCAGCGTAATTTTTAATAAATATTCATTAATACTTGAAATAGTGTCGCATGGTGAGTCGGAGAAAGGCTGAAAGGGAGGGTGGGCGCGCCACTCACTCAAGGCCATTCGTTGCTTTGCCTCACTCACCGCATTTGTTTCAGCACTCAGGTAAAAGTGTACAAAAATATTAATATGAATTAGCTCTTTCTGGTTAAGAGTTCACGCTCATTTTATTGTTAATGAGAATTCGTCTTCGTAAAAACTTTCGACGCATGTGGACGTCTACATCATCTTTCATAAAATTACCTTAATTGCCTTTGTTTGTGCAAGAAAAACTGTTTTTCTAATCTTCTTAGAATCGTAGTTATCGTAGCTGATTAATTGAGGGAGTACCTAGTTAGATGCAGGAAAAATGGATGAGATCAAGCCAATTTGCTATTTTACAACCAAAACCTTGTATGCTATAAGCAGGTGATTGACCACTATAATAAACCTTGAGAGATTTGCGTGCCAAAATTACATTTGAATTAATTGTGTAGTTAGTTTGTAGTAACCTAAACAAAAACACTTTGTTACTCTAAGTATAAACTATTTAGAGTAAAGTATAAACATTTAGAAAGTCTATTACTATTACCCTTTTTAACTATGTTTTAGATTTGACATTCTACGTTTTAGCCATGAGGTAAGTTGTTGTGGGGTAAAGTTTGGTGCGTGAGACGCGCCCACAGTTCTCGCGTTATACACGCCTTGCCGCGCTAATGGCGAGTGCCGACGCAGCGCGCATGATGGATCACCCAATACTAAGTTACTTATTGGCTAAGAACCGGGTTACCATTAAAATACGGTTATCCACCGGAATTATTTAGTGAATTTGATCTCTAACTTAGCCATTAAAGTCAAAGGTCATTAGGTACAAGTATAAACGCTATACAGCAAATAGATTTTTTAGACAGGCGCAATAAATATTGAACTCCAGTACTTATATTGATACAAACTAGTGATTCATTATATAAGACAAGATGGAACAAAAATGTGGTCTGCAACAACACAACGCACTTGGTGTTGTCGTGAATGAGAATTGATTTGACATTCATAGCAATCTGACAACAAAATTCTAAGAAAATACAATATGACGATCTATACAATGAAAATTAAATATCCGGTCGTAAAAGTTATATCGGCGCATACATTTTATGTTAAACGCTCATTACCTATTATTACAATAGTGTTTCAACTGTGTTCAAACGATTTCTCAGTAAGTGAAATGTATATTTTTTTATGAGAAATAAAGTTCTTCTAAACCTTGGAAACCTTTAAACCTATCTTTGAAGTTAACCACGGTTTTAATAATGATTTTCATAGATAGGCGTCAACGTTATCATTAAAGTTCAGTGGTGCAACCAAGGCTGAGTAATCTTGTATTGTCAGTAAAGCCCCAATCCCTAATGAAAGGGCAATATCCCCTTAAGTGGTAATATCTTTGAGATTGGCACTTAGCAGTTACAAAACGGAAAACGATTCACAGGATTCTCCTTGCGTAATGTAAGTAATAAAATTCCAAAATAACCAAAAAAACAGGACAAAGAATATCCCGGATTCAGTTATAAAATTCTGTGTGTTATTTATGATATCATGACGTAGGTATTTGGCCAATATTTTATACGTATGGTGCCTATAAATTCAAGTAAGTTGAGTGGAAGATCTAATGGGCTAGAAAAAACTTACTACTTACATAAGTAGTACTAGTAGTAATCTTAAGTCGCTTTCTACAGGCTACAGTGATAACGTGGTATCTATCTCATGCTACCTATTATTGGTAGTACGTTGTTTTATAGCAAATGGTTACATAGAATTTCGTTTTACAGAAATTGCTTCTCATATTATCATTTCATAGAATAATCAATACCCAGAATAATACTTTAAATAAAATTAAATCATAGATTTTTATAACAAAAAAACTGATATCATAGAAAAATATTATCATAGAATAACAAATTAAATATTATTGCTCATAATGTTTACTTAATTGAACTTATTACCAAGAAATATAATAAATCGAGGGACAATTTATTATTACATTTTATACTTAATATCAATACATTATTTTGCCACTTTATTCATTCGCCGACAGTTCGGTTCTGGTATGTGCTCACTGAACTAACCTATTCTGACCAATAGATTTCTATGTGAAATATGTTTACGTGAAGAAAATAGTCGTAGAGACAAAAAAAGTAGACACGAAATTAAATAGACTGAATATTCCATGAAAAAATTTCTGCGAAACGAAATTCTATGAAAGTTCTGTATGCGAAACAAGAGAACAACCTACCTATTACCACTTTTGAAAAAATGAGCTTGCCTTTTAATGTTATATTCGCTAACATCAAGGATAATAGTCGAATGGCACATTATGAATGGAATTATTTAATAAACAACAAAACTAGGCAGAGTACTTCTAAGGACAACGCCCGTAGTCGAAATGAAATTAAATTTCTTTAATTACTGTCAGAGTTGTAAAAATAAGGGTATAATTTAAAAGCAATTACGTTGGTCTGGTGAGGGTCGGGTGGTAACAATCAATTTTAATTCCCCCATTCCTCTACGTCACAGCTTACCTCCGGGTTTTAGGGAGATACTCTCATAAAACCATCGTCTTCAGGAATCTATCTTCTATCGTCCACTGCTGGACATAAGACTCTCCCAATACGCGTCATCCTTAGCCTCTGACGCTCTCAGTTCTTGCAAGCAGTCATCGCTCACAATGACCATAGAGAGAGGGAGAGAGAGAGAGAGAGTCCTGCACTACGCTTGCCGATATGCGGTTTCATGATCAACTCTCTATCCCACATTTACCTACACGTATTTTACGTATCCATATTTCAAACCTTATGAATATTGATGTTCGTGGGTGGTGTAGTTTATGTCTTTAAATAGTAATTGGGTTCGAAGGCCCAATTAATTTGAACTTTGTCATGCCTCTAGGTCTGGGTACATACTTGACAGCTCTATCAAGTTAGTTAAAAATAACCTCTAATTTATCCTAATAATAACACTCACTAACACTACCACACGTAACACCACCGTGTAGGTACGGTCAGCATACCCGCCACCTGTCATTGCCCTTATAATTTGGACAAAGTTTGTGTGACAAGGTACAAAAGTGTTAAGCTACTTACTTCTACTCTCCTACTCCAAAAAAATTTATAAAAATCATAAACCCGAGTAACCTGAGCTGCAGGTCGCAATTTCTTCAGGACGTAATCAATTAATTTTGTGGATTAGCGGGCCGTCCCGCGTCCATTGTCCCTGAGGCAACGTTGGTTTGGACGAAAGCGCACAAAGGGTGCCTTTGTTCCTTGCCAGGCTGAAATATGAGGCCGTTCAATTCGCCTCTGTTATTATATCTCAGCATGTTATTCACATAAATTGGTTAGCAAAGATTACATACTTTATAGAATGGGGATACTTTACATGCCTATAAAATAATGTGTCTTCTTTTCTCATGTCTGTATACTGTGTATTTATATATCTATATTATTATAGTATTTTATGTCTATTATTTAGTATATCTTTCTTTAAATTTGACGATTGTTATTTGAGTTTGAGTTCATTTTTTACAGTTATTTTCAGATTTATCTAAATAGGAAGTGGATTAATCCATTATTCGTATTTATTTAGCCTAGCCTGCTTAATAGCAGAATCGTTTCATAGAACTTTCAAACAAATTAAAACGTTTACTCCCCTTATTCACAAAAACTCTACAACTATATTGTTACAATAGTTTTGTTAAAGGATACTTACCTAAAGCGAACAACTGATAGCTTCTGGGTGAATGAAAAAATAAAATAAATATCTGGGACAATTTACACCAAGATCATCTGACTCCGAACTAAGCAGAGCTTGTGCTATGGGTGTCAGAGACTGATAACATACTTAAATATTTCTAAATACATACTTAAATATTATCTATTTACACCCAGACACAAAACATACAAAAATGTTCGTCACATAAATGTTTGCCACGGGTGGGGATCGAACCCACAACCTCTGGTGCTAAAGACAGGATCGCTGCCATTGCAGCAACAGGCCAGTAGACTAGTTCTTTGGCTAAATGCGGTCAGGGTGACCTCACCTGCAAGGTGGATGGACGAACTGAAAAAGTCCGCAGGAGCTCGGTGGATATATATGTGAAGGGCCTACTTGATCATGATATTGAACGTGTTAACTCTTTCATACGAGTAGATAGCAGCATTTACGAGTGTACGTCATCATTACACTGAATTAGCTATAGTTAACAGGGTAAAATTAAGTTATCATGAATCCTAACTGGGCAGGGGCAAAATTAAATATATATCAGATGTGCTGCCGCTGTGAAAGTTTTAAGTATGAATATTATGAATAGAAATAATTAACTAAATAATGTGTTCGTTACTGGTTGCTTGGTAGCCGGGCCGTTGACCTATCATTTGATTTCAATCTTGAAATCCAAATATTTATGGACTGAGACGTTGTGACGTAGTTATTGAACTTTATCGGGCATATTTGGTGCTATATACCCTCATACACATGCGTTTACGGTGTACCTACAAAAAAACCAAGTTTGGAACGAGTTCAGCCCGGAATAATGGCCGGCAAATTGCAGGGTATGATATAAAAGTTCCGTTTGACGCCATTGCCAGGAAATAGGAATCAAGCTGTCTGTTGGAATAGACAACACGATAAACTTTTCGATTTTTTTGCGTAATAGACAGATTACCGGTTGTCTTTACGAGCACGAATACTAGGTTAGGTACTTCATTGAATCCTCATTCTATCTTTTCAGGCGAACGTAACGCCATTTCAGGGTAATAAATAAATATTTTGAAGCATTATGAGACGCCACGCCGCCCTCCTAGACCAAGTATTCAAAAATTCATGACCAAAAAAACGTTACGGTGAAAATTACCGGGTTTTCAGGTAAAGTTTTTCATTTAATATATTATTAAAATCCGTGTTCCATTTAGAGTTCCTGTTAAATAAAATTATTAATGGGGCCTGATTTTGATTACTCTACTTCACTAAGTCTAAAAACTGGTCGTCATGTCTATTAAAAGCCCGCATGTTGCCACTGGGGCATGTGGAAGAACTTTCTTAATATAAAACCCGCTAGATCGGTTTAAGGGCGCAGTGTAGAGTGCACAGACCTGTTAGAGACACGCCGCCCGTTCAATCGCATCGATTGATAGCAGTTTACGCGTCTATACTGTGCTTTGTCGATAAAAAAGTTGGTAACACTTTTCAATAACTATCTACTTTTTTACTGCTTGCTCTTCCGTAGTATATGTTTCTATTAACTTTTTTTTGTTTCCAGCTCTTCATTACTTTGAACATTTCAAGGTTTGAAAAACATCACTGTTAAAGTGCAATTTAATTATAGTGTTTTAATAAAGGTTGTGTATACATGAAATAGAAGTATACTAGGTTTATGCCTACGCACTTAATAATAGTCGTTTAAAAGAGAACAGTCATTTTTGTCCCAAAAACGCGCAGAGAATATCAAGTAAACAGTTACATTAAAACTCAAGTGGCACAAAAAAAACATTGACAGGTCAATCAGGCCGCAGCCTCAGCATATGCCACTGCAGTCCGAGACTGCAGAGACGCTGGTATTCTAGCACGGCCTGTACGAGTATTCGTCGTAGTAGACCAACCAACTTGGTTAGATGAGAAACCGAAGAGAGCTGCGGGTAGCAGCAAATTCAGTAAATTTCTCTAAATTAGCAACCGATTTGGTCAATTCCTATTAATTTTAGTTAATTACTTGCTTAACAATAGCTGTTCTTTTGACGGTTTATAACTACGTTCTGATTCGAGTCGACCGATTTTTCTGAAAAACATAGAATAAAGCGTTCCGACTTTGTATTTTCGCTTTAAGCACTCTCAAAAATTATTTTATTCCGAAAGGTTTATGTGGATTTTAAGTGATTTGTAAATTGAATGTAAAAAGTACAAAAAATCAATGTCAAGTAAAGAGAGTGCGCTAAATCCAAATCCAACAAGGGTTTTTAAAAGGTTAGTACGATATATCAGTCGAAATGAATACAAATGGGTTTTATTCTTTGTTTTACTCTCTAGTATAATAAAATAAGTAACAGTGCTGCGTCAAAGTCGACATTACTTGACTCCATCACAGCCGAGCTGAGCACTCTTGGCAAACATACGAGACGTAAAAAAATAAACCGGACAGAAAATCTGAAGCTAGACGGCTAAGGCGGCTGGCAGTGCACATATTACCTTCCAACATAACCACACATGGACGTTCTTGTCTTAGTATCTACTAAAGTATTTTTGTGTATATTTGAACAAGTTTCTCACCTATCAAAGCTTTGCAGGCGGTCTTTTCTGAACAGTATAGTTTTAATTTAAATGGGCCGGTGGACTTTTCTGTGATTTGAAAAAATATATATATGAGCAGGCTTTTCCAAATAGACTAGGTATGTATTCAAACAAAAAGCTCGTGGGCTAGGTATGTATTCAAACAAAATACACGAATGCATTCTACCGGTTTTCATCTATGGAGCTGACTCCTATATTTTACAAGGGAGATCCTCAACAAACTAAATGTCGCCCAACGACCAATTGAAAAAGTTCGTATGAGTAGGTGTGATTCTCAAAGATCGTCTAACTCGTAAAAGAAGCGATTGGCTCAGAGGACAAAATAAAGTTTATGACATCATCCAGCGTTCAGCGAAGCTAAAGTGGCAATGGGCTACTGGTGTATAATGCGAAGCGATGGTTTATTGGAGGCCATGGGGTGAAAGACGACAAGAAAGAACGTAACGTAAGTGCTCCCATTAACGACCCAATAAAATTTGTATTCTAATAACGCCCGTTTTTTCATTCTTTCTTAATAGACATAATACAGGTTCCAGAAAAAACGTTCCCTAAAAATAATCTGGTTTACGAGTAGGTTATTTATTGATCATCAAAAAGAGTGAAGTTTGTATTCGTAATGGATACAGCCTTATACGTCCCACTGCTGGGCACAGGCCTCACCTCAACTATGAGGTGGTACGAGCCATACTCCAACACGCGGGCTCAGTGCGGATTGTTGGAGAGGTGAATGTAAGGCCAGTGATAAACCTTACCGTCAGACGTTATCAAGCCGCCTTTTTAGCCTCTGACTAGGCTTTACGACTAATATCTTGCGACGTCAGCCGGGACCACCTGTTTAACGTGCCTTCCGAAGCACGGAGATGCCCGAAAAACACATCACTTAATTTCGGTCGGGATGGTCACCCATCCATAACCCGACCTGACTGGCGTGCCCGTACCTGAGGTGCCCGTGGCTAAGTGACGGCAGCGGATCGGCAACGATCCGATGTTAAGCAACGCCAGTCAGGTCGGGTATTCGTAAATAACCAGTGAATTAAGTTATTTGACAGTAAGTGCGACGGGCCCGCAACGGACGCACGTTTTATAGTTCCGTGCTCCCGGCTACGAAGGCACACCTTGTTATTACTTAGCGTTTTTAACACACATTAAACGGCTATACTAACATGGTTTTTGTATAACAATAATAATTTAAATATTAGTTTCCTTAATGAACCCTCAAATTTGACTTTTCACTGTTTTTTTGTGGTTTAAACGCAGTTTTAAATTAGGGCGGTATTAGAAAACAATTTTTCATAAGTCGCTTCTAATAACGATCCATGGCGTTGTTAAATGTTTGACACGGTTTTTTATTTTAATGTTTATTTCTTTAATTACGCATTTAACCTCGATTTTGTCTTCTTGATTTATTCATAAGAATATTTCACAAAATTATATCACTTAACATTTTGCATAAAACTGTAATGACTTTAACGAATATCTCTAATATTGTAAAAATCCTTTTTTATTCGATTTAGTACGTATTTAAATTTAAAGAAAAACCTAGAAGCAACGATACTTAACTTTATTCGTTTACATTAAAGTTGATTTTTTATCTGGTTACTATTTCTTTTTAGGTTGCTAATAGAATAAAGTAATCTTCATACTAAATTCTATTACCACCTCATAGCTATAACGCCACCTGCGAGGAGTTATTGGTCTGGGTTTTGTATACTCGTATAACTAACATGGTCAACAATGTATGCAGTCCATTTAAGACATCATACCAAACCAATCACGTGTTACCATAATTATTATGTAACTTTTTAAGAACCTTTGAATAATTAAAAAGTAAATTCAAAATAATTATACCCAATTGCCGTAATTAAAATTAAAATACACACGATTAAAATCAAAAAAACTAAGTCAGAATCAAAAATTAGACCGAAAACAATTTCAGCGAGTGTCCCTGGGGCTGATTTCACGTTGTCACCATTCGAGGTAGTTAACTTTGTCAGATGACTCCTTCCCAGTATCTTGGTATCTTGCTTTTTTTTGTATGAAGAGTAGGAGTATATTCTTAGCGGTCGGTAATAGAAACAGTAAAAACGTTAATATAAACTAACCTCATTATATCCGTCGGTAATAGAAACCACTGCTTTTTCAGATTAAATTGTTATTTATTAATTATTGTGTGATTGAATATTAAATGTAATCACTTGAATTCATAGAACACTTTATCAAAATTATAAATCAATAAAAGCTCCTTTTCTAGCATAATAACGACTTGTATCAAATTTCCTAAAGTCAATCCGAAGTCAGCTTAAACTGGCGGTTTAGTGTTTACGTCAGATATGCGTTAGTAAAGTGACATCAATAAAACAGACTGTGTGAAGAGGATTGAAACAGTGCCATACCGCAAATAATGAAATAGAGTAAAGGAGGACATATGGACGACGATGGAAATCAAAAGTTGTGGTTGAGCTTGAAAACGTTTCAAACGTTCAAATGAGTACGGATTAAAAATAATTTGCCTTGTGTATTCTTCTCATAGTTATTACTCATGTAGGTACAATATAACTTGTATCTATGTTAGTTTTACCTTACAACAAAATCTGATTATACAAAGACTATTTCACAATAGGTTTGTGTAATACGTGTGAAAAACGATTAAATTTCAAATCTCCTTAATTTGGAGATTTGAAATTTAATAGTTTTTCACACGTTATGAGATTAGTGGCGTTGCTATTACTAGAGTCATCATAGATTAACGGCGGCAACTCTCGGATATGTCAACGATCCCGACGATATCCAGACAGTTCGCCTGCCTACGTTGAATTGTAGTCGCGACACCATGACGACTATTGATATAGTCGACTGTTTTTTTACTGATGTAAAAAAACAGTTTTAAACACGAAAGTTTATTAAGACACAAATATTAAATCCACATGGTCGTCGACGTATGTGAGGGATATTTATTTATTAATAATTCAATTTTACATGCAGGCTGATAGTTGTCCCCAAAACACCAGCAAGTTAACAATTAAAAATACACACAAAAAAAACAAAAACCAAGGAAGTACAAAAAAAATAACATGATCAAAAAAGAAAATCAAATATTAAAATAGATAAAATCAGAGTCAGAGCGCGTACCGTTGGCGCTTGAGCCGCGTGCCGTGTGCGCGTGACAGGCCTGTGCAGCAGGCGTGGGCGGCGGCGCGGTGCCACCGCTCCCTGGGCCTCTTGGGGAATTCGCAAAGGCACCATAAGCCCCAACCTATCAAGTACTGCAGGTTTATCAACCTTTTGATGAAGAGCTTGAAGGTAATGAGTAGGAGTGTGCCACTTCCTCCTAAGCTGAAGTGTCTCAAGGCCTACCATACCAGCAACGAATAGGAAGGGATACAAAAATGGATAGTACCCGTAAATCCTTTTGTATAGCCACCGAGCGAACTTACGTTAGACTCTTTCGATCAAAATGATATATTTCTGTTCACAGGGTTCCCAGATCAAAGCACCATACTCCAGTTTGCTACGTACATAAGCGTTATAAAGCAATATTGCTACTGTCACATTACTGAACTGAGAAGCAGTTCTTAAAATAAACACACATGACTGTCACATGCATGTTAAAGTCAAACTTACTATCTAATGTCAACCCAAGGTCACGCGTACAACTAACTTTAACCAAAGGAGCGTCAAATAATTTATAATCCGCCACTATTGGAAACCGCTTCCGTGTAAAAGTAATAGCTTTACATTTGGAGGAGTTAATTGGAGTTTATTGATCTCACTTCACGCTGCTACAGCGTCCGTGTCAACTTGCAAAGCCACAGTGTCGGATTGGTCAAAAATTCCTAAGTACAGCTTGAGGTCGTCAGCAAATAAAAGGCACTTGGCGGATTTTACTCTGTTTGGCAGGTCATCGATCATGACAACGAAAAGTGTAGGCCCAAGAGTACTCCCTTGACTCACGCCTGACCTAGTATAATAACTGTCAGAGTCGTATCCGCGGGCACCCTGACAAACTGAGAGCGACCATCAAGATAGCTCGCGAAAAATTCAAGCAGCTTTGGAGTAAAGCCATCGATTGCCATCTTCTGTAGAAGAACGTCGTTATCAACCATGTCAAATGCGCTACGAAAATCATAGTAGGCAGCATCAACCTGCCTACCAGCATCAAACTCCTCACAAATATAATCGGCAAGTGTTAGTGGTAGTCGACTTGGCTTTCCTAAATCCGTGTTGTCTTCTGGTAAGCAGAACATCCAGCTGTCGAGTGATGAGGCTATTCAAGACCGCCTCAAACATCTTGGCAAACACTGATAAAACCGCGATTGGTCTGTAGGACGACACATGACTTCCAGGTTCCCCTTTAGGAACCGGTATAACCTTCGATAGTTTGCTTGTAAATAGAAACATAAGTGGTTCTTCGAGAATATTGATGCAATCTTTACCTAGAAACACAGGGATACCATCAGGCCCAGTCGAAAAAAAAGGGAAAAGGACGTCGACAAGCGTATGAGCTTCAATATGGTCGAGTCGCGGTACATCGCGGAACACTGAGCTAAAATATGTAGCGAATGCATCTGTAGCCTGACCTGATACTGCAGCATCGTTATATTTAAACGACGCTTTTGGTCTTCTGGCTTGTTTCTTGTCTTTTACACATTACCAAAAGTTTGCTGGTTCTCTGATTATATTATTTTGAATATAAATTCAGTGCTGCCGGTATGCGTTGTCAATAAGGTTTTTTACGTGCCAATATTTAAATAGTTTCAAGTTAAATTCTTTGATGGTAATGTTTTTGGTGAATATTTTTTTTTATGTCGCTGGTATACCATTTTGGATAATTATATTTCATGTCAAGACAAACATTATTTTTTAGGGGTACAAATTCATAAAACAATCATACAATAAACAATATACTTCCTTCTTTGTAATAATATGATTACTTCAAAATCATAAGCCGGCACCTATTCACCATAAGGCCAAAGATATATTCACATCTTTGGCCAAAGATGTAAACGCATTCGCGTACACGTTAAGAAATTAAATTAAACAGCAATTAGTAGACGATATATGTAATAACCAGCCAAAGAAATGTAAAACTATATTAAAAAGATACTACTTATCAGTTAAGATGTAATTAATTAGTGTATATGTGGCTTTTTTAAGTACCTAGAGTATAGTGCGATCTCACCCTACTACCAGTTAAACCCCTTAAGGGTTTTTAATAGTAGGGTTCATTATTAAATAAGAACGTATGTAATTACTGTTGTGAATAAATGAATAAAAAAAAACTACTTCAGTTTTAAGATAGTTACATCTAGATGGTAAGTTCCGTAAAGGTTCCCTAATTTTGAAATTCTGCATCTTTCAGTTGCCTTAAAATAATTAATGAGTTAAAAACAACACAATAAACATGACTGAAAACGACGCAAAGATACGAGTATATTCATCATCGCGCAGCAGAAACTATTATTATTGAAAAGCTGTTCTTTTACAGCAGTTTTATTTAAATGCCTATAGTCTTGTAAGAAAGGCATTTTTATCTACCTATTTATTTAGGTACACTAACAGCAAAACATTACATTAAAAGGTAGGCATATTTGAAAATTCATCTTCTGAAGAGAGTGAGTACTTAATAATCATGCAAATAAATATATTGTTTTAAAAATTTCGATGTCTTTGTCCAAAATTGACGTCGGTTCTAATGAACCGACCTCAATCAAAAGAGATTAAACTCTCGTACTACGGGTAGTATATATATATTAAAATACTACCCGTAGTACGAGAGTTTAATCTTCGATCAGATGTTTAACGATTGGCAAAAGAAATAATAAAATTGTGCTTACTTTGTCTTCATGGGTGATTACCTGCATGCTACAGCCATTATCGTGATTTTAAGTTTACGACATTTATATGGCATTGTCCTTACAGTGGCGGTTAAAGCACGCAAATACCAGAGCCTGATTGAAGCCCGAGAATGAATGTAGCTTTACGTTGTACAGTAGCAGCCACTTCTAAGTAATTGACGATTAATTTGATTGCTTGAGGATCGATTCGGCAGGATTCGCTTAAGCTTTATCGCACAAAAATACAAATAGGCAACTAGATATCAAGAGGTATTCTCTTCCAGTCTACTGGGCGGGTACACAAATTTTACAGTTTGTGCGGAACATTTCTATGGGTAATTATTATTAATTTATGTGATGTAGTTGATATTTGACCATGATACCGAGATATACTGACCATGTTATTAGTAAGAAAACGAGGTTTTGAATTTAAAATTCACAAATTTGTAAATATAACTTCAGGACGTCGCTACGTAACAGTACTAAGCTCTGGAGTAATGAACAAGACGTCCCAAGAATGCACCAAGACTTCGAATACTTTTCGCTCCGAGAAAAAATCGATCTAGTCTTTAATCTAAAAAGAAATGGAACTCTGCCGAGATGAACGGGCTGGCGAATGCACTCGGGAAATAGGGAATGGCTATTTGCAACACAATGGATGCCGTAAGACGAGCAGCGGATAGAACCGTGCTGCGACTGCAATTTTTGCGTACCTACCTATTTTCTGTTCTTATTTGTTGCAGCCAATTACAAAAAATGTTGCCAGTACTTCGAAGACAGAATCAGGTGGACCAGACTGGATCTTTCTTGTGTTGTCTTAGGTATATTGTCTTTTGCTTTTTTAGTCGGGTTTACCTACATATGTATATCCTAGATACTGGATACTTAGGTAGAAGAATTCTGAACAAGAAATGTAACTGCCTTTTGTGTTAAAACGAATAAACAACAATCATCCACGCCATTATTTTGGAAACCACGAAACGTCCACTGCTGAGCTGAATCAAACAATACCAAAGTGTAGACCACAGATCTGACAGGTCTGTGGTGTAGACGATGGGCTAGCGAGTTTTGTCTGGAAACAAAGTCGCGTAATAATATTTGATTTTCCGAAGTGGAAATAACCACTAGTAAACTGCGATAACACAAAATTATATACTTACTATTCTTTAACTAAATAAAACTCTTGAGCAGAGATAATATTGTAAAGCTAAGTAAATCTTTTGTTGTTTTTCAAAACTACTCTAAGAAGAGAAGTTTCCAGGTATCCCTAACTCAAAGACTCCGTGGGTATGCTTATACATTATAAAAAGTTTTCCGTAAGTAGGGCAGAAGGGAATAAGCCTTGAAGATCTTCATTTACATAGAAATAGTTTTGTGTTTAATTCATTTCGATATGTGTCTGTGCAACATCTTATCCGTAAAAAAAAAAATATTATTAAAAATGCCATCGAATGTAGGTACGGTTGAAAAGACATGAAAAATACCTAGCAAAATATTTTTCATTCCAAATATGTAAATGAATCGGGAAGATAGATGTCTTGTCTGATCACGACGGTTTCATATTTTGACAGACAGGTACTTAGTATATAAAGTAGACCGACGTGCACTTATGAGAATCCTGTAATACTCGTTTATTTATTAACGATTTTGATCCTCAGCTAATATTGCCACGTGGCATTATGTATAATACGAACGAACTCACAGCACAAGCCACCGCTAGCATTTTACGGTAGTCAATAAGGAAACGTAGAGTAATCAGAATAGAATAGAATAGAAAATTGTTTATTTGGTACATAACAATTAATACATTACATGACAATAAATTTTAGATTTGAGTACCAAAAAGGCCTCCGCTCAGCATATTGTCGTGACACTGGTAGGATACCACGACGCTGGTTTTCTGCGGATGCCTTGAAAAAATGGGCATATAGCACCGCGCAAACAAGCAACCTAAGTTATACAGTTATTGACCTATGTCTGGCGAATTTACATATACAAAAAATAAAAATAAATAAATAATCATAATTATCCAGCAGACCTTATATGTGGGAAGCTAGGTATTACTATTTCCGCTATTCTGTTTCTGACTTTGCAACAAGAACCTCTTGAAGTTTGCTTTAAATGAGCTCATACTGTCAGATTTTCTAATTGATTGAGGGATGTTGTTCCAACATTTTGTGGCAGAATAGCGGAAACTACCGCGGAACGCAGCTGTGCTATAACTGGGACACATCAGACGAACGGCAATTCTGGGCTGACGGCTACTGAAGTGCAGTTTTTGGAAGAGATATTGTGAGCTTTGGCTCTTGATCACACCAAACAGCAAAGCCGCAAAGTGAAGTGCACGTCTAGATTTTAATTTCATATTAACCAAGTCATATTTATTGAGGTATGGAGTTACGTGAGCTCTTCGAGGAATCGAGAAACAAAACCTAGAACACGCATTCTGTACTCTTTGAACCAGTTTCTTAGTGCGACTTAACAGACATTCTCCGATCACTGTATCTGCAAAGTTCAGTTTTGATAGTATAAGGTATTTGATAGGTGGATTCGAACATCTTCTCATAAATATTGTCGAATGCGATATAATATTATCAATCGATAACGACACACCAAGGTTGCGTGTTAATGGACGATGCATTAAGATTCGAGAAACATATTGCTGAGACCGTGAAAAGTTGTTTTATCGATTGAAATTATTAGATATATCGCATTCGACAATATTTAAGAGAAGATGTTCGAATCCACCTATCATCTATATATATGATTTATCTAACTATATGTTTTAGTTTTGTTTTAGCACTATAAGTCGATTAAATTAAATCAATATATTTATCATTTATATCCCTTCCTTTCACTATCGATGTATCTCTCAAATGTCTTATGTATTTCATGAGCAAACAAACTTTACAAAACTCCCTGTTTGAAGTGCAAACGTAATATATAATATGTTAGGTCTGGGCACATGTGGGCGTCGCTCACCTAATTGTGTTAGTTCTGTATAAATCGGGCTGGTAGCGTTATTGCGGCTCCCGATGCGTGCAATAAGTAAAGTTCAGGCGGCAGTAAAGTGACCGGGAAAATGAGCCGTGGCCGCCGTAAATAACGTTTACTAGTGCTGCCGTCAAATGTGCTAAACGCTACAGACACACTTGGCATTGAACATTTGGTAAGTTAGAAAATAATAAGTGATGGTTTGCTCTGTTTAGGTTATACATCTTCATGTAAATGATCCTCCAATCTTTGACAAGTAAACCGCGGCCTAGTGCTCTCCTGCCACTAACCCGAGGGCAGTGGCTTCACAGATCTTGAACAAAAGAGCTGGTGAGGCAAATGGGGCAGGACAGCAAGTGCTGCATGGACTGTTCTCGGGCCTCTTACTCGTATTGTATTGTACCCGATCTGGTGTAATGAATTCTGACCTTCTACGGTTGAGGTGAAAGTAACTTTTGCACCTCTTTAACGTTAACTCCTACATCGCAATCCATCTTTAAAACTGCATACTTAGTGTTGTTTAAAATCCTTTCTTCGTTAACGGATTTCAAAAATCACTTCCTATCTACCGTACCTAAATAACTGTATTGTTGGCAAGTATTTAATTGGCTGTATATTTGTGTGCTGTTTGACGGTTTGGTACGGTACGTAAACCCAGAACTAGCGAAGCAACACGCTACCCTCCTTGAAGAATAAATGGACCTTTCTATATCACCAAACTCATATTGCTCCCTACGCAGTTTCGTTAGTAAAGAATGACTACTCTGATAAAACTGTCCCATCCCTTGTAATTTGTGACATTTAGCGACTCTCTCAACCCCAAGGGCTAGCCTTATGGCTTGTTTTGTAGTCGTTAACACAGCAATCGTTGACATTACCTCCTGGGGACATTGTCTGTCCTATTAGCCTCTGCCTGTTGGTTCTGGTGATAGTCAAACATTTGCCAATCAAAGTTTGTAATGTCATTAGCGCTCGTTCGCTCCCAGTTTGGTTTTACGGATCTACTACGTGGATTACAAAGTTTTGGTTCGAGGTAATTTGCTTTTTTAGTATGTGTTTCTTGATGGATTTTCTTGAAACTCGTCGTTTCATAGGTCTAGGATTATAAAACGATTACAGAAAGTAATTAGCTATTTGCAGGTTAGCTTGAGCAATGTTACATTTTTAATACACAAACAAAAGGCTAAAAATAAAGTAAATGAAAGTAATTTTTCTTTTAAATGATGTCTACCGAAATTGATTCTGGTATGTATTCTTGACCTTCTTTATTCGGAAGTACAAAAACGAAATATCCAATTTGTAACTTACCTCAAACTGTTATTAACTTTGCTTTCAAAACTTTTGCGAATATAACCAATGAAGCCGAGGCCGACGATTTCATTATCTGATTTGAATGCTATTACGCAGGCGATTTCTATAAGACAGTCTTCGGGGAACAGATATCATTGGGGACATTCAATATTTTTCAACCTACCATTATGCGGCGAAGAGATTGTAATAGGAAAAAGGTTCTCTCAGAATGTATTCCCAGTATTTCAATAACGGTGTAGTAAATTCTGCGTACGTACATGGTGAAAATGCAAAACCAAATCTCGTTTACCCCTTATACCCATGGTGTCTTTTTTGAGAAAGCACCTTAGACAGAAAATAAAAACATTTTAGCTTTTCTTAAAGAATCTGTATATGAGAGAGACGAGAGCCTACTGGGTGCACTTATGTTCGTGAATCGTTAGTGACCTAAGAAAATACTTGAACTGTAATACATGGTGTTAAGGCACAAAATCCTACAGAATGACTTGTAAATTTACGACAAAAGGATTTAAATAGAGCCTACATAGTATGTATGACAAGACATTCCTTTATTGAATAAAATGTACGCATAAGCGTACATAAACGCACACATTATATGTTACCACACGTTTGTAGCCGTCGTTAGACGGCAAATTAAGCTTTATTAGACCACATTCCGAGTAATTGTGTAGAAGTAGAAAGCTTTCTGCGCGTGGAGCGGTATCAGAACGTCTAAATTACATTTTACGTCGTCGTAAACTACTCGACGGGGTCGGACCCGACAATAAAACTATCAAATAGTAATGGAATGCAAGAATCATACCTGTAAAGGGCGCCATCCTGCTAAAGCTTAGCGCAGTCACTGAATAATAAATGCAGCGGAGCAAGGTTATCTTTTGTATGTGCACTGGTAGTGGTAGTGGTACGGTCCGGTGCAACTACGCGTCGCGACACTCGTCGGTTCACATAGAGTAGGTAGATGTTTGCGTCACTTGGCTAACCTAACGAGGTTATGGCAAGAAGCGGGTCCGCACGACACTGAGCGTACATACCGTCGCTGGCCGGCGCTCGCTGCAAAGTGATCGCGTGGCGGTCGCACGCACCCCGCGCCGCGCGCCGGCTGCAGGGTTGGGCCACAGTAAACACAAAGATACCAGATAAAATACTTTCGACTAACGTACTATTCTACTTCATTAATCTACTAGTAACGGGGTTATCCGTGAATAATTAAAAAAAAAACATTATGAAAACGATCTCAAACTACTTGGAGGAATGGATAGTGTTTTTTTTCTGCTACGTAACGGCTTTATCTGCTATTGAAATTGTCTGACCAAACCTTAACATACTGAATTTGGTGTTCATTATAAACAATTTATGTATCAACGTTTGTAACCAGTATCATATCATTTCACAACAAATTCCTAGCCTTCACCGATTGACTGAAAGTGAACGACTAATTCTAGTAAAAGCCCTTGAAACGTGTAAACGAATCTTTGTGCAGACGGTTTATTCGAAGCTAATGTAACGAGTGCATCCACGGCCTAGGTCACCGCGCAGGTCTGACTAAAGAGCTTCTACATAAACACTGCCACTGCATAGGCAAGATATATACGAGTATGTGTGTACATTTGAATGTTACACAACCACTTTGAAAACAGGCATGTTGTCTGATGTCAGCTGGAAGGGAAATAGGCAAACATCGAACAGATTTCCGAAAACAGATTGCTTGGTCGTTTATACGACGACCGAAAGGAAAAGACAGTTACAAATTAACTCACTAATTACAGATAACATCCTTGACTAATGAAAATCGAGTATTTGTTCAACCAGCCTAGCACCACTTATAGAGGTAATAATTTTAGACTTTTCAAATGGGTTCAATTTTACAACCTTTACAAGTAGTGAAATTCATGTCAATCAACTTACTATATTTTATTCTGCACTAGGATGTAGTCGTTAACAGCTACGTCATTGAATGGATTCATTCATGTTTGTTGCAGATTTAGCGCCCTCTGACGTCCTTTTTATTCCCTAACATTTTTCCAGTTGTAGAGTTTCATCTGAAAACTTTGGTAAGCTGAAAAGCACAGCCTCGACAAAGCAGTGAAGTAGGGAACCAAATGCTGCCAAAAGTCTACAGATGGCGTAGCACTCGAAACACTACGAATCCCTCCGTGAGCCGCGGCGTGGCGCTACGTGCTACGAGACTACGATTGCTACGCGGCCCGCGTAAGTTCTTGTAGAGCTACGAAGTCCACAGAGTTGAAATTATAAAGCGTAGATACTACGCCGTAGACGCGACAAAACGACTGTTAATAAATATCAAAAGTAAACAATTTAATTTAATTCTTATACCATAGGTATGAACTACACTCACGCTCACTCTACCCGACAAAGCTTGTTTTTAATTTCTCTTCCGAGAGGTTATCTTCTAATTTGTATTCATTCGATGCTAAGAATAAAAGCTTATAACTAGGCATACATTTTTTACCTAACATTTGCTGCATTATCATCAATCATTATGAATTGAACATATTTTTTTTTATAAATATGATGACTTAGTTAAACTGTACTACGTTTTAAATATCAAAGTATATCATTATCTTACATTATTAGTAAATACAAACTCTGCTTGGTGACAACTATGCGAAGTGGCCCAGAGTTATTTGTTTATAACAGGTCCCGGATGACACTATATAGATGCGCTCACTGCTGACCTTAAACAGGGCACAAATTGGCAACATAAGTAATTAGTAAAAAACGCACAAAACAATCTTAATTTATATATAGCAGGACTAAAATTACGATAACGATTCAATCACAGATTGCAATTGCTTACAAATTATAACCTTCGCTCCTTTCGATTCTCACAATATGTTGGTGTTTAAGCCCTATATTCACAAATGTTACTCAAGCATTGGTCCGTTCTTGAGCAGCGAGATCAGTTTTAAATCAAGCGTAGTTTTTTATTCGTAACATTTTTAAATACAGTTCCTCAGGATAATTATAATGCTGGATATTCTTACTTCTTTCATACTGATGTTATAATTGCGAATTTTGCGAGTGTGTCTTATTTGTTACTCTTTCACGCAAAAACTACTAATGGATTTAGATTTTGGGATTTTTGGTCCCGTCAAATAACATATAACACCTGGAAATACTGTTTATTACGTATTAAGGCCAGGTGGTTCTGCACAACATTTCCCGAAGTAAACTGGAGAACGCCACGAAGACCGAAAATCACTAAAATAATCAATAAAAAAATTAATAGATGTAATAAAAAAAAACATTGGATGATCCCTCCAGTTATTTTTAAACTTTGTTTTAGCAAAGGACCCATATTATAAGATCAATTATTTTAGGTATATAACCAAAAATAGAAGACAAAATGTCACGAAAAGAGGTAACTTTGTGAATTTATTCTATCTAGCCAACTTCATCAAATCATGTTTACATCGAATGAATTCCCTGTATTGTTCCCTCAACAATATTAGTTAATTTTATTAGATTATAATTTCACTTTTAACTACTTCAAAAATAAATTCTTAATACGTGTTTTGAGAACCACCTCCCCTTAAATAGAACGTACTTGAAACGAGTAATTATTTTAAGATAAGCAATCCAAGTTAAATGAGTGCAATTCCAAGTAATAAAAAACCGGCCAAGTGCGAGACGAACTCGCGCACCGAGGGTTCCGTACAAACCGTATATTTATTAAAAATATTTTCATTATATGATGTAACTATAAATTTAGGGTTTTCGCAATTTTTACTTTATCTGTGCTATAAGACGTTGCTTCGTACCAAATTTCAAGATTCTAAGTTCACGGGAAGTACCCTGTAGGTGTTGATTCCCTTGCAAGTGTCAAAAATTTGCGGAAATTCGCGGTATAAACGGCTGTATCTTTTGATTGCGTTGGCTTAGAATTTTGATTTTTTCACAGGTCCAAGGGACAGTAGATATAAATTCCAGCTCAGGGTATTTGATATAAATTCCTGAGAAAAAGGTTCTTGGCAGACAGACAGACGGACGGACGGACAACAAAGTGATCCTATAAGGGTTCCGATTTTTCCTATCGTGAACGGAACCCTAAAAAACCGTTGATTGACAATCCTCTGTCAATAATCGACTAAGGAGTTAAGTCAGTGTTTCCTATCATGAAAATCGGCGTCACATCACCCCCCCACGGAGAAATGAAGTGTTTTATGAAAATATTCACAAATATTTACAAATCTAAGATATTCCTAAATCGAACTCTACGACCTGTAGCCACTCGGTGCAGGAGTAGGTTTTGTTGTTGTAGGTGCTGATGAAGGTGTCGGTGTACGTGATGGTGCAGGTGCAGTAGTTCTGGAAGCCGATATAGGAGAAAGGGCGGGCGGTAGGAACGATAGTGCTTGTCCCTGACAATTTGTGGTTTTGCAGGCCGCGTTTGAGTCAAGGGGTCCTTTCCGAGCTCTGGTTAGATGTAAGCAGGTTTTGTTCTGTCGATGCTGACCTGCACGGTTCGTCCCCCTAGGTCCAGATTCAAGTTCTTTGAATTTCTTGAAAGCACCTTATAGGGTCCCTTGTAAGGAGGCTGAAGTGGGCGGCGGACGGTTTCGTCCCTCAAAAATACATGCGTTGCGGTGGAGAGGTCTTTGAGAGTAGAATTTCGGCTGTGATGCGAAGCAGGAACTGGTTTTAATTTGGCCATTTTGTCGCGGAGCCGGGTGACGTAATCACCGATGTCATCGATAATTTCAGTCGGTGATAGTACGAACTCGCCTGGTAGCCTTAATGGCTCACCGTGGACCAATTCGGCTGCCGAACAGTTACGATCCTCGTTCAGTGCTGTGCGGATCCCAAGTAAAACGATTGGTAATGAACGAGACCACGTTTCGGCGTGGCACATTAGGACGGCTTTCAATTGCCTTTGTAAACGCTTGATCATGAGGATGGTAGCTCGTAGTTCGCACACGTTTTGCGGCACAGGTGTTCAGTAGCCGTAGAAAAGGTGCGGACTCAAATTGGCATCCCTGATCCGTTGTCACGGTGACTGGAACGCCGAACCGAGAAATCTAGCCATTAACAAAGGCTTCGGTTACTTCTTTCGCTGTCATCGAGGTCATGAGCCACACTTCTGGTCATGTAGTGAACCTGTCAATTGCTGTGAGACAGTACGCGTAGCCGTTTGAGGATGGTAAGGGCCCGGCAATGTCGGGATGTACGTGCTGAAAGCGACCGGATGGAGGTGAAAAATCAGCTAGCGGGGAAACGACATGCCGGGATACTTCATTGCGTTGGCAAGGATGACAATCACGAGCTCGCGCTATGCAGTCTTTGATGACACCAGGCCACACATAGCGGTCGGTGATCAAACGATTGGAAGCTCGGGCTCCGGGAAAACTGAGGTTATGTAACTCGTCGAATGCTGGGCGCCTAAAACAACGTGGAAGATACGGTCGAGGTTTTCCAGTGCTGGTGTCACATATTATTGATATGTTAGAATTTGGAATGAGGACTGGTTCTATTTTTAATGATGTGCCGTGTATGCTTGTTTACGTCTTCCTGTTGGGCTTGAAAAAGTGCTGCGTAGTCCATTGTAAAAGATATTGACTCTACTCTAGACATTGCGTCAGCTACGGTGTTATCCACGCCTTTGAAATAAACAATATCTTTGGTGTACTGTCTGATAAAAGAAAGTTGGTTAAGCTGTACCGGTGGTAGCTTTTCTGCGCGTTGTTGAAAAGCGTACACCAATGGTTTATGGTCTGTGAAAACAGTTGCCTGTTGAACTTCTAGTATGTAGCGAAAATGTTGTACACTTTCGTACACCGCGAGTAGTTCGCAATAGTAGGCAGGCCATTGCGCCTGCTGAGGATTTAGCTTTTTCCTGAAGAACCCTAAAGGTTGCCAATCATCATTGACTTTTTGCTGGAGGCACGCACCGACATGGGAACTGGAGGCATCCGTAAAAAGCCCTAACGGAACTGTGCCATCTGGGTGAGCCATTACTGTAGCAGTCGTCAAACTCTTTTTGCAGGCTTCAAAACTTTCAAGCAGCTCGGGTTTACAATTGAAAGGTTTTGCGCCTTTGCCGTTCACAGCGGTAACCGCATCGATGAGTGGAGCTTGGTGCAAGGCTGCAGCTGGGATGAACCGGTGGTAGTAATTTATCATACCGAGGAAACGGCGAATACCCTGTACAGTCTATGACGGTTTGTAATCAAGTAACGCCTGGATGCGTTCTGTTCGTGGTCGAGTACCTTCAGCACTAATAGTGTATCCCATAAAGCGGACTTCCTTGGCACCAAAAACACATTTGTTGGTGTTGATGACGACACCATACTCGTGTAAACACTGGAACAAGGCTCTCAAATGCTGTTGATCCTGGGCTTCGGAACGCGAGAAAACCAAGATTTCGTCGACATGAGCGAAACAGAAATCAAGACTGTGTTACCTGCAGCACGAGCATGTATGGTGACTCCTTTACTGTTCAGGCTGTGAAACTGTGGAACAACCTGCCCGTTTCTATTCGAGTGTCGCACTGTGTTAAAAGAACATCTTTTGAACAAAATTTGAATTGCGTTGGATCATCCTAAATATTTATAATTTTTAATATGTATAATTATTTTAGTTAGATTATTATATATTTTACATTAATAATATATTGTAGGCGATACCCCCGAAAAGCATCCTTCCTACCCTACGCCTTCTATAAATAACGCTCAGAGTTCGCAGAAGGCCCATTTGCTTCTCGGCGCTCGGAACGGTCACAACTCTGTCTTGTTACGGACGGTCGACTCGAAATTCATGCGAGCCATTTACTTGTGCGTGTTATAACTTGATTTATGTCTATAAGTGTGTAGAATCAGTGGTTAGCGCGTCTAAAACGGTTTAAGTTCTGTTATTTGGTTTTACTGTTAATTCTGATTAAAACTTGTAATAATTGTTTGTCTATTACATTGTTTTTTTTTAGTATTTTTCACTCTGATTACTTATAATATTATATGTATGTCTGTAAGTAAGTTGGGCTAGTCGGCTAGTAGTATAGGAACATGACCTTTAAATTTTTGTACACAGTTATATATATGTTACTATATATATGTATATATATGTATATTTGTTTCATGTTTTTCCTGGCACCATGGTCTGCTGGAAGAAATCTCTCTTTAGAGATAAGCTCACCTGTACTTTAGCTATCCTTACCTATATTTCTATGTAAAAAACAGTAATTTGTGTACAAACGAATAAATAAATAAATAAGCTACAATTTATAAAGATTTTATGTAATTTGGCCATATTATATCTCACCTACTGAATCTGCAAACTACATTAACAACTATTTTGCAAATACAGGTGCACAACTTGCTAAACAAATTCATCATGATCAAAATAAAAATATCACACCGATGCCAGATAGTCATTCCCCGATACATTCTTTTGCCCTGCTCCCTACGTACATTGATGAAGTAAAAAATATTATATTGAACCTTAAACCAAGTAGCGCTCCAGGATGGGATGACATATCTAATGATTTTTTGGAATTTGCTATCGATGACGTTGCTCCCATTATCACTCATCTAGCTAATTTATGTTTTGAAAAAGGAGTGTTTCCTTCACCTCTTAAACAATCAATAATTACACCTGTGTGTAAGTGTGGGGATGTAGACGACATCAGTAATTATAGGCCAATATCTGTTCGATCACTCATTCTCTCTCAAAATTCAAAATAATGTTATTGAGTCTGAGATTGAAATAGCAAATACATTTGAAACTTTTTTTTCTAATATACCTATTGTAACTACAAGCACGTTAAATTCTAGTCCACATATAGCTGAGTCCCTGCTAACATCTAGTGTTGATGGGTGCACAAATCAGTTCTGCTTTGATCATGTTGATTCTCATGACATCCTCAAGGTATTTAAGGAACTTAATATGAAAAATACAGAAGATTTGTGGGGTATTTCGATTAATCTACTCAAATCAATCATTAATACGATATCACCCCACTTAGCTAAACTTTTTAATAATTGCATAGACCAAGGTCAGTTTCCCAACTTGATGAAATTTAGTAAGGTCATCCCGCTTTTTAAATCTGGTAGCAAAAGTGACCCATCTAATTATAGACCCATTTCTATACTACCAGCTCTCAGTAAAATCTTTGAAAAAATTATATTGAACCAGCTGCTTTCACACTTTGATTTAAATAACTTACTACATGAGAAACAATTTGGTTTTACTAAACACAAGAGCACAACTGATGCAGGTGTAGCACTTATCAAACACATATTTGATGCTTGGGAAAACAAGCAAGATGCAGTAGGAATATTTTGTGACCTTTCAAAAGCATTTGATTGCGTGGATTATGAAATATTACTGATTAAGCTAAGACATTACGGTGTTTCAGGTATCTCATCTCAATTAATACAATCTTATCTTACAGATAGAACTCAAAAAGTTAGTATCAACGGAACTGCATCTTCCGGTGCCACCATACGTATGGGAGTGCCCCAGGGATCTATATTAGGACCTTTGCTTTTTCTTATTTATATAAATGATCTTCCTACCTATGTCAAAGATATTTGTGAGATAGTATTATTTGCTGACGATACCTCGTTGATTTTTAAAGTCGACAGAGGTAAGCAAGCATTTGACGATGTAAATAATACTCTCTCAAAAGTACTATGTTGGTTCACTAGTAATAATTTATTACTTAATGCAAAAAAAACAAAGTGCATCAAATTCTCTATGCCCAATGTGAGACAGGTTGATACTATTGTAACTATGAATGACGAGCCATTAGAATTAACAAATTCTACTGTATTTTTAGGAATAACTTTAGATTCTAAGTTGCAATGGGGTCCGCATATAACGGCCCTGGCAGGGAGACTCAGTTCCGCTGCTTGTGCTGTTAGAAAAATACGACTCTTGACTGATATTGAAACAGCAAGACTAGTATATTTTAGCTACTTTCATAGTGTTATGTCGTATGGTCTACTGTTGTGGGGTTCAGCTGCAGACTTGAACACCATTTTTGTACTTCAAAAAAGAGCCATCCGCTCCATTTACAAACTTAGACCACGCGACTCGCTTAGGGAAGTATTTAAGAAGATCGATATTTTAACTGTGCATGCTCAGTATATTTTAGATAACATAATGTATGTGCGCAAAAACTTGCATCTGTTCAAAAAAAACAGTGACACTCATAAACATAATACCAGAAATAAAAACAAATTGAAAACTCCCAGTCTTAGGCTACACAAGGTGGGAAACTCATTTGTGGGTCAATCTGTAAAATACTTTAACAAAATACCTCAAAGTCTTGTTGATCTACCTCTTCACAAGTTTAAGTCTGCAATTAAAGCAAAGTTAATGAAACAAGGTTATTATAATGTAGAGGATTACTTTAACGACAAAAGTTTGTGGTCATAGTAGGAATAATCTGCTCCTCTGCTCAATATTGTGTTCTTTTTTCTACTCGCATTGACTGTACTCTGAATTTATTTTTTGTAAAACAAACAAAGTTGAAAAGAGTAACTATCGAGTTTCTTGCCGGAGTCTTCTCGATAAGAAGCAACGTCCGAACCGGTGGTAGATTCACATTATGTATATTCACGATGTGTACTAATATTGTACTATTTTATTTACGTTTATTATTATTATTTCTGTATACTTTTTTTGACATGTCATAAGTGCTTTATACAAGCTTAAATGAATAAATGATTTTTTACTTTACTTACTTACTTACTTACTTACTGTTCTTCCTGCTATATCAAAAGTTCTGGAAAAGCTGCTTAACATTAGACTGACTAATTATCTCAACAAATTTAATCTAATATCATCTACACAGTTTGGTTTTAGACAGGGGAAATCGACGGAGGATGCCATTGTTGAGTTAAGCTCGTTTGTAACTGAGCAGCTTGACAGTGGCAAAAAATGTTTGTCGGTATTTTTAGACTTTAAAAAAGCCTTCGATACTGTCTCCCTCCCCATCCTTATACACAAGTTGGAACGCATCGGAATAAGAGGGACGCAGCTCGCTTTGTTTGAAAGCTACTTAGCTGGAAGAAAGCAAAGAGTTAAACTCCCAGGCAACATGAGTGGGGATGCGGATGTGACATGTGGCGTGCCACAAGGTAGCGTCTTAGGACCTACTTTATTCCTCATTTACATAAACGACCTGTGTGGTATGAGTATCCCTAACGCCAAAGTGCTGTCTTATGCCGATGACACAGCAGTGTTGATCGCTGGCGAAACCTGGAATACAGTTAGGTCTAATGCTGAAATCGCACTGGCTCGAGTCGCTCTCTGGTTGCGACATAATCTCCTTACTCTGAATGCCTCTAAAACAAATTATATTTGCTTCAGTATCAATAATAATTCGCAGCCGGGGAAGGATCTTTGCCTAAAAATACATTTATGTGCTAAAGATGCCGGTGGGAATATGTGCAACTGTCCAACTATAGAAAAGGTCCCACAAACGAGATATCTTGGTGTTATTGTGGACCAAAGGTTATCGTGGTCCGCTCATGTGGATCATGTTATAAGTAGGACTAGAAAATTCACCTGGATCTTCAAAACCCTTTGATATGTGATACCGGAGAACGTTGAAAATAAAGACTCTCCCAAACACCTCCTCAACAGAATATACATCTCTCTTGCGCAATCAATTATCACCCACTGCATTCCTGTTTGGGGAGGTGCTGCAAAATCACATTTCATAAATTTAGAAAGAGCACAACGATCATTAATAAAGGTCATGTATTTCAAAAACAGACGATTTCCTACAGACAGCTTGTATAGCATCAGTGGTTTGCTTTCAGTCAGGAAATTGTATATCATTTTGGCTACACTAAAAGAACATAAATCCCTACCTTACTTTCCGCACCTCTTGACGAGGCGGCGAAAAAATGTAGCCAGCTCAAAATCTTTTAAAACAACGTTTGCCGGTCGACAATTTAATTTACGTTCCAGTTATCTATTTAATAAAATTAATAAGGAATTAAATATCTATAGTACGAACCACGTGACAGCAAAAAAACTATTAGAAGAATGGCTTCAGTTAAAAACATACGATGAAATAGAATCAATTTAAAACCTCAACATGTAGCTCATACACATGCACACACCAGCCCCAACACATCCCCCCCACACACACACGCGCACACGCGCAGACACACGCGCTCGCGCACACACACACCCACACACACATGCACACACACACACTCTCTCTCTCTCACACACACTCTCTCTCACACACACACACACACAGATACACACAGTCGCCTCTCTAGTTTAAATAATGTAAATATTTTACCTACCTACGTATGTGAACTGCTTCACAACTAAATTCAAGCTTAAATCTTAACAGAATATGGAAGAGCGGGGTCTCTAAACACAGGCTTTTCAGCTTAAATAGAGACACCATCCACTACCACTTAAGTTGAATTTTGTTAACGAAATTTTTTTTTTTATATGTATAAAGAAAAGTATCATAAGTCGGAAAAATGAAGTTCACGCGGGCGAAGCCGCGAGCGGAAAGCTAGTCAATTATAATGATGGTTGATCACATAAACACCATTTATATTTGAATACAAGATGTTTGGACACCCTTATTTTAATCCTCCGCTTCTTTCTCAACCCTATAGTTTTTCTCATAACACAAAGTTTCCTGTATGCCAGAGAAATCTCCAGGGGAGATAAGCTGAAGAAAAATCTTAAGAGTGTTGAAAATATGGCGAATACAACATGAAGTGTTAAGGGCATTTTTTACACATACTCGTAGTAAGTGCATTCAAGTAAGTGAAGTCAATCTGAAAAACTTTTGTCACTACTTGGTTTCGAATCACTAATGCAGTTTGGTACTGAGATAGATTGGACGTTTTTAAAAAACAGTGGCCAATTTTTGCTGTTAAAATTGAAATATTTTAGACAAAACTACTCATTCCAACACTATCATAATTTTACCCAAGAAAGCGTGCTAAATGCAAATTAGCATGGAACACGAAACTGCCTAAGAGATAATAAGTGAAAGCCTTTATTGTCTCACCTCTGAGCAAAGGCCTTCATGATTGAAATCAAATCATCGCCACATTTAATATTAGTAGGAATGAAATATAAAACAAAACCCATTGTGAGAGTGTTCTATTATGAACGAGCATTGAAAAACAGTTATTCAATCCAAGTCACGTAGAGAACACAAAATTTGTTGAAGAGCTTCAGCACTGGAGAAGTCATATTTGTACAATTTTGTTTAACTTTAGTCAACTAAATGTTCTGTTATTTTACGGAACGAGAACCATGATGGCAAATATTTATTTCTCAGACAATATATATCTTGCGATACTTGTTATATTGTTCTTTTACTATCGAAAAAAGTCAATAACAACACTATTCAAGTCTTAAATACCAATATAAATTGATTTTCCAATGATGAAATGTTTGTATTTTAATGCACAAAACAATCAGAATTATAGAAAAGTACAGGAGACAATTGCAAAAAACACTCCTTTACTTGACTAGCCTTTGCAGCATAAGTTGAGTGAGCCCTTGCCACTGTGAGGATTGTTTTGGAAATCTTATTTAAATTTAAATGGCTTTAAGGATAATAAAGTTGGTCCGCTGAAAAACTTTCGCTATCACTGAAAATTATTATTTTAAATCAAGACAAAGATAACATAGGTATAACTTTATTCAACGCTTCTGAGTAAGGCGGTGAGCAAATCTGCTGGGAGCGTAATGTTTACGAGAAGTGCGGCTGTTATGACCGCCAATCTCGCTAAATAGCTTTATCTTCTTAGTTAACCTTGCGCAAACAAATATTTTTTCTACTGAATTTGACGCCGTTCATTAGAAAAAGACCGGCCCAGTTATGGAAGGACGAGGTTCAAAAAGGCTGAATCTCTGAAGGTTTTGGGTCGCTGCGCCAGGACAAGTAAGTAAATTAGAAAGAGATTAAATAAATTATAATAGATTATCTCTGTAGACAGTCAGAACACCGCTGTGACAAGTCAACTTTTGGTAAGAAAAATTACCAAAAAAAAGCCAAGGAAACACTATAATAAATCAAATCAAATCATTTATTATTCATATACTTAGCAATATACCTATTTCTTACATATCACGTTTACGTATGTATGTAGGTAGTTACAAACTTACATTGGCTGACACCGACTCCAACAATAACAATAATTGTACCTACATTATATTATCGTATAAGTTTTAGAAGAATACGCAATTATTTCTTTACTTTTTAGTGCTTTGTTTTGGAATAGTTTTTTTTAAGT
Source organism: Udea olivalis (assembly GCA_947369235.1). NCBI lineage: Eukaryota > Metazoa > Arthropoda > Insecta > Lepidoptera > Crambidae > Udea > Udea olivalis. Next base: position 15,730,085 of record OX376343.1, read on the forward strand.
TGGTTATTTTTTGTTCAAATTTTAGTTTATTTCTTGATTTTCAGTGAATAGTTCTTATTTGTTTTATACATCGAAAAAGTATTGTCCAATTGCTCCTAAGAATTGAAGAGTTCCGGTACTTTGTCATGAATCCCAAAATCAGAACCTAACCAAACTCTCATCAAATTACCCTTGAAGTATATCCTTTCCAATAAAAAAAGAAGCATCGAAATCGGTTGGCGTGATATTGAGTTTTTCGTCCATTTGTCGCGCATATGGTTTATCTAGATTTAAGACTTATATGGATTTCCCATGGATGCCACTGTCAGAACTGGACCAAATGGGCAGCATCAGCTTTCAAATAAAAAAAGAATTATCAAAATCGGTTGGCGTAATATTGAGTTATTCGTCCATATGTCGTGCTTTTTGTCTATCTAGATTTAAGACTTATATGGATTTCCCATGGATGGCACTGTCAGAAGTAGACTAAATTAAAATGAAAGCACAAGGGCAGCATCAGCTTTCAAATAAAAAAAGAATCATCAAAATCGGTTGGCGTAATATTGAGTTATTCGTCCATTTATCGCGAATTTTGTCCATCCAGATTCAAGACTTATATGGTTTTCTCACGGATGCCACTGTCAGAACTAGACCAAATTAAAATGGGACCACTCGGGAAGCACCAGCTTTTAAATAAAAAAGAATGATCAAAATCGGTTCATAAAGTCGAAAGTTATGAGGTAACAAACATAAAAAAAACATACAGTCGAATTGAGAACCTCCTCCTTTTTTGAAGTCGGTTAAAAAAAGGAAATAAGTAAGTATTAATCTCAGTGGGACCACCTAACTGTTAGATAATAATAAGAATAGCTGTAAAGATATTACAAATTTACAGAGTTAAGGAGTTATGGGGCATCCCAAAAGAAGTTAGATACTCTTAACTCATTTGATTGACACTGGGAAGTTATAATCCACCTTAGAGGCTGGTTGTTTATTGATTTATTTGAAAACACAAGATTTGCAATTGTGTGTTCACATTTTTATTTTTATTTGAATGAGCATCATTTTTCCAAGAATCTGGCGGAAGTTATAACGCTAGTTATTATATCCTATTTGGCGGAAATTTGCTTGCAGCAATGGAGCTCAGTCGACGTGATTTTCGCGATATGATGTATTATGTATGACTATAAAAAAGGTTTAAAGCCTCAAGAATGTTTTGAACTTTTGGCGGGTCTGCTTGTTCACGAGCAACAGTATTTATTTGGTTTGCTGAATTTAAAAGAGGACGGGGATGTTTCAAAGATGAAGTGAATACAGGTCGGCCGCCAACCGCGGTCACACAAGGAAACGTTCGTGCAGTCGAATAACTCATTCGCGAAAACCAACGAATTACGTATGTAGAGCTGGAGCAAGAACTAGGAATTGGATCAGCAGCAATGCAAACCATAATTCACGACCACCTTTCTCTCCGTAAACGTTGTTCGAGATGGGTGCCGCACAAACTTATCGATGAGCAGAGACACCGTCGGGTGGATTGGTGGCCTATTCATGATAGATAAATTCGACAATGGCGAGAAACAAAAACTTGTATGATATACTGATTGGTGACAGTCTACTGTATGGTGTTTTGAATATAAACCAACCCCAACGGAATGTCGCCGTGCACGAGGCACACAGAAACAAATGGTCGCCTCGTTTGTTTGCAAAACGGGTCATATTGCTACTGCAGTGCTAGAGGATCAAAGAACGGTGAACTCTGAATGGTATGTGACAGTTTGTGCTCTAACAGTAATATCAGCTTGGTGTGATAAGTGACCGAAGTTAGGAATCCGGCACCTTCTCTGGCACCACGATAATGCGGCGCCGCACACGTCTGCCAGAACACTTGACTTCTTCAACTCAAAAAATGTATCAATCCTTCCTCAGCCATCATATACCCCTGACCTAATGCCTGGTGATTTTCACCTGTTTCCAAAAATTAAAGAAAAACTAAAGGGGAAGAGGTTTTAAAGTAAAGAAGATGCACTGGCTGCCTATAATTTCGAGATTTCTGAGGAGTCTAAAGAAGAAACACAGGTATTTTCCAATTGGTTCAAATGAATGGAAAAGTGTGTACGTGCTCAGGGTGAATACTTCGAAAAGATCGATACTTGTAATAAAGAATACATTTTATAATTTTTGAGTATCTAAATTCTTTTGGCATGCTACTCGTAATAGTGTTATTTCACAACATAAAGCACCTATTTTTTAGACTGGGGAAATTGGAAAGCTTCCAAATAGCACGTGGGGTGCGCCGCAAAGAAAGTCTTTAGTTCGAGTAAAACACTATTTCTTGACACCAAATACCGACGCATTCCGCAGTCTTACAGGATTTAATACGTATTGTATAATACCAAATTGTATGACGCCATGTCATTAACATACGGGGCATACACAAGTACAAGTTTAGTGAAACTTTGGTAGAGTAAAAAGAACACAAAACGTAGTATGTTATGAATAAGTTTCATGTATATATATATAATATTGTACAAAACAATTAATATGTTTATTAGAATACCAAAAAATTAACATCAATGTTGAACGCTAAACATGTTTTTTTACGACTGAAAATTCACGTTCGTGTTCGAAGAACGAAAAGTATTTTGTGTGCATATTGATATTAAGCGCACTAGCAATTGCTATCATTATCGAATAGGTTAAATAAATACAATATAATTTAATTTCCAAAAATCTAGTATAAAAGCGAGAGCTAACCAATAAATTACGGTGCCAATAAACGCAAATGGACAGCTTTCACTAGACCTAGGTAGTAAAAATAAAAGGAAATAAATAAATCAATATGCGCAAGACAACACTGCACTTGTCAAGAAGTAAGGATAAATATCCCTGTTACGAAGTGCCAGATAAGAAATTAAGCCAGTGGCGTCTCCCAGCACACTCAGACCCGAGCCAACTAAAAAAGAAAAAGAAAAGAATTCCAAGTTCTTTGGAACAGGCGAGTAGTTGCAGGTATTTCACAAATTATCTTTACATTAGTATCTTGAAGAGGAAATATTTATATATTGAATAGGCTCTGAAACTACTAGATCGATTTAAAAAAATCTTTAACTAATTTAAAGCTTCATTGCAGTGCGATGCGCGCTCGGAAACACTCGCGTTCCGTAATTCAGCACAGTCTTGAATCATTTAATTAGTTCGCGAACTAAGTACGTAGCCGGTTGTGGCTGCCGCCGCTATGGGTTCCAAGCAACTCTTAGACAACGAGCTGTTGGCGTTTATCCTACACGCCATTGACACGATGGACGAGGTCAGCATCATGCAGATCTGCAAATCCAACTTCAAGGAGGAGGAAATTGTCAGTAGTAAAGTGCTGCTCTATCAGACGCTCGGCAAAACCGACCGAATGCCGTCTCACAGGAGGGACGAAAAAGGCGAGAGAAGTCTCCAGGACATTCGGTAAGTAGGTCAGCCGTAGCCTCGAATGTCAACACACGTCGCGGAGCGCAAAACGCATCCATCGGCAGTATTGAGTCAGCGACATTGCAATGTTCGCCACTTGCTATTTTCGAGCGCGATGCACCGCCCCGCGCCCCCGCCGAGCTGACGTCAAGCACTAGGTCATCTACGTGATCCGAAGTCTTGCAAGTTTCTTTGCAAGGCTGTGACTCAGTGTCCGAGGAAGGAGCCATGCGATGAGGAGGGTTTCTTGAAGGTTGAGAGGAAGAAGAAACCCGCCAGTCGTAACCATCGAGGCTCTGCACCGACTGAACTGGATTACGCCCTGTGTCCTAAAGTACCGGCGACGTAGCTGTACGTTTATTACGTAGGTAAGTAGATTACACTGGTCTACGAACAGTCTAGTACTTTGTAGGCTATGTGCGAAGAAAGTCCAATTTCACCCTAAGGGTCGAACGGTTGGAATCTCGCCGCAAAATAAATTTTAATTATTTTGTGGTGGGAGTGCCAACACTATCTGGCGACCTTCATGAAAGAAGACTTTTGGCCGCAGGGAGTCGTGTTCCGGAAATTCAGAGGACGGCTGCCTGCTGACAACGCGCGATACACGTCGCTGACTCAACGTGTAAATTAGTTTTAGAATTAATTATTTTAACCATGTATGTGTATGTTAGTCTGTAAGGTATTTATCTATGGGCCTCTGTTACATGTAATTTTTGTAATGTATAATATTGTCAGAAATAAATTTATTATTAAGCTCTTTATTTAACATGAAACTTAGATATCAAATTTGAAATTCATGAAAAACAATAAAACAACTTATGAATTATTATTATAAAAACGAAATAATTACAATTATAAAACCTAAGCTTAAAGTTACAAATATAATGATTTATAAAAATACATAGGTACTATTAAAACCTTGTCCCCCCCTGTCCGGGATGCATATAATCAGATTTTATACCCTACTGTAAACTGTGAGTCCACCACACGTCTTTGGTCTAGGTACTATTATTATTATTTTTTATTCGGAATGAAGCCAGTTTTCAATTCGACGCCTCATATCATATACCGTTTGATTTTAAAAAGACTTTCAATAACGAATTGGCAGTGATGTAGTAACTATGCAAATGAAAATAAGATGTTTTCAATTGACTTTTAAATTTAAGGTCACCATACAAAATCAGTCAATCTGTTAATGTTTTTTGTATAAAATAAAGTCAATTGAAACAATCAAATTTTCACTTAGATACATACTTTTAGTTACTACATCACATCACTTCTGCCAAATCGTTTTTGTTGGTCTTTTGATAATCACCCGGTATATTATGAAGGTATGATGAATTTAAAAATCCAGATAATTAAAAACATTCTAACTATGTACCGAAACCTTTGTACCATCTACCCTAACCCAAAGCCACTAAGAAATGCACCAACTGCACTGCATAAATCGTTTGTAACATGTCTGTCTGTTAATATGAAAATGTAATCACGCTGCTAGCATTTCCTTCTCTGCATTGATAATAAAGTATCAAATAAATGCTGTTTCTGTATTGATTTGTCTGAATTAATCACAGAAAATTTATTTTACTTCAGTTAGTAGGGGAGACCGGGGCAAGACGGGAAATGCGCTTGTGTGCGTAACTGCTGAACACAACAGAGCCTAACACAGAACCATACGCGCGACGGTTAGTCGTGTCACGCGAGTCAGAGCGGCGCCTGCGTGTCACTAGCTGTTTTAACTTCACGGCGTTAAAAAACATTTTTTTGGAGGATTTTTATTAAGTGTTCTGATTTGAATCGATGTGCATCAAGGTAGGTATCAGTGCTATTATTACAATTGACTACATACTTGTTGTAATAGTGTAAAACTAACGAAATTATATTGCATTTTCGCATAACAATTTAGTAGGTTAGAACTGTGGATACTTTTGAAAAATATGTCGGTTGGGGCAAAATGGTCGGGGCATAACGGGATATCCCGTTTTACCCCATATGTGTAAAAAGAAAAATGTTTCATATTCTACCTATTTATATTTCAAATAAAACGTATACCTAATAATAGAATGAAATGAAAATATAATGGCTATTCCCAAAGAAGTAAGAACCCAAGAGAGAAAAACAAGAAAACGTGGTAAAACTGCAATACTTACAGCTACTCCATACAAAAATGATCTTATTGAAGATATTAATAAAAAACAAAAAATAAATAGGACGACAGAAAAAAAAAGCCTGATAATACGAAGACTATGAAGAAAATACCTGAAAAAGAGAAGTCAGATAAAAAGAATAAAAACAAAAGACGCAAAAAAGAAAGTGATTCGGATACGTGTTCATCTGAAGGCGAAGGCAATGATTGTCCTTGCATATATTGTGTATGCACGGAAGGATGGGTTATTTGTAGCGTGTGCCATGGCTGGGCCCATAATTCCTGCGCAGGCGCAGACGATGACGATGAAGAGGCACATATATGTGAACGTTGCCAACCAGATTAAAATGTATACTCATTATGCCCCATAGCACTTCCCATTTTGCCCCGATCATGGGGCAACGCGGGATGTTTGATGTGCCATTTAGTTCCTATTTGCCAAAAAAATATGTGATTTAGTGCCTTAAAAGATTATAATTATGTTAACTGTAAGTGTAAGTGTTGCTTTCGTTGTAAATGATTTTGAATACACAGTTTGATTTTCATATTATGTCGGTTTTTCTCTTAGATATCTCATCTTGCCCCGGTCTCCCCTACATGCAAAAAAAAAACCTTTCAAAATTGCTCCAGTGCATTCGTTGTGCTTCGCAAGGGTTCGTGAGTTTGTGCGACATTGAACGATATAGCTCTTTTGACGTCCCACTGGTTGTCAAGCCCGACATTGAATAATCAAAAATGACAGTGACAGAAAAATAAAAACAATTAATTATAACCTAGATCTTTAAAAAAATAGGATACAACAATTAATTTCAGGTACATAATGTTATAAAAAGGACCAAAACAGTGCTAGAAGAAGTTTAGAAAAACGTTTCGTCAGGAAAACTCCAGAGAAACTAAAGGATATTGTAAAATGTGAAGCTTCCTAAAAACAAAGTTATTTATGCAAGAAACTAATAAAGATCATAAGTAAGTAACTAATGTGTACACAAAAACCCTACATCTATTATGGATTTGCAATAAATGATTGATTATTGAGTCTCAAAAATCTTGGACTACAATTGATGCTACGTTTACATTAGACCGCTTGCAGCAAGGACCGCGTCATGCCATTGACATTTCATCGAAATTGTCACAGAATCATATAGGGAAATAATTCCGGCAGCGCGAGAGTAGCATTGGGAATGGTATGTAAACCAAGGTAAAGGATTATCGCTAGTCCCCGTAAAATTAAGATGAAATTTGCAACTCTAACTTGAAAACTAGTTCCATTACAAAGCCAGCGCCTGTTATAGGCTAATGAGTTTATATCTTGCCAATATTGTTCTAAATTCGTTAATTACCCATCCAGTCTTTAAGTTTTGAGAGATACTGTGTTCTGCATTATTATAATTTGTCATGTTTTGTAATCAGTTCGTAAGTAGGAGTAAGATATCACCACCGACAGTATCAATAGGAAAATGCGTTCTGCCATAAGTACTTATTTTTTTATTTTCTAAAAGTTGCCCCCTACCTCGTGTCCTGCGTTACTCTTGGGTGCGTACCCTTTTGCACAACCTACAAACAATCTTTCCTTCTATGTCACTATAATATGACTCAATTATTGTACAATATTCTATAACATATTTATTTCAACTTTCGAGATTCAAAAAGGAGTTTGAGCTACAATCTCACCATCAATGGGACGAACTCTTCTGAAGTTTGTTTTGAGTTAAAGTGTGTATTTAGAAAAAATAAATTATCACTAGAACGAATTAAAAAATATTAAGTAGTTTGTTTGACAAGTATTCTTGTCTACTACTTTATGGGTCATAGGTTCAAATTGCCCTCAAGGCAAATATTGGCGTGAAAAGAATGCTACACACATCAACATGGTCTAGGGATATTTCAATTAAACCTAAATAACTAAACTTCTATCAACTTTTTGTTGAGACACCTACACATTAAAATAAACCTTGTTTAATAGCCTATCTAATCTGATAAATAAACCTTTAGATAAAGATAAAGTTAAAAAAAACTTAGAAGAAGAGGAAAAACTCAGACAAAATTTCAATCTTAACTTTATTTTCAAAACATCAAAACCTAAACAAAACAACTATTTTTTTATAAAAATTGTTGAAGACTTAAAATTAATGATCAGTGGATCCACCTAAGACTCTTCTGACACATCTGCAGCGGTTCTGCATACTTAAAACAAGGGTGTCAATATCCTGATGTAGAATACTGTCCCAATTCCTGCTAAGATGCAAGAAAAGCTGGTTTTCATGCACAATATCTTTAGGGAAATTCCTAAGAGCTATTCTCTGAAGCATATCCCAAGCATGCTCCATTGAGCATCGGAGAGAACCTGGACATTTTCAGATTCTCTCCAAACGCGTACTCTTCGCGAATCAGGATGAAATCCAAACCTGGATTCATCATTGAAAAGCACAAGTGACCATTGAGAATGGTTCCAGTTTTCGTGTGCAATAGCCCATTGTAATCTTCTTCCTCGATTGCTTCTTCTTAGCGCTGGTACCCAAAGTGGCCTACGAACTGTAGGTTGACTTCATGCAGTCGTCTTCTCAAAGTTTGACCGCTTACCAGCAAACCATACTCTCTCTGTAGCCTTTGAACCAATTGCATCGCCGTTACATTTGGTTGACTTCGTGCAGCATTTACTATGAATCGGTCCTGTACATGTGTTGTAATGCGTTGAGGTCCACCACTTCCCCCGTGATACGATAACGGCTTAACCTCATGGCTTCAGAAACCGCAATCTGGGTAGCGCCAGCTTGAATCATGCCCACTGCTCTTAACATTCCGTTCCTGGTCAAGTGTCTACGTGGCATGATTAAATTAACACCGGAGATGCGTTTGACAAAGATTTATATAAATTTATGGAGTTTTAATCAAGATAGAAGTTCGTGAAGATTTACTTCTTTGGAAGAAATTCAATAATTGCGAATGTCATCTTAAAACAAAACCTTTTATATACAAATTTGAATTTAAAAAGGAACTTTATAATGTTTTTATAATCTGTCATTAATAGTTTTTTTGTAAGGCCAGTACTTTTTAAGTTATTTAAAAATAGTTTTATATATCCCTAGACCATGTTGTTGAAAATGTGTAAATTATAGTTCACGCCTCAAGAAGCAAGTTACCGAGGCAGGCGGGGATTACCGCGGCAACTCCGCTTATTGATGCTGATCCGTTACGTGTGCCAAATTGAATCACAAGTTACTGCTTGGAAATTTATCAAACACATACCCCAAATGACACAGATAAATGTTTTTACTCAAGGAATTGTTTGTGGCTCTCATTTGTATGCTATGATAACTTACTCACACATAAAGTGCGTTAGATTTTTCACCAGTGAGAGAGAAAATTAGTATTTATTTTGCAATATATTTCAAGGAGCTCCAATTATTAATCATTCAGATAGAGGTAGTTATTGCATAAATCGAGGGCGACGGCTAGGCGTAATATTTACTTCCTATTCTTCATGTTTATTAACCTATCCTATAGATTTTAAAAATTGTATTAAAATCCAATCTGAAGTCATAAATTGCTTTTGAACTAGTATTACCAGGAATAGTAAAGTACCTATATTCGGGTTGTTTTTCCCTAGCTTTCACATTTAGACGTTTCTTGTTTTTTGATAGGTCATTTAATTTGTATAGTACGTATGCCAGACAAACACAACAGAACGAAGTGGAAAATGCACTAAGGGACCGAAACTTAAACCATTTTAATTGCTATGATCCTTGGTTTTATGTAACAATAACGGCGTAACTTTAAAATTTCGTACTCTCAAGTATAGGTATTACCTACACTTGATAAAAAGAGCAAGTTCGAGAACGTGCTTGCTTATATTTACCTTATCTCATTTTAGGACGTAATCCTTAGGCCCTCGGAAAACCCATTCGACTATCTGCAAAATCAGCTAAGGTGAAGGATCGTTTTCCTTGTGAACTTAGGTATTACGCAAACCGTCTTGAGGCCCGAGCCCGGCCACGGCCTCGCGCTCCGTTAAAATATCTATACTACGAGTATAATATTATAAAGCTGAAGAGTTTGTTTGTTTGTTTGCCTGAACGCTCTCAGGAACTACTGGTCCGATTTGAAAAACTCTTTCAGTGTTAGATAGCCCATTTATCAAGTACGGCTATAGGCTATATATCCTCACGCTAACTATTTCACGCAGAGGAAGTTGCGAGTTGAAGCTAGTCGTCTAAAATGTGGGATCTGCTCGTTACTTCAGAAAAATTAAGAAATTCTCCTGAAATCTTCTAAAGGTGAATATTAATGAGGCCGGCCCTGGTTGCAAAAAACTCGCGACGAACTGTTAATAGCCAATAAACGTCGCCTCTTTACGACAGGTAGTCACGGTGATTATTTATTGACCTTAGGACAAACTACTTTGATCCTGATATTGTAAGTAAGAGCGGCGTGCAAAGCAGATATCAATCCATCTTTCAATTTCATCTATTCAATCCAGCCAAAAAAATTTAACAAAAAAAAAAACCAACTTCAAAAAAAACTATTCCAAAACAAAGCACTAAAAAGTAAAGAAATAATTGCGTATTCTTCTAAAACTTATACGATAATATAGGTAATGTAGGTACAATTATTGTTTTTGTTGGAGTCGGTGTCAGCCAAGGAAACACTACAATATACCTAGCAATATACCTGACACCGACTCCAGCAATAACAATAATTGTACCTACATTATATTATTGTATAAGTTCAGAAGAATACGCAATTATTTCTTTACTTTTTAGTGCTTTGTTTTGGAAGTTTTTTTTGAAGTTGGTTTTTTATTTGTTAAAATTTTTGTTTATTTCTTGATTTTCAGTAAATAGTTCTTATTTATTTTATACATCGAAAAAGTATCGTCCAATTGCTCCTAAGAATTGAAGAGTTCCGTTACTTTGTCATGGATCCCATAGTCAGAACCTAACACTCATCAAACTACCCTTGAAGTATATCCTTTCCAATAAAAAAAGAAGCATCGAAATCGTTTGGGGTGATAATAAGTTATTCGTCCATTTGTCGCGCATATGGTTTATCTAGATTTAAGACTTATATGGATTTCCCATGGATGCTACTGTCAGAACTGGACAAATTAAAATGGGACCACACGGGCAGCATCAGCTTTCAGATAAAAAAAGAATTATCAAAATCGGTGGCGTAATATTGAGTTACCCGTCCATTTGTCGCGCATTTTGTCTATCTAGATTTAAGACTTATATGGATTTCCCATGGATGCCACTGTCAGAACTGGACCAAATTAAAATGGTTTACACGGGCACCATCAGCTTTCAAATAAATAAAGAATTATTAAAATCGGTTGGCGTAATATTAAGTTATTCGTCCATTTGTCGCGCATTTTGTCTATCTAGATTTAAGACTTATATGGTTTTCTCATGGATGCTACTGTCAGAACTGGACAAATTAAAATGGGACCACACGGGCAGCATCAGCTTTCAGATAAAAAAAGAATTATCAAAATCGGTGGCGTAATATTGAGTTACCCGTCCATTTGTCGCGCATTTTGTCTATCTAGATTTAAGACTTATATGGATTTCCCATGGATGCCACTGTCAGAACTGGACCAAATTAAAATGGTTTACACGGGCACCATCAGCTTTCAAATAAATAAAGAATTATTAAAATCGGTTGGCGTAATATTAAGTTATTCGTCCATTTGTCGCGCATTTTGTCTATCTAGATTTAAGACTTATATGGTTTTCCCATGGATGCCACTGTCAGAACTGGACCAAATTAAAATGGTTTACACGGGCACCATCAGCTTTCAAATAAATAAAGAATTATTAAAATCGGTTGGCGTAATATTAAGTTATTCGTCCATTTGTCGCGCATTTTGTCTATCTAGATTTAAGACTTATATGGTTTTCTCATGGATGCCACTGTCAGAACTAGACCAAATTAAAATGGGACCATTCGGGAAGCACCAGCTTTCAAATAAAAAAAGAATAATCAAAATCGGGTCACTCAGTCGAAAGTTATGAGGTAACAAACATAAAAAAAAATAAAAAAAACATACAGTCGAATTGAGAACCTCCTCCTTTTTTTGAAGTCGTTTGAAAAGGCAAATCAAGTTGGTAGTATTATTCAATCAAAAAAGAGGAAAATCGCATTGGTTGCATATGAAATTGTTGCCTGTACTATGTTTGTAATGATTACTTTGGATTGAAAACAAGAATCACAAAGTTTCAGTCAGCAATAAGCCATATTGGTTAGTCTTGATATCACCAAAAACCTCATTAAAATCTTAGCGTCAATTTTAACCTGAATCGCCATGCTCGCCGGCAATACCATATACAAGTTTATAAACAGAAGATGAATGAAATGCATAGAATTGTAAATAAACCAGTCTAAACAGTCAAGAAGCTCTGATCCCGCAACAAAAGCTCCAGTGTGTTGTTTCGACATGCTCGGAACTGTGAACGGCTATTGTGCTAAGCAGACCCACGCGTCGGAGAAACTTCTCCACATTCACAGCCGACACTTGACGCGATGCAGAGAGCCATCCAACGCTCTAATTGGGTCAGTTTTGCACAAGCTTTGGAAACAATGAAATATAACACACAGGCATACAAGTCGAGCAACAAATAAGGCGCTTTGTCGACTTTCGAACGCGTTTACGGAACGCAGATTTTTCCCCTAATAACTTCCATAGCTTTGATAGCCACCAAATGAAAATAATAACGGGACCGGTAGTTGCTTTACGCTAGTTGGTATCAACGTTGTTACAATTTCTTTAATTCTTTTTTCGTTTCTTTCTTTCTTTTATTTAAAAGCTCAAATTACATATATCTATAGTATCTGTACAAAACTAAGGCTTCAAGATCTTCTTCTTCTTCTTTTCGAGTCAATGGCAAATATAATATATTGATCTAATTTAATTTAAACGGACCTCGCCCAGAACCCAGCGACTTTTAGCGCAGCGGCATTCGCCATGTACAGGTCTTCCATTGTGCAGGAGGTTGGGCACTGATGGCAATCAAGCATATGAGCCATAGTTTGAGGTGACCAACCACAGTCACACACCTGACTTGCTTCATCAATAGACTCCCATTTGGCCATGTTATCCTTGCTACGGCCAACCTGGGAACGAAGGCGGTTTAGAGATTTCCATTGGCCAGGGCTGCTCATAGCCTAGTGGCAGGTTCTCAGCGGGGGCTATATAATTAGCTAGTGGTGCGTACTTAGTGGACCAGTGTCATGCGAGTGTCTGTCGGCTGCTCGGTAATTGCGCTCGTTTGCCTAAGAAAGCTTTCACGGCTTTTTCGGTTTAAAGATCCTTTATTTCAATTTCAAAAGAACACAGAGCGTTCACTTATATGAAATTACAAAATACTTAGTTTACTTATGATCATACTAATAATCATAAGTAAACTAAGTATTTTGTAACTACGACTATAGTTTATTTAAAAATTTAACATTTTGATTGAGTCAAAATTTTGTAGGTAAGTCTACTAATATTGCACCAAATATGCAATCTAGAAAAATCTAATTCAGCACCTTTTTCCATGCATCGCGATCGCAACATTAAGATAAATAAATCAAGTAAAAAAATAATGTTGCATCAAAAAATACCAAAGAAAACAAACTCGAATTTTTTTTTTATGCATCGAGGGGAGGGCTAATTACGAAAATTACATCTTTTTAAAAGCCAATATGTACATCATTTTCGAGGTTCTTTTTGAACAAAACCGATCCATTTTCAAATCTAGGATTGTGATGTGACTTTTAAACGGTACGAAGTGTCCGTTTCAAACTCCAAGATAAAAGCCTTTTTGTTCACTTTTAGAAAATAAAATAATTTCATTTCTAGTAGTTTTTTAAAATACTTTTTTATGTATTCATATGTATATCCATATTTACGTTACTGTTATAAACTGAATTTATGTTTCTACATCTAGTATATCACAAAATTAAAACTTTTAGGTATAACGCAACCTCCCACACATACACATTACCAAATTTCAGGCACAACGGACACACATAATGTGTGTTTTTCGGGGCACGTACAGAAAAGGCAATCACGTTGAAGGCGTGTTCATAACAAAGAATGGGCTCTTCGCTCCCGTTCCGAATAGGTCCCTGAGTGAGTGAATAGATTGCTCTCACCAGCTGGAATTTAAATTTACCACAGATTTTAAGTATTTCTCGTTATAATTGTTCGCAGAATGAGCACTTACATCAAGAATATTGACAAAGTTTGTCTGAAAGTTACGATAGCGCCAGCAACATTTGCCGTTTGCAACCCGGCTCAGCGTCAAGTTTGGATGTGTTCCAATCTTTATAGCAAAGACAATTCGTTTTACAACTTTTTGATTAGGTAAGTAAATAACTATTATACGCAGAGAACTTTATCAATCACAAAAATCCCTATTGGACAAGTTCCAATGCGCAATATTTCTGACTAATTTATTTCTAAGGTATGCAGTAGTGCAGATGTTGTTGTACCCGAAAAAACCCAATTTTACATGGAGGACATCTAATCTTTAAATATCTTGCAGTGCCCTAGCAGGGTTCATGTGTATGTACTATATTTTTATTTAAGACCTGTAACTTACCACATGAAGCATTGACTAAATGAATCATGAATTATAAACCATCACTATTACAAACACATAATTTATGATGAGTAATATTTACTTCACTAACAAACAAATCCATCAGGAAAAACAGGAAGTAGACAAGAAATACAAGTTAGCGGTCATATATTCACACAGCAAAAACATATCCTCCTTGAGTGTTTTATAATAAAACACACTAAAACATTACTAGACTTTCCATGTCCAAGTAACACCATCATTCAATAGTAGCGTTTCAATCAGCTTAGAGGTAGTGCTAAAACATATTTCCAGAATACACACCTGCCTATAAATTAACGACTTTCCAATAAAGGACAAACTAACTGATTTTCATAAAATATAACTAAATCATTTTTATTTGACATAATATAATAATAGAATTGTAGAAAGGCGATTCAACTTATGGGATGCAAATGTACTGAGAAGCAAGAACTCCCAAACCAAAACAGCTCATTGGTAAGATTCATTGAAAACCCCCTCCAATCTGGTTCAAGCTGCTTAATATTGTTTCACTTGGGCTGATTGAAAAAGACGACATCATAACCATACTACAGTATAAAGAAATAGACGGAGGAAGATTTAATGAATGTAAAAACGTCATAAAACCATTTTCCCAAAGCGTAAACAGAGGCTGACGTAATGATCGTAAGTACGAGTAGAAGAGCTAAGGCAAAGTACGTAGGTAGTGCAGATACTATCGCCTATCGCCCTCTTCTAATTACAGATTCATGAAATTCACCCAAGTCTGTCTAACGGGCGGTGAAGTAGCTTAACTACCCACTTACCCGAAAGGCATATCATCTAACAGAAGTTGATTGTTAAACGTAAATATCTTAGAAAATAAAACTTATGTCCTTTTATTCGCTACCTAGAGCTATTTATTGAATATATTTATTTTACACGAATGCCATTATATATATCAAACTCAAACTCAAATAACTTTACTCAAATAGACTGTTACAGTAAGTACTTTCAAATCGTCAAATTTAAAGCAAGATATACTAAATAATAGACATAAATACTATAATTATATAGATATATAAATACACAGTATACAGACATAATGCTACTCTGCCACCGCGTCGGAGTTGTTTCTTGCTGAGAACAACTCAGCAGTTACTCTTTTAAACTTTTTTTGAGTTTACATCAGGCGTTAGTAAAGTACAATGTGTCATTTTGATACAAATAAACCTACTAAGTGTCTAATCTAAAGAATATAAAACAAGAAAAAAAATCAAACATTAAAGAATATACACTTAAGGCCATTCAAACAATTAAGAAATGAAGGTTGTTAGTTAGTACAAACTAAGCATTAACTAGGTATTACAATAAAATAAAATATCTACTTATTTATTGTGAAATATTAGAAGTTATATAATTAATAATAAAAACATTGAAGCAAATCGGCTTCGTCACCTACCTACGCTGGTTTCGACAAGGTGTTGTGCGTCATCCTCCCCCATTTACATAGGTTGTCTGTGGAAATTTGGAAAGTTGCCCCTTAGACGAGCGGGTCGATAGCGGTGCCCGCCTATTCATCATCCTTACCACCCCATCGACATTAATTTGTGACTTAAATCAGGCACACCAGTTTTGTTCGTAGGTATTTTTTTTTTATAAAAGACATTCCACGTTGTGATACCTTTATGAAGATTCAAAATTGATTGCTAATATATTTTTCTAGATAAAAACGTAGCACAAAACAATATAGTAGAGGTACCTCAGACGTGATCTAAATCTCACCTTAGAAATTCGACTTTCGTACTTTTGATAAAACTACAACTGTTAGTACACTACACCACTGAAAGTAAATTTTAATATTTTCAATCTTATCGTTACCTCGTAAGCGATAGCAAAACCTTTATGAATTATTATAAAAATGATGATATTACAAACCAAACAAAACTATTATTAGTTCATCAACGGTATCAATGGTCTTTGATTTACTCGTACTATCAAGGAAACACAGCGATAAGAACAACTTTTTCTGAAATACCTAACCTTCAATCTTGTTGTGAAATAAACTGGCATTACTATTAACCACAACGTGCTTCACAATTCAGAAGTGTAGTAGTTATTTTATGGCAATTAAATTACTTCTTTTACCATACAGGCCCAAGAAAGTCGGGTCGCGTGACTCGGTGATGTTTTCCACAAATTTTCCTCGTGGCCGCCTAAAGGTGCGTGCGGAACGAGTATTTCATGTCTCATCTTCCAAATTATAACAACAGCTGACCCTCATTCTTTGCTGTTTTTTGTTTAAATTTTAGCTGGTTGGAATAATATTACTCAAACGTTTCGTAAACAACATACCTATATTACCCATGTCACAGATAAAACTGTGCCCATGTATAACGTATCTAACCCGTAAAAAGTTTCATTTAATACTGCATAAAACAATATACGTATATCCAGTAAGGTGTTTACTACGTTAAATTGATGCCTAGCGAAAAAGCACACAAACAATTAAAATAGATGGATCCGAAGGTATTTTTGGGTTCTCATCGGTTTGCCAATATTCTCAACTTTTAACTTTAGTAACATTCAAGACATTCCGAGGATGGATGAGTTCCTTTGGGATTAGAGGTGGAAGTTGGGCAAAGTAATTTTTGGAAATATATGAACGTTTGAGCAAAGTTTTTGGTCATGTTTGATTCACAAGTAGACGAGTATAGCCTATGTAATAAAGCCAAGAAGCTTAACTGTGTGAAATTATATGTCATGCCCAAGTGTTTACCATTGTAGGTACTATAATATTTCTTTTGCTACATAGATGAGAAGGTCGGTACTAAACAAACTACTCTCTTTACACGCAAGTTTCCATTATCTACGAGTAGCCTAGCTGTTGCCGAACTGATTCCGAAATCACGGTAATCAATCCACAATCCGTTTCGTAAATGCTCGTGAATAATTAGAAGCAAGCCAAACGTCATTGGCTGTACGATGATGTATAATGTGGACTACTGGAACAGTACCGAATAAAGCATTGGCATTTACTCTGGTAACCCGATAAATTTTGCGTGATAACGTGCTAAGTAATAGGCTGATAACGGAAACTGAAATTCTATGACCATCTGTTATGAAAAGATTTAGCACTAACATTATATCGACCAAAAATACCGGATGTTTACCTCACGCAATAGGTTATTTTCCTCAGGGCTGAAATGGAACCCTTTTCGTGAAGGGCGATCATGCGAAAGAGGTTATTTAACTGACTAAGCGAGAGCCACCCCTGTGCATTTTCTCTTTCATTTCCGTTTAACAGACTTTTAGGTAGATCAGTACTTTTATTTAACAGCCAGTAAAAGTAGTTTTTGAGATATTTCGAATAAAGAAAATTATTAGTTTTTATTTCCTGTCTGTCAAAATTAAAACAGTTTTGTACAAATTTTGTAGGCTTCTTAAGAAAACCCTTTAATTTTGAGTACCTTTGCCCTTTGTAACATAGCCCAGGTTTGTGATCGTGGACATGAATATTAAGTAATATCTCATTACCTTTGCGACAACTTGATTCCAATTATGGAGGCCTTTTCCCAAATGTAGGACATCGAGCAGCGGCTAGACTAATCAGTACCTACACAATCCAATAATCAATTTACTTCTACCGTTTCAGTTGCAATCACATTATATGAAACTTGTAATGGACCTACCTATTTTGTAATGACGAAACAAAAATCGTTACACTAGCTAATATTCAAAGAACTTTTCGATTTTAGAACAGGGTGGCTTAAAGCTTAAAAGCTTAACGAGGTGGAGCACACGCAACTCTTAATCCACTTTGAAGCATAACATTTACAAATTGTTCGTGATACCAAAACCTTTCAACGATAACCCTTCTTTTTTTTACCCATTAAATTATTTGAAAAAAAAGTGCCCACCCTAATTTAAGTGAATAATAAAAAGAAAAACACAAATTAGGCCCCAGGCCGCCCGGTCGGGGAGATTTACTTAACCATAGGGTTTTCTCTAAAGCCAAAAACAAAAATTATAAATATACTACCAAATAATGCTCATTTCGCTCCTAAATGAAACAGAAGAGATCGTTATATCGTACAACATAAAACAACCCGAACGAGATGTGTAATAAAGATGAAAACAGAAGTGTACCAGGCACTTACGTAAACTATAACAAACAAAGGAGTAAGTACATGATATCTACTTACGCTATAGTATGATCCTTTGCCGTGATGGAAAACACGTGAACGAACGTCGCGTCGAGTTTGTAGCCTTGTAGCGCTACGACGTAGCGGCCGCAGGCGAGCACACCGCGTCTCCAATGCGCCCCGACTGCCGCGGGCCGCGCGGCCCCCGCCCGCACTCTCCACTGCTACGAATCCGGACCCGTCGAGCTACGAAACGAAGCTACGGGACTGTAACAGCCGTAGTAGACATGATATTATCTGCAGACGGTTGAGTAGAACGCTGTTATCAATTGTGTAAGTACTTTAAGCTTGCTTGATTCACGATTTTATATTCGTTACATATCTTCGGGAAACACGCAAGGCATTTGATTGATCAGTATGCTCATATAGTAAAGTAAGTGTTTTGATTTGTTAAATATAAAAATTTACATTTATAAGGGTCGAATGTTAGTCTAATAATTGCGTTGCTTGCATCGTAGCAACAAACAGCACAACGTTTAATCTTAACCTAAACGAAATTATGAATCATTTTTATTAACTTCGAAATTGTGATTCTGATTCAGTGACACTTCAATTCAATTAGCGAAATTGGGGCTCTAGATTAGTTGTAAAGTCCGTGATATAACCAAATTACTTACCTATCTATTTTGCATACTTAGTAGGATAATAAAGTTTTTATTGAGCCTGCGTAATTACTAGAGTACGGACCTCAGAGTCACTGGGGCTTGAACGTGAAAACCGAGGGTGAAAAAAACACGAAGCCTAATTTTTCTCTGCTACCCCTGGGACAGCGAGCGTCCAAATCAGTTCAACTCAACTCAATACGGGTACTACGTAGTCAGTAGCCATTCTCGTTCATTACTAATGGGCATCTATCTTACCACGGCATAAAACAATATTGCGAATAAAACTTTTCTTTTTTTAACTCAATGAACACAACTTGATTAATAAAGATCCAAAAACTAAACTATGGCAAATAACAACAAAAACAGAACTGTGAATCGGATTCCCGGTTGAACAAAGCTTATGAATGAATAAAAACCTCATTTCATAACAAGAAAATTAGGACGAATTTACTGGTTTCTGTGTAGGGAAGTGAGCAATCACGAATTTAAAGTTTCAGTCCTTGTTCAGCCAGGCCTTGGTTGTCGGACACAGATGAGAATTCATGAAATAGCACCTCAAACATTTGTCTATTTAACTTCCTTTTTTAGTTCTCTTATATTACCGAACTGAGCCCGACGAAAGGTTTGGCGTGGAGCGTTGTAGCGCGGTTTATCGGCGATTTATGTGGTGTCCCGGGTTCAATTCCTGGCAGGGTCAATTCAAATACGAACATTTATAAATTGGCTTAGGTCTGGGACCCGACCTGGGCAGGAGCCCAGACCGCAGATAAGGATTTTAGACAGGAGTCTAAAATCCTTATCTGCCACGTAACAGGTATATGTATCATTACTTTAAGACCCCCCAACAATAGATGTGTTGTGTTATATGCTATTCAGGTATAGCGACCCACTTCATACCCATTTTGCAAAATTAAGGGGCATGTATACAATAATTGTAGAAATACAATCTAAATATAATGCAAAATAGAACCTATTTTATGCATTAACATCAAAATTGACATTTTTTATTTTTCTAGTAGTTTTTCTAGAGTACTTTCGTCTATTTACGATACTACAAATTTTTTGTAACCACAAAAATATTGAATTACGGCGAACAGCGTACTGACTGAACCACGTAACGCACAAAGGATTTGCCTAAAAACCGACAGCCGAGTGGAGCACTCAAAGCGAGCAATCAGCGGCTCGTTGCAATTAGTTTTACGGAGTTTTTTGCTAGTGCGCTGTAATTCCGTAACATAACATGAGTATTACTTGATTTTTTCAATTTGTTATCTCTTATGGTAGGCACTGATCGGTGTCACGGGGCGTAATGTAACATTCGCAGCGAGCATGCTACGCATCGAGCATGTACGCTGTGTCTTAGAATCGGCGTAACTTGTTCGTTTCGACTCTGTGCTCCATATTCGCCAGCCACTCTCAGTCAAGATGTCCGACATCGAGGTTGTGTTGGGATCTTTGATGCAACTAAATTATTGTTTAATCCATATTAAGAAGATGAAAAAACGTTATTGGACATCGAATTGATAGCAATATTAAAATTCGTATAAAAGTTAAATCAATAATAAAAGTGAAATCAAAGATCTCAACACAACTTCGTCGTCCCGACATCTTGACTGAGAGTGGCTTGCGAATCTTGACCACGGACGAGAAAAGAGTTCTAAACGGGCACGTTACACGGATTTTCCTACACGGCGTAACGTAACAAGCTCGCTGCGAAAGATACCTACATTACACGCCGTAACACCAGTCAGTCAGTACCCACCTTTAAATAATCTTAATTTTTATTTTTAACATCTTTGTCACCCATCATGACGGCTGGAAATTAAGTAAACGAGACACGCGTAGGTACAAATGTAAAATGTAAAAATATAAAACCGCATTTAGAAACCATAGGCATTAGCCTATATACTGTCCAACTGCTGGGCAAAGGCCTCCATAATTAAAAAGAAGTCATCGCTACAATAGGCTTTGCTTTGTAAAAGCCTTAATGTTGTTTTTCACTTCTCATGCTCTAAAAGTACGCCAATATAGCCCTACGAAGCGGGACTAAAAAATAATTAGTTTTTTTTAATTTCCTTCATGTGACGTAGACAAACTCAAACAGCCAGTAAATATACTATCATTGCGAAAATGTTGAGAGTTTGAGTTCCATGTGTTTTAAATTGTTAACCTGTGACTGGTTTAGAAGAAAAAACTGACCGCGTAAATTTCAGATTTTTTGTCGAGTGTGTTGTTCGGTTTCAAATAAGTTTATTAAGAATGTCCTGTGACAGTGAAGAGTTTGACTTCGAGCAAAGAGCAAAAGACATATTAGATAATCTTATGCCGTCAAAATCGCGGAAGATTTACCTAAAACCTTACGAAAGTTTTATGTACTGGACTGACTGTAGGAATAAGAAACATTTGTGGTTTTTATTTTATTAAGTAATATTTATTAAATGTTTTTATACTAAATTGACTATTTTTCTCGCACTCAAATAGAAAAGTACAGTTTGTCAATTTCAGAAATAAATATTAACCTGATCTAAATCTATTGCGATAAAAAGATAGGAACTAGAAAAATTCGACCTGATCCTAGTGACTCAACAATCTGGGTGGCTGCTTTACCAACTGAGCTACCGAGGCCGTTTACAGGAGCCGTATTACCATATCTTAGAGCCAGTCAAGTTAATTTCCCAAACTAAGCGTAATATGATCTTTCATTTTTAGCCAGTCAGCCTATCAATAATGCATCCTCTAGGCCAGAGGCTCTGGGCTATTTACTGTCGAAATTGCTTGCTACCCGCAGTTTAGGAAATTAACTTGACTGGCTTTAAGAGATGGTAATACGGCCCGGGGCCGTATTACAGTATTTTGCCACTGTCGCGGCGTGGCTGTTTACGGTACTAAGACGCTCACTTTGTAAGACTAAAACGTGAAGAGAGCATTTTAGTACCGTAAACGGTCGCGCTGCCAGGGTAGCGGGCGATTGTAATACGGCGCCTGGCGAATTTATCTAGTGTATTTTACGTTGTAAGCCAACGTTGTTTCATCAATGTTATAGGCAAGCGCCTTTAACACTCGAAGAAATATTTTTGCAAATATTTGACTTTTTTTTCTTTGACTACCTAATTATTAACTGTTAAAGGAAAAGTGAATTTTAATTTGTAGCATTTTACAATGCAATATTTTCTACGCAAAGATAGAAATAAAATACACTAGATGAATTCGCCAGGTCTGTTAGCGGCCTCGGTAGCTTAGTTGTAAGAGCAGCCATCGGATTGTGAAAAGTCACGGGCAAAGAGAATCACTATGGTCAAGGGGTCGAATCCCGCTTGAGCCCCTAGGATCAGGTCGAATTTTTCTAGTTTCTATCTTCGTATAGAAAAAATTGCATTGTTAAATGCTAAAAATAAAAATAAATTATCTATTAAATAATATTCTAAAATTAATATCTTTATTTTAGTGAAGTTGCTTAAATTCTCGGAAAGGCGGCTTGTGTAATTAAGTAGTGATCGTGATGAAAAAATAAGAGAGCACTCGTGTTTTCAATATCGTGCGAATTTCATCACGCAGGATTGTTCCTCGTATGCAGTCGTGATGATAATGCATGTTTATATTATGATGTTTAATTTATTTTTTATTTTTTTATTATCCAAATCAACTTTCCAATTTTTTTATTATTAACCTGCCTACTGTAATCCCATACAGTGGGTTTATGTGCAGGCGGTTTAAGTCTTTACGCACTTACTAGATATAAATATACAATTTAGGTATAAACAATACATGCATTTTTTTTAGGTATTTACATTTTTATAGTGATTATTTAGTAAATTTTTACATTGTTTAACACTTTTCTGTGTCATTAATTTCTGAACTAGTTCTTTAGGACTATTATTAAGAATGTACGGTAACAAATTTTAATTGCCTTGTTCTTTGTCCATATACATTATTATATGTTGGTAGTTTGTATATAGGTAAGTATGTTAAGTTACGCAGGTAACATGGTCTCGATTTTTCGGGTAAACTACATAAATTGTTAAATTTTTCACACAGTAGTTTTAGTTTATCAAATACATTAATTATTTTACAATATCCAAAAAGTTTACTGTAATCGTTGTAGTGATTATTTTTTATCGTGGAAGGTACAGCGAGATCCGAACCTTGTGCCGTGCCTTTTTCAGACATAATCCTATCGCTAACCGCGCCAGCAATGCTTACTGATGTGTATCTATTATTGTGATAGTTGTTAAACCACTGTAATAAGGGTCCCTGTATCCCATTGTCCTGCAATTTCGATAAAAGCGTATTTTTGTCTAAAATTTCGAAAGCTTTACTGAAGTCTATAAAAATGGCCACAATATGTTTTCCTTTATCTAAGTACCCGTTTACTTCGTCTGTAAAATCAGATAACAGTTGCGAAGTGTTGCGTCCTTTTTGGAAACCGTATTGTTTATGGTTATTATATTATATTACTATTTTTAGGTAGTTGTTTAATTCTATGCTAAAGTATACTTCTATTATTATAGCGATACATGAGAGTATTGTAATAGGCCTATAGTTATTGATGTCTGTATGTGAACCCTTTTTGTACATTGGTCTTATTTTGCCTATCTTAGGACTATCTGAATAATGAAAAACAGGTAGCCTCAATAAAATAAGTCTTTATTAAATAATTTAAACTTCCTATATAGAAAACTATAAAAATCAAATTCTGGATAAGATGTCGAGCCTAGATTTAGAAATTTCTAGTTTTCTATATTTACATTCGAAAACAAGCACTGTAAAATGCTAAAATCAAACTTAATCCATTTACACCGTTCATTAACCACCAAGAGAAATAACGCACGTTGGCTGGTAGTAGCCATCGGAGCCTGTCGAGCGTCTTTGCGAGAGATGTAAACATTTCAACTCTATAGTACCGAAATCGTAATCGGCATACTTCTGCAAGATCTGTGAACCGTCGAACGTCTCCCTTGTCTGCCGCGCGTGCCGGACATCTTGCGCGGCAGACCTCAGCCCATATTTCGAGTTTATTAGTGTAACGTGTAGCTTAACGGATTCTCTTCCATCGGTTTTCTTTATGTAGCCTGAAATTAAATAAAAAATGACAAGACACGAGGGAAGGTCAAAAAGTTCGCGCAATGAGGGGTTAAAAGTAAGAAATTTCATTAAAAAATATTTTTTATTATTAATATATTCTTCCTTTACTCTAATTCATTTCTTAAATTTATCAATAAATTAAATCCTCCGAATAGGCTGAATTGGACACATCTTGAATTTCTTTTGGGGTGTTGTACCCTTTTTGTGCCCTTGCATGGAGTCCTTCTTGGGTCCATGGTCATAATTCTGAACTCAAGTTCTATTTTCAGTCACAACCCGGTCTAAAACTTCGTTTAAACTACATATTTTCACTACAGAGAGCCAAACACTCGCGCTGAGTGTTGCCGCTGCATTTGGTGCGGCGTAAGGATTATCTTCCAGATCGACTGGTTTGAAGACCTGTATCTCAAAAGATTATCACCTGATTTGAATGAACATACGATACACTACCTACTTTTGGACATTCTTTGAGAGTATACATATACTCTCAAAAAATGACCAAAATAGTGTAGCTGGAAAAAAGGAGGTCCCCCCCCCCCTTTCCGCGAACTTTTTGACCTCCCCTCGTATATAGAAGAGAGTTTCAAATTGCGTGTGCGAAATATGCGTAAACTAAAAATAGAGGTACCAACAAAGGCGGTAAATGTTAAGAGAAGGTTATTTTTAATAGCCTGTCTGCTGTCTAATTTAAAAGATAAAAAAAACTTTTAAGAAAGTCTATTCCTTACTAAAATGCTGGTCTTGTATTTTAATGCTTTACGCATTTTCTTGTGACCATTAACGGTTGCAACTCTGCGCAACTTTGGCCATGAGCGTAAAAGTCCGGTCATATTAAGGTGACGTGTTATCTGCGTTACT
Organism: Udea olivalis; assembly: GCA_947369235.1. Lineage (NCBI taxonomy): Eukaryota > Metazoa > Arthropoda > Insecta > Lepidoptera > Crambidae > Udea > Udea olivalis. The sequence continues at coordinate 15,754,983 of OX376343.1, forward strand.
GGATGATTTAGCATAAGAAAACGTATCAACAAAGGCAACGGGTTTTCAAGTTGAGAAAAAATGTTTTTTTTTACGTTGAATTTGAGCCGATAGAATTTTGTGTATTATTTTTTTAAAATTACAACCATGATTTCAATTTATTTCAGCCTATTTAGCTGGTTGGATAGGCTGACAAAAATGTGTGTGTGAATACTGTACTCGTACAATGGCCTGACATTACCTTCCTTGGAGAAGTATTCCACGAGGTTGTCGGCCAGCCGCTGCAGCAGCTCCGGCTCGGCCACGCGCGCGTACAGCACGTCTATCTCGCGCGGGTCGTCGTTCATGTACGACACGCCTTGAATCCTTATTCTCAACGGTAGGTTGCCCTGCAGCAATGGACTACAAATTGAAAGTATAGTATTATTGCCAGCATTGCCGTTTACTTTCGATAGCCTTCTAAAAACACTTTTTGTATTACTGCCGCAGCGATATCGTATAATTAGCCATTAACTATTAAGCGCGCCGAATTGAAAAGGCGCCATTTTGTTATGCGACTTACCTTACGTCACATTGTTTGTAGTTCTATTTATCGCCGCAAGTGGCACTGCAGGATTACAACAACAAAATTGGCGTCTCAGTCGGTGTCGCAAAGTATCTACGAGCTCACATGTGGGTTTGCTGCTTTGCGTCCTCATCACTTCTAATGACAATTTTCAATCTATTTATTGCAAACCATAATTTTGCAGATTTGATAGAAGGATTGAAGGTTGGTATGCTATGATTTTTTAAGGTAGTACCACATCATACCACCGGTGTGGCATACAGAACGTATAGAGTTGAGACGCGACGCAACGCAACAGAGCTTTAAGTGCTTCGCTCTAAGTAGTTTTTTTTTATCCATGAGACCACTTCGACTTTGTGTTGTACAAAAAATTTGACTTAAAAATATAATGCTTTTTTTAATTTATTGTTCATAAGTAAAGTCACCCTACACTTCTTCTTGCTGACAATAAAGCTAAACGTTTGGCTCGCATTCAGTAATACAGCGTATACAATGTGGCTGCGGCATTACTTAGATAGTGGATTGATTTCGACAAATTGTTTGCAGATAGATGAAAAATATCGTGAGAATCGTTAATAATCTTAATTTATTCAATTGATTGAACTATCGAATAGGGACATCATTGACCTATGCAGATCGAAACTTACTTTATAACTTTTTCTTTAGCCTCATTCAGAAGTTTTGATGCAAATAATCTTTCATCATTGTCCATCAGACACATTACCCCCAATGTGAGATGCAGTTTGTCAGCTCTGATAAATAGGGATTCATCCAGTCCCCTACTAGGACAGTCGCGAAGAACCGATTCCTATAATAAAAAAAATTGTTAGCCAACATGTTTCAACATTATTCTTTATAGTAACTTCAAATCAAGGATAATAATACTAGATGATATTTAAAAATGCATGAAAAAAGTAAAGTAGTTAGCCCTATACTGATGGGCAAAAGCATCATTGAAATGAACTCATTGCTACAGTTGATGGGTATTGGCTTAATCACATCATGAGTTCATAAGCAAGCTCTTAAGTAAAACATGCAAATCCATTTTAAAGACTACCTTGAAACTTTCAAATCTCTGCATTATCACAGATTCATTCAGTGGAATAGATATGAAATGTGTAGCAGGCTGCTTCATTCTTGTAGACATTACAATCATACTTATTCTACGCCTTGCTGCTTTGACATTCTGAAAATTGAATCATCCATATAACATAGATTATTTTCTTCATAAAACTGAAGTATTTATTTTAAACCTTTCAATTGTTTTTTCTTCATATCGTTCTGAACTAATAAGGAACAATATTTGTTTTAAGGTTCTGTTAAATATTCTTAAGGAATTGTCACACTTAAATGAAGTATTGCATAAGTATAGTGACAACAATTTTTATGTTTCACAATGGTAAGTACTTCTGTGCAATATTTTATGATGCTGTCACAGCATTAACTATTATTTGTTTAAGTTTGTTAACAAATCAAAACTTTAATGTATGCCTCCTCTAAAAGACCTTGCATTATAATTTAATGAACACTACTTTAAAATATTATCTTTATCTCTATATTTTGTGTATACTGGGTGATTATCAAATAACTTCCGAAAACGATATGGCATACTCAGTAAGTAATGTCGTAGTAACTATATGAGCAAAAACTAGATTTTTTCAATTAACTTCAATTTTAAGGTTTTGATACAAAAAATACTGACCGTTCGAGTGAAATGAAAGTTAGTTAAATAAATTTCATTTTCGCTTAGATGGTTCCTACATCACTTAGTGAGTTTGCCTTATCATTTTCGGAAGTTATTTGATAATTACCCGTATACATAGCATAATTTGATTGATAGTCTATACCAGGGGTCTCCAAAATTTGAAGGGCCATAATGATTTTTTCAGTTGTTCCAAGGGCTAAAAAACAGTTTTAATTTTTCTGATATTTTTCTAGCCAGACTAGTCGCAAAGTGTGCGACCTAACCAAACAACACGCTTTTTTGCAATTCAATTACCATTGTGTATTGCAAGACTAAACAACATCCAGTGGCGAGTTGTGGTAACCAGATTCATGACACTAGTCTGAAGTTGTCGCGGGCAGGATTGATGGCACTGGCGGGCCGGATCTGGCCCGCAGGCCGTAGGAAAGATTTGTTTGTTTGTAACAAATAAGCTCCGAAACTACAGGACCGATTTAAAAAAGTCTTATACCAATATAAAGCTTGATTATCAGCGAGTAAGATAGGCTATATTTATTCTATTTGGACGGGAGAACTAGTCTACGCGGGCGAAGCCGCTGACGGACAGCTAGTCATTAATAAAATAATGAACAGAAAAACCTAAGAGTCACAACTGAAGGCAAGACCAATAAGTTTTTATGTGTGGCATTAAAGTACATTCCCATTAAGATGACCACACTTTTAGAAAACCCAATTTGAACAGTGATGCTAAGCCGTTTCCAACGTTGTAAAAATAAGTCGTTTACCGCAGCATTAGGCCCAAATATAACTATGTCTCCATTTTGACCATGTTTTGGTATTTTGATTTCTGTCCTGGTATCTTGCTCTATTCTAGATTTTGTTGCACCTTTTTTTCCAATGATAGATCCAAAATAATGCCTGCAAAGATTTAAACTTTAACAAAATCAGAAAACACTGACAGATAAATAAATAAATATATGGGTCAATTTACACCTTATTATCTGACCCTAAACTAAGCGGAGCTTGTACTATGGGCGTCAGAGACTGATTAACATACTTAAATAATTCTAAACACAAACTTAAATAGATAATAACACCCTGACACTCAACAAACACAAATGTTCATGACATAAATGTTTGGCAAGGGTGGAGATTCACACTCGACTTCGGGAGATAAGATAAATATCTTCGCTTTTGTGAGTTTGTATGTTTGAGGAGGGTGATCTCTGAAACTACTGCCACAGAATAAAATAAAAACTGCCGCACCAATTTCAAAAATTCTTTCAATGTTAAAAAGCTCCATTATGCCTGGGCTATCTATATTATGCTATAGGCATATATTTGTCAATATTCAAACTTTTGATCTCAGGGCAATGTGTTTGTTCCAAGTCTCGGTTGTATTTTCTATTTATGGCGAAAACTCAAGCCAATATCTAAAATTAAATCGTTGTCAAAAGGCCTACCTCTCCTAATGTATGGGCAAAAAAACTATAAACTTAAACATGTTATCTTCATTTTGTTAGTTTGAAATTATCATAGCATTAAAATTACTTTACTAAAAAATCTTAAAAAAACTTTCTAAAACTCTTTGTAAAACTTCAATTTGCTATGGCTCCATAACTCTTAAGTGTGATTTTTATAGTTTCTACAAGAAAATACAGGCCATCAACTTTTCTTTAATTTAGTAGTTGGGTTTTCAAAAGTACCTCCTGTACCCCAAAAAAATTAAATGTTTAGTGTTTATTTCTTGTCAGCGTCTTCGAGCGCGGGGGTCTGCGGGGGCGACGGGCGGCAGTACCGCTCCGCCCCGCTCTGGTATATCAGAGGGTGACAGAAAATCGACGAACACAAGGGCCATAAAAGAGATTGTGATGATGCCAGATTGTTCTGGCACATGATAAAAATTGGTAAATAAACTTACTTTGACACCTGAAGATTAGAAGTGTATCTTGATTCATCTATCATGGCAACCTCAAATTCTGAATCATCCTCACCTTCATCCAAATCTTTGTATGTTACTTCTGCAACATAAAAGTTATCCTTTTAAAAGAAAAAAAAGCTAGAATGGTAAGACAATCAACTTTGTAACTAATTCAATTGTAAGTATAGGTTTAAAAAAATTTTGGTTCTGGCCTGATTTGTACTCCAGCCCCATCAGCATCCTGAACCCATGATTATACTGTATACGCAGGGCGTTATAGGCTCTCTGCGTATTTGCAGACCATTAAAAAACGGAGGAATAGTACGATCAATTTCTCGTTTTTTTATCTTCAAATAGATGTTATTTGTTGCGGACGAACCATTTTCGTAAAGATCATGTTCCTGAAACGAAGTAATCTCAACGATCGAATCATTTGCACGATAACATCGGCCTTCTATCCATATTAACTCTGGTTTAAGTACATCACCCATGGCTTGGCAGGAATTATGATGACAACAAAAGCTGCTTCAATGTATAGCAAGTAACAAATATTTAGGCTTTCAGGCTCTAGTTTACCAGTTTTTCTATTTTACAGAACATTAACCTCTAGTCTGTCCAGCCTTTTTTGGCAACAACAAGTTCAGGCAATCTACCATACAAATTGGACTAGACGTAGAGGATCATCGCTGATTGGCTGGGTGAAAATGATACACAACGTTTTACTTTTTTTACCTTGAAGCTAAATGCCAGGCAAAGATAATTATACTCCATTTGCAGCCAAAATGGAGCACGCGCGCACCTATTAACCACTAAAGTGCTTTATGCAACCACGGTTGCATGAAAACAGACGTCCAAAGTGCTTTTATGCCACCACGGTTGCACGGCGGCAAGTGGGTCGCTTCGCATACTCAACAGGCTCAAATAACTGAATCACTAGGCCGTTTCTTTCCTTTTTAAAAAAAATACATAGACTATGGACAAATGCATCACTCAAAGTCATGCGTTCGTTAAAATCAATCTAAGAATTTTTAAATGACAGTGATAGAATATGCTTGGTGAAAACTGGCTGCCGCTTAGCATGGATGATGATGTAATATGTGTTCGTAAATTCCCTAAAAATGCTAGAATTTTGCATTAGTAAAGGTGTTGTATATCAAAATAATCTTCAGTTGGCTCTGTTTCGAAATATGGGTATTTCGAAACAGATTTCCATATGATCACCAAGTATTTGTCTGAAATGTAGACAAATTGGTAAATCATTATTTTTTTTGCTGCTAATGTGACTTTTTTTATTTTATTTATTTACTTGGTGATTCCTGATTATTAATATCATGTTTTTTACCAAATATTGGAGATAGGAAACGTATCTTTCTGTAGCTGAACGTATTTTTGTTCTATTTTCTAACATTTATTTTTAGACATTTATTAAATTTATTAAATTTTCTAGAAAAGAATCATGTCATAAAGGATGAACAGAACGGCTTTCGGAAATGCAAATCAACATCACTAGCCATGTTTAAATTAATTAGAACAATCACTAACAGTTTAAATAATACCATTCCAGTAACTGTTCTCTTTTTAGACATGACTAAGGCTTTTGATTTTGTCTGCCACGAACGCCTACTTGCAAAATTGTACAAATACGGCGTTCGTGGACCAGGTTATCAATGGATAAAAAGTTATTTAAGTGAAAGGGAGCAATGTGTTGAAATTAAAAAATATTGTCCCAAAAGTAGATCTCTGGAAAATGTTAAATCATCTTACATAAACAACCAGTTTGGTGTTCCTCAGGGTAGTATTCTTGGTCCTCTGTTGTTTCTTTTATATATAAATGACCTACCGAAAATTACGACCCATGAATGTATTCTTTTTGCCGATGACACCAGCATTATTTTTAATGGTAATAGTAATACAAACATTCAATCATATGAGGATGACATCAACACAACTTTTGCTAAAACGGTTGAATGGTTAAAAAGAAATAATTTAAAAATTAACCTTCAGAAAACCAAGTACATGCAGTTTGGTTCAAATAAGAATAAAAATAAAAAACTAAAAATAAAATATAACGGACAAATTATAGATGAAGTGACACAAATAAAATTTTTAGGTGTTACCCTAGACAACTACTGTGACTGGAAAAAACAAATATCTGATATTTGCTCCAAATTGAATAGTTTCGTGTTTGCTCTTCGTCGTATCAGTCAATTAGTATCACATCAAGCTGCTATCACAGCGTATAATGGTTACATCAATTCTATGTTGAGATATGGAGTAATGATCTGGGGTAACTCAGTATATAAAGACAAGGCTTTTATAATGCAAAAGAAATGTGTTCGTGCCATCTTCAATTTGAAACAAACTGATTCATGTCGGCCTTTTTTTCGTAAATATAAATTACTGACCTTACCTTGCTTGTATATATTTGATGTCTGTTTGTTTGTGCATAAGTATAGGTTTTTATTTCAAGAGAATTGCCATGTTTCAAAGCGGAATCTCCGATCGATTCATAAAAATAAACTATATAAGCCTTTAGCAAGATTAACACTAGTTTCTAATAATGTATTCATGATGTGTATTAAAATCTTTAATAATTTACCAGATAAATTTAAAGTGTACAAATTTGCAAAGTTTAAAAAAGTTATCAAGGCTTGGTTAGTTGAAAAGTCCTTCTATAGTATACAAGAATATTTAAATTATAGATAAGTTACCCATGTATGTTTGTGTTACATGTAAGTAGTGGATTAGTTGCAATGGTTCTAGGTGTATACACTTGTAAAAGTAGAAATAAGAGCTCTGGTTTGTTATTTAGCAATAAGATCTGCTATTGTACCTTATTTCTTGCACAATAAAGTATTTCTATTTCTATTTCTAAATTTATTCATTTATTTCCGCTGACATCGCGGAATTTATTTGCAAACTTCGATTTTTTTTATGATTTTTTTTTTCAAGTCAAACATATGTTTAAAATTATCTTAATTAGGGGGAAAACTAATATTATGATGGATTCAAATTTAAAAAACATATGTCATCGTGCTGTATTCTACAATAAAAACAATTTCGTTCATTAAGTCGGGTATTTTTCACACTAATGAAGTTTGGTAATTTTTGTAAATTATTACTAAGTATGCTAAGCATATGGTATTTAAAAACAAATAGAGCATCTATTCCTCAGTTAGAAACAGTCATTTGTTTAGCTTAAAGCCACACATGTGACTCATAAGTCGCGTTTACATCTGAAGCGGCGAGTGGTCCGGAGTGGTGTCAAATTTCATGCGCGGCGCAAGCGCAAAACGGTGATCCCACCCGCCGCGCCAAGCACGTGAGTGGTTTAGGCATTTAAGTTTTTAAAAAGTTAAAGGGTTAGGATCTCTAGAGCCATAAATTTTCCTTAAATTGATTCCTTATAATTTTTTGAATCAATTTAAAGAAAAGACTCTAGAAAAGATAAAAAACACAATAACTTAAGATGAATTCTCATTTATTTTTGTCTGAAACTTCCTTAACCGAAATTCATTTAAAGCTTTTTTATGCGGGGCAAGTTAATACTCAATTGAAAGGTTATCAAGTTATTAAGTGGGGTACATAAAATAAAAGCTACTTGCATTTAACATTAATGCATTTGGCTCCGCTCATGAATTTACAATTTTACTGGAGATTATTTTTTATCGCAGTTATCGATACTTTGTCGCAGACAAATGTGTAAGAGACAATGCTGCGATTGTATAAAAATAACAATGCCATACCAAGTCATATGAAGGGTCTACCATATTTACAGTACAAAAAGGCACTTAGCAAATGGCTCTAAGACAAAAAATATAATTAGTAAGATATCAGAGCTGATAATATGACTAGTATCTTAGAGAATGTAGATTATCCTGACATGATATCTTCGTCGGAGGGTCGTTGGTTCGTTCCCCACCCATGAATAACATTTACGTGACGAACATTTGTTTGTTGTGTGTTTGGGTGTTATTACCTATTAAAGTATGTATTTAGAAATATTTAAGTATGTTTATCACACTCTGACACCCATAGTACAAGCTCTGTTTAGTTTAGGGTTAGATGATCTTAGTGTTAATTGTCCCAGATATTTATTTATTTATCATCTAATTATAATCTTATTTTGTTAATTCTCGAATTATGCTGCTTGCCAATTTTAGTTTATAATAAAATAATGTTGACATGTTTGTGTTAACTGTCTTAATAATATTTCACTTATAATTTTGTTTAAATAAATAATAAATGAATATCCAGGACAAATCACACAGAGATCATCTGACCCCAAACTAAGCAGAGCTTGTACTAGGGATGTCAGAGACTGATAAACAAACTTGAATATTTCTAAATACACACTTAAACAGATAATAACACCCAGACACACAACAAACACAAATGTTTGTCTCATAAATGTTTGTCATGGGTGGGGATTAAACCCACGACCTCCGGTGCTAAAGGCAGGATCGCTGCCATTGCACCAATATGTCAGTCAATTTTCTAAGTAAATTAGCTAAATATGCTGTGTTGTGTAACTGAATAAAGAAATAACATCAAAAATGTAGCACATTTAAAGCAAATAAACATATTATATACCTCAACGCAAATATCTTCTGCAAAAGCATTTCTTACTAAACATTTGTTAGATTACTGAACAGTAGTGCCAAAGTAACAGACAGAACATTCTGTTGGGTCAGTTTATTTTGTTTGATCGGCTTAGGGTGGGTTGAGACCAAACGAACATAGAGTTACAACAATTATGTTCTTTTGTGATCTTTTAGTGTAATAATTTTTTTTTCTTTCACACCAAAAGAATTTTAACGAACAAGAACTAGGCATCCAGAACAAGCATTCTAGCCCGTACCTTAGGATCTCTGGGAACAAAGATAAGACAGCAAAAGAATGCTCTGTCTATGTTTACACAAAGAGAATGTGAAGACTGGGGATAGAATGAGCATTTACTCGTTTAGTTAGATCATCCCACTTTACAATGATTTTTTGCTTTTTGAATCTTTGTCCTATCTCAAAAGAGTGCAGTTATTTTTTGGAAATATCTTTGTTCCACCCAGAAGTATCATACACTCCTGGCTGAAATAAAGATAATATGCTGCACCAGCATACTATGCTGGTGCTGCTGTCAGAACATTATCCTCAACCAGACCATTATCACACTCTAGGGGCTTTTGAATGTTAAATTCACCATGTTTTTTAATATTTTATTTAAATGAAATGAATTTTTTTAAAGTTGGTACTGGAATCTTCTTCAGTTTAGTGAAACATGGTGAAATTTAATAAACCCCAGACCTGAAGTGATTTGAAAGTATTCACAAAGGTACAGGGGTTTTTCTGAAATTGTGTACTCAAACCTGATCAAGGAAATAACTTTCATGACATTGCCTTAAAAAAAATCCACATTCTTCAACAACTTGTAAGACAAATTTTCAAAAACGTTTAGTTTTGGGTACAGTATTTTCTTACCACTGTGGATTTAGGAACTTAAATTTCTTCGGCTTACAGCAGGAAGTTATTAAGTAACTGCAAAAAATCATCAAGTCTTATTTCCCTTCAATATTATGTGTTAACTTCACTTAATGACTCTTGGCAGTTACTGACTTCTTGCAGTAAGCCGACGATTTACTAAGACATTCAATTACTGTTTCCAAAAACATTTAATGTTTTGAAGAGGCTGTCACAGGTGATTGAAGCTCCTTTTGCCTTTATTGCTGTAGATACTGGCTCCCTTCCCACCACTGAAGAAATTGTCCAGAAAAGTCACCACTTATGCTATGTTTTTCAAAGTACTGCTCACTGGATTAGTTCTGCGTAGTGTACTGAAAATTATGTTTTCAAATTATTTTTACAAAGTTAATAATCAATTTATATTTAGATTTTAGATACTAAATTGACTTGGCGTCCACATTCCTATTCAGAAAATTAAAAGCAAAATATCATCATTAACGAGGAATTGTAAAATCATTACTGCGGTGTGTCCGTTATACAATTTAGAATTAATAAGTGAAACTACACTTCGATTACCTACTAGAACTATGGGTACAGCAGCTGAGACAAATCTATCCATATTACAAACTACTGAAATTACTTTTTAACTTTGATTACATAACACCAACTAGTAAACTTTATAAAGAAATCAATTTAATGAATATAGCTCAAATCTACAAGTACTGTACCTGCATACTAATTCGTAAAATATTGAATAAACAAATCATATAAGTACAAGTGTCACAAAAAAAACTTCAAACACATAAAAAGAAAATCAGGTGTTGCGATGACATACAATTTATACACACTACATACAAATTACGGTAGAAGGAATATGATGTATGAAGGATCCAAAATGTATAACCAGCTGCCTAAATATATTAAGCCATCCAAATCTTTTGTATCTTTTAAAAAAGTATTAAAACATCACATATTTAGCACATAAGTTTTGATACCTATACTTCAGATAATAAAATCCATATTTTGACAATTTAAAAAACTCAATTAATTGAACAAATAAATAACAATTATGCAATAAAAATAATAATTGATAATGTTAAATACTATGATTGAAATTATAAATCTAAATTAAATTGAAACCCTATGAATAAGTTAATTGCATTCAAATTATATTAATTGAATTAAAATCATATTCAGAAATAAACAAAATGATAAAACAAAAACTTAAAGCGCTTAGACTTTTACTAAGTACGGCCACTACTTTCTGTTGTTGTACGGTTCCGAAGCGAGTATTTGTCACAATATTTTGATTTACCTACATAACTACATTATAGTTAGGTTGCCCAACAATTATATATTTTTATGTTAATAATTTATGTAATGTTCTCATGTAAGTGAATTTTATTCTTAAAACTGATATTGCACTCCACCAAAGATTTAGTAGTAAAAAATGTACCTACTGTGGTTGACGTAACAATTTACAAAACAATAAATGATACACGAAAAATAACCAGATATACTTACAAAATGCAGCAGTATTAGACCAGTCCTAGGCCACAGTCTAAATAAAAACTTGTTGATGGTTTTGAACCTGTAAATAAAACAAATACTGTGTATTTTAGGCTATTTTACAATATGAAAGATGATTTAACTGTCCCATTATGCATACAGTTAGAAATAATTTCTTATATTCTTTTTTAATCTTGACTACCTGAACCAATGACCCTCAGTTTTGTAGACAGAGCCACCACCCGTTACGCTGTGGCGAAATCCTCGTTGCAGGCTAGCAATACAGGAGCCGGAGCGTCGGGAATCGTCACACAATATTTAGGAGTAGATGTAGTTGTGAAATAATGAATGAAAGATCAGCCGATCCAGTGACTTGTTTATTGAATAGGGTAAAAGTATAGGTAGGAAAAAAGAACCCGATACACGGGTAGGACTTACTCAAAATTATGGACAGGGAACGTGGAACAATAAAATAAATTTTGAAAGGACAGGTATAAGATTGATGGCCAGTCAGTTAAACTATGAAGTTTCCAGCCATCGTGGAGGTTCTAACGTCTACGAGACTGAAATGAAATAGGAGTGGGCTGAAACTGGTAAAATAAGAAACCTGTTCTGCCTGTTCCAGTTCCAGTAAAATAACTGTTACGGAAACCTGTTCCAAAATAACAGCCTGTTGTGTTGTAACATAGTTTATGTAGAAACAACCATTCGTAACAGTCTGTTACCCTACCGAAAACAGTGCTGCGGCACGGTTTGAAGTTTAGATTGTCATTTTTTTACTAGGAAATTACGTTCGGATACACGTATACGCAATCTAAATGTTAATTCGGAACAAGTTATTTTTCATCACAACAATGTGTCGATAAGGATTAATATTTTTGATGTAATGTATTAAGTTCATTTAGTAATACGTTTACAATGCAACTCTTTCTTACTATGAGGCCATTCATTAAATGTTTAATTTATTTTCTATTATGACCAAAAATGAGCCCAGCTTTATTTGTGTGTATCCAAACAAATGGAACACTGTTCTCTCTGCCTGTTACAAACGTAACAGCTGCTATCTCTTTCTAACAAAGGTAGCTTGCGTAAGCTAGAATAAAGAAGAGCATGTTCCGTGGCGTTATCTCTTTCTAACACAGGTAACCTTCATATGTTAGAATAGAGAAAAGCATGTTCCAGTCAAGATTAGGGCTGTTGTGGAACTGGAACAGTTTCTCATAGGTATAGACAACAGTTCCATACTGTTATTCAGTGAAACCTGTTAATTTCCGATAACCTGTTCCGATATTTACGCCTCACTCGTAAAATGAAACGGCATCGTTACTGAGAAGGCTTACATGGTGGTTGTTTGTTATGACTGTGATAAAATTGTATTGTAAGCAGTAAGCACCTTATTTAGATAAATCTTATATGTACTTTTACAACGCTAACAGAATAGTCGTAGGTACATGGTTATCATAAAAATTACCTTGATGATTTTTATCTTCCCTGGTTTAAAATGCACATCGATGTAAGTGGCCATCAAAATGAAAAGCTTCTTCTGCACTTAAACGTCGAAGAAAGTCACTTGTTATAAAAATCAATTACATCTGGAGTCTTTTCTGGGGAATCTGTAAATATCTTCTTGTCATAAACTATACTTTGCAACCCGGCACACAGCACTTGGAATACTTCACTGTATACGTCGTGAAGGATAACCTGAAGTTAACACCAGAACATGATGAAATACGGAAATAAATCAAACTAGTCAAAGTGAATCAAAGCAAACATTCGAGGTAAAGTCAACAAATAAACAGGAAAATGGCGGGAACATCGGGCGGGACCGAACCGATCGACGTCAAATCCTAAACGTCAAAAGCTTTTTTTGTTATAGTTTGCACGGCTTAAGCACTTGCAACGTCAAAAGTTCTGTGAACAAGGTAGCTTTCGCTTAAAAAACTAGGTACCAAGCCATAAATAAATCTTTAAAAAATTAACCAAGTTGGCGTTGAATCGACAGGGCAGCGGGAGGGGAGGTAAAATTTATGTATCATTTTCCCCCACGTCTAGTATTTTTGAAGGCGACATTACCAGCTGTGTTCTATTTTGTTTACCTCTTTCATCTGACCACAGACTTTTTTTTTCAATTGGCTCGCACGGTTTGTTCATTCGCCACTGACAAGGGTGTAGGAGTTTTTAATTAAAAGGTAGGGAAACAAGCGACATAAAAATTTGGATTTTAAACGGGAAATTTGGATCGGATCAGGTAAGTTAGTAGTTAATTATAAACGAATATTATTTTGGGTAATGTATATTGATAAAATAATATAAATATCAGGATTACAAAAGAATAGTAAAGAGTTCATAGAAGAAGGAAAAGGAATACGGAGGGATTGAAGTGAAGCAAAGGAGGAAGTATGGTCATAGGAAGGGCAAGCAAAAAAATATAATTGAGGTCTACTACGCCGGTACCACAATCACACATGTCGTCATCTTTGATTTCAATCTTTGAAAGGAAGGCTGGGGAGCAAACATGCCCAAGCGTCATACGTATAATGCATGTTGTAGCGGACTTACCGAGCCTTAGGATTCCTAGGAAACCAAGGTTTCCTAGGAATGTTTGGTTGAATCGACTTGAAGTGCTTTGCTTTAATTTGACTACTACGTTCCCAATCTTCCTCCCATGAACTTGGGAGTTGGGACTTTGGTAGAGCAACCAAATCAGAACAATAATTTTTATATGGGAACAAATCACCAGTTAAGACCGCATCATTAGCCAATCTGTCAGCTTTCTCATTACCTACAATGTTATGATGGCTAGGAATCCAAGCAAAGTGAACAATATATCCTTCAGATTGAGCTTTTAGAAGTAAATCCCTACATTCCAATAAAATCGTGCAGTTATTAGCATTACGTTTTAATGGAAATCTCTCTAAAGCCTGTAATGCACTTTTTGAATCACTAAAAATGACAGTTTTCTTGAGTTTCATTAGTAAAATATACTCTAAGGACTTGAAAATACCATAGCATTCACCTGTAAATATGGATGATTCCGGAAGAAATTTAACTTTTTGAACAATACCGAATTTTTCATGATACATTCCTTTTTTTTTCTTTTTTTTTTATTATCGTGGGGAAATCTTCATGGATACCTCGTCGCTCGGGGGAACGACGAGGTTATATCGGACTTCTACCGACCAAAACCCCACGGTACTCGACCTCAACACTTCAGCGGCGAGGCGGGGTCCCTAAAAATTTTCGCAACGCCCCGCCACCAGTGTTTCCCCGTATTGGGGCCCCCTCCAGCCGACCCCCCAATGAAGGGGGGAGGCCACGGAAGTACCTGGAGCACGCAGATACTTCCGCCGTCGGGGTGAAAGCCGTGCATTGCGGGCAAAAGCACCCCCGTACTCAAGCCTGCTGGCTCCCACCATACGCGGACCCTACTAGGTCCGCAACCACGATCCACCTGAAAGGTGGATCCGCTGCCACATCTGGCGGTGCGGCCCCGCCGAGCCGCAGTGCACAGGGGGGGGGCAGCCGCGGATCACTGACCCCCTCCAAACGGTTGTGCACCGCGGCTCCCACTTCGCGCCCTAAGGCGCTGCGCCCGTGGGCGCCCCTTTGGGCGGGCAGTGGTAGCACCATACCACCACCACGCCCGGCGGCAGGCAATGGGTGGGTGGGAGGTCCACCGCACTGCCATGCCTGAGCCCTCTTAGCTTCCCGGTGGTTCCATCTACCACCAGTACTAAGCCCCCCCGCCACGACAAGGCGAAGGCTTATGGGGGGGCCATGATACATTCCTACACCAACCAGACTGTTACTATGCTTTGAAGCATCACTGTAAATATAATGCCAATCAGGCCAATCTCTATCAATAATGAAATTAAAATGGACATGAGCATTAATATCATTTTTTAATACACCAAGATCAAAGTGAATAGTGGGTGCTTGAATCAATGATTCAAAGTCAGCATCGAAAACAGGAAGATATTGTGTGATATTGTGAGGTCGGAGCTACAAGAGACACAAATTTACTAAAACTAACAACGAGACATGGAGGTCTTATAAGAGACTAAAATGAAGAGATATTAACAAATTCTGATAAACGTTCTAATTTTGTATAAAGAGGATGATTACTGAATTGAAAAGCCCGAAATAAAAATTTATCACACAAATATTGTCTTTTAAGTTTAAGACGGGCTAGATTTCATTGCGCCATCTACTATTGAGATTTACATTCTAAGAGCTTCAGATTGGATACCGTCTAATTTTCCAAAACCAAGTATGCTACCAGAATCTAAGAAGTAAGAACCATAGTCCAACCTGCTCCTTAATAGACCATTATAAAGAAGCTTTAAGGAAAACGGATGTGCACCCCAATAAACACCCGATAACATCTAAGTATATTAAGCATTTTCTCACATTTCGCTCCTACAGAATAACAATGAGAGAGACCTGTTAATTGACTGTCTAAAATTACACCTAAGAATTTTGTTTCTTTTTGTAGCGGTATAACTGAATTATTGTAGTAAAAGTAAAAGTAAACTAAAAATCATTTATTCACTTAAGCTTTTACAAAGAAGCACTTAGGAAATGTCAAAATTCACAAAAAATATATATAAACGATAATAGACGTAAATAAAATAATACAATAATAGTACATATTCTAAATAAACATAATGCAAATCTACCACCGGTTCGGAAGTTGCTTCTTACCGAGAAGACTCCGGCAAGAAACTCGATAGTTCCTCTTTTGAACTTTGTTTTGTTTTACAACAAATAAATTCAGAGTACAGTCAAAAGAACAATAAAAATACATTATTTGAGCAGAGGAGCAAATTATTCCTACTATGACCACAAATTCTTGTCGTTCAAGTAATCCTCCACGTAATAATGACCTTGTTTTTTCAACTTTGTTTTAATAATTGTAGACTTGAACTTGTGAAGAGGTAGATCAACAAGACTTTGAGGTTTTTTGTTAAAGTATTTTACAGATTGACCCAAATAAGAATTTCCTACCTTATGTAGCTTAAGACTTGGAGTAATAAGTTTGTTTTTATTTCTAGTATTGTGTGTATGACTATCACTGTTTTTTTGAACATATGCAAGTTTTTGCGCACATACATTATGTTATCGAAAGTATACTGAGCGTTAAAATATCAATCTTCTTAAATACTTCTCTGAGCGAGTCGCGTGGCCTAAGGTTGTATATCGACCGAATGGCTCTTTTTTGGAGTATAAAAATGGTGTTAAGCTGAGCCCCACAACAGTAGACCATACGACATAACGCTATGAAAGTAACTAAAATACACTAGTCTTGCTGTTTCAATATAAGTCAGGAGTCTAATTTTTCTGACAGCACAAACGGCCGAACTAAGTCTCCCTGCCAGAGCCGTTATATGTGGACCCCACTGTAAATACCGTAGAGTTCGTAATTTCTAATGTCTCATCATTCATGTTGATAATGGTGTCAACCTGTTTAACATTAGGCATAGTGAATTTAATACACTTTGTTTTCTTTGCATTTAGTAATAAATTGTTGCTTGTGAACCAACATAGTACTTTTGAAAGAGTATTATTTACATCGTCAAATGCTTGCTTACCTCTGTAGGTTTTAGAAATCAACGAAGTATCATCAGCAAATAATACTATTTCACAAATGTCTTTGACAAAGTAAGGAAGGTCATTTATATAAATAAGAAAAAGCAGTGGGCCCAATATCGATCCCTGGGGCACTCCCATGCTAATGGTGGCACCGGAAGAGGTGGTTCCGTTTATACTCACTTTTTGTGTTCTGTCTGTAAGATAAGATTGTATAAGTTTAGACGAAATATCTGAAACACCGTAATGTCTCAGCTTAATCAGTAGGATTTCATAATCCACGCAATCAAACGCTTTCGAAAGATCACAAAATATTCCTATTGCATCCTGCTTGCCTTCCCAAGCATCAAATATGTATTTGATAAGTGCTACACCTGCATCAGCAGTGCTTCAATGTTTAGTATAACCAAATTGTTTCTCATGTAGTAATTTATTTAAAGTAAAGTGTGAAAGCAGCTGATTTAATATATTTTTTTCAAAGATTTTACTAAGAGCTGGTAGTATAGAAATGGGTCACTTTTGCTACCAGATTTAAAAAGTGGGATGACTTTACTAAATTTCATTAAGTTGTGAAACTGACCTTCGTCAATGCAGTTATTTCAATCTTTCCAAACGGGTAAAGGGGCAACAGATCTTTTGACCAAGTTTACAGATGACGTCAACGAGCACCTAAATCAAAGACGCATTGTACTCGCACTATTCATCGATTTTTCTCGGGCGTTTGACACATTACAACACAAACAGCTGATCAATAAGCTTGGTAACTGCGGCATTCGGGGGCCATTAATTAAATGGTGTGAAAATTACTTGCATAATCGCAAGAATTATGTCAAAATAAACAAATGCTTAAGTGAACCAGTTGATGCAACGGTTGGCACGGCACAAGGCTCAGTGTTAGGCCCGCTGCACTTCCTGACATATGTCAATGATATGAGTAAATGCCTGAACCATAGTACCTGCTATCAATTTGCAGATGATACATGCCTGCTAATAGCAGAGAAGGACCCACAGAAAGCGTGTGATTTAATGCAGTCTGATTTAAATTCAATGTTGCGGTGGTGTCATGATGCTGGCCTGGTACTTAACTGTGATAAAACTAAAGTTATGGTAATTAAATCTCCCTACCTAAAGCATTTACCCATGAAACACTTGGTTGCTCACGAACATAATTGCCTACACATCACGAATTATGGTGGTAACTGTGGTTGCCCTCTAATAGAAACGGTCAAAACTATAAGGTACCTTGGTTTGATAATCGACGATAAGTTTAATTGGGGTGACCACATTGAACACCTGTGTACAAAATTAATATAATTCTTAGCTAATATTGTAATCCTCAAAAACCGAATACCATTCAAAGTTAAATTAATGCTGTACAACGCGCTAGTGGAATCTTATGGTCTAAGTAGCTATGGCCGCACATTTAAATCTTATCTTTTACAAATCTAAAAGCTTCAACTTAGTATAATTAAAAATTTCGTTTCAATTAATGTTAAAAATCAGTTTATAAATGATGATAGTAGTCTCTTTAATCACTGCAAAATCTTACCCGTTCAAATACAATTTAAAAATATTTTCCTTATGAAGTATTTCTTTGATGGTACATTAAAGAGGGAAATTAACCACCTGTATACACTCGCGCGGTCGCGGAGGGCCGGCTCGCTACGACCCGAGCGAACAATACCTACGGCGAGCGCACGGCGTCTTACCTCGCTCCCCGACTCTTAAACGAGTTACCGCTTGAAGTCCGCGATAGTGTTACGCCAATCAACATTAAGAACAAGCTTAGGGCTCACTTCCTGCAGCAATGTTGGAGAGGTGAGACTTAGGCTTGGTTAATTGATGTTACACGAGTAATTTATGACTAATGTTAATTGTTTATAGTGTATCGATGCAGAAGGCAGCATCATTACAAACCGTAGTGGTTTATCAAATGCTGTATCACATGTAATTATATAGTATTTTTTTTTATGTTGGTGAATAAAAAAATTAAAAAAAAACTCCTTTATTCAAAAATTGTGAAAGGGCTTTAATCTTGTTGTGGTACAGAGGCCGGAGCTAAAATGTCAAAAAAAAATTAATTGTTTTATTTGGAAGATAACTTATATCTGCGTTATATTGTTCCAGACTACAGATGGAGAAGTATCAGGAGATATAGAAAGGCAGAATGATTTCCAACCCTAAAAATAAGATTAGAAAGAATGTTAAAATTTTCGGAAGTAGAATGAGACATGTATTTTTTTTCGGCTTCCTTTCGCTATTTAACTGCTATCAGACATTCTTCGTCCCACCAAGGAGAGGTAGCAATTTTCGGACTGAAAGTTATCCAGTCAGCATTAGATAATTTATATTTTATCCTATGACGATGCCTGATCCTTTTTTTACCAAAGCTATTTTCAAAGGATATTAAAACAAGGTAATGATCACTTCCATAGGAGGAAGGCAAAGTAGACCAAGTTGAGGAAGAAGCTAAGTTTGGAGAGCATAAGGATAAGTCAGGGACACTTTTACTTTCCGAAGGATTTGTTCGACGAGTTGGAAGGCCAGTCTTCAATACACAAAGGTTATGCTTATCAATAATATCTAACATCCTGGCTCCAAAATGGATTGACCTGTCACTCCCCCAAGTCTGATGTTGAGCATTTAAGTCACCCATAATCACAATGGGTCTAGGTAACTCAGAAATAATCTGATCTACCTGATTAAATATAACAGAGATTGGATGAGGAATATAAAGAGAAACAAAACAAATATTATTTATTTTAGCAGCAACTATACAAAAAATATTATGAACAGAGATGGGAATATTAACAAAGGATAAGGAACTATGAATTAAGAGGGCAACACCACTGTATCCATCCTCTCTGTCATCTCCTAAGCAAGAATATCCAGGAATTTTAAAAGTGTAACCTGGCCAAGCCAGGTTTCTTGTAGAGCAATAACAAAAGGTTTATTTATAATATTAATTCAATCGCTTTTTTTATTTTAATACTGTGGCAATTCCACTGAACTGCACTATCCAGTATCAAATTTGATGTTGTTATCAGAGTCATTTGCAAATAAGGCAACGTTGGACGGTAAAAATATGATATTAGCTTAGACAAGTAAGTAATTAGGATCGGTAATAATTCTCTTGACTGGCCTGTTGGCACAATGGCAGCGATCCTGCCTTTAGCGCCGGAGGTCGTGGGTTCAATCCCCACCCATGACAAATATTTGTGTGACAAACATTTGTATTTGTTGTGTGTCTGGGTGTTATTATCTATTTGAGTATGTATTTAGAAATATTTAAGTCAAAAAAATATAAGTATGTTTATCAGTCTTTGACGCCCTTATTACAAGCTCTGCTTAGTTTGGGGTCAGATGATCTTGGTGTGAATTGTCCCAGATATTTATTTATTTTTATTCTTATAGACATACCAGGAAGATCAGCATTATCATTTTCAGACAGAGCACATCCATTTTGTTGAGAAGGCATATTATAATCTTTAATTAATGCATTATGGGTAACAAGGTCATAACTTTCACTAAGTTGAAAAGACTGATGAGGTTTTTTAAAAACTGATTTTTTTGTAAGAAGTTGTTCCTGTGATTGATTTGTTTCAAGGGTAGTATGGTGGAATTAGAACTGTTAGACTTAGAAACAGCTGAAGCTAGAACATCTGCAAAAGATTTAGATATGGTGGGGTGAAGCTTGTTTGCTTCAGCATAAGAAATACACTTATTTGCCACAGATTCTTTAATAAATTTAATTTAATTATTTCTTTAAATAGCTCTTTGACGAGAATATTCTGGACATTTTCGATCTTTAGCAATATGAGGACCAGAACATAAGCAGCATGTAACAGCATCTTCTTCAACAGAGCAACTATCAGCTGAATGGCCCAGGCCGCATTTAAAACATTTTGGGGCAGACCTGCACTGGGACTTTATGTGGCCAAAACGGCAGCAATTAAAGCACTGAATATTGGGGTAAATGTATAAATGAACAGGCAGTGAATTGAAACACATGAAAACTCTTTGAGGAAATACCTGACCATCAAAGGTTAATAGAACAGTTTCAATAGGAATAAACTCTGATTTACCATTGGCAAAGTGTTTTTTATTAAATCTTCGGACTTTAAGAATTTTCCCACAACTGGACTGGTAATGTTTTCAATAATTTCTTCATCAGACCAGTTGGTTGGAACAACTCGTACAATTCCCTGGCGGGCTAAGTTGAATGTTGGAATAAATGCTTTGTACTTATTAGCTCTTAATTTTTCATTCTCAACAAGATGCATTTGCATCATATTTCATATTCATATTTCAAAAAGAAAATGGAAATCTTGTTACGCTGAATTTCTTTCAGACTACCATCAACTATGTTCCTGAAAAAAAAATTCTACGAACGTACCCAAAAGACACTGGGTGCATTGTGCAATTCTCATCTGGTGAAGTTTGTTCTCTTTGTACGCGAATTACAAAAGGATACGCATCCGAGGGGCGTAATAGGGTTCTTTTAAGGGTTCAATATTTGAGACATTATGGATTGGATTGCTGATGAATATCAGCAACTATTATTTTTTTGCTAGGTTGATCAGCTTCAGACAGATTACATTGGCACTCCGAATCGTTTAAAATGTTACATATGCTTCCTTCTTTTATTATTGCAATATTTGCAGAATTTACGACCAGACTTTCTTCTACGAGAAATGGTATATTGTTGGCTTTCGGAAGCATCAGTCCTTCTAAAGACCCGTCTTCATCCATATCATGAGAAAATGGAACAGTTACTTCAATAGCAACCCCAGGGTCGTTTAGAGTCGTCAGGATCCCCCATACAAACTACAAAATTGGCAGGGCTATGGAATCATATACAACTTACCAAATACCCGCAGAATCAAAACAAATCTAATAAATAAATATAAATACACTTATAAAACTGGTTTTTAAGACTTATCTGATCCAATTTTATGTTAATTTCAATAATAATAATAAAATCGAAAGGAGACAACCGCCCTACTCAACGTTTCCCGCGCTTTTGACCAGACTTGGGAAGGGAACCAAGGGAAAAGGGAACAAGAACCACAGATTAACAGAAAAAAGATTTTGGTTGACAAAACAAATTACCAAACGAAACGAAGTCGTCGAACAAAACGTGCGAAGCCAGTTGTAGTAAAAAAAAACACAGATACATGTCCAAAGTCATCTTTACGGCTATTGGTCGAGGGTGGAATAGGTGTGAACCAATAGGCTGACAAGAACAAGTTCATCCGCAGATTAACAGAAAAAACAAGTTCATCTGACTGACTTTTTTTGGTTTGCCTTTACGCAAGAAGGCTAGAAACTAAGGAGAGATAACTCCCTGGAAAGGGTTGGACTAAATCCGTATCCCACAGTGACGCATGCGCATTACGCTTCTTTGCCGCGATCCTCGCGGAGTGTCAAAATGATCCTCGCGAAGTGTCAAAATTGGTCAACACAACCTCGAAAAACAACAACTGTCGCACGTGACACCGTTCAAAACAAAACCATGTGACCATGAAATGACAAATAGCTGCCGCTGCACATGCGCAATACAGCGTTTTGCCCGGCACAGAGTATACGACTTTCGGCCCTCGAAAGCTTACCCCCACTTCGGGAGTTATCTCTCCTTAGTCTCTAGCCTTCTTGGTGTGAACCAATAGGCTGACAAGAACAAGTTCATCCACAGATTAACAGAAAAAAGAAGTTCATCTGACTGACTTTTTTTGGTTTGGCTTTACGACATGGCTCTGCATCAGACTGACATGTGTCAGTGACTGTCAATTTCACAGGACAGGCAAAGGCTGCGGTCCGAATTGGGATTTAAAGCTGAAATCTCCAAAATCCCTTTCGCTAACCACACCTAATTGAGCTCCCTTTAACAGACCATACGGCACAGATACTAAAATGTCCAGTAAAAAGAGTTGCACATTGAAGTATTGGTATCAACTCAAGTGCTCGCATACCCAACAGGCTCAAATAACTAAATCACTGGGCATGATTCTTTCCTTTTAAAAAAAATTACATGGACCGTGGTCAAATGCATCACTCTAAGTTCTTTGTTCGTTAGAATAAATCAAAGAATTTTTGAATGACAGTGTTAGAATATGTTTAGTGAAAACTGGCCGCCGCTTAACATGGATGATGATGTAATATGTGTTCGTAATTTTTTTTAAAATTATTTATTTATCGTCATTGGCTGACAAGCTATCAAAATGCGAGCGACTAGCAATCGACTGGAGTTGCTAGTTAGCGAATAAGGTGGCTTTTAGGCGCGCTGAAAGTACTTTCGGCCAGTTTCAGCGTTAATCGGACCGCAGCCAAAGAATGCAGATTCGAGCAGCCTTTAAAGGAGGAAGTACCTTGTACAGTACATAACTTTCGAAACTTAAGTAACTTTCAAAATTGACCGAACTGTCAAAGGTGTCTAAGATGAACATGAACACCAGCTGACCAGCCATTTAAAATTATTAAAATTGCTTCTCCATCGATGCAAATGACATTCACCGATGGCCATCAATGATTCATAGTCAAAAACTTAAGCACACAATCGGAGAAAACGATGAACAAGTGAACACGTAGAAATATTTGTTTGTTTGTATTGAATCGGCTTCGAAACTACTGGACCGAATAGGTATTTTTTTATTTAGGCTAAGTACATTTTGACTGGAAAGACAGTCAGTTTATCCAGGCGGGCTAGTCCTTCATATTTTTCTTGAGACCTATATTACAACACTGTGATTTCATTCGCAAAGCCTTTTAGTGCAAACAATGGTCACTATAGTACGACCATACACTATACAGGTTGTCTGTCTGCTGCTGAGGAAATTTGATAAATCAATAAATAGGTATCTGTGAGATCTCACATCGAGATCGCCTTACCCTGAACTGAAAAGAGCCTTTTAGGCGTGTCGGAGATTGAAAAATATTTAAACATTTCAAAATACATAGGTTATTGAGAAGCTAAACGGGTAGTTTCTCGAGTGCGGGTCGAGGCGACTCATAAGATTTTGCTAGTTTAGAAAATATAAACATGAAATTTATTATGTAATAGACAGAGGGTGAGAGTTTGTATGGAAGTTCATCATTGTTGAAGATAAACCCGTGAGACTTTGTATTTAGCTAGTTGATAATAAATAAATTAATATTTGTCCTAAATTTTCTGAAATGTCTACGTATGTGGGGATGAAATAGGTATAAAATGTCCCATTGAAATCCAAACATAGTCACGCTTTCATGCCTAACCCCGTTCGATCAGTGTTTTGTTGATCGGAGCTAACCCCGGAACCGAATTTGATGGTACCAATTAGACCAGGGAACTTTTTGTTGCCAAAAAGGGCATGAAGGGGTCGAAATAAGGGATAAAAGTTGATGTGGGATTTCTTCATTATCGAAGATTAGACCCATGAAACATTGCATTTAAGCACATGATAAAAATTTAAAAAAATATGCTTATTATGTTCGAAATAAGTATGGGTAAAAATTACACGCGTACGAAGTCGTGACACAGGTCGCGGGCAAAGGTTAGTACAAAATATTGTCATAGTATTTACATAGTTAGACGATCTACGTCGTTTTCAAAACCGCAGCATGAGCTCCTCATTTGATCTAATGATTTAATGAACTACGTTAATGGTTTAAATTAAACGGACAATGGTCTCCTTAGAGACTCAGAAAGATCCACTTTAAACGTGCATGCGACGTAGATGCGACGTAGTGCATGTGAAATATCGTTGACTAATTTATCAAATGATTATAATTAGAATAATCACTTATGAGGTAATAGTACTTTAAGTACATTACATTGTGTGTTTATCTGTGTTAGAGTTGTAAATTTTCGTATGGTTGGGTATAAGTAAATATTACAAGTCAACCTGACTGATACGCGAGATAAGCTTATCTTTTGTATGTCCAGTAACTGCTTTTGAAGCGGCAGCATCGGCCAAGTGGTTTTAGTTGCATACGTTTTGTTATAGAGGTTAATTAATAGTTTTTTTTAAATAAATGAACTTTGCATCTTCAATACTAAACAAAAATGGATCGACCAAATTTTCATAGATCAGCAAGTACTTCTTATTATACCACTAATTATCAATACACATTCGTTCAAAACAAGGAAAATGGTAAGTTTTGTTATTGTTTTATTACTTTATTGTTTTATTACGTTACGTCAACTATTTTTCTTTGAGTAGACTGACGAGAAGTTAATTTACAGGTGAAAGGGGGTTAATTATTTTTTTTTAAATTAATAAAAAGGTGAATTTTACAGAATGAGGCCATCGTGTGTGACATTTCGTATCATTACAATGAAATTACGCGCAGATTAATGTATGTTTGGCTTGTCAACAATTTTTAAAAATGAGATCATAAATGAACGTCGAGCAATTAACTGGCCTACATTCTCAATAACAGCAGAACAGTAGTATCGTCATTAAAACAGCTTACTACGAGTATGTGGTATGTTTGTCAGTGCTATGGTATCTAAACTATTAGTTGAGGGAAATTTATTCCACCGACCCTTTGATTCTCTAACTCGTCATGCAACTGTTTGCTGTTTTCTTATCACTCGCTGTTTGTAAGCTGATCAGCCAATGGCGTTGCAGTATCTGGGATCCTACTCCCTTTCCTCGAACATGTAGTGACGTGAATTTTCAGTCGAAAGCATACTTACCGTTCGAAATTTGACGTTGATTTTTAGGTATTTTAACCATATTTTAATGTTTAGTCAACACCAAAATTAGATGATGATTGAACAAACTTTCAACAAGATGGTTTTATGTATGAAAGCTGCATAGTAAAATTATCATAGGATTAAATACAAACTTTCATTTATAAAATATTATTATTATTTATTTTATTTATAAATGAGTATATTGCTAGGTTTATTTATAGTAGTATACTAGTTTTTCTAAAATCAACAATTCAGACACATTAATTATCACTTCGTTCTGCTGTTTACTGTACAGAGGCATTCACATCGACCTTTACAAACCCAGTACAGATACAAAATACATGAAACCTATTTACTTAATAATTAACTAGCTGTCCGGCAGCGGTTTTGCCCAAGTAGACAGTTCTCCCTGATAATGTAGCTTTATACCGGGTGATTATCTGAAGATTTCCAAAAACGATATGGTATAGGTACTCAGTAAGGGGTGTAGTAACAATGGAAGCAAAAATTAGATTTTTTCAATTAACTTTATTTTTAAGGTTTTCATACAAAAAATAGTCGCTGTTCGGGTGATTTGTATGATGACCTTGAAATTTAAGTAAGTTTAATAAAATTTCATTTTCACTTCGATAGTTTCTATACCACTTATTGAATTTATGCTATATCTGTTTGTAAGTTATTTGATAATCACCCGGTATAGGGGACATAATTTTTTAATTCAGTCCAGTAGTTTCGGCTCAGATTAAAAATGGTATCTTCAATCCAGCCTTTAATAGAATTTTATATTCAGGGTTTCTCAAACTTAACGTCAATCCGGTAGGTACCTATAAGACGAAATGCCAGGTAAAACCCGTTCAAAAAATGGAATAAAATCGGTTTTTCTCAGTTTAGTTTTCATTTGCATTTTTTGAAAATTTTGAAAATATTGAAATTCAAAACCCTAGAGACCCTAGAGTGAAACTTAACAAAGTACCTGTGCGCTGATACTGCTAATGCTATATTTTCAACGTACATAGTGTTTACTTTATAAACTCTTTGATGTTTTCCAATGTCACGATATTTACTATCCATAGCACTATTGATAATCCTAAAGGCGTGTCTCCTGCGACTAAAAATAACAAAACATGTTAGCAAATCATTTTCAGTCACCTGCGACTTCTTAAACACAAACACCTAACAAACATCTACCGATTCGACAAAATGACTTCGAACGAAGAGGACGTACTCGATGTTTTAGAAGTTATTTTACATGCAACAAGAAAAATGCGCTTTAATATAAAGCGATTTTTCATTTTTGTTCTTGGGATCCGACAATGAAGCATCCCAAATCACAGGGCGCTCACGTATTGAATCCATGAATAACAACGTATTTTATTTATTCCAATTCATACCAACATACACAAAATACAGCATATAGGTAAGTAAAAAAGAAATATACATAGGAAATATGAAATGCACAATTACGGACCTCACAAGATACACACTGGAAAGTTTGTATTTATCATCCTCAGTGTCTAAAATTGAACAATTTATACATGTTTCAACTAATCGTAATTTTATCACATTTTGTAAAATTGAAAAATTATAAATAATATTAAATATTTTTTTTTTACAAAACATCTTTTTAAGGGTTAGATAATATGAGGATATTACATACCATTTGAAGCATATTTAAAAAATTATATTAGTCAACCATATCATATCTGGAGGAGCCCAGCCCAAACTTACTATGTTTTGAAAAAAAAAAAATAATTTAATACGAGTGACTAAAATGTAATGAAGTGATATATTTTTAGAATTGACTTAGTAAGCCCTTTTATTAGATACCACACACTACACCTTTTTTTTGTTTTTTGTCCTTGCTGCAGGTCGAATTGATTCGTATAGCCTGAAGATCAATCGTTCCGATTTTCATGACTATTTATTACCATTTGCAGGTTTTTACTGAATTTCGGGGTGTTCCGCTAGCACTATTTCCATCCGCTTCGGATGATAACATGTTTGCTTGTTTGAGGTATTGTTCATAATGCAAAAAAAGTGCGTTCGGATTATAGCCCACATGATAACACAGAAAGTTTCCAACCATATTTTAAAGAATATAAAATGTGGGCCAATGTAGGTCTGTAACTACCACCTAAATACGTAAACGTGATATGTAAGAAATAGGTATATTGCTAGGTATATTTGTAGTGTTTCCTTGGCTGACACCGACTCCAACAATAACAATAATCGTACCTACATTATACTATCGTATAAGTTTTAGAAGAATACGCAATTATTGCTTTACTTTTTAGTGCTTTGTTTTGGAATAGTCTTTTTTGAAGTTGGTTTTTTTTTATAAGTTTGTGAAAATTTTGTCATAAGAACTTAAAAACCTGTATGTAACACCATTGTACCACTTAGTTTGCATTAAATACTTTTACTTTGACTTTGGCTAACAAATCTGTTTAGGCCACGCCCATATTATGTTAAGTAGGTAGTAGATGTTTGATGTTATAACACACAAAACAGGGTCGCAGGAGGCACGGCTTCTCTATTTTTGCAACAGGAGGATGGGCATACATTTTTGAGTATCTAATTTCTCTTCGCATGCCCCTCGTACGTTGCTGCGTTGGAGTTGGTCTAATAACTGATTATATTCTTTTTTCTTTTAATCTGTGTGATATAGGCAGCATCGTCTCAGATCTTAGCCTGTACGTTGCAGGGTGAAAAATAGGAAACTGAAGATGAAAAATTACTAATAAAGAATGGCTGAAATGGACACTGTCCGTAGCCGTAAAATGAATAATGAAATAAAATAGGAAAAATCTCATACGTTAGTTGACAGTGACATTCAGACATTGACAATTGACATTTTGTAAAAATGCGCGAAATGAATGCGCGATTTTTATGATTGGGAAGGAACTTCATGTAGTGTATTTATAAATGTTGTAAATCGTCTGACTGAGTGAGCCTGTCAGAGTATGTCAGTCAAGAAATCTCTACCACGGAAAATTTCGAATGCATACAACTATTAAAACAAACAGCACATAATGTGATCATTCTAAACATAAATACGTAGGTACTCTGCTCACGTCATGAAAATTCATTGGGCTACGAAATTATAACTCTCCTTCGAAACTTGTAAGTAGACTGGGTAAGCTTAAATCTGCACACGTTGAATTTTAGTGAATAAAATCATGTTTTATTATATTGACTTAGCTTTTAGGCCCATCGTCTTACGAATATTACTAAGAATTGGCCGTCTTGTCTTCGTTATTCTAAATAAACTTATTTCACATTACCATTTAATTGTAATACGAGTGTGACTCGACAATCGAATTACACTGATTTATTTAATACTTATTTATGTTTTATTTTCAGATGGGGCTAAAATGCATGGCTCTCGGAGAGTTATCACATTCTGCCTTCTGACGACTATTTTGCCTACAATTCTCATTGTACTTCCATTATATTTACGCAATATTAAGTATGCTGATGTGCTGTATAAAGTTTCAGACTCGGACATAATACAAATCCATAAAGGCCAATCATCTGTTTTTTGTGAAAGGCATTCCCTTAAAATGAATTCCACATTTAATGCATTCCAAATGAGAGGAAGACCTGAATTATCAGATAAAAAAAGCCATATAAGATTGAGAAAATCTATGACTCTACCAGATGATACTCTTGAATATTGGGGGTTTTATTTGTTCAAAGGTGCCACAGTAGAACTAAAAGCTTGTTCCCGACATGAAGGCTCAAAAATCCTAGTAGTCAAAGGAGATAAGATCCTAGATACTTGTGGAATAATTGATGGAAATAATTATAAAAAATCACCATCCTTCATAGAAAATCAACATGTTTTAGTAACATTAGAAAATCCAGAAGAGAATAAATTAAATATATCTGTTAAAAAAAACAAGCCATTACAAATTATTACAGACAATAATAACACAGAAGAAAAGTTCAATGATTTTGACAATGCTGTGATAGCGGATGATGTAGAAGGCAACATTAACCCTGTGCACAAATTTAAGGATATAGAAAGGAATGAACTAAACACTCAAGATAAAAGCAGACACATTAGAGAAACAAAAAGATCTTCATTACATAACCCAAACACTGTACTAGATGCTGGAGTAAACCATGGAGGAAATGCATTTAATAGTACAGGAAATGTGCCTCAGGACAGTGCAGCATCCAGCTTTGAGAATAGTTTGCATGATTGCTATCATGACAATATGCTCATGACCAATTATTTCCCTTACTCAATGCTTTGTAATAGTACAAAGTATTTGGAGAAAACCACTACACTTAAAGTTACTCATGATGTTTTTGAAGATGGATATTACTACTACATATTTTACAGTGATAATGATATTGTTACAAATGATATTCATGCTATATTCGATATTTATAAGCCTACATTCCAATATGTCAATATGTCAGATTCCAAAAGATGTGTTAATAAAACTGAATGTGCATTCAATGTTGGATTTTTCAGTGATGAGTTGGTAATTGTGGAAGTACCAACAAGGGATGGTTTAAAAAATGATGATGAGTCTTCTATTTTGGTGTCTGTTTGTCATCCACGAAAGTCAGTTTACATAATTTTTCCAATCTCGGTGCTGTTATTGATATTATTATTCGCATTCTTATGATATACATTCATAGTAATTTTTCATTACTTACTAATCAAAATGAACTTTACTGAAAGTGTGATATTATTTTACTAAAGTAATTTTATCTAAGTCCCTAGTTTAAGCTATTACTGTTCTGAATTATTGTAAATATGGTTTATTATGCAATGTTGTCCATAAAATTATATACCTGTTAAGTATTGATTTATTATTAAAAACAAATTCAGTAGTTACTAAAGGGTCGGAAAAATGTAATTGTAATTAGAATCAGCTATAACAAAACACATCACATGCATTTACAAGCACAAGCTATTATAATTATTGGGCATCAGTATTCTGAGAAATGGTACAGTCAACAGCAAAAGTAAATGATTATTGAACAAACTTCCACTTTGTTTTTACGAATGAAAAATACGTAAAAAATGACCACAAGCAGCATATATCTATTAAAATGAATGAAATGTCT
This sequence comes from Udea olivalis, assembly GCA_947369235.1. Taxonomy (NCBI): domain Eukaryota; kingdom Metazoa; phylum Arthropoda; class Insecta; order Lepidoptera; family Crambidae; genus Udea; species Udea olivalis. Next base: position 15,785,452 of record OX376343.1, read on the forward strand.
CATTTATATTCTTAGTAGTTAAATGAGCTTTATAGTTTTTGGAAAAACATCAATTATGGCACGTTAAATTATCACCTTATGCTGTTGACTGTACCTACCTACCTACCGATACCGGCGGTATGTAGTATAATACTGGGACTGCTACCTACTAAGCTTTGTGGGATTTCTGACAGCGCAGCGTCATCGCGTCAGCGCCTTTATGGGCTGCGCAGTACCTACATAAGTACGCTCGTCGCTCCGCGAATACAAAATCCCCCGCGGATTTACCGCGGACTCAACGCACACGGTGTGCAATCATTTGTTGTCCGAGAGTATTTAAATATTCTGAGATTGTGTTGTGCTGTAATTTACATGAAGTTTAAGCAAAAGAGAAGACGTTTTAAAAGAGAATACTGGGTCAATCCCTTTAATTCGAATCGATTTTTAACGCGGAGTAAAATCCGCCAGATGCGTTGACTGCTCATAGTTCGTTAAGCACTGCGGGCGGCCGCGGTGTTTCGGTGGATTTTTTGTTCGGCGTGCTTTTAGTCGATCGTGTGCGTTGCTCGATACAGTTTGTAAGGGGTCTATTTTGACGTAGAAAAAAGTACGCCGCGGATAATACCTAAGTCGTCTGCGCAGGCCATAAATAATAAAAACCTGACTTCTCGTTAAACAAAAAAAAATAGTAGGAGAATTTTATTTACCAGTAATTTATCAGGCCGTCACAAATAATAAGTGGAAACAGATTCTCAAATAACACAACTGCGTTTTTTTGCCGCAATAGAAATAATGGAATATAATTTAGAAAAAACGCTAGTCCCACTTTTTCTATTTTTTATTTCCATGGAAATAGTGGGATACACTCTTATTCTCTTTTAAGGCCTTATGACAGACGAAGGACTTATGACCACGGCGAATAAAAAGTCGGCCGTCGACTTTTTTTTTTATACCACGTCGGTGACAATCAAGCATGCGGACCACCTGATAGTAAGCGGTTACCGCAGCCTATGGACACGTGCAACACCAGAGGTATCACTCGCGTGTTGTCGACCCTGCAAAAACCTTTTCAAACCCCTCTCGAAGAACTCCATACTAGTTACGAGTATAACTCATCGACTTACCACGGACTCAACACACGGTCACAGAATAAAATACAAAACACGTTGTGCGATCATTTGTTGTCCAGAAATTCAGTCAAACGCACGTTAAGGAGGCAAATATTATGAGATTAAGCTGTAATTGACATTATGTTTAAAAAAAAAAAAAACCACTAGACATCCCTTTATTTCGAATCTTCACTCAACGCAGACTAAAGTCTGCGGGTGTGCGTTGCTACTCATAGTTCAATAGTTCAAATATTTCTTAGACGACACGGTTGGCGTAGTGCGCTTTAGCACGGTTTCTCGCCTCCATTTCCGTAGTGTCCCGGGTTCGATTCCCGGTCGGGTCAATTCAGGAAACGATCTTTTCTAAATTGACTCAGGTCTGGGTGCGCTGGTAGACGCCTCCTTGTGTGGTACCTCGTAACACAGGGATATTAATCCCTACTTCGAGACCATTACGAGAGGTGTGTAAAGTTAAATAAGACTGGCGCACACACGTTACCTCGTCCCCCGTAGAAAATGGCAGGATTTTTTTGCATAGAAACAAGTTCACGTGACGTCTCCGGTCTAAATGCTCTAAGAGGTCATAGTTCGAATTTGAGCAGCGTCCGTTCCACATTGTTTTAAGATAATATGAACTTCAGAAAGCATCAAAAAGCCGTTGGTGTTAAAAATGTGTAATAATGAACTGAGCAATTAAAAATACTGAAGTGTTAATAAGTCTGCACAAAACACTGATATTAGAATATTTAGAGGCTCAGATAGTATTTTTGATGGTTAGGATAGGATGTCGCTCGATCATTAAATACTATCCTTAAAAAATGTGGAGTATTGGCTAGGGAGTGGAACGCTCTCCCGGCGTATGTGTTTCCGAATACTTACAACCTTCGGATTTTCAAGGCCAGTGTGAATGGGCATTTTCTGGGTAAACCCATTTCGAAAAGCAATAAATAATAATTATTAATATTATTGCAACCACCCCGAGCCAGACGTGACCACTAACGTTCTTTGTACGATAAGTTGGAGTCGTCTGAAGTGCAGAAGCTCGTTTACAAGTTGGCACGTTCGGGAGTCATGTGCCGCTGTGTAAATGCTACTCTCGGTAACCTGTTATGCGAGGACCGCCCGGTGAAGGAGAGATGGCGCTCTTATTTTTCCACTAGCTGCTCAACCAGCAGCACAAAAAGGTGCAGCCACCTGAACTCCCTCCAAATCAGGGACTAGTGCCGCCGGTAACGCCTGATGAAGTCCAGTCGGCTCTTCGCCGCATGAAGAACCGGAAAGCCGTCGGACCCGATGAAGTCCCTATCGAGGCGTGGAATTCGATGGGCTCTCGTGGTGTGGGCATACTAACCCACCTTTCCAATCGCATTCTCCTCACCGGGAAGATACCTGACCAATGGAGACTGAGCATTATCCCGCCAGTCTTCAAGGGCAAGGGCTCGGTGCAGGAGTGCAGCAATTATCGCGGCATAAAGGTGATGTCCCACACCATGCAGCTCCTTGAGCACATTGTAGACTCTCGGATTCGAGAGTGGAGGAGAGTAGTGTACAATCTCGGAGTGTTAGTATGGGTTTCGACCGGGTTGCGGGACCATAGACCCCGTATTTGCCTTGAGAACGCTCATGGAGGGATACAGACTGAAGAATACACCTCTGCATTTCCTTTTCTCAGACATGCAGAAGGCCTTCGACTGTGTTCCTCGTGAGATGATCGGCTGGGCGCTGCGGTGCAGGGCCGTTCCCGAAGTCTTTATTGACATTATCCACGATTCCAGTTCCATAGTTAGGACTGCGGTTGGTGCCACGCTTCCCTTCCCTATCACCGTTGGAGTACACCAAGGCTCCGTGCTTAGCCCGTTTCTGTTCAGCGTAATATAAGACGTTCTGTCAAACAGCATCCGAGACCACGTGAATAAGTGGAATAAATCACTTAAAAACGGCGGTCTGAAACTTAATATGGCGAAGACGGAGTACATGGCCTGCAACACCACAGATCCCCAGTCCGTCCGCATAGGCGTTGACGTGGTCGAGCGCACAGACCGTGTCAAATACCTAGGATCTGTGTTAAGCGCGCTCGGGGACATCGACCGCGACGTCAGAGCCCGAATTTGAGCGGCTTGGGCCAAATGGCGTGAGGTTACTGGTGTCATTTGTGACCCCAAAATGCCGATCAAGCTGAAGGGGTAGGTCTATAAAATCATCATTAGGCCTGTCCTTTTATATGGCAGTGAAACATGGTAGTTACACAAGCAGGAGCTGTGCGTCACGAAGATAAAGATGCTGCGGTGGATGTGTGGAGTCTCACGCAAAGATCGCATGCGGAACACCCACATCCGCAGCAGCCTTCGTGTTCGTGACATCGCAGATAAGCTGCAGGAGTGCCGCCTTCGTTGGTATGGTCATGTCTCACGGAGATCGGCAAACTACGTGGGCAACAAATGTCTGGCCATGCCGCTCCCGCCAGGTACCGGTAGAAGAGGTCGACCCATGAAGCGGTGGCTCGACGTCGTTAAGGGTGACATGCGGGCCAACAAACTCACCACTGAGGATACACAAGCCCGCGCGAAGTGGGCCAAGAAAATAGAAAGGCGTACCCTGGGACCCCACACACCAGTGCGGGTTCACAACCGGGATAGACCGCACGGATGATAATGATGATTAACATTATTAAAACATTAGTGAAAATTTCACATAATAAAAATTCCAAACGACATAATTGTGTATAATATGCTCAAATGTTGTGTAGATTGCCGCTTTCTAAAGATGTTTTGTGTATTTATTCTCTTTTTAGTCATTGAGAGCGTCGTGGCCTAGTGGTTCAGCACCCGAACTCAGATCGTGGATCGTGTAGTCCCGAGTTCAAATCTGGCCAGAACCAAACTCTCCGGTGACGGAAAACATCGTTATCAAACCAAATCAACCCGGATAACGGCGGAAGGCTCTCACCACCTACCAAGTTGGGGTCTAGTACCATTAAAAGTGGGCTTCTGAGTGTTTCGTTCACCATGACGGCAGTCACTTGCCTCTTGACTACCCCGCTCGGGTGGTAAGTATGTTTTAGTCATGAAAGTATGTAATTGGAAAAAATATTTAAATTGCTTCACGGACGGACTGATATAGCGTTTTATAGTAGATTTTGTACTGTGAAAGTAGCAGCAATCCTACGCTTATATGATTCCAACCACTTTTTAGGTTAGATAAAGTCGTATAAATGCCTCATAGTTGTCTGCTAATAATAATTCATTACAACGAAACTAAGCTAAATAATCGCCATATGTAGTACAGTCAATCGGGGTAACTTTAATTTATAAGGGAGTTACCCTTGACAGTCAAATATCAAAATACTTTTTATTTTTTTACGTTGAAAACATTTAGTGTATTGCATCACATCTTTAATTCGTTTACGTAACAACCTTCGTAAATGAACTGTAAGAAAAAAAAATAAGCTGTCACCCGAAGTTAATGTCAAAACTTTTTTGAAGGTTACTGTGTGCAACTCAAGAAGGCTAGAAACTAAGGAGAGATAACTCCCTGGAAAGGGTTGGACTAAATCCGTATCCCACAGTGACGCATGCGCATTACGCTTCTTTGCCGCCATCCTCGCGAAGTGTCAAAATTGGTCAACACAACCCACAAAAAACAACAACTGTCGCACGTGACACCGATCAAAACAAAACCATGTGACCATGAAATGACAAATAGCTGCCGCTGCACATGCGCAATACAGCGTTTTGCCCGGCACAGAGTATACGACTTTCGGCCCTCGAAAGCTTACCCCCACTTCGGGAGTTATCTCTCCTTAGTCTCTAGCCTTCTTGGTGCAACTGTAGTATTTTTTCAGTGATAAACTTTTCAGATTTTAATTGTGGTCACCAAAGAGTTTAAATAAAGATAGAGCTATAAGTTTATGGTTTTATTGACTTGTCTATGATTAGGTATATTGCTTTTGATTTTTGTTATTATACAAACTAATGTTACCCTGAAGAAATAAAATGTTTAAAAGTTATGATTTCAGCTAAAAATTTCATCTGTGTCAAAGTTACCCTTAGTGGGTTATAACAAGTTATAACTTTGACACACAACAAAATTGCCAATTCTGATATATTTTAAGATTTTTATTCACGCGAAATAACTTGAATTTGTGAAAACCACAGACCACATAGCCCATAGACCCCGCATAGGAGGGGAACCGCGCTCGCCAAGCATATGCACCGACTGATCTTATAGTGCCACGCCTCCAATTGGCGATTTAGTCTGTTCTCGAACGTCATCGCAAAATTTTCGTACAAATAAATTTTAAAAAGTGGGTGTAAAATGCCTTGTTGCGCCGTGAAATGGTGCGGAAAACGTAGTACCACATCAAGTTTACAAAAAGACGGTATCACTTTTCATAAGTATGTCACTTTTATAGATAAACTCAAGAAAAAAGATTTAAATAAATTTGAGGAAATATTACAAAACCAATACGTTGTTGTCTTATTTCACTCTCTCTATCCCTTTCCATCCTGAGTATATTTGCAAATGACTATCCCGCTCTCACGTAGAAATTGTACGCTAGTGATGTAGGCAAACCCAAAGTAAAATCGTTTTCATCGATAAGTTATTTTGTTCATGTAATTTAAAGTAAACAATAATTTATTTAAACGAATGTCCTTTTAAATTGTTTATTAAGAAAAAGCACTTATCAATGCTAATTTATTTAATTAATAAAAAAATCATGTTCAGTTGATGGCAGAAGTTTTTGGTAGTTGTAAAGTTATTCTGAAGGTAGATATAATACAGAAAGTCGTTGTTATATTTTTTTTGTTTTCCAATTCTAAAGGTTTCCAAAAAGTCCGAAGCTGAAAAAAGTGTGGATAGACGCTACTAATGCTCTCAGCATTTTTCTGCGGATTGCTTTAAACTACTGAAGAAGCGTTACTGAAGTAACATGAGCGTTGGCAAAACCTACGCTCATGTTACTAACTTTTAAAAAAAAAATTAAAGTGATGACACTGACTTTATTGAAGCGTTGCAAGACATAACGTTGTCACTGTTTGCTAAAAACATCATTGAGTACATTGCGGGATTTGTTGTGCATTCTCTGAAAAAAAGAATAAAATACAGTAAATATGTACAGGCATTAATATCTCTAAAGGAAAACAAAAATACTCTCATATATGCAAGAGATAAAGGTGGGCTACTTTATCCTTCTAATGTGGTCGTTACAATATGCCGCCAGTGCGAAATTGTCATTCGCAGCAACCAAAATTATAAAAAACTAAAGCCTGAACGCCGTGCTTTATTTTTTGTTGTCAACACGTTGCAGACATTCAAAAATGAAAATTTATTCTCAACGTTATGGCAACATCAGTTTGATTATAAAAATAATCACGTCATAGATTTGGCAAAATGCGTGATGGAAAAATATATAAACACACGGCTAGCTTACTTGACCCGCAATACGGAACAAAAAAAAAACGTAAGGAGCCTTTATAAAAAAAAATACATTTTAAATCCCAGTAGATAGCTGTGGGCTCAATTATAAATGATTGTTTTATTTACTTTACCCACCCAACCAAATATCACAGTACAACCACAATGTAGATAACGATAAAAATATGGTGCTATCCCCATCCCTAGGTCGGATGCCAGTTGCAATTCACGTGACATCTGTCACTAGATTGACGTTGAATCCGCCAATCACAGTGAGCTTCATACCCCTGCACCCCCCGACTTTTGGCGATTGCATTTTCGACTAAGAAACGCTCAAAGAGGAGTCTATGGGCTATATGGTCTGTGGTGAAAACCTACCAGAGAGCACGGATTAAGTAAAATCTTTTGTATCATAGATGTCATTATAAGTTAAATTAAAAAAAATATGTGGACATCTGTCAAAGTTACCCCAATACCTAACTGCAAACTGACCACAGCTTTAAACATTAGCTTAGCATTGATTGTGAAAATTTTGGGAAAAAATCCAAACAGTCCATTAGCCGCCTGCTGGGGCCTGATTATAAGGTGCTTTAAAGCTACAAAGAAAACAATACCTCATTTTAACTTGACGGTCAGACGACAATAAAATTTTGCATGTCGCCGCGGTCACGAGCCAACACACCGTTAGGCCTCAGACCTGCCAGGCATCACAGATCCGTTTTGGAAACTAGTGGGTAGATCACGCAGGCGTTGCTAGTTGCAAGCGGAAGTTGAGTGCGTTACTTCAGCGGGAAAGTAGCTTCTAGAGTGATTTGAGTGGAACGTAAAATTAGTGAGATATATGCTGTGGATGTGCGCGGCATAAAAAAATTGTGGGCGTTGTGGTTTTGGAAAAAAATGAAAAAAACGATTCCTGCTGCAGTAACGTTGTTCTAGCAGGAAAATTCTAAACGAATGATCGAAGAGAAAAATGGTGTACATTGGCAGATAGCTTACTTCTGGGGAAACATGTGCGCCAAAAATATAATATGTGGGGCTTCAGGTTTTCGAAATATTGCGTTTCCTGCTGGGGTAACGTTTCGCGGAATCGTGTTTCTCTCAAACCATGGCATGTGCGTCTCTTTAATAAACATTCACTTGTAGCTCTTGATTTGTGCTTGCGGCACATATAATAAGATTTTGAAAATTATTCTTACATTTTCAGTAATTAAGGTGTCTCTAAAATCTGAAAAAAAAATCACAGCGCCTAAATGAGAAACTGTATCAACTCGCTGAAAACTGCATTCGATTCCGCTTTACACATCTAATGGTCAGAAAATGTTTCAAAAGTTTACATACATGCTTTATCGAATAAGAGATCGAAATAACAAAACCACCGGTACATAACTTTGACGTCAAAATATAAGAAATCAGTTCATCCTGAGATAAGTGAGTGTTAACCAAAAAACAGTGAGTTTCATAAAATAACACTGTGAAAATTTTCAGCCTCCAATGTTTCGTATTTATAGAGAAATAAACAAAAATCAAAACCTTTCAACAACGACTGATTATCCGACCAAATTCGAATGACTACGAAAAAGCGACGTTTTCATACATATGGATGACCTTCTTTACTGGACGTATTACACTAAACTCTTGCCCGTACAATCGCGTTCAATCGGTTTTTGGCAATAATTAGAACCTCATCTTAGATTAGAGTAAAATTTAAAAATGTGAATGAAAGCTTATACCTATGAGCCTATATGAAAGAGCTTAATTTTAAATTGAAATTCTCATTTTATCCTCTTAATTTATGTTCTTAAAGTAAGTATGGCTTATTTTTATGTTATTTTTATGTCTAAGCTGTATTACTATAGAGATCCATCTAAATTCGTACTTACTGTAGTTTTTGCGTGAAAGAGTAACAAACATTCTACAAACTTTCGCATTATAATATAATAAGTATAGTATTAGTAGGATTAAGTAAGATTAGTAAAGTAATTAGAAATTAATATTAGTAAGAAGTTAGACTAAATGTCCGTCAGCGACTGTCTTTCCCATCAAAACATAGCCTTAACATACAAAACATAGCCAAAACATAGCCTAGATTAAGAAAAAGTCTCATTCACTCCCTGATAATCATGTACTTACTTAGCTTTATAATGGTGAAAGAATTTTCAAAATCGGTCTAGTATTTTCGGAGCCTAATCAAAACAAACAAACTTTCATCTATAAAATATTAATAGTAGTTTAAATTTTAGTATTGGTACTTGGTAGGTAAGTGTTAATTAAATAAGTCAAACAATACCTTTAATTGCAGATCGTCATCGTAACTTGATAAGTGCCAATTATTTGAATATGAATATTATAACACCACTTTCAACTAATTTCTAATTTCACTATTGGTATTTATTATCAATGCCGGTTGCATCACCGCAACAAACGTGCCATGAGAACTGCAACTGTTTGTTTATCAACAAACAACAACAAGTTTAGTAATAAAGCGTCACAGACGTCACAGTTGCTAACAAGCGTCCGACAGAGCTCCGACTCGGCAAAATAGTGTTGCCATTGCCAAATTTTTGACTACCGTGTTTGGTAGGGGGTAATTGTCTTAACTATGCGATTCAAAAAAGAATAAGATTGGCTTGCGACAAACTGCACTCGTTCTTCAGACAAAAACAACCCATGAAAAGTCTTTGTCAGTTAGCGATAGAGTTGATGTGCCCGTACGCCAATAATTTCCCTTTAATTTGGTTGAATTTCCCTTAAAAACGGCAATCGCCGTAGCAATGGTAACCCTGGCCCAGACGCACTTCATATTGAAAAAACACTTCGCATGACTGTTAATAACAGATTGGCGTTCATCTACCGCCTCTTTTCCACTAATGCCGCACGCTTACTAGCTGTCTCACTCACTCTAAGCTAGACAAAGCAACTCCTCGTGACGCCAGCAGCGGGTAGCGCGGGGCCAATGGGTGCGAAACAGCGGCGAAAGGTGATGTCAAAAAGGGATTAATATGGTAGGTATTGATGGATGCTAATAATTCATCTTGCTTGAAGCATGATTCAAAATATATACTTTATGTATGGTTTCATTGTTGTGTTAATTGGTTTTTTATTTATAAACTGTATCTGCAGGTTTATTTTTGTAATAGGTATTCGTAACAAACACGTCTTTATTCACAGATATTTAAAAAATATAGTTTTAAACATCTTCAATAATTTAATAAAACGTCATAGATTAGGTACAAGTTTATTTGTTTAAGTTGAGTTTTTCTACTTCAGTGTACTTAGCCAAAACTATCTTGTGAGTAAGTTAAGAAGGTCATTGATATGTATGAAACCGTCGCTTTTTCGTAGTCGTTCGAATTCGGTCGGATAATCAGTCGTTGAAAGGTTTTGATTTTTGTTTATTTCTCTATAAATACGAAACATTGGAGGCTGAAAATTTTCAGTGTTATTTTATGAAACTCACTGTTTTTTGGTTAACACTCACTTATCTCCTGAGATAAGTGAGTGTTAACCAAATCAAAAAATAAGAAATCAAAATATAAGAAATCAGTTCATCCTGATGAACTGATTTCTTATATTTTGACGTCAAAGTTATGTACCGGTGGTTTTGTTATTTCGATCTCTTATTCGATAAAGCATGTATGTAAACTTTTGAAACATTTTCTGACCATTAGATGTGTAAAGCGGAATCGAATGCAGTTTTCAGCGAGTTGATACAGTTTCTCATTTAGGCGCTGTGATTTTTTTTTCAGATTTTAGAGACACCTTAATTACTGAAAATGTAAGAATAATTTTCAAAATCTTATTATATGTGCCGCAAGCACAAATCAAGAGCTACAAGTGAATGTTTATTAAAGAGACGCACATGCCATGGTTTGAGAGAAACACGATTCCGCAAAACGTTACCCCAGCAGGAAACGCAATATTTCGAAAACCTGAAGCCCCACATATTATATTTTTGGCGCACATGTTTCCCCAGAAGTAAGCTATCTGCCAATGTACACCATTTTTCTCTTCGATCATTCGTTTAGAATTTTCCTGCTAGAACAACGTTACTGCAGCAGGAATCGTTTTTTTCATTTTTTTCCAAAACCACAACGCCCACAATTTTTTTATGCCGCGCACATCCACAGCATATATCTCACTAATTTTACGTTCCACTCAAATCACTCTAGAAGCTACTTTCCCGCTGAAGTAACGCACTCGCGGAAGTTATTTGTATAAATATCGGTACCTATTTTAGTAGTTATTATACTTCACAGATACGGACAAATTAAAGTTTCGGTATTTATACCGATTTAGATACCAAAGTATCAGTACTAATATCGATATTCAGAAATACCATCGGTATTACGGTCCCTGCATGCATGCAACGGTTACAGCTCGCTAGTGAGTAACCGGCTATATGAAATTTAATCAATTTCTCATTGTCACAAAACCTTAAGATAATAAAACTGTTCCTCTGTCATCTATATGAAATTAAGAAAAATGCATTTTGTTGTTTTCTTTTCATTTAACTGTGATGTTGCAGGCAAATTAATGTCAAAACATGCTAATTTGATTGTTTGTTTCATGTATAATTATTATTTGTATAAACTTTTAATATTCTACCTTTTTTGTTCCGCTAATTCTGGCGGTAGGTGTATATTATTATTACGTATTAGGAACCTTAATTATCAACTTTAAAAAGTCACCAAGAGTTTCGAACAAATTTATTCCAAAAATATAAATAACTCGAAATGAACATATAAACCATGTAGAAAACAATGTTCCAAATTAAAATGCAAAAGCAAAATGGGAATACAGGATGCAAAAGGACCTGTCAATTGAAGTAATAAATAATAGCTTAATAAGGAAATTTAGATTTATTATTTCCACATAGTTGTGTCCAAAGTGCGTTTCAACAGGCTCAGTAGGTAGATTTTCTGCAAAACAAAATTTACATAATTCAAATACAATGTTTCAGAACAATTAAGGTTCCGATCGGGAGTGGAGCGCTAAATATCAATGTCAATAACAATACAATTAGGATATTTCATTATATTTATTTACCGTATTACAAAAACAGTTACCATATTATTATGTACAACTGGAAAAAAGTTACAATACATTGTTTCCTTCTAGTACTTTTGTGATTGAAATAGCCTCTCCAGTACCCGATGAGACCCCTCTGCAAGCGGCAGAGAGGTCCGCGCGGAACGGGGGCCATCCGGCCGGGCCGGCTTATTCCTACCTATGTATATTAAACTTATATTGATACGTCTATTATAGTATAATGTATTCATTAATTAAACTAAAACAAGTATATCGGTCCAAATAAAATGAGTTCCAATTAAAAATCGGCACAGCAGTAATTAGGAGGGTCCTCCTAAATACTCACACCTTATCAATATCGCAATAGAACGCAGGACACAAAGTATAAACTGGGAAAGCGCTGACACCTCAGATGAGGTTAGCCACATCACTGGGCATTTCTGTAATAGTTGTATGGTAAAAGTCTTCAATATCCTTCAGCGCTCTCTTGTCAGCTTCAGTAACGAAGTTGATAGCAATTCCCTTACGGCCGAAACGACCACCTCTTCCAATTCTGCAAAGGAAAAAAAACATAATCATTACTTTTGATCAAACAAAACTTTCTTTGTTTTAAACGATTATTTTAATGGAAGAAATAATACTTTACCGATGAATGTAGTTCTCGCGGTTGGTGGGCAGATCATAGTTGATGACGCAAGAGACTTGCTGGACGTCTATGCCGCGAGCCAACAAATCAGTAGTGATAAGTACACGCGAAGATCCTGTACGGAACTGTCTCATAATGACTTCACGCTCACGTTGGTCCATATCACCGTGCATAGCCGACACAGTGAAGTCACGCCCATGCATAGATTCAGTCAGCCAGTCAACCTGAAAAGAATTTGCCCAAAAATGTAAAAACAGCAGCTCAAAAGTATGGTATACTTGTAAATACAAGTAATATACAAGTAAAACTATCTGAACACTAGAATAATAAAAATATGTCCTTTTTAGTGTGTTGGCTGATTTTACTTTTACCAGTAAATAAACTGTTGCACATTGGCACCCATCAAAATTGTTAAGCAGATTGGAAGGACACAGCGGATTTCCCTGACCATTTTTGAGCTATGGAAGACTATGAGCTGTACTCAGGAACACTGTTCAGACTACAGACCTCATTTAACAACAGGATATTCTTTTTCTTATGATACCCATGTAACACTCATAATAACATTGGCATGTTATTTTCAATTTAAAAAAAAACAATTACCTAAAACTTCATCAAGTTGACCACAATTTTTATAATAAAACAATCCAACTTGAACTTCAGAAATTAATGAAAGTATAATACCTTGCGGCGAGTATTGCAGAAAATGACTGCTTGAGCAATAGAGAGAGTGTCATACAAGTCACAGAGAGTGTCCAGTTTCCATTCCTCCATCTCAATTGCAATGAAGAATTGTTTAATACCTTCCAAAGTAAGCTGAAACCAGAAACAAATTGTGTTACAATTGAGGGATAAGAGTCATGGTTTGAAACAAGTAGTTAGCTACTTTGCCCAGTGCAAGATTTGGCATGGGTATTTGCTTTCAGTAATGTGACAGTATTTAGAATTCAGAATTGAGTGTATTGATGCACTCCAGTTGGTCACTTAACCAAAACCAATAACATAAAGTAAATAGGCCCCTTGAATTTCACAAATAACAAACATTTTAGACACTAAAAATACAACAACCAATTATTTTCTATTTACCTCCTCTTTCTGTACAAGAATGCGCACTGGATCTCTCATGAAGCACCTTGAAACCTCTAATACATCATCAGGCATAGTAGCAGACAGCAGAATGACCTGTACATCAGCAGACAACATCTTGAAGACATCGTGAATTTGATCTTTGAATCTGAAATAGAAGAAATAAGATATGATAATTTCACTTCACTTTTACACTTAAAAAGGTGTAAGTGTCAACTTCATTTTTACTAGCAGGCCCCATATTTTTGTTGCAGAATACAGTGCACATGCTTAAGTATAGTAAAAAGCTTGTATCAAATATTTTCTCAGAAAATCTCTGGAGATCTTGTATGTTGATAGGACAGCAAGCATGCTAAAATGATGACTTAAGTAAATTTGGTTTGGATGTAAGAAACTCCATTGTATTGTAGAACATAATGGAGTTTTCAACATCAATAAATTTTTGTAAATTACCTTGGTGAACTAACAGCAGAAGTCCAAAGATCAAATTATACCAATTTAAGGACAAAAATGTTCCAAGAGTGGTATTATGAGCCATTATAATTGAAAGTTAAAACTGTACTGCACTTCTAGTACTCTCTGGAACTTTATTCCAGCTTGTTTCCTAACTTATTTATGACATTGCACTTATTCTAAAGCTAATTGCAGTAATAAAATACTCTATGGACCATTTCAGAGGTCAAGCTGATTTCTTTATTCTTTATTGCAAATAATCTATGTTACAAAGGGCGGACTTAATGCCTAGAGGCATTCTCTACCAGCCAACCACACAGTCAGACAGAGATATTACAGGCAGTGCTAAAGATAAAAGTTTTAAATAAGGTGTACAGAAGGTGAAATGGTTTGAATTATAATAAGAAGATTTCGAAGAGATTTCATAAACATAATATATACAATAATAGCAATTACACATTATATAGACAAAAAGTAAAATAAAATAACAGACAGATGACAGGTGGATCCAAGAGAATAACAAAACTACAGTTCTTGGGGCGTCAATGCAATGCATGGCTGATGGTGGGCAAATATTATTATGTTGCATCTCTTGCTTCAAGAGAGTATGGAATATATCAAGTGTTATTTTAGTTGGAGCACTCAAATTTCTATAAAGTTAATTCAGGCTTCATTAGAGAAAGTTTAGATGAAAAACTCACCCCCGAGACAGCATTTCATCAGCCTCATCAAGCACAAACAACTTGATGGTATTAGCACGCAGCGCACGACGAGTGATCATGTCATAAACTCGGCCTGGGGTGCCCACCACTACGTGCACACCACTCTCCAACTGCCGCATGTCCTCCCGAACATTCGTGCCGCCAATGCAGGCATGGCACTTGGCATTCAAGTGATCACCAAGAGCTATTACCACCTGAAGAGATAAACCATTGCTATAACCAAACACATCACTCCTCATATTCTGTTGAACAGTAAGGTCATCATGACTAAACAAAAATAGCTTCTATGACACAAAGCTTGGTAGATATGCTAACTTACCTTCTGAATCTGTTGAGCCAACTCCCTGGTTGGTGCCAAAATTAGGGCTTGGCATTCACGGATACTAGTATCGATTTGTTGAAGAATTGAAATAGAGAATGTAGCAGTTTTGCCAGTTCCAGACTGGGCTTGAGCTATAACATCGCGTCCTTGGATGCACGGCATTATGGCGCGTTGCTGGATTGCAGACGGCTTTTCGAAACCATAGGCGTATATTCCTCGCAGCAATTCTTCTTTCAAGTTCATATCGTCGAAGCTCTCGACGACTTGATGCCAGTTTGTATCAAGAGCCCCTTCCATTCCAGGAGGAGCATCGTAACTGCCTTGATCTTTTGGCCCATTTTTGGAATCCTCCGGCCAATCTTCTGATCTGTAAATGATATAAAACAACAATTGTAACTCATACACGATCGATGGATAAAATACTAGACTTACTCTCGAGAGGTCTTGTCAAAACGGCACTTTACGTGAAGAAAGTACAAAATTACATTGATTGACTTCAGTACTAAAATGTTATTGTAATACACACAACCATTACGGATAGCTGAACTTAAATATCGCCTCAGAAAATATAACACGTGCGTTCCGCCGAACATCTAAAATTCTGCCAGCGCCATGTTGGCAATCGGCAACAAGGGAGATGAAGTCAGTCGGCAAATAAAACAAAAAATACGGGTTATCTCAACAGCCCCATAATTTCCAACGCAAAGTTTTGTCATAACGCATATTCATTCATAAAATAAGCCCAAAATTATGTCGATTCTCGACTTACCTTCTTTCAGGTGATGAAAAAGACATGTTCCAATCGCGGTAGCTGAACGGAAAAGAACTGGCAAGGTCAAGTTGAGTTTAGCGAACGCTTTTTTTTATTGATATATTTTATTTTAGTTTAATAGATTGTAGGTTTTATACAAAATTTCCAATTTTTTAAAATTAATTTTAATATTACTTAAAATTTTGTAAGTGATTTCTATCACAAGAACATGAGTAATACTAAATTATTGGGATATCAAACATCGGAAGTACGCCACAATGAGTTTCAATAATGCTAATGTTGGTAGCAGCTAGGATGCGTTCTTCAAAAGTTTAAAAAACAAAACATATGGAAGAATGATGACATTTTTGTCTCTGGTATGTGTGAACGCAATTAATTACAAGAGCCTGCCTGGCCTGCCTACCAGGCTATGTAGGCCAATTAATTACAAATGTTTGTGGGCGCTGGGTCGACGCAACGCCCAAAAACGCTAGTGTGGGGGGGGAAAGGGGGATCACAGGCCGTAGGCCATGGCTTAATGCGCGCGCGCACGCATCTCTTCACGTCAACGCATTACAGCAAGTAGTCCAGTCAAGGAATGTCTCAAACAAAATTTGGTATAGAGCAGGGCTTGGACTTGGAACCGGTTTATAAAATAATGTTTTAAATCGTTCCGAATGGTTCCTTGCAAGTATTTTGTTCGGAACGCGAACGAAATAAGAACATTTTATGAGAACGGAAAAACCGGTTTATTCCACAATGTACAGAGGCTCGTGCCATGACAGGAAAAATTCACACTTTTTATTTATCTTAGATTTGAAAATATTTCATGGCGATAGATCTATACGTTAGAGATGGTACAACTTGATGACAAAATGTTAACGTTGCTGACAAAAAAATCGCTCATTATTGCATCAATGTTATTTAGATCAACACTTCAAACTTCATCGACACGACCCGTGACTAAGCTTGGCTGTGAATTGTTATTCCTTATTTCGTATTGATCTTATTTAATGTAAAAAACCAGTTAAAAATAGTTAATACCGGTATATAGAGCGAGAACAAATTACATTTCGTTCCTCTTCTAAATCGTTTTTATTACGTTCCCGTCCGAACGGAAACAGAACCAATACGTTCTTAGGCATTTTGGACTAAACCGGTTTCCAAGCCCTGGTATAGAGTGCGTGAGCGGGAACGTAAGTGATTTCTGCAGAAACTTTTTCAGGGTGCTTAGGGAGAAAACATACTAAAGTCACGACGTCTAGGAGGCGTGGCGGGGGAGTAGGTTAAAAGGTGCAAATTTTAGGTTTTTCGAAAAATGTTCTGTGATAAAATGAAAGGGTATAAAATTCTCTATAGCTTCGATTTTGCCATTTTTTCGATATTCCCAACAGTTTTCGAACTACACGCTCCAAAGATAAAGATAATTTCGAAAAAAAGTCTTTTTTTAAATTTATAAAACCAAATTTTTGAATTTAATTTTGATTCTCTTAGGTCGTGGGGGTGCTCCAGAGATTTTTAAGAGATTCAATGTCACCGTGTCGTTTAGAGCATGCCATGTCCTTTAAAACTGAACAACTGAACTGAGTGTTGGACTGCATTTCAGAATGGGGTGCATGCAATCTTGTCGAGTTCAATGCCAAGAAAACGCAGGTGTGTGCATTCACAGCAAAGGCGTCGCCGTTCCTTTCCCATCCCACTCTTCAGAGCACCCCGCTACCGATTAAGGATAGCCTAAACATCCTTGGCATGGATGTTCGTAGCAACCTAAACCAGCGGGACTACATTGAGAGCGTCATTAGAACTGCATCCCGTAAACTCGGAGTCCTGAACAGAGTGAGACGATTCTTCACGCCTGGGCAGCTCTGTCTCTTGTATAAGACACAAGTTCCCTCGTGTGTGGAATACTGCTCTCATCTCTGGGACGGTTCCGCTAAGTACCTACTCGAAGCTCTTGACAGGTTGCAGCGGCGTGCTATCCGTATTATTGGAAACCCAGAGGCAACTTTGACCCTTGAGCCTCTCCAATTGCGTAGAGACATTGCCAGGCTAAGTGTTCTCTATCGCTTCTACAATGGGGAATGCTCTGACGAGTTATTCCAGCTTATCCCACCCTCACCTTTCCACTCCCGTACCACGCGTGCTGGACTACGGCGTCACCCACACACAATTCAACATATTTTGTTGGCCCGAACTAAAAGGTTCGGTGACTCGTTTCTTCGTCGTACCATCCAGGCGTGGAACGCTCTTCCAGCACATGTGTTTCCTTCCTCGTATAGTCCCGGGTTCTTCAAGCGGGGCGTGAAAAGACATTTCTGCAGGCCTTCATGGTGAGGATGGCCAGCCCAGTGATTCGTTTGAATGACTGGGCTTGTCAACCTCATATCTGGACCTCACGACCGCTTTCCATCAGGTGGAGTGAGGTCATCTTGTCGGGCAATATTTAAAAAAAAATAAAAAAATTGTAGTCTAAAGGGTTGAGGTCTGGGCTAGATGAGGGCCAGTCGTCAGCTCTTATAAAGTCCGGAACGTTGGTTTCAAGCCAGGTTTGGGTAGTTCGTGCCTTGTGACCAGGTGCAAAGTCCTGCTGGAAAGTTTACGGTACATTTTAAAAAAGTGTATTGCTGGAGGTTTCACAACACGATCCAAGACTGTCACTTGTTCACTTTGGATTCATCCAAGCCTTGCACTCATTTTTCACAAAAAATGTAGCTTTGTGACTCCTTGAAAACACACGCCCCACCAAACCATCTTTGACGCAGGATGATGACCACGTTGATGACCTCGTTGTACCTTTTCGACCACTTGAGCAGCTTCTTTAGAACTGTGAGCGCACACTTTATCATTTTGCTTATTGTATTGCTCTTCAATCGTGATTTTTTATTGGTAAAGAGGATATTTCTGTGCCTTTCAACCTGCGTATCGTGGCAGAAAGCGTTCAAATTCAAATGTTTATTGCACTTCTATGTTGTACATACATAGTGGTGGTATTTGTTTATGTTTCAAACATATACGGTGATAGGGCACAGCAAAATAAAAATAACTTACATATTACTGTTAAGAGTAAGAATATCTAATTTTTTCTTAAACAAGCTTAATTTTACAATTAATTTATGTTATTGAATTAACAAATTGCAAGTCATTATATTATTTATTATATTATCAATGAAATAAAAATGCAGATGTCACTAAAATACAATTACTAAAAAAACAATAAATTTGAGTATTCGCTGAAAAACTCTTGCAAAGTATAATAACATTTTTGCACTAGAAACTTTCTTAGCTCTTTCTTGAACCTAGGGAGGAATATAATCCTCTTTTTACATATTCTGGCAATTTGTTATAAATTTTTATTGCCATAGCATAGGGTCCTGCGTGTACCTACTCATTTTTAGTTCGAAAAAGGTAGCGCAATTTTGTACGATGGCGTAAGTTCTGAGGTCTTTCATAAATTGGAAAGAAGTTTATATTTTTTCTAACGAATACACAGGCCTGGCGAGACTAGACCGTGGCCTAGCCGCTGGCGCTACCAAGACGTTAGAAAATACGGCGAAATTTTGAGTCTATTTGTTTACACCACAAAGCCCATTTGAAAATTGAAAGGACGGCTGCATTGCGTCATTTGATTGTTGTTTCACCTGATTTTTTCACATTTTTTGAACACTTTAGTTATTGTGGTATTGAGTTTGGATCGTGCTTTGTTTTCTGGCTTAGTCAATAGGTATTTACATCTTATCATATTATCAGGAGGCTATAAAGAGGTATTGTTTGGAAATTTTGATGTATTGGATATCGTCGTGTGTTTTCTTGTAGTTAGGTCCGCAATATGCAAATCTGCTTTTGTCTAAGTGAGACAAACAAGCTTTGGAACTGTAGGTTTCGGTGAGTTAACAATGCAAGTTTATAGAACAGTGTACAATGTAGTTGAATAAACAATTGTAATAGAAGCGGTCCGAGCACAGACCCTTGCAAGGTTTCGTGACTTGGTTTATCAAATGCTAAACATAGGTCCACACCATTAAAGTTTTGTCTATCATTATCTATTAGAATGAAAGTTGCTGCTATTAGTCATTCTAACGTAATGCTGTTATCCTCGATGTGAATTACTATCTTCGAAGGAAGACGTAATGCGTAAAATTACTTTACTTTTTTGGCACTGTTTATTGTTTATTTGTTGAAGAACAAGCACTGTTTTGCACATGAAATGTTTTTTATTGTATCACTATAAATAATGAGTTTTTGCTAGAGATAACATTTGTGCCAGTTTATTGAGTTATTTTACACTTTTTTGGATGTTTAGTTATCGCAAATGTTCACTTTTAGTATTTTTTTTATGAATTTTACCGCGGAGGTGACCTTCACTTGTCGACAGTGCTGCTACGAGTAATCCTCCATCCGCGTTTTGATCGATCCACTCTCTTTAAATTCTTAAGATTGATTTAGTGCATATCCTGTTTATTGACGATAAGCAACGAGCTTCAGGTCTTGTTTTGTAATACGCGACAGAGTCCAAGCGCGAATCTTCATTTATAGCCACAAGATTTTTTGCTTTTTAAAGGGGTTTCGACAAATTCTGGCTTTAACAGCCTTTGTAGTTCTAACAGCACGCGGCTGCCCCGATCTTTTATGGTCTTCGACAGAGGAAGTGTTGTTGTATCTGTTGATAGTACGATTTACAAACGACTGATATCAAGCTTTTGAGGTGTCTGGAATATGACCGACGGCTCCATACCCACTTTGTGCAAAGCGATCACTGCAATCCTTTTTTCTTTAGCACCCCATTCCATATTGTAATTTGATAATGAACACGAAAAAATATGTGCAATGGCGTGAAATCGAAAGAAGATTTTATACAACAGTATTTATGTGCATACTGGTTATATGGATAATTTTTTGTTTGTTTAGTCTCACAAACAAAAAAAAATTGAAAATATGGTACCCTAAAGTCTCACGTTTCCTAGTTATTTGATGGTAAAGGTCGATATGAAAAAGGAGACATTAATTAAAAATCTAGGAATTATGTGGCTTTTCGTGTTATTTTGTCAACAAATAGGAGATTTCAGGACATTTAAAATGGTGGTTATCTGTATTAACGCATTTTTATGGAGTGTGCTCAAAATAATAAAGTTAATATGGATTTGACCTGTTTTTTAGTGAAAATCTACTAAAAAGTTTCATATTAAAACAAAAGGCAAAGATTTTAACAACACCCGATTCGGTTCGTCAGAGTAATAAAAGGGTAAAGAAAAGGGGCCCAGATAATTGCATTGCCTAGGGGTTAATCCGCATCTTCATTTCCGTGACGCGCAGCTCCTGATTGTGTTGCTCTAGTAACGGCCATGTTTCACTGCCATAAAAAAGGACAGGCCTAATGATGGTTTTATAGATTCAGCTTCAGCTTGATCGGCATTTTCGGGTCACAAATGACACCAATCACCTCACGCCATTTAGCCCAAGCCGTGGAAATTCGGGTTCTGACTGTGGGTTTTGCCACAGTCTGTGAAGTCTGACCGGCCCTTGACCACGACCTTTCCCCCGTTTTTATTGTATGTGATCCACTTTTCATCACCAGTTATCAGCTTCTTCAAAAATGGTTCGGTTTCATTGCGTCATAATAAAGAATCACAAATGAGGACATGTTTCGTTCGGTTTCTTTCAGTGAGCTCGTGAGGTACCCAAATATCGAGCTTTTTTGTGGACCCAGTTTTTTTTAAATGCGCTAAAACTGTTTTGTGGTCAATTCTCAGTTCTTCAGCTACGTCGTACTCGTAATTACTGATATGCCGATCTTGCTCCTTTTTTTCAAATATCCGTTATATCCGTAATAGGGCAACCAGAGCGCCGTGCATCTTTGACATCAAAATTTCTGGATTTAAAACGCTTAAACCAAATTAGTGCTACTGTCACATACACTGCGCTAGGTCCATAAACATCGCAATTTTTTTTCGCGATTTGCGTTGCATTTTTACCTTTTTTGTCGTAAAATTTTAAAATGTATCGAATTTCTCCATTAGATTCACTCATCTTGACTTGTCTTGATCTTGAATTATCTTCTTTAAAATTTTAACTTTTGATGATACTAAAACCAGCCAGATACAAATAATATAGCCAAAGAGATTTTATTACAAGTTCAATTATATTTATTACAAACTATATGCGAAAAGACTTCCCCCCCCCCCCCCCCCCCTAATATTTATTGTCTACTTGAATAAAGAGTTATTGAATTTGAACTAGAATTTTTTTCTTCCTTACTTTCTCTCTTTCTGAAAAGGAACTTTTGTTACAGTAGAGACGTTAAAGTCACGTGACGTAGCCACTCGACTACAACACATGAGAATAGAGATCGCGAATGCGCCAAGCCTCCTTCACACGTCGACAGATGCGTCCGCGGACGTTGGCAGATGCATCAGCAGATGTATCTCCACGGCCGTCCACACGTCCGTTGGCCGATCAGTCAGTGTTAACTCTCGACAGACGGATTATGTACGCAATATTAAAAAAAAATGATGTTGAGACTGAAGCTGCTGCAGCTATTTATTTATTTAGTACCTATTTTTAACTACTGCTTGAGTGTGCATCTTAGCATACTTAGTAATAATTTACAAAAAATATCAAACTTCATTAGTGCGAAAAATTACTACTAATACAGCACAATGGCATACGTTTTTTATATTTTAATACATCATAATATTAGTTTTCCTTTTTACTAAGATAATTTTAAACATAAGTTTGACTTAAAAAAAAACCATAAAAAAAATTCAAAGTTTGCAAATAAATTTCGCGATGACAGCGGAAATAAATTAATAACTTAAATAAATGGCTAAAAATAAATGTTCGAAAATAGAACAAAAATATGTGCAGCTATAGAAAGATACGTTTCCTATCTTTAATATTTGGTAAGAAACATGGAATTTATTAATTATCAGGAATCACCAAGTAAATAAATAGAATAAAAAAGTCACATTATCAGCAAAAAAAATAATTATTTACCAATTTGTCCACATTTCAGACAAATACTTGGTGATCATATGAAAATCTGGTAGAGCCAACTGAAGATTATTTTGATATACAACACCTTTACATATACATCATTCTAGCATTTTTAAGGAATTTACGAACACATATTACATCATCATCCACGGCAGCCAGTTTTCACCAAGGTTGCACGGCGGCACTTTGGACGTCTGTTTTCATGCAACCGTGGTTGCAGAAAGCACTTTAGTGGATAGTAGAACAAGAATGTGGTGGATACAGGCTATACATGGATAAACACAACAAAGTTAATAGAATAGACTAAAGAAATTAAATTTAAATGTTTCGTCAGTGCTCATAGTCATTTTAGCGAAGGAGACAACAACGAGACATTAATAATAACGAAAAAAAAACATAAGAAGCACGCATGCACTCCCATTCGCAACGCCGTACTGACTGATGCGTCGTCAGACGTGTGGACAGTCACCGGGCATCTCACTGGAAACCCTTTGATGTGTGCCAAAAAACCGAGAACAAACAGATTGGCGGCAGACGCGTCTGCCGACGTTAAATACCTATCGCAGACACGCAATTCTACCCGTCTACACGTCGGCGGACGCATCCACATATGACATTGGCAGACGCATCCGCAGATGACATCGGCAGACGCATCTCTTGACGTGTAGAGCCTGCATAATTGTTTCGTCATTAAGTTTTTCTCCACACACGTACGTTTCTGTTTGGGCAACCCATCAGGTAAATCTTGCGGGTACCTGACTGATTTACCCGTGCGTGTGTGGTGAGCTAGCTAGTTACTATACGAGGCTGCCCAACAGTTGTACCGGCATGTGTATTCCTGGCTTAAGAAGTGTGTGCAACTGAAAGAGTATGCCAATTTGTCTGTGGTGCTACCATAGACAGTTGTTCTTGCAGTGTTGGCAGCAGTGCACTTCCTGTCGTGTGTATGAGAACGCTGCCATTTTGAAACGGGCAGTGCTTTTTGTTCGTGTGGAGCGTTTGCTCGTTGTGAAGAGTAGATTGTGATTTAGCCAAGTAGTTTTATTTTTAATCGAACTTTATCAAAATGAGCTGGCAAGATTATGTCGATAAACAGTTAATGGCATCCAGATGTGTAACAAAAGCTGCGATTGCCGGTCACGATGGAAATGTCTGGGCAAAGTCAGAAGATTTCGAAGTAAGTTTCTCGAAGTTAAACTTAATGTGGTCAGTGATTTTCAAAGTAATCCATTTTAGTGTACATGTGTGCTAAAAGTGTCTAGAAATGGTGATAAATAAAAGTGCAACTGTAAAGCCAAAGGATGACGAATTTTATCCGGCAAGTTTGACAAGATGGCGACATGTGGTTGCTGAAAGGGAGGCAGGAGATTCATATTAGAATTTAATTGTTCCGTTACCCAGCACCTATTACCTTTCTGTTTATTCTATGTTTGCTTACTTCAATGTGTGAAATTGGTGATTAGAATATTGTCCATTATCAATATTTATCCTATCCTCTCGTGTTGACAGAAAGGCCGCGAATTCAGCCGGCCGGTATTTGCCGTATCGGCAATGAAGGACGGTTATCTTTTTGATCCTGTAGCGATACTGCACTAGAGTTCTCGAGTTCTCTTAAAACTATTTCATCGTGCTGACTCTGCGTACCTATATTTTGTACCAATTAAAGGTCTTTCGTCAGCTTCATCGTTCTCGTAAGGATTATTTATACCAACCGTTTTTCCTTTTCTTGTGAATTTAAGAAAGCTGCTTGACGTTACTAATGCATTTTGAAGATAATATTATCTAAATGTCGTCACTGAATTAGTCAGCTGTGGGATTACTTAAAATTTTATGCCCACCACCAAAGTGATATAAAAAAGATAATCATTTAACCTCCAGATCCTCAATTCAACCATGCTTTTTGTCCAACCTTGTTGGTTATGCATGGATCCAAAAACACTAGGTTCAAAAACTTTGCTTGGGAATAGTGTCAACGTTGATAATTTTTTCTATAGGATTGTGAGCAAAAATTCATCATTTCCAGTTGTAAATTATACTATATAGGTATACACACTTATCAATAATATGTTTGTTTACAACTTTGAGAAAAAAATTATAAACAACACGATTTCTGCTTTGCCTAGTGGTTGACTGGTAGAGAATGTCATTAGGCATTAAGTCCGCCAATTGTACTTTACTTTTTTTTCTATTAAGCCATCTTGCAATTAGGTAAACAAAAACATTAGCAGATCTTTGGTGTGCGGGGTATGAAGTGTGGCTTATTCCTCCAGCAAGGATCTGCCACTCATGTTTAGACTGTCTGTTTAGCCTGTCCAATTGTAGTTTGTTTGTTTGCTGTTTTGTGAATTCCCAGATGTGGAATCTTTTAAGCCTTTCAGCTACTGGGGATGTGCGTAGACAGGCAGCTAGGGGGTTTGAATGAGCGGCAATTTGTGTCATGTACCTCCCTGCTCTGTGCTCCACAGCCTCTCTCACAGGCTCGACCTTTAGGTGATCATGCATTTCAGAATTCTTGATGAACCATGGAGCGTTTGTAATCATTCTGAGTGTTTTGTTCTTAAATCCTTGCAGTATTTCAACATTAGAATTCCTCGCAGAATAAAGAATAAATAAATATATATAGGTATAATTCTTCATTAGAATAAAATGAATTAGGCTTAAACCTCAAATATTCTTAATGTAAATTTTGGAATGCTGAATTATTGTTATAGTTCAGAGCGGACTTATATGTGCCAATGCAGATGCTGTTTAAAGGTGGTAGAATACTGGTCTAATAAAATCTAGAGTTGCTATCAACACAGAAGAAGAAGAAGAAGAGTGGACTAGAAGTTTGACGCATACTTCCATTAATAAGTTTTGAGTTAAGTTAAAATAAAGGTAAACAGCTTTAAAGATATTTTAGGGAGAAACCTTAAGTGAGAATGACATGATATAACCAATTGAGTTTATTGTATTTATATACTATTTATATTTTTATTATATTATTTGCCCACATGTATACTTCTGCATTGGAAGCTATCTTGATACTATGCTAGTCTACCAGTGTGAGAATGTGATAATGCAGTACATCATAGAATTTCAATTTACTTACTGTTCATAGCTCCATGCATCAAGTGTCTTAGTCAAAAAAGAATTTGATATTTATTATATCAATTTTCACTTTAAAATATCACAATAAATAAGTAGTAAGAGAAGTTAAACTCAATCATTTAATAATATGCTTGTATCTTCTGTAGCTTCATCTGCACTCTCAGGTAAAAGTGTGCCTCATGTCATGTCATTGTGAGTAAAGGCAGGATGTGTGCCACGTGCCATGTTTAAGCTTTTCAATTTGATTTCTATATCCAGTGTATGGAAGATCATACTTCTGTGTCAAATAATAAATCCTAGCTCAGTGGATTGTAAAACTAAATCTGTCAAAAGGTACAGATTATTAGTTGAAAGTTGTAGAGGTTATTTCTTTTTTTGAGAGGTTTCTCATTACCCTTGCTATAGTATTATTTAAAATAGTAAAAAACAATAACATAACATCATCAATATGGATTGATTATACGTTTTTATGTGGAATCCCTCTGACATATTTCTTGCATGTTTCAGCATATAGTGTTGTATGTGTACAGAATTTACTAGTAGTCTTCTTTCGTAAGCTTTCGCTGCTATATGTTGCTATGAAGAAGTTCAAATAAATATGTTCATGTTGATAGTATTGTCCAAAACAGTTAGTGTTCATACATCTTGCAATGGTGAAATGAGGCATATTTATTTGATGATGCTGGTAATGTTGAGTAGAATATCACTAGCTTTTCATTTATTACCAGGCATAGGAGGAAAAGTATAAAGTCTGTTCCAATCAAACTTTGTAAAGGAACATAGGTCAATGGACTTTATGAAATTTAGTGATGTTGCCTATAAGAATAAGAACGATTGAGTGAATCATTGAATGATGAACTATCTACTGCATCGATAGCAAACTTGTTATCCTCATCATTGAAAAAAAACATTTCAAATTCTGGCCTATGTTACGATAGTTAATAGTAATAAAGAGTTAAAATTTTGATGAAAATTAGGGGTTGTAAAATAAAACATTTAATGTTGGGATCAAAGACTAGAGATTTTTTTCCACATTTGTATGTACGACTGTCCAACTGACTAAATTAAAAAAAAACCATTTTTTTGCAATAAACGGGTAACTATAAAAATACATGGACAAAATAGGTACACCGTTTATTTTAATTTTTTTGTTTATTTTTTTTATTAAACCTTTGTTTTCAAAATTCCTGCTTTATTATTACAAATTAGATAAAGGCCATATATTTCGACACCATTTCCTTGGCCTCTTTATTTTTAAAAAGTCTCAAAGCAATCGTCCCATCTGTCCCACCACTAGTTAAAAAGCAAAATGGTGGATTTCAGTTTAGTATGGGTTTAGTTTTTTTCTTGTTATTAAATACTTATTGACTGGACTTTAGTGTGAAATCAGAAAAATATTAAAGTACCTACTTTAGTTGTCAGACCTGCTGGTGTATAAATAATGTGTGGTCTGGTGTGAATGTGATATTCTTCAGATAATCGTCAGATTTATTTTCGAGATGGTTTGTTTACAAAGTTTTTATGTTTGATTGGAACAGACTTTATTTAATAATGCTAAACTAAACTTTTTCAAAGTAAATTAAGCATGACAATATCTAATTCTCATAGCCTCATTCAGTATAAAAAATATCACTCTCAATACAAGCAGTCTAATACTAGGTACTTCGTTTGCTCCATTAGTTTCTATTAAATGATTATGATGAGGCACAAAATAGTGAAGAGAATTCATTGATTCATTATAATATACATATAATCCGTCGTTAGTTAACTTTAATGGGATAGGTACAAAATCATATCTAGATTGTAATGATTCTAGTGAAACAGTTCATCATCATCATTGATCATTCACAGCACAGCCAAAGTCCACTGCTTAACATAGGCCTCCTTATAAATTTCCAAAGCAACTGGTTGTAGGTGGTCTGCATCCACCAGTAGCTTGCCACTTTACCAGGTAGTTTGTCCACCTTGGGTGGGCTTCCCACGCTGCGTTTGCCTTGAAAATTCCAGTCTAACTTTTCTGCCTCAGTTCTCCTTACGCCATATACTTCTACCTCAACTTACCATTAGTGAGACACTTGGTAAAGTTTGTTAACGAACCGCGCAATACCGTGTATATGTTAGTTGTTCTTTGTCTTGTCCTTTAAATTTGTTACCTATCTCAAATTGCTCAGATAAATTTTTCTTTTTATCTTTTGTAAGGAGAAATCCTTACATCGATTTATTTGTTTTGTTTTGATTTCGCATTGTTTGTTGCATCTAAGTTTTAAGTTATATTCTGCTACTAGAGTATCAAAGACAAGATTTTCTTTGTGCTTAGCCAAGATTTTCAAGTAAAATCCTTACATCAAAACCTGGTGGAAATCGAGGTGTAAGGTGAAGGAGACTAGAATTTATTTTTGTAGTGATCTGAGAAAATCGCCAATTTGTATTTGTCTATTGATCAGTTTTTTACACCGTTCTAAAAATGCTACATCAATCAATACATGTGATTGAATTGCCCACCTCCTCAGAGTTAATAATTGTGATATGAATGTACCTTTTAAGGAACTTTCAAATTGCCAACAATGCATAATTTACTTAAAGTTTGCGTCAAAAATATGCGCATACTTTGGAACCTGGTTGGAACCAATAGGTTTTGTGATAATTTATCTGTTACATTGTTAAAAGGTACATAGTTGATATCTATTTATTATTAACTTACTTACACATTACCGGGTGATTATGAAATAACTCCCCAAAACTATATGGCAAACTCAGTAGGTGATGTAGTAACTATGTGAGCGCAAATTGTTTTTTTTTTTCAATTATTTTTAGGTTTTCATACAAAAAATACTGACCGTTCGGGTGATTTGTATGGTGACCTTGAATTTTATTTTCGCTTAGATAGTTTCTACATTAGTTAGTGAGTATTCCATATCGTTTTCGGAAGTTATTTGATAATCACGCGGTATATAATATATAAATATATTAAACCAAGTCTTGTTTAGGTACACTACTTATGGGCGACGTGGTAATCCGCAAGGCTCCATGTCGCCCTATTCCAAAGCGGTGAGGGTATACCCGGGTGTTTTTTAGTGGGTATGCCGCCGGCTCCACCGGCGGAGAGTCCCACACTCCCCCACTGCCCCACCCAGGCAGTGGGATAGTGCGTAATGCATTTCTCACCCGGAAATAAAAAAAAAAAAAAAAAAAAAAAAAAAAGGTACACTACTTATATATAACTCAAGAAAGGCTCAACCAATTTTTATAATTTCTGTGTTTTTGGATTTATCTTCGTCCGTAAGAACGAAATAAAATTGAAGTCAATCAATAAAAAACGTTAGGAGGAACGTAGTTCGCTGGGTCAGCTAGTTTAAAATGAAAAATAAAAAAATATCGCAGCTTTCACATTTTTATTTCAATCTCGTTTTTTGGTCTTATTTCTAGTGTGGAGTATTTGTTTTATTTTAAGGCACATCTGCCAGTTTGCCAGTCATGGACTTTTTTAAATATTAATTAAAGAAGAAAATAGTTTTTACGGATGTATGTCCATTTTTTCATATCAATCGTCTACTACGAGTAACTACGTACGACCCAGTTTGTTACGATTACGAACGAACAATACAAAAACGTTTTACGAAAATCCATTGACTGCAAAAAGCGACACTGCACTAAATATTGTGATCTTGTAAAAAGATATTAGTAAGCAAAAAGTACCTGTTATTATTTAATTTTCATGAGTAGATATTGCTCGGTGCTCTTAATATTCCTTTCCATAGTCCTTATTTAGACACCAGTGAGTGTGTTACGATAGATTCCTTCCTGAGTACACAGTTCTATCCATTGTTGAATGAATTTGTTGCATTGTAATTGTAAGGCACATGGAAATTACCTGCCAAATATTGCTTAATCTTTTTTCCCTTTAAGAGCACATTATGATGCTGACCCATTTCTTAATTTTAATTAAAAAACTTTGGTTTGCTATTGCCTGCTTGTCCCCCCTATCTTAAGTGATCTGGTAAAACCAATAGGCAGACATTTACACAATGTCGGTGGCGATTTGCCTACATTCGTCTCATATGGCTGAAAAGTCCTTCTGTATGGCATCGGTATTTTTGTGTCTTTTAGCGAGCTTTTCTCCCAATACAGATCCATTATAGTATATACATCTCACTCACGAAAAAAATGGTCGTATAATTGAAACTGTTCATACGGAGCAATTGTTATTATGGCACAAAAGTCGTAGGGCTGCCACATGCAGAGTTATACGAGTTAAAAAAATCGTCATTTTCATAAATACAAGTAGAAACTAAAGTTAAAATGCTTTAGGTCAGTTTTTCTCAACTCTATCACTTTTTTCAATGTCTATCATCATTTTATGTATCCCAACACTTTAAAAAGTCGATTAATGTATAAAAAGGACAATCTTTGAACTCGCATAACTCTGCATGTGGCAGCCCTACGACTTTTGTGCCATAATAACAATAGCTCCGTATGAACAGTTAACTATACGAATATTTTTTTTTGTTGGCCGACACTTTCAAGAACGAAATCAGTTTTAATTAGAGTAAGGTATTTTTTTTGTTTAATTGTGGAAATGACGGTTTTCTAATTAACTGACATATTTGCGCTAGCGTAAAAGGATTCAGATCATTACTTCTACCAATACCTATCATTATTTTATATTTCCACGCACTGTCAAAAATCAATAAATTTATGAAAATTGCGAATTTTTAAACTCTTATAACTTGGTTTGTGATAACCCTACGACTTTTGTGCCGTAATAACTATTGCTCCGTATGACTGGTTCTAACTATACGTACCACTTTTTTTTGTTGGCCAGCACTTCCAGAGAAATAGTTAGAAAACTTATTCTAATTTGCGTTAATTCATAAGGTTGAGCCTAGTCAATAAAGCCGAAAATATTTGGCTCTCAGTTCAGACGTTTTAGTAAAATTCGTCATTAATTTACTTTTTAACAATTAAATTTTGTGTCATGATTTCTTTTTAACTAATTCACAGAGGTGTCTAAGTAAAACATATTAATGTCGTATTTATATATTTCTTTAAATAAATTCAGGTTTTGCAGATTCCTCAGTACAGCCAATAATTAATTGAGGGCCCTACCGATATACCGCCATAAAATCTGTAACGTCATAATCTACGGATTTGGGAATTTTATAAAATATTTAAAAAAATTAACTAAATTAACTAAATTCTTAAATAAAAAGTATTAACCCAGAGATAGTACTTTCTGATATTTTGGCTTTGCCACTTTATGCAGGCGTCTGGATTAAGAGGATACAAAACCGCCGTTTTTCCATACAAAGGTAGTCCCCTGTTTCCTTCCTGGATTTTGCTAGTAGAGAAATATTTTTTACCCAATAAATCTATTGCTACTATTAGCATGTCCCTATGTTTTCCTTTTTTATTAAATTAATTACTAAAAGAGATACATAAACCTTCAAAAATCGAAAAAAATGGCCAGATTTTCCGCTGTGTTCAAACATCCACGATACGAATGGCGTAGTGCGCTGTAGTTGTAGGATGATTGTAGCGAGGTTCTCGCCTTTAATTCCGTAGTGTCCCGGGTTCGATCCCCGGTCAGGTCAATTCAGGAAATGTTCTTTTCTAAATTGGCCTTTCTTAATTCCCTGTCTGGTACCTCGTAACACAGGGATATTTATCCCTACTTCGAGACCATGACAAGAGGTGTGTTGTCTGGCGCATATTTATTTATTTATTTTATTTATTTATCCAGAAAACCAATTTGACTAGTTGGTTTCAAAAAAAGTAATACAGGAACACGGTCACAGTCCTTCTTTAATTTTTAATGATAAAAGTAACGAAATCGGTCAACTTTTTGAAAAGGGATTAGGGGACTACGACACGTCGATTTTGTGTATTTTTGTTAGGTAATTTCGGTCCGATTTGCATTTGTCTCTATCGCACTCCGCGAGGCGCTCGAGGTTTGCAAAGGAGCAATAGATTTCACAAATACCTATTTTTCAATTCTCTCTAACGTGCTGTGTCCTCTTAACTAACACTTTTATTACACGTTTAAGAAATTCATGCCCCCTTGCTCTAAGTTTAAACCATTTTTAACTAAATTCCTTAAAAGCTTTAATTCGCTCCACAAAGATTTAAAAAATGGGCCCTCAATCCAGATGCACATACATTCACATTGTAACTACCCACCACAATCAATCAATGAAACAGTACATGAGTGAGCAAATATGCGTTATAAAAAAAGTTCGATGAAACGTGTAATTGATATTGATAATATAAAATTCCTATGAAATGTGTATTCGATGAATGGTTGTCCGGGTAATAAAAGCAAAATGAATAAGTTTTTTCGATAAAACGTTATTCGTTAATATAAAACAGCGTTGATGAGTTATTAGGCGGATTCATATAAAAAATATTTAAATTCGTGGAAGTTTTCTGTGAAATGAAATTCGATATTAAAAATTCTGTAATCTAATAGATACCCGTCCGCTATTACTATCTTTCCGTCCCTGATCAATTTATGGCAAAAGCTACGTAATCCCACAAGTTGCAGGTGCTACGTTATTAGCAGTGACCTACCGACTCCTCTTTTGAAATTTGCTGCTGCGCCAAAAAGTGGAAGATGGCATGACGTGGAAGTTAGCATCTAGCGATGACAAAATTAAAAAATGATAAAAATAGTTCAAATTGAGCTTTAAAAAATGATAAAAATAATTCAAACCGAGCTCTCAGTCAATGCCAAAATAACATTAAACTTAAATATCAATACCTCTTTTTTTGTTCTCCGGGTGTGAAAATCCGATTCTCCGGGATCCGCACTATCCCACTGCCTGGGTGGGGGGGAGTGTGGGGCTTACCGCCGGTAACCGGGGTACCCCCTTACCGCTATGTAATAGGGCGACATGGACCCTCACGGATTACCACGTCGCGGTGCGTCGCCCTAGCGGTTGGCCCAGCCTACTTGCCGGGCCTCCTCACGCTACGGGGGCATCCCGGTATGCTGGACACCCCCAGACGGGAGCACCATGAAATAGGGGCAGGCGGAGGACGGGCGAACTGCAGTCTTCTTGCCCCCGGTCTTCTGCAAAATAATAATAATAATGAAAGAACTGGCCTCAACGCTATGACTTCTGC
Source organism: Udea olivalis (assembly GCA_947369235.1). Classification (NCBI taxonomy): domain Eukaryota; kingdom Metazoa; phylum Arthropoda; class Insecta; order Lepidoptera; family Crambidae; genus Udea; species Udea olivalis. The sequence continues at coordinate 15,818,165 of OX376343.1, forward strand.
TGAAACTAATTTCGGAGAATAATATGTATTCAAAAATACATTTCAATTTATTTGTACGTACTGCTACGATTCTTTAACACTCAAGTAGTCGCGCCTCGATTTGGGACGTTAATAGTCGCGCGCTCTACATAAGTAGAACATTCTTAATGTAATATTTTAAAAGAAATGTTTATAAATTGAAAAAGTATTTTTATGTATCACTGAGTAAGTCTATAATAGAAACTTGTAACAAACAAAACATAACCAAATAAAACATGTTAGGTACTAAAAATCAGACTTCTTGAACATAACCATCATCAGCGTCTTCTTTTTCTAGCCAGCTACAAATTCTCTCTTATTACTGTGCTTATGGTTACTGACCATACCAACATTTAATTTTTTTTTATCATAACAATATAAAAAAGGTAATAACATACTTACATACAATAAACACCGACAACTCACAAAAAAAAGTCACGCGAGTGGTCGCGCGTTCTACAATCGTAGAAATTCACTTTTGGCGCTAAATTTATCTGTCATGCAGCCGCTTTGGTCGCTGCAAGGACACTGAATAATTATGTCCATTGCCTAGTAATAGTAAGGCTGTGCGTGAATAAATATCCCTGGACATTATTCCACACAGCGCCATCTAGCCCCAAAGTAAGCTAATTAAAGCTTGTGTTATAGGATACTAGACAACGGATAAACATACTTAAATACATTTTCTTTTGTAAATACATACTTATTATACATAGGAGACACCCAGACCAGTACAAACAGACATGTTCATGCACACAAATGTTTGTACTGTGCGGGGATCGAACCCGCGACCTCTGGTGTAGTAGCCAACTTCTTAACCATTACACCAAGTCGGTCGTCGAATGACTTTTAACTTGCGTAAAAAACATGGCAATGCACACGTGTTCTACAACTGTAACACGCGCGACTACTGGAGTGTTAAAAGTAAAAAACGATGAGCATAAATTTCAATTTGTGAAAACCCAGAATTTAATTTCTTGTGTGCTTGTAGGTAGACATCGCCACGAAAATGAAATTGCGCTTATGACAAGTTCCGATTGACTGTGCTCTTACCCCTTTTTAAATACTGAATCTGTCTTATAATACCGTTAGTGTAGTCTTAAAACACTGTCTTAGTTTAAAAACTGTAAGTTTAAGATGCAACGCTGGAAAAGTACGCTGTTCTTAACTTGTGTTATCTATTATGGTTTAAACAAAATTTGGTAGCTAAACACAAAGCAGATCAGCCACTGTTAAGTCGGTCCGTGTCAGGGCGTATTGTGGTTCATCCAGAACAGCGGCCTTGAGTAAATACTAGGTCTCTAAGGTTTCTCTTAAATTTGTAAATAATGATAACAGAAAGAACGAATGCTAGTCTGATTAGTTTAACAGAATTCCAGAAAGTTTTAGGATTTATATATTATTTGCAGAACGCTATATATTTATCACAAACGATTCGAGATAGTGCAAACAAACATCTTAAAAGTACCTATGTCAGATGAATAGTTATGAAACACCTATTGCTTCTGTCTTTGTGTCGTTACGTATTCAGTAAAACAGATTTCGGCGAAACTCTTATTTAGTTTTATAACAAACGTAACTGATCTGCATTACATTTTGGCTTTTACGATATTATTTATTGTTGTTGGCTCTGTGTCAATTTAAGAATAGAGCCTTCCTACTGACGTTTCAGCTAATCTTGATAATTTGTTTAAGAGCCAGTTACGGCTCACTTTCAGACAGAAAATTTTATTTTTTGAAGAAAATGAGTATTAAGTGTATTTTTTCCATTAGTTTTAGAGGTTTGATAAGTGCTATTATTGTAAATGCTTTTGATTTGAACCAGCTAGACCTAGTATTCATCTAACAATCAAAAAAAGGTAGGGATGCACATACGCGTTTATGTCAACCTTTACAAAACCAAAAATGTGTCTTATGTCAGCAGCATAATGTATAAGGTTGATGTGAACGCCTCTGTACCTCCGGCATTCGTGCCACAGTAACAAAAAACTGATGTTCTACCACTGGGCTTCCGCTTGACACAACTTTTTGCGACAGCCTGTATTTTTTTCCTATATGAACAACTAACCTGCATCGACATAATTTTTTATCGATCTCCAGATTAAAAGCTGTTGGTTTCCTTTTTCCTTTATGAACGAGTGTTATTTTCTATTGTCAACAGATATCAAAAGATGAAGTTGCAAAAATAGTAGCCGGATTCGAGAATGAGTCACTCCTTACCAGCGGTGGTGTGACGATAGCGGGGTCGCGGTACATCTACCTCAGTGGCACAGACCGCATCATACGCGCAAAGCTTGGCAAAGTCGGCGTACACTGCATGAAAACGCAGCAAGGTGAGAATTACTCCCATCATCCTATCTGAACATTTCTTGTATCTACACTAATATTATAAAGAAATGAAAAAAAAATCACCAATAAATAGGTACATTAATACCGAGTAAGGGTATATTTTAATAGAAGTAATAGTCCACGCGGGCTAAGCCGCTAGCGGAAAAGCTATTCTTATATCAACAACTCGCATAATAAACAAAGCAATGCGATTGATACAATATTTAACTATGGAAAATTGTTAAAAGGCTTTAGATTTTACGAATGTGGACTGATTAACCTTTAGTGAGATTTACGCCTGCCCTAAAGGCCGTTCACCTACCACATAGCTAACTAACAATAGTCAATGAGGAAAGAAGAAGGCGCCTGGATGTGTTTGAAAATGTATAAAACTAATTATTTTGTTACAGCCGTCGTCATTTCTCTGTATGAAGAACCCATCCAACCCCAGCAAGCCGCATCCGTAGTTGAGAAGTTAGGAGACTATTTAATTAACTGTGGTTATTAGAGGTGAGCTTTATATTTTGTTTGTCATCGAACCATTTATCAAATGTTGGTTAGACTTGTTAAAGTATTTTATCACGAATCTGAAATCATCAACATCAAATATTTTTCTTTTCAGATCGAAGCGCGCCGTGATCTAAGAATACTATAAGATAATATTTTTTCCACAGGGAAATAAGTAACTGCATTTTGTATATTCTATAAAGTGATAAGGACCGTTCATTTGTTTTGATATTTGATAAATTATGGCGTCTGTGTCTGATGCGTTGGTAACTGTGCAGATACAATTACTTTGCGGATTCTGGACCTATTTTTTATACCGCTCACCGCTTCCACAGAGTGATTGTTACTGTGAACTGGTTTAAAATTGTATTTTAAAATTTGCTTTTCTGGACCTGTACAGTAAAGCAGAATTCAGCTTTGCAAGCCGGTCTCAAAGCATGATGTATAGAGATTTTTTTAGGTTTTCTCTTCAAGCATCTTTGTATAATGTCAAAATAAAATCACTGGTTATTTTATATGAATTTATATGAATTTCTTATAAATCAATGTATCATCTGGACATACGGATGCTTGATTAGAAGTATAATAACCACGTAATGAAATTACTGTAACAATATTATACGACATTATATATATAATTACAAATTAAGCATTTGTGTAGTAAGGGCTTGTTACAAATGAAAGACACTGTAACCCAAGTATTACAATTTTAAATAAAAATCTCTAGTCCCACTGGAACCATCGTGTGAGTAATGCCCCGTGTCCCGACCGTCAGTGAGCGCGGGCGCCTCGTCCGCCCGCGCGCCCGCGACAGCGCGTGCGCGGCCGCGGGCGGGAGGCGCCCGAGCCCGCACAACACACTTCTGCTATGCTTTCCTTAATTGCGTCGCATTTATAATGTTGTGTAGTGAATAATAAACATTTGCATTCTTTTATGTCTTGGCTACAGAAACTAGAAGCGCTCAATTACCCTGTATCCTGAAATAAGGCTTGCAGTAAACGAAGGGTGCATATTGTTTATATTTGATATTACTACTATAGCTTTGTACATTGTTTCTGATAAGCGATGGGAACTGTGTCTATCTAATAATAAAATGATTTGTATTATAAGATTTGGTTTTCTTTCATCACACTTCCTGGGAACATGGGTTAAATAATTAAAAGTCTCAGTAGGTATTGCTAATGAACATAATTTATTTTCTTTTGACAAAATCTACAATATCATTGAGTTAAGTACACTCGAATACAAGGATTGGTATAAAATGTAAAACTTGTAGCAATAGCCTATCAAGTGGTTCTATAAAAATGACAACACACGAGAACCATCCTAGTACTACCGTAAAGAAACCGCGAAAAATCCCATTCGGTTGTGTGTAAACTCCTATCATGCATTTTTTAAAATTATGGATACAAATTTAGATGCTATAGGTGTTTTTTTTATAAATCTAAAGCCGACTTGGTTTTCAACGAAAACTTTCGGATGTATCGCTACCTCGTTATCTACATTTCTACATTTTTAACTATTTATACGAAATAAAAAGATTGTAATAGATACGATATTATAAAATTATGCTTGATGTAATTAGTCAAATTAACTGCTATAATACATTTTTATTAGAGAGAAACGTAACACACAGGTTCAGCAAGCCAAGACGATAATACAACTTCCAGACTCTTTCATCAGACATGCAAGCATACAAGGCCAAACAGGCATTTTTGTCACAAAAATAAGTTATTATTTTTCATAAAAGTTTTATCGAATACCCAAATAAATCAGCATGGCTTATTCAAAATATGTACTTAAGCTTATTGAATAATGAACGTGATAATTGATAAAGTATAAATTACATTTTGTGTGAATTAGAATGCTGGCGAACAAGACTGACATTATTCTATTAAAAATGGTATTAAATTTCCAAGTAGTCGTTTGTGTTAGCTTGTAGCAGTCTAAGGCTGTGTTTTCTTACAAGTGTCTTGTCCGCTTTCGGACTTGCTATAATACAGGGGTCGAAATCAAAAGGCCGTCTACCGCATCACGGATGTTCTAACGAATAGTGACGAGATTTTTTCCATAGGCTCCTGAAGAATCCTTTGCGTTGTTTCTGCCCGGGATGCTCCTCTCCTGTTGACAAAATTTGTATTATTTAGTGAAGATAGACAGTTTCATTATTATTCGTTGAACGATAGCAAACTTCCGCCAATGAAGTTTGCATGAACATTTGATAGGAGTTTCCTGTAGCTTTGATATAATTTAATAATATTATCATGGCGATATCGTTATCTTAAAAAGTATTTAGGTACAGTCCATCACAGGCTGGAATGTCATTGCTGAAATAAGGCTAAGCTAAAACTCATTGGCATGAACTCCCGAACTGCACTGGTACAGGCGCTGGGTGAGGTCAAAAAACCTAATCAATGAAATAAACAAAAGCTGATTCTTATTTAGTAATTGGGTAGGTTACTTTATCATAATTTTACTTTCTGAAGTAGTTTTTTGACAGTTATGAGTTCGTAACCGTTTGTTGCTCGGCAACAGAGGAATGGGTAAAGGGGCACAACAGGCACAAATACGCGAATGTCAAGTGTACGCAGCTCCGTGGCACGACGACCGACCGAGGTGCGGGGGGAGCGATCGACCGTCGCTAGACTCATCGTGTGACTTCTGCTGGCTCCATCTCTAGATTCCGTAAAGTCGACTACCAAATTATTAATTGCAGATGGATTGCTGATTATGGGAGGTGGAATGCTCCAAATTGCTGTGAATATCAACTCCATTGCAATATTTAACCAGTGCGTCTACCACGAGTTGCCACTTTAAATTTACACTCTTTCGCGTAAAAAAATGTATTGGGATTGGACATTATCATGTCATGTCATGTGTCATCCCAATACAATTTTTCTACGCGAACGATAACGTACATTTACATTGGCAACTCGTGGTAGACGCACTGGTGTTCTCTTATCTATACTAATATTATATAGAAGTAAGCGTTTTTGAGTTTTTATGTTTGGGACAGATAATCTCTGAAACACCCAAACCGAATAAAAAAAAAATCACTGTTAAAAAGCTACTCTATCCCTGATTGCTATAGGCATAGGTATATTTGTTTTGAAATAATTAGTTCTCAGCCAGATCAATTAACACTTATTATTCCGGAAAAAAGCGCCACCGTAAATCTTTTCGCTGGCCCTACTGTAGATTATACGTGCATATAGGGTTGCTATCACCTAAATTTGCCGGGCCCTGACAAAGGTAAAAACCCCGGACTTTTGAGTAAAATCGTAATTTTTCCCCTGACACGCTAGATTTTTTTTTTTGATGTTGAAAATTTATTAAAAGGTGGTTTGGTTACGGTTTTTATTTACTGATAACATGGCCAAGTTATGTTTTTTTAGGAGTTTTGGATTTTTCTTTAGTCTTTCAAAAATAACTATTCAAATAACTCTTATTAAAATTATTAAATTTTGGCATTGAAGTAATGTGGCCATGCTGCTATCGAATCATAATGCACACTAACTTGTTTGACTTATATAAATATTTTGTATATACCTGTAAGATTTCAAGCTTCAGTTAATATTTTCCAAAAATCACCGCGGAAAGTTATTATTTGACGACACGATTGGCGTTGTGCGCTGTAGCACGGTTTCTCGCCTCGATTTCCTTAGTGTCCCGGGTTCGATTCCCGGTCGGGTCAATTCAGGAAACGATCTTTTCTGAATTGACTCTGGTCTGGGTGTGCTGGGAGACGCCCCTGGCTGATTTCCTTGTGTGGTACCTCGTAACACAGGGATATTAATCCCTACTTCGAGACCATTACAAGAGGTGTGTTGTCTGGCGTATATAATATGTTATTTATAGCTTTAGAAAAACTGTGTTAGCATGGTGGTTTTTTTCTGGACAAAAAAACATTGTTAAGTAGGTATGTAAGTTTTTTAACACAGTCAAAAATTATGAGTAAAAGAAATTCAGTAAAATGTTTCCAATTTTTCCGTAGTCGTCATTTGAACTTAAAAAAACATTAAAAATCAACTAAAATGTTTTCTACTAATGACAAAGACAGTCCTTTAATTATGTTGTAGAGATGAAGTATGTACCTGAAGCTTTAGTACCTACTTTTTAAAAGTAACGGTCGACTCTTTCGATAAATAACGATTCCTATGATAATCGTAACAATTTTAGGATAACAAGGTAGTAATTACTTGTATTGCTAAGCTTTCTTGGTTTATATGTGATTTCTGTGAAGATGAGGGGGTCTTTAAAGAAATTAATAAGTACAGATTTGTACAAACTGAGACTATAAAAGACTATCGCAAATTTTTCATCGAGTTACATTACGTAAGTTACCAGGCGAGACTGGGGCCAAACGCAAACCGATTTTGAATAAAAAAACAGTTTTTGACAATGTTACACAAAAGGGTTTTTTGCCCTGAATTAAAACTCATGTTAGGGGGCAGTCTTTAAAGCTTTGGACAAATATCGGAAAGTACATTAACTTTCAGTGATTTTTTAAAATTACAAAAATTATAAATCGGTTTTGCGTGGGAATACAAATAAATGTGCTTAAGAATAATCACTCTAGAAGCTACTTTCCCGCTGAAGTAACGCACTCGCATACGATAGCTACATGGCCACACTTCTTTGATGCCAACATAACATTTAAACGCCAAAGTTTAATTTTATGATGCATTTTCAAGTACAAGAATGGTTTTCAGAATTTCTTTAGTAAATCATTACTTCTAAACGGTACATACATTTTCGCATTGTGTAATATTTTTTTTAAATAAGTGTCATGCATGACCTGCTCTACCCTCAAAACAAATTTGAGCCACTGAAACTGGGACTGTATTAGATAAACAGAACAAAATCAATGAGAAGGAATAAAATAGAAAATAAATACATAGAGTTCCTGCTTTTATTTCTATTTTATAATATTACGGTAAGTGCGGAGAAGCAGGCGCACTATCCACGTTATGTACTACAATTTTTATCAGTTCATCGATCGTAATAGTCAATCAATCAGGCCTCAAAAATATGGGTTTTTAGTCGATCCGTAAAAAAGTCCGCGACACAATACATCTTTTTTTTTAAATAAGTAGCTATAATGTTTGTTAAGTGTTAAAAAATGTAAACTAAAAGGTAGATTTTGAGAATTATTACTATACAATCATATGAATTCATAAGATTAAAAGTTATTCTATCATCAAGAGAATTTTACGGAGATAAATTTTGTCCTTTATAACACATTTATTGGATCAATAGAATCTGATAGGTATATTGTGAATTTAAAAAATACGCACGCAAAATTATTAAAAATATAAAAGCGAAAGGTCACTCATCACGAAATTTCAGAAACTACAAATGCTAGGAGTTTAAAATATTGCATGGCGGTTCTTTTTAGGACGTAGGTGCTCACTAAGACTGATTTTTGCGAAATTCGACCTCAAAGGTGTTGTTTTTGGGGTTGATAGTTTGTTTGTATAAATAAAACAAACTATCAAAACTTCGTTACTTCAAGTGCTAGGAGTCTCAAATTTTGCATAGGGGTTCTTTCAGGACGTAGATGCTACTAAGACGAGATTTTGTAAATAACAAGTATCGTAAGTCGGAAAAAATCTCTATGTCATGAAAATGAAATTCACGCGGGCGAAGCCGCGGGCGGAAAGCTAGTGTATTAATAAGAAGTCACTGTGATAACATTATAAGTAGCTTAAAATCGGAAAGGCGTCCTAGCGATGAAAGGTGTCGGAAGTGCTGTTCACTAAACATTCTCTCAATTAGCTAGATATTAATTGAAAAACTATATTACTAAATAGCTAATGTGATGAAATCGGATATTATTATTTGCTGGCGGACAGTAGCACCAAAATATTTCGGTTTTAATAATATATTATGTTCTCCCACGAGTTTGTAGTAAGAACGATTAACAATTATATTTATTTAGCAATTTTGGTATACATAAGTGCTTACTTATTTATTACACTCTCTGATTTAATTACTCTGTATCTCAATAATTTCAATGTAAATTGAAAACAAACATAAAAGCAGAAGCGAAATCACGCGCGTGGCGCAGAGCCCGCTTCTATTCCTCCCCGTGGCCACAGTAATACCTACACATACATATTATCTATAATGATACCATTCCGCGGCTGTCATGAAGCAGAGACTGCGCGATGCGTCGCGTTATCCGCACGGCATTCACTAAATTTGATGGCAAAAAATTGCGGGGACGCGATTAATGCTATTTGGCGTACTGCATTGTGATTAGCTGATGGGTTGTCAAAAGCGAGCAAGAAAGAAGCTCTTATTATTAAACAAACCATTTATTTTTTATACCTTCCTACTTAGAAACCTTTCTAATCGTAAGTACTCTTAAATATAAGAACAAGAAAGATTCCCGCGAATTGAGAACCTTCTCAAATGAAGTCTTTTTTACAAAATAATATTCTAACAAATGTAGACAAAAATAAAATACCAAGTAAATATTTTATGGGTGATGAATTTTGAGCACAGCATTAAAAAGACAGATTCTCATATTACGTCGATGTTTTTTTTTCTATTTCATATAGGTAAGTAAGAGTTAACCAATTTTACGAAAAAGTTAACAACTTAACATGCCGTTACCGTTACGTTGACTCATTGCCGCAAACTAAAACGTTAACTTGTGTCCGTTCTCTTACATAGTCGGTGTTCAGCACAGCCAAACCTAATTAACCGCACTTTTTTAACTTCGCCGTTCTGGATAGAGACATGAATTAATTTAAAGCTCATGAGACCGTGAATGATTTCTTTCGAGATTCAATAAACAGTCCTGACTTTTTCTCGTGCAGGAAACTCATGAATATAAATATTTACATGATAATTAAATCATTTATTAAATTTTGTGTTTAGTGAAGTTTCAATACACCCAGTTGTTTAAACGATATCATTATGTTTATTACCTGCACGCCGAAGCGCTTTGTTAGTAGGGCATCCCAGAATAGATCAGTAAGTAGGAACGTATTTTCCAGCACGCGTCCCAAATGCCATTCACGCTGCCTAAAATAGTAGTGGACGGTGCTCTAGTATCTCGATATCCGACTCCAGTCTTAGAAAATTACTATAATATTGCGGTGATTTAAAACTAAAAGGACTTTTTCAAGGCAAAAGAAATGGATGAAGTAACCGAATAAAAAAATGCTATTTAGTAGTGATAAACTTCTAAACTTGTGTCCATACCATTTATATACAGTAAGAGGTGCTACGACTCCTAGAACACACATTTTTATAATAGCTAAAAGTTGTGTTTGGTAATAAGTCTATAGTTAGATAAGTATTGGATTTCAGTCGCTGTAGTGTTATCGTGTAGCTTGTGTGTTGGGTGGGTATTTTTGGCGAGCGCAGCGGAGGTCGATTCAAGTTCATTGGCTAGACTCCCCGCAAGGATAAAAGATGAAGGATCGGCATTCGGCTACCACGTGCTACGGTAAAGATATTAAAAAATATTTAAAGATTATTTTTCAATACAATGATTTATTTTTGTGTTTCCTAGATAAATAATTGTGGAACAAATTAAAGCTTCGCAATTTAAACCCGCACTTAGAGCCGAGAACAAGATAAAAAATAGTTTTGGTTTGCACATCTTGTAACAATGAAAAAAAAACTATTTTTGGATGTTTGTAATGAAAAGATTCAACAACTACTCGGACTTGACCGATTTTAAAACTTATTTTACCAATGTAAAGCTAAATTATCAACGTGGAACATTAGCTTAGCGGAAGAAATGGTCCTGGTGGAAAGGGAACGAGACTTATGCTGCAAGCCGCAGGTCGTCCTGTAGGTGTGATCTCCACCCAAAGATTAATGTGACGGACATTTGTTAAACATCAGATATTCCATTTGATCTATTTATGAATTTATTTTGTATTAGATTGGGAGAAAACCAGGGTCTCGGGGATGTGTAAGTTTGACAAGAGAAATTTATTTGTTTTCTTAATATATTTGTGGAATCTATGGGTCGGGACAGTGAGAATGGACATAATAATCGGGTCACGAAGATGGTTGGGGAAGTGTAGGGTTGTTCTGATGAGAGTTAGGAAGGGGCGCATGGCGCGGGGAAGCGGGGATGGGGAGGGAGGGGTGAGGGGTGAGGTTCAAGGGTCGACGACACTGCGGTGAAGGGCAGCGAGGTCGGTGCGTTCGCTTTCGACGGCGCGCGGCGGCGGCGGGCCGAACATATTGATCGCAGCCTCCGCGCTCTTCCGTAGCTTGCCTACGTCTACGCGTCTTAGCTGAAGCCGCTCACGAATGATATTACTATTTTTAGTCAAGCGTTAACGTATCTCTAAAAGCCGATCTGGAAAATATAGTGGATAAGGACAATTTTATTGAACTGAGTCGAAATAATTTTGAATTGTCATTCTGAAGCGTAAAACTAGAAACGTTCTTAGAAATGCCTATGACACAGCCCATCAGCACCTTATGATAGTTCCTTCAGCGAAAAGGAATCTTCAGTGCTCACTGCTGATAGAACACAACACTGAAGTCCCAAATGAAGCTACTTTCTGAAAGTAACTAAGTGTGTTGGAGCTCTTACTTTAACATCGCGTGGAATGTTGTGCACTGTTAAGCGTACTTTCTTTCAGTAATTTTAATAATTCAATTAACGGACTAATCTACATCGTTTGCACATTTTAGTCAAAAGATTTTTTACAAAATTATGTTTTTTTTTCTAACTAAGTAAGCAATTTTTCTCTTATTAATATATTTTGTCCACATAAAATAGTACTTGGTTTCGTAGCTTTCCACTCTCACACAAATTCTTACATACACTCGTAAATTTAATAATAGCGGTACTCTAACTATACGAGGGGTATTCAATAAAAAGTATTAATGGCATATAAACTCCTTGAACAACAATAAAGTAAAAACTGGCAAGTAAAGCCCAGACATTTGATGAAATAAAAAAATTTTTTTTTTTAGATTATCTTTTCTTATTTTAAATATAGAAGTCTCGGATCGTGGAACGCAAAATGTATAAAATTGCCGTAATAACATAACTCTGCCTAAAAAAATTAACTACTGAGCAAGTAAATCTAGACTTGAAAGGAACATTAGGGGTTAATGCTCTTCCGTATTCTACGGTGGCGTGGTGGTGTGCCGAGTTTAAGAGAGGAAAAACTTTAACTAAAGACGACCCGCGTTCGGGATGCCCTACGGACGGCAGTTACCGAACGAATGATAAAAAAAGTTGAAAAAATGTTTTTTGCAGATCGTCGTGTTACTGCTTGTTTTGTAGCTGAAGAACTAAAGATTTCGATAGGAAGTATACATAGTTATTATACATGATCATTTGGGCATGAAAAAAGTATAAGCGCGCTGGGTGCCTAGAATGCTTACAGACGATCATAAACAAACAACACTGCGGATTTCTCACATCGATTTGGAATTGTTAAAACATGATCATGGCCGATTTTTGGCTCGCTTCGTAACTATGGATGAAACATGGCTGTGCTATTATGATCCTGCAACGAAACAACAGTCCATGACTTGGAAGAGGCTGTCATCTCCAACGCCTAAGAAGTTTAGAATTTGAAGGCAATTCCATCCGCCGGTAAGATTATGGGCTCTCTTTTCTGGGACAGCCAAGGGGGGATAATAATTGTATACCTCAATCTTGGAGCCACTATTACAGGGCCCTAATACGCATAACAAATAAAAAAACTGCGTCAGGAAATACGTGAAAATCGCCGCGGAAAACTTGCTTGGAAAAGTCCCGAGTTGCGATGACTGCTATCCTAGGTGCTGGATTTGAATTGATGGAACATCCTACGTACTCACCTGACCATGCGCCTAGTGATTTCTACCTGTACCCGCGGTTAGAAGAACAACTGAGAGGTCACAAATATGGCAATGATGAGGAAATGATTGCCGCCGTACATGATTTTTTAAGCGATCAAGATAAAGATTTTTTCAAGAAGGGAATCTTAGGATTAGTTAAACGATATACCAAGTGTATAAACCTCGAAGGTGATAATGTCGAAAAATAAAATAACAATAAATAATATAAAACTTCTTCATAAGTACTCATTATAACTTTTTTGAACACCGCTTCATATGGGTGTTTATACTTATGTAACACTTGGTTCAATAAGTCTCGGGACTAAATACTAAAAAAACGTTTTTTTGATAAAGATATTTTTTATTCATCAACGTAGTCTCCTTCAGCTGCGATACATTCCCTCCAACGGTTCTCTAACTTTTCTATCCCATGAGTGTAGAACGATTTTTCTTTGGCTGTAAAATAAGCCTCCGTTGCTGCGATTACTTCACCATTTGTGTCAAATTTCTTACCTCGAAGCATTTTTTTCAAGTCTGCAAAGAGCCAGTAATCACTGGGGGCCAGATCTGGCGAATAAGGCGGATATGGAAGTAATTCGAAGTGCAAGTCGTTTAGTTTGGCCATCGTTACCATTGATTTGTGACACGGCGCATTGTCTTGGTGAAAAATCACTTTTTTTTTCTTCAATTGAGGCCTTTTTTCTGCGATTTCGTACTTTAATCGCTCCAATAACCCCATGTAGTATTCGCTATTTCTTATCTGTCCTTTATCAAGGTAGTCGATGAAGATTATTCCATGCGCATCCTAAAATACAGAGGCCATAACATTGCCAGCTGATTTTTGTGTCTTAGGCCGCTTCGGGCGGCTTTCACCGGGTGCTCTCCACTGCTGACTGCCGATTGGATTCCGGAGTGTAATAGTGAATCCATGTTTCATCCATTGTCACGTACCGATGTAAAAAATCCTTTTTATTCCTGTCAAACATAGCCAAACAGCGCTCTGAAGCATTAATACGCTGTTGCTTTTGATCAATCGTGAGCAAACGCGGCACCCATTCGGAAAAAAGCTTTTTCATGGACAAATGTTTATGTAAAATGGTGAAGACACTACCAGTTGAAATCTTCACTATCTCAGCTATCTCACGCAATTTTACTTTTCTATCTTCCTTCACGATTTTCAGGACTTGGTTGATGTTTTGTTGAGTCACTGCTTCATTTGGATGACCAGAACGTTCAGCATCATTTGTATCCATACGACCGCGTTTGAATTCAGTATACCACCGACAAATTGTTGTTTTAGACGGAGCAGATTCTAAATAACACTTTTTAAGCCACTGCTGCGCTTGAACGGTGGTTTTTCCCATTAAAAAACAATGTTTTATCAACACGCGAAACTCGTTGTTATCCATTTTTTACGAATGTACTAAACTAGTCTCACTAAAAAGTGTGTAGTGTGTAGCTCAATATTTTATCGTTCGATTTTCAAAAAAAATTACACATATCATTTTGATGGCCAGTGCTTTCGAAAAATAAAAAAAGTTTTTAATATAATCCGCCATGTCTATGTTAGTCCCGTTATGTCTAAATTAAAGAGCTAAATTGTTTAGTCATGTTAAAAAATTATCTCTCGTGTAATTTTTTTAACAATTGGGCAATGATTCCCATAAAGTTAAATGTAACCAGTGCCAAATGATAATTTCTCGTGGTGGTCAGGGAAAACCAGCAAATACTACAAGAATTAACAACCATATTAAACACCGACATCCAACCCTGATAAGTACCTCAGTTGGGTGCTGCTATTACAACAAAGGAAAACCTTGATTTTCATTGAGAAATACATACGAAATGGTATTAGTATGTAGCCGGATAGTCGGCGCTCCTTACCGATTAGACGCCGACTAATTGCCGACTACTACTATAGTGGCCAGATAGTACCGACTAGTCGGCGACTAATCGGCTTATCTCTTAATTCTGAACTGGCCATCAAAGTTGAGTAGCCCTTACCTGTATGCCTGTATCTTTTAACTTTACTTTACTGGCATGTGACAGGACAGCAGCAGTTTGAAAAGTGCGCAACTTTGATCGTCGTTCCTGAATTCGGGAGTAGGAAAGTCTAGTAAGTAAGCGCGATCGACCCGCCATCCTGAGGTCTTTGACCTCTGAATTAAAGCGCCCACAGGGCGGGCAAAGTAGGTGTGTTATGGTTTTTCAGAACACAACGCAGGATTGTGATTGCGAACCAGTATTTGCATGCGTGCTAATTGGGTCTAGGCACCATCATCGGATAAATATAATAGATAATCTTCACAATTTATAACAACTTTTGTTAAGAAACAATTTTCATAAACGCAATATTTAATATAGCTGCCGAACAAATGTTTTGCAAAACAGATAGAAATAGACGTCATGTGACGTCACTACCTCAAGACAAATTTGTATGGAGCGTTTTGGGCAAGTCCAAAATAAATGATTTGAAAAATTTTAATATCTCGGAAAGTTTTAGTGCTATTGGAATATTTTTTTTACCAATGTTTCTATTATTGAGAGCTCTTTTGATGACACATAAAAAAAATAGTCTAATACCTAATTAAGCATTGGCGTATCACCACTCTTAAGGGGTAAGGGCCCATCAATAGCAGTGATGACTTGATTCCAATAGCTTAAATACTCTTCCTTTACATTTCTATTTACGTTAACGTGGTATCAATGCGATCTATTTAGAGGGTTGTCTAGACAGCGGATATCTATCAGACCTTTTGCTTTGATTTGCTCAATTAAGTGTGGGCTACCTTATCGAGGTGGAAGTGAATGTGATCCGGGCCATGACGACCGCGGCCGCCCTGGCGCCGCCTCTGGCAGCCGCAGCCCGCAACACGATAGCTTACTTGTGCGCCTGTGCCGGCGCAACTCATTCCTCACACATCATTTTGTTTCAGTCATTTATCGAGGACAGGGACAAAATGTTGTACAAAGAAGGAGGAATGAAACGAAATTCCAAAAATGTATAATTGTAATTAGGCTTGCATTTGCACTCTTAAACGGACTTCGATTTGGATAGAGCATCGGCACATGTTGCTATAGAGTAGGTATATCTCTCTTGATAATTAATTTATGAAAAAGGAATACATAGGGACATATTAATTTTGGCCATAGATTTTTTGGAAAAAAAATCCTCTACTAGCATTATCCAGGGAGGAAATAGGGGAATACGTTTGTATGGAAAAACGACTCTTCTGCTTAGCCACTGATTGAACACAGCGGAAAATCTGACCAATTTTTTAGATTTTCGAAGAGATATCTCTTTTGATAATTAATTTATAAAAAAAAGGAAAACATAGGGACATGCTAATGGTGGCCATATATTTTTTGGAAAAAAAAACCTCTACTAGCATTATCTATCATTTCATATATCATATTATGTATGAAAAAACGGCCCGTCGGTTTCCTCATAACACTGAGTGCATAGACGCGCGGGGTCTAAATGTACCACAGTTTTTAAATTTTCGTAACTTTGGCTATGTCAGTTTAGTTTTTTTTTATATTACAATCATAATTTGGTTAAGGTTTTCAAACACTTAGTTTCAATAATTTAAAAACAATTTTTAATTCGATTTCTAACGATCATTGTGCCTTAGTTAACCAGTGTCAAAGATTATCTAGTGCTAATAGCAAGAAAACATCTCATTAACATTTGTCATAAATTAATCAGTCTCTGGGGGCGTCTTTACTAGCTATCTTGGCAGGTACATAACGTACATATCTTCAAAGTCAATGTACAGAGCCCAGAGTTCACGTTTGCATAAATAACAATCATTTGCACAACTATTGCTTATAATGACTACCAAGTATGACCTACCACATGCCGGTAATACAATATAGATGTGTTTTTTCTGACAACTGGGGATAAAAAGATAATAAATAGTTCGCTGCTTATTATTTGGTTAGCAGTTAAAAAAAAACTCTTATGCAGCAATGGCTACGCGCACGTAATGCCTCTGATGTTACAGGCGTCCACAGGCTTCGGTAACTGCTTACCATCAGGCAGGCCGTAAGCTTGTTTGCTACCTTGTAGTGTAAAAAAAAATGTATAAGTAGCAAAATAAAACTGGGTGCTACCTAGTTTCAAAGCGGAGGAAAGTATGTTAACCAAAGGAACATGTTTTTACTGAAAGACGAGCAATTCGAAAAATAATATAGCTTGGCTGACAAATCACGCTCTGTGACACTGAAGTCGATCGAGGTAGTTACTTTTAATCGCAATTGATGAGTCCTATAGATTTCAAACAAAACGTAGATGATATTCCCTATACCTAGTGGCGGACGTCACGCATTTAGAAAGTCAACTGACAGAGATACTGTTGAGTAAATTGCTATTAAAACCGTAGACATTGTCAACATTCCTATTTGATTGTAATTAGTTAACGAGGTTCCGTTAACGGCAATGCCTAATTTAATTACTCAGATTTTTTTTGGATCTAGACTTAATTTATAATAAACTCAATTATCACAGACAAAGTTAGAACGTAGCATAAAATGGTTAGGTGAGTGCACTAATTAGCAGTAGAACTGGAGATACAGAGGTAATGTACGTAGGTATAGTCAACCACATATACAAGGTACTTACAAAAGTTCTTATAGTACTTTTTTAACAGAAATGACGGTTATTGCGTTGGAATAAGACTTATAGTCAATGTGTTATTTGGTGATGTGGCTGTTTCTAACTAATTACCAAAAAATATCTTGTTAATTATACCTACCAGTAATTAGTAATCAAATGATTAATTAGTTAATTGAGTCATGTGGCTTTACAAAAAAAAAATAAGCGGTAAATGTATGGGTCGTGTCTGTTTTTAACGTTAACAATAGACAAAACACAACAACGTTTAATTAGGTTATTAGCCTATAATGTCATACCACACCCGTGGGTGAAGCTCTTCATCATTCCCATAAGGGATAATATTATTATCGGCTTACTTTGGAAGACAGGTCGTTAAACTAGTTGCGTTACGTTTTGAAGTAACACTTCTTTAGCCAATCATTATTGCAATTGTCAGTGGCTGGAAAGTTAAAAACAAAAATATTTCCCGCCTTTACTCGAAGCTAGCAAAATGCCCAAACCATAAGACAGTTGAAGAATTAGTTACCTGTGGAAAACAGAGCAACGAAGGAAAACCATAAAGCAATCGAAAAGCGCAGGATCCCATTTGTCCACGCTGGTAAGGCATTTTCTACCTTAGGTACAACCCATCAACTCGCAGGTTGCAGCGGCTGTGTAATGTGTAACATCTCTGGTGGCAACGGCATGCAGCCGTAGGATGTGCGCGGGCTGTGGCGAGGCGACTTTCTCAGAGTAACGGGTCCGCCAGACCAGTGGGACCCGCCTGAGGCTGACTTTCGGCAAACTTAAGATAATTAGTCGGTGAATACATTTATCATGATATTATAAATACCAATCTTTTTCTTTACGATGCGCTTATTATCTACGTATCATTTTATAAATGGAAACCTACAACTGGCCCAATAACTTAGAATTGGGTTCTGAATTTAGCCAGCTATGTATAAAGGAATGTTCAGTCCTTCGATAACCTATAGTCTTACTGCAATTTGTCGTGTTTGAAACTAATAAGCTGATTTGGCTTTAAGGCAGACTATGTCCAGACCAAGGTGGTCATTTGAATACCTATCAATGTTGTTTTTTCAAGATAAGTTAAAATAAGAGATAAACAATTACTTATTAAATAACTCTTATGTTTTATGTTATAAAAAGAATTAAGGATTTAGTAAAAAATATAATTATATAAAATACAAATACAAAAAATAGGCCCTTGTAGTAGAGTGCTTATCTTAGTTATCGATCGATTAAAACAAAATATAAGTACATATCATTACAGTAAAATTAGGCTACTGCATGTAGAAACAATGTTTTCACTTATTTTAATTTCACATTTGTTGTGATAATTCCTCGAAAGGTGGCTACGTTTTTTTGAGTACGCATGTCACTTGGCAAAGAGCTTGAGTTAAAATGATTACTTCAGATCACAAGTGTGAAAAAGGCGTTCGCCAAATGTGTCCGCGGTCAGCCGCCATTACAACATGAATTATTAATTGTAGACCAACGGTAGGTACAGGTCAACGACCTTAGACCACAAGGCGTCTACACTAAATGAGCAAGCGTTTTATCAAATTATTGATATAATTATTTTGTATCAAACTGGTAAGACGTCTAGACGCGAAGGTAACTAACTGCATGTCGTTATGGATTTTTCCACGCTTGTCAAGGATTTGATTGAAATGCTTGCTAGATTAGATTGTTAAGAGCTCTACCTATTATAAATATTTAATACTCAAGTTAGTAAGTTTTTATAAACTAGCTATAGTTACCCATTAAATTGTACTTAATTGACATAGACATTTGGCGAATACTTTGGTGTAGATACTTACTTTTAAGCATAAACTCGTGAAAACCTTAGCTAATAATGACACAGCCTCCATACGTTTCACTGCTGAGCACAAGCCCCATTCAAACTACGAGGTGATAAGAGCCATACTCCAACACGCGAGAGCTTAGTTCAGATTGTTCAATTTCCTATCCTTCACTTTAATAAAAATCTTCATAAATGCCCGTTGGATTCAATAGAACTAAAATACATGCAATGTATGTATTTGAATATTGTGACTAGCACGGGGTGATATTTATTAATATTATTAACCAATAACTGAAAAAAAACGATGATATTTGGTTTCCCACATCGCTGTAGGTATTCGACTGGAACTGATCCAAATGTTGCATATGACGTGAATGTTTACCAGCAGCTGTATGCTAGGAATAAATATGCGATTGTGTGGGTGTGACGAAGGGTGTACAATTTAGAACAGTCCCTATTTTCACATTAAGGTTAATATTCAGGAGTATGTTATTAATTAAAGCCTCGCACTTAGCGTGCTATTAGAGTAATTAGTTACAGTAGGTAATTATTTTAAGGCACTCTTTTATGTTGTCAACTTTTTTCAAAGGGCTATGGTCAGTGTTACACTTCATCGCATGAGTATTCATAAATCCGTAAAACCGAAATCACCGGTAGCCAGCGTGTGAGGAAGTTTGATTGGCAGTGGAGAGCGCACATAGTGCCAAAACAGATGGCCTGATTTGACGGCAAACGCAGTAGGACAGCCCACCCGCAAAATGGACGCTAGACGATGGAAGATTTAATAAATGTCGCAGGTTTCCAGTGCTGGCCGTCTGACTCTTGATTTGGGGTGGCATGCCACGATCGGCAGTGGACGTCTCATCACTGCGAATGACCATATTGGGGAAATTTCATGCTTGCGTTAGATAATCTGACGAATCACGCTGTGCTATTTTTATACTGATTTTGTTTTTTACAAACAACTGGGAGAGTAAAATCGGATCTCCTTGTATTGTAATTGTGCTAGGAGAAGTGAGAAAAACACTTTGGCATAGCCAAGGTAAGCCCATGTAGAGTCTACCTAAATTAAATTATGGTATTTTAAAAAAACATTGCAATAAAGTTGTATTTAGTAGTAGGTTTGGCTACATTTTTCCGTTTTACGAATTCCTACAAACTAGCTTTCTAAACAGCCAACCAAAGTGTGTTATCTCGGTCACTGATGATAAAAACGAGCCAGTACATCAATTAACGAATTCCCCGACACTTTGCTCACCCAAACATTTTAATGGATATGAAGACACCAACCAATTAAGTTCATAGTAGTCGTTCATTATGTCTCGAGAAGGTGGAAGCTGACGTCATCGAGTATACATGCAGCTTTTTTACTGAAGTTGAAACCAAAAAGTAAGCTATCGCGTCAGTCAACACTGCAGACAAGTAGCAGATATGCTAGCCTAACTTTTAGCACATAATAAAATTCAATCTATTAGCCTAGTATGCACGA
Source organism: Udea olivalis (assembly GCA_947369235.1). NCBI lineage: Eukaryota > Metazoa > Arthropoda > Insecta > Lepidoptera > Crambidae > Udea > Udea olivalis. Next base: position 15,838,749 of record OX376343.1, read on the forward strand.
GGCGAAGAAAAGTAACTAGGTAAGTATAGGTAACTATTTGCAAAAGGTAAGTAAGTAAGCCAAAAAACTTTGTAACGTTCTAATAATATCTAGATTTAAAATAAGTATAACTTTGTAATTTTACTAAGTACCTATGTGGATAAAAAATTCTCTTTTTGAGGAGTGGGTGTGTGATTAACCAGTTAAATTTGAGACAGACTCCGCGGTCCTTAACTAGCTTAAAATACGGCAGCTGTCTTGGAAGGAAATGGTACTTTTTGGGTTGCACTTGTCTTTCATTGGTATTTTAAACATAAAACTGTGCGAGATTGTAAAAAATTTGGCAGACGCCGCGCCGCATTCGACCAAGTGCATGCTTTTCTAACGAAAACGGTCATTAAATGTAGAAGAGGGCTCCTTACTTTAACTTTTATTAATGCCGGATATGCCGTTTTATCTCGTATCATCCGTGCCAGTGTGTTATTAAGACGCGGTTTTCACAAAATGCTAGTACTAATTTATTTAAAACTAATTATCTGCATTCGTGAGCACCGATGGTAATTTTGTATTGTACCACAAGCCTGTCCAAAAGATATCTGCACTACAAGTAACAAACATCAGCAAGTACCCGTAGCGAACAATTCGTTTGTACCTTTCTAGGTAACCTACGAGTACGTAGCGACAGCGCGGTGTAACATAATGTAAACTGCGTTGTTACGCCCCGTTCATTGTTTTGTTTCGTATCATCCGAGTGTGTTGAATTGCCATAACTAAAGCCGCATGATAAATCAAACATTTCGGTTGAAACATAAGTAAATGCTAACTTAATGTTGGAGTTATAATTTACTTCTGAATTATGTGTAACGCCAATTTGCCAAATACGATGCGAATCTGAGGCCTAGGCGAGCACAACGTCTAGGGAGGATTCCAATTTCCGTTCCGCAAAAATGCGGCAGGATGGGGTATCCTCGGGAGTCGTTGTCGCCCCTGCAGAGAGGGGTTGGCAGCGCGTGCGGGAGGGGTGCGTGTCGGAGGGGGTCGGGGGCCGCGTCGGTGCCGGCTGGGGTGGCGGCGCGCAGGCGCGGTGGCGCCGCAGCCCCCGGGGACGCGGCATGTGCGCCGGCCGGCTACCCTCGACGCGGTTCTACTCGCTTCACGATGGTAACTTTGATTATTAAGCACTCATTCAAGCTCTAACACGCGATTATCGTCATAGCAACTAGCCTCCCACTACGTTCGCTGTTGAATGAGCCCGGTATAATCAATTTTGCTAGTTGTCTATAAAACACGCTTAATACTTTGTACATAGTGACGAAAAGACGGTACCTACTTACCAAGTTTTTTCTAATAAGTAGATAACTTTCGAAATATGGTAAAAAAAATCAAAATACTGAGGAAAATCCAGAAGATGTTGAGACAAATACTTCTTCCTACAAAAAATCATAGTTTGTATTTAGGTAGAGTCACTTCAAATGGTATCGATTTTTCTTCTCTGCGAATGTAATATAATAAGGTCTGAAGTTGAATACGTCCACCAACTATGAATCTTCTTTACCTATATATTGAACAGAATATACATTATTGTAGACATAAAAAAGGTTTATTACTGACCGTTGGCGGAGCGGGCTGCAGGCGATGTGGCTTCCTTGCTTCGAGCATTTTCTTTCTCCTTCCCGCTGTTCCCTACGACAAAAAAAGTTCATTTGTAAGACTAAAAAATAATACGTGTCGAAAAAGGATCGAGGTTTGCTATTTCTGAAAACTAAAATATGATTTGCTACGCGTAGAACCGCATTAACTATACATTTCATTTTTGAAACGAAAGCGTCATGAATGAATTCAATGTTCAAAATCGAATGGAATTTATTTGGTTTTGCGGAGGTAGTCGCGGCGTCCAGGTTCTATACAAATTGGAACCCTAATTAACTGGAGATTCCAATTTGTAAAGACATCTTAGCTTTACTCCAATTTGCTTCGACCGTCGGGGTTGAGTCTAAATCGTAGGTGGCATGGCCGCACAGGCCAAGGTCTTCTTAAGATACTGTTTTGTCGCCAGTCTTAGTTAGGCTCGCATCGTTTTCCGCAAAGGGCCCTTTTGGAGGCGTTTTAGTGAAGGCTATAGGGTCTAATCAAGCGCGTACACAGTACACGCTGCGGGCGACAAAACGAGGCCTTAGAGAGTACCATCATTAGCGAATTTCTACGCATGGTGTGGTTAACTTAACAAAATTAACAGTCCTTTTTAAAAGTTTGATATCATTTACACGCCATTTCCTATAAACAAGTAGGTAGTATACTTAATATAGCTATCATGAGTCATACAAATATGATCATGTGAGGAAAATTATAATGCGCTGCTATATTAATCTACTTAATGGAAATGTTAAAATATGAAATAAGTGGAATGCGTATGTATGATGTAATTTTTTTGGGTAATAAGCCGATGGTTGATACTGATGATAACGTTGCCAGATTAGGAATGATTGGAAATGTTTTTCTCACACAACAAAAAAGTATGAAATAAATTACCTGCGCAGGCTCCAGTTAATTTTTAGGAATATTCATCATTCTTGCGGTTTAGGAGCTTTCTTCTTACATCTTAGAAATGATATGGCTGCTTTTAATGCATTCACTAACAATAATTGTTGAGTGCCATTGTTTCCTAGGCTACAAAAATAAGACTACTGTGTTAGGGTCAAAGATTGTGATATGTAACATCACCATCACAAGTATATTTTTAAGTATCTAACTCACCAATAGAGGAGAACAGAAAAAGAAACAAGAAAGCAAATAGGTAAGTCAGTTTTCACCTAAAACCTAATTAGACTTCCACTCTGTTATAATTGAATATAGCTACGTTCGTAATTTGCAAAAAGTGGCTCGGTAACTGTTAAAAGAACGTTACTTTCTGCTGATTTAATCATGACAATTTCATTTTTAAGTCCTTACTTTTTTGAATGAATACCACAAGTACAGAAATACGTAGTTGCTAGCAAATATCGCAACAACCGCGTATAGCTTTAGAAGAGTTGATGTACTCTGTAGTTTTCTGTAACCGTGACTCATAAATCGATAGATAGTTCAAAAAGCTTCAAACGGGAGCTTTTTGCTCTGTCGCGTCCGCGTGGATCGAGAAATCTCCACGAGGCGCATTCCCGGGAGGATCCCTTTTGCGTCGGCTGCGGCGGGCGACCGGTCCGGCGAGCGTTCACCCGCGTGCAGCGCGAATTACCGACGCTCGACTTTCCATCGTTACAATGTCTCGAACCGCAAACGATGTGACTCTCGCCCGAAAATCTCTGCATCATTGCCTGCTGGTGAACTCTACCTTTGACCTTTTTCCACATCAATAAAAGCATTTTTAGACCGTTAACTAATCAGGATTAAGATTAGGATAATTAAAGAGAGTTGCACGACAGCAGCAGAAAAAAAAACTAGTAGAATAAGTCCGAACCGAAAAATATTTATGAAATTCTATGCTGCCCTGAGCCACACCTTCTTGATTAATAGAAAGATTAGTTTTTTTAAGTATTTAGTTTTTTTTGCTTTCGTAGGATCTTTTTAGAATTAACAGAAATGGTATTCTATAGAATCGAGTAAGTATAATAGATTAATTCAACCGTTATTATTACGTAATATCCATTGTGTTTCCCCCTTGCACAAGCTCGTATTGCTAAAGGACGACGTGATTGTTTGTATCTTTTTTTCTGTCCCTGTCCTAAATGTAACGTTTACCATTTTTTATATATGACAGAAGTGACTGCTGGCTGCGTTCCAGATGTAAAGTTGTTAAAGATTATCCTCATTTATTTAGGTAGGTCCACGACTTATCATCGATAAAATATCTTATCATCGCTTAAAGCGAAATGTGTTATCTTTACGACGTGTCGTTTACAGGTAGGTAACTATACGAGAAGGTTCGGTTCGGCGTATTGCATCGGGCCGAGAGCGAGCCGCGATGGTGGCCGACCTTGGCCATGGCGTTGACTCCCGCGGCCTCAAATCGCAACCGACCGACATACCATAGATTTAAAACATGAATCGTACCATCTGTAGCCAGTAATGTAGATATTTGTGGAACTTACGTTAAATGGGCGTGTCTTTTTAGCTCACACGCTGCACGTCTTCGTGAAATTGCTAGTTATTGAACAGAAATGAAGCAAGTTATGATCTCGGTAATGAGTTTTCATTGAGAAACTCCGTTAAAAGGCTTGTTGGTCTCTAGAATAACAAAAGCTTTTGTTAAATTGGAAACCAATGATGTTACGGACGAGAAAAAAAAAAATTAAAATGAAACGTAGAGCCGATTTAAAACATACGAAGTAAACTTCCTACCGTACTAGGTGTAAACTAGTTTTGTGGTTTGATTATCTAAAAACGTGTCAACTTACACTTTTAGAAAACAATCGGCTTCTAGCAGGAATTTCAACAAACATTTTGTAAAAGCTACTAACGCGTTAGTAATGGCTTATGTTACCATTACCACAATGCCAGAGATAAGTAGATGCTTGTACTTAAATATATATAAGTAAAACTAAAAGCGTGAGTCCTAGCGGGTAATGTAACGTACCTACATGTACATCTTTTGTAGCTATGAGTACCTACTGCGAGTATTACCTACTTATTCTGTGTTAAGAGCGAATTAACCAAGACAAGCCTGAGGCCTCTACTGAAGAGGCTGGCATAGAGAACTTCAGCCAGTTTAAACCGAACTTCACTCTGATCTCTACAAAAGTACAAATTAGGCAAAATGACTATGAGGTTTTAGAATTTTGAGTGTTTATTAAGCACGACGTAATCAGATACTTATAACAGTTTATACTAAGTTTCAAGCCCGAATTCTCCAAAGGAACTCGGCTTTGTCACGTCGTGCCTAATACGAGTAAATACTCAAAATCCTAAAATCTCATACTCATTATACCTATAAATGGTCCATTGCCGGCCCATGACACGTTCTCTGGCTTATAAATAGCACTCCGGGGCACAGAAGCCAGGACGGAGAGATAGCCGCGCCCGAACAGGAAAACCAGTATCTGACGTGGAGCTGTTCGTTGGTCATGCCGGTGCGGCGTCCGCGTCGCGACCTCAATCGGAAACCGCCATCGAGGAAACAGATTTCGAATTCATCTATAATTAGAACTGACATAATAATATGTAGTACTTCGTTAATACGCGATATTACCTGCTGTTGCATTATATATGTGAATATACTTTTAAATTAATAAACTCAATGTTAGCATCTAACAATATACTATATACTGTGTTTAGATACTATTGCAGGAGGAAAATAAAATTATAATAATAACATTTTAATTACAATGCATGTATTATGGCTAACGTTTGCACTTTAAAAATAACTCTGACAGTTGCTAATAGCATCGCAAGCGTTATCGTTAAGTATTCTTAAATGAAATTTCACAATAGAGCTAACTTGAGGGTGACTTAAAGTTCCTTACACTGCAAAACAGAAATATTTGTACTGACTAACAATTTTTATTTTTTAATTGTTTGAATGACCTTATGTATATTCTTTTATGTTTGTTTTTTCCATTGTTTTACATTCTTCAGATTAGACACCCAGTAGGTTTATTTGTATCAAAATGACACAATGTACTTTAATCGCCTGTTGTAAACCCAAAACAAGTTTTTTAACTGCTGAGTTTCTCGCCAGGTCTTCTCAGCAAGAAACAACTCCGACGCGGTGGTAGAGTCGCATTATGTCTGTATACCTACTGTGTATTTATATATCTATATTATTATAGAATTTATGTCTATTATTTAGTATATCTTGCTTTTAATTTGACGATTTGAAAGTACTTACTGTGAAAGTCTATAAATAAGAATAAAGTTTTGAGTTTATTATTTTGCTAGTATCGACTATACAGCGGCACTCATTTCTGATCTATCATTTCGAAGTTTCACCATTCGTCCTCGTATAACACGTCTTCAGTCGACATATAATAATATAATAATCTTAAAAATATATTACTGATCAACATTCAACATCATTCACTAGACATAAAGTTTATCAATCTTTAGATCATTTTAAGAACGTCGCATTTTTAAAAGTTTTCCGTGATTATTTTATTAAAATAAAAGTATCATAGTATAGTCTAAAGTATAATTGAAATAAAAGTATAATACTATCGTCATTTTTCCTCTGTTAAGCTTTACATAATATCTACACTAATAATATAAAGAGGAAAGATGTGATTGTTTGTTTGTATTTGACAAACTCTTAAACAAGAAAATTCAGAGTAAAAAGTAAGAGTTAGTTATAGGTAAGTACAAAATAACAAGGTGCAGAACATAACAGAGAGGAAATTGTAGGTAGGTACTTAAATTCATAGCGATATAATCTCGTTTGATTGATAACAATATACCTAGTTAGATTAAGTTTCCATTAAAAAAATTGTACATAATTATTTTTTAATGCCTCTACTTAGGCGAATGTATTTCTTGTTACATCTCAGACAGTATTGTTTTTGGTAAAACTTGTTGATAAGCGAAATGCATATAACCTTCTGCAGTGGCGTCTAGACGACTTTCTTGCTACCGAACAGATTTTAACGACCATAATATTGCAATGGCCAGTGGCTATGTTGTTTACAAATTAATAACGTGCAATTACTTAATTGAACTCCCAGAAAGGCATCGCTAGTGTACAATATTGTTGATCATCTTCATATTTTCTATATTATCATTTTAAATACTTTGTCGCTATATCTGAGCTACCTTATCCTAAGATCATCTGACCCCAAACTAGACAGAGCGTGTCATATAGGTTTTAGAGAGTGATAAACATACTTAAATATTTATAAAAACATACTTAAATAGAAAACAACACTTAGAACAAATACGAATGATTGTCCTGGGTGGGAATCGTTCTCAAGACCTTCAGTACGAGTATTTGTAGTTAGCAAACGAATCAATTTATTAGGGGTAACCGTCAGAATACACTTCTCGTTTTGTTAGTGAGAATACGACCAAAAACTATAAACTCATAGCGATACATATTTTTATACGAGTAGTATATTTGGTGGGAAACAAGCAAAACATGTCTGTTGTTTTCATAGTCTTGTATGTTTTTTTAAATAACTTGGTGTGAATTTTGATTTTGCTAAACAATATGTGCTAGTGAAAATTTGAAGTCAAATCTCCAGCGCAGTAACAGCCAGTAGCCGGGTGCATCGAGCGGAGTGTGCACAGGTGGCCGCCGGTATGTGGGTGACGGCCGCGGCTGCGCGTTGCGTGTCTGTGCGCCTTAAATAAAAACGACACAACACATGGGGCAAATAACCCTCTGTAGTGGCGTCTAGACGACTTTCTTGCTACCGAACCGATTTTAACGACCATAATATTGTAATGACCAGTGGCTCTGTTATTTACAATTTAATACCGTGAAATTACTTCATTGAACTCCCAGAAAGGCATCGCTAGTGTACAGTATTGTTGATCATCTTCATATCTTCTATATTTTCAGAGAGTATTTAGGTATATTAAAAACAAATTTGTCCATCTGTGTTTGTTCAGTACTTTTGCTCACGCGATGTAGGTACTTGGATGCAGTTTTCGCCATTATTCAGTTTAGTCCGAAAAGCTTGTGAAAGTATTTCGCTACATTGATAATAACTAAGTATTGATATAGTTATAAGCGTTGTAAATCGATGTTCGCACTCGCAATCTAAGGTCGCAACACTCAGAAGTCAATAAAACATTGTTTACAGAACTTCTAATAATACGATCTGACTCATCATCGCTAACGAATAAACGGTCGGAGATACGCATATGCAAGTAAATAGCTACATGTAATATAAAGTTGTCACAAAAGAGCAATCCTTCAGCAAGTGAAGCGTGGCGCCTTGCCATATTGGATTACCACGAGGCCGTAGTCGAGCGTGATGCGAAAGGATACCACTAAGGTTAACCTCAGTAATCGTAAGCGCAATCGCTTTATGAAGATTATTGGAAAAATGTGCTACATTCACGCTCAATAGAAAGCGCAGTATTTGCTGAAGCGAAACGTGCGAATCAACCGAATTTACCTAGCCATACAGCGTGATGCAAAGTTTCTAAATATAAAACCCATTTGGATGTGTTTATTGCAATTTGACAAAAGACTTTTTTACTTGTTTGTACCAAACCATATGGCACTGGCTGTACCCGACAAAGTCATATCCATAAAAGGATCACGGGGCTATTGGTTTGCTGACTTTTATGTAGGGCCCGGCCGTGTTGGTACCTACTAGCAAAAGAATTCTTACTCGTAAAAAAATTTAAAATATATTTCGTTCTGCATTACTGTTAATTATGCAGCATCACATAAAATATAATCGAAATATTCGCATTTACGTTTGTTTCTAAGCAGTTACAATATATAGGTACTCCATATTTGCTTAATGCATTTCGTGACTCTTAAAAACTTGTTAGAAATTACTTAGTGTTCGGTGTGTCGGTCATTCACCCTTAAAGATGAAACGGTTGATATTCATGAAATTAATAAATAAATCAAATAAAGAAATATGTAAATTTAACGGTATTTTAACATAATTACTTGTTATTTTCGTAGAGGTTACTCTATTGTAAACCTAAACTTTAAATTGTATTTTTTTCGAAACCTATACACTTTCCGAGCAATTATTGGTATCCTCCGAGGCCGAGTGGTTTCAGAGCTCGGCCCGAATCCCGGAGGTCCCGGGTTTAATTCCCAGATCGGGCAAAGTGTGTTTTCGGATTTTTTGGAACACAGCCCGGGTTTGTCATCACCAATCCGCATTTGGCAAGCGTGGTGAATGAGCCAATACCCATCCATTGTAGCGATGACTTGATTTCAATGATGGAGGCCTTTGCCCAGCAGTGGGACAGTATATAGGCTAATTACTTTTACTTTTACTATTGGTATTTAATCTTCAGGTGGAATAACGACAATACTCACCTCACAGCTCTGCAGTTTGACTTATCTTTTTCGAGGTATTGATTTCATGGTAAACATGACGTATCTTAGATATAAAATAACGACATTATTTTCAGTTTATTGATAATACGATAACAATTAGATAATGCTGACATACGTCCTCATAAAATTGGGTGTTCGAAGTAAGTTATAAATAATTTTGTATGTCAAGTTGTGCCAATGTAAAGTATAATGATTAAGTAAGTTAAGCTATAAGTTATGCACTGATCATATCAGTGATCCTCACGAGTAATTGAAGCTTGCGAGCACGTGGGCCTTCAAGGCTACATCGCAAGAGCAGGGAAGGCGTCGCCAATTGATATTCAACAGATACTCATACCGCCTGATGAAAAGTTATATAGGTAGCTCGCACTAACTATTCCTCGTAGGTAGATGTTGACGTACCGAAATACAGATACTCGTACATTATCGCATAATCATCGTCTGCTAATCTTATTGTGGAACTAGCTTGTTGATGAGAAAACAAGTAAAGCCATAATAAACACATATTATTATTCAGAATCGTACTAAGTACAGGGAAAGTCGTATGTAACAAGATAATTTTAACTTACCTAATTTTTACGTAAGTTGTAGTTACTTACACATTCACCATCATTAAAATTACTTTCTACTTAGATAATATACTCCAGTTTAGAATATTTTACATGTTTATGTGTGATGAGTAAGTAAAATAATATGCTTGCTAAGAAAACATATTAAGTGAAATCGAAATATTTAACTTGGATAGTTTCTAATATTGGTAGTTTAAAAAGCGTGGTAGCTGAAGTGCACTTGTTGAGTTCACCAACTGCAAGTCATTTGAAAGCAACGTTTACTTAGAAAATGAAGTACTAATTGTAGGAAGTTATGCGAATATTCAAATAAACTACCTAAAGGTCTTGAGCGTCTAGACTCCATGAAGTGAGCAATAGAATATTGATAGCGAACAAAGAACTTTGCTGAATATTTATTGGACGTGTTAATATTTTCAAAATCGATGGTTTCCAAGAATCTATTGTAGATTAGGTATGACGCGGACCGGACATGAGATTGGGTGTTGGGCGGATGTTGGTACATTTGCATGCGCGGCGCGCGGCGACACTGCGCAGGGGAACGTACGCGCCTCCGCGGATCGATACACTCCCGTTACCCTATTCCCTTATTTTGAACTTTACGTTCCCGGGATAAGGACAGGGTGTGTCCGCCATAGCTAGAGGTACGACAGTACACCAATAAAACATATAAATTCCTATTCACAGGGGTACTCGTTTCACGGCGTATCTCACTTCCCATGGCTTCTAAGTAATATTTCTTGGGTAAATTATTGCATAGGGTTGCGCAAACATGTAAAAGCTAAATGAATGATATCTTTGTATCTGTACCTACTCATTGTTTGATATAAAACAGCAGCATTTGACTGCTGTGTCATACACTATTTAGTTTATTTCAGTAAAAAATTAATTTTGGCTGATGAAGGCATTTAAGTATTAGTGTTAAATGGCATATACTTATATTAGAACATCTTCCCAAGCGTAAAACTTACACCTAGGTGGGTATATGAGTAAATTTGTGCTATTATATGAGTTGCCAAATATGCACCTTTAGCAGATAACCTGACTCAAGATGCAAATGATAAGGACAGTTGTAGACGTAACACTGTTGATTACGGTGAGCTATCTAGTGATAGCGATTTTTTATCAGATTACGGTATCCGCTGTCGGATATTAAACTGCGGCTTAAAGCGAACCAAACGAAAGTTACAAATTTCTATCCAAAAACGTATGCACTCACAGGTTTTTCGACAAAGATGTTTTTAAATAGCCGTGAGAATTTTTAGAATGAATCAAGGTTGGCATACACCCAAATTATTTGGGTTGCAGTTTACACAAACGGACTCGGATTTCGGAACATAGGTCGTTCTTGATCGTGATGCAACATGTGAAAGAACATCACTTTCAGGCGTTGATTCATTCAATGAATTTTGAATCATACTCTAATGATTTTGCTCGAATGACACCGAGGAAAAATAGACTGCATCAACTCAGTCTTTTAATTTAAAATAATTCTTTAAAATTAATTGTATAATCATTAATATCTTTCAATGAAGCAATGTAAGTAAACCATGGCAGACTGGTAAGGTAGTTCGTAAGTAGGGCGGCGACAACCGGCGCGGGCCTTCTGGCGGCGGTCTTGGCCTCAAAGCCGGCTGCCATCTTTGGAGCGACCGGTTTTACCAACCGGCTCGTAGCTAACAGTTCACTCTCTAGCACTAAAATCTATTCGCATTAATGTGTATCGAGAGCGCATGTTTATTTGTAATTTAAACAGAGGCGACACACAGGACTTTCTGCGCAATAATTATGACCAATAAATCACAGTAACAGGGACGTTATTATCTGCTTGCATGTCTCTATTAATCACGAAAATATATCGGTGTATTGGCATCTTCGGAGTGAGTGAGCGAGTGAGTCACCGCGTGACACTCATGCACTCCTACCTACTCGGAGGGCGAACAAGCGAGACGTCTGAATCACTGCACCGCGCCATGCCTAACTATTATGCACATACTGATGTCGCAGGTAACTGAATCGCCATTGTATGCTGTTCGCTATTGTGCAGCCGAACTTTTTAGGCCCCGTGAGCGATTGTTAGCGCCTTATTGTTACACAGCTCGAATGGTCCGGGTTTATTTAGATTGGAATAATAACAGGATTTCATCGTCAACACTCTGTAATTGTCTCTGACTCTGTAATTTCTACAACCTAGACATGAAGTTACTATGAAAATTAACATTTAAATATGTTTTTTAAACGGTTATGATGTTATTACAAGCTCTGCTTAGTTTGGGGTCAGATGATCTTGGTGTGAATTGTCCCAGATATTTATTTATTTTATTAGGTTAAAATAATAAAACGAAGAAAGTAAGTGCCTAAAACGAACCAATAATGAAATCGTATATGATTTCAAATGCTACATCATGGTTACAAAGTGAGTCAGTCCTAATGATTGTGTACGTGTGTATAGAATTCGGACCTCCCGGTTCAATACTACTAGCGCCATCTGTTATCAATGTGGTGAATTACAGCTGAATTGTGAGCAAGGAGTATGACTGGGCGAACAAAATAGACACTCGCTCAACCCTCTTTAATTTGCACTAAGGGGTTGCTTCGAATTGTGAATTTCAATGAGTAAATGCGTACCTACATTTAAAAAAAATGTTACTGTTAATTTAACGGAACTAAGCAATCTCCGTTTCTAGAATTAATTACACACATCTGTAAGTAGAAAGGTGGGAAATGTAATTAAAAGTTAGGATAGCTGCATTAAAAAGAGATGATCACACAATGCACTAGCATACACTAATTATTAATCTAGATTATTAAAGCTTTATGCGGACGTTTATCTAGACAGATAATAAATGATTTATACCGGGTGATTAGCAAAAGACTTACAAAAACGATATGGCATACCTATTCAGTAAGTGATGTAGAAACTATCTCAGTGATCATGAAATTAATTTTATGAACTTGCATTTCAACGTCAACTCACTATACTCACATCATTCGAACAGTATGTATTTTTTGTATAAAAACCTTACAATTAAAGTCAATTGAAAAAAACAATTTTTACCAAAGTTACTGCATCACTCACCTACTGAGTCGACATTTACCATCATCGGTTGGTTAATTTACATACGAGTGTGGATTGAAAAGTATGCGGCCTACATATACAGAACTATTCAATTCTTCAAATCACTTCCCTAATTATTTACCTCAGTTCAGTCTAGTTAACTGTGCAAAGTTTGAAACGTGTGTGACAATTAGTTGTGATTTTAAAATAAATAAATAATAATAAATAAATATCCCTGGACATTATTCCACACAGCGCCATCTAGCCCCAAAGTAAGCTAATTAAAGATTGTGTTATGGGATACTAGACAACGGATAAACATACTTAAATACATTTTCTTTTGTAAATACATACTCATTATACATAGGAGAAACCCAGACCAGTACAAACAGACATGTTCATGCACACAAATGTTTGTACTGTGCGGGGATCGCACCCGCGACCTCTGGTGTAGTAGCCAACTTCTTAACCATTACACCAAGTCGGTCGTCTACTAAAAATTACTAATCAAGCAATCCGCCATAATTTTCGCAAAGGGAGCAAATTAAGCAGCGTGCTGTGATTAAGTACCTCCATAAGAAGGGGTTATCATCAAAAGCCATTCATGATGATATGGTCAATACATTAGGGGATTCTGTTCTGTCATATTCAAAAATGATTAGCAGAATTTGAACGTGGTAGAGAGAGCGTGAAAGACGATCCTGCACTGGAAGGCCTTCAACGTCGACTACTGACAACAAATAGAGAAAAGGTACTTGATTTAGTTTTGCAAGACCGCAGATTAAAAATGACAGAGATAGCCGAGATTATAGGCATCTCTTATGAACGATTACGAAACATGAAAGTCAACGAGTTGGGTTTTCACTAGGTGTCAGAGAGGTAGGTGCCACGGCTGCTTTCAGTCGAACAAAAAAGAACGCGATTGACAATTTCACGCGACTGTTCGGAATTATTTGAAGCCATCCAGATGATTTTTTAAGTTTATTTGTTACTATGGACGAAATGTTCATCACAGTACACCAAAAACAAAACAACAGTCAAAACAAGGGAGAAGACCTGGATCACCACCCTCTAAAAAAGCTGAGACGATTTTGTCGGCAAATAAAGTGATGGCTTCAGTTTTCTGTGACTCGAAAGGGCGTGGTTGTGGTTGATTAGCTTGTAAAAGGTCAGAATATGAACTCAGATTACTATTGCACCTTACTCGTCATAATTAAATACAAATATGATATGATATAGCGGGTTCATGCCATGCTATCCTGTATATTGCTATTTTTGTGTCAAAAATTCTAACATTACTATTTTACCCTGTTGGTATTTAGGTAGCATGAGTTTTCGCGACCTGGCATTTAGTGTGTTTTTATATGCCTAAAAAGACGACCTTTCAATAAATGCCATACTTCATTATTAGGGGCTAATTATTCACATTCAATGATGAACGTGAACCTTTTTCGAATCAGTACGTCTACCACGAGTTGCCACTTTGAATTTACTTTACCGTTCGCGTAAAAAAAATGTACTGGGATGACACATGACATGATAATGTCAAATATATTTTTTTTCGCGAACGATAATGTTTATTTATAGTGGCAACTCGTGGTAGACGTACTTTAAGTGTACTCGTAAATTCGTAATAGGACTTCGACTACGAGGAACAAGATACAATCTTAATATATGTCAGACCTTTCAGTGCTCAAGCAAACTGAACTACTCGTATCTTTTGGTCAAAGTATTATTCTACTTACTTATTAAAATATTTCCTCAATCAAATTGGGGCAGTTCAGATTTCAGGGCGGGCAATTGTTTCGGACAAGACCTAGGTTGGTGATCACCAACAACACGACCCCGATATATCAAGCGTGGTGATCAAGACATAAAATTTTTTAGAACAAGAACGCTTTAGACCTCGTTTGACGATAAAAACTCTGGCATACATGTGTCGAACATTTATGTCGTTTTTAAGTACTGCTGTATGTGTCCCACTAAGAATATCCCGATACGACGCATTTAAAACTTTTTACTGGCTGATGTTTATTTAACGACTGTTTATGTTGCCACATGTTCGTCGGGAAACCGAGCTCGGACGGCAAAGCGTCCAGTATAATTAATTTACATCCAGTTTACTGGTTTACGGACAGTAGTTTTGGCGTAAGTTCAAACAGTTTGATCTGTATAATATCTGTCTTGTTATATTACCAGTTACGTAGTTATATCCTACTATTAGAATAGCGTCTCGTGTCATAACAGGTAATAAAGTAATTTAAGTGTAAACAATGTTGCACAGTTCTTACTTTGGATCGTTTATGCGCCGTTACGCCATGTCGCTTACTCCTCTGCAATTAAATAATTTTATGTAACGTATCTACCATGAATTAACGGAGACGATAGTTGCTAACGTCTGTAGTAAAAATGGCATACGAGTTGCAGTAGATAGCCATTGTAGTTAACGTGATAGAAACTCATGGTAGAAGTACCTACAGTACCTACTCTATGCCTACCATTAGTTTCCGTCACGTAAACGGCGATTAGTCTGAAATTTTTTGTAAGGAATGTTTATTTTTATTTAGTTATAATATAGTTCTGCTATAATTTTTATTTTGTATTTGACTTGTGATAAGTACTTCTTATATGAATAAAGATATTTTTACTTTTTAATTGTTTCATTTTAAATCCCTAGGGGCGCTGTACCGAAATCCCATACAAAACGTCAACGGGGTGTTCGCGGACATTGGTGTAAAGTCATGGTAGACATACTGTTCTTAGGTTTAACTACCGTGAACCTTACTTGATATTTATCTATAATCATTATATAACGTTAATGTTTAATAAATAAATAATAAATATCCCTGGACATTATTCCACACAGCGCCATCTAGCCCCAAAGTAAGCTAATTAAAGCTTGTGTTATGGGATACTAGACAACGGATAAACATACTTAAATACATTTTCTTTTGTAAATACATACTTATTATACATAGGAGACACCCAGACCAGTACAAACAGACATGTTCATGCACACAAATGTTTGTACTGTGCGGGGATCGAACCCGCGACCTCTGGTGTAGTAGCCAACTTCTTAACCATTACACCAAGTCGGTCGTCAAATGTTTGTATGTAATACTTAGCGCTTTTTAATTGCTGTATAAAAACAGCAGTATAGATTAAAACGCCT
This sequence comes from Udea olivalis, assembly GCA_947369235.1. Classification (NCBI taxonomy): domain Eukaryota; kingdom Metazoa; phylum Arthropoda; class Insecta; order Lepidoptera; family Crambidae; genus Udea; species Udea olivalis. The sequence continues at coordinate 15,854,483 of OX376343.1, forward strand.
GTAGGTACATCTAAACCTCTGTTATAAGAGTTAATGCTACGCTAAGATGCAATTCTATGTTGATTAAGAGGTAATCGTTTGTCAACGCCAGAACGATGAGGAATGGTGTAGCTAATGTTACCTGTAAAACGGTGTTATAATTTCATATAATTAAACCGAAGGTAGTTTCTTTGTTAAGTTCAGGCAACAAAGCAATTCTGCCGCTGACTGATCTCTCTTACTATACCTTATAATTCAGATATTATTGTTGTATCTACAATTAAGTGAGTGTAAGATCTGATTACACTATTTAAGTTGTGATGTGAATGTAGAAATTTAAGATTCAATTCGTCCGAGATTCTTGCAATAAAAACCTTTGAAATTTTAAATGGATTTTTGGCCAAATGCAGCACATTTTTAGCGAGATTTAAGTTACCCATAGCTGGCACAGCCCGGTGGATGCAGAGCAAGCCTGCAAGCGGTCGCTTTGGAAACCTGTGGGGAAGGCCTATGTTCAGCAGTAGACGTCTTGTAGTGCGAAAGATGAAGTTTACAGTAAGTACTTAAAAGTAATAAAGGCTGTTATTTTGTGGGTAAATATTTGCCTAAGTTAAAAGATTGTGGTAAGATTCAAATTATCGGCTAACAGGAAACAAAAGAAAATGTAGAAAAAATAATTGAGAGCAAGGAAAATAAAAGGCCACCTAGAATAACACTTCCATCAATAGGATAAAATGCTGAGCTCATATTTCTTTGGTCCAGACGTATTTGGCATGAGTAAATATGTCTCTTGTTATTTTGTCTTCTTGTTAGTTTGTGTCTCCTATGTATAATAAGTATGTATTTACAAAAGAAAAGGTATTTAAGTATGTTTATCCGTTGTCTAGTATCCCATAACACAAGCTTTAATTAGCTTACTTTGGGGCTAGATGGCGCTGTGTGGAGTAATGTCCAGGGATATTTATTTATTTATTTATTTTGGGCTACATAGTTTTAATTGTTGGATTGACGCATCAATAGATACTCGTAGCTAAGGTGCTGCAACGTATGTGAAAATGCTTAAAGGATTGCACGGCTTGCAATCTGGGAGGATATACGAATATCATTCGATCTGGATTTGGCTATTAATTTAGGTACATTGATCTAGAAAAAAATATTCAAATGCTCTGGTAGAGCTAAATTTTCGTGGATTAGGATAACCAGAGGTTTGCCTAATCCACGAAAATTGATGCACCCTAGACAGGGAGGAAATAAGGTGCTAAGCTTTCTGAACTGGTGTAAACCATGAGCGAAATTAAGTTCTCTTCCCTTCTGAAACATCACTGCTGAATTAAAGTATAGTCTGCATGGCTTCTAAAATTTACAACAAATAACCAAATGATTCAAATGTGAATTTATTTAAAGCTAAACTTGAAAAACATGTTAATTATTAAATGCTACTACAGAATTATTGTCAGTAACATGCATATTCTCCCGCTTGATGCGACGCAATTTTTTCCAAATTGTGCTCCATCTCTGCTTGACCTTGCTATAGTTTCTTCATCTTCCCACGTCGCTAAGCCTGGTCAATATCATGCTGATGGATTTTCTTTTCATGACCTAGTTTATCTGTCATATAAAATCCGTCCTCCCAAAGCTAAGGCAAAGATTCTTCTACAGCGCAACTTTGGTGGTGTAAACCAGGACAAACTGCGACAGGATGCGCTTAGCATCGACTGGTCGGTGATATTGAATGCTGAAAATGCAGATGAAAAAGTCAATCCTTTGAACTCTCTTCTGATCCAGTTGTTCGATGTACATGCTCCTGTTCGTCCTGTTAAAATGTAACACTCTCCTGCACCTTAGCTAACCGATGAGCTAAAAACTCTGAGTCAAAAGAAGAATCTAGCAAAATCTAAATTCAAAATGGACCCATCTGATAAAAACCGTACGAAATATAAGCTACTGAGAAATCGCTGCAATAGGTTGTGTAGAGACGCTCAACGACGCCGTATCCACGAGTCCGTCGAAAATAGTAATCCAGCCAAAGTCTGGAAATTTCTTAAATCATTAGGTATTGGAAAATCACGTAATCAATCAGTCCCTAAAAATGTAAACGTCGATCTATTGAACAATCATTTCTGTGCATCTCTTGCCATGGATGGCAATACTAAAGGAGCTACTTTAAACTTTTTGTCCTCTCTTCCAATTCCTGATCACCCACCGTTCCTTTTTAGTCAAATTACTGACTGTGATGTTAAGCGGAACATTTTGTCTGTGGCTTCAAATGCCGTCCTTAAAGATAACGTTAGTCGTAATATGATCATACCCATCCTTGATATCCTCAATCCAATCATTACCCATATCCTCAACCATTCATTGCGTTCGAGCATCTTTCCTTCTGCATGGAAAGAAGCACAAGTCATACCCTTACTAAAAGGCCAGCCCGGTATCCCTTACTGACTTTCGTCCGATTTCCATACATCCATTTCTGTCCAAAGTCCTTGAGCGAGTGGTTAACCACCAACTCAGCAGTTTCCTATCCAAAAATAATCTCCTGAACCCATTCCAGTCCGGTTTACCTCCTGGTCATAGTACGACTATAGCGTTAGTTAAGATTACAGATGACATTCACCATGGCATGGATGACAAACATCTGACGGTGTTGGCATTGCTAGATTTTAGCAATGCGTTTAAAACCGTCGACTTTGATATCCTCCTTGGTGTGCTACGTTCCCATAATATATCTCCAGCAGTGATTGACTGGTTCCATAGTTACTTGCATGGACGCCGGCAGCGCGTTCGTGTTGAACGGTCGTTTTCTGCATGGCGTGCTATCTCTGCCGGCGTTACGCAAGGTGGCGTCCTGTCTCCTCTTCTTTTCGCTATTTTCATTAATTCAATTTCCCTTAATCTACTTTTTTCTTACCACCTATATGCAGACGATCTTCAAATATATTCTCAAGGTAGCCTTGATAAGGTTGTCTAAATCGTAAACGCAGATCTAGCTCGTATTCTGGACTGGAGTAAATCTTTTGGTCTTACGGTTAACCCTACTAAAACACAAGCTTTAGTTGTAGGTAGCTCATGGTTGATTTCTAGAATTGACTGGAAAACTTTACCACAAATAGTTTTTGAGGGAGTCCGCATACCTTACGTGGTAAAGAATCTGGGGATATTCATTGATAGCTCACTTGATTGGGGTAAACAAATTGGCGAGGTTAGCAGGAAGGTGTTTGCTTTTGCAGGTGCACTTAGTAAGACTACGTAATTTTTTGCCCATACCCACCAAGGTTTCTCTAGTCCAAGCCCTTCTCCTGCCGATTCTCGATTATGCCGACTGCTGTTCTCGATGTTACTCAAAATTTTCTTAATAAACTGGTCTTCAGAATTTCTGCATTCGCATCATCTTTGGCCTACGCAAGTATGATCATGTATCTGAATTCCGCGCCCAATCAAAATAGCTTCTAATTCGTCGCCGACGAGATCTTCATATTCTCTCTTTGCTTTACTCTGTGTTGCTCGATCCCCGGTCACCTCTTTATCTTAAGGAGTTGTTCCAATTTCAGCGGTCTGCCAAGAGTGATAGTATGCGGTCAACCCGGAATCTTCTTCTCGCTTTCCCTTCACATTCTTCAAGTTGTTATTTCAATTCTTTCACTGTCCAATCCATTCGCTTGTGGAAATCGCTACCTTCACTCATTAGGCAATCTCAATCCTTACCTATTTTCAAATCCCGACTCAAAGCTTACACTGTAACTTTTAAATGTCTCTAGTGCGTGGATAAACCAACCCAGAATAAGTCTTTTTTACCGTTTCTTTATGATTTTGTGTATGTTTACAGATATTTACTACGTTGTTAAGTATTATATGTAATTGCATTCATGAATGCATAAAATAACTACATGTATGTATATATTTATCTCACTATCTCACACTACCTTACCTATTTTCTCTTTTTAATCTTGTAATTTCCTCTACCTGCAGGTTGTCTGGAAGAGATCGCTTCCTAGCGATCAGACCGCCTACATTGTACAATCTAAGATTATGTAATGCTTATGTTAAGTATGATTAGTTGTACAATAAAGTATATTTATCTTTATCTTAATTATACATTTCCAAAATGACAAATTTTAGCTGCAATGTTGTTAAATTTATTGTAAATTTCTATTTTGCATAACTTAGTTGTTCCCGTCAAGACACATTATTATACATTATAGTGCCCGTCAAGATGACCTCCACCTGATGGAAAGCGGTCGTGAGGCCCAGATATGAGGCTGACAAGCGCAATAATACAAAGCAATCACTGAGCTGGTCAAACTCATCTTGAAGACCTGCAAAAATGCCTTTTCACGCCCCGCTTGAAGACCCCGGGACTAGAATGGGAAGTAAACACATGCCCTGGGACAGCGTTCCACAAAGAAAAGAGTCACCTAATCTTTTTGTGCGTGAGAACAAATTCTGGACTGTGTGTGAATGACGCCCTTCCAGCACGCGTGTGTACGGGAGTGGGTTTTGTTAAGATGGAACAAGTTGGAATAACTCTTCACAAATACAGTACAGTACTAAGTACTAAGGCCGCCTAAATTGTGAATTGTTTTGAATGTAATACTTAGCTTTTAAGCTAAAGTTTTTTAGCTTAAGTTTCTTTGTTTTGTACAATAAATAATATTTTCTATCTATCTATCTATCTCTTCAGAGCATTCCCTATTGTATAAGCGATAGAGAACACTCATCCTGGCAATGTGTCTATGCAACTGGAGAGGTTTAAGGGTCGTAGATGCCTCTGGGTTTCCAAAAATACGGCCAACACGCCGTTGCAACCTGTCGAGAGCCTCGAGCAAGTACTTGGCCGAACCGTCCCAGAGATGAGAGCAGTATTCCAAACACGAGCGAACTTGAGTCTTGGACTTGGAAAGAGCTGCCCAGGCGTGAAGAATAGTCTCACTCTGTTCAGGATTCCGAGTTAATGTGATGCTGTTTTAATAACGCTCTCAATGTAGTCCCATGGGGAAAGAATGGTGACGCCTTGTCCATGAAGCATACTGTGTTTTCTTGGCTCTGAACTCGACGAGGTTGCATGTACCCATTCTGAAATGCGTTCCAACACTCCGTCTAGCTCAGCAACGAGACTTCGCCTCTTCTCCTCGAATTCGGTCTGCTTTGCCCTAGGGCGCTCGAAATAACGCGCGTGGACCGTGGCACTCCGGCGTTCATCTGGAGAAAACGCGATTCACGTCCATCACAAAGGACACGATTTCTGCGTTACTCCAGAAATCCGGCGATCCAGTCGCATAAGCGAGGTAGCAGACCATTTGCCGGAACCTTGGAAAGGTTGACGTCGAAAAAGAAATAGATGCCAGCCACGGTCGAAAGCTTTGGCAATGTCAAGGCTGACGGCCAAAGATTCGCCATGCTTATCCATAGCTTCCCCCAGACATGTGCTACGTACGCTAGAAGATCACCCGTGGACCGTTTTGGTCGGAAGCCATACTAGCGGCCGTCATTCATAATCATTTTTGCATGCTTTAGATAGGCAGAATATATCAACTGCAATGTGCAGTAATAGTACATTATGATATAAGTGCGGTAAGTTGGAAATTATAGCAGAGGCGATATTGCTAGCCCGAGCCGTAGGCGACGGCTACAAGAAAGCAGAGGCTGTAATTATCAAAGCGCACGTATGTCATACGACGTTTTATAACATACACACATCAAAAGTGTCTAGGGATCAACATATATTTTTGCAATAACTTTTCTCCTGATTGATATTAATTAAAATTTTCTTTAAGGATTCATCAAATAAAGTGTTTTCGTTTGTCTACAGTAACGATAAACCAAGTCACCTTTGCATTAATAAAGAAATTTGCCATTTTCCTAATAAAGGGATTTTTGACATTTGAACCACTAACATTAAAGTTCGAAAAAAAGACTGAAATAACAGTTTTCTTTGAAATTTTATTGGGTAACTTAAACAATTAATAATCCGTGTTTCTACCGCGAACACTAACAACACAAGAACATCGGTTTGGCATACTCAAAATGAGTTCATCCAAATCACGCTGGGGAATGGCCGCCCATGTTCGTTGCAACAACAAAAAAAGGTCTTCTTGCGACTGGATACCCTATTCGGCAGAGCTCTTCTCTGTAGCATATCCCATGCATGCTCAATTGGGTTCAAGTCTGGCGACTGAGCAGGCCAGGGCACGACATTGATGTTAGCTGCGGCGAGAGTCTGTCTTACAACTCTTGCGGTGTGCGGTCGTGCATTATCATGCATTAACTGAAATAAGGGACCGATTTGCACTTGTAGAGGAACGATGACGTCTGATACAATCGTCTCAGCATAAATTTGAGCGTTGAGGTTGCCTCTGATCCAAATCAACTCAGTTCTTCCGCCGATCCAAATACCCGCCCATACCATGATGGTTCCACCACTATAAGGATGGACTCCCTGGCAGGATTTTAATCGCTGTTGGCGTCCAGGGGTTCTCCAGTGTCGTATACGTCTTGTATCCGGTCTCATACCAAAACGAGACTCATCAGAAAAGCACACGAAACGCCATTGTTCCTCTGCCCAATTTCTGTGTTCAAGAGCCCATTGATATCGAATCCTACGATTGTGCATTGCTATAGGTGGTACCCTTAGCGGTCTTCGGGAATGAAGGTTCACTTCATGCAAGCGGTTTCTGACTGTTTGGTCGCTAATTAAGTTCCCTGAAGAGTGATGAAGCCTCACGGCTAACATCATGGCGGTTATTGTTGGAGCTCTTCGAGTTGTGATTTGAATGTATCGGTCTTGTCTCCGTGTGGTGCAGCGATACCGTCCTCCATGGCGCTCAGCCACGGTACCAGTGCTTCTGTAACGTATCCAAAGTCGACTGATAACACTCTGACTTGTATTCAGAGCTAAAGCCACAGTACGTTGCCGGGAACCAGCTTCTATCATTCCCACGGCTCTGAGCATTTCTTCCCTGCTTAAATGACGTCGCCGCTCCATAATAACGTTGGTTTTAATCAGTAGTAGGGAAACAGTAGCACTAATAATGTCTTCAATGCTTTGTATGTTTTTATAGGGAAAATATTGACAGCTGATTTTCATCTTTTACTCGAATTTGATTGACAGTTCCTGTTTCAAATTATGAAATGCACCAAAAAGGATCCATATAAATTTATAAAATCATAAATTTATTACAAAGCCACATCTCAATCTCAAGAAATCCGCATAAAAATGCTTGATCCCTAGACACTTTTGATGTGTGTATTTGCGAGAGAATAAATAAAACTTGAACTTTCTTAAACGAATAAATATTTAATCACTTCATAAAGCAGTTACAATTTTTTTTACTTGTTCACAAAACAGCGATGCGCGCGCATCAGCGCTTTTTTTTAGGGCAAGGGCATAAAAAACAGCCAGTATTACTTCTAAAGTAAATTAATATTTTCGTGTTTTTGTTACTGTTAAATGGTTGTAAATTATAGTCAAAATTCATTAAATTGAAGAATTAAATGTTTATTTATTATAATTTATCTCCCAAATATTTTTATATTTTATAACATATTTGCTCGTAAAGGGTCTCTTATTTCACTAATTTCAATATCGTATTGTACCTCATTACGCACTTGTGCGTTATGGTAATGTAAAACGCACGAGTTTTTTTTTATTAAGGTAAAACGCACGGTTTATCAAGGTGCTCCGTCTAAAACGAACGGTATTTTTTTTAATTTTAGCAAAGAGTTTTTATCTCAGAAAAGAGGTCAACCTTTTATGAATAAAATTAACTTTGGAGATAAAATATAATAAATAAACATTTAATTCTTTAATTTAATTATTTTTGACAATAAATTACAACCATTTACCCGTAACAAAAACACAAAAATATGAATTTACTTTATTAGTAATACTGGCTGTTTTTTATGCCTTTGCCTTAAAAAAAGCGCTGATGCGCGCGCATCGCTAATTTGTGAACAAGTAAAAAAATGTATAACTGCTTTATCAAGTGATGAAAGATTTATTTGTTTAAGACAGTCCGAGTTTTATTTATTTCCTCGCAAATTTGTTATAAAACGTCGTACCTATGACATACGTGCGCTTTGATAATTACAGCCTCTGCTTTCTTGTAGCCCTCGCCTTCGGCTCGGGCTAGCAATATCGCCTCAGCTGTAATTTTCAACTTACCGCACTTATATCATAATGTGCTATTATTCCGATTCTGATAACGGGCAAGAAAATGAATATTACGAAAATCAGTTTGATAGATCAAAGCGTCACAAATTTTTATAAAGTAGTATTTCTAAAATAAGTTACCTAACGTATACCTACATCGACATTCTTCATCGCCGCAGAATGATGTCAAGAAACTACGAAAATTACTGTGTGACCTACACAGTAATTTTCGTAGTTTTGAGAATGTCGATGTAGGTAACTCATTTTTGTGGTATTTCTGTAAAGCAATAATTTTTCACATTGCTCTTGCACTAAACGGATGAAATAATATCAAAAAGTTTACGAGTTAACCCTAAACAAACTAACTCCACGAATAGCGCGTAAAGTTAAGGAACTCCATGAAGAGACACCAGATAAAGGCGTTGGAGAAGAAGTGAAACCTTAGCACCTAGGTTAAACCTTGCACTCATTGTATAAAAACATAAGCCAGTGTGCTTCAAACTCAGTCAAGTCAGTGTCATCACTTGATGCGTCTTTTAAGTTTGGAAGCTTATGATATCATTCCTAATGCTCGATAGACTATTGTATTTTTAATGCTTCCCATTTGTTTTTATTCCTTCATGTAAGATTTCTTATATGATCATCTCCTCCATTAGGTAGATTACCTATTCTCGGAAATGTTTCATAAAGCGTTAACGATCATTCCCGCAGTACATAACTTTAAACAAGAAGCTTCTGAAAAATCGAACCACACAATCAACTGAAATAATGACTATCGCCATTTAGATTTTCCATTCCCATCACTGGATGTAGGTAAGCATTTTCATACACGCGGCGCTGCTTAGGTTAGGTCTGTAAATGTTGGATTGGTAATTTTAAGAGCAGAAAACGTTGAAATATTGTTAAAAGAGAAGCTCAAAATTGTTAATCACATAATTTTTATGTTGCTCGAAGTTTCGTACGTCATGCGAGAAAATATCCCCGGGGTTGCTCACAGCAGCATCCTCTTTGGGGAGCAGGGGATGTTCTCCGAATTCAAACACATATATCCACCAAAAGTGTAATCGTAAGGGATTGTCCTCACTGCATAACGAAACAAATTTCCAGGTGGTGTCTCCTTGATGGATTTAGCTTTTAAAAAAAGTCTATGTGTAACCACAAGTCAAAATGTCTACACAAATTTTAACCCGAAGTTTCATTGTGGAAAGAAGACAATAAATAACAGCCTAGAATCTAGCATATTGTAATTTTTATCCCAGAAGTTACTATTCCAAGTAAGTAAATCTTGATGACTGCATTTTACGTGATCAGACGATAATTATGATCATTAATTAACGCTAATTTTAACGCCGTGTCCACTAGTGGCGGTTAAGAAGCAAAGAGTTAAGTCGGTAGGGTATGATTTTACATGCATACATACAGTACAAATTAGTGTTTATTTACAGGTATTTCTGTTAGGTGTGGCTTACCTCTTTTGTTTTTGTTATCCATTATATAATGCGAACGAAAATAATATTGAAGAATAAGCTTACCTTTTCGTATTAGTAAGCTGGTGACCCTTCGGAGGGCTTCCCTTGGTGACTTCTGGAAGAACTTAGGCGTCAGATTGGGAGGCAGCGTGAGGGGCTTGCGCGCGCCGGGGCCCTCCCACGGCGCTGGGTGCTCCGTCGTGGCCTTGGAGGCTGTCAGCCGGTCCAGGTGCTCGATAGAAGCCGGCCTGCCAGAGTTAATGGAGGCTGTTAATAGCGGTGTCAGGAAAAATTACGTTCAGGCAACATAGTCATAAATAATATTGTGTTGTGCAGATTTATGGTGAATTATAAAGCTTACAATGCATAGCTATCCTACTGAGATGCAGGCAGATAGGAGATACGCGACAAAGCCTTCTGGCCATCAGTCAGATTCGATGCAGACTTTTATTGTCTGTACCGAGATAACAAGTGCCAAGAACTACTTTAACATACGCTCACGACTACTACTACCCACTGAGATGACTTTTATTTGCCATCGTGGTAAACTGAACCATTTGCCGAAGAACGTGGAGTGGCGTTCTTCTTCGGGATATACTTGAGAAATAATAATTCTACGTTTTTTAGATTACTGACAACTTTCTGCAAAATTTGTTCGACCAAGAATATTAACGTTTAAGGTTTTTATAATATAGTTTATTATGTTGCAAATGATAGTTTCAAATCGAGATCAACCACCTAAGGAAAGTATGCTAAGCACTAAATACTGTAAGTTTAAGGTGACAGAAAAGTGACCTAAATTTTAATTGTTATTTTTCCCAATCAAATGTATATGTTTTTATTATTCTGAGTACAGTACGTTTGCCACGAGTTGCCACTTTAAATTTACGTTATCATTCGCGTAAGAAAATTGTATTAGGATTTGACATGACATGACAATGTTTTTAAGGATAACGTAAATTTAAAGTGGCAACTCGTGGTAGACGTACACTAAAAGCTACAAGGTTGATTTTTTTTATTGGCTCATTCAATATTAATGCTCCACTCGTAGTAGCCAGGCTAAAAAACTAACCCACAAACTGCGTTTCGGTGATCTTGATTTAACGCCGAGTTAATATAAATCAAAACCACGAAAGGCCGCTGCACCCGCCGCTTATCGACTAAGTAGGTATATATTTTTTGTGATTCATGATGATGAGCAAAACGTGTATTTGAAATATATTACCTACAATTAATAGAGTTCTATAAGAACGGAGCGGTTTAATCGAGGAAATACTGTTGTGAAATCCTGATTCCCTTTTAAAATGTTGCAAGCGTGTTATTAGATTATGCTAATGTTATTTTCATTAGTATTCCAATGATACATTATTCGATGAATTTGCTAGGTATAATGTAAAAACCGGCAGGACTCAATTTGCTTTCGTGCACTGCACATGGGTGATTTCTACCTACCGAACCTATTTTTTTTTGGTAATTTCTAAAGACTGCCGAAAATATCGCGCGTTATCGAAACTCTTGAACATTATCATGCCAGTCTTCAAGGGCAAGGGCTCGGTGCATAAAGGTGTCCCACACCATGAAGCTCCTCGAGCGCATTGTTGACTCTCGGATTCGACAAGTGTCCCATCTCGGAGTGTCAGTATGGGTTTCGACCGGGTTGCGAGTTGCGAGACCATGGACCCCGTATTTGCCTTGAGAACGCTCATGGAGGGATACAGACTGAAGAATACACCTCTGCATCTCCTTTTCTTAGTCATGCATAAGGCCTTCGATTGTGTCCCTCGTGAGATGATCGGCTGGGCGCTGCGGTCCAGGGCCGTTCCCGAAGTCTTTATTGACATTATCCGGGACATGTACCACGATTCCAGTTCCATAGTTAGGACTGCGGTGGGTGACACGCTACGCCCCCTACCTATCACCGTTGGAGTACACCAAGGCTCCGTGCTTAGCCCGTTTCTGTTCAGCGTAATATTAGACGTTCTGTCAAACAGCATCCTAGACCACCACGAGCAACCACCCTGGTTGCTCATGTATGCTGATGATATTGCGCTAGCAGACTCAGACAGGGGACAACTGGGCTGGTACAACGGGTGAATAAGTGGAAAAATTCACTTGAAAACGGCGGTCTGAAACTGAATGTGGCGAAGACGGAGTACATGGCCTGCAACACCACAGATCCCCAGTCCGTCCGCATAGGCGTTGACGTGGTCAAGCGCACGGAACGTGTCAAATACCTGGGATCTGTGTTAAGTGCGTCCGGGGACATCGACCGCGACGTCAGAGCCCGAATTTCCGCGGCTTGGGCCAAATGGCGTGAGGTGACTGGTGTCATTTGTGACCCCAAAATGCCGATCAAGCTGAAGGGGCAGGTCTATAAAACCATCATTAGGCCTGTCTTTTTATATGGCAGTGAAACATAGCCGTTACTAGAGCGACACAAGCAGGAGCTGCGCGTCGACCCCAGAAGCGGTGGCTCGACGTCGTTAGGGGTGACATGCGTGCCAACAGACTCACCACTGAGGATGCACAAGACCGCGCGAAGTGGGCAAAGAAAATAAGAAAGGCGGTTGGCGGTGGGTGTTGGTTGGAAAATAAGAAAGGCGGTGGTTGTGAACCCACACACCAGTGTGGGTTCACAACCGGGATATACCGCACGGATGATGATGATCAAAACTCTTGAATGACTACTATTACATTTTACATTCATTAAGTGAAGATCTTGTTTCCCGCTGAAGATTGTCGACCAATAGGTACATTAGGTAGGTACCAAGCGACGAAGAACTTAATCGGATTACAGTTCAGAAAATCGAACTTCAGTGCCGCACTGTCATTAAATTTTAATGGTTGAAGTCTAAAGCTCGATGGTGGTAGCGTGAAGTCAAAAATAAGTGAGGTAGCCAGTGGTCTGTGCAGGCTCGTGTCTTTACCTATTCCCAGGAAGTTAACTAAAGCAGTCTAGTTCCAGTAGCTGCTTTAGCCCGAAATGAAGTAATAGGGAACAATACTGCTTTTTGATCCCGACAGAGGGCGTTATAAGCGACCTATCCTAAATTATCTGTCAAAGCTGTCAAAAGCCATACAAAAAATCAGAGAAAGTTTTTAAAAATCATTGACGTTGACGTTGTAAAAACAAAGGGAATCATGTATTTCCAAATGATACTTAGCTGAGAAAATTGTGGGAACAGTCTCCCAGAAGTGAAAATTGGAAAGCTTCCGACTCATTGAGGTTGTTTTCTGATTATTTTAAATCTGGTGACTGTTATGGTGGAAATACAGTACTCATTAACTATAAAAAAAATGCATCTGCTATTATCACTATAACAATGAAAACTGTACTTTTGGGGCATAAAAATAGCTGTGGCTTGAGTGATTTTGTAGGTTGAAAACTGACAAATTCAAAGTCTCTGGGAACGAATTATTACATGTATATCGAAACTTTATGTATGTTTTATACTAAACTATTAATTATAGTCAAAATATGGGTTCATTTAGTTCAGAAGCCTCCATAAGGATTTCGAAATTTCATCGGAAAAAACTTATTTTTACACTTTATGCGTCAGTAAAGCCCTAAAATATGGTTTTATTTGAATTTCAAAATCATTTCATTAATCTATAATCAATAACGGTAGTTTGGGGGGTCTTGCGTTAAGGAAAATCGTAAAAATATATATTTTAGGACACTCGAATGGTTGGGTCGCTGGTGGCGCCATCTACCATTAGTTTGCGTTTCTTTCCCCATTGGATTAATAGAACTATGGAAACAAAAATTTTGAAATACTAACCGGTGCCGTTGCCGTGGGTACCAGCCGCGCGGCGGTCCGCCCATCCGCAGAAGGTCAGCGCCCGTACAAACTCCTGGGGCTCCCATCAGTGAGCCACGCCCGTAACCTCCTAACGTTGCACTGCTTCCTGTGGATAAATAAAGCGTTCTTGTCAAATAGAGATCCTCCAGTACCGATATCTTGAATGTGAATTAGCATGATATAAACAATGAAAATGCCTTAATACTTCCATGTTATAAAGTTCCTAAAATCACTGAGAATACATACCGCCAAAAAAACACCATTAAAAATATATCAAATCGGCGTTTCTGGCAACTACATTGCAATTAGTTTGGCCAGGTGAAGATGTCCTAGCCGCGAACAAACACTGGCGTTTCCGGTTAGCCAGCCAGCGACCACTATTTGAGCATCGTCTGGCTGTCACCACGTTCCAGATTTTCAGCTTCGAATCTAAACTGTATTTCTAAAACCTAGTTGCTTACCCATAGACTGTATGGAGTTCATAGTGTTATTCCTCGGTGGGCCAGTAGAAGAGTTTCTCGGTGGCGTCCGAGGCACGTCGCAGCCGCGCGCGAACACCGGCGTCTCCGGTAAACTGGCGGACGTCTGAAGCGGCCCGCGCCCGGCCGCCACCGCGTCCCGGTTCTGTCGCTGCAGCGTCCGCCTCCGAGCGCCGCTCGCACCGATATCTAGAAATTTTATGCAACAAACTGATCGTTAGTGTCGCCGTGTAAACGGTATTGAGGATACACGCTTCACTTCTTCACTGATGATAAATTATCACATAATTAAATAAGTATCTGACGTTTTCTAATGAGAATAAATTTAAACAGGGTACATAGCGTGAAATGCTGATGTGGTTATTGAAACCATGATTATACAGTTGCTTCTGTGATATTTTGATTACAACGTTCAAAATAACAAACCCACAGGCTAGTGAGATCAAGAGTTTTATATCTTTAGACTTCACTTAAAACAATAACATGCTACATAAAAGATAATGCTTGGCAAAATTCAATTGCAAACATTCAAATTACCTGTGGGTAAAGTTCTTCTATCTGTAGATCCACTCTTGAAATTACTACTACTTCTTCTATTTTTATTGTAACTCGTTTCCATAGACCGCGTCTTCAGACTATTCGTGGTGTCACGATGCGGAGGCACCGCGGGGGGTTCTGAAGGCCTGAAATGGGTGAAAGTTATGGTTAGTAATAGGTGTGGCATTCGGAACCATCCAAAGTTAAGCTTTAAGTACACACAGGGAAATCATTAAATAATTGTTGTATGGGTTTTATTAACTACCTCCTTCTAGATTCCAGAGTCGGTGTAGGTAACGTGTCCGCTTTTTTCCCGATCCTTTTCTCTATTGGGTGCTGCTCTATTTCTGTGTATTCGTCCTCAACCTCTTGCACCGGTGATGGTGGAAGAGGAGGGAATTTTGGAGACTCTGGCGTCTGTGGTAGCGGCCCCATCTCATGAGCCATGCTTGGCGACGGAGGTAGCGGCAAGTGCCTGTACGAGTGCTCCACTATTTGAACATTCAGGGGGAAGTCCCCACCACTAGACACAGCAGAGTCCGACGAAGATGGCTGCCGCATCAAACTAACCGGCACATCCTTTGCGCTCGTGGATTTGTGCATACTATTCGACCTTCTCCCAGAAGAAGACCGTTCACGGCGTTCTATTGATCTCTGATTCTGTATTTCGTTATGACTCGACGACTTTTGTATATCATGTCTCTTTTGTCTCTCTCTAGAACTATAACGGAAATTGTTATCTAATATATCCTTAGACACATCATCACAGTATTCATCCTTATGGATATTCCAGTCTTTAGGTACGTATGGGGTATAATGTTTTTGGTCCCGACCTTGACTTAGTATAGCGCTAATATTGTTTTCGATTTTTCGTAATGGTGAAGTCTCGCCACTGGATTCTGGTTCGCCGCTTTCCTGGCCGTCTTCTTCTTCTTCGACGGTGGTGATGAGCGCTTGCCGACTCGCGCTGTTGCTCTCACCCTCGGCACCCAAGCTTGGCAGTGACACCACTCTCACCATGTTGGGAGGCACCATGGTCAGTTCATTGACAGTTTCATTGCATTCTGGCTGTGGCGTCTCCTCTACTTTACCTTCTTTTATTAATGACTGTATGTTATCAAACGTAGAAGAGTACTTCTTAAAGTCTGTGAACCTATTTTGCGGAGACAGCTTATTCTGCACCACATTACTTTTTGATGAATGTGTGCTCTTATCACTAGGTAATTTTCTACTTTTAGGACTATGACCAAAATATTCCTGGGTTATATATCTACCCGGGCCATTATTAAGGTCTAAGCTAAGTCTCGACTTAGGTGACATTATTTCTTTGCTCAGTCTGGAGTTGGGTGTGCAGAGGTCTATGCTATATCTAGAATTAGGTGTGTTCAGTTCACGACTTAACCTCGAGTTCAAATCTACACTGTAACGAGATTGTGGTAAACTTAAATCTGAACTGGGTCTGGAGTTGTATGAACCTACGGAACCTGAACCACTGATAGATATACTGGAGCCATCTATTGATTTTTCTGTATCTAAATTCCTGTTTAGACTGTGACTGTGTGTGAGGTTGCCAACGTTGGATGGTTTATTGGATGCATTTTTGTTAAAACTGGGTAACTGTTTTCGGTTTTTGCCTTTTCTTATAACATACGTCCCGGAAGTCATATCTAGTGCGCGTCGGGGGTCGTCAACGTCAGAAGAGGGGGATGCGAGAGGTTCGCACTGGGTTATCGGTGGTGGAGGAGGCCAATAGTCCTCGCCCCAGTCATCATCGACTCTTTGTGGTATGGAGCTTGTGCTTGAATGTGACTGATCACCTGATTTTCTCCTTCGTCTGCCAATAACCTGAAAATGCATTTTTTTTGATTACGTTTAGGTCAGGAAATTATAAATAGCTAAATATACGTCATACATAAAGCTACATACAAGAAAATAATGCCTTATAAAAAAAAACAGCAATACAGCTCTTTTCCTATTTTACTATCACTGTATTTTTTGGGTAATAACATATATTAATGCATTCAATAAAAACTACCTTTTACCTTTAGCACAATAACAATATGAGAATGAAGTTGTCATAATGGTTTGTATAGAGGAGAAAGGCCAATATTTGAAATTATTTTCTTAAGGAGGAAATAAATATTGTTACCTTAGTGCTTCCAGGAGTTAAGAGAGGGTCATCACCATCAAGAGACACTTCCCAAGCAATGGAATTGCGTTTAGATGGTGTTGTAGCGGCGGGCGGCGGCGGCGGGAAGGACTCCTCCAGGGAGTCGTCCGAGAAGTGCTCTTCGT
Source organism: Udea olivalis (assembly GCA_947369235.1). Classification (NCBI taxonomy): domain Eukaryota; kingdom Metazoa; phylum Arthropoda; class Insecta; order Lepidoptera; family Crambidae; genus Udea; species Udea olivalis. The sequence continues at coordinate 15,871,191 of OX376343.1, forward strand.
CGTGCCCTCTCCTCCTACTGCCCTCCGTCACGTCCTCCGTGGAGCCTCTACACACTTCTCTATGCCTCTCCATAGAACCGGCGAGAGTACGCGGAGGGATCTTACATTTAGGCGACAGCATTTCCCCATCGGATCTACTGTCACGCTTTGTGCTACCCTTCTTTGTATTTGAATTGGAAGGTGAAACCTTCTGGGCGGGGTATGTTGGTGAATGCGCCTTAAATTGAATATTCGGGCCCGGGTATATGGTAACCGGATGCTCATTGTACGGCTTGTCGCTGAATTCGCTAGAGAAGCCCATGAAGGGGAAGATGGGGGGTTTCTCGACGCTGGGCGATATCATCGGGTTGGTTGGGGGTCTGGGAGGGAGCCAGGAGGGTGGCTCGGGAGGCGGAGGGCGAGCGCCGTGCTGTAGCGACGCGAAGCGGTACGCCGACGCAGGTGGTTGCTGCAACCGGAATCCATTTGTGGCGTTTGTGTCATCATCCTTCTCCCAACCATATGGCCGCTGGTGTCTTGTTTTTGGCTGAAAAAGAGCAAATACAGCGTGTTAAAAACATGAGCATAATACTTGAAGGGCTCAGGTACACTATCAGATCAGAGATGCTTGATTTTAAGAGCTATGTCGGAAAACTTAAAACATTATAGTTTTGAAGTAAACTGAATTTGAAATTTGTGTCAAAACTTTCAAGCGTCAACCCTAACACTCTTTAGCGTCTCCAAAACTGAGAATAAATGCATTTACAGGCGTGACAAAATAATTGACATTGCTCTTGCTCGACTAAATACCCTAGGGTTGCCAAAAAATACCTTATAATATTAAATTACGGTGTGCGAGGGTGCACTGTTAGGTATGGGTCTGTAACCTAAGCTAAGCAGACCTCACGCTAGCGATTCTGCGACTATGGCACCGCTTTTGCTTGAATATCTGATCTCTTATTTATTTACCCTAAGTAAAATTTATTTCGATTTTATTGGAAATTTTAAGTGCAAATCCTGTGTGTTGAAATTAATTCTTAGTAGTTAGCCCAAAAATGTTTTAAGTGTTATGTTTCTCATGTAAGTGATTTTGTAAAATCTTTATGCGAAAAAAAATCTTTAAACCTAAATCAATTTTACAGTATGTTCTTCCATTGATTTTTAACATAAATTTTACCTTACCCAGCGTGAGGTCCGTTTGGGTTAGGTTACAAACCCAAACGTAAATTTCGCGCGTTTGCCTATCCCGTAAAACCTCTATCGTATTGATTTTCTAGCAAACCATAGGAAAACTGAATACAATTACACTTTTATAGAAAGCCTTTATGACCAGGTAGTTTTTCTAATATTTTTTATGCTTGTTTTCAAGTAGTTTATGTAGTTCTTAGGAAGAAATTATGAAATTTTGTAAATGTCGCCGTTTATTTCTGAAACTATTTAAATTTAAGGGTTGACCGTTTTCTAAAACATTTGCTAGCTAATTAGCTCAAAAAGTAAGTAAGTCGGAAACTATGGAAAAAATATTAAAACGCCAATATATTTTTGGACGGTGATGCGGCTTAATTTGTTGCGAATAACGTCTACTATTACGCTTTGCAAAGAGTACGTCTATTTTCCCTGTTACCCTGTATTACTTATAGTGTGTGTTTATTACCATAACATAAATTATAAATAATTCGAAAACATATGGACAATCCTCAAAATTATTAAATAAATTAATTATTGAAAAAAAGGGAAGCCCTAAAAGTCATAAATGTGTGCTTCTTCGTATTGAAAAGCTATACCTAAATAGTATGCTTTCAGCAAAAATTACCGTAAGTTGAATTAACCTGAAGTTTTTTATAGTTTGTAAGTATTATCTTATTAATAGTAGTTATCTTAATGATAGTTGTTAGCTAACATGAGTAAAAAATTGTCTGTCTTGAACAATCTTACTAATATCTTACTTCTTACCAATATTATAAAGGCGAAAGTTTGTGAAGATGTATGTATGTATGTGTGTGCATGTTTGTTACTCTTTCACGCAAAAACTACTGAACGGATTTAGATGAAACTTTACAGACATACAGCCTATACATCAGAATAAATAATACATAGATAGGCTATAATTTATAAAGATTTTATGTATACATGTCACAGAAATGAAGTTCACGCGGGCGAAGCCGCGGGTGGAAAGCTAGTACATAATATGTTAATGTTACTATTAGTAGTTAGTGTATTATTGTACTTACAAAAGTTGTTTGCGTTGCAGTCGTCGTCCCATTGACGCTGATGATAGATTCCAATCTCTCTTCCGCTTCCCGCTGTTCAATCGAAATACTTCTTTTTGCTGAATTCGCTGGTGATACTCTGGAACGAAAGAATGGAGAACTTTACTTTTTTATTCCTAAATCGTGTGACTGCCGACAAGGTAAAAATTATGACCTAGACAAGAGCAAGACACTAGGTACATGAAAGCCTAAGCACCGAGAGACAAATGTCATTTGTCATTTCCATACATCATACAGGTTTCTACTTGTATAAACTGAGTGACGTGTCGTGTGTGTGTAGTACTTGTTTAAGTATAGAGTCTTTCAACCCTCCTGTTTATGTAAAGACGTTCCGTTTGAAAATACTTGAAAACAGAACAACACTGCATTTACTGAACTTATATGTAACACAAAACTATATACGAGTATTTTAAGTATATTCAATACAAACACGGCACATTAGGTCGACAGTTAAGCACACCTAGCGGCCTAATGTTACTATTCGTAGAGAGAGAAGGGAAATAATTTTTTTCTCATGCAGGGTCCGCCTGCGGCTTCTTGGATTTGGTTTCGTTGCATGCGTGCACAAGGGTGGCACTGACCTCCACCGCCACCGGAATTAGTAGGAACAAATTAAGCGGTAATCCCTTATTGTCGAGACATTCTGGGGGGCAGAGTCGGGTTAAGACGAAGCTTAGAAGTTCAAAAACAATTCTATTACGGGAAACGATACTTTTTCGTTGTATAGGCGTGGATTAAATGTTGAAGTAACTTAACTTTCGTTTATTTCATTGTGTGGGCTTAGAAATAATTGGTTTAGGATTCGGTGGCATACAAATATTGTTTCTTTTGCGAAGCTTTTTGTGCCTGTATATTTTTTACTATCATAACAATAACATTCAATGTTGTAGTAGAACAATGTTCATTCGAATTACTTTTCAAAAACATTTTCATCATGCATTCGAGCATAATCATATTCTTATTTATTACGATTGGCGAAGTGTAGATGCCATCATCCACAAAATTCTTCATATCTGCTGTCGTAGCCTGTATGAAGAATTAAGAGATTAGCAATAGCAGTCACAATCTGCGTACGCCGACGCACAAGTTGATACACGTATCGGCACTTAGCGAATCTCTTTTAAAGTTTAATGAAAAAAGTCTATTAAGGTTTTGTATCTATTTTCCATTTGTTTTGAATTACGAAACTCCATTATGGCTAAAACGTGCCCTCCCCGCCCCTTGAACCGATGAGCCACACGGCGCCCGTGGTTAAACTGCATATAACACCGCACGTGGTTTGTGGTTGCGGCAAGGACAATAGACACGCTTGCACTACATCGCTTGGAGTTTAATGTAACATTGACGTAATCACGTTAAGTCACCTACAGTTAGAGCGTATCAGCTTAACCTTGGGCCTTATTACAACTGAGAGCAGGGAGCAATTTCGTAAAATGTTCTTTAATTTCCAGCGAGTCAGCGCAGCGGTTACTAACGCATCTTCTTTCCTGGATATTTACTGATGAAATTGCTGGCTGCCCTTAGTTCAGGGAATTAACTTGAGTGGATATAAGCGGTGGTGATAAGGCCCCTTGGCAGCATAAGCTGAGCTCTCTTTCAAGTGTACTCGCAAACAACGCCAGGACGGTAAATAGTAAGTTTACGTTATGTAAATAATCAAGTGCCCTGAATCTGACTCGAAGGCAACAACTCCTCCACCAGAATACATTCAAATGAACAAATCTACGCTGGTTCTTGTTAAACCCTTATTAATCTTACTTTGGAAGCTGAAAAATAAGAAGAATACTCTGCATCTTCTTCTATTATTAATTTCGGCGAGGCAAACTTCATTGATGAGACTCTCTCCATATAACATTACTACTGAAGTTCTAAAAAACCTCTTTAGCTATAGCTATTCTCTGTTTATGTGCACCAATATTATCCCTCCGTCGAACGAAAACCTGAACAAAATTCAGAACGAACCTCTTTGCTATCCATTTGGTAGACCGGATTTTACTATTATATGCTCAGAACCGAGCAGAGGCCATTAGGTGATACTCACTTTGGGAGCAAAGTGGAGATGATCCTCTGCGCTTCTTCTGGCGGGGGCGGCGAGCGCGGCGAGGGCGGGTCTGGGGGCGAAGGCTCTTCGCGCTCCTCCGTTGGACGGAAACCCAGTGCGAATTTCGCTCTGAAATTAAGTTCAAGAACAATTAATGAAGACCTAATCACTTATTAGATAACTAATTCAAAATGTTTTTTCTGCGATGTAGTCGGCGCTCTACTTCCGCCTAGGAATATAACTTAGCCAAAGTATAGCTTAGGTATTGCTTTCAAATAGTGTAAGGATTTATTTTTCATTTCGGAAACACTCATTTTACCCATAAAAAAGGACTTTTACTAACCGAAAATAAAGATTTGCAGCATCGAATTCGCTCACCCTTGGTAATACAAGTATTACGTAGATGTTACTTATCAGATACAATCCCTCATAACTTAGGCTGGATATTTACTCGTACTGACGAAATTCCTTTCAGTTTAGGAAATCAACTTACATCCAAGTGATTGTAATAAGCCTCTGAGGTGAAATTGCCTTTACAATTGAAATTCATAAATACCAACCAGGTTTGAAACCTACCTTCTGCCGTTCATGCTCATGTATCCATCGTCCTCGGAGGTGTGACCCGCGAGCGGCGAGTCGTCGTCAGTGGCGGGCGTGGCCGGCGTGGCCGGCGTGGCGGGCGTGGCCGGCGTGGCCGGCGCGGCGCGGGCCTCCAGCGACGGCGGCTCTCCGCCCTCGTCGTACTCGCTCAGCACCTGGTCCAGGAGCTCGAGCGACCGTTGCACGTCATCGCACCCGCTGGAATAACAAATACGTATTTGTTACCTGCATCTATACACAAAATATATTTATGCCCTGTTTTTTTATGGGATTCGGCGAGCTAATAAAACTTTTAAAAAGCCAAGCTTGATATTTCTATTGGTAGGTCTGGTTAGAAAAGAAAAACCCTAAAAGTTAAGTAGTCTCTACAAATTATCATATAAAACGTCAGTTGACAAACTGTACTAAAAATTAATAAATAGATAAACAAACTATGATACAAATAGCATGTATTCACAAATAAGCATTTGGAATTGAGAGAATTATTATTTATTTTGCTAGTTCGGAAACCTACAAGGACCAAAGTGATTTATGTTAGTTCATCAGATGATCAGCAGACATTTTTAATAACTTTGTCTGCCTCCTGTTGTAAAAATTAGTTAATTTTGCCTCAGTTCAGCGTCCTAGTAACCCAATACAGCAGATTAAATTATTGACATTGCGTAAGGACTAAATAGGTCGAACAAACATGAAATGTAGCTACAGAACGACACAGTTTTTTGGCTTTCCGATGCACCTGCGCAGTAAACATAATCATTTAGTTATTGGTTTCCTATTTTAAATTCCATAAGTATATAGATCAGTTGTCTTGGGACGAGTGAGACTTTAAGAGATTACATGTGTTTGCCATTGTCCCATGTGACTTATGTAAACATTTTAACCTGTTGTTCACTTACAATATACTAACTAATATCTATCTCTACATGTATCTGCTCGCACAAAAATCGCCAATATGCTTTATTACTCGGTCGACCTGTCATAAGTGATTCGAATAGTTGGGTCTATTCCGTAACCCTGCAATTTCCGCGCCGGTTTTCTAGCCGGGTTGCCAGACTAAATAAGTTGGTAACACAGACCCATATCTTACTTAGGTGCCTCCTGAATATTCCATACAAAACTGAATGTTTATTATTTTAAATCTGTTTATGTAAGTTTATTTATTGCTATCTTAATAATATGTATGTCTATTGTTTTAGTCAAATTTAGTTTTTATTGATTAACTTAACTGCTCATCTTGCACCACCGCCACTGTTTACTCTTTTTAGTTTCCCTACCCGAAGGTTGCCTGGAAGAGATCGCTTGTAGCGATAGGGCCGCCTAAATTGTACTCATAAGTTATGTAAACTTTATTTTTGTAATTGTTATATTTGTGCAATAAAGAATATCTAATCTTATCTTATCTTAGTAGATAACGCAAGGCGCTCCGATTGTATTAAAAAAACGCATGTCACTTTCTAGACTGTCTCACGGAAAGGTCCAGGACCAGATGGTATCCCACCAAAATTTTTGAAATGTTGCGCGGATGAACTTTCGTTACCACTGTCTATGTTATTTAATAAAGCGGTTGCATCTGGGGTGTTTCCCACTCGTTGAAAGATGGCCAGTATTATCCCTGTTTATAAATCCGGTGATAGGTCATCATGTTCAAACTATCGACCTATAAAATTAAATATCCTTTCCTGCATTGCTAAGCTCTTTGAAAAGTTAGTATATAGTATATGTTAGTATACCCCTCTACGATCATCTGAGCAGCTACATATCCGATAGACAGCACGGATTCGTTAGAAAAAGATCTACTTTAAGCAATCTTTTGGAGTTTAAAAACTATTTATGTCATGTGTTTGCTTCTGGAGGGCAAGTTGATGCTGTCTATCTTGATTTTAGCAAAGCATTCGATCAGGTTGATCACTCTCTGCTCTGTCATAAGCTTTACTATTACGGTCTTCATGGTTGTCTGTTGAGATGGATTATATCTTACTTGAGTAATAGAACTCAACTAGTTACTGTAAAGAGTTACACTTCCTCTCTCATATCTGTACCTTCCGGAGTTCTACAGGGCTCACATCTTGGGCCACTTCTATTTGTAATTTTTATAAACGATTTGGTTGATCGTCTGACATGTCCATCTCTCCTCTATGCCGACGATTTTAAAATTTACACGGATATCAGTGATATGACACAGAGCACTGCGCTTCAAAATGATCTGAAGATTATTTCTGACTGGTGTTCTTACAACAAAATGAATATTAACGCAAGCAAAAGCTGTGTCATTTCTTTCACTAGGAAAAAGAACCGAGTAGTTCAGCAGTATTTTATTCAAGACAAGGCAAGAATAGGCAAGATACTAGGCAGAAAGGAGATTGTTAAGGATTTGGGTGTTTTATTTAATGATCAATTAACCTTCAGGCCTCATTATGATCATATTCGGAAAAAGAGTTACAAACTATTGGGTTTTATAATGCGAACAACCAAGGCTTTTCGAAAGCCCCGTAGTATCTTGTGCCTGTATTTTAGCTTGGTTAGAAGTATTTTAGAGTATTGTTGTCCGATTTGGTCCCCATATTATGATGGCCATATCGACAGCATTGAGAGAGTGCAGAGGAAATGCTTAAGGTTTAGTTCACGTAAATTTAATTATGGACGTTCGCTCAGAGACTACAGGGAGAGGCTTTTAAAGTTTGACCTGATACCTTTGCAGACTCGTCGTAAAAGATATGACTTGCTTTTCCTTCACAAGATAGTGCAATCAGCTACTGATGCGTATCCTACATCGCGATATCAAAGTTATCCGAGCGATCGAATATAGATACAAGAACCCGACAACATCCGTCGGGCAGTAGCCCACCAGACACAACACCCGTCTGGTCGGAGGATCCTCCCTTTTCAATGGTGGATGAGGAACTTAACACCCTGTTCCTCACATCCCCCCCAAACGTGTTTAGCCTGCTTCCCGTACACATTTGGCCAGAGTCGCCGGTAACTCGAAGAAGTCGACCCAAGAAGCGGTGGCTCGACGTCATCAAGGGTGACATGCGTGCCAACAGACTCACCACTGAGGATGCACAAGACCGAATGCAAGAGACGCGAAGTGGGCCAAGAAAATCAGAAAGGCGGACCCTGGGACCCCACACACCGGTGTGGGTTCACAACCGGGATAGACCGCACGGATGATGATGATGATGATGACTTAGACACGCGAAGTTTGTACAATCATTGTATCTTGTACTTGTTTTTTGTTTAGTTTTATCATTCATGTTGTGTATATTTTCTTTCTACACTTGCTTCATCTATTTTAGTTCATCTCAGTGGTTGGTAACAAGTAGCGGCAAGCGGGCGAGGTCGCGGCAGTCAATTCCCAGAGATAATGGTAAATTGAACTCATTTCCTTCACGAGCGGCACTCTCCGTTCGAGAACACTTCCTTTTGCTGCACCATTAGAACTGAATTAGTATTAACGATATACGCCGTGTTAAAATATCATTATTGCATAATTTGGATATGGTATACAACCTAGTTATTTACTTTTATGTTGAATCATAGAGCTTTTTTATAATGCCCGTCCAGATGACCTCACTCCACCTGATGGAAAATGGTCGTGAGGTCCAGATATTTGGACCAAGTTTCAATGACAATCTGACAACGGAACAGTTAAAATATATTTTTGACGCTATAAAGTCTTACGAATCCCATCATTATAATAATTTAAACTAATTATTCGACTTAATGTTCTTTTTATGAATTAAAAGATAATGATAAGAAAAATCCTTTATTGTTTTCTTAATGAAAGCCTTTTTAGAGTTCGGAACCAATTTAAAGTAGTTAAGAATGATTTAAACTTGATTTAGTATTTTATTTAATACCACAAAAACTGCCAATGTTTTATCAAATCGGTAAAGTTCAGTAGGAATTCCAATCTTTGTCGACACAGCAAACGTTACTTCAGAACAGTCACTGAATAAGTAATAATACAAAAAGGGAGTAAAATACAAATAGAGCAGATACAGGCATCGTTTAAAATTCGAAGTGAACTGCTAGCGAAGCGCATGCTCTTTAAAAGTATTCATTTTGTTCAAAATCAGCCTGTCCCCGTGCTGCAAGTGGTTGTAGTAGAAAGTGGCAGGCACAAAGCAACCCTTCTGAAAGGAGGAGGTGCTCGCCGTCTCTCGATAAGCCCCGCTCGATGGGGACGCTCTCAATATTTGTACAATGAACTCCAGCGACGTCATTAGAATAATATTCAAATGTATGCTCATGTATCCGTTTTTATAGTATCGAGAATAGGAGCTTTACTCCAATTTTGTTTTGATGGCATCAGGTTTTGATTTCTACAGAGAGTGCGTATATTATAAACGTGACTTTGCATGCAGTATTTACAATAGGAAATCAGTAGTATTTTTCCTTATGGTGAAATTATAAACCATTAGTTGTAATGATTTAAGACACTAGCTGTCCGTCAGCGGCTACGCCCGCGTAGACTGTTTCGCCTGTCATAAAATATAAGAGCCTAAATAAAAAATATATAGCATACGTCACTTGCTGATAATGTAGCTTTATATTGGTAAAAAAAATAATATCGTTCAAGTAGTTTCGGAACCTATTCATTACAAACAAACAAACAATCAAATATTTCCTCTTTATAATATCAGTATAGATTAATAACATTAAGATACTAAAATCTATAATGAACGCGCATTTTTATATGAATAAACCTCAACTAAATGATATTCAACGATGAGGCTGTCAAATGGCTCTTTAATTTGGAAATATAATGTAATTTTACCTACGTAATTTCTATTTTACGGTTAACTAAAAGTTAAGTTTACGCAAAGGTCTGGGCGGCCTTGAATATTGGCCGTACTGGCAGAATAAGGTTAGTACTAAACTCCTCGAGCACACTTCAACTATTGAAGCAGGCTTACGCGTGTCTTGAGTTGAGCCCAATGTTTCGAGAGGTGTCCGCTATCGTGTCTTGTCTCCGAGCGATCTAGGGTTCATTAGCGTCACTACTAATGATCGCGTCGTACACTGTACAGAGATGAGCTTTCCTTTTCATGCAAATATTGAAATCTTGATCGAACTAAGCTGGAGTTTGCAATCTGATTAGAGGCAATTGGAGCTGTGAGAGAGGAAATAGAAAAAGTCTTCTATAAAAATTTATTCGTAATATAAAAAATGCAGCAAAAATTGGAGAGACCGTTGCTACGTTGTCAATAACGAATAGGTATATCTCCAATACCCACGAGTATAATAAAATATTGTGAGTTCAGCACTGTTAGTTAATGGAGGACAAACTATTATGTAAATGGGTAATGCTATTACAAATGGACGGTTTGGAAACAAGTCATGTTTTTAAATTGTGCGCCTTCGAATTAAGTATTTCAGTAAATCAGTTTCAACCCTGTATGTGTCTGAGTGTGATCTTTTACAACAGTGTTTTTCAATCTGTGGGTCGCGACCCCTAGGGAGTCGCGAAACCTTACTCAGGAGGTCGCTTGCAAAAAGAAAAATGTAAGGTTCTTACACTAAAATAAAAAGACATTTTTAGTGAGAATGATGCGCTTGTTAAAATTTCAAACATTTGTCAAATCGTGATGCTATTTTTGAAACGTTAATAATCAAATCATTATCTAATTCGCAGGTCATTTAATTCAGAAGGCAGGTACTAACTTAGCAGCTAAAGCTTGTCGATGAAGAATTTCGTGTCCATGAAATGTTTGGCATTATCGATTTAAATTTCGCATAGATTCCGCTCATGCCAGTCATAGCTTTAACGCCACCATCGCTAATAGTGTAATAGCAAAATATTTTTTCTAATCAATTTTTTGGACCGTGCTAGCTGACATCCAAGTCAAAGGCGCGGATTGTCCTATACCTCGTACTAACTTTAAAAAAAAGCTCTCGCGGCTTCTTGGAAAGTGTACGTCTTAACAAGAAATAAAGGTACCAAAATAGAGAAAATCATTAGCGTAGTCTTTTAAATAATTTCTTTGCCTAAGGGTGATCGCCAGAATTTCTTAACCTGTAACCGGGTCGCGAATAAAAAAAGAATTAAAAACACTGTTTCACAACAAACAAAAACATGTGTGTATATCAATCACAGCCACTTATAGCATTCTTTTTAGTTTGGAAACAAGGGATTTGAAGGGATCTTGATATCGATGTAATGACAGTTAAATAAAATAAGTTCTAATGAGCTCATATGAAAACGATTTCCAACGAAATAAGGTTCTTATTCTCAAAGTTATGGCGAGGTAAATAAAGCAGAAGAGGAAGCCATCGCGGGATAGTGTTTCTTATAGCGCCGGTAGCTAACAATATCGTTTCCGCGTACCGAGTATACTCGCCGATGCCAGTCGGTGGTTGCTTGTTTGTGTGTGTGTGCTGTATTGCATTGTATCGCGGGCCACAAAGCAGCGCACTCAGCAGGAGTGCCGGGCGGGCGCGTGCCAGCCTTTGTTTTATTTCACCCACACTACTTCGCTTTCGAAACTTTTAAGAGGGACTTCAAATTGCATTTCTCCTTCAACATAAGTTGGTTTTACGATTAGTTACAGTTATGCACTCCTCAAAAGTAGTTAACTGGCATTCAAATTACATGATTCTCAGATTGGCCAGTGGACGAGTGATTTGATAGATTCTTAGGCAAATGAGACTTTCCAACTAGTACGTACCTTACTTGAATGAGAAAGTAACAGATGGATTTGCCACAGTACTTACAACAGGCCAGGGTGGAACGTATACATGGGCAGGTCGTTTTTGCCCTGATTTGCGATTGGTCAAGGAGTTAGCAAAAAGTTTTATGTTTATATTTTTAGCATATAAGTAGTATTTATCTTCAATGAGCAAAAAGGTTAATTAAAAATTTCATGTTCAAATTAAATTATCTAAACTTTCTTCTCACATCTTGTATCAAAATAATTTAAATAATATGTATTGTCAAGCAACATTGCTTAAAGAAAGATAAAATATATAAATGATTTTGTAACTGGCATGAAATATACAAAGAGTATATATTCCACATAACTTAGCCCTAAAAAATGAAACTAAAAAGTACTTCTAATATGTTAGCATATACACATCACATATCACATACTCGTAATTCTTATCAATTGTATATTGCTTATCAAAAAATAAAGCCGCAATAAATAATTTACTTACGTTGATTATAAAAATAGCACACATCAACATGGTCTAGGGATATATAAAACTTTTTAAATAATTTAAAAAGCACTGGCCTTACAAAAAAACTAATAATGACAGATTATAAAACATTATTAAGTTCATATTTTAAATTCAAATTTGTATATAAAAGGTTTTGTTTTAGGATGAAATTCGCATTCATTGAATTTCTTCCAAAGAAGTAAATCTTCACGAACTTCTAACTCGATTAAAACTCCATAAATTTCTATAAATCTTTGTCAAACGCATCTGCGGTGTTCATTTAATCATGCCACGTAGACACTTGACCAAGAACGAAATGTTAAGAGCAGTGGGCATGATTCAAGCTGGCGCTACCCAAATTGCGGTTTCTGAAGCCATGAGGACCAGTCAGAGTGTTATATCCAGGCTTGTTGTGTCACGGGGAAAGTGGTGGAACGGCACCGAGGACCTCAACGCATTACAACACATGTACAGGACCGATTCATAGTACATGCTGCACGAAGTCAAAAAATGTAACGGCGATGCAATTGGTTCAAAGGCTACAGCGAGAGTATGGTTTGCTGGTAAGCGGTCAAACTTTGAGAAGACGACTGCATGAAGTCAACCTACGTACTCGTAGGCCACTTCGGGTACCAGCGCTAAGGAGAGGCAATCGAGGAAGAAGATTACAATGGGCTATTGCACACGAAAACTGGAACCATTCTCAAGGGTCACTTGTGCTTTTCACTTCACAGATTTCATCCTGATTCGCGAAGAGTACGCGTTTGGAGAGAACCTGGACGTTAGAATCGACTGCAGCACCCACAACAAGTTCATGCATATCAAGGTGGCACGATTATGGTTTGGGCAGGAATTCGTCTCGGCGGTAGAGCGGACCTCGTTTGGATACAAGGCAATATGACTGCTCTAAAATATGGAGATGAGGTGCTAGAGCCTGTAATCTTGCCCCACAGACAGCAATTGGGACAAAATTTCCAGCTAATGCACGACAATGCCCGTCCACATACGGCGCGTATCGTTACAAGATGGTTACAACAGCATGATATCCAAGCTTTAGACTGGGCTCCACAATCCCCTGACTTAAATCCTATTGAGCATGCCTGTGATATGCTTCAGAGAAGAGCTCTTAGGAATTTCCCTGAAGATATTGTGCATGAAAACCAGCTTTTCTTGCATCTTAGTAGGACTTGGGACAGTATTCCATAACAGGATATTGACACCCTTGTTTTGAGTATGCAGAACCGCTGCAGATGTGTCAGGGGAGTCTTAGGTGGATCCACGGATTATTAATTTTAAGTTTTCAACAATTTTTATTAAAAAAATATTGTTTTGTTTAGGTTTTGATGTTTCAAAAATAAAGATAAGATTGAAATTTTGTCTGAGTTTTTCCTCTTCTTCTAAGTTTTTTTTTAATTTAACTTTATTTAAAAGTTTATTTATCAGAATAGATATTAAACAAGGTTTATTTAAATGTGTAGGTGTCCTAGCAAAAAGTTAATAGAATTTTAGTTATTTAGGTTTGAGTGAAATATCCCTAGACCATGTTGATGTGTGTAATTAATAAACAAAACAGTCTGAATGTAATTCAACATACACGTTTAAAAAGCAAAAAACCCTCTATAAGTATTTTCGCAAGCCTCTTCTCAAACAAGGAACTAAAGGCTAAGAAACTTTCGCACGTACATCACCATGTAGGCCTACATCTTGATATGGAGAGGTGGTACTATTTATGCGGAAATGAGTGCTGCGACGCGGAAGTGCGCCCCCGCCCTTGGCGCGCTCCGGCCGTCGACCCCGCTACGTCACAGCCTGCCGCGCTTTGGCAATGCATCTCGGAAAAATCACTCGAAGATCAATCAAACTCAACCACTACATATGCATGCCGCCTTATGCTGATGACCGACTCATTTGCATGCAAGTTTGGGCTCTGATTTTTGCAGAGTCATGCTTTCGTTAAGTATTCAGGCTACTGTTGTGTGGGCTGTCTGTGCTTTTTATTACCTATTTTGTTCTTCCTGATTTGCATTCAGATTCGGAATGTATTTTTCAGCAGGTTTAACTATTTTGATAAGTAGCGTTGCAGCTTATCTTTTCAACTTTTGCTTCCTTGGTCCTCACGTATTACCTAAAACTATTTTCTTCCCAACGCATAGTAGCTATTGTGAAACAGCAACCGCCAGTTTCGGAAACACAAATGAAATTACTTAATTAATTGTTTTATCAGTTTAAATAACCAATAACATCACTTTACTAATGTTTCATTAACATTCAAGTTTTCATGAACTGTGCGATAAATTATCATAAATCAGTTCCTCTTTTTTAGACGGTAGTGTAAGAGAGTAGCTTTCAGTTTATAAAACAAAATACAAACATCTAAGTTCAACTTGCACAAGTGTAACTTAGAAGTTTTGAACTCTAGTTCGACCGAAATTTAGCTAGTTTTAAAAGTGTACAAAACTTGTCCAATTAGTTGATGCTAAAACTTTTATGTTGTTAGCCGTTCAGCGCAGTTTAGAAATTTTACGGGTACTAACTGATTTACGAGTTTTTCTTATACGTACTTAATTCAGGTCAACTATTTCTACGAAATATAACCAATATAACGCCAAAAACATTTTATTATACGGTATGCAACCTAAGATGGCACGTTACTACAACTTATGTGATGTTATTAGAGAGAATGGTTCCTCTAAAATGAGACCTCAAAATTGGTACCATTCACCATAAAAACGTACCGGTCAGAAAATTAGATAGTACCTACAATCTTTCCCAATAGTTATGCTCATAAAAGTATATTGCGGGCGATGTAAGACCATTTTCACCTTCGCAAGAGGAGCAATTCTTTATCCCTGTATCGATAGTTTCATCAAACTACGTCCTATTAATTTTCTCGCACAAGTTCACACGAGCTCGCCGAAAACAGAATAACTTTATTAATAATACTTTCGCTTATTTCGACAGACTATCTGCTTTCTGAATTGCATTAGCAAGTCCGACGTGGAGGAAATGTTGTTACGTTATTAATTGCATTCCTACTCTTCCTTACCCTAACCAAGGGCAAACAAAACGAAACAGACGCGCTGGAGAATTTGATGTTTTTTATGGAATTCACCAAGTTTTTTTCTCATTCGACTTTGTGCACTCGATGAAACAGCTAAACAAACTCACCTAATGAATTGCAAAAAATGATATTTTCATCTTAATTTATTTGATTTTTTGCTGCACAATCAGTAAAAAGACATGTAAGGTTTTAATGGCGACAAAGAAAAATTGTTCCGTCAACAGTGCAACAATGCTTTAACGGATGAAAACGCTATGTTTTACAAATGTTGCTAATATGTTCTACAAATTACTTAACCAAAAAATATATTTAATGAAAATAAACTCGTAGACTAGTACTACATTATGAATAACACAATTACACGTTCGATTCAGAAGACATCGAAATTAATCTCAGTCCGAAATTATTTGAAATTCTGTTGCTTAAAAGTGAAGGATGGTTTCGCTCGGTTCATTTTAGAAGAATTGTAGCTATATCACAATGCACGGAGCTCGAATAAAATAAAAGCGCATTTAGTCTGAAAGTACTTGCAATAAAACACAACTCCGAAACTCGAAATGGTATAAAGATAAACAGTGTACCGAAGCGAACGATTGCAATTCTTTCAGCACACAGCCGGTTGACTTTTCCGGAAAATCGTAACCATCTTTCATGTGTCGGAAGGAACCCGTGAGGACATGCCAATAGTGCGGGCTGTAACAACACCTAGCTCAAACAGCCGGAAGCAATTCCACTCCTCAGCACATGCTCTAAGGTTGACATTCCAAATAAGCTTCACTATTATCGGCGCCGACTTAAAGCAAATAAATGAGTACACAATGAGGTGTAGGAATGTCGCTGCTACACTTCCTTGGCGATTTAATATGCATATTACTTAATGTAGTAGTAGTTTTGCCACTTTATGAATGTATTGTGTAAATATTTAATAGAAGGTTAAGTTAGCGTTATTTCTTTCTTACTTGTTTATACAACTCTTACAAGTAAATAAAAGCAAATACCTACACATTTAAAAAGTGGGATTATTCTTTTTGAAATGTGACTCACAATGCAATTGAATTAAAGCGATTTGAAGCGCTGTGATTATTATTTATTATTAGGTAAGTAGCAATTTATTGAATTCATAAGCAACACTCTATTTAACATCCTGATATGAAACCAGATTACAAAATATCTAAAGAAAGTAGATTTCTATTCCGTGTAGAACAAAACATCGACGTAACCTACGTACCTAAGTTTGTCCACATCATTTGTAACTTTCTCGTTTAAAGCTTCAGTGGCTCCAACACTCGAACCGTTAGAAAAGAGTTAAATAGGAAAAAGCGCGTGGAAAAAGCGAGGACAAACTGAACTGATGGGAGATTAGATTGTCACAGCACACGAGAGAAATCAGGAAACATTCGCTGGACCTATTAGATTAATGAACGTAGGAAGAGATGAGCAACAACAATACAGAGCAACTTGTGGACAGTAAATGATGACAAGTAACCATTTTCCCTGTATACATTTTTATAAATGACATGTTGTGTGATTCTTTCGATTATTAGCACAATCTTCCGGTGGATCTCTGCTTTTTTATACTGACACTGTGTCAGATAAGCTTAAAGACCAATGTGATTTCTATAAAAACATTATGGCGCGTCTCTGAGAGATTTACAAATGACCGAGAGCCCGTTCCAGTAGCCGTGCCAAAGGTCTCTTCCCAGCATCAAATACTTTCTCGTTATTTGTTTTAAGAAACCTTAAGTAATTTAAATATAATTAAGTGGACGTAAACTGCTGATTTCCCAGCTTTGTGAGTGAAATAAATTGACTGCATGTAGTTCCACGCTAGCTAAATCAACAAAAATCCTAAAAAAAGTGTTTAAATTAGCAAGCACTTCCACGCTAAATCACTTGCGGGTCATCGGCATTGCGTATGCTGGATGCGTATCATTAAAAGGGAGGGTTCTACGTAAATGGGTTTCATTTTAATTTTTGGCTCTTAGCGGTGGACGGCAAATTATTTTGGCGTGGTGAGCAAACTCCATTAACATTAACGGATTTAAGTAAAGCTGTTTAACTGTTAATTTGAATATAACTTCGTAGCCGTAATTTACTAAGATACGTTTGGTTAAGTAGTAAGTTTATACATATTTATTTCGAGGGATTAGACAATACAAAAAAACAAAACACATAGTAAACAATATTTGCAACAACCCTAATATATTTTTAATACGTCGTGCAGTTAATGCGAAAATGTCTACATTTCTAGAATAAGTAATTAGTTTCGTATGTACTCATATCAATTTTTGTGTACCTTTTTTTCAATTAAGTAGGTACTTTATTTAAAAGCGAATGAGCCATATTTAGCCATAGAGCCATGATTTCGATAATTTCATTTCATTTTATTTATTCAAAAACAACATACATTGTGTGTGAATGCACATTTTATAAACAATAATATCATTAACAATAGAACAATTATTAATTATGCAGTGTAGTCCACACACACAATGAATCTTTACACAACAGTGAATCCAAACAGGGCCACTGAACTACAGTTTTCCATTAATATTGAATCGATAAGTAGATACCTGTCACTCAGTTGAGTAATTTACCAGTCGCTAGTAAAGTTCTCAATAAAGAAGACGCTGTCACTTACTAAGCAGATTATGTCAAATAGGGCTGTTTTGACAGCTTAGTTTATTTTTCAAACAGAATCTTCAATCGTGCATTCATAGTATACCGACTTAAACAGCAAATTATCTTTAGGGACCATAGGTAGATAGAGGAATTAGGAAAAAACATTTATCGAATAAACTGAATTTAAGGATTTTTGTATAGGTACAAGTGTGTTTCGTGATTTATGGTCGGTTATATACTATGGCAGATTAACGCCAAATTATGCTTATAATTTCTAACATATTTTGTTATATAGTCTGGACTCACTTTGAAAGGTAGAAAAAGCATTAAGGCGACCATTTTTAGTAATCTGAGTAGCTTTACATATTTCATAATAATAGAAACAATATTTAAAAACCAATTTCCGCGTACTTGTAATTAGGAGAAGCAGCCTAGGATACTGAATTAAGAGATGCGTCTGTATTCGGGCAGTCGCATATCGATCCTGAGGCTAGACGAGCGACGCGGTCGCGCCAATGAAAAACTATGCTTTTTGTCGCCAACTTCGCCAGTTTGCCCGCTAGTTTGCCGTCGCGCCCGAAATAACGAGCCAATGGAGTCGAAGTTTAACCGGGCCGTTAAATGTGTTGATTTTTTGGGCGAAGCCCATTAACGTTCCTGCGCGGAAGGCCTTCGCTCTGTAAGTCTACTTTATTCTTGTTTCTTATAGAATTAGGCTAAGTTGTTCAATAACACAATACATTAGTTTAAATCAAGTCTACCGCCACGCTCAAAATAACGAGCCAATGGAATCGTAGTTAACCCGCGCCGCGTGGAATGTGTTGATTTTGAGGCTTTCCCCGTTAAAGTTCCTGCGCGAAAAGCCTTTGCTCTGAAAGTCTACTATACTCTATCTTCCTAAAGAATTAGGCTAAGTTGTTCAATAACATAATACATTAGTTCTGATCAAATCTACCGCGCGCTCAAAATAACAAGCCATTGGAATCGTAGGTAACCCGCACCGTGGAATGTGTTGATTTTTAGGCTTTCCCCATTAAAGTTCCTGCGCGAAAGGCCTTGGCTCTGAAAGTCTATTAATTAGCTTTAGTTGTTCAATAATATAAAGACAAAAACACGTAACAATAGTTCTAAAACTGTTCGTTCAGCTTCAACTTGGGTTTAGTCATCTCAACGTATTGTCTAGGCACACATTTTGATCACATTTATTTGGATATCCAAATTAACGCAAGAAACTACAGCTCAAATAACTGCGACATTATATTTCACTTGACGTTATTTATATTCCCAATTTTTAATTTCTTATCACACTCTACAAGCAAATATCGAAGACATTATAGGCCAATCTATCCGTTTCTGTGTAACATTAGAATGTAAATACATAAAACAATTTCCAAACATGGGGAGCACAATATTGGGTACGGGAATAATCGTTAATAACATTGAGGGTTGCCAGCGCCTGTACCGACCCTCCTGCGGCCTGCGAGTACAAACGCAATCCTAATTTTGCCATTTTATGGCACCAATAGCTATGGTTATACTAACATAAAATCTGATAACGAAAATATAAGACAGAAATATTCGTTTCTTTTATAGTGCCTACATCTTTTATTATATGGTAAACCGATTGGCAACCGTTGCATTCATATCAATTCTTGATGGACAACGTCCTAAAAATAGGGCAGATTTTCTTTTGTTCTAGTAATTCAAACATATATAGGCCCAAATCTTTGATGTTTTTTTTAGCAATCTATACAATTCTCTCGGTAGTCTGGAAGAGATCGCTTTATAGCGATCATACCCCCTATAACTTGTTGTATTTGTTTGTTTTTGCCAAAAAGATAATTTATCTTATCTAATCTATTTTATCAGCACAAATATTTCGAAGGACGGAAGTATCCATGATGGAAAAAAGTTTGTATGAGATTAACTATGAAATTTTAAGAAATGATAATCGTGTTTCATACAAAATACTCGAGTAGAAATCGACGAAATGCATGGAACTGCTGGTAAAAATTTTATAAGATCTCAAAGTTGGGTCCATAAAATGTTTTATTATTTTAAGTTTGGGTCACTTTTGAAGTATTTGACCCTTTTAAAATACAACCGTGTCTAAATTATAAAAAAAGGAACAAGAAAAAAACACTATAAAATATCAAACAAACATTTAAGCTTTAAGCTCTTCATACATTTTCCAGTTTTCATCGCTGGGCTTACATTATTCCGGAAGTCATGAAATCCTCCGGTAATCTGCATGACGGCATTACTTTAGTATGCAAACAAAAATGCTTTCGGCGCTCAAGAGTATAAATCTAAAAATTAATAAATTACTTCAACGGGCGCCCTTCTTCCGCCTGTCGCGATGACACGCGGGGTCTGTGCGATCCGCTTTGTGCAAGTACGGTCAACCAGACAAACAAAGACATATTTTATATAACGTCGGAAAAGAGGTTAAGGTTAGGTATAAATAAATAAATAAGAAGCATGCGTGCAAGGGTTTACCGCTTGATGGTAAGAGCTTACCGCAGCTTATGGACGCTTGCCACACCAGGTTTCTCACATACGCGTGGCCAACCCTGATAAAACCTAAAACTCTAGTTAACTAAAAAAAAAAACAAAAATAAACAGATTTTCTCCCCAACTTTCTTCTTCACACTATAATATAAGTACACCACCGTTGTTTTCACTCGGGTGACCGGGTCGCGATGACATGACAACCATTTTTGATATTTTGGTTTGACAGGTAACAAAATTACGATACGGTTTATGATCACGAGCTCGTCGTGCAAAAATCATTGGTACGGTACTGGTTTAAGGCAAGCGGCAATGATTTATCACGACTTCTATTCTATTTAGCCATACTCGTATGTGTTCTCTTCGATTGTTTGTTTCGTTCAACAGTTTTATTTATTTACTACACTAAAAAGTGTCACTTCACAGCAAAAACTACACCTCTACTAATCCATGAAATAACAAGATAAACAAAGCCACTCACTGTGGATAGCAAAATGTTGAGTATGACTGTACTATCAGTCTAGCAAACGCGCCGCGATCGCAGGCAGAGCCGGGGCCGGATGCTGTAGCATTAGTCGTCTGATTTATACGTCTGGTGGGGACTGTATTGCGTTAATTCCACAAACAATACTAAAGGGGGCGCTGCGAGCGACCAATAAACAAAACTCTTTTCACTATCCCAGTAATGTAATACATAAATTGAAACTGTATCAGCATGCAGATTGCGCTCCAGACTAACATATCAAGAGATTATAGTCTGATGGTGATTTGAATACGAATAGCTGACTACGAAATGTTTCGAACTATGCATCAACTTTTGTAAGCTACTCGTACTTCTAACTATCGGCGTGATTGCTATGGTGCTACAGGGTATGGTTTTAGGTTCAAATAATAGACTTGTGCTTCATAGTCGCAATTTTTGACTCTTATAAACCTTTTCTCAATATCTGATTAGGAAGTAGTCGTGCGTACAGCAGAAAACAATTAGTATTAATTATTTTAGCAACAACATTACTACAACATAATTTAACATAACACACACACAACTACACACACAACTACACACACACACACACACACACCTACACACACCACTTACACATGTACACAAGTACACGCAATCACACACCGGCTAGCTCAGATACACACGCTCACAAAAACACACACATTTTCTCTCACAAACCGTGATATAGATATAACAAATTATTTTATCAGTGTAAAAGTTTCTTGTTTTTATAATGCATGCCGTGCAACTTGTAATAGAAACAACACTATAGCGGGAATAGTTTTTATAAGTGTACTATTATTTTACTGGTTGGTTGGGTGGTATTATGTTATTGGTGTAAGTTGTCCTAAATAAAAAAAACATTATTTTACATGTTTATATTCAATTACCATGTAGTTTTCAGCACCGTTGTCCACATCCCTTTCCAGTAATACCGAATGAATAGCTTCTTAGGTCTAAATCAAATTGTATTATCAATGTAATCAGTTGTAATGCATCATATTTAGTTCTACTTTATCGATCAAGTAAAGCAAACCCTAGAAAATTGTTGAAAAAAGAATGTCAACAAATGGGCGCAATGTGTTCGTAACCGCGAACACAGACCACGTGGACTGCTTAAAGGCATAAAAAGGGTTGCTGACAGAGATGTCTTTTTAAAAATCAATATAATCACGGTCGTTTACCCAGCCACCCCAGCAAATTGTCCCAACCCTATCACGACTTCCGTGCGTCGGAGGCTCGCCGCTCTTAAAGAGCTGTGGATAAAATTTGATCCCATACACCCCTGCCCCACAGGCGTACCTATCTGCAGTTAATTATCTGTGTGAGGGGAAGATTGGGGGACGTCTGCGCCAACACCAATCTCTCCCCAGCTTGTAGGACCCGAGATTCGGCGGAGCAATCGGAAAGGTAACTTGTAATTAGTTTTAATTAAAGCTGATAGAAAATAAATGTGGCCCAATATTAAATTTTGTGCCGTCGATCAAAGGCCAGGAAGATATACTTGCATAATGAATGAGGGAGGACAACGTTATCTCCAGCGTAAACGACTGTTTCAAATTAAACGAGAAATAAAATCATCGCCGGAATCGCTGGAAAGTGCTAAACATTAATGTGCTGTAAACCATTAAGTTGAGTGACGAGGCCGGAGCCCGGGGGTACTGAGGCAAGCAGGCAAGGGCTGCAGGACGTTAGGCGGCTGGTTGAAAGAATACCTCCCGCTCCCTACATTTTGTTCCAAGAGCGTAATTACCGGCATCAAACGGATAAATTAGATTAATCACACTTGCTTTGACGGCCAGGTGCTAATGGAAACTCACGTTACGACCTCTAAAACGTTAAGTGTTGACGTGTTCTGCTAGCTTATCGTTAAATTGAATGCGATGCGGCCTGTCACAGTTCGGGAGATCAGTTCAGTCACCGTTAGTACAGAATTGGACATATTCAGGCGAAACAAGCTTCATGTACAAACAAGGACGCATCGCGCGGTTCCAATAAATGAAATTGAATTCTCTGCAGTTGGTTTTATTTCCTAGCGTAACTTGTTGCGACAGAAGAGCATTTAGGATGACCAAATAATTATATTTCTTACAAGTGCTGTTTGAGGTAGGTCAAACCCTACATCAAACAGCGTATTTATTCAATGAGCATGAGAGATTTTAATATTTTTTAAAGTAAATTATTAATATGAACTATGACTGTCAATGTCTCTCGGGACGATTTCCTTTTGTAAAGCTATCTAGAAGTTCTAGCGTAAAAGGGTAACTATTCAAATGTATGGGGATGACATAAGCTGTCACTGGCGCTTATGTCATCCACATACATTTAAACGCTTTCTATTGTAGAAATCATCGTGACGTGTTGCTCTTGGCTAGCCCCCCTGATATAGACACCTACGATACTTTGCAACTATTTTAGAGAATTTATCACATACTTAGAAAATTATAAGTGCAATAAGAATCAAAAAGTTTATTACTTTTATTCTGGAAATTTTGACCTTTTGCTTCGAGTTAGGCGAGTCATGTGTGTGCGTCGGGATCATTGTCCGCGACGTTTCCACCACCTCCAAACTAAATTAGCCGTGAGCGAGCCTAGACCCGCAATTTATAGTCTTCCAAACTGAGCGGGCTTAACCTTACATGAACCTGAATGACATTTAGAAATGCTCTTAGTATGCTCGGGTCGTATTAAGGTGTAAGTTTGCGCATAGTATGCGGCACAGTTCTTCTGGACTCTGGCTATGGAAGACTGTAAAAGAACTTTCGTTAAGGTTAGACTACTGACTATTCTAGATGGTTCAAGGTGTAAGTTTCTAGGAAAATTAACGTGGGTTTTAATTTACCAGTCGTAAAACATAAATTGTATTTTGTTATCTTTCAGATAACGTGATGGTTTATTTATATACCCTATGAAAGAGTTTGTCATAACGAGGTGGGTTACTCGCTGGTTTTGGACCCCAAACTATTCATAGTCGCCTGAGACCGATGATAAAAATGAACTCATCACAAAAGCTCGTTACAATATTGTACATCTGATAGCTTAGGTTCATTATAAACTAGCGCTCAACGACCTTTATCTCTGCTAATGTTCCAAAAACAGGCTGATTAGTTCACAGTTGTGAATTCGAAATAAAAACTGAAACTATTTTTGATTACATAACATCGAAGAGAAAATAATGTTTTGTGTTCATATGAATACAAAATACAGCAAACTACTATTTGGATTACATCCATTCCAGGTAGTGCAGAAGCCCGCCCGCCCGGTTAGTGGATGACGTTCAACCCCTGCTGTTAATTCGCATGATCACATCACAACCTGCGTCACTACCCTGTCCTTTCATCTCCTAGAAGTACGTACGTGACATAAATTGACAACAGCGAATTTAAAGCCACGGCCTGAACTCTGAAAAGAGTTTATGAAGTGAGTCAGATTTCTGCAAAAAAAAATTTTGGAAACCGCTAACAGTTAACGAAGTTTCAGCAATATATAGATGTTAGAAGGTGTGCTAACACAGCTAAAACAAATACAAACGAGGTTGTGTGCAAAAACGATACGAAACGCAAGAATAGCCGACGCAGCAATTATCGCAAGTATGTATTACGCGCCAAAGTCAAGTTCATGATCGCGTAACCAAGAAGCAACAATTTGACATTATCATCGCAAATATAGAAAATACGCTTACAGATGTGAGAAACCATGCGTTTGGAAGCAACCCTATAATTTTAAGAGTCGGGGAAATTAAAATAGCACAGGCAACGGCGGAATCCTGTGCTATTTTTCCAAGTAACCCTCATTCGTCGAGGTTGAGTTTTTTTTTAATCGATACGGGAACAAATACCATAGGTAATGTAACCCCTCACTGTTACCGACCGAGTAGGTCGCGGTTAAGGTTTTTAAATCGATACAGGAGCGAATATCCCGGGTTATGTAACCCCTCGCTGTTACCGACCGAAAAAGTCGAGATTGAGGTTTTTTTACCGATACGGGGGAAAATATCTCGGTTAATGTAACCCCTCATTGTTACCGACCGAAAAGGTGGTATGAGGTATTTAATCGATACCTGAGCAAATGTCTCCGGAATGTAAGCTATAGGCCGCAGAGATGGTTCGAAAATTAACCCATGGAGATTGTGTTCGAAAAATTGTACGAAAATGGGTTAACAATTAACATAGAGAAATGTTAATTCCTCCAGAGTGAGTTCGATTTTTTAGGTTATCGTGTAACGAAACGAGCCAAAGGATACGCCGGGGAGAAGAAATATTTAGCATCAACAAGTTCCCCAAGCCAAGGACAATTAAGGAGCTAAGAAAATTTTATTTCACAATATTACACACATAAGTGGCCGTGACTATATTGTTGTAAAAGTGCATAGGCATTCAAAATATTAATTGAAAGCCATCAAACTTTTGTGGCATGTAATAGTTGGAATACTGGCGCTATGTTAGTAGGAAATTTATTTTTATTGACATTTACGGATGCAAATTTTTGTCTCAAATAAGCAAAAAGTACCTAATACCTGATAGTCTTAATTCGATCAAAGATCATTTTAAAAATGTAAGCAAGCAAAATGCATTTAGGTGCATGCAAATGTATTTCTGATTACTTTAAAATGCAAAAGATTTTCTTGAAAACATCAGCGATATTAAATAAGTAATTCACTTAATTACAAGCATTTATGAGTTGTATTTTGCGACTGCATTTTCTAAGCTCTCGAGTTCTTGTCATGAATGCTTGCATGTCAAGCAGCTTCGAACAATTACAGGGGGGTGAAGAAACTGCACATGCAGCGCTCGGGCACGCAGACAAACAATGCGTCAACAAATCGCACAATATCATCTAGTCTGCGAACCCCGAGCGCTCCACTAGAGTGCCTGCTCGTTAGTGAGAGAGCTCAATTTACGCCACAACTCACAGGTGCTCTTACATGCGTAAGTTACTTAAAATGTAGCAGCCTCTGCACTGCAAAACTTTTGCGAACGCCAAAACTCTGCCGTCGATAGCAAATTTTTAGTTTTGTTGTTTTTGTTTGACGCTGTTAGAATATTTTTCATTTTAACTGTTTGTGTTTAGCGAACGAAAGTTGAATGTAAAACGTAACTAAAATGAACTTTTCGAAAACAATCAAGTTGAGAGTAAAAATCGTTACTGAAATGCGAACCACGTCTACAAACACACATTGCCCACATTGTGTTAGGCAGCTCCAAAAATATGTGTCATGATAATAAAACGTAAAAATATACTAGATGTATAAATTCAAACATAAGCCTTGGAGTTTATGCAGAATGTTGAAATGTTTTCAAAAGGCTGTGATCGGACTCCCCTTCGAGGAAGTGCGTGACAATATATTCAAGTATTTTATGATATTTCGCAGCATCGTAAAAAGATTCGCGACGTTGGACAAAAGATGTTAATGCAAAAATTCGGGGTGGATACATTGGACCCGCCGTAATAATATCAATATTATGTCAGGATTCCCTCTCGAGGACTTTCCCTGACGTCTGCGGTTCCTTTTTAGGGGTGTGGGGGGGGGGGGGGGTGCGGGGGCGCGTGGGGAACCTTCACTTTCCCCGGCGTCGGCCTGCAGCCGACCTTCCACGCTGCACAACTTTCCCGATCGATTCAGGTAAATAATACTTAACAGTGTTCTTGAACCAAAAGGCAGGTGTCTACATTCGTTGAGATTTCATCAAAGCCTATTGCGCCTAGGTTTCTAAGATTGATCGATAATTTGCTTTTTAGTAGGCAAGTATGTTTTGGTGTCTGACACCCATGTGCTGGGATAAGTATTAATTTATGATTAACGTTGAAATAATGGATCATTTATTATCCACATCTTGAAGTCACGGTTTATTGGTAAATATTGTTTAAAACAGTGAGCCGATTGAAAATAAAATACTCATATTCAAGTATACGTGGTCGATAGTAACGTAATTAAAAACAGAAATACAATCATTCATTTTCTGCCCTTTTGATGACTGCAAAATAATTGATTCTCATTGTAAGGTTTTTCGAGCGTGGTAACATAGTAAAAAATTGCGAGGGTCTGATTTGAGTCTCTCGTAGTTGGCCTTTCACAGCGTATTCTTCACGCAAACGTTGTTTGTTTTATTTCATCTTAACTCGTTATTGCTTTTTAGAAGAGCACGAGATGACTTGTTATTTGAATTTCCTAATTTTCGTATTGGATGCTCCGATGTTCAACTGAAACAAGTCTATAGTAACATTAACTAATTGTTTAACAAACCAGCAAATTAACATTTAGTTGAACTGCATAACAAGCCTCAATTTGAACACAACAATAGTTCGAGCCATTGTTCAACGAACATTGCGGCCTACGCTGTATTATAGGCCAACGGAGGTGTACCGTATAATAACAGCTGGTCAGCGAAAACCCGTCGTTCCATTATGGAAATTGGCGTGTGAGGGGCGCTACTCGCATACTATGCGCATTTTTATAGCAGTTTCATAGATATTCATCGGTACGATAAAGGTGCGTGACGTATAGATGAAGTCCATCGCAGCTAAATCATGGTAATAACCTGGTATTATGTAGACTATCCTTCTACAACCCTTTTAATACATTAAAGCTATTAAAAGCCAGTAAACATATTATCAATTCATTTAGGTGGTAACTTCTTTATAACATTTTCAGACTAAGCTGAAATATATTAGGGTTAAATAAGTAAAAGAGGTTACTTATAATATTAGTATTGATTAGTACATAAATAGTGTACGTGATATAAAAAATAAATGGTATCACTAGTTACTGCGGGTAAAAGCATATTATTTAAAGATAAATCATAGGAAATTAAGTAATTACTTTTACTTCTTTAAAGCTTCAGTATAAGCTATATGTAGCTTCTGCTTTGGTAAAAGCAATACTGGTAAAAATCTTTCAAATGTTCAATCAAAAGAAGATAGCTTCCATCATGCATGTTTGCCTAGGTATTAAAAAGCTGCTAGTGTATTTCGAAAGCCTGAAAGAGATCGGCTCAAGGATCATCAGACTACTTATCTAAGATCGTTTTCTATGTTCCAATTGCTACAGGGCAGAGTCAGGACTACAGGGCAGGCCGTCTAAAGCTCCGCGACAAGTATTTGTCAGCGAGTGAAGCTACGAGTATCTCACGAAGGGGCTTTAATGTGATGACACTTTTATAATTGTACCTTGATATGATATTTATATAACGCCAGGTCATTCCTGTAAATATTAGGAGCACAAAAGGAGAACAGGGTTGGCACATCAGCGCCGCGTCAAGTGAGGCAACCTCTGAGGCCCTAAACAAATTGACCAACCCTCGCTGCCAGCAAATATTTAGATTTTTTATTGCCCTTTTCCTTTCTGTGTAAACAGAAATTTCCTTATTTTCTATTTCGTACGCCTTTATGAAAGCGTGTACCTGTACCTTCCTTACAAGTACAAGTAGGTACCTACGGCGATGATTCTAAGTATAGGTTTTTTTTTTAAATCTTTTTTGACTGACTCGTTAGCTCGGTTATTAGTGATCCTGCCTACTAAGGTAAGGCTCTTGAGTTCGATACTCGATCTGGATAATCAAACGTGTTAGTGACATTCATGTTTATTCTCTATTTTTTATACATTAACTAATGCAATTTTTTGAGTTTATTTACTAAAAAAACAGAAAGAATACAGATGGTATCTTTTTGCATAGTGACAGGGCAAATAAGAGAAAGCTAGATAGTGTACATATTTACAAAAACAAAGCTTAAGGACTTCATTTCAAAACTCGCAAGTAAATTTGCATTAGTTTTCTCGGCGCTACAATCAAATTTATTTTTGTACTAGCTTTCCGCCCGCGGCTTCGCCCGCGTGTACGTCATTTTTATGAAAAAGGGATTTTTTCGACTTACGATACTTGTTATTTACAAAATCCCGTCTTAGTCAGCATCTACGTCCTAAAAGGAACCCCTATGCAAAATTTGCGACTCCTAGCACTTGAAGTAACGAAGTTTTATACAAACAAACTATTAACCCCAAAAACAACCCCTTAGAGGTCGAATTTCACAAAAACTCCTAATGAGCACATGCCTCTTAAAAATAATGTGTTGTAAAGGACAAAATTTATCTCCGTAAAATTCTCTTGATGATGAAATAATTTATAATCATATGGATTGACAAAATCTACTTTTTAATTTACATTATTTTTAACACATAACATACCTTATAGCTACCTATTTATAAAAGATGGATGTATTGTGTCGCGAACTTTCTTGTGGATCTACTAAAAACCTATATTTTTGTAGTATCTTGTCTCGCACGCACGAAGAGATTTACGGTGGCGCTTTTTTTCCGGATTACACATTAAGTGTTTATTGATCTAGCTTTAAACTAACTATTTCAAAACAAATATACGCCTATAGCAATCAGGGAAAATGTAGCTTTTTAGCAGTGAAAGACCTTCTGAAATCGGTTCGGTAGTTTTTGAGATTACCTGTCCCAAACATACAAACTCACAAACTCTCAAACGCTTACCTCTTTATAATATTAGTATAGATAGGGATGATAAAAAATATTCATTTTTAAATATCCCATGCATAAAGGAGCACGTATTCAAAGGCTGTATCAATTCTGGTAATTGATAACGAAAATTGCCATCAGACGGCGGAAATCACTCGTACGCCATCGGTGGAATTGGAAACGGTCGGAACCGATGATTCCAGCAGATTATAGATTTTGCGCTCCGTTTACAAATAGACAGTAATAAATTGTAATAATGCTTATTTGGCTTTGCACAAGCAATTTGCTGTTGTGAAAATGCCGTTTCGACGAAAATGTGCCTGCTGACTTTTTAATTTTGACGGTTTTTAGGCAGTCACTTTTTTACCAGTTCAGTATGAATATTCTGGATAATATGTACTTTTCGTACAGTAGAAAAGATAACCAACTTGGACCACTTGATTGATATTAATTGACCTAGGCAATGCACAACATTTTTGTAGTCTGCAAAGTTGAATACGTACTCGTATCTATACTAAATCCACTGCAGTATAATTTAAAAAACAAAATAAAATGCAAACATGACTAACAACAACAGTGTACTAACAGTAACAACAACAGTGACGGGTTCTGTTACTAAACGTACAGCCCCTACGACACGACGCGACGCTTGGTTTTTACTTTTACGGGGTAGGTAGGTATGATTTTCGAATTAAAACGACACCAAATTAAACAAACAAATATATCTTTATTTTTAATAGACCAGTAGCGAGTACTTTTAAATCGTCAAATTATTACAAGGATGAAAATATTTTAATAGACTTGAATACTATAGTAGGATACATAAATACACTGTAAACAAACATAATGTGAGTCTACACCGCATCGGATGTTGATCTTATACTGAGAAGACCCGGCGAGAAACTCAGTACTTATCTACTCCTTTAAGCTTGGTTGGGTTTTACAAAAACAGTACTTAACAATGAGTATTAAAGATAATATGCTTACGATCTAACATTACTTTAAAATATGAACCTTTGAAGTACCTACATCTAAACTCATTCACAGGAACAGAGAAAACTGTCCTTAACCTTATTTTATAACCTTATAACGTTAATTTGCTTATTTTTCATGTATTCCTACTTCTTCCACTAATACATGTCAGAATGAAACAGAAATCAGGATGTCATTGCGGCGCGCGTGCAATGTTACAGCTTCTCAATTATGACGTGCATTTTCCAGTTATGGAAAATCATTAGGGGTATGTAGGTCTCTATAACGTTGGATTTTAACGTATTGTAAATGTTTGTAAGATACTTGAATTACGCCCGAATCCACAAACGTCAATAAAACCTGAGCAGTCCTTACATGCATCGCTGTCCCTTTGACTTCTATTGACATATGACAAGTCAGCATCAATTTGAGGTGTCCTCAACTTTTGATTGGCGTTTGTGGCTACGGGTAGTGTTGTTGCGATAGCGATAGCCTATCGATAGTATTGTGATACTATCGTGGCCTCGAAAATCACTCATACTATCGATAGTCCTATCGATATAGAGCAGTTGACAGCTCGAGCAATCAGTGTTTGCCTGGCGACTGCTTGTGCTGCCAACCGCCCAAAGTAGTCACAACTACGTAGAATACTGTAGTTCACTATGCAGTTGCTGTATAAACAACCATTAAAAAAATCACGTTGTAAGGACTTACTGTAAAAAATAAAACTGAATAAAATCAGCTATGATTGTCAAGGTCTGTTGCGAGCCAACCAATCCTAAACGTTTCGTTCGTTAGCGCCAGGAATGTTTTCCTAGTTTTCAGTTTAGTCTCCAATCTATCGACTGTTATAGATTTATGAAAGCTGTGCAGGCTATCAAGAACTCGCTAACGGCAGCTCGGACCGTAATTGCTTTCCGGGTGACTCGACGGAATTTGCATTTCCTGTCGCCTCCGTCACGGGATGACAGATACTTTACCTACAGGCGGAGGATATAAGTGAAATTATTCAAACATTATTTTTGCCATCAATTTGCCATTATTTTCATAAACATATAAAACATTTGGGGACACTTTGCTTTTTGAACATTCCTACTATAATTTAATCCAGCTTAAATTTTATATGTTTGTGGTAAGTTTCATTAAATTTTATCCAATTGATTGCACGTGATGCTGGTAAACTTTCTTAGATATTTAGTATCATTCTTAAACACATCATAAAAAAGAATACCTTAACATTGATAGGACCAAAGAAATACATCCTAGTAAGTTGCGAATGTGATCGTGCAAGTGTTTGATACTCGTCATTTCTGTATGTAAAATTAATGCTTCACAATGAGATATTACCTGACTTTGTTCTGAATAAATGTACATGGTAAGCAAATAAACAACAGTTTAAAATGCAAAGGAAGCTTTATTACGAGCTTTCCTTTTGCGTCTGCATTCAGTACGTTTGCTGATTGATATTTGTTTTGTGATACGGAATGTGAGTTAGAAATTAAGCGCTAAATTATGCACCCTACGTTACGTATGTAAGTGTTACGTGGTGGATTAGCAAATTCGTAGCACGCCATGTCACCTTTCTTTTCTTGGTAGAATTCATTTACCACACAAACATACCCCATTTGGAATAAATATACATAATCGAAATACAAAGATCTTGGCACATTTTGTTTAACGCGGGGACTACGCGCGTTCTACCGAATACTAGACGTTTAAAATAGATACTTACAGTTCAAAATATTGGCTATTTGGTGTCCCAATCTTAATATTTTATTCTACAAAATACACTCTTTGTGTGCTTTTCACCACTCCAAAGTTTCACGATACTTTGTAATTGTGCACCGGAGTAGGCGGCCAGGATTTCAGTCGGACCCCACCGACCACTCTGGTAATCTGGCCTTTGGTTGAGGCGTGTGATCATCCATGGCTAAGGATGTTGAGGACGTAGTATTAATTTTAGAACTTTTTTATAGTTTTTTCTGTGGCCCTCATTGGTAAAAGTTATTTGTAGGACAATTTTGTTTTTAAAGTAAAAAGATAAGGTGTAACATTACCATTTTTTTAACATGGATTTTTGATTGCACCTAGTGTTCCTAATGTACCTATTTTCTGTACTACTTGCCAATTGTAGCTAGATATAGGTAGCCGGGTCTAGAATTTAATGGCGGCAATACAGAAAATTATGTTTATTTTAGGGCTGTGTTATTTTAGTGTGAATGTGTGTGTGTGTATATAAACATCAAATATATTCAATTTGGGTGCTTTAGTATTAAATTATTACTTTAAGTTAAGGGCTTTGCATTAATAACTTAAAGTCATATATATACTTTTATTATTATACTGTGACCAAGTACTTGGTTTCTGTAGCGACTCTGTAAATTTTTTGTTCAGCTATTTATGTTGTTGAACGTATCATTAAACACAAACCAAAGGTACTTTATAATGAAACAAGTTTTGATCTTTGCAGCTTTTAATGAGAATGTTCCCACAACCAAATAGAAGGTAAATAGTTCAGCTAAGTGACTTTGCCACTACGGATCCAGAGTTCACGGTTCGATTACCAAAAGACGGAAGGAACTCAAAAGTCATCCTGAAACTTAATTGGAGAGTTCACTTGAAAAAGTATTCCAAACGACATTTCTGGGATTAGCAATCCAGTGTAAAAATGGCAACATGGATACTCACTGACATCATTGAATAATCCGACCCCGTGATTCACTATCTCTACTCATCACTGAGTGTTGCGAATGTGGTTAATGAGCGAGAGTATAAAACAAACGCATGATTTTCAAGAGCCCTTCGCTTATGACCCTCGGCTGGAGAGCGGCTTTGATCGTGCGGTAACCGCTGGACCGCATTTGTGAAACTTTTACGGGACGCTGACCCACTTCTGAACGACCACTAAAAGTAATCTATAATGGAACCCTCTTCTAAGACGCAACGGATCAGTATCAGTGTACTTGTATCATATGTTCTATCTTTAAGACACAATATGCGATGTTGGGGCGAGATGCTGGTGGGCGGTGATGGAGTCAAGTAAAGACGAGAGGGATTTGACTTATTTGTTACATAGAGCATAATAATGATTGAATCATGCCTTTGTTTGCGACTGTGAAAGTATTAATATTATGAGTTGCCAATTTTGACAAAGCCAAAGTTAATATCCAACCAAATGGTCATTTTTGTTTGAGCTTTGTTTGGGTGACAGTATTTATTTATCTATACTTCATTCATAACATTAGAAATACCTGGCAAAATGTGGCCATGGCCACAACATGTAATATGAAGCGATTAAGTAACATATTACATTTGTAATAGTTAAGTATATAGTGACAGTAAAAATGTGTTCGAATAAAAACCCCTGCCTTTTTAGGTTTTTATTTTTAATTTATTTAAGCAAAAGCCTCATAAATTCTGAAGTTACTTTACTTTAAATAAAACAATTAAGTGTGACTACTGCTATAAGTAGATTTTAATAAATTTGGCATAAATCTCAAAAGTAATCATGTTTATTGTACTTTTACCACAAAGTGTACCCTAAAAAGAAAGTTTTTTTTTCACTTCTGTCTAATGCTATAATGAATGGAGTATAAGTATGTATTGATAAATATCAGTTTTGATAATCAGCTCCGTTTATTATGGATTCACATGTCCCAAAGACTCCGTTTAGTATGGAGTCACATGACACATTTCTTTTTTAATACTCATACTTGATTGTGAAATCTCCTAAATTTCTGGAAAAAAGTACCCAGAATATTGAGCTACGTAAACGGGGCCTTTATCATTTTGATTCAGAATAGGTAAAGATATTATTTCAGGAATATAATACGCGTAGCACAAATATAGCAGACGCAAAAGGGAGATCTGGAGCTTCATTATCATAAGCTTGTAAGTCTCGTTGAAGGAAATTGGCATTTCTTACCGATGATGACGCGATTGGGTGGTTTCGTTACGGCTACACGAATTTAGGGATTCTCTTTGTGGTAAAGTTGCCATTAGGAATCTAACAACGATTGGCTAAACGTTTTTGAAGGAACAGTAATACCTACATCTGATATCGATACATTCACATTGTAAGCAATTCATTTGAGTCTTCAAAATATACTGCAAAGTACCATTTTTGACATGGCTCAATTTTATTATTTTTGCAGAGTTGAACATTTATTTTAGCCATTTTGTATATCCCAGTAAGTATTCAGAAACGCTACGTAATATTCGTCGATATTACTTGCTAATCCTTTCGTGACCTACATTCCAAGCCTGCTTCAAAATCTGCGAAATGCCTAGTCAAGCTTATTTTCGATAAACTCGACTGCGGCGTTTCCCAACGGAAATTACTTTCATTACATTAGTATTACGTATTAACTGTCAGTGTACCTACATACGGATTTATACTTTCGGCTATATCAATCGCATTTAAATGCTATAAACTACTTTTTATAGGTCCGACAACACACCATATGTCATGGTCTCGAAGTAAGGATGAAATTCCTTGTGTTGCCACAGGTACAGAGGCATTTACATCAAGCTTTACAAAAACATTGCAAAATGGGTCTTATGTCAGCAGCATAAGGTGCCCCTATGTAAAGGTTGTTGTGAACGCCTCTGTACCAGACAAGGATTAAAGCCGTCTTCCAGCACACCCACACACTTTTTATACTAAACAACTTACCTCTTCATAACATTAGTATACACTAGCTGTCCGTCAGCGGCTTCGCCCACGTAAACTATTTCTCCCGTCAAAATTTAACCTAGCTTAAAAAAAAAATATAGCCTATGTCACTCCCTGATAATGTAGCTTCATATTGGTGAAAGATTTTTTGAAAATCCGCCCAATAGTTTCGTAGCCTATTCAATAAAAACAAACGAATCTTTTCTCTTTATAATATTAGTATAGATATAGACAAAGGTGATGCAAATTTTTCGTACACTAAATCACGCAATCTCGGTATAAGTTAACATATGAGTGAACACCTCAATGAGCGTATTTGCCAGTGCATGTGGTACAATGGATTCGCATTGACCCACAATCGGGTGGCGCGCGAAGGTGCGACCTTGCGGCCTCAAGAGGCCAATCAAAGTTATGAGCTATTTCCTTACTGTATAAAAGCAAGATACTGATTTACGACGGACGCGCTCGACCGTAAATAATACTGCCCGGCAAATACTGCAGTAGATTGATGGTTTGCTGAATATTGCACTAAAACAGGGATTTCTACAGCCAAAATAGAACGGGCACTGTTTATAGGCCTGTTTGATGGCTATATTTAGTAGCTCATGTTTGCCTTGCATGTGTGTAGAGTATTATTTTAAGTAACGTGAAATAAGAGGCCTCGCGAGTGACGGATCACCGCCAGAGACGAAATCAAATATCGTATTCCTTGGAGAGTGTTTATGTTTGCGCTCCCGCTGCCGCGCAGAAAAACTTTGTACACGTTCAAACCCTCATTATGTATAGCAATTACTCTACTCCCTCGGTAGCGGACAGTATCGAAATAAAAGCTCGGGTCAAAGCTTAATTTTGTGTTTCTATTTATACCCAGAGCAAAGTTATGCACCGCTGACGCCGGTGCGCGATAACCATCTTAATGAAATATTTAAATTGTATTTCAGAAAACTGTCATCAGAAGTTGGAAGCGGTATGCAATGAACAAATAAAGTTCACTCGAGTGGAAAGAGAAGTTGGAACTAACAATTTAAAGTTAGTCCAGGCGGTTGAGTGCGAGGCGAGGTGAGAAAATGCAGCGTGGGGTCAAGAGGGGGACCGGACACCAGCGGCACGGGCACTTCCCACAATGATAAAGTTTTACTGCAACTAGCTAGAGGTGAGTTACTTAACTGACCGCAGTTGGGCTTCGTAAGTTCTAATATTAGGAAAACCATGAATTTACTGAACAAAAAACTTTGGAACAGTCATAGGATAGGGATATAATCGAACGTCCCTTTTTTGTGGGCTACATATAGAAAGTCTTAAAGTTGATTTGGTAAAAAATAACTGCTAACAAAACACTAGCAAGATATTATTTGAATAATAATGGCAAGATAATAATTTATATTATGGTATTGAAATCATACATTCGACGTAATCCTTCATTTATTACACGAACAGAGTCTAGATTATTATGAAACGTTTCTATACGTTCTATACAATCGCAAAGTAGTAGGGGTGATTTTAATGGTAACTTATAAAAATGGTTATATGTCTGTCTGAGTACCGCATCATAGTTAATGAATAGCGGTCTCAGTGAAGAGCCGCAGAGCTCACGGGTCTGTCTCCGAAGTTCGGCGACAAGATGGATGGCGTCGCGTGGGTCGCTACTGCAGCCGAACAACTTGTTCCATCCCATCCTTAATTTAGGAGTGGATGCGTTTCAAATCGATGGCCAGTGTTTGGAATTGTTCTATATTCCGGTAGTCTAGTCGCTTCAATTCAGTCCTATCTACGTATGCTAACAGAATTCTCCTTTCTGCAACTGTTTCTTTGACCGTTTGTTGAGATAAGAAAAATATAGGTACTATATTGTACTAGTTAAAATCACAGGCGAATTAATTCGTACTTTTAATCCTGTAGTATCTTTTGAAAGTTACGCCAGGCATTAGTTGTACAAATAAAGAAATTATATGAAGCAACATTCATTTTAAAATTTGAAACGCCTTAAAAACCGTTTTCTTTAATTGAATAAAGAGAGATATTTCTTCAGAAAGTAAAAAGATCCGGAATAACTCTGGGGACCGACATTAAAAATATTAAAATAAGTAATTGCTCTATTAGGGCTGCACCTGACGCCCGCCGCCGCCCGCCCTGAGTACTTTGCGATAAGGGCAATCGTGCGCGCTCTGCTCTTTCCCGTCTATATTTAGTATCTATATTTATAATGTAATAAGCTACGGAGAGGACACGTGTCGAAGGGTTGTATCAACAATCAACTAAGGTTTAACTACTTTGTAAACATCCACTGCTACAAATTACGTCATCCAATATTGACGTAACGGAATCCGCTTTGCCATTTCACAATCGACCGAATTTGACAAAGGCAAAAGAAGCATTAACCTGTAAGTTGTGAGTGTGTATGTGCGTCAATTAGGGTAAGTGCTAAATCGTGTCTGGCTAAGAAAGCCGTACACGGATAGAGGACGATTTTGTGAAATATGTCATTTCTTGTCCACGCCGCTCGGGACAGCGTTCATTTTCCTCCGGAATAACCGTATTGGGTAAATAAATGGACAGTCTTCTTTTAATGGTTATGAGATTATGAAGCCATAACATTATTTCATCTAAATTGGTAGGCATAAAAGTAAGCGCCTACATAAAACCATTTTGTTTGGAAATGATTGCCTAAGATTCCATGGCATATTTTCATTTACATCAAAAGAGGAGTTACTGTAATACTAAATTCTGAGTTATTAAATTTGTTTCGTGCCTAGTTATTGAGAATAATTGCTTTTTGAGATTTCAATTTAAAAAAAAGGAAATAACACCATTTGGAAGTTTAGAAATCCACTTCTTCAAATATAACATGCATGTTGTTGCAGCTTTGCGAGATGTATTTTCACGAAAAACTGTAATGTTTAGATGATATAAGTTAATGGATTCCATAATCGTTAGCATTATCTCCGATGTATTTACCTTTAAAACGGTCGAACTCCTCATTACTATTTGAAAACGCTACGAATATGTTTTAGGGTAACCTCCGCTGTGTATATGTCTGACCTTACACACCAACTAATTGGAAACGGCGCTACTGTAAGAAACGTCATCTGGCAATATTAAGACAGATCAGAGTAAAGGCGAGTACTCACTCTGCTCCATTTTTTCCGCCCCTGTGTAGCATGCCCGCGCGTGCCATCTCACGCCCACGGTCTGAAAAAAACACCATCCATTAACGTCGAGACGCTCACGAGCCTTTTCCGCATCCTTACACTCACTAAATACGGTCTACGAACAACCTTATTTATTAGACGGATGATTCGCTAAATTGTATTAGCCTTTTTCGTCACCTGCTAAATAAAACAAAAAATAACGCTACTTATAAATTATAATTAATCACTCTAATTAATACGCGGAAGAGTGCTCGGCCGAAGAGTAATGGCTTGTCAGATATTGTTGTTATAAAGGTTTTGAACATTCTGAATAAACAAGCACGTGAAAGCAATATCATTATAAGTAGATTTGCCAAGATTCTAGTCGATAAAGCTATTACTCTCGCAATTTAACTATGCCATAACTTACGATTTCATACTCTGCGGAGTATAAAAAAGGGCTTACGAAAAAATTAAATAACGGCCCAAAATATTGTATCGTTTACACTGTGAGATAATAAATAATCGTGACAACGTTTTCGACACGCTTCTGGATAAAAGCAGCAGTTTAACAATTTAATCAACGAGCTATTTACGAAAGCACTTGATGGATGGCCAGTTGAGAATATTTCACGTCGAAGCTGTGCAACGTCTAAATTGCGACATCTACTGTGATAGGTACACAATGAGGAACGCTGATAAATTTATAGGAAACTTTGAGGCTATCCGTCTCCCCAAATTACACTGGAGATTCTTACTTAATCATTATTTATAGAAAGGGTACAATCTTTTACAGATCTTGCTTATACCTACAGTGGTTGACTTTGTTTCCAAATGAAAACTTAATTAAAACAGTTATGATGATTACAAAATGATCCTAGATACGCTTTTTTGTGAATGCTGGGTTATGTCAACATGATAAATAATTAGGTTAAAATACAACATCAAATAAAATTAAAATTCGATCAATCTTTCACGGTAAAATATTACTTCCATTCCCATTTAGAATTATTACAGTAAAATTAAAGCACTTAGGCCCGTATTCTAGAACCATACTCAAGCACTGATCTGTACTTGAGTAGAGATTTGAAAACGTCAGTTCATACAAAAAAGTCACTCAGATCTACGTATACTCAAGTACAAATTTTGTTTCAGAATACGGTCCTAGTACTATTTGAAATGCAGTGTTCGTTAGAAAAAATCTTATATTTTCCAGCACCGCAAATTATTAACATAAAGTGGACACTTAATTATTCGCAAGCGAAATCATCGTTTACTGACAATTTCTTGCAAAGATTTATTGCTTAGTTAGACGACCAACACGTAATTTTGTTTACTTGTTAAAAGCAAAGCAAAAGTAATTCGTACAGAAAAATATAGGTAGAGTAGAGAAAAGTTAAGCAAATTCATTGTTTGTTTTTCTTATTCAGATGAGAGCTACATGAAAAATTTAAATTTTACGGATTCAATAGCGAGTATATTCGCAATTTTAAAGTTGTTATATTAATGAGTAGATAGTGTTCGCGTGAATATCAGAAAAAAATACATCGCCATCCTAATTAATCATTTATGATCGATGTAAGTTTATTGTATAAAATAGTCAAACCAAATGCATGTAAGTAAAGTTACAATTACATTATTTAGTTGAATTTATTGCAATCAATGTTGTTACTGAATACTCTGTGAAATATTTAACCTGTTACCAAATTAAGTAATGAGTTACGAGTATTCCCAGAGAGATTTGGTGGCATAAAGTTTAATTATGAGGCGCATGTTGTTGTGTTCTGCTGAAGTAAATGGGCACATTTACGTCCATAAAAAACTATATACATGAAAATATGAAGTTTTAAGTGTATTACAACGCTGTTAGTCGCGGTCTTTCATTCGGTAATACGCGAAAAGAGCGAGTGGTAATACGGACGGACACGCGATCCAGCCATTAGCGTAGTTGCGCTTGTCCGCGCGTATTGTGCGACATACGCTGATTTACACTGATACGCCAAATTGGTGTTTCTATAAAATTAACGCTACTAGATTACATGTTTTCGTGCGAATTCATTTGAGTTATTTACGAGTGATACATCGTTAAAACTTGTTGGAAGTTACACTCTACTAAACTACGACCAAAACTACCTAAGCACAGAGTCACAGCCGAAATGTTGTTTTATTACGGTCGTTTGTAAAAATTCGTTTCTCGTTTTTCCTAACATTCTTCTTAATGGAGAAAATTAGCCGTCTCGACAAAGTCTTCTCTAGTAGAGAAACCTAGGTTGCCATCAAATAAAAATATGTCTTTTTTATAAGGCAACACTGATATTGCTTGAGATCGTTCGTTCAATTTAACGTGTCGAGGTGATAATCGTATTATTATTTCACAGATTACACCAGCAAAATTCGAATATTTTATCTGTTATCGGTAGTTACTGTCATATTGACAGCTATCAAACTTACGTTACGCTCTTAAACAAATAAGAAATAAAAGCTAAGTGAGTTAACGCGGACGGAGTCGCCTGCAATATATTTATAATATAAAAATCTATTCTCAGTATAAAAACCGCAAAGAAATAAATAAATCGTAAAATAATACATGAGTAGTAAACAGAAGCGGGCGGGCCCTAAAATGCTGATTTCATCGTGTGTGTGGAACAAAAGTGCAATAGTCTATGCAAATGCTTCCTATAACCACCCGGAGCTCCTTGGCTATATGACGTCACCATGGCAACGGTATATTTTTATTCTGGTTTTTTGACTACGAAATTTATTTTAAGCATTTTTTGTTTTGTGTAGAGCTAGTTTGATCAAATACGGATGGCCGGATGTCCGGAATGAGACACTCGCAAAAGGAGCGTACTCCACCATGGTTAAAAGTTTTTCTTTACGTCTACCACGAGTTTCTACTTTAAATTCACGTTATCGTTCGCGTAAAAAAATTGTATTGGATGACACATGACATGACATGACAATGTCAGATCCTAAAACATTTTATAACCCCAAGAAGGCTAGAAACTAAGGAGAGATAACTCCCGAAGTGGGGGTAAGCTTTCGAGGGCCGAAAGTCGTATACTCTGTGCCGGGCAAAACGCTGTATTGCGCATGTGCAGCGGCAGCTATTTGTCATTTCATGGTCACATGGTTTTGTTTTGAACGGTGTCACGTGCGACAGTTGTTGTTTTTCGAGGTTGTGTTGACCAATTTTGACACTTCGCGAGGATCGCGGCAAAGAAGCGTAATGCGCATGCGTCACTGTGGGATACGGATTTAGTCCAACCCTTTCCAGGGAGTTATCTCTCCTTAGTCTCTAGCCTTCTTGTATAACCCGAACGATAATGTCAATTTGAAGTGGCAACTCGTGGTAGACGTACTTATTTTTAAAAATA
Organism: Udea olivalis; assembly: GCA_947369235.1. Lineage (NCBI taxonomy): Eukaryota > Metazoa > Arthropoda > Insecta > Lepidoptera > Crambidae > Udea > Udea olivalis. The sequence goes on from OX376343.1 coordinate 15,912,572, forward strand.
CATTGGTTCATTTTTCCTGCATTGTTCAAATAATTCTGCGAACTCATTTTGGACAATCGGCTTTGCAAACTTCAAAGATTTTGCAAATCGGGTGCGGGTTTGGCGCACTGGTTTTCAACGTTTTGGTATCTGTGTAGAAATCAGGTAATAATTCATTAAAATTGTTTAATTTTAGTCACCTAACTGAGTACCTAAATAGAGCAGGGATGAGGGAATAGCGGCCCGTGACAAGATTCAATCCGGCCCGCGATTGTAAGCCGTCATATTTAATGAATCAGCCTTCAAAAATGAATATTATAAAATGCGAGCTAAAAGCAAATTCGCGGGGCACATGCATGGCAGATGCATCGTTTCTTTCTTGCTTTATCTTAATAAGGTCCGATGGCGAAGTGCTGAACTTATTAATTGAAAGAGTTTGAGTTTTGAGAAATGAAAAAAATCAGACACATCATTCAAAGTTGGACAAATTTAAAAAAATTTGAAGGCACTCGGTGGATTTTTCGAGCTACAATGTGATGAAGCAGCTTTTAACAATAAAGAGCTTGAATTTTACAAAAATCTACCAAAATCTAAAATCCTTAATTTAATCGAACTCGCACCAAAAAATTTTTTGATGTTTGGATCTTCAAAAATCTGCGAGCTATTTTTTCGGTAATATGTCTTCGCAAAACCAAATTAAGTAATAGGATGACCGCCCAACATCTTTCAAATTTGACTCTTAATTTTAATAATGAACAGAAAAAAAAACATCTGTCACACCCGGCCGGCCTAGCAAGCCAAATTTTTATTGTCATCTAATAAATGCTCCTTGCGTAAATTCGCAATTATTTTGTTTTTACCTAGTTCGGTTAAAATCAATTTCTTAAGTCATAATTTTATTTGGAAAATTGATTCATTAGCGATGGCTAACAAAATATGACATAAAACTAATTTAAAATAATATTATTGGTCGTAATAAATCATCAAATCATATAATTTCGCTAAAGATAAAATGCTCGTCACTTTGATTGTTGCACCTACGAGTATTATAGAAGCTAGTAATTATAACACTTGCTGTCTAGCACCTAATTATATGGCTAATGAATTGTTTTGACGGTAATAGTATACAATTTTAATGTCAATAGTGAAAACGAGTATGATAACCGAGGATCATTAAGATAAATGACATAATTGCACAAAATATCATGGAAAACCAACCAATACCAGATTTGAGTTAGCCAGTAGGTACACAATCAATAATGTAGGTAATGTTCAAAATAAAACGAGCATGAGGATATCTGAACGAAATAAAATTAAAACAAACACTCCTGAGGAGGTGCGTAGGTATAGTTTGTTTCGATTTTAATTTCTGCTTTTCAAATAGTTAGCTTACCTAGACATCCGATCAGGGGGTCGGTGTTGTCTGTTAGTTTGAATCATTCCAGATTTCTGAAACAAATAAAATATCTGTTAACTAACGTACTTTTCAAATACTACATAAAACAAGTAACGTAAAAAAACAAACAAAACCATTAATTTCCATTATGAAATTGTAGATTGTTGTTTATTTTTATCATGTGCTACTGGCACATGCTAAAAATAAACAACCTATTTGAAGAAGGCATTTCATTCACATTCGCATTTTTAGGACGAACCGTTAGATCATCGCTTACTTAGCCTTAAAACTCAGCAGCGCAAAGTATCTATATTAGCACCCTTGGCTTTATGAAACCAGAGTTCTTCTTCTTATCAATCACCCTTATTTCTGACTCTTCCAGTTTCTGTAGCTCGGTCCATTTACAATTCTGCATAATGCTGCTTTAAAGCAGCGCCTGAACGAAGCATCGCATGCAAAACCGAGGTAGATGCAAAATCGTAGATTGATAGCCCATTATAAAATAATCGTGGGCACGCTACGTCATGGATACAGCATGCAACTGATCAATAAACCGGTCGATTGTCGAATCAGATATTTAAAGCATCTAACTTCAGCATAATTCTACTCGAGCGGCGGATCTGACATATAAAACCCCGTTTACGATCACATAGAATTGCGGCTTTTCGCGTCACACCTGTGGCTGTAATAAAATACTTTATGGCCTACAAAACAGCCGACACCAAGTTTTGAACGGACCGGCGTTTCGGGCGATAAATCGCTTACTAGCAAGTTCTGTATCTGAAACTCTTACAGCTGAAGATTGTTGTTGTGCGGTCGTGCTTCGACCTAGATAATCTAACTTTTAAAAAAAATTTGGGGCATTAAACGATAGTAACGTAAACATCAACACCATGGGGCAGTGGACCGTTTCAAAAGGTCACATTTCTTAGGACTTCCATGTCTATATCATTTCAGCATGTCACAACATAGATACTATTACCTAAACTTCTTTTACCTTCAGTATTTGTACGCAGCTTTGTTAATCCCTCACGCTTTAATCATGGTCTACTGGAGTCTTTTTCAAGCTTTATAAGCATGTATCATTCCAGAATGAAATCCATTGGAACTGTGAGTAGTGCCCAAACTACTATACGAACAAAACGCAGAAAAATCTAGCTCAGGGCAGCATCTACGAACAAAAATACAAACGACAGATATGGGAACGCTACGCTACTCGCAAGCGGAAATATCTCACGTGCTCCGGACCATTTTTTCACCGCCGTCGATTACAAAATGAATATCGTAACTGGTAGATCAATAAACAATCCACACCGTAGTTCGAGCTGCCGAATAAAAAATACGGTTTTCAATTTCATAGGCGCGAGTGCAACAATGGAAAATATTTTTTCATTTCTATTGCGACTCATAGTCTGTTCGAAACAGAGTTATGAAGGAGAACGGGAATGTAGATAATTTACAGCGGCAGTCGGAACAAAAGCATCTCCGGCATGCGACCTACATCCTGTAGCTCCATTCGATATAAACCCTCTATAAAGTATCATCCCACTACACGGTGCCGGACGGGAACGGTGCCTAATATCGAATACATGTCTGCGCTGCTAAGAGTATTATTATCAAAACTTCTGCGTATATTGAGGGCGAAGCTGAAACATTTACGTAACATTACAAAGGCTTATTGCGCGTGGTTAACCTGTCTACATTATGTTTTATGTTTGTACAATATTCTAAAATACCTACTGCTTTGTAATGCAGCTCAGCTAATAATTATGTAGCTGGATTATCTTTTTTGAGAAATAATTTAAGATCCTGAAGAAATATTGATTTTGAGGCTGTTGATGAATCAACAGGCATTACTGTGCTAGTACTCTATTTAACTCGTGATTCTAGACATCGTAAAAGATGCCCTTATTAACCAAATGGTTTTTGTTTAAAATAAAAACTCAACTAGCAATAGCTTAACCAAAACTTACAATGAGTGGATTTTATTTATAAAGTTCCCTTTTTGACGTGGATAATTCTTAAACCCGTAAGTGCGTCGCCACGTAAAGTAAAATCAATTTACCTAACGTAGCATAGCGAAAGGTTATGTTAAAGGAGAGTGTCCACATAAGCCGGTGCAAATCAATGTGGTCCGGTGTGAATGGTGTAAACCCTCACAGCTCCGTCCCGCTGCGCAGTGTCCCAGTTCCTGACAATAGAGTGGGCTATTAGAGTCGACCATGTGTGTTAACCAATTTAGCTCCTGTTGCTTGTTTTAAAACGCCGCGCTTGCGAAACAAAATGTAAAAGGCATCCGGACGGCATCAACTGGGGTAGATGCGACCTTGACGACCTGATTCTGTACTACGTTAATTAGTGGTCATTAATTGTTTAAACGCAATTTGGACGTGTACCCGATTAATGGTCGTGTATGGTTAAACTGATTCGCAAACATGAGTTTGATTGTATCAATTACAGCTGGAGTTTCATGATATATATAGTAAAAGTAGCTTTAATTATTTGTGGTTAACATATCTTCATATACCTACAGTGGCATGCATAGTAAAAATGGCTAAAACTGGGACTAACTAGACTAAAATGCTCCAACAAACAGAAATCACCGAACGTGTATCCTCAATTTTTATTACTCCTATAACGAAGTTTTATTACTGCCTGTTTAAGCGATTAGAAGAATAAATAAGAATAGCATTTCTTATCAAAACCATGTATTGATGTATTCTGTAAATCTGTCGTAGCGATCCTTTACCATTTCTTGAGAAACTAGGTGAAGGTCGCGTTGGTTCTCCCCGCACCCCGCTCGTATCTACGTACGTAGGTACGTATCAGACCTATAAATCTACATAAACCTATTAGTAGTCCTGATAACATACCATCACGGCTATAAAGGACTAAAAAGGATGATCGATACAGACTATCTTCACACTGAATTTGATACTAATTCTGCGGTTTATTTTCGGAAACCCTCAGCTGGTACTTTTGTGCCGGATAACGTGCAAATCGGTGTATTTTATAATAAAATTATTCCTACGCTAAATTAGTTTTTCGGATGACTTTTATGAGATCAGAGTTAAATGAGTTTTATATTACCTTTTATTTAAAAGCTTTTAATATTTTGGACACACGTTAATTCCATTAAAGCTGCCCAAGAGCATGTGGGCGTTAAGAGTCTACAAAGAACGTGTGGGCGGTCAAAATGCCAAACGTTACAATATCTTATTTCTATTAACATTAACAACGATGTAGAACTTGTGGGTTTCAAGTGACTATTGGCTCTTACATGGACAAAAGAACAACGCAAGTTGGATATCAGATAATCGATTTTGGATTTACAGATGGTTTGAACGTGACACTTGACTAAGAGAAAGAAAAGTGAATAAATGTTAACGCCATTTTTAGCATATTACGATTGTGTAGGGCTTACCCTACCTACACAATCGTAATTTGCTAAAAATGGCGTTAAAATTTATTAATCTTACTCATACATTTTTCTTGTACATATACAGTCGCCAGTGAAAGAAAATAAATATTGCACATTAAAGTATTTTGCCAAATAAAAGTAAAGTAAGAAAGTAAAGTGCTTCTAATGCTTCCAAACGAAAAATCCAGTCATAAAATAACATTAATGAACAACACAGAAATCATTCGGAGCTGGCTGTGTGTGTCTTTTAGTATCAGTGTGTCACTTAGGATCAGTAATAAGATGCTATTGTTAAGTTATGGTACCGTTTTCTAGTTCAGTTTTGCTCAACAGAGGCGCTTGTACGAAATTCTCATTCAAATATTTTACGCGAACGATAACGTGAGTACGTAATTTGAAGTGGTAACTCATGATAGACGTATAGGATCACTGATAGCGCTATATTCCAGCCACGCCCTTAAACGTAACATCGTTGAAGGTCACAGATTTCAGATTGGCTTCGATTAAAAGTGGACTTTAGCACGTACCTGGTTGCTTTCGTCGCTGACGGTACCTACAGTACAAACAGTGGAACTAAATACTTATTTGCGTTTATTTGCGCTTCCTCATTAGACCGGTCGGTGCAATGCTTCACCCAGGCTCTCTTATCGGCTGCCTGCGAGCTTCGCCGCAATCTGATTGCGGGCTTGGCTGGCGCTCAACTGACCAGAAATACCCTTTAATGTAGCAAACAACGGCATGGAATAAAATTGCGCTGCATTTAGGCAAAAAACAAAAGATTTTTTTTTTTCTGAGGCGCATATTGTCCGCGCGTAAGATCATAGACTATACTAGCTTTCCGTCAGCGGCTTTGACCGCGTACATCGTCAAAATGTAGCTTTATATTGGTGAAATATTTTTTAAAATCGGTCCAGTAGTTTCGGAGCCTATTCAATACAAACAAACAAACAAAATAAGAAACAAACAAATCTTTCCTCTTTATAATATTAGCATAGAAGAGCGGTTTCGGACTAGCATGTTTTGCGCGTATACGGTCGTTTCGGTATAGGGCTTATACGCGCCGGCTACATTACGCGCTTGGCACGTGGTGTCGGTAAGCGGCTCGCGCTTAAACTAGCTTACAAGCACTTCAACGTTAAAGTGTGGTAAAAAGGGTATCTGTACGCGCCTACATGCGCTTACAAAAACAAGCGTTGCCAAATCTTGACTAGAAAATAAATGTTCGGATTATATTATTAGTAATTTAATAAGAAAGACAGAAAAATCATTTATTGACCCATAAGATATTGAAATACAATAAAATAAAATAATAAAAGTAACAATCAAAGTAACGAAAAGTAAAAATATTACATTAATATTTAAACAGGCTAATCACCCCCCACCTCAGCATGTGTCGCTGCAGTAATATGCTCAACAGTGTACGTAAAATCATCAGTTTTGACAGGTTCAATGATCATTTGACGGCTGTTGACTGTACATTGCACAATCGTATGCAGGCGCTATTTATAGAGCGCCTGCATACGATTGTGCTGCATAGATATGTGATCATCTTTAGAAAATTAGTCCGGCGTCATGTAACACTCACCAATAGCTATCTCATGGTTTATACTCAGATGGGGCCTTTTTGGCTAATAACAATGCGGAGATTGATCAACTAACGCATCCGGCAACATTTTGGGTAGAAAAAAAACAGTCCTAACTAAATAAATAATAAGTTAGGTGCCAGTACGCCTGGTTTTTAAACCGAGTTTTAGTAACTAACACTCCAGACTTGCCGTTTATTATTATTATATCAGTCGTTTAACTAACAGATTTCAGAAAGCTTTACTTAAAGTGAAAGTTATAATTTAATATCTGATATTGGTCCTCTAAATTACGTTGAATATGTATCTAAATTTAAATTATGTAAAACAATCTATTTCAAAATTCAGCTATTTGACATAATCTGCAATTTAAAATTAAACGACAAGGCATTATTAAAATGTCGCTTGACTTTCGTTTAATTTGAAATTCACATTTCACGTTCCATAACTTATAACAAACATTATTAAAAAGACGACTCAAACATTCGTTATACTTTGCTTGTGCATATCCTGACAGACACAAAAGCATATTTCAAAATGTTACTTTAACACCTGACCACATTATCAAATTTGAACAGCAATGCAAAGTTAATGTTAGTCTGTTTTATATCGTTTCACCGGTGAAAATATACTTTTAGTTAGTGAAGTAAGATGTTATATCAAAGGCGGCACATCACGTAGGATGAGATAGTAAAAGTTTTTATGGCGTTGCTTGGCGTTGAGATGTGCGTGGACAGGAGCTGGCGCGGAAGCTCAGCCTGTTTGATGGCTGTTACATTCACTGCTTCATCATTAGATCCTTAACTAGTGCGGACCATGACAGCTAAGTCGTAATTACAGATCTTGTATAGACATTTGTGGCTAATGTTTTACTCAGATATTTGTGAAGCCTTCGACACGTACAGATATTTATGCTTAAGACTGTAAATTGCAGACATTTTGGTCCATCAATAGATCGTAACAGGCTCTGCCCTACATGTTAAAAGCATTTCATAAGTAGACGCAACAACATTTAATACTACACACGCCTTGGAAATTGCAATGCAAGAAGCAACGTATAAATATGGCGTTTGAATGAGTTATTAATAAGATAAAAACATGACTATTTATGTTTACCAACAAGCTGAATGGATGTACTGTGCATTGAAGATCTCATTAAAAGTCTACTTTGGACGGAAGCTAAACTGTTTTAGGTGCAGATAAATAGTGGCATTGTGTCGTGAGCAGGGCAGACATCAAAAGGCAAGTATCAAAGAGGAGTGCTGGTGTAGCGCGGTGCGAGCCCCTTCAATGAGCGAGGGTGAGGCTAGTTCAAATTTTACAAGCAGCAGAGCCGAAAATGTTCTCTGTTATGATTAGGCAGGAGGTACCCTGCAAAATAACTTTTCCCGCGTAAACACGCGTGCGTTTGTAACAAAAACAAGCCTGTTTGTTGTTTTGAAAGAAAGTCTTTGCGCTTGTATTACAGGGATCTTTATCTGGGGCTCGTGTTCAACATCTTATGCAACATTCAATACAATAAACCCTCTTTGTTGTTAATAAATATTATCATAAATCCAAAATCCAAATACTTAACTTTTAAAAGAGAAGGCTATGAGTGAAATTATGAGATGAGAATTTCACAACTATTTAAAAGTGCTTAACTATCACGAGTTCAACGGATCACATGGTGAGATGTGGAATGTTTCTTAGAACTTTGATGCGCTCCTACCGATGATGAAGCTTTTAAGAGAATTAGTGCTGAAAGGAATCGTACAAGTTAGAATTAATGAGAGTAAGATATGGGGAAACTCACCGCATAAATTCGCAGGAGTGAATTCCAAGTGATAGATAACATTCAAAGGGCATTAACAGGGCTGTTAGATATGGAAATGTACCTTAGATTAATTGCGTGTATAAAATTTGCAAAGCAATTTCCTACTTAGCTAACAGGAAGCATTAAAAGAATTTGGGCAATATTAGGAGTTTTGCTGCATATTTTTTTACGTTTAACAATAAGCTTCAATAAGGAGTCGCTCTGAATAAATAAAAGGGCCTGAGAGCTCCGTGGGGTCAAAAAATGTGAAACTCGGGTAATTCGCAGTGAATAATAAATGAAGAATTTTCACGAGAGCCTGCAAGTTAAGGAAGTGCGTCTGACAGAGGGCCCGTCCCCCACAGAGAACCCTCAATGGATCAATTACAAGTTACATGACGTGACAGTTGTATTAGTTTGCGCAATTTCGATAACTCACGTTTTTCAACATGCGATTCCCTAAAGATAACAAATCTTTTATGGTTGAACATATTTCTAACTAGCTGTATAACACGGAAAGGTTCCTAATTTATTTGTTTTTCTTTAAGGAGGTTCAATAGTTCAGTAAACATCAAAACACAGAATAAACAGCGGCTACCTACTGCTGACTTTAGGTACTAAAAGTAGTAAAGTATTTAGTTTCTTCTACGGAAGGAAGTCATAAAAACAAGCATTGAAAAGCATCTCTTAATTATTTAACTTCTTGAACAAGAGAGGTTTTAATAATAGTAAAATGAATACTTAGATTTGATACTGTTGGTGGTTAGACTTAACTTAATCGAGCACATGGTCACTAATGACCATGAAAGTTTAAAACTATATACTGCGAAAATAGTAACTCCAGCCATTTCCATTACTGTGGCAGACGAGGTGAGGTGGCCATCGAAAATAGAACTGCAAAATAAATACAATTTGCAACAATGGGGTCGCACACGCTGGCTTTATACGGATTTGACAGTTTTGGCATCAGTCACAGCTTAATGATCTATTGTTATAAAACGCTATTCATAGATGCGTGATTTAATATTATAACGCTAAAGCTTCATTCACAACAGCGTTCGATTCAAATAAAGTCAAAACCAAGAATGCGTTCGGGCTAGTGATGTACAAACCTCGAGGCGTCGAGTTCTACTTTTGAAGCTTCGAGACGGATTGGCCGGACTCAGTGAGCTAGGTAGGCTCGTAGACCCGAGCCCAGCCGAGATGCGAGCTCCCTGAGCCACGCCTCGAGGCTTCAAAATAGTTCGAACCTTGAAAAGAGTTCGAACCTTGAAAAGAGTTCGAACCTATCAAAAGAGCTTGAGCCTTCAAAACAACTCGAGTTTTAAAAGAGCTCGATTCTTCACAAACCCTTTCACTATAATATTCTTCATGGTGATTGAAATGTCTTTTTCTGATAATCAAACCTCTTTTTTTTTCTAAATAGCCTACTGGTCACATATGTTACATCCCAGAAACACATATTTAATTGCCTGCTTTGAGATGGAAGACTTCAAACGGAAACTAACTTGTGCGCGACTCGCCACGTAAAAACGTCTCGAGCGCTAAAAAAGACTCGAGCCCTGAAAAAGCCTCGAGATCGATCGAGCCCTAAAAAGCCTCGAAATCAATCGAGCTCTCAGGAAGGCTCGAGTTCTCGTAAAGACTCCCGAGTCGTCGAGCTTCATACAAACGAGGCGAGCCCTGTAAACGACACGCGAGCTCTAGACAAAAGGACTCGGAAGCCTCGAGGCTAGTACATCACTAGTTCGGGCTGACCTCGGCTCTCCGACAGAGCCGGTTAACTTATTCTCAGCACAGCTCACAGGAAACATAACAAAGCTCCCGATACAGATCGTGGTTCAAACGGCCGCAAAGAAACTTTCGTTTCGCAGTGAAAGCGGCCTGCAAATAAATCGTGGCAAGAAACAATGAACGCATTGTTCACTCTAAATTGGTTGATATAATTCACCTATACCGCTCTGAGCCTTACCACTAATGTGTGTGTGGTGATCAAAAGTGAAACGTTTGATTAAAGCTTCTCAAATCACCAATGATCTTATGACGTTGACATTTAACAAAGCCAAGCGAAAGGAAGAATCCTTATCTAATGATCATAAATCCACTGACAAGCAGACGCAACGTAATTTTTAAATTGAATTGCTTCTGTTGCATGTTTTCTTTTTGCAAATACATACGAGTAATAGTAAATTTACACAATGAAAAGACTAATCTTTGAATTTCGGAAGCGGCACTTCCGCTTGTAATTAATCGGCGTCATTTTTCCTTAACAACGCTTGTCAGTTGGTGAAAAGAGCCAGTTGAAGATCGTTCTCTGATCAATTTGTTACTTGAAGTTAACCGAAATTTAATCAATGCACCAAATAGCAGCCAATCATAAACGTGCGAAACTGTCGAAGATAAAAAGCCGCTTTTTTCACAGCACTGATTTTTTGGCTTTGAGTTTGAAGTAATTTGCTAATTATTGTAAATTAGTCTCTAAAGAAAAGTTGAAATGGAGATGACGTAAACGGACTCGTGCAATACAGCTGAATTGCTTATATTAGCGCTTTTCTGTGGTTTTAAAAGTACCTGGTGGCGAATTCATGCAATATTTTCCAAGCAAACAGTTAGTAAATAATCCGTTGAAATAGGGTTGAGCTGAATAGTAGGATAGAATGGGCATTGTTAACATATTATTGATTCAACAATGGGAAGCCGAGACTGCAGCATGACCTAGATACGACACAAGTGACCTGTCATGAAAGGCTGTTAATACTGTTAGACAAATCCAGCTGGCTTAGCCGAGAGCAACTCTGACGGACCCGGCATGTTATTACACCCGAGAGTGTAACATTGGACTTAGTGCATGATTTAACTTAACCATACTAGCCTAAAACTTATTTATATTTTGAATTATCTCGACAGGTTCTACAAAATTGGAATAATAACTATTTATATGAAAAATATTTTCAGGAATCGAGGTTTTGACGGAACACGTTCCTCCGAATGTCAATTATCCTGCCACTCATAATTCAGACAAGTACTTGCTAATTGAAAAGATGATGAAATTGAAAACAAAAAGAATGACTTAGCATCGGATTCATTACAAATTCCACAAGAGTAAGTACTTAGGTACAACAGTGTACATACACACTGTCTTAGTGTCACTGGTATCAATTTGTTCCCACTGAGAGCCCGCACACTAGTGTATGTCATACTGGTATGTCAGTCATTTCACCACACTCACCACTACAAGCATAGGTAAACGGTCTATATAAAATAGACAGACTATACACGTGTTACCAAAAATAAGTTTCCCATATTAATCGTTTTATTGCTAAAGAGTTCTATTTTATCGTGATGAGTCAATATTTATCTGGTTTAACATTATTAACTAGGGTCACATCTTTAGTTTTGTAAAGCTAGTATAATCATAGTTAAAACGTTTTGGCGTTAATAAGAAATAAAGAATTTAGGTACCTTTGTTAAAAACTACGATTAAGTTAGGTGACGAGGAAGGCCAAGTTTTACCTTGGATAAAATTAGCGAGAACGATACAATAATGAATGATAGTTTGTTTTAGTATGTAGAAACTGTACCTCTGTAAAACGAAATGTTTTTACGCCTAAGCCATAAATGTTAAAATGAACAGTACAAAAAATACGACGCATATATTCTAACTTTGTTAACGCCAAACAATAAAAAGGGAAAAAGGAAAGAGGAACGCGAAATGTTGGAACAATGTTTGTGTAAGTATATCTATCTCGATAGAGCAGAATATGTGCTAAGGGAAACAAGCAATTCCTTTTAAGATACAGTCGGCCATTAGCTTTGACATCTCTGATGGCCACTATGTGAATAATATCGTACTTAAATATTTTCAATCCACGCTTCCAAAAATACTAACCCCCAGACTTAGAAAAATCACATACGCATGACTCTTTTTGCAGGGATTAGACTAAAAACACTAAATATTAAGCAAAAGAGCATCGCTGTTATGAACAACACAATTTTTATTTTATTCTGTTGACAGGCTCTGGGGCGTACTTCAGTACAAAACGAAGTTTCATGGAACTTCAAAAGGGTTAAACATTTACAAAAACTAGTGTTACATGTTATGAATGGGTTACATGTTATTTGTACATTAAAATATGGTTATTAGAAAACCAAGAAAGCAACACTAATTTCCTTTTTTTTAAACGACTGCAAATTCACGTTACTACGTAATTCGACAAACGGTAATAGGGCCAGGCCGCAAAATTTCAAATATCGCTTAAGCTTATCCGTATTGTGATTATTCATAAAAATAGATATTAGAATTTTCAAGTGAGAGGTTCCATATTATCACTGTTCTAACACATTAATAAGTTGAATTAAAACCAATCGTGACAAAAATTAAAGATTCTAAGTAAATAGAACAATTTTTTTTAGGGAAAAATTGTTACACTGGACTAGGAAAACTTCAACCCAGCTTTAAATAAAATATAACATAGGAGCAGAACGTCTACCACGACCTTCCACTTTAAATTGACATTCAATTCAATTTATTTATTTCGGATAACTTTAGATCCATATCATATAGATATACATTATCGTTCGCGTAAAAAATGTATTGGGATTTGACACTGTCATGTCATGTCATGTGTCATCCCAATACAATTTTTTACGCGAAAGGTAATGTAAATTTAAAGTGGCAACTCGTGGTAGACGTACAGATCTCTAAATACATATTATATATGGACTAGCTGGCACAGTTTCTAAGTTCATGTCACTCTCTGTTCTGAGATTTAAATAAATTGGAATGATAAAAAAAGTGGTCGTTGGAATGGTTTGATCTCGGACACCATGTTAGAGAAAGTTACAGGGACAGGGTTTTTCGAAAATTTGCAACAAATGGCTTTGGTGCAAGTGATCTTTATGTTTTTATTGGTTAGGTTAGGTTAGGTTTATTAGTTATTATCAATTTACTTTAATGAACCCGCTATTATATACCTATTACAAGCTATGATGGATTGGGAAGAGCTATCCCAGATATTTAGATATTTTATAAATTTGGTTAGTCGAGCTTAACATAGCAGACAAAAAAATTATATTACTTGCACAGATTATTAACCATACTAGCTTTCCGATGCATAATTAATCTGTATTACTATAAAGTTTCATCGAAATCCGTTCAGTAGTTTTTGAGCGAAGGAGTAACAAACATACATACATGCACACCTACATACCTACACACAAACTTTCGCATTTATAATATTATTAAGATTACTTAATATTGTGTGCTGATAATTTATACCTTTTAATAAAATAGTAATTATAGGTTTTGTATAAATGTATCACTCGATTCAGAACATAATAGAAAGAAATGCAAGCTGGTGTAACTTTCATGAATGAAAAAGTAAATTCCGTACCTGAATGTTCCTTGACTGTTATTGCTTAAGTCCAATAACAGCAGGTCATAACTGTAACCTGAAACAAACGATATCATAATTTATATTTTTAATAAAGAAGTTTTATAGTTGGGTAGATGGTGGATATTTTTTCATTTATGGTTATAGCGTAGTTCTTTCAAAAATATACTCAAGAGTACCTTTGTTCAAGATACATTTTGGAATGTCGTCTGTAGGGACGACATGATATCATACTCGACATCGACTGATATCACGATGTCGAGCGCCTACAACTGGCCACTCTAAGATGTATGGGGGGTGCTCTGAATCAAAATGTAAAAAGTTTAAATTGTGCTTTTGTGTCATTTCAGTTCTTCCATATACTGGCTGTCTCTAGCCCCACAGTAAATTTGAAGACTTCTTAAAGCTTTTGCCTTTAAATTAGAGCATTAAGTTCCTACGTGCCTAAAGCAGTTATCTTCCGAATAGTTAAATTTATTTTCTTTGCAGAATTTAATTCAGCCCTGATCCGTCTATTTATCACCCATATAAAAGCAAACTAAAAGTAATAAACTCAAACGTGCCGGCAAGTGGAGCTTAATCTCCCTTTATAATTTGACGAGGGTTCCGCCTAGTTTCAGTTTTATATTTATTTGTAAGTTAACTCCAGTGAGAGCTGTCGATTAACGATCGTTGTTCTAGCTAAATAAAATTATTTATATTAATGTCGTTAAAAAGTTATCGAACAAATGAAGGCTCTAGAGATTTAATTTCGATACTCTTTACGAGCGGATTTAATAGGTATCTGCAGCGTTAACTGCACAACGGAAACTTACGGATATTTCTGCAAAATTTCAAATTAATGCGAAAATATCAAGTAAATTCGCAGTGGTAAAATTTCTTGAAGCTATTCGTAAAACCAGTTCGCATTTTTTTTCATCTTCCAGCACTTTTTTGTCAACCCTAGGTAAAATTTCCGTTCCTGATTTTCACATGGCTCGGATTCAATTTTGAAGGATCAACATAAACAAACAATCAAGCTTAACTTTCTGTGCTGAAAAAAGGTCAAAGCGACATGCCCATATTGAGTGTAACTGGAACAAATTAGCATTTCAGAGACGTGTGACAAAATGGCTTGCTCAGACTTAATGAACGCGGAACGCAGTGATTAAACGCCTTTACGTAGATGTAAACGAACCTTGGATGGGAGGATCTTGCCTAAATTTAGCAATTAAGGGGTGCACTCAGGTGGCGATATTGATTGAGGAGCCGCCGCGTGCACCGAACTCTCAGGAGTTAGCTAGTAGGTAAGCTGAATCAAACCAAACACCTACGTTGAATTGGTACGGCTATTTTGCAGACGTTGTAGTCTTGCCGCTGTTACGAGTACTTTAGCGATTTATATGACTAATAACGAAGATGATTAATAACACATTTAGTCTAAAACGTTTTTTTATCGTTAACAAAAAACGATATTCAAGTTTCCTTACTCACATTTCAAACAATATAAACACTTAAGTGTCCCATTTCGTTTAACTTCGCGAGCAGAACGACTACAAAATTCTATTTTCTTTTCGGTAATTGGAATTCAAAGAAGTACACCTACTTACTGCACAGCTCGTTTTATTTAATGTTTTATCGCGGTCCACGATCCGATGCAATTTGGCAAGCTAGAAAATTTTAGATAACTAGAAAAGTTCTAAAGGTGAGCATATAAAAAGTAACGACCACTCGGGGAAGATGCTGCTCATTGATAACGTTTACACACTTTCAAACTCATTGCAGGAATATTTGAGTTTCTTCTGAGAATGATTTTTTTCAGGACTCTATTTTTTGATTTTATTTCGTATTAACAAAAAAATGCCACTTCTTTTGTATCTATGTATAACGATGTCACTAACAATACATAAATACTTGATTAAATAAATACGTATACTAGAAAAGCCACATAGCTTTATCCTTATTAGTACAAGTTTTCATATTATGTACATTATTGAAAGTAGGTGAATTATTCAGTGTGAAATAAATAACATTTGCCTATTATTGTTTGTGTCGTACAACTCGTACATATGAAGGTATTTTATAAGCTTCGCAGGAATGCAAGACAGCCTTGAATTTGTTTCTTCAGTTTTTATCAGATCGATTGAATTTTATGGCCATATAAATAAATCTGTATTTCTTTACTAACAACGTTCTGAACAAAACGTAACACACAAAGTCAGTGAAAGAAGGCCATGAATAAATCATGTGTAAGTGACGCGTACGCCGAATACTGATGCAAAATATAAATAAATAGGGAATAGTGTGTCGTGTCGGAGTCGGATCCACTCAAGAAATATTTGACACGTGACACGCGACTAGCCCGCATTCACGAATGTAGCTCTTGCAAAACTAAACAACGTTATGTTTTATCAGGAAAAATAATGTTATGCAAGTATCGTATCTGTTTCCTTTAGATGTGAATAAACTGAGCATTTATGTTTAAGGGATATTAACTTGAAAGTTTATCTAAGTGTGGTGTTAGTGAAGGAAACTTTTCATTTACTAACCCTTACAGCTCAATCGTCTGTATCTCTACCACACATATCAATCGACGCGACAAATCGTTTGACCTCTTGATACCTTCCTATATTTGTCTCGGTACAGTAATTAGTAGCTATTTATAGTAAGAGATCATGAAATCATGGAGATTGCACTGATAAAAAAAAAGACAAACAAAACAATAATATCATGATCACTACAACAAAAACACAACGACCACATATTCTTTTTTGTAGCGCCAAATATTCTCTACATAGTCTGAATCAGCAAACAACAAAATATTACATTCATTGATTACACTGAATGTTATACTTGTTATTTTGCTGATTACAGATGGCCAGTAAAGCTTTGGCAAAATACGCAAACCTATCAGTGCAGCAGTCTAACGGAAGTGTACACAATGCCGATAAAGGAGGCGGTATCTAAGTCCTGGCCGAGCCAGGATTGCCTCCGCCTGGCAACTGGCCAACCTCTCTCGGTCCACATTCTGCTATACGATCAAGTAAAAATTTCCATGAAAATTTATTAGCTCGATCGGAATCTTGCCGGAATAAAATTAATGGACTTTACTAGTAGTTAAGTTACACCAACTTCTTCTTGTTATTTATGCTACTGCGTCTGAAGTAATGGAAAGCGACGTAATTTTGATTGAACATAAAGAACGATACAAACAAAGCGGTCATAAAGATTTACTCGTCTCGACAACTGTATAACGTTGAAAGTTGGCGTGTCGTAAACTGGGCTTTCTTCGAGTGCTCTCCGAGTGTCCTGGTAGTATTGGGGAGGGGGAAAGGCAGTGGGGCTGGATATATTGATATTTCCAGTCCTCTTGGGGTGTTGCGATCGCAGCTCAGTCACTCGAGGGTTGAGCCTCCTTGACGGCGCCGCGGCTGATTGTAATCCCGCTTTGTCAGAAGCCGCGGAGACAGGAAGTGGTCGAGAGCCATTCAACTGTGATACGGATGTGACGCGAAGGAGCGCTGCATTTTCGCAAATTGCTGATATATTTTAAATGTCATTATCAAAATATTTATTTAGTAAGCATCCAAATAAGAATGCTTTCCTTCGCTTTTTCTTCTGTCCAAGACAAGATATACTGTTACCAGAAAGTATGTCATCACAAAATATAGGCATGAATCAAATAAGCAATATAAGTGAAGTTGTATTTGCCTAGTTGAAACAGTAGATGAGTTCTTAATTTCATTTGTCTGCACAAAGATAGTAATTAGAAAAAATCGACCTGATCCTAGGGACTCAAGCGGGATTGTGGAAGGTCGCGGGTTCGGATCCCACTTGAGTCCCTAGGATCAGGTCGATTTTTTCTAGTTTCTATCTCTGTGTTGAAAATAGTGCATTGTTGATGCTAAAAATAACATTCATTTATCACTTGTATTTTCTTCTGACCACGGTGAGACCGGTCGACCGCAAAAGTTCGGCATGTATTATTTCTGTTTTCTTAATAATTAATTTGATTATACACTTAACTATTAACAAGCTGTCCATCAGCAGCTTTGCCCGCGTAGACTGTATCTCCAATCAACATATAGCCTAAAAAAAAAATATAGCCTATGTCATTCGCTGATAATGTAGCTGTATATTCGTAAAATAATTTTTGAAATCGGTCCAGTAGTTTCGGAGCCTATTCATTACAAACAAACAAACAATCAAATCTTTCCTATTGATAATATTAGTAGGTATAGATGTTACAGTCAAAACTCATTATGTCAAACCACTTTTGACCGCAAAAATCATACAAAGATAGTTTTGACTGATGTCCTTAGCCAAAACAAGTTTTGATTCATTTTTGCAGTCAAAAGTGGTTTTGACCGGCGTTCTTGATGAAAAGTAGTTTTGCCTGACTTTAAGTTCAGACTATCGGTCAAAACTCATAAAATTTAAGAGAG
Source organism: Udea olivalis (assembly GCA_947369235.1). Lineage (NCBI taxonomy): Eukaryota > Metazoa > Arthropoda > Insecta > Lepidoptera > Crambidae > Udea > Udea olivalis. The sequence continues at coordinate 15,930,563 of OX376343.1, forward strand.
TTAGTGGAAATTACCAGAAAAATCACCATATAAGTTTAAATCTAATTTAAGAAGTGCAGTTAAAGTTCTTTTTCTTTTTAATTTTTTTTATCTTTTTATAATGACAAGTAAACATTGTGTAAAATTTTAATTTGTTTAATATTTATCGTATATTTATACGATTTCGGAAACACTTGACCCACATTCTTGGTTAAAACCACTTTTGACCGATACAGTTTAGTCAATCACTATTACCAAATACTTTCGAATTAATTAGTGGTTTTGACCAACGTGCTTAGTCAAAACTACTCTGGTATTGATGTTCAACTAAGACAAAGATAATTTGATTTCAATCAGAAGTGACTGAGATTATCTATATATAAATATATATGTATGCTGTTTTGAGTCTTTGATAAGTATAAGTTTTAGGAAAGCTAATTATTAATTCCGAAGCTTTAATTTGATCGAAATATTTCCCTGTGAGATCTTACACTAACGCAGTAAGCAAGCATGTCTAAAGGCCTCTACACACGAGACCCGTCGGCCCGGCGGTTTTACCCGGCGGGTTAAACCTCCGGGCTTGTTTTACGACGTTTATCACAAAACAAAGCCTGGCGGCCTAACCCGCCGGGTAAAGTCGGCGCGCTGGCGGGTTCGGTGTATGAAGACCTTTAGGCTTGCCCAAAATACTCAAATCTGTATTTAGTTACAACACTCGGAGCTGCTCTGCAACTGGAGTAGCTGCTATTCCAGTAGTCATCGTTTTAGACTCCACAAATACTCAACACGAGGAACTAAAACTAGCGAGTTAATATTGGTAGAGAGAGCCCAAAGTTTGTTTGCCAGCAAAACTTAAAATAGCACAGTAAAAAGTTAAATCGCAGTATTGTGAGCTTTCTACATTTGCTAGCAATGAAAAGCAAAATCACGTTCATGTAATTTATTTAGATGATGTTAGGTACCTAGTATACAAACATTATGTGAGTAGGTACTACCTACTCATATAATGTTTATATACTGTGTATTTGAATATTATTGTTATTTTGTATTTATGTCAATTTATTTAGCATATATTAAATTTGCTTAGCTTACTTTTGTATTTTACGATCCGAAAGTACTTGCAACGGACCTATTTGAAAAAAAAATTTTTTCGTTAATAAGTAATGGTGTTTGTTTCAGCAAAATTATTTAAGTTATGCGTAATGCTTCTATACTACTTTTGAAAACGCTTTGATGTTTTTCAATAGTACTAAAGTACTCTTATTACGGATCTGACACCTGATATGGTTTAAGAGTCCAAAATTTTCTCGCTAGACGTCATCAAAAACACTTGGCGTAAGAATTTGAAGACACTCTGATGAATGTCGCCAGGGACAAAATATTGTTGTTTTATATTTATGTCCCTTTCATATCTCATTGTAAAAAATGAACTGTATTTTTGTATGAAAATAATTTCTATTACCCTACTCTTTGTTGCCAACTATATGTTGGGACATTATGTCGCAACATATAATAAATCAATGATAGACTTCGGAGCGGCTCGATGAAGCCCTGACATTCAGCGACATTTCAGGGTAGCAACGCTACATAAGATGTCGTTTTTCTGAATTTTGACCGTTTTTTGTTTTTAAAATGGGTTTGCGTTTGGCCTCGGTCTCGCCTTGTGGTAAGCGATGACGAGGCCGATGGTGGTACACGCTCACCCAGAAAATGCCTATTCAATCTGGCCTTGAAGATACCAATGATGTAGCACTTAATATCACATTAGAAATAACATACGGTTACAATTTTATTGAAACAACTCTTTTGGAGTTGGTAAATGAAAGTTTAACTAAAAAGTGAGAAAAGGCAGAATCAATGGGCGAAAGCCTCGAATAGAAAAGAATACTGATTGTTATTAACTAACAACAGTTGAAGTAAAATTTTCAGGCTCAATCCTCCGCTTTGTACGTGATGGTGCGGAGGTTATCCGGCACTAGTTCGACTATTGCGACTGGTTACTGGAACATTTTACATTGTCTGATATTTTTGTCCATTTTAAATGGCACGATGTGTAAAGCCTAATGGATCTTTCGTGAAACTCGTTATTTTCTGACAACTTTATTTATTTTCAACGAGGTTTTTTACTTAACTGTAAATAATATATATGAAGACGTTAGCTGATCAGTTCCATTGTGGTAGGGTTCATCGTTTAAGAAGGAATGGCTTTAATTTATTTGTTGTAATAATGCTGAGTATATTATGTATTCTATGAATTCAGAATTTGAAAAAAAAAGGTTTGCTCGTATCTGTAATGATATCTTTTTAAGAATATTTTGACATGAGGAGCAATAAATTTTCATGTACATTACAGAAGTATCAAATATGAAGCATTTTTCTATTACACCTTAATGCATTAAATATAAAAATGTGATGCCTTAATTCATCAGTTTAAATTACGACCTAAAATCCTACGTTATCCTGTTACGAACCGTATTCAATTTCCCTGCATCGCAAACATCAGAAAACAAAGCATTTTCTATTTCGGAAAACAATGAAGGAAATCCTGAATAGTATGTATATGATTGATGACGTCACGCGGCAGGACGCAGCTGCGCGGTGGGAAAGCGGCACCCCCGGGCTCTCACCGCGACATTGAACGCCGATCATTATGAACTTGACTTACTTTTTATTATTCACAATAAAACACACAGACCGCGAGCCGGGAACAGACGTAGCGGCGCTTTCGCACGTACGCAAAGCTACTCACGTTCATTACAGTTAAGCATCCATTGTTTGCATTTGCACTTTTCGACATACATACCTAACAAATTCACGATACATTTGAAAGAAAAAACACAGATAATAACCAAGGTGGCTACTATTGACCTAGTTAAACAGTTACTCCTGAAAAGCTGAAAAAATTAAAAATCAAGAATTGTGTGTATAAATAGGTTTGCAATGTAAATAAAGTAAAATTGTGTATCTTAAAACTGATTAGGATAGATTTATTACCAATAACTCCGAGCTGAAAATCTAAGCAAAACGTATGAATCGCAAATGCCCTGATGATTCAAATGTTTATTAACTTAGACAAAACACTAAAGCGAACTAAAAGTAAAGTGAGTAGTAATGTAGTAATTAGCCTATATACTGTCCCACTGCTGGGCAAAAGTCTCCATCATTGAAAATTAAGTCATTTTTAGTCGATACTTATTCACCACGCTTGCCAAATGCGGGTTTGTGATGATCACCAACCCGGGCTATGTTCCGAAAAATCCGAAAACACATATACCCGACCTGGGAATTGCACCCGGGACTTCCAGATTTCGGGCCGAGCTCTGAAACCACTCGGCCACGGAGACGTTTAAAATAAAAAGTAGGAGGTTAAGGAAAAGTAAATGTGTAACAATAATGTGTTAATCCGTTTCTGGCCAATCGGAACATCTCCTCAAACAAAACCTTCTGCTCACCCGAGGACGCTGAGGCTCAAGAAACAATGACGTGTCGGATGCCCAGAACAGATAACATTGTGAAGCGATATCTCACAAGACAGCAACAATGCCTCATAATCTATATAGCCAATTGTAAACGGTCAACTTAACTACAAACACGATGTGAAAATAGGACAAATAGATACAACTGTGAAGATGAAATTAGTACAGTTTCCCTGATCCATATTATCTCTACTTTCTTTGCTCCCAAGTAATGACAGTATTTAGGCAATGTATTTGACCACTTACATCATAAGGACGGATGCCCTCTTGCTTTTTTATAAACGCACTAGCTGTCCGTGAACGACTTCGCCCGTGTCAAAATATACCCTAAATAAAAAAAGCCTAAGTATGTCACTCGCTGATAATGTAGCTTCTTAATGGTCCAGTATCTTGGCGCCTATTCATTTCAAGCAAACAAAGAATCAAATCTCTTCTCTTCATAATATTAGTAAAGATTATTTACACATTTAATTTATATTTTGACATTAAACAAAGACACGATGTCTACTTTACAACCACAAATATTAACTGTATCACAGATGCCGTTACGGATGCCTACATCCTATCTGAAGTCACGAGCATCTGCGGCTGAAGACGCGAACTAAGCTGCTCAGAGCCTCGCAACCAGCGAGCGGGATTTCAATTCGCTTTGTCAAAAGCGGAGACGTTGGGAATGCGTTTATAGACAAGAGCACTCGCGGCGACCGATATCTTCAACTGCGCTCGACGCTCGCCTCACCGTCTCCTAAGCCTTTTTAACGCAACTTGGCGCAACAAGATGCTACAAACTTCCTTTTGTTTTTCATTCAAAACAAGCTCCATAGCAACTAAACTGTTCCTGAATAAACTAAATAGAAGCTTCGGTTTAGAACGAAACTTTGACTACATTATATTTGGTTTGCTAATGGCCTCGAGTGTAGCTGTTACCGTAAGAGTGTTTCAATAAAGCAACGACATCACATTGAAAACGTATATTACAAGTGCTCGGAACACTTTGATGGAACATTTTTTACTCGCTACAAAGTGAACGTGTGTGTAATGGTTCATTGTTTTTGCGGTAAGTGGTCTGAGATTGCACAAATTGATGCTTGTGTATTTGAAGTGAAAGGAATTGTTCAGTTCCAGATAATAGCTTCGCTTGTTTGGTTTCTTTTCTGGGGGCAAACCTATTTAACGCTAGTCAGGTTCAAAAGCGCTTATGACTGTTTTCTTTTCGTATGTTCCTTTTGTTGATGAAATAGTTAAGCAGGTAAATAGTGTCTTTAAGTAATATGGGCGACAAGACAACATATTATTTTGATGCTCCTAGTTGTATTTGCTCCTATCCTTACAGAGGCACCAAAATATAGTTAATCTGTACCTACCTACATTTTTAGGTGACCATCTTATTAAGCGATATGTTGAAACGTTAAGTACACGTTTTACGATACTTAACCTCGAGTTAGCGCGCTATTAGGCATCTGACGCATGGGTTTATGCCTCGTACAATAGTTGCAAGCATATCCTGAGTACAAACTAATATAATTGATGTACACAAAGCAACAGAGCTTACAAAGTTGCTTCAAAGCAGGTATTACCTCATTCTTCAAGGACTTATTATGTCTGATGAGTGTTTTGCACAAACTAGGAATGCTTTTAAATTTAAATCTTCCGCTGTCACGAATAAATCTCAGGGGATATTTCATGCGCCGTGTGCTCACGATCGAATTTCTACATGCCTGATAGGATGTCAATCTACTTTAGCTGAGGTGCACTCACGATTGCGGCGTCTTCAGCCGTCCCGTTGCTCCGGGCGCGACTGGTGGCTTCTAAAATCACACCTTAGTTGCATTACGTAGTATCTGCGTTTTTCCATCGGATCTGTCGGCGGATGTGTTTGGGAGGTGGATCGATGCGTCGGGCGTTTAGCGAGCGGTCGCGGGACCGGTCTAGCGCGTCTGTCGCGTCTAGACGGCGCGTCGGGAACTCGGGATCCCTATCGGCTGCCGTAAAATTATGTGACGCGGCCCTTGCACCGCTCAAGGAAAGCCGTAGAATTTGATTTCAAGTTATAGTCTTCCTTTAATTTATCGTTTAATCGTTATGTTATTATTATAAAAAGAAATACTACACGAACTATAAAGAAGTATTTTTATTTTTACCTTAAGTCTAAAATGTATCATCTAATTAAACCAACTTGGAAAATTCATACGGGCAGCTCAATCACGAGCGGTGGAATCCATTGTAGAGCTTGTCTTATCTGGAATGACACGCCCCTTTACCGCATTCACGCTCGAATATCAAATTTAAACATGGACGCAATACATTTAAACATACCACTGTAACTGGTCGTTAAGTACCTAGCCTGTTGGACTCGAAACTAGGAGCACGCGTCGTTTCGTTCTTTTTTATTGTGGTCCATTCAGTCGTTTGTTCTTACTTATCTGAGAATATCTTTTATATCAACAGCCAAAAAACTTTTTTTTTATATTTAGAATCCTTTTTTTTGTTCATGTTTTTATACGTACAGTCGTGTTTTACTTTCAGTGTGCTTCCGAGTTTTCATTATCAGTTTTAGTTTCCATCCGCTAACTTATCATACAGTCTTCTAGATAGTTAGACCAAAAAGCATCTTTAAAACCTCTACGAAAGCAAAAATGTTTGCATCTCTTTGTAGCCGACTGCCGCCGCTGGACACGTTGATCACAAACTTCGCAAGCAACCCGTTCTTCAAGTCGGATAACTGCATAACACGTTTTGTAACTGTTTGTTAAGATTCGATTTATTTGCATTGACCTCCATCATTCCACATGTATACTCGTATTTAAGACCTACTAGATTTGAGAATGTTAGTAAATTAAATGAATGAAATGTCGAATTTGACATTAGATACTGTGACTTTTCATAACTGTAAATTAATGAATGTAATTGACATTAACAAATTAATTATTATGAATAATTTGCATGTGACATATAATAATTTTTATATTTCTAATTATTTTAAGCGACAAATAGCACATTCGCTATCCTCTTTTTTTATTTCTTCAGCCAATATTTTGGCTCCTCAACCTGCTTTTATCGAGCAGACAGAGTTGTCGACTTTGAAACATGTTCCAAACCATTTAAATTAGATATTAAGACAACAGAGGAAACCTCTAGCAAACCTCCATCTATGACAAAAGAAAAGCCCAACAGTCATTACCTCAATTTTGTTCATCAGAATATACAGGGCTTTTCTGGCAAAGATTTACAAGTAGGTTTGTTCCTTGACAGTATGAATATAGATGTTTTGTGCTTAACAGAACACTGGCTTAAGGAACACAACTGTCTGTTAAGTTTTGATTATTATAGCGTCGCTAGTATGTTCATGAGAGTTTCAGCTATTCGGGGTGGGTCACTAATATTATTGCACAATAAGTTAAAGTATAGGGAACGCAAAGATGTGGTAGCACTCTCAATTGAGCAAACTATTGAAATTTCATGTGCAGAGTTAGAGCGGATTATTATTGTTTGTGTGTATAAACCACCATCCGCGGATTATTCACTGTTTGAAGAAACTTTGGAAGAAGTGTTAAAGAGAGTATGTAAATCAAACAAGAAGGTGAATGTTTGTGGTGATTTTAATGAAGATATTCTAGACTCTTCTCCAACCTCACTTAGATTTTTGAATCTTTTTAAATCATTCAATTTATGAAATATTTTTGATCAACCAACTAGAATCACTGCATCATCAGCTACCTGCTTGGATAATATTGCTTGTGAAAATGTTTATAAGGAGAAATCAATAATTAATTGTTTAAGATCAGACCATTGTGGTCTGTTAACCAAATTTGAGCACCGTCATGTCCCTCAATCGGTGGATTTTATTTTTAGACCAGTTACTAAGAAACGTATCGAGAAATTTAAAAGCAATATAAACAATCAACTTCCTTACTTAACACATCAAGACCAGAATATAAATGATCAATATGAGGATTTGTTCAATCTGATAATGTATGAACTTAACACAATCTTTACAAAAAAAAAGTGACAGTTGATAAATTCAAAATTTAAATTCAGTGACTGGGCTACTCCAGGTATTCATAAAAGTAGGACTAAATTAAACAAATTATATGATTTAAAAGGGAACTTTCATAGTTCCAAACTAGTAGAATATGTTAAATCTTACTCTAAGATATTTAAAAAATCTTGCAATGTTGCCAAGTCCATGTTTTTGAGAGACAAAATGAAACGAGCAAAATACAAAATCAAAGCGACTTGGAACATTATAAATAAAGAAACTTGTAAGTCCATACCACGCAATAACTCTTTCTCACTTAAAATTAAAGATAATATTATTAAATCTGACGTTGATATAGCTAATACATTTGAATAATTTTTCTCCGAGATACCTTTTATTACTACCAGTAAACTAAATTCTAGTTCACTGCTAGCTAGTTATCTCCTCACATCAAGTGTTGATGAGTGCGCCACTAGTTTTTGCTTTGATCATATATCTTCTCATACCATCCTCAAAACGTTTAAAGAACTTAATATAAAAAAACGGAGGATTTATAAGGTATTTCTGTTGATATACTTAAATCAATCATAGATACCATCTCCCCTAGTTTAGCGTTACTTTTTAATAACTGTGTAGACAAGGGTCAGTTCCCTAATTTAATGAAATTTTGTAAAGTCATACCCCTTTATAAGTCAGGTGAGAAAAGTGACCCATCAAATTATAGACCCATTTCTATTCTACCGGCTATTAGTAAAATTTTTGAAAAGATACTATTGAATCAATTACTCTCTCACTTTGCTTTGAATAAATTATTACATAGTAATCAATTTGGATTTACTAAACATAGGAATACAACCGATGCAGGTGTTCCGCTCATCAAACACATATTTTATGCGGGGGAAGGCAAGCAAGATGCAATAGGAGTTTTTTGTGATTTGTCAAAAGCATTTGACTGCGTAGATCATGAAATCCTACTGATTAAGCTGAGACATTACGGTGTTTCAAATATTTCACTTAGCCTTATAGAATCATACCTCACTGATAGAATACAAAAAGTGAGTATCAATGGTACGAACTCTTCCGGTGCCACCATACGTATGGGCGTGCCCCAGGGATCAATATTGGATCCTCTGCTGTTTTTGACCTGCCTTATTTTGTCAAGGACCTATGTGGGATTGTATTATTTGCTGATGACACTTCTCTGATTTTTAACGTAGATAAAAGTAACAAAGCACTTGACGACGTAAATAATACTCTCTCTAAGGTACTGCATTGGTTCACGAGTAACAATTTACTGCTTAATGCTAAGAAGACTAAATCTATCAAATTTTCTATGCCCAATGTAAGACAGGTCGATACCATTATAAACATGAATAACGAGCCATTAGAGATTGCGAATTCCACAGTATTTTTTAGGAATTACTCTCGATTCGAAGTTACAGTGGGGTCCGCATATTTCTGCTCTGGCAGGAAGACTTAGTTCGGCAGCTTATGCTGTTGGAAAAATGAGGCTCCTGGCTGATATCGCAACAGCAAGATTAGTGTACTTCAGTTATTTTCAGTGTTATGTCGTATGGTCTACAGTTGTGGGGCTCGGAGCGGATCTCAACACCATCTTTATTCTTCAAAAAAGAGCCATCCGCTCCATTTACAACCTTAGACCACGCGACTAGCTTCGTGAAGTATTCAAAGAGATAGATATTTTAACGGTGTACTCTCAATTTATTTATGATAATGTAGTATATGTCCGTAAAAACTTGCATCCCTTCAAGAAAAACAGTGATGTTCATAAACTCAATACTAGAAATAAAAATACGCTCGTTACTCCCAGTCTAAGACTGCATATGGTAGGAAAATCATTTGTTGGTCAATGTGTTAAATATTTTATTAAGATTCCGCAAACTCTTGTTGAACTGCCTCTTCACCAGTTTAAGTCACAAATTAAAGCTAAGTTAATGAAGCGAGGTTATAATAGTGTTGATGATTTCTTAAATGATTAGAATTTGTGGTCATCTTAGGTATAATCTGCTCCTCTGCACACTTTTTTGTTATGACTTTACTCTGTCAATTCATTTTTTGTGTTAAAAAACAAGATTGAAAAGAGTAACTATCGAGTTTCTTGCCGGAGTCTACTCGATCGGAAACAACCTCCGAACCGGTGGTAGAGTCACATTATGTTTAATTATGATATTATTTATTATCATAGTATTATTTTATGGAAGTTTATTTTAGTATATTTTTGCTATAATTTTTTTTGTAACTATATGACTTGTCATAAGGACTTTTTATAAGTCTATATGAATCAAGATATTTTTTACTTTTACTTTTACTTTTAAATGAACTTATTGATTTTGAAGAGACGACTTGACTTGACTCACATTTGAATACAATTGTAGTACTTATATTGCTAGTTTATACAAATTAAACGCCGTTTTTTGTGACTGACTATGTCGATACCATTATAAACATGAATAACGAGCCATTAGAGATTGCGAATTCCACAGTATTTTTTAGGAATTACTCTCGATTCGAAGTTACAGTGGGGTCCGCATATTTCTGCTCTGGCAGGAAGACTTAGTTCGGCAGCTTATGCTGTTGGAAAAATGAGGCTCCTGGCTGATATCGCAACAGCAAGATTAGTGTACTTCAGTTATTTTCAGTGTTATGTCGTATGGTCTACAGTTGTGGGGCTCGGAGCGGATCTCAACACCATCTTTATTCTTCAAAAAAGAGCCATCCGCTCCATTTACAACCTTAGACCACGCGACTAGCTTCGTGAAGTATTCAAAGAGATAGATATTTTAACGGTGTACTCTCAATTTATTTATGATAATGTAGTATATGTCCGTAAAAACTTGCATCCCTTCAAGAAAAACAGTGATGTTCATAAACTCAATACTAGAAATAAAAATACGCTCGTTACTCCCAGTCTAAGACTGCATATGGTAGGAAAATCATTTGTTGGTCAATGTGTTAAATATTTTATTAAGATTCCGCAAACTCTTGTTGAACTGCCTCTTCACCAGTTTAAGTCACAAATTAAAGCTAAGTTAATGAAGCGAGGTTATAATAGTGTTGATGATTTCTTAAATGATTAGAATTTGTGGTCATCTTAGGTATAATCTGCTCCTCTGCACACTTTTTTGTTATGACTTTACTCTGTCAATTCATTTTTTGTGTTAAAAAACAAGATTGAAAAGAGTAACTATCGAGTTTCTTGCCGGAGTCTACTCGATCGGAAACAACCTCCGAACCGGTGGTAGAGTCACATTATGTTTAATTATGATATTATTTATTATCATAGTATTATTTTATGGAAGTTTATTTTAGTATATTTTTGCTATAATTTTTTTTGTAACTATATGACTTGTCATAAGGACTTTTTATAAGTCTATATGAATCAAGATATTTTTTACTTTTACTTTTACTTTTAAATGAACTTATTGATTTTGAAGAGACGACTTGACTTGACTCACATTTGAATACAATTGTAGTACTTATATTGCTAGTTTATACAAATTAAACGCCGTTTTTTGTGACTGACTATGGTGATGGTATTATTTGATTTGCAATGTATTATTATATATTAACAACATGTAAGTCACTAAAATACTTCTTGTGTACAAGCACCCTCGCGTCTGGCGTTTCGATGCAAAATCCAATATAAAAACTAACAACCAATAATTAATTATTGAGTTTTTGAGTTAGTAAACATAACAGAAAGATATATTCATCCGTCTCATTACTTTAAATCATCTTCTACATTACAGCTGACACTCGCGCGACCGCGGGTCTAGTGGGCCGGATTTATTATGTACGAGTATATAACTGTACACAGTTAGCTCGACATTGTTACATTTGCGTGTTAATATTTAATGCCTCATTTGATTTGACGATTACAGAGTTTGTTGTTTAATCTGGCTTAGAAATAAATATAATTATGTGAGTGTAGTAAAACCAACGTTAATTGACTGAATCGCGTGGCATTATGCACTGACAAGCAAATATCTTCAACGGTAAATTTGTCTAAACTAGTCGAAGGACTAGACTTTTTATACATATAGCTGGTTGGATTTAAGAGTAATATTGACAGCAACAACAAACAAAACACCATGATGAGAAAGATGGTCATTTATATAACTACTTATTGTAGGTCGTCAGTGTATATTGCTTACCCCTAAGGTGGTTTGAACAATGTTTTTGTTCATTATTTATTCAGTAGAAGGCGTCGAAGCGGTTCGTACAAGTCCCAGTTTCCCCACATCATACGAGCAGAAGTTTTGTTCGGCTCTTTAGAAATTTCTTTTATAAGAAAAAATACGGCTAAAACAAGTTTATTATAAGAACGTTGAAGTAAATTGACGTGTTTATACCAAACAGCTGTCTACTTTGAACACTTTTAAAAGTAAGTATCAAGTACTTTGACTGGGTGCATGATGTTTACAGACAGGTGTAAATACAGAGATGAAGTAAGGGCCTACCTACCTAATCTCTCGTTTTCTACGGTGTTTCTATCACCAGTTATTATAAAAAAGGTTTTGGCCAGATTTGAACAAAGGACCACAAGGGCTGTAAGCGTTGTTGATGAAAATAATAAGGACATTTTTAAAATGAAGGTTAAATTTTTGGCTATCAACGAGCCATTCTAGTAGCAATCTGGCTGTCGCTTAAAATTACATATTGTCATACACCGAAATACAAAAAAAAAACATACATTTCAAGTATGTAACAGAACGGTTGGATGAGTGCCCTCACACATGTGGTGTTGTGTACCCATGTTATAGGATAGTAATATCTCCGCACTGAATCTTACTAGTATGAATGATTAATTCATAGCTGGAGTGGAGCGGTTCTCGTGCGTCCCCTGGCTCCGGGTTTTCCCACACATCACACACGCCACCGAGTTATTGGCACTAATTACTCCGTACACTCGAGCGTGCCTCGGTCTGTGTGCCGCCCACAAATTTCCTTCATTTATTATTAGTATTCAGCATATGCAAAACTAAAAAAAATATTTCTAGGCTCATTACGGACCGGGCAAAGTAAAGTTCACTTAGGTATCAGAAAACTTAGTCAATAAGGTGGAGTTGGGCGGTGTAAAGAGCCCAATCGTAGTAGAGTCACGTCGCTCCTTCGTGAAGGATCACTGCCTCTCAGTCTATGGTTTATTCATTATAAATATTATGAATATAAGACAACATCACACACATTCACATTCCGATTTTTGTTTGTGCTATGGAAACCGAAAAGACCAAAAACATTCTGACCTAGCACAAACGTGTGTGTGAGTTTCAACAATCGACAATGGTTCTTGTGTACATACAGGATAAATCCTGTAACCCTTTGCGGTAAACGGATTGGGTTCTCCTCTTTAAGAGAACATAGAATGTTCTTATACTACTACTTTTATACTCATTCACAGACCTGTACGTCTACCACGAGTTGCCACTTTAAATTTACATTATCTTTCGCGTAAAAAATTGTATTGGGATGACACATGACATGACATGACATGACAATGTCAAATCCCAATACAATTTTTTACGCGATAAGTAACTTAAATTTAAAGTGGCAACTCGTGGTAGACGTACTGGATTGACCGGTCTGTGAACTCATTACTATGTATATGAAAATATTTGCTGTTGGCTGTGCAGACCAATCCATGATAATTGAGTGAATATTGATTTTCGTCAAATGCATTTCGTGTCCAAACTCTAAAAATATCATCATTTAAACAGGCTAAATCAGTTCTTTTAAATAGTCAGAATAAATACTAAATAATAGACATAAAGACTATGATAATATGAATATATAAATAGCGACTCTACCACCGCGTCGGTGGAGTTGATTCTTTCTGATAAGACCAGGCGAGAAACTTAGTAGTTACTCGTTTAAACTTGTTGTGGTTTTACAATGCGAGTTAGTAGAGTAAAATTTGTTTGATGAGAAAAAAAAGCTGCCTAAATTTTTACATTAATAGACGGAACAACCTAACAAGTACAACAAAGCTACAGAATATAAAACAATAGGCTGTAGCAAGTCATTTATACAATTCCAAAGATAAAAATTGTTAGTCATTAATACACTTACGTCCGGTATTTAATTAATAAGTATTACAAGAGGTAAAGGATCCCGCACTGAGCAGAGAGCTATAATCCCAGGCTTTTTTATCTAAAAGGTAGTCATTGGTAGTATAATACCCCTTTTTTAATAAAACTGATTTGATGTGGTTTTCGAATCTGTGCAGCGGTAAAATACAAATTTCCTGAGGAACTTTGTTGTAGTAGTGTACACCTTGCCCCATAAAGGATCCCAAAACTTTTTGTAATCTAAACAATGGAAGCGTAATTTTTTCCTTATTCCTAGTATTTTTGGCGTGTTTAACGCAGTGTTTTGTGAAAAAACTGATATTATTTTTCACCAAGACAATACAGTTGTTTTAAATTGGGCAGCTACTGTAAGAATCCCAATTTCCTTAAAAAGCTCTCTGAGTGAGGCCCACGCCATACACGAAACTTATAGATAGATCTGATTGCTCGCTTTTGCAGGATAAAGATAAAGATGGTTTGTATATCCGCCGCCTTACCCCAAAGTACAATGCCGTAAGACATTACACTGTGGAAATAGCTGAAATAATTACTTGGAAGCAATTCGTTAATCGTAGGAGCAGAAAGAATGGTTAACATGTACGAGTAAGGTGATATTCCCCAAACTAGTCTAAACCTTATATAAAACCACATATCTTCACTAGTTGAGCAAATATCGTCATTAATGTTACTGCTCGTTTGCGACCCAACATTGCCCAACTATCACACGCATTGTATCGAACGCAATCGCAGCGATACTCTAGATAGACATATGTGTTGAAAAAAATTGTGGGGCAACATAGGAATCTAGATCAGACGGACAATGCAGCGTTTACGAAACTCGCTCGTTTGAGGTGTTAGCGTCTTTCTCTCTGCGGTGAGAGCCGCTAAATAGCGAAACTACTCCACAATGGCGCTAACGTCGCAGCCGGCCGGCACACTGCGCTGCGCCGGCGCTCACAAGGTGTTTGTTATACCTATTGTTTTAGTGAAGTTTATGACCATGAAACAAAATAAATATAAGGGTCGCCATTTGATATCAGTAACTCTCCGCTCGCCAGAACATGTTCAGGATATTTTTGTTGTGATGTAAAACGTTAAGTTACAACAAGAAACAGCATTTGAGGTTAATGACGCCATCCAACCATTTTGTGTTTTGAATCTTATCTTCATCGAATTGTAGGTTTCTTAACAAACTAAGTTGTAAGTAATCTTGTTATTTACAATCCTGTATGAATAAATCTGAAGTATTTTTATAGGTTTGTATATGAAATTAATTTGAATATAGTTATTAAAAAGCCATAATTAGTTGAGTCGGACGGTTGCAGCAGTGCCGAGAAAAACTGAGAGGAACTAACAGTAAACTCGGCCGTTGATTTTGTCAGTCAGGGTTGGGCATCGTTATCAAATTCTGCTGATCGATTGATTCTGAAAGTTAACTTTGACTCATATCCTTTGCATAAATTAAACACCTGTTATGTCTCTGTTTCTGTTCTGAGAAAAACTGCGAAGAAAAGAGATTTTATCACGTAGTTAGTTGTTGTCCATTAAATATATTGAAATGAATACCTATTAGGTATTCGAATGGGAATGAGATTTTTTTTCTTGTTAACTGTGCGTCTTGTCGCCAAGTGTTGCAAGTATCGCTCAAGTTCTAGTCTTTAAGCCCTCTCGGTAACAATATTGTAAATTTTTCCACATATTTTTTATTATTAACTAACTTTCCGTCAAAGGCAAACAATATATGGTCTAAAAATATAGCTTATGTTATTCGTTTATAATGTGGCTTATATCGGTAAAAAAAAATTTGAACAAAACCGGTTTAGTATTTTCAATCTTATTTGTTACAGGCATCCAAATCTTTCCTCTTTATAATATTACTTTAGAGTTAGAAGGTTCGTTGGCAACCCTGCGAGCATGTGTATCTCGGGTTCGCGGGTCATCGCGCGCAACCTTTCACCGCCTGCGCGAGCGCCGCTCATGGGAGCCTGATTCATCGCTCACGATTGTTAGCTTTTGAGTTTAGCTCCCAATCAGTAGAAGCATCTAATTATCGCCAGTAGTCATTGGAAAGTATGTGTAAGCAGTTTCCATTTTAATTTGAGCTGTATTGCGTGTACTTTGTAGATAAGAACGTTCGAGAATCTGTATGAAAGATGTCGTAACTTATTATAATGCTCATTGCTCAGTATTCTGTAAGACGAATTCGAAGAAGATTGAAATAAATAAATTAACACGTCAAGTACCTACTACTTCAGTAGGTAATAAATTGTTCGTTTTATTTCTGTTTCTCTTTCAAAAGCTACCACTCGCCAAAAAGGTTATATGGTACAATAATACGAGAAGAAAGCCTTCTTGTCATCGCACCGTTGTATCGTTATAGAATTCTGTTTAGCCGCTATCATTTCAAAGCTCTACTATTGATGCTCTCAAGTATTTAGTCAAACTTTTGTTACATTCACAGTGTAGCATTTTAAACACAATTGAAAGTAAATAAATTAAGGCGCTAATCTCTTTTTTCACCCACCGCGATACATTGGATATAAAACAGAGGTCGGCTACAATGGGTTAGCTCACAATGGGACATTTTCGTCATAAAATATAAACGAAATTAAACTCAAACGTCTTCATAAATTAATTAATCTAAAACAACATTGACGTAAATGGTTGGTCTTAAATAGGGCCAGAGACAAAGGCATCCCGTTTACGCTGCGTCTATCGCTTAATTATCACGGTGAGTAAACCGCAAATGAACGGCTGTTTTGGCCAAAGGAAGAGGGACGGCTATAGCCAATGTAATAGAGTTGAACTATGTAGAGGCTGCAGTACAAAGTCATGATGCTAAGAATTAAGATAAAGTACCTAAAGGGAATATCCTAAAACCGATTTTGAACTGCTTCACCAATTTGACTATCACGAATAAGTGATATTTTTTTAAATTATCACTGACTCAAATTTGATGTCAGTCAGTAAGAGATATCAATGCAGTATTAACTGACTGGAGGATGACTAGAAAATAATGCCTTATGATATTATATTCGCCTATCGACCGACCCACTTGTGCATTAAAGTATAAATAAATAAATAATAATAAATACGGACCCTATGTCTGTAAACAATAGATTACCATATACAAATCAAACTGAATGGACATACCCAGACTAGAAGATGAGCAAGTGCCATCCATGTAACATGCAAAACTTGCAAATAAGATTACATCATTTACATCTCATCAATGGAAGGAAGCAGTTTGGGAAAAAGAGAAGTAATTAAGCCCCACAGATAGTGTCTACAGGCCTGGCCAGGTTTTTTGGGACAGGAAAATTTAATGAGGAAAAGTAATTTTCCTTCCCCATAACCTTTTCATGCATTATCCGCCGTCAAGTAAAGTAAGCCGTGTATTTGATAAGTAGTATTATGGATGTTATCGTCAGCAATTTCATGAAAGGCGACAAGGGCACGCGTAATCGAAACTAAACGTAACGTAACGAACGTAAATGATGACGACACGGTTGGCGTAGTGCGCTGTAGCACGGTTTCTCGCCTCGATTTCCGTAGTGTCCCGGGTTCGATTCCTGGTCGGGTCAATTCAGGAAACGATCTTCCGTGAATTGACTCGGGTCTGGGTGTGCTGGTGGAAGCCCCTGGCTTATTTCCTTGTGTGGTACCTCGTAACACAGGGATATTAGTCCCTATTTTGAGACCATTACAAGAGGTGGTGGTGTGAGGTGGTCTGGCGTAAAAAAAAAAACTATTCGGGTGCACAGCGCGCAATCTTTCAGCCGTATTGAGCCCAAAGTTGATAAATTACACGGTCACTGCGTTTTGATTAACGACTGTAATTATTTTTCCCCAGTGATTGCGGTTTTAGTAGCGTATATTTATATTGGATGGATAGAAAACATGTGAAATGGAAGGCCAACTAACTGTTTTTTTGTTATTACTTGTTATCATTTTTGACGTCGTAAGTTTTCAGCAGATCTCAGTGCAAATAGGAACACATTTTGGTCATTAGTTTTAGTTTGCTTTTTTAGCGCATTAACTCAGCCCAGGGGCCATACGAGTTTTGGTTATGTTTTTTCTTTAAAATATACAATGTACGTCTAGTTTTGTAAAAGGGCTTTTTGTTTTCCTATGTTCAGGGATACAGCAGGACCAGATTTTCATCAAAGAATGTTAACAAAGAAAAAGCTAAACAAGTAAAACGATGTAAGTTTAAAAGTGTTTTTTATTGAAGTCATTAGTAATGTTTCTGCGAGATTAACTTTTAAACTTTCATGAGAATATCTCTTGAGATTCCATTAATTTGATTAGTTTCGCAGACTGAACCTGTTAGTTTTAGGTGTGCAACTGAAGAAAAAAATTTAATATGAAAACACATCTCTAAGTATTATCACAACCCATTCTGAATTTTATAACATTAACATAAATATCAAAATCGTTCTAGAATATGAAATTGTTTGTTTGCCTAATGTGCTGGCCACCTTACCTTACCTACAACTAGATATAATCAAAATAAACTTTCGATTGCTAAACTGTTATAAATTTACCTTTTATTACAGCAAACGGGAATGATGCTGGAGACTTACCAGAAGAAGAAGGAAACGAAAATACTGAAATTAATAATTTTAATAATGAAGGTTTTTCTATTTTGTAATTTAATATTTATTGATTTTACTAGTTCTCATAAGTTATTAGTAACTAATGTTTGAAATTCCAATAATAATAGTAAAAATACATTTATTAGAATTAAAAATAGTTCTTACAATTAGTATAATAGAATAATAATTATAGCAATACAATTACTCCATTTGTTCATTTAGAAAACCTGGATGCAGGACCAATAATCGGTAAGTAAAAAAATTGCACGTTACTTATTTTAATGTTGTTTTGAATAGTTCTATGTTACGTATTTATGAACCTTACTTTAAAAAGCATCAGTTATTTCACCTAGTATTAATTGCTCATAAGAACCCATTAATTATGTTTTCGCGATATTACTTTTCAGATATAGCTGATGAAAAAGACGCCCCTTCGCCACTTTCACCAGATGGTAGGTGTCCGAATAAAAATTTCATGAACTTTAAAAATGTTTAAAAAGGTAATTAAAGTTCGATATTAATTGCAGGAAATAACGAAGAAATAGAGAAGAAAGATGGTATTTCAAAACGCATTGCTAAAAAATAATCAATAACTTGAGACACTTGTAAAATTATAAAATTCAAAACCACAATATAATAGACGAAATGATGCCTTTTCAACTAATTAAAAAATTCTTAATTTTTTATTAAGCGGCCACTTTGCGCAAAAACGCGATCTAAAACGAAAAAACAGAATGAAAAGTCGTGGTCAGACAGTCATTATTTATAAGAAGTATTTTTCAAGATATTGTTGGTTCAGTTTTTAAAAACAATGTCTGATTTGGTGGTTAATAAAATAAATCAATTGGTGGCGCTAGTTGGCGGATATAATCGCCTTAATCAAGCCCATCGGCCCTTTGTCTACAATCGCGCTAGCAATAGCATCACTGAACAAAACCGGTGGCCTATTCCATCGGGGGGCGGCTTTGGTGTGAGGGAGTGTGTGTGTTTGTTTTATAACGAATACAGTATACTTTCTATTTCTAACAAACATCTAAAGAAGACACTGAGTATTATCAACTTTTACTAAAAAAGAGAGACATTAATAATAGTTATTTATTTTAAGCAAGCGCCGAAGAAATAGATTACCCTTCACCAGTTCTGTCAGAGGGTAGGTATCCAAATATAACTAGCTATAATATAAATATGAGCTTTCGTAACAAAGTTGTTAAGTAGTATCTTTGTACCAGTACCCAAATAAATACCCAGAAATCAGCGTTGTAACGTGACATTATTATTCTTATGAATTTCTTATTCTTATTAACTACAAGGAACTGACTTTGGAAGAAAAGCACAATTTTCTAGAAATAAAGAAAACTATTGCTTTTTCAATAAACGCAATTGCACCTAAACATTAGTAACCAATATTTGAATTCCCTATAAAGATCTTATTAACAGACCTAGCGTTATTTACTCATACATAATCAAGTCAAACAAATTATTTATTAATACCGTAAATATTTTTTAGAAATGGATGAACTAATAAATGTCACTTCATCACTTCCACCAGAGGGTAGTAGGTTAATAAAAATAATTTGCATTTTCTAAATAAAGAAATATGTTAGAGCTAATAAATTTCGAACTTATTTTCAGAAAATGCGGAGGAGATAGATAAACAAGGTGGTATTTTTCAACAAGTATCGTATTAAATCACCGCTGTAACAGACTTAATTATATTGCTAACACTACTCTCTTTAGTGACAAGTTTTTGAAATAAAAAGATCACCATTTTTGATGAAACGAATTGTTTTATCGATCGCAGTAACTTCCTAGCAGCTTATAGAATATTCTGATTGGCTTCAAAAATTAAAAAAAAACCCTGAGTGCTACTCGTACATATTATAAACTCTTACTGAGTAAGAAACGCTTATTTACTCACGACATTACTTTTTTTAAATAGATAAAGAAATAGATGAACCTTCACCATTTCTACCCGAGGGTAGGTGTCCTAATACAAATAACCTGTCCCTTATAATATTTGTCATGTATAAGCTTGATAAAATTGTATATACATTTTGCAGGAAATAATGAAGAAGTAGAAAATCAGGATGGTATGTTTCCACTTGAATCTAAATACGAATAAATGTCTGTAGTAAAATACTTATGAAATGACATTATTTAAACCACAAAGAACTTCAAAATAGACAAAATGATAGCGTTTTAACAAACAAAAAAACTTTACAAAGAGGCTTTTACGAGAGGGCTTTCACCCTCATATGATTGACTTCCTAGCAAGCTGCACTCACGGTTTGCTGCGTCAATACTCAATACTCATTTATTTATTGTATTTTGTCTTTTGTGGTCTAAACTAGGGTGTGAAACGCTTTCCCTGCGTCTGTGTTCCCGGACACTTACAACCTTGGTGTCTTCAGACCCAGTGTCAATAGACATTTTTGGGGTAAGCGTGTACCACCATCGGCCTCGTCATCGCTCTCCACCAGCGATACTGAGGCCAAACGCAAACCTATTTTAAATAAAAATAAAACTAACAAACTTAGTAGGAAACAAAAATAATAAGTGTTTAATTATTTTTAGAAAACGCTGAAGAATCACATGACCCCTTCCCACTTCCACCTGAAGGTAGGTATGCAACATACAACAAACATTACTTTGGTTTGATGATGTTATTTTTTTTGACTACTGCCTAAATATTTATAAATAACCATTGTAACTAATAATTACTATTTGATTAGACTACATTGTGGACAAATCTGTTCCAAAAAAAACTTGCCTTTTTCGACAAAATTATTTTAAAAAATATAAAAAGACTAACGAGCAACATAATAACTCATGACTATAATCGTTTATTCTTTTTAAAAATAGTAGAAAGAACAGACGACCTCTCACCACTTCCACCAGAGGTTAGGTCTACAAATACAAATAATCTGTCACTTAAAAAATATATTAGATTGATGAAATTGGAAATAATTTGCAGGAAACAATGAAGAAGTAGAGAAGCAGGATGGTATTTATCCGATTACATCTCAATATAAATGCATTATTTGTCGTAAAATACTTACAAAATTTGTATATTATTTGATCTTCAAAGAACTAAGGTAGACAAAATATTTGCGTTTTAACTAAACGAAGCTATATTATACCAGAGGCTCGGGAGTCAATAAAACCGAGGGTATAATTATTAAGTTGGCGTTTAGTCTCGAGGTGCAAACTGTACTTTTCACTTTGAGTGCGAGAAAAATGGTCAATTTAGTACAAAAACATTTAAAACCGAAGAAATTTACACTTGACAAAAGTTCTGAAATTTTCGTGGTCACTTTTTCTTCTTAACTGAACCACAGATTAACAATTTAAAACAATTGGCGCCACCTTCTTTGCGGACAAACCATGGAACTAGAACTCTCAACATTTTCTCAATGAAGACGGTGGTCCACACTCCACAGATAATATCTAGTATATTTTTACTGGCTGTTTGAGTTTGTCTATGTCACATGAAGAAAATCAAAAAACTAATTACTCTTTACTCCCTAGGGGCTAAAGTGGTCAACTGGTCACTTTAGCTAAGCCCGCTTCGTAGGGCTATATTGGCGTAGATACTTTTAGAGCATGAGAAGTGAAAAAAACTTTACTAACCAAGAAAGAAACCTTAATTTTTTCACCCTAATTATTTTTGGATTTCGCTGAAGAATCACATGATCCCTTACCATTCCCACCAGAAGGTAGGTGTGCAGCACGCAACCAATACAAGAGATACACCAGTTTCAAAATAAAAATGCACCTAGGTAGAAAAGTTCGAAATTATTTACAGGCAATAACGATAAGCAAGATGGTATGGTGATGGTATCTTTTATTAGTACCCAAATATCTATAAATGACCGTAATAATTTATAAAAATTATTTCATTAAACTACAGTAAATATGTTAACAACATATCATAAATAAATCTTGACTTTCTCAATAAACGCATTTTATGTAATAAAATATGACTCAATTAGTTGTCACTTTACAGAGCTGACGTTTTTTCTTAGGTGTAGATAGCTTATTCTGTTCCATGCCACTGCCGCCGTAGCCTTCTTTTGTTATTTTTGCCACTGTTGGAGCAACGAATATTAAAATTCCCTTTAAACATATAACAAAATTGGCATTATAATCCTTGATACTTTTCAGAAAAAGCCGACGAAATATACGACCATGAACATATTCGATTAGAAGGTAGGTATTCAAAAAAAATATAAATGTCCCTTAAAAAAAATACAAGCTTAATAAAGTGTGAACCTGTTTTCAGGAGACGACGACTACTTTATTATTTGTTTCTGAAAATATAGCAGTACCTATAAAATTATAAGAGTACTACATACATACATACATACATACATACATACCATCACGCCTTTTTCCCAACGAGGTAGGCAGAGACCACATCTTTCCACTTGCTATGGTCCTGACACACTTCTTGCGCTTCTTCCACTCTCATTAATCCTTTCATACAAGAGTACTATGTATTTACTTTTCAAATAACTAATGATGGATTATAAATAAAACTGTTATTTCCTTTATTCACATGACATATTGAGACGACATTATGATAGGTCAGTTAGTAAATATCAATTGCTTGAAATTACTCTTTTATTAGTTAATTCTATTTGTATGCAAAGGAATAATAATAATAATATCCATTTGTTCAGATTTAAAAAAATGTTTAGGAATTAATTTACCCTTCATACAAAATAACAGAAATAAGAGATTCCATGCCCTGAATCTTCTTGCCCACGCCCGTGTTAAGTAAAATAAAGGGAGAAAGCGCAGACAATGTGAAAATAAATACCTACATAAGGCTAAACTTAAACTTTAACTTTAATAATTTATTTAATGTTAGTTTAGATCAAGCATTAGGATTTACTGTGTTACGGCTTACTGATAACAATTACTAAACACAAATAAATATTAACAAATTGGTCTGTTTAACTTAGGTACTCGTATAGTTTAGGTCATTAGGATTATCTACAAATACTTACGATTTGTTATTTTTCAGATAGCATCAGAGCGGAGGAGAGGTCCCTATCTGTTGGTAAATATTTATGTACAAATCTTGCAGTTTCCTTACATTTTCCATGTTTTTATTTTAAATGATCTACGAGGGAGGTCCAAAAGTCAGCGGAATGGAGGGTTAAGAGTAAAAACTTTACTTGGAATATTTATTTTTAGTAAATAAATGTTATTGTGTTTGTCCTCCAAATTGCGCTCTTCACCTCTTCATCGCTGTTTTTTTTTCTCAAAGCTTTCATTATATTTTTTAGGAACTTAGATGGGATATTAGTTCATTGAAGATCAGTCTAACTAGATATATTATTTTTTTATATTGAAGCCCACTTTTTAAACAGCAGGCATCGCAACTTGCGCGTGTGCATTTTCGTGTAGAAGGAGGGCACCTCTGGTCAATCTTCCCCACCAGTTTACCCTGACAGGATCTCGGCAGGAGACGTTCTAATAACGTAACTAAGTACACTCCAGTTAAGATGACACCCTTTTCTTTATTCCAGATACTTTCTGTATTCCAGAAAAATAGTCATGAGTGGACATGAGTTTTCCAGCTGATGAACACACCTTGATGTTCTTTTGGGGTATTGAACTTTTTGTGACCCTGCATGGAGTATTGCTTGGGGCCAGAGTCATCTTGATGAACTCAAGTTTCATCTCCAGTCACAATCCGGTCTAAAACTTTATTTAAGTTTTCACCATAGAGAGCCATAAACTCGCCAAATGAGCTCAATTTCCTCCATGGTGCAAATTTTCTATCGGGTCGACTCGCTTGCTGACCTGTATCTCAGTAAATTAAGGCCAGATTTTATGAAACTTTGTATTTATACCTTCAATGAATGTCCAAACTAGTATACTAGTACCCTTCATTCCGCGGGCTTCTGGACCGCCCCTCGTATAACTTTATCTTCTTTTCTAGGTGACACATTCACCCCGCCAGAGTTACTACCTGTTGCAGAAAAACTTCTAACCAAAGGTACGAATTCAATCAATAGTAGTTTTAAATTAACGCGTAGATAAGTTACTATGTTTAGTAGAGTTACTACTTACAAGTTTTCAAAAAGGTTCAAATAACATTTAGAATATTCAATAACTCCACCACTATTATTTTAAGGGGATAGTTATGAACGTGAGTTACTTAGCCATACGTGAAGTAAGGTTCGCTTGTGTAGACAAACATTATGTGGGATCGTTTGTTGCTGTTCGGCTTGCTCTCGTTAACTCGGTGGAACAACACGACAATTTGTTTCGATGTCTGCGAACACTCGATAACTTTAGCATGTGGTTGTCTCTTGTGAGCGTTCTGTTACAAATGGCTTATACCATTTGTGGCTATGATAGTAGTTTTGTTCAAATAAACGTTACTACGGTACGTTGAATTAAAGGCGCATAAAAGAGTTGTTAAAGTAGAAGATGTACCATCTACAATTTTATATATCACCATTCTCGTGAGCTGTAATAAACTTCTGTGAGATAAACTTCCGTTTGATAGGAGATTGAGGCTTCGTAGTAAAACTTAAAGGAATATTGTTTATTCGTAAGAAACACATTATTAAGCCGCACTTTTGTTGTCTTTGTTTTATAGTTGAAGAGCCAGGACGTAAGTATCAATATATATGTATATTATAGTAACTAGTTCTTTGCAATCTATACATTCTTGTAACATTAATGTATGGATTTCAATCAATAATAAAGAAAGATGCTACGAGTTTTACATGTCATAAAATCACACTTATAAAAAACATTATAAAACGAAACTAGGGGTTTGTTTTGTTCTGTTTCGTTTTCCATTATTGGATATTATGCTACATAAAAATGAGTCCATTAAAATAACTTTCTAAATTAGGGTCATATTAACAGGTTGTTCTTTTTTGCATATAGCTAGTTAAAGTCCTAGCTAGAGCTAAGTGGCAAGTGAAATACTTCCAAGTGTAGATAGGTAAATGTGGACGCGTATAGCACACGCGTGGGACCCTGCATTGTGCAGTAGACGGCTCACAAGGCTGTCGACTGTTTTACTCAGTAAAACGTATTTCCTATTACAGTTGGAAAGGGGATTGTCAGTTCGGCGAAAAGACCCGAAGAATTGGCTGACAAATTATTTGAATCTTTCTGTAAGTTTGCTTCGTTTGACATTTATATATATTTTGAAAATGTTGCTCGTAACAATGTCCTTATTTTATTTCAGTTTTTACTAGCAAACGAATTGTAATTTTAAACGGTGAGAAAATTGAATGTTTAAATACACAATGAGTGTTTATTTTCATTTGAAGATCTTATTATTTAATTTATATTTTAATTACATATATTTCAGAAAATGACATAACTGGTCTGGATGCACTTCAAGCATTAGCGCTGAGTGGAGAAGGTATCAATATATTACAAGCTGTTCAGCAAACTTATATAGCTAAGTTCAGTATGTCAGTACTAAATTATGTAATCTTTGTTTGAAATTCAGAAGCTGACCTAAGAAGTAAAGTGAAATCGAATGAAGTGGCTGAATCCAACACAGAACCAACAAACATGGTCACAATCAGTCTCAGAGGTAAAAGTATTTGACCTATTCGCACACATGAATACGATTTCTTCCTAAACAATAATGTTAATTTATACAATAATATCTATCCAGGTCAAACAATTTCAGTTAATACTGAACCGAAAAAAAGTCAATACCGATGTAAGTATATTTTCATTTAATGTTTATTTTTTAATCGACCTTTGATGATAATAATATAATGTACAAATTTTACGTTTCACAGTGTTAAAGAAGAACAAAAACATAGTTGTCAAGAAAAAAGTTGTTTTGAGACGAGGAGGTAAGTCCGTTTGTTCTAAAATTCAACAATTATTCATTTGTGTTATATATAGAAATTATATTTGTCTATATTTTGTTCCAGCTATAAAATCATCCAAAAAAGTTAAAAAAAACCGGCACTTAGCGCTGTTTCCCGGACGAAGAAATGTATACCACAAAGGAAAAAGTCATGAAGTCAGAAAAAATAAAGATACTAAATCAAAAACTAGAACGACGAAAAGAAAACAAGGTATGTTGATCGTTTCACTTTTCATTTTATTATAGTTTTTAACTAAACTGTTTCTTGAATAATGTTCAGGTGTTCCTGTAAAGGCTCATATGCACAGAATGAAATCAATAAAGAATAAACGGATAGCAAAGCCGCGACTAAGGACAGAAAAACAAAGTAAGAGAATAAATAAATATCATGTAACGTAATACCTATAAATCCTAAACTTTAAGCTCCTTTAATCCACTTACAAAGTCTCCAAATAATAAGACGAGTAGATAAATACAGTTTCATTGAAGAGAGTAGACTTATAAAAAAAATCATAGTTAGTACTTTCCGATCATGAACAAATAAAACGATGATTTAGAAGGTCCAGGATCGACAAACAGTAGCGGCTGCCACTGGCGGTACGAATGCTCAAATCCTAATGAATTGGACTCATGCAGGCTGAAGACTGAGTGCGATCAACCGGTAGAATGTGAGTATGTCATCATCATCAACAGTCCTTATTAAATCAGCTGCTGGTTATGCAAAACACTTGACGAAACTGCATCTGACTTTCTACGCTTCACGTTAAGAAACCGTTTTTTCGCATGCGTTGAACCTGCTAAGTGATTACTTGAAGCAAGTTATAATTATGTTTTGATTCTGTTTTAGAGATCATAAGTCTTACGAGTGTTTTTATTTTCAGTTCATGGCGTTCCACATCAAAAAGATGAGCATTCACCAGCCATGCTCCAATTCCGAAAAATGTGTAAGTTTAACGCCGTACCGTAAGCTGCCCTTACCACTTACCAGTTTTGTTTTTAATAAACACATAATTTTTCTTTATCTTTCCTCAGTAGGAATAACACTAGTAGATGAAGAGGTTGAAAAAATATGTAAGTAACTTTCATAGTTTCCTTGTGTTTTTAATACATTAACCTGTGATTCTTTACTGTTTGTCACGAATTTCAAATAATTGCAGTGGAAAAGCGATACATGAGTGTGAAACCTCCAGATCGGCTTAATTTAGGACGTGAGTAATAAATATCATTCCAATACCCGCACAATAATATTGAATGAATACATTATAATAGTTTAAGTTACATCCTTTTATTCTAGAAGAAGACGCTGATCGAGTGGAGTCCCTTGGTGAATACTTCAACAACATCATCATGGCTGAATGGGAGTGTAAGCAGCTGTATTATTTTACTCACCTTAAGGTGGTCCCTAACCTGGAGCATTTCCTGTAATGCAACATTCCAGATTCGATTTTGAGCATTACAATACAGTACTGCCTCCCTGACATGACGAACATTTGCCTGTAGTTTGCATTGAAGATTCGATTTTGAGCATTACATTACAATGCTGCCTTACAAACCTTCAGGGAAATTGTATCTAAATATTACACATTGTAACAATAAATTGCGCACTGTAATGCGCGGTCCTCCTCCCTCACCGATGTAATGCTCGACTCTGCAACGTTGCCTTACAGGAAAGTGTTCTAGGTTAGGAAGCACCTACACAGGATCACGTCGTTTAGCTTGATTCTGTGTGAAATTAGTCAAATAGAATAGTGTTTTGCTGGTGGCGGACTAGTTGTCCTGAAATTCAATTTGGTTCAATTGACCGAACCGAACAGTATGCCTACATGAGTTTCGAGTTTACACTGATGACAGTCGCGGACGCCAGTGTGAAGTCTTTCTATGAGATTTCGGTAGAGCTCCTCTAGTGAATAGATATGTAACCAAAAATGCCATACAAGTGCCATATAGCTAAGTTGGTTAGGGTACAGGTGGCCCAAGTACCCTACAGCAGTTTACCTTTCGCATTATATTTTTTTTAAACCGCCTTACTGTATGCTTATAAATTAAATAGTAAATAATTTTAAAACTTACAATTTTTAGCGACTACGCCAGTTTACATGCCAAATGTAAACATGCCAATAGACGTGCCGGTAAGATGTATTGCTTTACTTTGGTTTAAGAGGCTTTGTGCTCGGTTGTTAGAAATCCTGCAACATTAAGTGGGTTTGATCCTCACTTAAGACTAACATTCATGTGATGGAGATTTCACATATCAGTTTTGGTTTTAACTACTAGCCCACTTATCGAAGACGAAAAACTGTCAAATAGGTGAAATAATTCGTGTAAAAGCGAATTTTGGCACAAATGTAGGGAATGGTGTCTAAAGCAACATACTCAAAGTATAGTAAGTATCCATCAGGGATGGGGGTGGAGCTAACGCTAAGGTATTTTTTTAAGTTTTCTTAAACAAATCGTAAACGGTGGCTCATAGCAAAAAAAATATTTTACTTATTAAGTAATCTACATAAAATTTCCTACAAAAAAGGTTATATATATTTTTTTTCGCTGGGATCAAGATTTAACGACATATTGGAGCATGAAAGTTGGAGAGGATGTCGATTTGAAAGTCTTGCTTCTGGGATTGTCTCCACCAAATATCAACGTGTTCTTTATGAAACCAGGTCGTGGAAAGGTGAAGGCCAAATGGTTTTCAGTGCGACAACTTCAACAGCTTCCATTCGCCAAGACAATTCTCTTCCTCCACAGCTTCTCCGGATGCGACTCCACCACCACCTCTGCGACCTACGGAAAAAGCAAAGTGGGAATTGCTAAGCAGTTCACGGCTAAACCAGAATTGACCCAAAAAATCTCAGACATTTGGGGTGTGAGGTGCGATGCGGCTGCCAGAAAGCAGGCATCGTCTGCTCCAGTGTCTGCGATAGTATGCCCCAGATCATAAAACACTATCGACGATGATGTTGATGATGATATTTTAGATTTAAAAGATAGTTAGAATTGTTTTAATACACAAGTTTATTTTATTATTGCCCATCTTCATTCCATCATATCTTACTAAATATTGATCCCAGTGAAAAAGTAAATGGAACCTTTTTTGTAGAAAATTTTATGTCGACTACTTGAGTAAAAGTTTTTTTTGCTAAATGCCACCGTTTACGAGTTGTTTAAGAAAAACTTTAAAAAGTACCTTTGCACCCCCCCTCCTACCCGTTAGCTCCACCCCCATCCATCAATACCTTGAGTATGTTGCTTCAGACACCATCCCCGACATTTGTGGCAAAATTCGCTTTCCCACGAATTATTTCCCCTATTTTTCCCACGTTGACTGGCCTAACGTAAAATAAAGCTTTAATTGAAAATTTTAAAATTCCCTGAAGCAAAAAAATATTTTTTTTAGAGAAAAATAATTGAATTTGTATTAGACCTGTTAGTTCCAAAGAAATAGTTCGTTTTCATACAAACTCCATCGCGTCACGTTCGTGTCGCATTCTATGATAGGCTCGCTAGAGGAGTTTTATACAATGATCTATTTTCAGCTTGGTGATCCTGAAGGAGCGATTGAAGGACGAAAAAATCTGCGTATACCGACCAGGACGATCCAAAAGTCGTAACCTTTAGAACATTACAGAGCATAAAAGTAGGCTTTGAAGGAATTGAATACATGGTCATTAAACTATACTTAGCTGTAATTTGCCTAATTTACTAATGATATTACCGTCCATACTCATATTATGCCCCGTAGCACCCATAACAAATGTAAATGTTTTATTGAATCATACAAATCACGCTCCTCATATTAGGTAAGCTTGTTCAATACCTTGCTGCGAACTAGTTGCAAAAGGAACAATTGTTAAAAGGTGAAAGGTTACACGCGCCGCCCACGTCTCGGCGAGGCTGTGTCGGGACAGAACTCGGGCAAGGCCGGCCCGACCACAACAAACCATAAACGTCCCGGAATCGAATGACACCATTCACCCACTCTCAACTCAACCCTTTCAATAGCCATTCGCGTTTGCAGAATCGTCTAGATACTCATCATTTGCAACACTTTCTTTCCTTTTATTTATTCTGTTTGTCTATTTAGCGGAAACATTAAGTACTAAACTTAATCGTGACGAATGAGAAAGCGATGGAGACCTCTTCTGAATTTCAAATGAATAGCCTTAATCCATATTTCAGTGGAGGTAGCCACCTCAAGCCGCGCTCAACTGGGGATTATGAGTTGCCCCAGTAATCCAGACTGATGAAAAACTGAGGCGAACAGGTCGTCTTGTGTGTAATAGACTTGCTTAAGTTGCATTTAATTATAGGAGTGCAGCTTGCGCGTTGGTATGCTAAGTAGATTTGCTTGGAAACACGTCGGGGCCGGGTGGAGCACGACGCTTTAGATTTTGGGAAAATTAAGACACACTGAAGGCGGAATATTTGCATATTAGAAAAGCTTTTACCATCAGTATAGTTATTTAAACAAAATGTGAAAGACATTAAATAGCATGCCATTATAATCAAACCTAAAAACCATTGCAAACCAAGTAAATAATCAGGCTAGTTAAATAATTAGCAGCTTCCTATGATCAAAATATAAATGTAGTTACTGAATAAATGAATCACTACAGTCATTTTGTGAATATCACGCTATTAAATGAAAGGTAGGCATTACATCATGCAATCCCGACGAAACTTGTCCCTACTCAAAAACACCCTTTGCTTGCCTGTCTTTTGTCTGTGTGCTCATAAGAGTAAGGATCTACCTACTAGTTTTATTTATTGGTTGTCATCAATTTATTTGAATAAAAATCTTGCTGACGAAAATATCGAATTACGAATACTTAATGAAAGAGGTAAATCTCTGAAAACCGAGATCGTTTCAGATTGTACCAGAAATAATTTATCACAAATAGGTATTTAAGCCAAAAGTGAAACAGTCTGTGTTTGCTAGAGTGACATTTCAATTTTACTTTGTTACGCTTGGTTTCCAACAGTTAGTCGCTGTGAGAAACGAGTCTGATCGTTGTTGTGGGAATTGTATATGACAGGTTACTGCGAACTCGTGCGAGCTCAGTCGACGAATGTTCCTTGTTCGCGGTCAAAAGTGGGCTCAAACGTACCGTACGACTTTCAAACCATATCAACGACTGTTCGGTGGCCGTAATGTTGAATTACGTGTTTTTGCGACAGCTGTGAAACATTTGCGTTTTAAATGACGCAAAAAGTCGCGGCTTTCACGAAATTGTAAAAGTAGGTTTAAGTTTAAGATATTTATTTCTCATAAGAACATTACAATTCATTTGCTGAGAAACACAAGATAAGTTTTAAATAATAATATCTACTCAGACATACGATACATAAAGGTACAATTTTATTATAATAATTAATCACACATACCATGCAGAATTCACTATCATGCACATATTCACAAAATACACAAAACAATACAACTAATCACAATATTTCGAGGAGTAACTTAAACACTGGGTAAATTTTTCCTAAATGTGGGTAACGTTACAATTTGGCATAGACGGCCGCGCACAGATAGTAGTTTCTATGCGCCATTGATCTTTTACGTGTTAGGAAGTAAACTGCTATACAAGTTACAAGAGAATGGTACAAACGAAGTTTTTGTTGTATTTTATTTGGTTACTAGACCAAAATAACCTACCAAATACTAAGTAAAAAGTATCCAGTTTCATAACTTAATCATGTATGTATGTATATGATTTGTATAATAGAATAGAGCTATACCTCGTTGATTTCACATAGAGTTCGATTTAAGGTTGTCCTTTCATTACCATTAGTTAAAAGCTTCAGCTAACTTGAACCAGTCTGCAACTGCTATACATTGATGCTATTGTTGAGGCAGCTATTAGCCGGGTCAATTGCGCGTTGCCGACGTCGTAATCTCCTGAGAAGAGTATAGTAGTGTAGCTTATAGCAGGCAGGTACCTTAGATTCATTTAATTAGCTTTATTATTGTAATTTACCTTGACCTTAGATATTGAACCCGTTAATTAACGGCGAGCCAAAGCGGCTTTCAAATGAGTCTTTTTTTAAAACGGATTTGACGGGTCAATAAAACATCAATTTATTATGATAATGTAACTTAGCTAAAATTGCTTATAACCTGCTGAAATTAATCATTGAAATGCATACAAAACTCACAATGGATTTGACCATTTTTGATTCTAATCGACACATATCAAAGCATGTATTAACAACAGTTTCTACTCTATTAACGTAATTGCATTGAGGTGTCGGTAGCTATTATACCTGTAGTTCACAGCTCATTGTTGTCGCGGTAATCGATGGATAATTACAGTCTACGTGTTTGTACTTGCCTAATCCCTGATTTATTACGCATTCATATGATCGGAAGGAGCATCGTACTCAGTGTGGGAATCTATCATTACAGTGTACCATTCGCATCCGATTACTGAATTTTAACGGGTCCGAGTCCTTGGCATATATAATATATCAAGAGGCTTCTAATATTCACGTAACGTACATGTAATCGTTCAATATTACTTTATAACTTCTTATAAAGGATTTATAGTTGACATCACAACAATTATATTAAGCACAATATGGATTATTTTACTTTCAGTTCATCAGCCTTAAATGTTGAAAAAGAGTCATAAAATCCTCCAATTAAATTAATTTAAAGGGACTTAAAACAACTTTTTTTAGTGTTCATCGCTCGGTATTCAGTGGAAAAACATACTCTACTTGTTTTAATCCAATATCAAGTATGACATGCGCGAACATCAAAATATTAAATTTCCGTATCATTTCATAAAATAATTTTTAGAACTCATTTACTCGTATTATTACTTACTTATTTTTCAGTTTTAATAAAAGCTGATGATATTTAAGTAAATGAAACGATTATGCACACAATTAGGTACTACTCGTACAAACTCGTACTCGTACAACAGTTGCTCGTTCTTACCCCGGCCATTTGCTGTTGCGTATACTTACCTCTTTCTGTTTTTGAGAACGTCGTGGCCTAGTTATTAAGCACTCCAACTCGGATCGCGGATCGTGTGGCCCAGAGTTCAAATCTGGCCAGAACCAAAAATCTTTGTGTTCATTGTTTAATTTCCGACTAACTCTCCGGTAATGGAAAACATCGATAAAAACCAAATCAACCCGGATAGCGGCGGAAGGCTCACCACCACATTGGGTTTCAATACGTGAAAAGTGGGCTTCTGAGTGTTCCGTTCACCATGACGGCAACGGTCACTTGCCTCTGGCTACCCCGTTTGGGATAAAGTCGTGATGGTATTGTTTTTTTTAATATTTTTAGTATTTCTCTGAATTTTTAGCAACACGCTTGCAATAAACATGTTTTTGGATTCACTAATTTATAGAGGCAAAAGTTCAAATGTTATATATTTGGACGTTTTTACTCGTTTAGTGGATAAGATTAACTTCAGTAGGTATATATATAGAGAAATTTTTTTCCTCGCTATTTTGGACCTTCACGGAAAGCTTATGCTATCTCGTTTCTTGAATGACAAAATCTGCAGGAAGTGGGACCAACCAGGTTGTTTTGGGTGTAGTTGAGAATTATGGTTTAGAAGAACATCAGGCTACTTTTTATTCGTCTGCCAGACATGGTAATGTTTCAATCCAAATGTCTCGCGGACGACGTTTTGAGTGAGCTAGTTAAACACAAAACCTTTCATTTGTCACGCGACACTGCCCTCCAATTTTCTAATTCGCGGGAATTGCCGGCCGGGGATACCGTGAAACGTAATCCTCAATTTATATTATTTCAGACAGATATTACGACATTAGAGCTCAAAAGAAAATGAACTTGTCCTCGGTTATGAATATTGGAAATTAGTTTTCATTACCATCGTTAAAACTGTAATTTACCGTAAAAACCGTATTATCTTTCATGACATTAACCGCATTTACATGGCTGAATTATTATCTAATTAAACCAGGCAAATTAACTTGTGATTGAAACTAATTACACTGCAGGAGCTTGTAGCGGTGTTTATTGCATATTTTTATCTACCTATTTAGTTTCTATCAATTTTAATAGTGAAGTGTTAACTTATAAAATGTGCAATCAATTCGAAAATGGTTTAAGCGACACTCATATAACGAAAGGGCTAATTTAAATTGGTTTGACTACATGTATTACCATCTTGGATGTTTAAGATAAGATAAGATGAACTTAATTAAACAAACAAAATATTACTGTTGCAAGTAATTAAACAAGGTGTACAATTAAGCGGCCTTATCGCTAGCAGCGCCCTCTAGCAGGCAACCTTCAGGTAGAGAATCAGGAATGAAATTAAGTGGTTGTGCAAGATGATAAATAAGAGACACAATAATTTACTAAAACATAAAAAAAGACGTACATAGAAGAACAATAATAAACTTACAAATACATACTATCATTCTGTATATAAATAAGGTATGGATTAACTTCTAAGTGAGTAAACTAGAAAGAAGGCGATTGGGTCAAAGTGACAGAAGGTAAGATATATGAATGATGTAGAAGGATGATGTTTGTATGTATGATAATGATGATTGATGATACAAAAATTGGAATATATGAGATGTGTGCTTTGCAAGTTTTGTTTTCAAAGTCAAACTCAAACAAATGTCCAATGGTGATCCACTAATAAGTAGCATGTATACGAGTATTTATATTCTGTGTTTGAATCAAACTATTAGAGCGTTGAGCCGATAGCCGATAGTCGATATCAGAATATAGGTACCTACTTGTAATTGGGTTGCGTCCTTGTTATCAACATTTAGGTCATGGAATCCTATCAAGTGACAAAGGATTTCTTACATTAGATGTAATGGTGAAGCAGTAGGTCTCGACCTCATTCCTCCCATGTTTCATCTATTGACTGACAGTCGACCTAGATTGAGCCATTGAAATTAATCCTCTTATTATTTGTAATACAGTGAAATATTTTAGTTCAGGAATATTCTCAGACAGTGAGACGCGAGGATCGTTTCAGTATATGACTGTATTCTGCAGTATCAATAAGAAAACCAAATTCCTTGCACACCATCACAATTCATACTAGTTATAGCAGTTTCCAACCCAATACTCAACGCTGAAGAATCCCGAAATGTTCACAACTCATCAACTAGATTATAGTTAGGTACTTGATGTACGTCTACCACTAGTTGCTACTTTAAATTTACATTATCTTAGGCGTAAAAAATGTATTGGGATTTGACATTGTCATGTCATGTCATGTGTCATCCCAATATATTTTTTTTACGCGAACGATAACGTAAATTTAAATTGGCAACTCGTGGTAGACGAACTGATTTACATTTTATAATGTAACTGATAAAGTACAAAGGCTTTATCAAATTGACACTACAGATTGTACTTCACTGCTATCCAACTTTTAATTTTGTGTCACTTAGTTTCAGTCATGTTTACAAAAACCAAGGAGGTGCAAGTTCACTAACAAAGAACTCAGTGAACAGAGGAGATCGCGGCTGGCAGCATGGCGGCGGCGCGCGGTTAGCACTTCATAACTATCGCCTGCACTATTTTAGAACGCACAGGAACCGCGGTGCATTTCGCCGATTGTGTACCTCTATCAATTTCCGCGTCCGTTCATACGATTTTTTTGCCTCAAAAATAAACAATATACCGTATTTAAGCCGCCAGCGATATTCTGCTGCTGTTTTGTTGACAAACCTAAAATAGCGTTGTGTCACAAAACAAATACGGCATTAAAGACCAACTATAGTTTGTCCAATTTAAGATGATGCCAGCTTTCAATAGGATTGGGGTGGTTTATAATCGTTCCCCCCCATGCGCCTTCGCCTTGTCGTGGCGGAAGGGCTTAGTACTGTTGGCAGGTGGAACCACCGGGAAGCTAAGAGGGCTCAGGCATGGCAGTTCAGTGGACTTCACACCCACCCACTGCCTGCCGCCGGGCGTGGTGGTGGTATGGTGCTTACCACTGCCCGCCCAAAGGGGCGCCCACTAGCGCAGCCCCTTAGGGCGCGAGGTGGGGGCCGCGGTGCACAACCGTTTGAGGGGGTCAGTGACCCGCGGTTGGCCCCCTCTGTGCACTGTGGCTCGGCGGGGCCGCACCGCCAGATGTGGCAGCGGATTCACCTTTTAGGTGGATCGTGGTTGCGGACCTAGTAGGGTCCGCGTACGGTGGGAGCCAGCGGGCTTGAGTATGGGGGTGCTTTTGCTCGCAATGCACGGCTTTCACCGCGACGGCGGAAGTACCTGTGTGCTCCAGGAACTTCCGTGGCCTCCCCCCTTTATTGGGGGGTCGGTTGGAGAGGGCCCCAATACGGGGAAGCACTGGCGGCGGGGCGTTGCGGAACTTTTTAGGGACTCCGCCTCGCCGCTTAAGTGTTGAAGTCGAGTACCGTGGGGTTTTAGTCGGTAGAAACCGACATAACCTCGTCGTTCCCCCGGGGGGCGAGGTACCCATGAGGATTTCCCCACGATATTAAAAAAAAAGTTTTTAATCGTTAGTGAATCTATTCGATTATCGATTCATTATTTAATAGAACATGGAATCGTTAGTTTATATAGATAAACAAAGAAAATGGTATGCGAATATGTTAATGTGCAATAAAGAAAGAAAATGTTATGCGAATATTTGAATGTGCAATAAAGAGATGAATAAAAAAATAAAAATGTATTAGTAAATTGAATAAGGTACCCAGGTATTGGGATTTGAAGTTATTTATTACTTATATTACGGTGCACACCCTAAGTCCCTTTCATAATCATTATCGTCAATATCCATAGAAAAACTGTCCCTTAAGTTTAGTATCAAATCTTGCTCACAAACGCTTTCAAAGTGTACATCGCGCTCCCATTCTTCCAGTATATTTGTTTTCGTATGCTCAAGGACTTTTCTCCACTCTTGAAATAATTTTGACTTTGACTTTCATGACTGGCTGTAGTGTTGTCGAACTCTTAGAAACATCGATTAACATTAAAGTTCGAAATCTTTATTATATTTTAATCAATGTTTTTACAGATAATTGCAAAAAACTTGAATACTTATCTAAATTATACTCTAATGAAATAAAATGTTGTGCTAGCCGCCCTTAATCTTAAATTTAAATGTTGGATTAATTTTATTTCACAACTGATTTTACATTTTCTATTCGTTTGCAACGCACTTCACTAAGTGGGCGGTACTCGCCAATAAAGTACGATATTATCTGTAGTACACTTTACCGAAAAAAATGCAATACTTCAAAGTCGTGAACTGTCAAAATTATCATCTTATATTGGACAAACTATAGGGAAGTACTATATGTATTTATTTCATAAAGCGACATTTTATTTTTACGAAGACAAACAGTTTCCAACCATAAAGGTCTAATGCGCTCATAATGGATGTTG
The DNA here is from genome assembly GCA_947369235.1 of Udea olivalis. Taxonomy (NCBI): domain Eukaryota; kingdom Metazoa; phylum Arthropoda; class Insecta; order Lepidoptera; family Crambidae; genus Udea; species Udea olivalis. Next base: position 15,967,922 of record OX376343.1, read on the forward strand.
CACACCATTAACTAAGCAGAATGGCACTACTTGAAACCACAGATTGCATTTTCGGATATCTATTGACTGTCAGCTTGCATTCATGGACCTCATTACTTACATGGACGTCGAAAATTTAAGCGATGCTTAGATGGGCATACCTATCATTGTTATTCTTTAGTCCTTTAGAGACTAGCACAAATTAGTAAACATTTGTTGTGTTAATATAGACAAGCCAGCTACAGAGCAACACTGTAAGCTAATATTTGCCTGGTCCAGCTACCACGTGGTGCAGGTTCGGTATATCATGGCAAAACAGGGCAGACCGGCAGTTATGGGTTATCAAGACGTTGATGAAACGCAATCAAATTACACGGAAGACGTCGTCCAACTCGCACCGCAATGCTGTCGACCCATGTAGGGTTGCAAGTAAACTCTATAATATTGTAGTTTAACTGTTCACCTAATACTAAAACTCTTCTTGAAGTTAAAAACCCTTAAATTGTAGCTATCTTCAATACTTCAGAAGAACGGTAAACATCATCTTAACTGGCTACTTAACTAGACTCACGTTTTGAATTCAGGGTTATTATAAGTAAGTATCTACTTAGGATTGACTGAACAATAATATGTCGGAAATTCCCTTTGTTTTTCTTATAAAAAATCGTTAATTTCACAAATTATTTCCTTGTTAGTTATAAATATATTTTATCTTTGAATAAATAAAGTATAAAATATATTCTTACAAATACGATAGTACTACGATAATACCCCATGCGCTTGATTTTCTGTAATGAGTATTTTGCTGTTCTCGTTTCTCTGTGATTCTCAAACAAGTAATTTATATAAATAATCTGCTTGAAAAGTTAGCTATAACTTCAATTAATTATAAATAAAAAAAATCATCAGGTTAAATCACTGGCCGCCTCTTCCACCATTCATTAGGTAACACCGATCATCTGTCTGTCTTTGTAACGTTGTTACAGGGCCATGGCCAAAAATGAAAAAGCTTCCTACGTTGATCGCAATGCACTGGTGATCATCAAACACCAGATTTATGTCTAGTTTCTCGGTAGCTTGAGGGTTAAGAAAAGCGTGCATTACATGCGGTTATTACGTCATACATGTTCAACCCTGTGCGTGCCGCGCGCGCGCAACTGACCGCCCCGGCTGGCCAATGTAATCCGGTTAGGGCGACCGCACGCGCCGTCGGCCCTCGTCTGATCGAAACTTAATTGGTTCGCTCACCTGTCGCACCACAAACCTATTAAACAAACGGTTTTAAACATGCTCTTGCGTTGGCCGTGATGCTACGCTGTTTGTGTATCACTATTTTAAAACAATATTCAAATCTAAACGACTAATGCAACAAATTTTAGACTTGTAGATTTTTTCATTTAAAGTTAGTTATTCAAAACTGCCTTTATTCCTTGTAGTTCTCTTTCAAGTTTCTTAAGCATACCTGGGGTGAAGGCGGTATTGTAGTTTCGCATTTGCATGCCGTGAAAGCCTTTCAGCCACATATCGTTAAATCTGATTTGAGATATGTTGTATTATTAGTGTTCTTGTTCCTTTATTCAAATAAAATAAATATTCACTAAGCTCATAAGCACATAAATTCTTTCAAATATTCAGTTATTTTGAAGTGATTTATTACTTTTCCATTTTAGAAGGTAATGTAGGCGTATTAGCATCGGTAAGTAACGGCTAATTTATTACAGGAGCATTCTTACTTTTCGACTTGGCACCTGGGACCAAGAAAATATGGCGACAGCGAAAAGTGAATTCAATATATAAACGTGGTTGTGTCGAGTTCGCGCCGTCTCGGCCTTAATCAATAAGTCTCGCTTTCGCCAACCCACAGTTCAGGTACAAATCGACGTCATTACTAAATAACGCGAACTGAAAGTTTCTGCTCTCAAACCAGTTAAAAAGGGTATTTATCGGTGGCCTATGTTGTAACTAACCACAAGATTGTGCGAAATATTCGAATAATTTCGGTAATTATTTAAGACGGTTTGTTAGCGTTCCATAACCATTCCAACGGGAAGGAACAAAACTATTCCACTTAAACTTTTTCTCAGTAGCTTATTGGTTTTTACACAAGTCCATAGTAAATTTATCGGAGTAACATTTTGATGATGACGATTTGAGATGTTTTATTGCTTATCTTTATTATGCTTGAAATGCTTTTCCGATATGATGATCCTTTCGTAGACTAGGACTTGCTTTAAAACTTACACTATAGTCAAATTATGCACAAAGAAATAATGAAAGCATAAAACGCGAAAGGATTCCAATTTCTAGATTAACTATAGAAAGAGCAACGTATTGTTCGATATCCACGGAAAACGAAAATACAATATACCGTGCGGTTGATAGGCTTGATTGATTACGTTCACGCACACGTACGTATACGTAGGCACTGCGCGTATTGTAACAAATATGCTGAGCCACTACTAACCCGCCCCACAAAAAAATCCGAACGTGCTTCACCAGAGCGGATTGATTCTTTTAACAACTTCCTCGATATATTCCATCATTAAAAAAACGAGTGCCTGGCCGAAGAACGAGCAGTTTTAATTAAATTCTGAATCAGTTATAAAGAGCAAACTCTATTCAACTGGATGTTGAAATTTAATTCATTCATTATGAACAGCGATCGGATATTTACTTAACCTGTTTCAGAAAGACAAACCCGCCCTCATTCGCTGTGACTGTGACCACGGCAGCGGGCACGGCAAAGCGAATAAAATGATCGCGCGGGAAAAAGAGCTGACTGTTCTATCGCCCGTTTCTTCCTCGAAACATTTTTATAAGCCGAGCAATCTCTAGAACACACTGCAGTTAATTTTTAAAAGTATGTTTCAATTTGCGTTACCTGAAAGTATGTGACACAATTGCTTAGAAGGAGCATAAAGGGAGGCACCTAAGCGAAGTTACGCTACTTCTGAAATATTCAAATCTCGGGGGCGACTTTCCCCACGCTCCCGTAAAATGCAAAACAAGAAAACTTTCCCCCTAAATCAGCGGAGTCACCAGCTTGGTGTCCCAGCGAGGCTCCTCACTGCAAACATGCCCCGACAACAAACAAACTTTAATTTAGTCCTCGCTGGACGTCTCTTTCGGATTTCTTTGCGGAGAGCGGCTGAAACGACGTGGCAACGGTTACTTAGGAACGCTTTGATAATTCATTTACTCAAAAAAGCGGGAGACCCCCACCAAAGGCAATGTAGATTGAAATATATGCATGCTGTAAGGCCTTTTTGACCAGATGGTTTCTCTTCAGATCGGAATTTCTGAAAGGGAATTTTGAGGAAACAATTTGCAACAATTTAAATATTTTGACAAGCAACTTGAATAATATTACAAAATAGCATCTGTTTGTATCTTGGCACATTAAAATTATGGTATTAAATCCTTTCTAAAAATATACTGTCGTATTTTTACTGACAAAACAAAAGCCGCCGAGAATAAAATCCAACAATTGTCCGCTTATTAACTTTGTGAAGTTTTTACTAAAATATACCCGGCAAAGAGTATGCTGGAGAACGCAAACAATGGAGCAAAACACCGGGATGGGCAGCCATTATCTCGCCATAACCTAGTTCTGGGCCAGGAGCCGCCGCGAACGGGCTGAATTACCAACAAGTTGTGAATTCAAAAAACGATTCATATTCCTAAGTAGAAACTTAGCCTGAATCTAGTTTATGGCCGTCACAATTCTTGCCAGACTTAATGAAAGAAAAAAAGAAAACATTAAAGTTAACCTAATACTGATTTGATGTACCTTGATAACTTGGTATGTAGTATTTGAGGGATATGTAAATTTCCTGTCTTACATATGGGCGTAACAAAGGGAATACAAGCTAGATTTATTTTACTCGTTGATTAATTCTCCCCGTTGATACCCTTTATTACCAACGGAACCCTAAAACGTGTGGTCCCAGTGCAGTCGCGTAGAAGCGGCGATAGCGCAACTTCCCGGCGATTGATGCCCGTCCCCGCTGTCCCGTTTATTTTTACCCTGCATTCGTTAGCGTGTAGTTTTAAAAATCTACTGTACCGTACCTTCTAGTAGTATTTTTCAACTTTGCTTGCAACCTGTAACAATAAAAAGCAAAATATTAATAAGCTATCATTCAAATGTTGTAACGGATACAGATAAACAAGGAAGTGTAAATGCGAAAGTAGCCGAGTAGTTAATGTTACGTAAATAAACAAGACAAGCGCATATCCAAGCCAATTAGAGAAAACAATTGAATATAGATTTGCACATAATGGGTTCCTTAATGCATATGCATTAATTCGTTTATGGCGCGGCGCGTTTTCGTCGTGCGGTCGGCCTCTGGGGCCCATTAATTAATAAGCAGATTTTTTAATTTTTCCGTGCAGTTCGTCTCGTCTCCTTCGGGATATCGATAGGTATGCTCTCTTAGACACAATAGGCACTTTAGCCTTCTTCACTTCTCTCACCGAGTACCCTGTGTAATGAATATTCTGTTCAATTCTTTAGCACCCGTACAAAGTCCTGCTGAGAACCATTGTGGCGTCCGTGTTCAAGAGGTGAGCTACCAGTGTTTAATAATTGTCATCCTTTTAACTTATTTCGTGTCGTCGGTCGAGGGTTAAATGTCCATTGACAATGAAACCGGGAGAGGAGACGCTCTTGAAAGTTAAACATTGTTATGAAAGCTGAAAAATTACGTTCATTTTATTTAAGCAATGATTATGTTTTCACTTTTTCCCTCCGCAAACAAAGCAGGAAAGTTTGTTCCGGCGGCTGGTTTGTCGATTAATACGCGCGAGGGAAGACCGAGATAACCAGAAACTTAGATTTCGTTAGGGGAAACCGAGTTATCGAATGCGGACATTAATTTCGATCATATTATCGTCGTCTCCTCTTTATGATGCTGTCAAATAAATAAACCTCCCAGCCCATTAGCTTTAGCTGCAGACAAATACAAGGGAGCCTTCGAAGGAACAGTGGACCCCATCAATATCTGTCATCAGTCACCGAGTAGCCAAATAAAATCATTATGAATGGCTTCCCTATAGCCGGGTGACGCGCAGGTTCCTGTTACACTCATAATATACGAGATGACCCAATTTGACGTAAAATATATATTTCTTTCTATATTTATTTAGCAACACATGTGTGTCATTAGGGCGGAACGTGACTCGGGATGTGCTACGAGCCGTAGCACTTATGTTACGACACTTGCGAATAAAACAATACGTAAATAGAGTTACGTTGAACACACTTCTAAATGCACATAATTGTAGCGATTTTCAGTAAGCGAAGCAGAGTAAGCACGAGCACATTTGTTGAAATTGCAGTCGTAAAGCTCTGAAGCGAGTCGAGTTTATTAATACGATTTACGCAAGACATAATGCCCTCCGGGGCTGAGTGGTTACAGTCCCTTCTCGGCCCGATATAGCAGACACAATACACTCTGGTGGGATGAGATTGTTTTTGATTATTTAGGACATCTCCAATAAAAGATCACCGTTTCGCATTTGACCAGCGAGAGGAATAACTTAATTCTTGCTATGGAGGCCTTAAGCCTACAAGGGGTTAGTGGGGGGGGGGGCATATAGTTAGATTAATTACTAATTACTGAACTACTAATACTCTACCTGCGAACTTGAGAAAAAAATAGCAAACAGACATGTCTGCCCCGCATTGTATTATTAGAAAAAGTTCATTGGGGTAGGAATCAAAACCACACCTGATTGTTTGAATCTATACTCTATACTTTGACATGAAATGCTGAATTTACGTTCCGTTTTTAATACATAGCTTTGGTTTTAAAATAATTTTATAAAGAATTAAAACCACAATTTCACGGCACTCCACATAAAGCCTACAATGCTCGCCACTTAATCTCCATTACGCTAGCCACTCTTCACAGGTTTTTTTTTTTTTGTTGTCGCGGGACACAGGTTATAATCCGGTCGAGCCCGCCTCGCGGCCGCAACTGTGTCAAGGATGATAAGCGGAAAATTTCCTTTGAAAACGCAGGATACGCCGCATTTAGCGCCGCCATCGCGAGATAAATGCGCCTCTTACTCACCGGCTCCGAGACAAACTCGAAATATGACAATAGTAGCAGAGACGTAAGACTACGAATCTCCGAAATAGAAGCAAATAAACACAATGGCAGGAATAAAAATGTAGACGGAACAGATAAGAGTGAGCACCTAAATAGATAAGTTCGCGAAGGAAATACATTCGTGAATATCTGAAAGTACAGAAAGACTATTTTATTCCAATATACCAAACATAACAAAAGCTACCTGTAAATAAAAATGTGCCAGTTAAATAAGCTTGCCCGAAAAATGGCCATACTTTTAAGTAAGTGTAAGAAGAGGGTTATTAACCTGGAACATGGGACACACGAATATGAATCATTATTACAATTTTCAAGCATTATTTTGTTTTGAGTTTAATTGGGCAGGGATAGTAGGGATAGGGATAGATAGCCTGTTAGGGTAAGGTAGGGTAGGGTAGGGTAAGTTTTTTTTCATGAACGGCAAGGCGATTGCAATTTGTCCTTAAAACACTTATTCGTTAAGGAGTGTGTTTCAAAATTATACGACAGTAAAAACCATGAGTTGCCACTTTTATTTACGTATCGTTTGCGTAAAATATTTGTATGGTAATTTCGTACAAGCGCCTCTGTTAGTTAGAAATGTAACTAAAAAACGGTACCATAACGTGCATCTTATGGTACCGTTTTTTAGTACTATTTCGACTCATGGTAGACGTACCAGAGCGCCTAGCCCACCCAAACCCCCGTGAGGTCTAATATTCACTTTCTAAGACCTACTTCAATCTGATTTATCTATTTAGGTAAACTAGCCAATAAGCGCAAGCACAGCTCATGAAAACTAGCACTGGCCTAACTTCATTGGCCGGCGGCGTTCGGCCAGAAGCCCGTTGCCACATGGCCGGCCTAATCGCTGGCCCGCTTTATGAACTTTCATAATCACGAGATGTTGTGACCTGAAATAGACTCTCTTATCGTTGACTACCGTTACGGAATAGGAACGTATTAAAAACTATATTGTGTATATTTACGATACCTATTTCCTCTTTACTGTATTAACATAATTTACTTTGTCACTGTAGCCCGCAACTTCGACTGCATGGATAGGTACCTACTTTATCACGACTTTTTAGGCTGTGCGTACTTTAATTAGTTAGGATTTCAGGCATGTACAGTCAACAAAATGTGCGTCGCTACTTAGATTGCTGACTGTATACTACACGCTTCCCAATGTACTTAGTTCCTAATTGTGTGAGTTTATAAAAGAGCGTGTGAATGTGTGGCAGCTAGCCTCACATGACACGATTACTTTAGGGAATAGGATTAGAAACTTTCCTACACGATTCTCTAATCCTAACGAAGCCTTAGTCCCCACAGCATATATGTGTAAGAAATGAATATTACTTTTAATTGCGTCGCACATACGAGTATGTACATAGTTCGGCAGTAGTGGCAGTGTCAAGTTGACAACAATAGGTAACAAAACAACTTTGGAAAATTTCAGTTAATTTGACCTTGGATTTAATAAATTATTTTCATACAAAGCCGTTTGTAAGCGTACAGATCATTGGATAGTAAGCGGTTACCGCACTATACGTGCAACAAGTTCCGTAGCTGGCCACACAATAGCTTGCCAATGAGATACGTACGGAAGGCAAGGCCAGCTAGGCAAAGTGATGCCTTAATATAAGTACTCGTAATAACGGGTCTATATTGAAACGCCTAATTTTTTGTATCCCTAATTGTCATTATCACACAAACTATGTATTTTCGCACAATCATCACATGTCCTAAACAAGTTTGGCCTAACCATTTCATTCCGCCTAAAATTTCATCGCCGTTTCATCACTCCCCAAATTCCTCATTAGGCCGAACGATACATTCCCTACTATTCAAAAGCGCTAAATTAAAATTCAAACAGTCGTTTAGGCAAGCCTACAAATGAGCATGCATGAAAGCAAGCAAGTAACGAGAGTTCCAGTACTTTAGTGCAACTTTTATGTCCTGTACTAAATTTTATCTTTCATTTTATTTTCGAAAATGAGAACGAATCGTAAACCAGCCGGCCTAATTTATATCTTCAAAACTAGGTAAACGGTTTACACAACCACGAGCATTCACATTTTACTGTTTTAATACACTAGAGTCCGCCCCGGCTTCGCACGCTACATATTATCTTCAGGAAGAATATCTTTTGTGTCTTCAAGTTAAATGTAGTTTAAGAATGTTAGATACATTTTCTAGATGATGGTGTAAACCGCATAAAATTAATTTGGGAAGAACTAAATTAACGGACAAACGACTTTTTTGTATACCTACTATTTCAGAATGAGTAAGTTGATAGAAGAATGTAGTAATATGCTTCTATCCTCTCAGACTGCTGTCTAAACGCATCTACCACTCAATAATGTCATCGCTAAAACTAAGGTATACGGAGGGTGTTATATAAATAGTAATAATGGCATATAAACTCCAAAAAAGTAAATACTGGCAGGCATAAAATAAAAAAATAACAATTATTGATTTTCTTTTCTTGTTCAAAAAACCGAAGTCATTTGTTTTCGTCGTGTCGGAGCGTGGTACGCAAAATGGATAAAATTGAAATTCGCACCGTAATCAAATATCTGTTGTTTCACCAAGATCACGCCCTCGCAGACACGTCCCGAGTTGCGCTGACTGCTATCCAAGATGCTGGATTTGAATTGATGGAACATCCTCCATGCTCACCTGACTTTGCGCCTAGTGATTTCTACCTGTTCCCGTGGTTAAAAGAACAATTGAGAGGTCACAAATATAGCAATGATGAGGAAGTGATTGCCCCCGTACATGATTTTTTAAGCGATTAAGATGAAGATTTCTTCAAGAAGGGAATCTTAGGATTATAAAAACGATATTCCAAGTGTATAAACCTCAAAGGTGATTATGTTGAAAAATAAAATAACAATAAATAATTAAGGTTGGGGAAAAAGTCTTTTCGCATATAGTATGTATGAACTTGTAATAAAATCTCTTTGGCTGTACTATTTGTATCTGGCTGGTTTTAGTATCATTAAAAGTTTGAATTTTAAAGAAGAAAATTCCAAATTTAAATTAGGAAAATGTGTGATTTTCATTTGTTTTTCTTACTGTCAGGATGAGTGAATCTAATGAAGAAATTCGGTACACTTTAAAATTTTACTACAAAAATGGTGCAAAATGCCACGCAACCGCGAAAAAAAATTGCGAAGTTTATGGACCTATTGTGGTGTCTGTGAGAGGAGCACAAATTTGATTTAAGCGTTTTCAAATCAGAAATTTTGAGGTCAAAGATGTACGTCGCTCTGGTCGCCCTATTACGGATAAAATTGATGCTATTTTTGAAAAATTGGAGCAAGATCGGCATATCAGTAGTTACGACGTAGCTGAAGAACTGGGAATTGAACACAGAACAGTTTTGGCGTATTTGAAAAAAACTGGGTACACAAAAAAGCACAATATTTGGGTACCTCACGAGCTCACTGAAATAAACCTAATGAACCGTGTACTCATTTGTTATTCTTTATTACGACGTAATGAAACCGAACCATTTTTGAAGAAGCTGATAACTGGTGATGAAAAGTGGATCACGTACAATAAGAACGTGCGAAAAAGGTCGTGGTCAAAGGCCGGTCAAGCTGCACAGACTGTGGCGAAACCAGGGTCAACTCGCAACAAGGTGCACAGCATCACCTGTGTGGTGGGATTGGAAGGGCATTATTCATTATGAACTATTACCACCAGACAATCCATCGATTCTGAACTCTACTGCGAACAACTGATGAGATTAAAGCAAGAAGTTGAGAGAAAGCGGCCGGAATTATTCAACAGAAGAGAGGGTGTGTGTGAACAGAAAGGGTGTGGTTTTTCATCATGATAACGCTAGACCTCACACATCTTCAGCCACTCAGCAAAAATTAAGAGAGTTTGGCTGGGAGGTGTTATTGCATCCGCCGTATAGCCCTGACCTTGCACCTTCAGATTTCCACCTGTTTCGGTCTCTTTAGAATTCTTTAGGCAGTGTCAGGTTAACATCACGAGAGGACTGCCAAAACCACTTGTCGCGGTATTTTGATCAGAAGCCTCAAAATTCCAATAGCGATGGGATCATGTCCTTACCTACAAGATGGCAAAAAGTAATCGAACAAAATGGCACCTACATACTTAAGTTAAATGTAAATAAACGATATTAAAAAATGTTTTTAATTTTCTTAAAAAATGCGAAGAACTTTTTCCCCAACCTATTATAAAACTGCTTCATACTCATTTTCACTTTTCATTGAATACCCTGAGTATTGCTTTTTTATTGAACACCCCTAGCACGGTAATATTATGTATTATTATTACCATGCTAGGGGCATTTTCCTTTTGCCTTAATCACAAATTCACGCTTGCCAAAATGATGATTAGTAATTATTTCCGAAAAAAATTAAACATACTTTGCCTGACCTGTAAAACTAGAATTTGAAGCAAGAACTTCGTAATTAAACCATTTCTTTGTATATTGTAACGAGTTCAAGGAAAAGTTCGAATCAGCAAAAGCACCAAAAAGTAAAATGTATGGTTATCGTGTCAAATAAAAATTTTCGCCAGGCAAAGTTCAAGGAGACGGCAAAAGAAACGCCACGGGGAGGCACAAAATACATAAATACCTATTACTTAGACAGTTTAGTATAAACGCCCCATTCGTTAAAACTTTTTGCACAATTTAACGAGTGGGAGGAGATTGTTCCCCATATCGGGACAGCATTCATTTTTGGAATTGGTTTAGCGTTAACAATACCAGAAGAAAATCATAGAACAAGATTTTTTTTTGTCGTTTCTCTAAATAAAATTAATCTTTATAACCGAGGTTAATAACTTTTCATTCAATGCAAGATATGCTACTTTTACTCTAACTTATCTGTTTTGACTATCAGAATTTTCGACAGCAAGAACGATTTATATGAAAAAGATTTAAACAGTAATACATTTTACCGCCATGGTCACCGGAAGTCTTTTATTTTAACAGCTCTGATAAAATATGTTTTTTTACTGAAGGTTTTGTTTCTTACATTGAGTTCGATTTGAATTCTGCTCCACAGCATTATGGTCGAATTATTAAGTCTACAAATTAAAGTTAAGCAAGTTTAAAGCCTACCTACGATGCTACGTCAGAATAGACAGACACATCGACACTAAAAACTCATAACCTCAAAACTTCGTAGTTTGATTAACAAATTAACTGCAACACTGATAACGAATTCTCGTCAGTCACTTTTCTATGATCGTCCGTGATATAATGTTTACTAATATTATGAGCGGAGCACGTGCGGCGAGGGCCGGTCATTGACCCGCGGACCGTTAATTACTTTCGCATGGGACGGACACTGCAACCGACTCACGCGACCGAGCCCACTTCTAAAGAGCCGACTTTTTTAAACCAATTTAAAAAAAATAGGCACCTGTATGATGTTTATGTCATTTGGATGTTTATTTCATTTGTTTGTTGGCCCGTACTAAAAGGTTCGGTGACTCGTTTCTTTGTCGTACCATCCAGAAGTGGAACGCTCTTCCAGCACATGTGTTTCCTTCCTCGTATAGTCCCGGGTTCTTCAAGCGGGGCGTGAAAAGGCATTTCTGCAGGCCTTCAAGGTGAGGATGACCAGCCCAGTGATTCGTTTGAATGACTGGGCTTGTCAACCTCATATCTGGACCTCACGACCGCTTTTCATCAGGTGGAGTGAGGTCATCTTGACGGGCAATATAAAAAAAAATTTGGACACCGTTACACCCGCCTGTCTGATTTTGATTTCAGTTTTGGTAATCGTCAAATTTTAAACTTTGACAGCAACAACAAATACTTTTTATTTTTATTCTTAACAATCACAATAGGTAGGTATGTATGTAGATAAGGTGTGCAAATACAGTAAAATATTTTTTAATGCAGAACACGATTGCCAACGTCTAATTAATTGAAGCACCTATTTTGTTAAGTACCTTAAATAAGATTTCATAATACAATTCCGATATAATATCAACACTCAAAAACATTCCTCATTTAAAATTATGAAGGTTGCACAGTCCGCAGCTAATTCGTAATCAATAAGAGCCTACTGAAGCAGCGAACTTTGCAAATAAACAAAACAAATGAGATATTTGTGCCAAGGCGGCGCGTACTGAATTACAGGCCGCTGGAATAATATTGCGTACTGTTTTAGTCATTCTATTTTTGTTAATAGAATAATAATGTTACGGGCTGCAGCAAGCGTGGTCTGTGGTACTGCTACTGCTAAATCGGCGGTCATGGGTCGGACGTGGCGTCCAAGGTTCTGAGGGCCTACTCCGGAGGAAAAATTATCCTTTGGAAGGCTAAAAGGCATACAACGAGTAGTTTAAAACGAACAGGTTTTAGTAGATTTTATATCGAAGGACTAAACGAAGCCATAATATACCAGAGGTCTCGGGAGTCAATGAAACCGAGCGTATAGGTATTAAGTTGGCGTTTAGCCTCTAGGTGCAAACTGTACTTTTCACTTTAAGTGCGAAAAAAATAGTCAATTTAGTACAAAAACATTTAATAAAATAAAAATCACAAAAGATTTAAAGCACATGGCGCTACCTTCTTTGCGGACAAACCATGGAACTGAAACCCTCAACATTATCGCAATGAAGACACTCCACAGATAATAGTATATTTACTGGTTGTTCGAGTTTGTCTATGTCACATGAAGGAAATTAAAAAACTAATTACTTTTCACTCCCTAGAGACTAAAGTGGTCACTTAAGTCCCGCTTCGTAGGGCTATATTGGCGTACTTTTAGAGCAAGAGAAGTGAAAAATATATTTCGTATAATAAAAAATGATGAATGGAATAGCAAACATTAAACATGAATTTCTAACTGCAAAGATCTCTTTTACGCCTAAAGCACTGTTCTAGTTTAACGCAGTAGCGTGTTCGGGAACGGTAGTAGGACCCTGATTGTCTTGATCATAAAGCGCGTCACGTCTTCCACGCCCTCGAAAAAGCCTCCCACTCGTCCTCACCTTTTACCTGCGGCTGCGTGGGGCTGGGGCGCGTCTGCTACCTATTTAGACAATCCGCAGTCGCTCGCGAATCTGCCTCTAAGAAGGGTTGTTAGGGGAGTTAACACAATAGATCTTGAGCGTAATATACCTAAAAAGGGGTAGTGAAGCTTATACTATATAATACTTTTTTCTAAGTATACAAGCGTAGCGAAAACACAACGCCTAAATTAAGACTTACAAATTTCGGCAATTTATTACTAAGTTTTAGTAGGTATTGAATTTAGGGGCCTTATCACAATCGCTTATATCCAGCCGAGTTTATTCCCTAAACTGAGGGTACATACCGAGCAATTTTGTCAGAAAATATTCAGCCTAAGTAGAAGAAGCAGTGTTGCCAGGTAACCGATGACTGGCTGGAAATGAAAGATCATGTTACGAAATTGCTCGCTAAGCTCGGCTTAGAGAATGAACTTGACAAGTTTTAAGGGATTGTAATAAGTCCCCAGAACAGAGAAATACAGGATTTTATTTTAGACAAAACCCTGATTGTTACACTTTGCCTAAGATTAAGAAGCTTAACAATGCAAAATACCAATAAAATAATAAATAAACATGCGCCAGACAACACACCTCTTGTAATGGTCTCGAAGTAGGGATTAATATCCATGTGTTACGAGGTACCACACAAGGAAATAAGCCAGGGGCGTCTCCTAGCACACCCAGACCCGAGTCAATTCAGAAAAGATCGTTTCCTGAATTGACCCGACCGGTAATCGAACCCAGGACACTACGGAAATCGAGGCGAGAAACCGTGCTACAGCGCGCTACGCCAACCGTGTCGTCAAACCAATACCAATGCATAATATTTCCACAAACCAGAGAGTGAGAATGTAATAAGCTCTGCTTTACTAGCTGCTATAAATATGGTTCTCTAACAACTCCAGCTTTCGCCATAATTTGATCTCGATTAACTTTTTTTCTTCTGTTCCTAAACTTATGTAAACCTCCCAACAAAAGGTAAATCCAGTGCCAAAGGATTAAGTAGAAACGGCAGGTGGACGCAGGCGTCACGGCCGGATCCGGGATATAGCGCCGGGTGCCGGGATGTATGACGCCCCTGCGACAATATATGGCCGCCAACTCCAACAGCCGGGACAGATCGTGCGCAATTTATTGTTTTGCTTTCCCTCGAAATTACTTTTTCCTTGTTATTGTCTAACCTAATATCTACGCTCCTTTACACTTATTATATATTATGACCAATCGAAATAATCTAGCGCAGGATATATTTTTGTAAGCTTATTGTTTTGCTCAACAGATTTTATTTTGGTTCGGCCAAATATTTCACAAAATTACATTACGCTGTCATCGATTTATCAACATAATGTTTGCCGAAACCACATTTTCCCTAATTTCATTTTGTTGAATGATCATTAACCAGATTATTTGTAGGGTAATCAATCATTCGCAGATTTTATTTAAGTCGAATACCTACTTGACGAGATATTCAGAGTTTTAGATCCGCTCGAATGTCGAGACGTTATATATACGCAGAGAGATGACAACTAAATTAGTTTATTAAGTAAAAAAATCAGGATGTTTAAACTTTAAAACATTTAATTTTCGTCACAGAATTAGTGTCATCGCTCGAGTGTCAAGTGGCAAAATGAAGCAGACAAACTAAAAAAAATGTACCAAATGGGAAAGGCAGCGTAGTAAGAAGTACTTACGAAAATAAAATTAGTAACCCTTTGTGCGGTGTAAGAGCCAAAAATAGATAATAACATGCGCGTTGTATGCACCACAACAATAAAATCATCTAACGTATTTTCGTTGCGTTATTAAACTATACTCCGTCCAT